>CM065801.1:10928000-12173000 GCA_033398695.1 Orobanche coerulescens
TATGTTTATGATACACCCCATTCTCATGGCAACCATGACCGAATACGAGTCTTGGAAGATACATACCGACATGAGAGAGCGTTTGTCGTTGACTCTTAAATATAGTCATGGCAAAGCTCATAATAACTGAAAACTCTGAAATTTATCAAGAAATTATATATAATTTAGAGTTGGATAGGATCTCCGGTTGGGCAACGTCATGGATAAAAACTATTTGCTTTACTAAGAAATTATATAAATAGCTGGGCAGTTTTAGTAATTTCGAAAACTCGTATTTGAAGAAAACTCAATTCATATCTGATTGTATTAAACTGTATTTGATGATATTTTAGTTGCACATTCTTTTTTTGTCTTTTTTTGTCAAAATGGTCAAAATCATTAATTATTTAACGGTTTCCGTTAAATGGCCAAAAAGGAGTTAATTCAATCCTTATATTTGAAAAAGAAATTACATAACTTATTTGAATATAATTTAAAATACAAAAGTAAATCCAAAACTTTAAAAAATATATAGTTGATTTTGAAAGTAGATAAATTAACAAATCTTTTAAAACTAAAATAAAATAAAAAATCACTTAAAAATCACATAAACGATCAATTTTTATTTTCTGAAATTCTATTTGTACAAATATGGATCTACGGATTAGTATATTATTAGTAAATTAACATTCTTATATATTTAGAAATATCTCTTTGAGAATTCATAAAATCGGTAATTATATAATTTAGTAAATAAAAGTTTTTTCATTTATTTTGTTATATTATACTAATTAAATAAGATTTAAAAATAAAATAGACTAATTAATTTATTCCATATTTTTTTATTTATAAATAATAATTAAATCTATTGTTTTTACACTTTCAATAATATTGTTTATAAAATTATTTTATTTAATTGATTAGGACTTGAAGAACTTTTTAATTATACTCCCAAATATCTTTCATTTGAGTTGATATTTCTTTTATTGATATACCTAACTATAGTGACTAATTAATATAAACTAATTAATTAGTGGAATATATAATATTTCTGCGAGATTTTAGGTTTAAGTTTTTAATATATAGTGCACTAAATCTCTCTTTGTTTGGGATTTATATTTTTAATTAATGAAAATATGAAATATTGTTGCAAATATAATCAATTCCTACTTATTCATAATTCATATTCCTTCATTCGTAAAAATTAATAAGGTAGGTAGGAGTTATTTGAGGTATAATATAATGTAGATTTAAGATCATTTGAGGACCAAACTTTTTTTACATACCAAGGGATTAATCTCCACCCTTCATCTTCCCTCCATCTTTATTTGATCTAATGAATGAAATTAATCCCAACAATTTAAAACACCCACTTTCATCATTTTTTTTCAAATATCAATATCTTTCAAACCGTTAATCGTTAAGTCAAAAATATATACGTTATTTGAGCATTTAATTATCTTTCTATAGATAGGCACTTTGATATACTTTCGACAATTTTTTTTTCCGCTTTTTTCACGTTTTTTACGCCGAAAAAATCATATGTGATATATCATATATGATATTACATATCACATATGATATGTAATATCATATCATATATGATATTACATATCATATATGATATATCACATATGATATTTTTGGCCACGAAAAAAAACGTGAAAAAAATGAAATTTTTTTTTTTGTCGAAAGTATATCAAAGTGTCTGTCTATAGAAAAATAATTAAATGCTCGTCGCGATGGTGTAATTATTTTCGCTTAACGATTAACGGTTTAAGGGATATTTAAATTATAAAAAATGTGTGAAATATTAAATGCTTTTAATCTCAACCATTGATTTCTTTTTGGATGGATGGTGGGGATGAGTCCCTTGGTATGTAAGAAAAGTTTGGTATTTAATATAACTCTACTCTATAATGTAACTAATGCAATGATGATTAGGCTAGTAATTGATTATGTGTCAGCTGAAGCATGAGAGACTGACACATAAGCACGCGAAGCACCATAAAAAGACATGTGGCACTTGAAGCATGAGAAGCTGTCACTTACACTCAGCGTATTCTGCATTAGTATATAGAGGAGATCTATATGTAGTACATTCAAAATATAAAAATAAAATCAATGTTATTTAAAAAATTAAGGATTGTAATAAATTGTGTTGCTATTACTACTCCTTTGATTTATTTTGTATCTCTGTCTAAATTTTCTTAAGAAAAAATGAGCACATAAACATATTAGACCCTGTTCTTTTGGACTTATTTTTCAAATTTTCATTTTACTTCAGCCCGCCTAATCAATTGGGCCTGTCCAGTCCATTCAGCCATTTAGGTCCATTCGGCCATGATTCAGCCTGGGCCAGGTCCATTCGCCTACGCCTGGCCGATTATTATTATTATTATTACTATTATTATTATTATTATTATTATTAATCTTGATTATTATTGTTATTATTAATCTTGATTATTATTGTTATTATTATTCTTGTTGCTATTGCTGATTACTATTATTATTACTAATAATATTTATTGTTATTGTTGATTATTATTATTATTATTATTATTTGTGATATTTGATATTTTTGTGAAATTTGGGACATTTTGGGCTTATTTATTAGTATTATTATTTTTGTTATTATTATTATAATTAATTATATTATTATTACTTTATATTTATTATTCTTTATTATTTATTATTATTTTATTATTTTTCTCATTATTTTATTATATTTATTATTTTTAATATTTATTATGTTATTATTATTATTATTTACTCTTACTATATACTTCAGTTCAATTCAGTTTAGTTCAGTTCAGTTCAATTCAGTTTAGTTCAGTTCAGTTCAGTTCAGGTCAATCCAATTCAATTCAATTCAATTCAATTCAATTCAATTCAATTCAATTCAAATCAATATAGTTCAATTCAATTCGAATTCATTAATCCAAATGAAAAGAGAGTTACATTGTTTATATCATAAGGAATCACAAACCACATGCTTGTTTTAAACAATAGCCGCACTCGTAGAGTCCGTGACCCTCTTGTTAACCACACCCACCACCGGCGCAATTTCTAACATAAGACGGACAAAGAAAGAGTCAAAAGGATCCACGAAATACTTTTTTATAGTATATATATTAAACATAAAAAAAAAAGGAAAAAAAAAAGAAGTGTAAAGCTGTGAGCCGTCAATCTGAAAAAAGGAATCGCCTATGGAGATATTTCCCTTTTGAGTTTGGACCAACTAGCCACATAACAAATCACAATAAAGTAAAATTGACCATTTTTATTGAAAGGGTTTATGACATATAGAGAGAGAGAGAGATTGGTCCATCACCTATTATGATTTGGCTATACGTTTAATTATTTGAATAAATTCATATATATATATATATGACGGATCGAATGAGAATAGATTTTTAAGTAAAAAATAAGAATAAATTCGAACAATTAATTTTTGTGTGGTATACGGTCCAGATTAAATTATGCATAAAATATATGCATATCATACAATAAAATATTAAGCACTTAAATTATGCACCATATGCATCAAAATATCAATCAATTAAAAGCATGCATTCTATGCATAAATGTGAATAAATCTTAGCCATCCATTTAATCAAAATCAGTGTACCAAATTCATTTTTATTTCTTAACTTAAAAACCATTCTCACAAGAACCAATCCATATATATATATACACCATATATATATATATATATATGGTGGGGTTATTCTAAAAAGTACCTTATAATAAAAAGTGTAGGAAAGATTGTGAGAGTGACATGTATCATCTTGCCACATCATCATGCCACATCACGTGACATGTGGCACCCACCCCACCCCCTACCCCCCCCCCCCCCCCAAAAAATCCCGCCAAAAGAAAAATATTTTTGGGGGGCCCAACAATTTTTTTTTTCCCACCAAAAAATTATAAGTATGATGCACAATTTTTTTTGTGCATCACAGTTATAAGTTTTGGTGCATCACACTAATAAGTTTTACTGCATCACAGTTATAAGTTATTGCATCATAGTTAACAGTTAAGTGTATCAAGTATGATGCAGTAACTTATAACCTTAATTGTGAGGCAGTAACTTTATAACTGTGATGCAGTAATAATTTTTGGCGGGAAAATTTTTGGCGAAAAAAAATAAAAAAACTTTTTGCCCCCCAAAAAAAAAAATTTGGCGGGAAGATTTTTTTTTCGGGGTGGTGGTGGTGGTGGTGGTGTGGTGGGGGGTGACACATGTCATATGATGTGTCATATGATGTGGAATGGGGATGACACATGTCACTCCCACAATCCTTCCTACACTTGTTATTATAAGAGACTTTTTATTTTAACATATATATATATATATATATATATATATGGATTGGTTCAAATGGGAACCCGTTCTTAAGATGTGAACGTGATATTTACCACGGAATCACTGTATACGTAGTATGTTGTAATGCATATTTATCTTTTTCTAATGAACAGTGAATCTGTACCTAACGTGTGCAGCGAATCTTAAAAAAAATATACATTACAACATACTGTGCACATGCAGTGAGTCAATTCTAAATATGCACGACTCACGATCTTAATTTAAGGACAAGTTCCCACTTGAACCAATATATATATATATATATATATATATATATATAAAAGATCACATATGATAATTGTTTTTATGTTGTGAATTGAGAATAAATTTGAATCATTGATCTGTGTGATGTACGATCCAGATTGGCTTATGCATGCAATATATGCATTTTGTGCATCAAACTTGCAATGCATAAAAACTCTGCATTATATGCATCAAAAAACCGATGCACTAGAATATTACATTCTATGCATACGTTTTTGTGAGAATAAATCTAGGCCATCCATTTAATCAAGATCTATGGATCAAATTCATTCTTATTTCTTAACTCGAGTATCATTCTCATGAGAACTCACCCCTACACACACACACACACACACACACACACACACACACACACATATATATATATATATATATATATATATATATATATATATATATATATATATATATATATATATATAAGAAATAAATCATATGAAAACTAATTACCTTGTGAAATCTAGAACTTTTGTAGGCCATTGATATTAGTGATCTAACGACTGTAGATGACTAGAATTATATGCATTTATGTATTTTTATTGCATTATTTGTTGCATATACTAGCGACCAGCTTGATGCAACAAATAATAACAAATATGCAATGAAATTACTTAATAATGCAATTGGGTTCTAGATTTCCACCATAGTCAATCCATATATATATATATATATAAGATTGATTAAATGAGAATGAATTTTTGAGTAAGAAATAAGAATACATCTGAATCAAAGATCTTTGTGTGATTTACGGTCCAAATTGGTTTATGCATGCAATATATGCATTTCGTGCATCAAAATTGCAATGCATTAAAACTATGCATTATATGCATATCGATGCCCTAAAGTATTCCATTTTGTGCATGTTTTTGTGAGAAAAACTAGGCCATCCATTTAATCAAGATATATCCATCAAATTCATTCTTATTTCTTAATTTAAATCTCATTCTCGCCATAACCACCCTATATATATATATAAATATATATATATAGTGATTGGTTCAAATGGGAACCGGTCCTTAAAATGCGAACGTAGAGTCAAATCATAACCGTTGGTAAACAACAATGAATGTTCAACATTAAATAATTTAGAAAATTAATGCTCTTAATATTGTTAATTTCAAAAACTAAATATTATTATGGAGTAATCTTTAACTGTTAAATTTTAATAGTACGTGCAAGAGTAGTTGAGCTGATGGTGTAGGTGAGTATGAGACTGAACGGCCACGAGTTCGATCACCTCTATCAACACTTTCACAGTTGCTTAGTGTGATTTAACTGATTGGCGTAGTTTGCAGACTATTATATTTTGTTCAAGAATTTATCTAGTGCGCATTCGACGAGTAGCGGCGGCGAGTTCCTCCATCATTAAATAAGAAGAATTTCAATAGTAGTAATCTCAATAGTAGTTACTTATCCTTAAATACCTTAAACTTCCAAGCTCAAACCTAGTCATCTGTCAAATAGGCCTTAACATTGACCAACTAAACTACAAAAATACATTTAATTATTTTGGCATACTGTATATTTCTAACTAAAATGATTTTTTTAAGGCTGTTTTTCTGAAAATTTTGATGCCTAAAATCCTAGCTTGGGTCGCTTCACCCTTGAATCGGTCTTGAATGGGACCCAATTATTTCCTGCAAAAGTATAAATGAATAGATGAGATACTCCCATCGTCCCACCAGAATTGCAGCATTTGGTCCAAGAAAATGTCCTTTAAAAGTGCAACATTTCATTAAATACTTCAAATCACATAAAACAATCAATTTTTGCTTTTTAATCTCCACTGCACACTCACCATCGATACCTTTTACCTTTTAATTAACACCACACACTCGCCAATAATACTTATAAAACCGATACATTTATCACATTCAAGCATTCTCTTAAGATACGTCAATTTACTCCAAATGTTGTATTTCGACTCGGACGGAAGGAGTACTTATATCTATAAATATATGTAGAGATACATATATACGTGGAGCAATACAAAGTTTAAAGGCAGGAGTGAAAACTTGTTTTGACCTTTTACATATAGCATTATTCCTTTTTGCCCCAAGTTTAGCAACAACTCTTTTGATACCCAAATGGTCGAAATTGTCCTTTACTCGAATAAATTCGAGTCATATATTGTAATTTCGAGTAACATAATTTCGAGTCAACTTTAAAAAATATACAATATTGAGGAAGGTTGACAATCAGGTAACACAATTAGACAATCGAGTTACCCGAATCCGAGTTACCCGAGAAGATACGAGTTACCCGAACCAGAATTCGAGTTACCCGAATCTGAATTCGTATTACCCGAATCTGAATTCGAGTAACCCGAATCTGATTAGAGTTACCCGAATCAGAAATCCGAGTAACACGTTTTGACATTTCGGGTAACCCGAATCTGACTCGGGTAACTCGAATTAAGATCTGGGTAACTCGAATTCAGATTCAGGTAACTCGAATGCTCACATCAAAACTGATATCGTATAATTTTGTAAGTTCACTCGATATTATGTTACTCGAAATTACAATATATGACTCGAAATTCGAGTAAAGGTCAATTCCGACAATTTGGGTATCAAGAGAGTTTGTGCTAAACTTGAGTAAAAAAAAATTAATGCTATATGTAGAAGGGCAAGACAAGCTATTCCGACAAAGTGGAATCAAAACTCTCATAATAGTGCCTCCAACTCCATAACTACATGACAAAGAAGGGAAACACAAAATCATGCCGGAGGCGAGAGGTCGAATCTAGCTAGTGGAATCTTGAAACTTAGTTACAAGAAAAATAAATTATTAATCTGATTGGTAAATAGTTATCACACACTTAAATATTAATATAAACGAGGCATTCTGGCCCGTGCGATGCACCGGTTTTATTTTTTGATAAAAGTTTGAACTTTTACTTATGTCTAAAACTCAATATTTTATTTGATATTATAAATTACGAACGGCTTCAAGTCAAAATTATGTATTTTTTCCTTTCTATTCATTACTCAAGGTGATATTTTTAATATGTTGTATTTTGTGATTATAGCAAACTCATTTAATTTATCTGTTCAAATCGGATGTACTAACACTCACCGCAAAAGGGTGTAAATATTGGTTTCTCACTAATGATTCTACATATAGAAAAAGAAAATACTTTGCGATGCGCAGACCTTCTTTCTTTTCAATAATAATTCATTACACATGATAAATTCAATCTAATATTTCTCAAAGAGCATTCGAAAGCAACTGCTTAGCAGAAGCAATCATAAGATGCGCAAAATACATAGTGTTGTGCGGCGATTTATATGCCTCGACGGCGATCGACATAAGGGCCGAGCAACCAAAACCAGCATCAAATAATCCAAGGGAGGCTTGCCAAACTAAGAGTCCTGACCGAGATCAGGTGCCGAGCGATCGAGGTCCAGGGCGATCGCCTCTTGGCACCTAGCGATCGACTCTAGTGCCCGACCAAGGACGACCGTCCTATGCCATGTGTAAGGTCGTCATCCGTCATATCTACGAGGACCGGATCTCGGAGCAAGGACCCACGTGCAGATCCGCGAATGGCGCCACAGAATAAAGATAGTTGACTCCAGCCCATCAACAGCTGTCCTACCGACAGACCCGCCGAAAGGTCTTAGGTGGGATCTCAAGGCGCCGCAGGAACAGGCTGTACTCCAGACCATCAGCAGCTGTCAGCGACAAGGACGGCCTCACCCACCGACAGACCCGCCGAAAGGTCCTAGGTGGAGCCTCCCAAGACAGCGACTCCGGACGCGTGTGGTCTTCTCATTGGTTCGTGCATCCATTGCCACGGCCAAGTGCGGACTCTAAGGAGACCAACCCATGTGCTAAAAACGATCGCCCGCTTATTATGATACAGCAGAGGCGATCGCCCAGCTACCTCCACTCCTATAAATAGGAAACCTTCAGCAACTGGTAAAAGGTTCAGAGGTTCAGAGGTTGAGAAGTTCACAAGTTCAGAAATCACTTCCATACGAGAGCTCAGCTAATTCACACAGTGAGAGACCGTCGATTTCTCACAGTCAACACAGCACTCCATTGTTGTTACAAGAACTCACAGGGCATCAACTCTGGTTCTTCCGACCATCTTCACCACTCAAGAGCTAGGATAACTAGGGTCTTTACACTCATTGTAATTGTACTCTAATATTAATATTTGTACTCCCAAGTATTCATATTAATAATATCTCGCGAGAGCATTCAAGCTCGGGACTAACAACCCCGGCAAATCTTGTGTTATTTACTTCCCCACGAACGTGCTCTCGCATTTGTTT
This sequence comes from Orobanche coerulescens, assembly GCA_033398695.1. NCBI lineage: Eukaryota > Viridiplantae > Streptophyta > Magnoliopsida > Lamiales > Orobanchaceae > Orobanche > Orobanche coerulescens. The sequence goes on from CM065801.1 coordinate 10,936,896, forward strand.
GTTACTCATCCATTCCAGCAATCCCTTCCGAATAATATTTTGGGTAACAACAATTGGTGCTAGAGGAACCGGCTATCTACCTTCATTTTCTTTCCGACCGTTTTGAAAAACACTCACTGTTCTTCAAAGAAAAACCTTCAGAATCATGACGTCTGCCACGACCTCGAAAAGAGCCACCCTACGATCTACTGGACGTCTTATTCCGGCTCAATCTAAGCCCCAACCTACGGCAGAGGGTAGCCGCGGCGACGCGAGACTCTGGATCCCGCCCCTGAGGGACGGCCCCAGTCTCTCGCTCGACCAGTTCCAAACCGCGGAATAGATCGAGGAGGCTATGGCCATCCTAAGGAAGCGACGGAGAGCATGCGCGGCGCCCGCTATAACCCCCTCGGCCATCCGCCGCGCGAGCAAAAGGAAGCTCAAGGGGTTACTGTTCGAGCGATGGTCAGAAAGCCCCGATTCACGAGAAAAGGCTCTCGCGAGGCGGGACAGTTCCGTCTTCAGCCGCCTAGGAAGTGACCCATCGTGGCGACCGGGGCATTCTGGCCCCAACCATGAGTCGACGGAATCCGAGTCCGTCACGAGGAGTTCGGCATACCCAACTCCGAACCAAATACAGATCAGCCATTTGGCCCCCATCCGCCGAAGAGTCGAGCCACACGGCAAGGACATTATCAACAGCGGAGCCAGGGGATCAGTACTTGATCGCCTCGGCTCTCGCTCCGAGCACCTAGCCGGGAGAAGCCAGGCCACGGCGATGGCCGCTATGCAACGCCAGATCGACGAGATGAAAACGCTCATGGAAACTGGGGCAAGCGCCAGTAGAAAGATCATCGGACTGAGTGAGCCACTCGCGGCCCACATCGAGCTTGCCCCCGTGCAACCAAGGATCGCCCCTCCCCAGACACCTTTGTATGAGGGGAGATTGGACCCCGAGACCCACTTGAGCAAGTTTCGGATCTACATGACCGGGTGTGGGGCATCAGATGCTACCAGGTGCCGAATATTCCCGTTAACGTTGGGCGAACTGGCCCATAGGTGGTACGTCTCATTGCCACCGCGATCAATCAATTCCTTTGAAAAACTGGCAAGTGACTTTACGTCATACTTCGCCGCCAAGGTCACCAGACCAGAAGGCCCCCACCACATGGTGACAATCAGGCAGGGGGAAGACGAGTCCGACGCAGATTACATCGACCGGGTGGATGAAATAGTACTCACCGGCGAGCCCATAAGCGACGAGCTCGCCCTCTACTCGGTCCTAGGGGATTCTATGGTCATTCACCCATGTTTAGGCACCTCACGAAGAACATCCCTCCGACCTACGCGATCTTCCGCACCAAGGCTGCCGATTTTCTGGCCAGGCAAAGGCTCCTCACCCTTCGCCTAGGTGAGGAGACGCCGCATCCCGTCCAAAAGATGGCGATCGCCAAATCCAACAAGGCCGTCGCCAAGCCACCCGGTGATTTCAAGGCCTTCGAGAAGGTGGAAGCCCATCTCCTCCACAAGTTCAACCGAACTCCGGCTCATATTTTTTATGCTATCAAGGGGCGCGAACCACTAAGCAAGCCAAAGGCGATAAGGGACAACGGTCATCTGGACCACAACAAATTTTGGGCTTACCACAAGAGTCCCAGTCACAACACCAACCAATGCCGCGATCTCCTCAGACAACTCTGGAGATTGTTCGAGGAGGGCAAGCTGAACAGTTTATTGGCTTAGTCGGAGCCCCATCAATCTCCCAAGCCGGTTGCCAGAGTCGAACACGACAGGCCGGAAGACTCATACGAGTCAAACCCCCGATCAACCTCGGCGGCCGGATCTACATGCTTGAATCAAGAGGTGGGAACCTAGGAAGTCTTTCCCCGATTCCCACCACGTCAAACCAAAGGTTGCTGCTGTAACACCCCCAAATCCTATTGGGTTATTACAGTGCCGTGGACCCCACGCCAGGAGATCCACCAGACGAACATGACTAAAATACATTAAATTAAACAACAAGGGAATATCAGAGTCCCTACCATGATATCCGACACAATATTCCGATTAGGAATTTCAACGACAATGATGGGCCTACATGACCAAAAATAAAATACAACAACATCCACGAGCATTTGCTCGGGTAAAACATAATGACAATGACTGACAAACTGGAGAACACTCCAACTGACTGGCCAACATGAACAACTCGGACTAGTATCGCTCGAATGCCTCGTCGCCATCATCATGCCCCTGTGTCTCAACTCTCTCCTCGCAAGCACCTAAAACATGAAAACATGTTCCGCCCCACGGGGTCAGTCATCCAGATAATGAATATCAAATACATGTATAACATGATATGCATCCAAAGGCAGAATGAAACGGTACAATGATAATAATAATACGAGATGCTCACAAACCAATGTAAGAACCGAGCATTCGTGAAATATTATGCCCACGGCATACTATTAATACATGTTCAACAGGTTAGAACATAAGTGCCCAACGGCGAATCGTAATCACAGAGTACCACAATGAATTACACGACATGAACCAAACCAGAACTGAATTAATTATGGATCACAATGCCCGAAGGCTCCAATGAAATTACCAAGACAATCACAAAGGCCTGAAATCTACTCAGAAGAAGCTGTCAAATATCACAATCACATGAAGCCAAAACAGCCCGAAGCTGTTATCGATTAGGGCCTAAGCCACGGCACGAAGCCGTATCACCATTAGGGCCGAAGCCACGGCACGAAGCCATATCACTATGAGGGCCGAAGCCACGACACGAAGCCGTATCACAATTAGGGCCGAAGCCACGGCATGAAGCCGTATCACAATTAGGGTCGAAGCCACGACACGAAGCCGTATCACAATTAGGGCCGAAGCCACGGCACGAAGCCGTATCACAATTAGAGCCGAAGCCACGGCACGAAGCCGTATCACAATTAGGGCCGAAGCCACGTCACGAAGCCGTATCATAATTAGGGCCGAAGCCACGGCACGAAGCCGTATCACAATTAGGGCCGAAGCCACGGCACGAAGCCGTATCACAATTAGGGCCGAAGCCACGGCATGAAGCCGTATCACAATTAGGGCCGAAGCCACGACACGAAGCCGTATCACAATTAGGGCCGAAGCCACGGCACGAAGCCGTATCACAATTAAACCATCCAATGGCCGAGACTAGCCTCCAAACATAATTAATCACAAACGGCAACGATCCTAAGATTACCGAATTCACGAGAATGATAGTGTGCTGCCTTGAGTCGGCCAACACGACAACAATGACTCACGGATGGGTACCGTCCTCGGCGGTCCCAATTCAATACCTCGATTACCTTAGAATGGTCAATCGATAACAACGACACAACGGATGGGAACTATCCCCGATAGCCCCAATTCAATACCTCGATGGCCTTAGAATGGCCAACCGATAACAATGATGCAGCGGATGATTCAATACCTCGATTGCCTTAAAACGGCCGATCGATAACAATGATACAACGAATGATTGAGCACCTCGATTGCCTTAGGACAACTAATCGATAACAATGACACGATGAATGAGTGAATACCTCGATTGCCTTAGAACGGTCAATCGATAACAATGATACGATGGATGCCTCGGCACCTTTAATCGGTTACCGACAACGAAGAAGAGAAATGAATACGTCAACGCCTTTAATCGGCCAAAACAACTTCAAGGACAAAACTCCAACATTAATAGCAATGATTACAACGACGTCTTAAATCGACATTCATATCAACAATGTTGTGGGAAAATCCCTCACAATATGCCGCAAGTGCACGGTGTCAACAAGTAATAAAGTGATAAGTAAAGTATCGTTCCCTCGAGGACTGATTTCACTAAGTACCAAAATTTAATCAACTCACAATTTTATTTGAAGAACAATTAAATAGAGTTTATATCTAAGCTAATTGCAGAAAATAAATAATAGTACTAATAATAATAATAATAATAATAATAAGGGGTAGGATATTGATTTTCACCTCAAACAATCGGGAATGATATTTATTCGATTCAATTCACTGTTATTCAATTGATTGTAAGCCAGGAATTCCTAAATTATTCTAAAGCCTTTCCCAAGGTCGATAGAAAATACTACGAATTACTAACTCGATATATCCCTATTCGAATCAGATAATTAATAGCTAAAACAGTTCAAGAATTCCCACACAAACAGGCTTCACAATTCGCATGAGTATATCCCTATCTCACGAAAATTATGATTCGTCTAACAAGAACTATGCCTAAATTTCATCTCCCGAATCCATAAAGACATTCAAAACAAATTAACTGTTGGCCAGACAATTAAAAAGCATTAAGAACAGTAAGAAGAACTCAATTAATAGAATAACGAGTAAATTGAAATAATAATAAATAATCAAACCGTCATGAAATTGGCTACAATCAAAATCCTACTCGAATAAATCTAAAAATTAAGATACAGAAAAACCGTAGGGATCCGTGGTCCTGTCGTCCCCCAGAAATCTACACCTTCTTTTCTTTTATTCTCCCTTTTCCGCCGCAAATAAAACCTGCCCTTTGGTTTTCCTCCCCCTTGTCCCTTGTCCTATCTCCTTTCTTTTATAATATTTCTTTTTCTCATCCTCCCAGTAGGTTTTTTTTCTTTTCCCCCAAATCTCCTCACGGCACCACACACACCAAAAGCCCAAGCGGCCCAAAAATTTATGAGAAGTGCTACACATACACATATTTATACACACTTTTCTACACACTAACATCTCAACCATTCATTTAGTGTGGGACCCATTCGTTTATTGTGGGACCACACTAAATGAATGGTTGAGATGTTAGTGTGTAAAAAAAATGTGTATAAATATGTGTATGTGTAGCATTTCTCAAAATTTATTACCACCGCGGTCAGCATACTTTTGTCAGAAGCAGTGGCTTCTTTTTGCGCTTTGGGTGCCGCGGCTCACTTAATGTGTGCGCGGCTGCACACAAAGATGTGCACATTATTCGCTGATTGTCTTCGTGTGCCGCGGTTCACTTGGTGTCTGCCGCGGCTCATGACCAAAAACTGCTGTTTTCGTCCGTTTTTCATCGTTTTGTCTTCTGGGCTCTGATTTCCTGCACAACATATAAAAATAATGCATTAAAAGCTCATTTATGCTGATTTAGGCTCAAGATGGATATAAAATAATGATATAAAAACGCATAAAAATACACCTAACAAACAACAACAACGATCGATACATCGATACCGCAAACCGGTGATCGATAATAACATTAATAACGAGTATCACAATGCCTTGAACCGGCCATTAACGAACAATAAAAACATTTGGCATAATTGCCGAAAGGTATCGTATCGAACGATCTCTTAATATCAATGAATTCATGAAGAGACTAAGTCTCGGAATGATACAACACATTCATACACATATATGATAATATTAATCTCATTGACTAGTACAAGTATAAAACTTGCCTCAACCGAAGGCGATGAAACCCTTCCACGAACAACGAACGACGTCCTCCGATAAACACAAGTACTCGAACAACCTTGAATGAAATACAATTCATTCAATAACACAATATCAATCGAAATCAACATAACGACCGAAAGAAACTCTTTGAGGCATTTAATCGAACACTAAATGTTCAAAGTTTCTCAAGAGCCTAAAAATCATCAATCGGGTTGAACGAATCCAAAATATGGATATACAATCCATAGAACATGATTAATAATGTTTACTAACATCAACCGATTCATCAAATTCGGACGAACAATGAAAATCAACAAGAAATCTCGAAAAATCAAATTTTAGGAGATTTCAAGAAATTACCTCGATCCGACGAAGAACAATGATTTGATGTTGATATAATCGATAAGGATCCTCAAAAACGCTTAGAAATCGAGTGGAATTGACCAAAAACTCCATTTCCCGATTTTTCCCATCGCCAGCCGCACCCGGGTGCAGAAAAGTGATGAAATGAAGGTCCGCCCGCCCTCGGCCTATATATGGCCGACGAGTTACGGCCGTAACTGGCGAGGCCTTACGGCGTAACCGGCATTCGTCAAAACCACGCCTGGCGCTGCCGATCGCTTACGTCCGTATCGAGTGGTCTTACAGTAAGTAACTCGGCACTTACGGCCGTATCGGCGAGTCCTTCTGGCCAGAATCGCATTCGTCGTGAAGCCGCACAGCACCGTCTGGCCAGAACTCTCGGCCCTTACGGCCAGACTGCATTCGTCGAGGCCATGCTCGCCGATCACTTACGGCCAGAATCGCACCTTACGGCCGTAACTCGGTCGAGCAGGCGATTCAATCAGGCGGCGTGGCTCTATTAGCCACTCCGGCCGGACGACACCGAAACCCGAACCTAAATATGAATCGAAGATACGGTTACGAAGTACACGCAAAGACGAATCCAAGCGCTAAGAGAACACACGATTCCGACCACCCAAAGGCTCGAAATTCGACAACGGAAAGTAATTACCCCAAACTTTGGGAAATTACGAAAATGGCCCAAAACGTCCGAAATACACGATACACGATCGAAACACCAAGCCAAAGCTCGCAACATGAATAATAACATTAAATGAACTTACGAGAAACTCGAAACGACAGTTTCGGACGAGATTCGCAAGAATCGAACTCAAGTGCGGAAAAGTCGCTAAAGAACACGGAACTCAACAAAATGATACCGAAACGAACTCGGATGACAAAAAGTGCAGAATTAAATATTCTCAAAATGAAGATACGGTCATGAGCGAGTCGTCAAAATGGACTTCCGCCAAAAAATGAAAATTATCGGAAAATCGAAATTGCGGATATTACATACTACCCCCCTTAAAAGAAGTTTCGTCCCGAAACTTAAAACAAGCAGGGAGAAGCAATATCCCGCCAGGAAAAATCAACGAGATATACACGAACAAGAATGATTAGAATGAATGATAATGAATCGAAATCCAACAAGGATCAAGAATGACGCACGGGGTGAAATGATAACGCAATGAGTGATAGCTCAAATGAAATGATTGGAACCATTTTTCCCCGTGAAGGGAATGATTAGTTTGATAATTATAAGTCTCAACGTGATTGATATATGATGAATGAATTATACGAATGAATGAACGACGATGAAATGAATGATTATACTATTACCGAGCAAGAATTAACTTGCTCAAAAGTGGTGATAAATGTCCTATTGTATCACAGTTAAAGCAAACAACAGTCGAACTAGTCGTCTGAGATGAAGATGCTCTCCCAGCACGAAGACGACTAGAAAACAATCTCTTAGACGTCAGAGTCCGATGTCCCTCTGACAGCTCTTTCCATACTGAGGCAGGAAAGTCACATGATAATTACAGATCCCGTATGAAGATCACATTATGATTACGAGACGAAATGATAACAATTAGCATACACGCTCTAACACAATGAATGCATTAATAATGCAATGAAATGATCGTCGACATGACGCCGGAATATGATAAGATCGCATGAAAGATTAAGTGAGGTGACAAGACTATCTGATGAAATTCCTGAAATGATTACCTTAAACAAGTTAACAAGGTTGAAAATTTGATTCACAAGATCAACAACTGAACCGTGAGATGGACTGGATGATTAATGAATTAACTGAACAATGAGATTGACTGAGTGATAATGAATTAACTGAACGATGAGATTGACTGGGTGATGAATGAATTAACTGAGCGATGAGATTGACTAAGTGATGAATGAATTAACTGAACAATGAGATTAACTGAGTGATGAATGAATTGACTGAGCAATGAGATTGACTGAGTGATGAACGAATTGACAGAACAATGAGATTGACTGAGTGATGAATGAATTAACTGAACAATGAGATTAACTGAGTGATGAATGAATTAACTGAGCAATGAGATTGACTGAGTGATGAATGAATTGACTGAACAATGAGATTGACTGAGTGATTAATGAATTAATCTGAACAATGAGATTGACTAAGTGATGAAGGAATTAACTGAGTGATGAATGAATTAACTGAGCAATGATATTGACTGGGTGCTGAATGAATTAACCGAGTGATGAATGAATTAACTGAGTGATGAATGAATTAATTGAGTGATGAATGAATTAACTGAGTGATGAATGATATTGACTGAGTGATGAATGAATTAACTGAGTGATGAATGATATTGACTGAGTGATGAATGAATTAACTGAGTGATGAATGAATTAACTGAGTGATGAATGAATTAACTGAGTGATGAATGAATTAACTGAGTGATGAATGATATTGACTGAGTGATGAATGAATTAACTGAGTGATGAATGAATTAACTGAGATCAAAATGATGATTGAAGATTATTAACTGATGAAGGAGTTGATCCTTAACGCTTACACAACTCACCCGTGCTCCAAAACAATTAGTCATGAATCAATCATAACACTAATATCACATATAGGTTTCAACAAAGCATGAATAATTAATGACATGATGAATGTATGAACATAAAGAGAATCGAGTCCTTACACAGGTCATACGAAGCTTCGAGGTCTCACGATACTAGTCTTCACTGACGACGACTCGATGAATGAATGACTCGTGCAGTCGTACTAATATCACGACTCACAAAACCCGATCGTCTGCATTGTCATAACCTGACAGTCCCACTACTACCGCGTCGGTAGAGCCACATAACTCACATATCAGGGTATATGACAACCCAAACGCTCTGATACCATCTTCTGTAACACCCCCAAATCCTATTGGGTTATTACAGTGCCGTGGACCCCACGCCAGGAGATCCACCAGGCGAACATGACTAAAATACATTAAATTAAACAACAAGGGAAAATCATAGTCCCTACCATGATATCCGACACAATATTCCGATAAGAAATTTCAACGACAATGATGGGCCTACATGGCCAAAAATAAAATACAACAACATCCACGAGCATTTGCTCGGGTAAAACATAATTACAATGACTGACAAACTGGAGAACACTCCAACTGACTCACCAACATGAACAACTCAGACTAGTATCGCTCGAATGCCTCGTCGCCATCATCATGCCCCTGTGTCTCAACGCTCTCCTCGCAAGCACCTAAAACATGAAAACATGTTCCGCCCCCACGGGGTCAGTCATCCAGATAATGAATATCAAATACATGTATAACATGATATGCATCCAAAGGCAGAATGAAACAGTACAATGATAATAATAATAATACGAGATACTCATAAACCAATGTAAGAACCGAGCATTCATGAAATATTATGCCCACGGCATACTATTAATACCTGTTCAACAGGTTAGAACATAAGTGCCCAACGGCGAAGCGTAATCACAGAGTACCACAATGAATTACACGATATGAACCAAACCAGAACTGAATTAATTATGGATCACAATGCCCGAAGGCTCCAATGAAATTACCAAGACAATCACAAAGGCCTGAAAGCTACTCAGAAGAAGCTGTCAAATATCACAATCACATGAAGCCAAAAGCGAAGTCATTATCGATTAGGCGAAGCCACGACACGGCCGTATCACCATTAGGGCCACGGCACGAAGCCGTATCACTATGAGGGCCGGGCCACGCACGGCCGTATCACAATTAGGGCGGCCACGGCACGGCCGTATCACAATTAGGGCGAAGCCACGCACGGCCGTATCACAATTAGGGGCGGCCACCGGCATGAAGCCGTATCACAATTAGAGCCGGCCACGGCACGGCCGTATCACAATTAGGGCGAAGCCACGGCACGGCCGTATCACAATTAGGGCGAAGCTGGCACGGCCGTATCATAATTAGGGCGAAGCCACGCACGGCAAGATCACAATTAGGGCGAAGCCACGAAGCCGTATCACAATTAGGGCGGGCACCGCATGAAGCCGTATCACAATTAGGCGAAGGGCCGGCACGTAGCCGTATCACAATTAGGGCCGAAGCCACGGAACGAAGCCGTATCACAATTAAACCATCCAATGGCCGAGACTAGCCTCCAAACATAATTAATCACAAACGGCAACGATCCCAAGATTACCGAATTCACGAGAATGATAGTGTGCTGCCTTGAGTCGGCAAACACGACAACAATGACTCACGGATGGGTACCGTCCTCGGCGGTCCCAATTCAATACCTCGATTACCTTAGAATGGTCAATCGATAACAACGACACAACGGATGGGAACTATCCCCGATAGCCCCAATTCAATACCTCGATGGCCTTAGAATGGTCAACCGATAACAATGATGCAGCGGATGATTCAATACCTCGATTGCCTTAAAACGGCCGATCGATAACAATGATACAACGAATGATTGAGCACCTCGATTGCCTTAGGACGGCTAATCGATAACAATGACACGATGAATGAGTGAATACCTCGATTGCCTTAGAACGGTCAATCGATAACAATGATACGATGGATGCCTCGGCACCTTTAATCGGTTACCGACAACGAAGAAGAGAAATGAATACGTCAACGCCTTTAATCGGCCAAAACAACTTCAAGGACAAAACTCCAACATTAATAGCAATGATTACAACGACGTCTTAAATCGACATTAATATCAACAACAACAACGATCGATACATCGATACCGCGAACCGGTGATCGATAATAACATTAATAATGAGTATCACAATGCCTTGAACCGGCCATTAACGAACAATAAAAACATTTGGCATAATTGCCGAAATGTATCGTATCGAACGATCTCTTAATATCAATGAATTCATGAAGAGACTAAGTCTCGGAATGATACAACACATTCATACACATATATGATAACATTAATCTCATTGACTAGTACAAGTATAAAACTTGCCTCAACCGAAGGCGATGAAACCCTTCCACGAACAACGAACGACGTCCTCCGATAAATACAAGTACTCGAACAACCTTGAATGAAATACAATTCATTCAATAACACAATATCAATCGAAATCAACATAACGACCGAAAGAAACTCTTTGAGGCATTTAATCGAACACTAAATGTTCAAAGTTTCTCAAGAGCCTAAAAATCATCAATCGGGTTGAACGAATCGAAAATATGGATATACAATCCATAGAACATGATTAATAATATTTACTAACATCAACCGATTCATCAAATTCGGACGAACAATGAAAATCAACAAGAAATCTCGAAAAATCAAATTTTAGGAGATTTCAAGAAATTACCTCGATCCGACGAAGAACAATGATTTGATGTTGATATAATCGATAAGGATCCTCAAAAACGCTTAGAAATCGAGTGGAATCGACCAAAAACTCCATTTCCCGATTTTTCCCATCGCCACCGCACTGGTGCGTAAAAGTGATGAAATGAAGGTCCGCCCGTCCCTCGCCTATATATGGCCGATTGTTACGATCAGAATCAGGGCCTTACGGCCGTAATCGCATTCGTCAAAACCACGCCCAGCGCTGCCGATCGCTTACGGCCGTAATCGACAGGTCTTACGGCCGTAACTCGCACTTACGGCCGTGCATTCGGCAGTCCTTACGGCCAGAATCCGCATTCGTCAGAAGCCGCCTCGCACCCGCATCAGAATCTCGGCCCTTACGGCCGTAATCGCATTAAATCGTGCCATGCCTCGCTCATCACTTACGGCCGTAATCGCACCTTACGGCCGTAACTCGGTGCCAAAGCCGGCCAAATCAGGCGGCCGTGGCTCAGCCGTGGCCACTCCGACGGCCCGGACGACACCGAAACCCAAACCTGAATATGAATCGAAGATACGGTTACGAAGTACACGCAAAGACGAATCAAGCGCTAAGAGAACACACGATTCCGACCACCCAAAGGCTCGAAATTCGATAACGGAAAGTAATTACCCCAAACTTTGGGAAATTACGAAAATGGCCCAAAACGTCCGAAATACACGATACACGATCGAAACACCAAGCCAAAGCTCGCAACATGAATAATAACATTAAATGAACTTACGAGAAACTCGAAACGACAGTTTCGGATGAGATTCGCAAGAATCGAACTCAAGTGCGGAAAAGTCGCTAAAGAACACGGAACTCAACAAAATGATACCGAAACGAACTCGGATGACAAAAAGTGCAGAATTAAATATTCTCAGAATGACGATACGGTCATGAGCGAGTCATCAAAATGGACTTCCGCCAAAAATGGAAATTATCGGAAAATCGAAATTGCGGATATTACAGCTGCCTGAGCAACGCCTCGAAAAAGAGGATGACTCGCTCGCCCTCTAAAGTTCGTCATCTAACATGATGGACCTAGGTAGGTGATCGCCTCCCCAGCACAACGTATACCATCGAGGATCGCCATCTAACATGACGGTCCGAGGTAGAAAAGTGCCGACATAGTTGTGGAGGACGATGGAACCATTCTCTATGACCTTCGGGCAGCGATCGCTCGCCCTTCGTTTAAATACGAGGCGGGCGTAGCTAAAGGCCCCTCCAAAATAGATTTGTGGACACGTTCGCCCGCCCTCAAAGGTCCATTACCTAACATGGTGGATCCGGACAATGCGACATGTCCCTCCCCCCGTCACAACGTATACCGTCGAGGATCGCCATCTAACATGACGATCCGAGGTAGAAAAGTGCTATCAAGCCGCGGTCGTGGAGTCGATTAATCCGACGACGCCCCGTTCAAGGACTCCTCCAGACCAAGACCCTTCACCCTTCGTTTAAATATGAGGCGGGCGCAGCCTATGAAGGATCCTTACAATTAAGTGAGTAGCGAGAAGTTTGCCATCAGACGGAATGTCGCTCGCACATAAGACATGGTCGCGGAGGTCGGTTCCATCGAACTCCACGACTGTGCACGGTTCCACTAGGCCGGGATGGACAGCCTTCCTCGGGGAATCTGCAAAATTGAAGACCGCTCACTAAACGATTTATTTGCCTCCCCTTACTTTCACTAAGTAAACAAAAACAAGGGGGAAGGGCGGAGCTATGTATATCACGATCGTCTCCACTCAAATACACGTGCGACGATCGGCATCGTTCTAAAGTTATCAATATGAGTTTATCAATTCACTTGGAGCTGTACACACAATGATCGTTCCTTAAACACTTGTATAAAATCATGCAAGCAAGAAATCAGAGAAGCGAACTTTTATTTCATCACTTGGAATAAAAATACAAACACGGTCTCCCGAAGGCAAAAGTACAACGAAAGCTACAAAAAATTACTAGTAAAAAGCAAAAAAAAAAAGTTCAAAGATCGGCGCCCGTTCCGTCGCCAGCAGCAGGCTCTGAACCCCCATCCTCCGGGGCACTCGGATGGACAAGGTTGTCCAGCAACGGGTACCAGCTCAAGTCGATCCCGAGATCCGCGGAAAGGTCGAGGATCGGCACGGTGAAGTCAGGCTGCAGAGGATGCTCCAGCGCATAGGCTTTGAAATTTTCAGCCAAAGGGCCGACCTCGAGCCCTCCCCTCTTGGCGGCGCGGATCGCGTCAGCATAAGCCATATAGTAAGCAAATTCGCTGATGTACTCCACGTTAGCGAAGGGATCGGCCTCAGTCGCCTTCAACTTTTCCTTCAACTCAACAACCGTTTGGCTCACGCCCTCGAGCTCGGCAATTTTGGTGACCACCTCTTCCTTCGAGGATGCCAGATCGCTAGTCAGTCAGGCAATGGTCACCTTCAGCTGTTCGACCTCCTTCTGCGCGGCCGCGTGCGACCTGCGGGCTTCCATCATCTGGTCCCGCATCCGGTCATTCGCCACCCGTGCCCGGTCAACATCCTGCTTCGCCTACTTAGCCGCCTCCGCGGAGCTCTTCTCCATGGCCGCGAGCCGGTTGGCAAACTCAATGTTTTGTCTCCGAGAGGTTTTAAGCTCCGCATGGAGACGGGCAGTGGACGGCCACCCCTCGTAGTCCCTCACGGCCTGAGCTGCCATCGTCGCCGTCTGAAGGTCCAACACGAAAGTAGCCTGCATCGCGTCAGCAGATCGCCGGTGCGCGATCGCATCCAGATCGGTCGTCCAGGCCTTCAGGAGGGAAGCGGTAGCCCGAGCAACGTAGGAAGGAATATTGCTGACCTCACGAGGTGCTTTGCTCGACAAAAAGTCCAGCACCATCGGCGAGCAATTCGGGTCGGAATGGCGGACCCTGCACAAATGACAAAAGAGTTAAGTGTGTTTCCCACACAAGTTTCATAACTTGGCAAAACGACCAGGCTTACCTCTCGACCTTCTCTGGGTCACGACCAAAGAACGGCCGCCCACGCGAAGTCTCAGCCTCAGCAGTAGCCATGGACTGAAGAAACGCCGAAGATGGCGTGGACCCCTCCACTGGAGGAATCGCGGAAATCGGAGGCACAGAGATCAGCGGCTCGCCGGCAGTAACAGGGGCCGAGGGCTCCACAGTCCTTCGCTTCTTACGGATAAGCCGAAGTTGCTCCTCCTCCCAAGGCTCCCGCCCTTCGACGACAGGCTCTTGGAGAGGTCTTGCCTCTGGGGTCGGTCGCGGTGGAGCAGAAGGAGCTCGGCTCACCTTCTTCCCTTGGCGAAGACGATTCATGATCCCCGGATTAGACATGGCAATCGCAGCAGGAGGCTCTGGGAAACAAGGGAAACGAATTTCTGCAAAAAGAAAACAAGCAACAAAGTTAGTAATCCTTCTCGGTCAAGGCGATCGACATGTCAAGAACATCGCAAAAGTTCGTACCTGGAACCTTTAGATGGCGAGGGTAGCGAAATAGCCGAGCAGCCAACCAGCAGGCTTCGTTGTTAATTTGGCGTGCATCTATACGGTCGTCACGAAGACTCCGTATCTTCTCCTAGACGATCGCGAAATAAAAAGTGAGGTCGCCCGCCGCCGGAACAATGACACCTGCAAAAAGAAGGCCAAAATCAGATCAGTTCAGAATATATCCGAACAAAGGGAGAGTCTAAAATCCTTACTCGGACTCCTCTCCCGAAAGCCAGTGGGAATATCCAACTCGTCGGTTGGGTTGTCACTCGCTGCCGACTTTCAAGCACCGCTGACCCAGAACCACTTTGACGGATCACCCCTCACTTTATTCGGGACTCCAAGAACCACCCGACCTGAGGGACCTTGGATATGGTAGCCACCGACAGAACCTTTTTGAACCGTCAGTTTGAAAAAATGGTTCATCTCCAACGGCGAAGGAAGGCGATACAACCGATGGCCACCAAACAGAGTGAGGGTGCAGATGATCTGCAGGCAGGCGTTCGACGTCAATTGGAGGGGCGCCACGTTCCAGGCGGTCAGCAAATAGGAGACAACGAACGGCAGCGGGAATCGCAGTCCAGCCTCCATTATCGTCTCATTGACGGCGACCATACCCTCGGGAGGTTGATCGGCTCGCTCATTCTCGGCAGGCACGTGGAGGCTGACATCAGAAGGAACATGGAACCTCGCCCTCCAACGGTCCAGATCCTTCCTGGTCGCCGAGCTAGCGATCTGGCCCAGGGTCCACGGAGAGCGGCGAGCAGCCCGGAACAACGTCCTCCTTACATGTTCATAAGGGTGGGCGATCGAATATTCATTAAAGTTAAAACTGGGGAGTGGGCCGGCCAATTTCTCCATGAGTTCGGCAAAATCGGCGAAGGCTTTGCCAAATGCGCTATCTCGTTCCCTATGCGCCGCCGCATCCGCCTCCTCCCGTTTTAGTGAACGGATCCGATCGGCCTCCACCGTCTTGGCCGCGTCAGCCTCATTAAAAAATTCCTCGATCTCCGTGGGCTCAATCCCGGCACGGATGGCCTCGTCGACGGCGGCGTCCACATGAAATCCCGCATTCGCATCGTATCGAGGGCACGCCAAAGGACAACCCAACAAAACCGTCGGACTCCCCCAGCAGGAGCCCGACACGTGCCCCGGTGATGTTTCCACAACCGCTGTCATTTCCCGCTCATTTAAGCGATCGACCAGGTCGTCCAAATTCAAAATCAGTCTGATCGAGAGATGATCGTCTGTTCCGTAAAATGGTGAGTCGCTCGTCTAAGTTAAGTGATCGCCAGTAGAGCCACCTCACCCCACGTCTCCAACATCGGAGCGAGATGGGAAAAAATTGTTGTGCGGCGATTTATACGCCTCGACGGCGATCGACATAAGGGCCGAGCGACCAAAAACAGCATCAAATAATCCAAGGCAGACTTGCCAAGCTAAGAGTCCTGACCGAGATCAGGTGTCGAGCGATCGAGGTCCAGGGTGTTCGCCTCTTGGCACCTAGCGATCGACTCTGGTGCCCGACCAAGGACGACCGTCCTATGCCACGTGTAAGGCCATCATCCGTCATATCTACGAGGACCGGATCTCGGAGCAAGGACCCACGTGCAGATCCGCGAATGGCGCCGCAGAATAAAGATTGTTGACTCCAGCCCATCAACAGATGTCCTACCGACAGACCCGCCGAAAGGTCTTAGGTGGGACCTCAAGGCGCCGCAGGAACAGGTTGTACTCCAGCCCATCAGCAGCTGTTAGTGACAAGGACGGCCTCACCCACCGACAGACCCACCGAAAGGTCCTAGGTGGGGCCTCCCAAGACAGCGACTCCGGACGCGTGTGGTCTTCTCATTGGTTCGTGCATCCGGCTGCTAGCAGCTGCTGCGGACTCTAAGGAGACCAACCCATGTGCTAAAGACGATCGCCCGCTTATTATAATATAGCAGAGGCGATCGCCCATCTACCTCCACTCCTATAAATAGGAAACCTTCAGCAACTGGTAAAAGGTTCAGAGGTTCAGAGGTTGAGAAGTTCACAAGTTCAGAAATCACTTCCATACGAGAGCTCAGCTAATTCACACAGTGAGAGACCGTCGATTTCTCACAGTCAACACAACACTCCATCGTTGTTACAAGAACCCACAGAGCATTAATTCTGGTTCTTCCGGCAATCTTCAACACTCAAGAGCTAGGATAACTAGGACCTCTACACTCATTGTAATTGTACTCTAACATTAATATTTGTACTCCCAAGTATTCATATTAATAATATCTCGCGAGAGCATTCAAGCTCGGGACTAACAACCCCGGCAAATCTTGTGTTATTTACTTCCCCACGAACGTGCTCTCGCATTTGTTTGTTACTCGTCCATTCCAGCAATCCCTTCCGAATAATATTTTGGGTAACAACACATAGTAATAACCTACATTAATATTTTGAAACGTGTGATTTCATAGTAATAATAGCATGACCTTTGTAATCCCATAGTAATAACCTACATGAATATTTTGAAACGTGTGATTTCATAGTAATAATAACATGACATTGGTAATTCCATAGTAATAACCTACGTGAATATTCTGAAACGTGTGATTTCGTAGTAATAATAACATGACATTTGTAATTCCATAGTAATAACCTACATGAACATTATTATTATTACTTATAGATCGATGATTTGTAACCAAATTTAGAGTCATTTACTCAACTAATTAAAAACTCAATAAATATAGTGTTATATATATAAGAATAGAAATAATATTAATAATAATAAGTTCTATATAAAGAACATGAGTGCCCTCATTTTCATATATTTGGATCATTCCCATGCACTTATAGGAAGTCGTTTCTCTCTTCTTCCTATCTCTCTCTCTCTCTCTCTCTCTGGAAATCCTTCCGATTTTCTCTTACTGAGACACTAACACAAGGCATGTCGACATTTGTTTCCCAACCGGCCACCACTCTTCAGCTCCGATCACCACCCGCCACCGCTCACGGCGGTTGTTCGGTGGCTTTCCGTACTCCGGCCCCCGGCACTCTTGCTCTCTACACCGCCGGTGTGTGTCTCTTTGTGTATTGGCGGTTGCATATAAAAATAGATATAATTGCTTTTTCCTGTGCCTTTTAAAATGAGTTTCCATTTTCACCTAAGCTGAGACAAAAAAATAAAAATCTTTTTTTTTCCTTTTTCCTTAAATGATTTAAAAAAGAGTCGCTATCACTTTCGTTTTGTTTTATGTCACTTTTGTAAACCCGGTTCTTACATTTGATGCTTCCTTCATCGTTTACTGCCTTTTTCTATAATATATATATATATATATATAATATGAATCAATTATTTCAGGTGTTTTTCCATCCTGGAAACAAGCAGTTGCCTCCAGTTCTTCTCTGCAATGCAATGCAATTTCCAGACCTCGTATCGAAGGTGTACACCCAGATTTTTTCCGGCTATAATTTTTTTTCTTTTTTTTCTTTTTTTTGTTTTAATATTTTTTTATTTTCTTTAAATTATTATATGAAAAAAAAATATATATATATATTTAGATGTGATTCAGAATGGTTTATCAGTGAAAAAGTGGAAAGAGATTGTGGAAGATGACGCAGATACTCATAAGGTGGGGACATTCATTTTGCTTCTCCCTATTTAATAAAATATATAAAAATAATAAAGTTATGCTCATTTTGATTTTTATCGGTCAAAATTCATAAACTTTGACCATAAAATGTAATCAATATATAAAAAAGTTATAATAATGTAAGTATTTATTTGATTTATCCTAATGTGTATTTTCTAAATATTATTTTTCATAATTTTTATTCACATATAATTGAAGTTATTAATGGTCAAATGTGTATTGGGAGAGATCGGTCAAAGTCAAAATGAGCACAGTTTTGTGGGACGGAGGGAGTAAAATATATACTTCCTCTGTTCTATTATTATTGCAACATGTTGACTATTACACTATTCACATACTGTCTTTTGACCATCTTTTGTGATTCATACATATGAAAAAATATAGTCATGTGAGATCTTGTTAGATTCACCACGAAATATATTTTCAAAATATCAAGTTTTTATAATTTTTAAAAATAAATAATTAAAAATATTGATATTCAAAGTTGTGCATTGACAAATGTGAAAGTCCAAATATTACAATTATAATAGAACAGAGTAGTAACAAGTAACATAATAAGTTAAATTAATATTATATTTTATTTATTTATTTTTTTAAAAATTGTCACATCTGATTATGATTTTCTTTTTCTTTTTTTTTTAATATTTTTTTAGTTCTTGCATCAAAAGGAGAGGACAACGGAAAGGATAAGGGAGCTAGTGGAGTCGATCAGATCGATGCTGGAGTCGATGGGCGACGGAGAAATAAGTATATCACCATACGACACCGCATGGGTGGCGCTTGTAGAGGATATCGGCGGCGCGGCGCAGTTCCCTTCCAGCCTCGACTGGATTTCGAGTAACCAGCTCGGTGACGGCTCCTGGGGAGACAGCGCCATCTTCTCAATCTATGACCGTATACTCAACACACTCGCGTGTGTAGTTGCTTTGAGATCGTGGAACACACATCCTGACAAAAGTGATAAAGGTTCTTCATTTTAATTAATTGATTACCCCTAAGCCTAAGCCTGACGATTTCCGACACGATAACTCGACACGAATACGAATGAAGTTAATGAAATAGTGTTTGGTCTTATCATGTTCGTGTTCTTATCGTGTCGACACGATAAGGAGACGCTAATTTCGTGTCGTGTTCGTGTAACCCGATCATATTTATATTTATATATTTTTAGCAATAATTTTATTATCATTTTAAATATTTTTAGTTTATTTTCCAATTTTTTTATTTGAATTTATCGATTCGTGTCTTGTCAACCCGAAAAATATCGTGTCATATCGTGTCCGTATCGTGTTCTTGTCGTGTCCGTGTTTCAACCTTTCGTGTCTTATTTGTGTTCGTGTCGGGCATATACTTAACGGATCGTGTTCGTGTTTGACCCTATCGTGTCGTGTAGTTATCGTATCAATCCGATAACGACCCGATACGCACGAATTGCCAGCCTAATTACCCCCAAAAAAAAAGTGCCCTATTTAAATATCTATAGAATTTTTATTTTATTTTTAATTATCTTGGTTGATATTCACTCCCCCAATCCGTTATAATAGTAACGTTTGGATTTTTTTATATTTGTCAATGTAAAAATTTTTATTTATTAATTTTTTTAATAAAAGATAATATCCACAAGCTAGAGGATGAAAAAAAATTTAAATTTATTTTTCAGGAATTTTGTTCATAAAAGATAATATCCACAAGCTAGAGGATGAAAATGTGGAGCACATGCCAATTGGATTTGAGGTAGCATTGCCATCACTCATAGAGAAAGCTAACAAGCTACAAATTGACATCCCCGAAGATTCTCCAGGATTGCAAGAGATTTATGCAAGGAGAGAGCTGAAGCTCACAAGGTACATATATTTAATGATGACTTATGGCTAGAGTAACCTTTGCATGACTATATTTTTTGGTATATATAACTAATAAATTAATAAAAAAAATACAAATATCATAATAATAAAAGAACGAATGAAATATATAATTATTCGTCAAACACAACATAAAAAAGGAGTTGGTGGAGTAGGTGAGCGCGAGACCGAAAGATCACGAGTTTGATTCCCCTGCCAACACTTTCTCGATTGAGTCTGTCACACATATGGCTGTAAACGAGTCGAACTGTACCGAACCTTCACAGGATTCGGCTCGGCTCGAACTTATTCGAACCTTAGGTTCGATTCGGCTCGAAACTTTCGAACCTCAGATTTTGAGGTTCGATTCGGCTCGAAGGCTATTTTTATTATAGTTCGATTCGATTCGGCTCGAATTTTCGAACCGTTCGAATATAGTTCGATTCGGCTCGAGTTAAAGTCTAGTATAGCTTCATAAGTCCAGTACAGTTCGAATATAGTTTGGTCCGATTCGACGAAGCCGAATGGTTCGGCCTGGGATTGGAGGAGTTTATGTCTTGGGCCAAAGCCCGTCGAATCGAGCCGAATCGTTCGGTCCGATTCGCTGAATCCTATTTTATAGGATTTGGTGCCCCGAATCAAGCCACGAACCGAGCTTTTTCGAGCCGAATCATTCGAACTGAATCGAATTTTTAGGTTTGTTCACAACCCTAGTCACACATGGCTTCCCTTGTTTGTGGTTTACCTGTTGCAATAGTTTGTAGGCTATTACGTTCAGGTCGAGGATTTATCCAGTGTGCACTCGAAAAGTAGTGGTTGCGGGTTATCCGTCGTAAAAAAAAATATACTCCTTCCCTATGTAAATAGATGTCGTTTGACTTTTTCAAGATCAAATTTTGACCATTTTCTTTTAGCTATTGTAACACTAAATATAAGAATTACATCATAAATTCGATTTTGAAATATTCTATAATATTAGTTTTTGATATTTTTCATGATATAATTAAAAAATTATTTATGGTCAAAATCCGTCCCGTGAAGCATAAACAACATGGATTTCATATATTAGGGGAATATATAAAACACACATACTTTATTCTTGTGTGTGTGTGTAATGATTGTGTGTGTGTAATAGGATACCAAGGGACATAATGCACCAAGTGCCCACAACATTACTTCACAGCTTGGAAGGGATGGGAGGAGGGCTTATGTGGGAAAAGCTAATAAAACTACAGTGTGCTGATGGGTCTTTTCTTTTCTCTCCATCTTCCACTGCCTTTGCACTCCACCAAACCAAAGATGATCATTGCCTCAAATACCTGGAAAAATGTGTTCGCAAATTCAATGGTGGAGGTATAATTTTTTTTTTTTTTTTTTTTTAAATTTTGTTATTATTACTACTGCCCATATATTACTTAAAAGTTTTACCTAATAAAAACGTAATACTCCCTCCGTCTATGATCTGTTGACACTATTGTCTTATTTGGACGTCCACAATCTGTTGAGCCTTTCTATTTTAGGAAATAGTCCTCACAATAGAATTTTTATTTATACTCTTCAATTACATAAATAACTACTCCCCCCGTCCCACAAAACTGTGATCATTTTGACTTTGACCGATCTCTCCAAATACACATTTGACCATTAGTAAATTCAATTATATATGAACAAAAATTATAAAAAAAATAATATTTGAAAAATACAAATAAGTACTTACATTACTATAGTTTTTTATATATTGGTTGTAATTCATGATCAAAGTTTATGAATGTTGACCAATAGAGGTCAAAATGAGCACGGTTTTGTGGGACGGGGGGAGTACTAAAATACATGATGGGCCTACAAATGGGACCCAAAAAAATCACTTTAGCACATCACACAATAATTAAAATAGCTAATCTACCATTACAAATGGGACCCAAAGGAATCATTTTAGCACATCATCACAATACATTAAATATCGTGTCCAGCATTTTAGGTCAGAGATCATGAACGGAAGGAATACTGTTTACTTGATTTTTGTATTATTTTAAATCCTTTTTTATATGATTGATTGATTTTATCTATTTAGTTCCAAATGTGTATCCGGTGGACTTGTTCGAGCACATTTGGGCGGTAGACAGGCTGCAAAGGTTAGGGATTTCTCGGTATTTCCGGCCAGAAATCGATGAATGTATCGATTACGTCCACCGGTACTACTACTGCTACTTCATGAAGCCCTTCTCGACTTTACTTTTTTTTTTCTCTTTTGAAAATTAGTATAATTTTTTTTATATAAGTAAAATATTTATATGTATTTTCAATTATATAAAATACTTAATAATTAAAATCAACTGTGTGTAACATATTGACAAATTTCAGATATTGGACAAATAAAGGAATCTGCTGGGCAAGAAATTCCCAAGTTCAGGACATTGATGACACGGCAATGGGATTCAGGCTTATGAGGTTGCATGGGTACGACATTTCTGCAGGTGACAAATTTCTTTTACCTAGGGGCAAAAATGTCATTTCACGGAATTAAGATGTTCTATTTTCCAAGAACCGGTGTGTCTTTGGTGGGGGGGGGGGGGGGGGGGCCAAATTTCGATTTTTTTTTCGAAAATATGAATTATACACTAATAATAAAATAGAAATTAAAATTTAGTCGAGTTTTGATGAGAAATTAATTACATTGTAATATATAAATAGAAATTTAGAAAACATGTGGTTAGTGTTCAATCATCCAAAATTAAAATTTAGTCGCTCGAATCTGTTTAGAACTCATATATCACTAGATGTCCAAAATCCAATTAAACAATGATTTTATTACTCATCCTAAATTCATATAGTACATTTATAAAAAAATTTAATAATAAAATATAAAATCATGTAACAATAAAATCGTTATCCTCCTCGATCAAAACCAAAGATTACAAAATAACATTAATAATAAATAGCATAAATAACAAAAAAAATAAAAGTTAAATTCCAAATATAAATTTAAAACTAATAGCTAAATTCCAAGTATTAATAGTCTATGAAATCTGTTTCGAATTTATATACTCGTACTCCAATCGGACCAACAGATGAGAAGTCTGGAAAACAAAAATAAATCTCAAGCAAGTTCCACATGCAAGTGGTCATGAGTAGGCCTGTGGGTGGGTCAGTCCGAGCCAAAAATTTCCAGGCTCGAGCTCAAACTCGGAGTCTTCGGTCCGGGCCGGTCCGAGATTTAGAGTTGGCCTTGTGGAAAGAAATAATCTGAAAACAAAAGAAGAAAGACTAAAATTAGGAAAACTAAAAAATACTCTAAAAAAGTTAAAAGAAATCCAAAAATAATATTGAAAAAAAGAAAACAGGAAAAAGAATAAAATTTAGCCGCAAAACGATATCGGTGTATGAAAAGACAATGTTCCTGCACGCACTCGATACCTATCCCTAAAGGAGTCTACTAATCAGGCCTGTTACCGATTTGGTTCGATTCTGAGTATTGGCTTAGCGGGTCAGATCCGATAATATTATCGAGTATACCCAAGACCGGATCGATACGCAATCGATTATAATGTCAGAATCGAAATCGATCCGGTAAGCCAATCGGGTATTTTAGACCCGCGATCGGTAAGACCCGGATCGATTAAGAACTGATAAGTCCCAATTCGTGCATTCATTAATTATCCGAAACAGACCTGAAATTTACTCCAGAAGGGTCTAAAAATCTACATAATTAATACTTAAATTTCAAAATAGATGGACAAATTGAGATTGAGAACATATTCTTTATAGGCTCAAAATAGATAGACAAATTTTAAATAATTCCAGTAGCTAGTACTTCGCAGTTATATTTAGAATACCAGCCTCAAAATAGATTTATCATGGGCTCAAAAAGATCATAGACAGATTCATCATAGGCTCGAGGCGGTGTCTCCAATGTCCCAACTACATTCAAAAAATAATATTCAAAAGTTGGTATGAAAAAAATTACTAATGTAAGGACATGTTTGGTAAATGCATAAAATTGTGAAAAATTATCGATTTTTTACTGGGTTAATGATTTATGATCCTTATCGATTTTGGTTGTGTACCTGCGGCAGGCGTATTCGATAATTTCGAGAAGGGTGGAGAATTCTTCTGCTTCGCGGGGCAGTCGGACCAGGCTGTTACCGGAATGTACAACTTGTACAGGGCTTCTCAGTTGAGGTTTCCAGGGGAAACGATACTTGCAGATGCAGCCAATTTTTCTTCCAATTTCTTGCAAGAAAAGAGAGCTACAAATGAGCTTTTGGATAAATGGATTATTACAAAAGATCTTCCAGGCGAGGTGAGTGAGTAGTTATGTTATATATATACTTCATCAGTTCTCTTGTTATTGCAACGTGTTGACTATTACACTGTTCACATACTCTCTTCTGATCATCTTTTGTGATTTATACATATGAAAAAAATATAGTCATGTGAGATCTGGTTAGATTCATCTCGAACTATACTTTCAAAATATCAACTTCTTATAATTTTTAAAAATAAAGAATTGAAAATATTAATAATCAAAGTTGTGCATTGACAAGCATGAAAATCCAGATGTTGCAGTTATAAGAGAACAGAGGTAGTATATATCAATATTAATTTATGGGTGGGATCAACTATTTACACCCATCTCATTAAATAATAAATTAAAATTCTTATCATGTCCTTGCTATATTAACTTTGAAATTTATAAATTATTATTGTGTTGAAAAAAAATATTTTTAATAGTCGATTCTTTTCAAATCTACAAATATAATATAAAAGTGAATATAAATGAACATTTTTCTTTATTCAGTTCATAAAAAAGTATCTAAATTGTCTGATAAATAATCTAAAAATAAAAATATTATAATATTTATAATTATAAAATATAAAAATATAAACTAAGAGAGTTGTTTAGTATGTATATTTTCAAACTTAATTATAACTAAGCATTAAAATATTTAATTTTTAAATTATTTATTACATAATTTAGTAAAAAATATTTATTTATATTTATTTTACAATTGTGAATTTATTTATTTATTTTCGTATTTTTTTATTCAATTATTTTCCAATACAATAATAGTTTGTGGATTTTCAAAAGTTAATATAGGAATTTTAAGTTTTTATTTAATGAGAGGAATGTAAATAGTTGTGGCTTGTGGGTTGTACATGACTCATTTTGGAATTATGAGTAAATATTGGCCAAAATAGGGGTTGTATCTAGGAATGGCAATGGGGCGGGTTCGGGGCGGAGCAGGCTATCCCCGTCCCCGAACCCGAAATCTGAATCCTGCCCCGTCCCCGCCCCGTAACCCGATAATGTCTGTCCCGCCCCGCCGCGTTAAGATCGGGTTTCGGATTTCCCCACCGGGTTCGGTTTTTTTGCCATCCCTAGTTGTATCTTCATAAAGTTCCAAGTTAAAATACTATGTAAATTAGTAGTGGATGATACCTTTAGCTTGTGAAGCAGTGGATGTATAAAATGATTTTAATGGAGAAATAGTCTAATTCCTTGAGAAAAAAAAGGAGAAAAACTTTCTTATTATAATTGGGGTAAATTTTTCGCAGATACCCAAAAAGAAAAGTGGGGAAAAAAATTTGCGAATGGGGGAATATATAACACTACAAGAGTATATATGTAATCTGACGAAATTAATTTCAAAAACACAATTCCACCGCAAGTTTACCACCTCAAAGATTTACATTTCTTTCAAAAAAAAAAAAAGTCTTTTTAGTAAACATAAATCAATTTTACAATCAAATTAAACAACATCTTTTAGTTTTTAATTTCCACCACACATTTATCATCAATATTTTTTTACTTTTTAATATCCACTATACATTTGTAATCAGTATTTATATTAATATTATCTAAAATACAATAAATATATACTCCCTCCGTCCCATCGATCTTGGTTCATATTTCTTTTTGGGCCGTCCCAAGATACTTGGTCATTTCCTTTTTAAGACACATTTATCTCTCACAACTTTAAATAATATATATTCATACCATTACTTTATAAATTATTTTTCAATTTTTCTTAAATCCCATGCCGAAAAGTAAATGATGGGACGGAGGGAGTACCATTTATCAATTTTCGGACGGACAAAAAGAGTACAAAGGCAAACCACTTGGCCCCACCAAAATGACTGATGCACATTCTCAATTTCTCCATTTTTTTTTTTCTGAACATCACCCGTTAAGAAGGGTTCAGTTCATGGAAAAACTCCATGTAGTGCATTCTCGGTTCCGTCCATAGAGAGACCCCATATAATGCGTCCCTTACCGGATGCACTACACGTGATGTGTATGGACGGTGCAGATTGATACACTATATGGTGTATCGATCTGCACCATCCAAACACGCCACGTGTAGTGCATCCGGCGAGACGACTACGTAGGGTGTCTATGGGACGGTATCGCATCCTGCCGGATGCACACGTGGCGTGTATGGACGGTGCGATTGATGCTAGATGGTGTATCGACCGCCCATACACGCCACGCCAGAGCGTAAGATCGGCTGACGATGTATTATGTGAGGTGTCTGTGGCACCGTTAAGAAAGCATGGTAGATTCATACACCATTAAATTAGAATTTGTCTGGGAATAATATTTACTTACGTTGAAACTTGAAAGCTGCCTGTTGTTCCGAGTAAAAACAAAAAGTTGGTATTAATGAAAAAATAGCTCAAGCATAGAATAAGTACCCCATTTGTTAATTTTAAATAAATCGATTATTCCCTTCGTCCCTATTTAGTTGTCTTGTTTTGATTTTCAATGGTCAAATTGACTAATTTTTAATCAAAGATTATGAACTATTCTTTTATTATTTTTAAAAAGTAAAAATTGCATTTTAAAAATAAATTATATGTACTTTACAATGATATAATTTTTTTAATTTTATATATTATATAAAATTCGTAAATTTCAGTCAAATTTTGATCAATTTAACCGATCAAAAATCAAACATGACAACTAAAAAGTGACCGGTAGAGTATATCTCAAAGTACATTCACAATCGTAGGTTTTAACTTAAAAAGGTCAAAAGTGTCCATTGACTTATTTATCAACTTCTAGCTCTAACATGTTATTTTAGAGAATTATAGCAAAAATTAATAATAATAAATATTTTAATATCCAGTTTCAAGTTTGATTATAAATTAATCTCAAACTATAATGTTAAAATATCTAACAAAAATTCTTATGAAATTTCACAATTTAAAGTTTTACAATATAGTTTTATTACATATTTTACTATTATAATTTGAGATTAATTCATAGCCAAATTTGAAAATTACAAACCGTAAAAAATCATAACATCCCGATTAAATTTGAAGGAGTATCAGTTACTAATATTCATTCTACACTTACACAGGTGGGATACGCACTCGACGTGCCATGGTACGCTAGCCTACCTCGAGTTGAAACAAGGTTTTACTTGGAACAATATGGCGGTGAAGACGATGTCTGGATTGGCAAAACCTTGTACAGGTATTTTTCTCTAATTAATCTTCCTTTCTGCTGGTATAATAAGTCGGATATTATATTAATAATTTTTATCCCCAAAATAAAATATATACTTAGTTGACCGTAGTCAAGGACGGATGCAAAATTTATATTAGAGTTTGTCCGAATTGAAATTTGTTGGAAACTTTGGTATTTGAATTATTGTATGTGAATAGTAAAAATTATTAATTTTTTATACGATTGAGAATTATTTAGTTAGTGTAAAACTTTAGATGTATAATTATGTCTGGAGCGACGATAATACTATATTATTCTATTATATTTATGCAAATTTCATGTAATACATGAATAATTAAAAATAATAATCAATATATGTTTTTTCGAATAAAATTATACAGGAAATGGACTTATATATAATTATTATTCCTAAGAAAGTATATTTTGTTCTTGTATAATTGCAATCTGTAGAAATGTAATAATTGTGCAAGTATTTCTCGAATATCATGCCATTTGTTTGTATACATGTTCAATTGTGGTTAAAACTCGCTCTAATTTGTTTGTTTATTCTATCTGAATTTTAAAGATTTTTTTTTTGGGATTTTAAAAATTCATTTGTATTCAATTTGAATTTCAAAAAATTCATTAAAATCTGGTGGTATTCAAGAATTTTAAAAGTCTTCTAAAATTTGGGTGTATTCAATCTCGATTTTAAATTATCCTTTAAAATTTGATGGTATTCAAATACTGATGGATTTTTTTTGAATTTTATGAAATGATGGATTTTAATGGATTTGCTAGTATTTTCTGTACTTTTTGAAATCCAGCTAAAATTTATGAGATTTTGAAAGATTTGTCTAAAATTCTACCTACGGGAGTCAAATATGTTACACTCTATAGTATTTTACGTCAACTATGCGAGAATCCGCGTAAAAATAAAATCAACTACAATTATTTAAAATCCATAAATTATTATTAATCCGTTAATTTTTTTTTAAAATCTGAATTGAATGCACCTAAATCTCATTTTATTGTCATTTTTATTCAAAGAATATTTGTCTTTTATCTGAAAACAGTCTACGTAATTTTACTTTTTTTTCCCTTAAAATATTTTTGACGTATCGTATATTTCAAAGAGTATCTATTTTACTTTATTTACTTATTAATTGAATAATTTATTCTGAGAAAAAGAGCAAGATTCTCAAAATATTTTTTGAAACTAATCCATATATTTTCGAGTAATGTTTATATTTTCACAATATCTTAATATTTTTAATTTTATTTAACAGTATGTATATTTTATATTATCTTAAATAAGTAAAAAAGATAGTTCTTCTATACTTGACTCCAAATTTTTTGTATTTTATGTAGGCCTGGCAATTCGTTCGTGTCGTGTACTTTCGTGTCGTGTATTTTCGTGTTTCGTGTACCAAAAGTTCAAACACATACACGACACGAAATGAATTCGTGTTATGTCGTGTCGTGTACCGCGCAAATTTGTGTCGTTTCGTGTCGTGTTTTCGTGTCAGGCACCTAATATAAAGTAAATATTAAAACATTATAAAAATAATAATTTTAATATTTTAATATTATTTTTATAGTTTTACTAGACGAAATGAAAAGAATGCCAACGAAAACACGAATGTTTATACGAAATATATGAAAGTTCACGTTATATTTTCAAATTTTAAAGTTAACAAACAGAATTCATAAAATGTATATTTTTATAAAATTAAATATGAAATATTGTATATATTTATTTATTTATTTATTTATTTCGTGTACATCGTGTCGTGTCGTGTACCCAAAGGGTAAACACAAAACCGACACTAAATCTCGGTCGTGTACTTTCGTGTTCGTGTATTTTCGTGTCGTGTACTCAAAATGCAAACCCAAAGACTAAATTTTCGTGTCGTTTTCGTGTCGTGTTTTCGTGTCGTGTGGTAAATTTTCGGGTCTAATTTTATGTGTACTGTATTTATCCACGTGGTATGAATTTGGGTTTCATCCTATGATGCACGGATTCTTCAAAATTCACCAGTATGCAGTATCAGATACTACATGGGTGCGGGTGCGGGTACGGGTGCGGTTCGCGTGAGATTCGCACGAAATTCGCCACGTGGCGAATCCGTGCAAAAAAAAAATCGGACTCGCGTATCCTTGCACAGGATACGCGTATCCGGTGCGTGGGCAGGGTACGTGGGTGAATTTTTTTTTTTTTTGGTAATTTTTAAAAAGTAAATCAAATAAACTAAAATATAAAAAGTAAATTATTTAATAAGTAATTACTTTTACAGTTTTACCTTTAACAGCATTCACGAACAGTATCAGAAAGCTTCGATGCTCAAAGCCATTTTGAATTGTTTTTTGTATGACTTGTTTTATGTATTTGAATTGGTTTTATGGTGATATTTGAATTATAGTTTTTTATATTTAAGAAGTGTTATATATAATAAAATATAAAATAAACAGACGTATCTTTGCCGTATCGCACTCTAATATTTTCAAAAACCGTATCCCTGCCCCCGTATCTAGCCGCACCCGCACCGCCACCTTTGCAACAGGTTTCATCCTTAAATATCTAACTTTATTTGTTTATCTGTCACTGTCCAATTAAGATCTCGCGCCAAAAATTAGCCGCTAATTTTTTATTGGTACTCCGTATTCTATTCCGTGCAAATTTTATCGTTTTTGCATGCATGCGTGCAAGACGTATTAACTTTTCTTTAACCAATTATTTTAATAAATAAAAAAAAAGGTTAGTACAATCCAATATTTCGGACAGCTGTTTTTTGTGGCAATAAAATATTAAAAACATGAGGTGTGATAGCGCAACATTCCGAACCACATCTCCATACACATCTCGTGCTTTATGGGTGTTGTAACTCATGCTTTATAGATAAAATATTCATAATAATATTATACTAAAATTAATAGTAAAACACGCGGTACAACACCCATAAAGCACGAGTGTGTTTGGGGGTGTGGTTCAAGGTGTTGCCCTATCATTTCTCTAAAAACATATATCTCTCGTCCCCACAAGAAGGTTGTGACAAATTCAATTTTACTGTTCCAAACATTTGTTTCAAACTCAATTCCACTCATAGATAGTCGCGTGTAGTTGTAATTCACCAAGACATGAAAATTTTAAAACTCAAAAGACATAATGAACAAGTGGCGACTATTTTTTGGGTGGAATGAGTTTGAAACAAATATTCGGAACAGTAAAATTGAACCCGATGGTGATATCCATTTCAAAAATATCACTTTTTAGTTGGTTCGGAACTGGAATCGAAAAATTCGATTCAACTTTCTTAGCTTAAAATTATATAGAATTGAAAATATTTTTTTATTTCGTTTTTTATCCCAAATTTTGTGATTAATATCTCGAATAAATAAATGAGAAATATCACTGAACTACTATTATTATTACATACCATACACATCCCCACCATCAATCCAAAAAGAAATCAATGGTTGAGATTAAAAGCATTTAATATTTTACATATTTTTTATAATTTAAATATCTCTTAAAATCGTTAATCGTTAAGCGAAAATAATTACACTATCGCGACGAGTATTTAATTATCTTTCTATAGACGGACACTTTGATATACTTTCGACAAAATATTTTCTTTGTTTTTTTCACGTTTTTTTCGTGGCCGAAAAAATCATATGTGATATATAATATCACATATGATATATCATATATGATCCTCAAATAATCTTAAATCGTAAATCAATTAACAACTTATAAAATAACTAAAGAATACATAATAAAAATCGACGTTTCTTTAAATTTTAACTGCACAAATTTTCAAATATCTCCACAAAATAAATTTGATCTTACAATTAAAAAAAATCTGAATTTAAAATTGGAACCCAGAATATGGGTTTTGATTTTAAAATAATATATTTTTATATGGAGTCGGGATAGAAAGTTTTTTTCTTTAATCGGATATACGTACGGATTCATGTCACTTTGTCTCATACTCATATGGTGTATTCTTGTGTCTGTTCTGGCATGATATTTTAACGTTCATTTTTGCTTAATTACAGTTCTTAAGATTGTCAATATTTAGTTATATCTAACTTATTCATGCGTCAGTTTCGGGGTTGGGTCCATGATACACCCCATATAGTACATTCCTTGCCGGATGCACTACACGTAGTGTGTATGGACGGTGCATATCGATGATTCATCTAGTGCATCAATCTGCACCGTCCATGCACGCCACGTATAATTATCCGGCAGGGGATGCACTACATGGAGTGTACCATAGACGGTACCCAGTTTCGGTCATATAAATGGTAGGGAATGATAATTCTAGTCCTTTAACTTTGCCTTTAGTCAGAATAACCCTTTTTTAAAAAAAAAAATGTGGGCATATATATCTCAACATCATTTTAAGAATACAATATTGCATAATAATTTTAGCAAATCAGAACCACTGAGAATAAAATTGCACAATAACAACCTAAATTAAAATAGTTATGGGATCAAAATGGAGACTTTCGGATCCACTAGAATAAAAGTTTATAGTTGCTTATAAGTTGTAAGACCATATTTGTCCATAAATCTATACAAATCTATTTTTTCGATTCAATGCGCCATGTCATCAATACATAAATTTTACTCTATAATTCCATAAATTTTCAATATCCAAATATTTAGTAATCTATTTTTTCATGATTAAACAAATTTCACATTATCTTTTACATAGACTTATATTTGTATTTTTATTCATTTTTATTCATTCTAAAAACCCAAACCTCAAACCTCATCCATTTATCCATTAACCTCCCAACTCTAACCTTGTAAACCCCATAACCTCATTCATAAAGTTGCTTCAAAGCCAAAGAATTATCTTCTTGTAACTAAAATAAATTGGTTCCGTTATTTTTAGTTAATTCTGTTACGTTATATTTTATTCGTTCAAATTTTAGTCGAAACACTTTACTATTTGTATATTAAGCTTTAATTCGCTATTCTTTTTTACTAATATAAAACTAACTGTTGTAAGATATTACAGTAAAACCTCGATAAATAAATATGGTCGGGACCGGAGAAAAATATTTATTTAGCGAAATTATTGATTTATCGAAAGAAAATTTGAACATGTTATAAAGGGTTGGGACCAGAGAAAATTATTCATTTGGCGAGATTATTCGTTTATCGAATATTCATTTATCGAGGTTTAACTATAATGTACTTGCGATTTTCATTGATATATAAATATAACATTAATGGTCAACAATATAATTGTATTTTGTGCTCTACCATTTTTTTAATCTCACTTGGAATAAATTTGCGTCCCAACCATTTGGTTATTTATTTTCAGAATGCCGTACGTCAACAATAACACCTATCTTGAGCTAGCGAAATTGGACTATAATCATTGCCAGTCCTTGCATCAGAGGGAGTGGAAGAACATTCAAAAGTAATTAAAAATTTTCAAATTAATTTCTACATTTTGTTTGATCAATCAATACTTAAATAAGTTCACGACTTTATATATCTTTTTGTATTATATTTTTATGAGTCAGATGGTGCAGAACATGCCGTCTCGAATCGTTCGGATTAAGTGAGGGAAGCCTTTTGCAAGGATACTACATAGCCGCGGCGTGCGTATTCGAGCCACGGAAGTCGGAAGAGCGCATGGCGTGGGCCAAAACCGTGATTTTAGTGGAGACTATTATCGCGTACTTCGACCAAGAACAACTTTCTAAGGAGCATAAGCGCGCCTTCGTTGAGGAATTC
Organism: Orobanche coerulescens; assembly: GCA_033398695.1. Lineage (NCBI taxonomy): Eukaryota > Viridiplantae > Streptophyta > Magnoliopsida > Lamiales > Orobanchaceae > Orobanche > Orobanche coerulescens. The sequence continues at coordinate 10,970,258 of CM065801.1, forward strand.
GAACACGGGAGTATCCTTAAGCATGCGAATGGAAGGAGGTAACATTGTCTACATACTAATTCAAAATTTTGGGTATATGATAGAGAGAAATGTTTTAATAGAGTAGATATATGATATGGGTTGGGTTTAAAAAATAGATGGTTGCTTAAATTTAAGCTTTTATCATTAACTATATTATCCGGGATTTAAAATTTCAATACAGTATTACGAAGTTTGGAACTATGTTAATCTGGACTAGGGTACGAATGTCGGGTATTATTGAAACGAGTATTGAAGAGTTCGGGTAACGTAGGCCTAGGACAAATGTCTGTACTCTTTAAAAGTTCCGAGAAAATTAACACAGGCCAAAAATACTTTTGTTGCCATATTTTGTACTCACTCCGTTCATGCCCAAAGTGCTACTTTTCACCAAAAGAACCGTTCATTTAAAAGTATAATATTTCATTAAATACCTTTAATCATAGCAAACATCATCACACTCGCTCTCATTTAATTTCCATCTGGTAATCAGTACTTGCCATCAATGCAAAACTACTTTTTTATCTACACGATACATTCACCATCAATACTTCCATAATTTATATATCTATTACGTACATTTAATTATTCTCGTAAAATACACAAATTTTATCATATATGTAGCACTTGAATCGGGACGGGGGGTAATTAATTAATTATCATATATTTTCACAGGTATAAAACAAGGTCATCAAGTCTTGTCCGGACTTTAGTCACAACCCTGAAACAACTCTCGTTGGATGTATTACTGGCGCAGGGTCAAGACATCCACCCACACTTGAATCGCGCTGTAAGTCAACAAGTCTTATTTATAAAGTAAACTAATGAATAATTATAATATTAATTAATAATACCATTATATATTTATTACTGATGACTAAAATGATATGTGCAGTGGCTCAAGTGGCTAAAGATATGGGAAGGAGATAATAATAATAATAATAATAATAATAATAATAATAATAATAATATTGGAGGAGGGGATGCAGAGCTTCTTGTCCGCACGTTAAATTTATGTGGCGGCGGCCGTGTCCTGACCGAGGAGGAGGTGTTGCTGTCTCATTCAAAGTATGAGCAACTTTTAAAGGTGACCATAAGAGTCTGCCGTGAACTCCGGCTATTTCGACATCGAAAGGTCAGGGCTGCAAGAAATTTTTTTATTCATTTTTATTTTTATTTTTATTTTTCATAAAAGTTTTTGTTGTTACTTATATTATTATAACATTGGAAGTGCGGCAGACACTATGCCCAAAGTTAAATTGTAACTTGTGTCCTTTCTTATCCGTACATTTCTTTGTGATGATGTCGCATGAGTCATGACTAGGACTGGCAAAAAAATCCGAAAAATTTGATATCCGTTCGAAATATCTGTATTCGTATCCAGAAAAAGCGGATATTATTCGTATTCGAAAAAAGCGGATACGGATGTTATTCGTATTCGAAAAATTCCGGATACGGATATGGATATAGGCACATCCGTATCAGAAAATATCCGTATCCGAGATAAATTATATATAATATATAATTTTAATATATTTTTAATATATAATTATAAAATATAACACATTTTATATTTATAATAATTTAAATTTTTATAAATATAATTTGGTTCTAGATCTTAGTAGATCACTATTATAATTTAGTGATATTCCCAAATTTTCAAAAATAAAAAAGTAATTTGGTTGGAGAGCTTAGTAGATCTTTAATTCAGTGATATGTTTATACTAAGTTATCTATAATTATTTCTCTCTTTAACACAACAATTAAGTAGCCCAAGTGGTTGGAGTGTGGCTTTAAAAATCCACAAAAAGAGGAGTTGTGGGTTTAAATCCCTTCGCACCCATTTGTTTTTGAAAAATAAACCAGGAAGTACAGATTTGGATTTGGATATTATCCGTATCCGGATAATATTCGCCGGATTCGAATACGGATAAGGTTTTCTCGGATATTCCCGGATTCGGATACGGATTCCAAGTTCTGGATTCGGATACGAATATAGCCATATTTGTATCCGTATTATCCGATTGCCACCCCTAGTCATGACCACTCATTATAATAGTACTTTTCTCGAGTTTGTACACTCTTTTCAAAAGGAAATTTTGAAGAGGATATAAGAAGTGAGACCAGAGTCAACGTAAAATCGTGGAGTTGCCACGAATTCTAAAGTTCGACTTTTAGGCATGTCATAAAAATTCAAACGTAAGATCATGAGTCGGCAGTCATGACTCCATATATCGACGACGTCAATAGATTTCTAAACCGACTTTTAAGAACTTTTTAGTCCGTTATAAGTTTCGAGTTTGTTCCTAATATGTATTTAAATGTAACAGGCGCAGGATAGCAATGGCTACATGACAACAAACATGGGAGGCATCACAACCGTAGAGATAGAATCAGACATGCAAGAACTAGTGAAGTTGGTGCTCACCAAGTCTCCACCGGATTTAGATTCTGAAATTAAGCAAAACTTTCTTAGTATTGGTAGGAGTTTCTATTATGCGGCTTATTTTAGTCCAAGAACTATCAACTTCCACATCACCAAAGTACTCTTTGAAAAAGTAATTTGAACATGTGTACATGTAAAATGTGTGGGTGTAAATAAATAAAAGCCATAAAAGTAAAATAAAATGAGTTTATAGTGTGAAAAGATGGAAGGGTTTGTTCTTATATTTACCATGTTTTGAATCTCTTGCCTGAGCGGCAAATTTGAGAATGAACAAAGTAGGAGACAGATTCGTTAATAACAAAGACAGTAAATAATATATATATAATATATATAATTAATCAAAGGAAGCAAATCTGAATATGGGCGATGTTGAGTCCAGAATTTCTGTCTCCTTAAAATAAATTCGCCTTCACCGCAGTGTATATCGTCTGCCTCCCAGGATAAAACAACATCTCGATGCGTTGATAAATCGACCATCGCACCCTAAGCGAAGTAGAATAAAACCTGAACTACCACCGACGCGACCAAAAATATGAAGATAAATTATTTCCGAAAAAAAAAATGAAGTCGGAATTTCGGGTGAGAAAAACGGAGGAAAATTCAGTCTAAAAACAAGACCCCTCACAACTGTATTTATAGGTGAAGATGAGAGAGAGACATGTGCTGGAGGAACTCTAAACTGATCAGGATTGGTATCTCAATACTTATCCAGATCTGTTTAATTCGATAATTATCAATTAAATTGATATTTATCCTGATCCGAAAAATTCAGAATTGATAATTGAGGTGTTTCAGTAAAATAAATTTTTACCGAATAAAATTGCAGTAAAAAGATAACTTCAACGACGAGACATTTCGCCTAAATCACCCTTCGACCTGACCAGAACCATCCTGCCGGACGGCGACGGCAGCGGGCGTGTGCACGCGAGGGGCGCCTAGTCACACATCCACTCATGTCTCACTATATAAACAAGACTTTGTCCACATCTCCTTATATACTCACAATTTTTCCCTTCTTTTTCCAATGTGTGATAGTATCCCAAACCTATTTCTAAAGGGTTCACTTTGGAAAATCACATCTCATTCATACCTCAATCATTTTGAGTGTTCTTACATGTTTTGGAAACTTCGTACGGAGTACTACGTATTCCAACTAAGTCCCGACTTTAACTCATATTCAAGTCCACTCAAAATTACCTCTCAAATGGGCTGCTCAAAACAACCCATTTCCTCTATTGTTCCAGTGGTGTTTTCTACCATCACGCAGTCTAGAAAATTACAAAATGCATCCACTAATTTTCAGCCCCCACGATTTGCATCCATTTTTATTTTAGTGTGAAAAGATGGAAGGGTTTTTCTAGGATCATGCAGTCTAAGTGATCTGCCTCACGATCGACGTACCTCAAAAAAAATGTAATTCTTATGCCATATCGTGACATAAAAGATCAAATATTTACAAATTATTTTGAACTATTCTCGAAAAAAATTCATGAGAGATATTTAATATATTAATTATTATTAGTATTATTCATATTAATTTTATCAATAATAGTATATATAATTTTTATTATCATCATTGTTGTCGTTGATGTAGTATATATAATAATTATTGTTGTTGTATATATATATATATTGTTATCTAGTATTATTAATTTTAGTTATAGTTATTATTTAATTTAGTTCAGTTCAGTAACTTAACACCAATTTAGTTCAATTCAATTCTGCAAAATTCAGTTCAATTCATTAAGCAAATTTCAACCAAAAGAACACATCCTAGGTGGAAGCCATTAAAGTAGATTTATAACTAAAGTTATTCAATCTAACGTTTATCCAATTTATCATGATTTTATAACAAAATGATAATAAATAATATTTATTTTTATACATGATAAACATGTAAATTGATGAAATAATAGTATGAATTGAAATAATAGTGTAGATTAATGATAAGTATGAATTAGTACAAATGCGTGCTTTAAAGGAATAAAGTGTGTTTGAAGCATCAAATGTGTGATTTTATCTAAAATATCAAAAAACTAAAAAACTATTCGATCAATAATAATAAAATAAATTCATTATAAACGGTTATTAACGGGACCCATTAAAATCATGTACAACTTTTTATTATTGTGTAGAAAATAATTTAAACGACTTTGGACACGATGTCTAATACTAATACATTGGACATCTACCCTTTCCCATTAAAGAGCTGTTCACCAAATTTTTCATTATGTCATGTATCGATAAATTTATCTGTCTGGATAAATTAATAGTGGTGTTTACTTCTTTATCTGAATCAACAGTCTGAATGCCATAAATGAGCGATCTCTGTGTATGAATTATAAGTTGTTTTATGAATTGCTATTTATTTATTAAGCCAAATTATATATCTGAAACACAAAATTCCAAATTCAAAACATAAATTCATTGATATAATCCAAAATTCAAAACATAAATTCATAGAGTACTTAAAAATTCAAGTTCACACACAAAGTAGCAAAGTCCGAACACAAATATTTAAAATTTAGATATTATTAAACAATTGGTCTTAAATATTATATTTTCTCCACTTCTTCTTATCCACTTCCTTCGACTTCTTCTCCGTTGTTAATATAGTGTCCTCGTTGCACTTCAGAAACAATTGGTAAAAATTTATCAAAAAATATAATACTCAAACAACAAATAATCAACAAAAATATCATATTCAAGAATCAAATAATCAGTAAGAATCAACAAGAATAAGCAACAAGAAACTATGACAAATAAAAGCTAATAGTAAGCATCAAAAAACCACTTTTAAGCATCAAATAATCAAAAAATTGCATCTTCAACAAAGACTCAACAAAAATTTATCAAGGAAGTTTGTATTCAAGAATCAAATAATCAACATGAATCAACATAAATCAAATAATCAACATGAATAAAAAAAACAGAAAGCAGCACAAGAAGGGAGGAAGAAGACGTTCGTATCTGTGGTGGATGGCGAGAGCGATCGACGAGCAGCAGTGGTGCGGGTTCGGCTAGGGTTTGGAGAGCGGAGGAAGAAGCTGAGACTTGAAAGAGAAGAGCTTTCTCTTTTCCTTTAAAACCCTTCTTTTTAATAAGGGGATTTTTGTCAAAAAATTGTGTACATGGAGACAAGAGCTCCCAACATACTTTGCGAATAAGCGAGTGAATGCCCCATTAAGTCGTAAGTAAACAAAACGTTTGTGCAAATAAGTCATTTTGCTCATTAAGTCATTAGTAAACAACCCATAATAAGTGACTTCGCGGGGTGGAAAATTTTTAGTGGATGGACACTAAAACACGAACGAAGATCCGTGATAGGGAAACAATAAAAAAACACTTGATAGAGTTCTTGCAATTCTCTAAAGAAAATAATCTTTGAGAATAATAACGGATCAAAAAAAATTATCAGGGGCTCAATTTATAGGTAACTATTGGCAATATAATAATTTGTCTGGGAGAAAATTTAAACTAACACTAAATATAAAATTAAAACAACAATAATAAGCAATTAACAGGAAAAATTTGAGGCGAGCGAACTCTATTTTTAAGGTTTTTACTGCCCTGTACAACAGTTCACGGTCTATGGAAATGAAACTCCCAAAGTACAATAACTTGGTATTGAGCCGGAGCTTCAAAAACAATCACCTGACGAAAGAGTTCTGGCAGGACAATTGAGCAATGTACTCTTACATTATAGTATAAAGATGCAGAGGTTCTGAAAAGAGAGTGGCACTCGACTTTCTTGCGCTTATCTGGTTTAAAAACCATTTTATGCAGTGCAATTTTTCCATGTAGGGTTTCTATCTAAAGGTACACATTAGGTAAAAGACGGAAGTATCCCAAATAAATCAGGATCCCTTCACTTGTTTCTCAAGCGGTCTATAATGATCTAAAATAGGAGGAGTCACAAAATCAATTCTCGAGAACTTAATCAATTTTGGATGATAATTAATTTCAGAGCAAAATCGGGACCTGCCTGGTCGGGCAGGGTACAACTACACTCGCCCAATCGGGACAGGCTAAGGTCCTAGGTAAGTCGGGTTGAGCCAAGCCGGACAATCAGTCGTCTGAGCTGATGAATAGACGCGCGCGCGTGTGTGTGGCCACCTAGGCACCCCCACAAGAACTTTGTATCTATTTTATTCCGTTTACTATTATAAAGTGTCTCCCATAAGGAAATATTTCTATATGGGATGACTTCTGTTCCTTCTAAAGGAGTGGACTTTTCTTTACCCGCTCATTCAATCTTGTATTTGTGAAAATAAGTACACCTCCATTATCTACTCGGAAGGTAGATTCTGATTACGATGCTCGTTTTCAATTTCGATGACGGTAAATTTGAAAAGTCTAGTTAACGTCGCACTTTAACCTATTTTTTTTTAGAAATTTCAATAATCCCCACATGGTTGGAAATTATGCAGTATGCAGACTCTGTTTCTCAACAATTAACCCTCGTTACATCTAGGGGTGCGCACTGTCCGAGATTTGACTAGTCCCAGTAAGACGAAACAGTCTTGCATCGATCCAGGACAAACACAAGTCTCGATTTATACCTTTCTCGTTTGGAACCAGGACAAACCGCTTCGGTACCATAGTCTCAATTTATACCTTTCTCGTTTGGAACCAGGACAAACCGGTTCAGGACAAATCATAAAGTACATGTACCGGTATTGTTTGGATCGGTCCGATATCGGGAACGGGATAAAATTTTATAGCTCCGAATGTGAATGCTATTTGGGACGGGATTATACCGGTTGGGAGCGATTCGGAAAAAAATAGATTTTCTTGCTTATCCCTAGTTACATCAGGATAGATAGCTTGTGGCTTTTAATTCTCATTGGCGAAGTACCATCGGATATACCTACAACCTAGTGGATTTTGCCTTGAACTACTCCACTTACGAATATACTAAGACAATGATATTTACATAACACGATTAACATCATTTCTCAAGTTCGTAAAATTGTGTCTTTTTGGCCTTGAAACACACTTGTGATACATAAATCCTCCAGTCGAGTCGGCCACTCCTCTGCACTTATATATGTGACATTGTCTATCTGAACTTCTGAAGTACCCTGCAAATCTGCAATACTCCGTCATACAGGATATATGTCATCATTAAAAGTCAAAGACTTAACCTTTACCACATTCAGTCAGGTTAATCACCTGATTAGCTATCTAGAGACATAGTTACCTCGTGGCTGAGTACCAAGTGTAACTGAACTCTCAAAAATTTGTTTTTTTATACCAGCCTAAGCCTTGCTCGACCCTGAACCAACCCAGTCTGGCCAGCTCATTTTTGTTTATTATTACCAATATACATCAAATATAATATAATAAATACAATGTAATATATAATTTTTATTCTTTTGTCAAAAAGTAGTAGTTTTAATATAATTTCGAAAATATTCAAACAAACGTTCTTTTTTCTTTAAAATATAATGGATTGATCCATCCCGGTCTTGGCTCGGGTCATGGCCCGATAGCCCAGCCCATTTTATTTAATATTTTTTAATATATTTAAATTCATAATATAGTACTCCCTCGTCCACCAAAAATTTGCCCTAGCTGAGATGTCACGGGTTATAAGAAAAGCTGGTACAAAGTGATTTTAGTGGAGAAAAGTTCTCACTTTTGAGAAGAAAAAAAGAGAAACTTTCATTTTATAAGTGAGACAAGTTTTTTACACGCACACCAATAAAGAAACTGGGGCAAGTTTTTTACGGACGGAGGGAGTAAAATATAATAAACATATAATTTTATTTTTATAAGAAATTAATTTTTCAATATATAATTAATAAAATAACTAAAATATATAAATTTTTTTTACAAATATAATGGATTGTTCTGACCCAAGACCCGCCCGACCTAGTATACTACTGGGTCGATCTCGGTTCAATATTTTTTTCTATCACCGTCACTGTGTTATTACGAGAGGAATCATCCACTTCTTAAATACAAAGAGAATAAGATTTGTCATCTCCAACATGGCACGAGTTTTCCACTGAGTTAAATATAAAGAGGAGATTGATTCGTGCCTCCAACTAAATAAATCCATGGATGTGTTATGTATGTCCAATAGTAGTAAAGTGTTGCTCTATAATCTAATTCAATACACCTCGTCTGTTCTATATGTCCTGCTCTATATGTCCGCATTGACACACTGTATTAACAAGATTAATGCTACGTGTACACATGATTTGTACACATATTTATACACACATACTACATCTTATTCATTCATTTTCCATGTGTTTATTTTCTATTGTTTATTTACACACATCATCCTTATTGATGGTTACCTAATATCGAGAAATTTGCGCATGCTCTTTTTGATTTTGATTTTCGATTTGATTCGATTCGATTCGATTCAGATTCGATTGATTCGCCCATTCAATTCGATTCGAATCCATTTAATTCAGTTTAGTTCAATTCAATTAATTTAATTCAAATTCATTGAGTTCAAAAAAAGTTATATTACTTTTTTTTCACGGTGGCAATAAATTTCATTTGCTTTTCAAGGTCATGCCACTAAGGGTGGTGGCAACGGTGCGGTGAACACCTGCGGGTAAGAGGTACCCGGGCGGTGAACACCGCCGCCACCCACCCGGGTACGGTGAAGGTAGGAGGTGCTCGGGTAGATATGCCGCGTGAAGAGGAGTGGGGGTAGAGGAGAAAGGTGACCGTTGCAGCCTTCAGGTGCGTGTGTATGTGTGTGTTATATGTTATATATATATATATAGTGCAGGTGTGTGTGTATATGTTATATATATGTTAAATTGCAGGTAAGAAGCCAGCGAAGAAGAAGAAGACCAAATATATATATGTTAAATTATTTTTGTATTATTTTAATATTAGAATTAATTAGAAGTTTTCATTTTAAACCCTCAACTATTTAATGTTTCACATATAAAATTTATAGTTTCTATTAACTACAATTTATACCCTATTTTAATAACTACAAATTATATTTATTAATATTTAGTTGTATTAATAAAATATTATGTGTTTTTATTAAATTGTTTGATATAATTTTAAATATAAAAAGGTGAAAAAAAAAATTTTAAAAGTGGTGATGGTAGATGAGCACCATTGCCACTAAAAAATGATGAGTGGGGGTAGAGTGAGGGTAGATTGTGGATTAGATGAGTTGGAAGAATGTTATTGATGGGGAATAAGGGTAGATGGGGTAGATAAGTGACCATTGCCACCACCCTAATGCACCACCAAAAGAAAAGGAATTCGATCGTTAACCGACAAAACACAACTTGAAGTGAAATAAAAATCTATATTTGATGCGTTCATCGATATAAATGTTACTACAAGTTTATGTTAAGAAAAAACGCAATTGGTTCTTTGTAATGGAATCCACATCATCAAAAACAGTCAATATTCTCGAAAGTCGAATCCATCCGTCTAAACCTAAACCAACACTAATATCTAGGACCGAGCACAAATGGTCCGAACTCGAATCGGACCCGGATCGGACTGGACTTGTTAATTAGGTCCGGGTTTCGAGTCTGCATTTTGTCTAAATCCGAGTTTCGGGCCGAATCGGGTCAACACCCGGAAAATACGGGTCCAGCTCGGAACGACCCGGTAAAAAAAATACAAAAAAAATATTTTTGTTTGTAATTTACCCTTGGTGGTGATGAAATAATGATGATTATTGGGTCGATTATGATTGCACATTATTCTAATTAAGTTTATTTATACTAAAATATTGTTGAACTTGGGAGTTTGATGACTAAATGAAGATATTAAGATTGATAATTGTATTTTATGGGAGTTTGTAAAGAAGAAAGTATTTTATATGTAATAAAAGGACACTTAATATGTAATTTTTTTTTCTTTTTACAAAATCGGGCTAGAACCGGGACAGCCCGGACCGACCCGATTTTACCGAGTTGTCACGGACTCAGTCGTGGGTATTAAAGATGTAGTTATGGAGGAGGGTTTGGCGGAGTCGAACACGAAGGAAATGGAAGAGAGGAGCATGGAGGAAGAAAGGGATAAGCTTTCGGCTACAGACAAAGAAGAAATGGGGGTTGACCAGATCTATGAAATGGAGAAAAGGAAGGAGGAAAGTGGCTAAAGCCACGGCTGTGATTTTAAACCATTTGAGATGCGCTGGGCGGTTGTGATGAGCCCAGCGGTCTCCCTATATTATCCTTTCAGTATATTTCATTTTCCTGGAATTGTTATGTAATTTCAATTAATCATTTCTAGTTTAGTATGGTCCCCACAGTTTAGGCCCAACTATATAATGATAATGGATTGTAACAAACCCTACGGAAAAATCAGTCAAAAATCCTCCTCCCTCTATCATCTTCCTCTCCTCTATCTTCTGTATCACCATTTACAGTTCAATTATTTTAAATTCATAAAAATACAAATAAGAATTACAAAAAACGTCAGATCTATTACATTGGTATATCGGAGCTTGGTTTTTGCTTTTATTAAGCAGAAAAAAAAAGAGAAAAATGGCGGACGGCACTCGTGTAAAGGAGGTACAGGAAGCACAAAAGAAACTGGAGCAGCAGCTGCAAGCTGAATCAAGAAGCAGAATTATGTTAGAAGATAAAATCAAGGAACAATTCAAAAGTCTGGATCAAAAGGTGGACAACAAACATGAGTTCCTAGTTAAATCCCTCGATGAGCTAAAACAATTGATTGTGGGAACAGGGAAGGGGAATAATGATGCAGCTAGTTCATCTATTCTGGGCCCAAAACCCCCCGATTTCACAGCAAGGAAGGATGGTAACTGTAGAACCCCATTCAATTCTGGATTCAAATCTGATTATTCTCATCAATCTAGCACACACTCGGGGCATTCAAATCACAGAGTCGATTTTCCTAAATTTAATGGCACTAACCCTCGAGCTTGGATCTTAAAATGCAACACCTATTTTAAGCTATCTGGCACTATGTCTAATGAGAATATGGTTCAATTGGCTGTTCACAATTTTGAGGGGAAGGCTTTGCAATGGTTACAAAACTTTGGTTGTGATGATCTATTCTCTGCAACTTGGGAACAGTTTATGGATGTGATAGCTCTTAAGTTTGATGATTTGAATGAAAACAAAATTGTTATGGAGTTTAAGAATTTGAAACAATCTGGTACTTATGACAACTATGTGGAAAAGTTTGAAGAGCTAAGGGCATGTTTACTTTTGAGCAACAACATGAGATACACAGAGGAATATTTTGTGGCCAACTTTATCAGTGGATTATCTGAAGAAATGCAGGGGTTCATGCTATTGTTCAAACCTAAGACATTACTTGAAGCAATTGAGACAGGGAAACAGCAGATACTTACCTTAGATGCACTATCTAAGAGAGTCAGGCCTGCCCCTAGACCTTTTCAAGGCCCTAGCAGAGATTACAGACGGCCTGATGCAACCTTGGTGCAAAAACCCAACACTCCTAACATCACCAAGTCTTCAATTAAGCTCCTCACTAGTGCTGAGATGGCTGCAAGAAGAGAGAAGGGCCTTTGTTACAATTGTGATGAAAGATATATATTTGGGCATAGGTGCAAACATAAAACATTTTATATGGAGATGGAACCAGAACAGGAATTGGCTCACCTTCAACATGAAGATGAGGTTGTGAATGTAGTGTATGAAGGAGGGCAACCAATTGAAGAAGTGTTCATGGCCATGGGATCTATGTTGGACAACCCAAATTCAACTAACATGAAAGTAATTGGGGAAGTTAATGGGAAACAGTTGAAGATCTTGCTGGATACAGGGAGCACCCTCAGTTTTCTGAAAGAAAGTATGGCCAAGGAATTAAATGTAGTCTCTGAGAAATATAGGCCCATCATAGTGAAATCAGCAACTGGGCACAAGTTGATCAGCAAAGAGAGGGCTGTGGATTTCACTTGGACAATGCAAGGCCATCAGTTTACTTTTTCTCCTAGAATTCTGGGTAATGATGGTTATGATATGGTTTTGGGTGGCGATTGGCTGAAGTTCTGTACTCCTATTGGTTTGGATTATGACAATATGACTTTTACAGTTTTTACTGGTGGGAAGAAAGTTAAATTGAAAGTTGAAACTGATCATACCTTATTTTAAATGATTAATGCTCATGGCCTATACCAACTAATGCATTACCATTTGAATGAGTTAGAGGAGGTGTACCTGATTTTGCCCAATGAATCAGTTAAACCCAAGCCAACACCTACTCCAGTGTGTGAACTGCTGGAGGAATACAAAGATATCTTTGATGAACCCCAAGGTTTGCCACCTACAAGGGCAGTGGAACATCAAATTGTGCTCAAACCTGGATATATTCCCAAACATCAATTTCCCTACAGGACTACACACAATAATAAGGATGAAATTGAAAGAATTGTTAATGAATTACTGGAGGCTGGTACTATTCAGTATAGTAAAAGCCCATTTGCTTCACCTGCTCTGCTAGTTAAGAAAAAAGATGGGTCCTGGAGAATGTGTGTTGATTACAGGTACCTCAACTCACTCACTATCAAGCATGACTACCCCATTCCTATTATTGATGAATTGTTAGATGAATTGCATGGAGCTATCCACTTTTCAAAACTGGATTTGAGATCAGGTTACTTCCAGATATTAATGAAAGAAGAGGATAGATACCTGACAACTTTCAGCACTCACCATGGACATTTTGAGTTTCTGGTGATGCCTTTTGGCCTTTGTAATGCACCTGCAACGTTCCAATCATTGATGAATCAGATATTTCAACCATATTTGAGGAAGTTTGTGCTGGTTTTCTTTGATGACATACTAGTTTACAGTGCTAGTGGTGCGGATCACCCCACACACTTGAGAACAGTGTTGGATGTGTTAAGGGCAAACACTCTATATGCTAAGATGAGTAAATGTCATTTTGCTGTGCAGAGTATTGAGTACTTAGGCCATATTATCTCTCAAGAAGGTGTAGCAACTGATCCACATAAAGTAGAAAGTATGGTGAATTGGAATGTACCTAAAACTGTCAAGCAGTTAAGGGGATTTTTGGGTTTGACTGGTTACTACAGAAAATTCATTAGGCACTATGGTTTAATCAGTAAGCCCCTCACTGAGTTGTTAAAGAAAGATAGTTTTAGATGGTCCTCAGAGGCTGACCAAACATTTGAAGAACTGAAGAAAGCCATGATATCAGCCCCTGTGTTAGCTTTACCTGACTTCACACAACCATTTGTGTTAGAGACTGATGCTAGTGGCTTGGGAGTTGGAGCTGTTTTAATGCAAAATCAAAGACCCTTGGCTTATATGAGTAAAGCATTATCACAAAAGAACCAGTTCTATCTGTCTATGAGAGGGAGTTCTTGGCTGTGATTATGGCCGGCCCGTGAGGTGGAGGTCTTATCTCCAGGGACATAAGTTCTTTATTAGAACTGATCAGCAAGCTCTAAGGCACCTCTTGGACCAAAAGACAATGAATCCAATACAACAGAAATGGATTACTAAACTCTTGGGTTTAAACTATGAAATTCAGTACAGGAAAGGTGTTGAGAATAAGGCAGCTGATGCCTTATCTAGATATCCTATGGGTGATGAGCAGTGCAATTCCCTTACAACAGTCACTCCCATATGGATGCAAAGGATCAAGCAAAGCTATGAAGGGGATGCCTATTATTCTCAGGTGCTCATTTCTAAGCCTATTGACCCTTCTATTTATGCTGCTTATTCTGTGGTGGATGGTATTATTCAATACAAGGGAAGAGTGGTAGTGGGGTCATCTAATGAGTCCAGGCAAAACATTTTAAATGAGGTTCACAGCTCACCTTTTGGAGGTCACTCTGGCATTTGGGGAATATATTCAAGGTTGAAATCATTTTTCTATTGGACTAATATGAAGAAGGATGTGGAGGCCATGGTTCAGCAATGTGACATTTGCCAAAGAAATAAAGCTGAGCATGTGCAATACCCAGGATTTCTTCAACCATTGCCTGTTCCAGATAAATTCTGGACACACATCACCATGGATTTTATTGAAGGACTTCCTAAATCTTTTGGCAAGGATACTATTATGGTGGTGGTGGACAGGTTGAGCAAATATGCTCACTTCCTAGCTCTATCTCATCCATTCACTGCTCAGACTGTAGCAAGGTTGTTTATGGATCAGGTTTATAAGTTCCATGGGCCTCCTATCAGCATTGTGTCAGATAGAGATAAGGTATTCACCAGTCAGTTTTGGAGGGAACTTTTTAAAGCTATTGGTACTAAACTGGAAATGACCACTGCTTATCACCCTCAGTCTGATGGACAAACCGAGAGGATGAATCAGTGTTTGGAAAACTATTTGAGGTGCATGACTGGTGCTACCCCAAAACAATGGGTTAAGTGGTTGCCTTTAGCTGAGTATTGGTACAACACCAACTACCACTCTAGCTTAAAGTGCTCCCCTTATCAGGCCTTATATGGTATGCCCCCTCCCATACCGGGTTGAGTGCTTATTTGAACTCTCCTAATCAAGAGGTGAAGGAATGGTTGACTCGAAGACAGGATATGGTAGGGGTGCTTAAAAAATTTGGCCTTAGCACAGAAAGAATGGGTTTTTATGCAAATAAACAATAACCGAAAGAAGCTTTATGGTGGGAGATTTTGTGTACAAATTACAACCATACCGCTGTAATTCGGTCATCGCGCCGGAATTTGAAGTTAGCTTCAAAATATTATGGACCCAATCAAGTGCAAGAAAAGATTGGTCAGGTTGCTTATAAGCTGTTGCTACCGGAGGGCTCTAAAATACATCCGGTTTTCCATGTATCGTTACTCAAGAAATGTGTGGGTAAAGATATCATACCTTCAACCGAACTGCCGGATGTCGACGCTGATGGTCATTTCAAGATTGTGCCTTTTTCAGTTTTGGAGTATCGCACCATCGATCGCAATGGAAAATCTATTCAGCAGGCTCTTGTTCAATGGACTGAATCTGGTGCTGAGGATGCTGAGTGGGTAGATCTGAAAACCTTGCGCCGGAAATTCGCCGTCTCCGATCCTTGCGGTCAAGGATCTAAAAATCAGGGGGGTAATGTCACGGAATCAGTCGTGGGTATTAAAGATGTAGTTATGGAGGAGGGTTTGGCGGAGTCGAACACGAAGGAAATGGAAGAGAGGAGCATGGAGGAAGAAAGGGATAAGCTTTCGGCTACAGACAAAGAAGAAATGGGGGTTGACCAGATCTATGAAATGGAGAAAAGGAAGGAGGAAAGTGGCTAAAGCCACGACTGTGATTTTAAACCATTTGAGATGCGCTGCACGGTTGTGATGAGCCCAGCGGTCTCCCTATCTTATCCTTTCAGTATATTTCATTTTCCTGGAATTGTTATGTAATTTCAATTAATTATTTCTAGTTTAGTATGGTCCTCACTGTTTAGGCCCAGCTATATAATGATAATGGATTGTAACAAACCCTACGAAAAAATCAGTCAAAAATCCTCCTCCTCCCTCTATCATCTTCCTCTCCTCTATCTTCTGTATCACCATTTACAGTTCAATTATTTTAAATTCATAAAAATACAAATAAAAATTACAAAAAACGTCAGATCTATTACACGAGTCTGGACCGAGTTGGACCGGTTCTGAATAGGTCCGGGCTTCGGGTCGATAAAGTCCGACCATTTATAATCCAGGCCATTCCGGACCGGATCGATCCGGGCCGGGTCAGACCCGGTGCTCAGCCCTACTAATATCTACCCAACTCAACTTTCTCTTCGTGGCTCATTCATATATATATATATATATATTTGTTTTAAATAGTGCAGCGTTGATGTGTAACGTTTTTATCTTGATAGCACTTAGCGCAAATAGCGTAGCGTATAGCGTAGGTTTAGCGTTCCTACTATTTTATATAAAAAAATAAAATATATCTATATAATATATAATTCTTTATCATAAGTTAATATAAATCAAGTTAAAATTATAACTAGTGACACTTAAAATAAGAATATATGAAAATAAATGTATAAATATCATATTTACAATCCACCATTTTTTTAATGAACTCATCAACAAGTTTTCCTATCGATTATTTATCATTGGTTATTTGTCATTATCTTTGACACTACATATATCTAAGAATTATTAAAAAACTATATTTTGTAATAAATTTAATAGAGCTTTATAGTTTATATAGATATAAAAGTAATAAAATAATAATTAAAAAATACTTGTAATTAAAATAAAAATATATAATTAAAATAAAAAATATGATAAAAATCAAATTTTCTCAAATAGCCCACGCTATTTACGCTATAGCTCAAATAGCCTACGCTATTTGCGCTATTTGGATAAAAGCGTGCCACGTCATTAAAAATCTTACGTTATTTGTCCAAAATGCTATTTTGGATGCGCTACGTAGCGCTACAGTCAATTTTTGCGCTATAGCGCGCTACAGCCTACGCTACGAAATGCTATTTAAAACAGTATATATATTGTTTCAGGGGAAAGTAAAAGACTGTAAATACGAGTCAATCAATTATATTCATAACACTGATAGAGGGGCCTTTATATAGGCATTACAATGAGAGTCCTTCCATACATAGGATTCCTAAATAAGGTAAGACATCTAATAGGATCCTACTAACTCTAGAAGGATCTAGAACCTTCCATATATGCATCTACAATCAGTATTAGGTAAGACACATTACGGGAATAATAATTCTCGGAACACTCCCTCTATGTCGAGCACTTATACAACAATGGCGCAAAAGATGTTGCCTTCGTAAAAACTTATTTCAAGCCAAAACAAAACACCATGGGAAAAATAAAGGCTTGATGAGGAAAAGATTGCAACGCACCAAAATAACATGTCATGTATACTCTCCCTGATGTATACACAACGACTTCCCCTGATTAGTACCTCATATCATAGGAGTCAGATGCCAAGTTGCCCTCACAACTATACCAAGGAAAAACCCAATGGAAAAAATGTAATATCCAGATTTATTATTGTGTATTTCATCTGTATTCGAACCCTGTATTATTCGGATTTGTGATCTTGAGAGTTGGAGTATGATATTTCTCACATTGGTATCTTTGTATATAAGTATGTCGTCATGCATAAATTTCTCATGAGAACTCGTGATAGCGCACGCTAAGAATGTAGCTTAACGCGTGTTATCGGCTACAACTAGCGCACGCTACGAATGTAGGATTTGCGTGCGCTAGGCAGTCAATTATTGAGCTAGGCGGCTAGCACATGCGCCAGCCGGGACATGGGTCGGGATAAGATTCCCGCGGACGAAACTGGACAGATTTGGAGTCAACGCTTATTAGCGTGCGCTAAGAATTGTATGGTAGCGTGCGCTAATTAGCTAGTGTGCAGAAACTTTATTTAAAGGACAACACTCCATTTTTACCTATTTCCCTTCATTGTTCTTCGTTCCTTGGAAGTCCATAGAGCCTTTCCTACTCCTTAAACACATACAAATTCGCCTTACTTGATCATTAAATATTACAGAGTGCTTATACTTGATCATTGAAGAAGAACTCACTTTGAAGTGACACTCAAGCAACCGGAACTGGATTCTACCTTTTTGGATCAGTGATTTCTTTATTAAAGGTATGTTAATTCTATCTCCAACTTTAGATTCGTGTTATGAAGAATAAGATGATCATACTAGCAAGATATTGAGTTCCTTTGGTGAATTATTCAACAAACATCATGTTTAGAAGATTGGAATGTTTATGCTTATGATATTGTCGTTGGAATCTTAGTACGTCAAATGATGAGAGGAACATTCTGAAGTTGATTATCCGTATGATTTATGTTGTTATATTGATCATAAACTTGGAGGTGATATCACTTTTGGTTATAAGAACTTAAGAAAAAATCATCTTAGATTGCATCCTTTCTTATAAGCTGGAATTGTTAGTTTATATCCATGGTTAAATCGGGATGTAATGATGATACTGAAATCTAGTGCGTCGACCTGTAAGAACACCAAACTTCGCATGAGAATTGTAATCAAGATGAATTATGGTGTTGTGATGATTATACGTATCCTTGTATCTCAAAGTTATTTAATCCGTAAAATCATTTCATAAGTTATGAACATGATATGTAGACGGATAACGTACGTTAATCCCTAAGGAGTTCGTAAGTTTCATCACCGTTAGAACAAGTTTTCTGCCCAATAATGATACTGCCATGCACGCTTAGCGTGCGCTAAGCTGTGTGAATTAACGTGCGCTATCGGGTATGTTTAGCGTACGCTACGATTGGAACTTAGCGTGCGTTATATCATCAGACGAGTCAATCGACTGATCAGTGGGGTACTGACCGTGCATGGTTAGCGTACGCTAGGCTGTGTATAATAGCATGCGCAAACAAGTAGCCTTAACGTACACTACATAGGATACGTAGCTGCGTTAAGCAAGCCAGACAGATTTCATTTTAAGAATTTCCGATCGTAATTTGGATGGTTAGATGTTCATTCGACTTGAGATGAATTCTATATTATTTCTTTTGTTAAGGTTCGAGCTTGTTATGTGATTGATCGAAGGGGCGACCTTCGAGTGTTTCGTTTTCGTGGAAGTATTGTTCTTGTCTTCGAATCGAGGCAAGTACCTTATTTGTTTTACGTATTGATGTTATACATATTGTCGTGCATATATGTCATTGTTGTATGTCCACCTCATGTTGGTATGCCGGGATCATCGGGGGATCTATGCTAGCGTGCGCTGGATCATGGGACGGGTTTTTCCACCACGGGTTGGTCTGATGGGATCATCGTGGGTTCTAGACAGTGAACGCTGTATCGTCGGAATTACCATGTGTATGTTATGATATCCTGTTGTGATTATCAGTTGTGTATGTTATTTATGAGTTTCTCGTAGGAGAAGACTCGTTGGTATTTTTGTCATTTATGTTATTATTATTCTTCGTGAGATGTTGAATAATATGTTGTGGTACTTGTACTAGCATCGTTGTGCTAACCCCTTCGTGGGTGAACATTTGTTTATGTTCAGGATCCATGAGAGCGGGGAAACAACCACTGGAGCTGCATGACGACGAGGGTGCAGAGTGATGTTCCGGTCGGGTTTATTATCTATTGTTGGTTATTTAATAAGTACTCGAGTACGTCGTAATTTGTGATGTTTGGATTTCAGTGATGTATTAATATTCTCCATTTGGACATTTGTACTTTCGGTATTGAACCAGAACTGTCGTATTTTATTTCAAGTGATTTCATAAAATGGTATCTGTCATCGTCGTTTCATTTATTCAGCCTTCACTACTACAAAAACAAGCAAAGAGATCCAGACTAAAAGACCCGTTGATAAAGATAACGGGTCTCTTTAATATAAGAGACCTGATATTATAAACAACAGGTCTCTTATATGTCAAATGGGCCCGTCATTTTTTTGTGAGAGACTTAAGAGACCCGTTGTTTTTATTGACGGGTCTCTAATGTGTAAGAAATAAGAGACCCGTTGCTTTTGTTGACGGGTCTCTAAAGTGTAAAAACTTAAGAGACCTGTTGTTTAACCCAACCGGTCTCTTCTTTTCTTCTTCATATTAGGGCTAACACTTGCCAAATACACGATATCGCCGCGGTCTTCTTCCTTTGCGGCGTAAAGAAAACCCTTCTTACGCAAGAGGTCGCTATTATCCCCTTGGAGCGCCTCCGCAACAATATCGCCGGTTCTCGACCAATTTGATGAAGCGTATACAGAGAGGACCCGTTCGAGGCATCTCCATCTTGCTCCTTCTTTCTACCCGATCTCCCACCTTCTTTCTCCCCTTCTTCGGCTTTTCCATCTTCGCTCGAGTTTCGCGACCGCCATCTTCTGGAGCTTCGCCGCCGCCATCTTCTGGAGCTTCGCCGTCCCGGTATGTTTTTTTTTTTTTTTTGTTTCCCTATTTTCATATTTGCTTCATTTCTTCATTATAATCATTGAAAGAATTTATGTGATTGAATGAGTTAACAAGATAACAATTCTCGTCCTATTTGTTCTCATATTTTTTGATTGAATGTGACATAGGCTATAGTTCTCATATTTTTTGAGCAGCCTGCAGCCCCATCTTGAATCATTCCGATTTAACGAATTTTGAATCATTAAAAGTTGAATCATTTTGAATCGTTCAACTACCATTAAAGGTTAAACGAATTTTCAACCTTTGTTGCCGAGGTCTATAGAATGATTTACCATGTTGTTTTTAGTATTAATATACAGAAAAGATCTTAAGGACGCTGTTGTCCAAAGAGAAAGTTGATGAACGATCAAAATTTATGGAGCTTGCGACAATGACGAAAGGATACAGTGGAAGTGATTTCAAGGTTTGTTTATACTGCTTTTGGTTTTAATTAGAATTGATTGCTTTACATTGTTTTTTAACAAAAATCGGCAAGTAGAACTTGTACATAATCACGCTTATCGGCCGGTCGAGTTAATACAGAAGAGGCTAAAAGATAGAGTAAACACTATACTCATAATAACTAGCTAGTTTACGTATATTTGTTTATATTATTCGACTTGTTCCTTTTACATGTTGTTTAAACTAGGAAAAGAAGCATATTCGAGGTCGGAGACAATTCGGATAAGAAAGATAAGAAAGAAAGGGTAATCACTATCGGACCGTTGAATACGGAAGATTTTGAGGAAGCAAAAATGCAAAAAGCTTGTTCTTTTTCTTTTCGATAATGCACCATATACACATCTTCTCTGTCAAGACCACATTAAAATCTTATTCGTAAATTCAGTAAGTCGAGTTATGAACCATCTTGTAGCAAGATGAGCATGTTCCGTCATGCACTTTACTATCTTAAAGTTGGTAAAGCGTGTGCGCGTTGTCTAAAGATACTTTGTCCACATGCCACAGGTTGTTGCTAGCTTCGCAGCTGAAGGGTCGGCAACGTCAGAGTTGAAACAATGGAATGATTCGTATGGCAAAGGAGGTTCAAGGAAGAAGGAACAACTATCTTGTTTCTTGTAAGATGCTGCCCAAGTGGAAGCATACATCAGACACTTGATTAATTGATTTGTTTCTTCAGTTTACTTGATATGGTCCATAATGTTGGTTTTTTTTTGTTGTTGGAAAAGTAGTCTAACTTTACTACCCCTCCGTCTCAGTCGAAGTGCAACATTTAAAGTAAAATTTGTGTATTTTACATCATATTTTCAAATTGACATGATAAAATAATATTAATGTTAATATATGTTGATTTACCATGTTGATTTGAACGAATCTTCGTATATGTGGAACTTTCTGCTTATTTTGAATTTTCTTGTTGGAGTCTGAACTTGAAAATCTGGCATTTATGCACACAAATGCGTATTGTCTACTTTGTTTATTTACCTTTTCCGTCTTCTACAAACTTAATTAAATCTGTGACCTTTCAGGAAGTGAGGAAATTCAGCAAACCTTATATCGATCAGTTTGCCACTGCTGCTAGACCTCATGTTAAAAATTTACATAATGTTTTGAAGCCGTATACACAGCACACGGTTCATGCGTATGGAAATTTTCTTGTGACAGAAACTACATCTACTTATCAGGTATGCTAATTTTGTTTGGTTCCATCTAATATTCATCCGATCGCAAGATGATCAAATGATGTACTCAAAGAATCGGTGCTTCTTCACTTTGTACGGTACACAAAAGCATAATAAGTCTTGAATGTTGTTAAAGTTCCGTTTTTGGTTGACTAGTGTAAATTATTGTGATAGTTTCAAAATGTTATGGTTAAGGTTCAAGATGTAGTTCACGAGAATCAAGAGGCACGAGCTCACAAGACCTCTTGCGACTAAAGAGCCGGTTTGGTTTTACGTAAGTCTCTTGATAATATTTATGTTATTGCCTCTTCTTCTATTGTGCAAAAATGGATCCATTTCACGTTAACCAACCTTCTATGTTTTTAGGCTTCCGCTGGCATTGCCCATCATTTTCTTGTTGAAAATATTCTCACCATTTTTGGGTTAGTAATTTTGTCGCTTATTCATATTGCTTTGTGAGAAAAAGTAACACAATATTGCTAAGTTGATACTTGGAAGTGTTTCTAGCTCCGAATCTTGTGGTCTTCCCACCTTAACATCTCGATTTCCTTTCTTTTGGCATTTTTATTGCGATGCGAAGGCGAAAAGCCCGTGCGAAGGTTAATGTACACAATTCCCGTCGCAAAGGAAAACGTGTACATCCGGACAAATAAACCCGGTTAAAGAACTCCACTGTTTCTTAACACAAGGTCGATTTTATTTTAAAATTTATCATATCCTTCTTTATGCTAGGAATGTGTGCATGGCACAGTAACTATAGGGATAATTACGAAAACTACTGAGATTTAGCTCAATTACAAAAGAACCCAGTTATCTTTCAAATTTACAAGTTATTCCTTGACGTTCTTTTACGGCTTACAAAAGTGCACCCTCCATAAGGGTCAAGTTTTCTTATTGTAAGGTAAAGACAAATCCTAAGGGTAATACGTAGTTTAGTAGATAAGTGGTTTCTTTTGTAATTAGACTAGGTTTGTAAGTATAGTAGTATACCCATGTGGGTAGGTCTGGAATGTGAATTAGAATGTAGAACGAAAAATTATTATCTTCTCTTGAACTTCGATTTGCATTATCATATTTATTTTCTTGATTTTTATCATTGTCTGCGGTTTGTGTGGTCTCTCTTCCATGGGCTTAGAGCTTTGAGAGATTTATCTCGCTCGTCAAGTGCCGTTGACCTTCAAGTTTTTAGCATATTTCAGCCCTAGAAGAGAAAATTGGTGATAGGTAATCGTAGTTTTCAGGCTGTTTCACGTGTAGCTTCTGAATTGATAATTCAAGTATTTGTGTATCAATGGCACTGGATATCTATGTTGTCGAGGTAGTGGTGTTCCTCTTTTGCTCTGTTTTGGTTTCTAGATTATCCGAGCTCAGATTTTAAACAGCTCGTCAACTCCCTATTAATCCGAGTGTCCGTTTTGTCAAAAATATATGTTTTGTTTCATTTATGTAAACCGAGAAGTTTATATAAAATATAGTGTTTCTTTGACGAGGCTAATAATTTTTTTTTTCACTTGTTTTCTTTTCAGTAATCACTAATTTCCTTTTTCTTTTCTCTTTGTGTCCTGGTTTCTTTGATTTTATTTTATAGCTCAAATTGCGTCTCTGAAGTGAGCTTTCTTTTATTGATTTTTTCAAAAAAAATTTCTGCACATATGATTAACACATAACTGATTAAGCTTTTGTTCTGTGTTGACGTATACAGGCATGGCGGCACCTATAAACTTTTGAGTAATTTGCTTAAGCACAAGCTCGTGCATCATGACTCTGCCAATTGTTAGTTCTGTACTCTTATTCTAGTCTGTTGTCTTTAATTTGTAAAGCTCTTCATTGAGCATTAGCTTTATTGGTATCTTGTCATGTAAACTTGTCGAACTTCATTGTTGCAAGATATGCGTGCTTTTCGTTCTGATGACTGACAGCTGTTCATTGAACTTTTGTGTTTGATATATTTTTGGGTACGAGCAGGATTATTATGTTTTTTTTAAAAAAAAATATGATAAGAGACCTGTTAAACTTGAAATCGGGTCTCTTAGGTTATACAAAAAAAATATTTAAACAATCAAAGAGACCCGTTATGTATAAAAACCGGCCTCTCAGGTTTTAAAATAAAAATATTAAAAAATATCAAAGAGACCCGTTAGGTGTAAAATGGGCTCTCTTAGGTTAGACAAAAAAATATTAAAAAAATCAAAGAGACCCGTTAGGTGTAAAATGGGATCTCTTAGGTTAGACAAAAAAAATATTAAAAAAATCAAAGAGACCCGTTAGGTGTAAAATGGGCTCTCTTAGGCTATACAAAAAAAATATTAAAAAAATCAAAGAGACCTCATATCTTAGATAACAGGTCTCTTACCCTTTTAAATTAGTTTCCCCTCACTTGCATAAGAGACCTGATTTCTTAGATATCAGGTCTCTTATATCTCTAAAACAGACCCCCCCATGAGGCGGTCTCTTTATCAAAGAGACCGCTGAGATAGAGACCCGTCCAGAGGCGGTCTCTTAGGCTTATTTGGACGGGTCTCTTTGCCTATTTTTGTAGTAGTGCTTGTAAATTCTTATGTAAAGGATTTACGGCGCTGTAATATTCCTGAATATATCGGGGGTGTTACAGAATATGGTATCGGAGCTAAGATTATGGATATCTTGGCAATTGGGTTAAAATAGGGGTCATATATGTCTTTTGAGCTAACTGGCCGCGAATAACATCACTTTACTGCCTACGTCTTCGTGCGGGCGGTGGTTGTAAGTTCCTAAACTCTATCTCGTCCTTTACATGTTATATTTCTTTGTACTTGAGCATTTGAACGGTATTGTTTCCTGTATATTGAGTATTTATGCTTACAGTATGTTGAGAGGTGGACGTGGACGTGGTCGCGGTCGCGGACGCGGACGAAGGAATGCTGAAAGGGAAACGTCGCCTTCTAATCAAGCCAGTCATAGCTCAGGCGAGCCACAAAGATCTATCAATAACGAAACGGAACTCCGTACGTAAATCCTTCGTCAGGTGGTGAACCAGATGACTCAGTTCGCTCAGGTCGTGGACCGAATGCAGGTGGCAGTGGGATTACAGCAGGGAGATAGGCAGCAAGGGATACCAGATATGGGAAATCAAGGTGACCGATGGCTGCAAGAGGTGGCGAAGATGCAACCACCTAAATTCGACGGTATTTCTGAGACTCCCACCTGGGACCATTGGTTGAAGGAATTGGAGAAAATTCTTGCCGGGATTAACTGCCCAGACGACCGGAGAGCCTCTATCGCTCAATACTTTCTGATAGGGGAAGCGTTCGAATGGTGGGAAGCCATCCGGCCTGTAGACCATGATGCTGATTGGATAGAGTTTAAATTGATGATGGAAGCTCAGTACTGCCCTCGTCCTGTGAGGGAAGCCAAGGTTCGCAAGTTTTTCTCCGCCCAGCCTTCAGATGTGCCAGTATCTCAGGCAATTAAGACGTTTAACCAACAGTTAGCATTTGTTCGACATATAGTCAGAACAGATGCTGAAATGATGATCCATTTTGATATGAGAATGAAACCAGAAATCCAGAGGTACATGTCCGGTTTTGAATGTACCACTCTCCGCGAATACCAGGATAAAGCATTGGCGTACGAAATCAAGGAAGCAGCAATGGAGAAGTTTACGGAATCCAAGAAGCAAAAAGTCTCTGGTACTTTTACAAAGCACAAGAGCAGCGGGCCCCACAAGGCCCAGTCATCCTTTCATTATTTCAAGAAACCTCCGCACCCAGTTAGGAGCGGAAAGAACTTCGGAGAAGCATCAACCATGACAGATGTCACCAGGAAATGCTTTAACAGCGCCCAGACGGGGCACTATCGACGGAATTGCCCCCTACCTGCCGTAACTTGTTTTGATTGTGGTCGAGAGGGACATCGTGCGGTGTTCTGTGAAGAGGCTGCAAAGTCTTTTAGAGCCCGTACACCACAGCCAGTCCAGAAGGAAGCCAGTACCCAACAGATGCAGCAAAGTGTTCAGATGCCTCAGAATTTTGGCCGCGGACGAGGCAGAGGACAGTGGGACCGAAAGGGTATATCGAGTGCTGGATCTGTTCCCCCACGTCTGTACGAGATGACGAGAATAGACAATCAGGATGCTGATGTCGCATCAGGTACTGTTCAGATCCTTTCCCATCCAGTTAGCGTTTTATTCGATACAGGAGCTACGCATTCATTTATATCCTTGTCTTGTGTAAATCGTTTGAATATTTCTGGTTTTCATAATTGTGAACCTTATGTTGTTGGTTTACTGAGTGGAGAGAGGATTGTTGGAAACTTAGAAACAAGAGATTTCCCTATATCACTTGGAGGCAGAGAGTGGCTCTCAAATCTGATTGTGATAGAAATGCAAGGAGACGACCTGATACTCAGAGACGATTGGCTTAATCGATACGGAGCTATTGTAAACTACCAAAGGAGGAATATCTCGCTGATCGCTGACGATGGTTCCGAAATATTGTTTGAAGGATGGAAACCAGGAAGCTCAGGAAAGTTGACCAAGGCGATGAAAGCTGTCAAATTGTTGAAACAGTGTCATCGATAATCGGTGCTATGCAATGAAGAAAGAAGATGAAATTGTGGAACTTTCATCCATTCCTGTTGTGAACGAATTTCCGGATGTATTTCCTAATGAGTTACCTGGACTACCTCCACGACGGGATGTAGAATTCACCATTGAGTTGGAACCCGGAGCTACACCAATTTCTAAAGCGCCGTATCGTATGGCACCTACTGAGATGTATGAACTGAAAAAACAGCTGGAGGAGTTACTGGACAAAGGCTATATCTAGCCAAGCGTTTCGCCTTGTGGAGCGCCAGTTCTTTTTGTCCGGAAGAAGGATGGATCGCTTCGACTGTGTATTGACTATCGAGAGCTGAACAAAATGACGATTAAGAACAAATATTCATTGCCATGGATTGATGATTTGTTTGACCAGTTACAAGGAGCAACGGTATTTTCTAAAATCGATCTGAGATCACGATATCATCAGCTGAGGATTAAGGAATCTGATATTACGAAATCAGCGTTCAGAACTCGCTACGGATACTATGAGTTTGTAGTGATGCCATTTGGTCTCACTAACGCACCTGCTGTATTCAAGCAATTGATGAACCGAGTGTTCATAGAATATTTGAATAAATTTGTGGTGGTGTTCATTGATGACATTCTAGTTTATTCCAAGAGCTCGGAAGAACATGCGCAGCATTTGCGGATTGTATTAGAACTTTTGAGAAGCGAACAATTATATGCCAAACTTTCTAAGTGTGAATTCTAGCTAAAGGAAGTAATGTTTCTCGGCCATGTGGTATCAGGTAAAGGATTCCTAGTAGATTCTCAGAAGATCGAAGAAGTTATGGATTAGAAGCCTCCAAAGAACGTGAAAGAAGTCCAGATTTTCTTAGGACTTGCTGGATATTATCGTCGGTTCGTGGAAGGGTTTTCCAAAATTTTCCGCCCATTTACTCGACTCCTGCAGAAAACTCAAAAGTTTGAGTGGAACGAGTTATGCCAGAATAGCTTTGATGAATTGAAGAAGAGATTGATGACAGCACCGATTTTAACACTTCCAGA
Source organism: Orobanche coerulescens (assembly GCA_033398695.1). Classification (NCBI taxonomy): domain Eukaryota; kingdom Viridiplantae; phylum Streptophyta; class Magnoliopsida; order Lamiales; family Orobanchaceae; genus Orobanche; species Orobanche coerulescens. Next base: position 10,997,814 of record CM065801.1, read on the forward strand.
GGGAACTGGAGGATTTATAGTTTACAGTGATGCTTCGAACCAAGGACTCGGATGTGTATTGATGCAGAATGATAAGGTGATCGCTTATGCGTCACGACAGCTGAAACCTTATGAAGTGAATTACCCAACACATGATTTGGAGCTGGCAACAGTAGTTTTTGCTTTGAAAATATGGAGGCATTACCTGTACGGGACTCACTGTCAGATCTTTACGGATCACAAGAGTCTCAAATACATCTTCAGTCAGAAAGAGTTGAACATGTGGCAAAGAAGATGGTTAGAGCTGATTAAGGACTACGACTTGGAAATTTTGTATCATCCAGGCAAAGCAAATGTAGTGGCAGATGCACTTAGCCGCAAGCCTATTTCTATCCAGATGCTGGAGACTCTGACCTCCCAGCTCAGCATTCAACGAGAGATGATTCGAGAAGGAATTGAAGTGTGGTTGCAAAGAGTCCAATGACAACTGTGCGTGATGGAAATAACTTCATCATTAACCGAAGAGATCAAATTTATGCAGGCAAATGATCTTTTAATGATTCGATTACGTGATGAAGTGATCAAGGGGAAGGCCCCCGGATTCGTAATTCATGATGGTGGAGTTTTGAGATTTCAGAACCGACTCTGCGTTCCCGATGTCGATGTTCTGAAACAGATAATTATGAAGGAAGCTCACAGTTCGCCCGATTCTATCCACCCGGGCACCAGTAAGATGTATAAGGACTTGAAGCAGAATTTCTGGTGGGGCAACATGAAGAAAGATGTAGCGGACTATGTTTCGAAATGCTTGACTTGTCAGCAGGTTAAGATCGGGCATCAACGACCTGCCGGAATGTTGAAGCCGCTCCCGATTTCTGAATGGAAGTGGGAGGACATATCGATGAACTTTATCACTAGTATGCCGAGAACCAAGAGAGGAATGAACATGATTTGGGTGATAGTTGATCGTTTAACCAAATAAGCTCATTTTCTAGGCATTAAGGACACGTGGGGACCAGAGAGGTTGGCACGAGTATTTATTTCAGAGATAGTCCCATTGCATGGTACGCCGAAGACCATTATTTCTGACCGAGACGGTCGCTTTGTATCGCATTTTTGGAAAGCAGTTCATAATGCCTTGGGGACGAATTGAACTTCAACACACCTTATCACCCGCAGACAGATGGACAATCCGAGAGGACCATTCAAACGGTGGAAGACATGCTAAGGTCCTGTTCCTTAGATTGGTCAAACGATTGGGAAGTTCATATACCGTTGATTGAATTTACCTACAACAATAGTTGGCATGCTTCCATTAAGATGGCACCGTTTGAGGCATTATACGAAAGGAGATGCAGATCGCCCCTATGTTGGGATGATTCATCAGACTTGATCGGGACAGAACCAGAGTTGATCGTACAGACACGAGAGAAGATAGCCTTGATTCGTGAAAGGCTGTTGACCTACCAGAGTCGCCAGAAATCTTTCGCAGACATACGCCGTCGCCCATTGGAGTTCAGTACGGGAGACCACGTACTTTTAAAGATTTCTCCTACTCGGGGAATCTTTCGTTTTGGAAGGAAGGGAAAGATGAGTCCGAGATATATCGGACCGTTCGAGATCTTTGAGAGAGTTGGAGAGTTGGCATACAGATTGGCATTGCCGCCGTCGTTGAGCCATGTTCATAACGTGTTCCACGTATCCCAGTTACGGAGATATATACCGGATCCTAGTCATGTCATTGATTTCGGCGAGATCGAAGTCGCTCAGGATGGGACGTTTGAAGAAAGACCGGTCAGGATACTCGAGAGTCGAGTTAAGCTGTTGAGGAACAAACCAATCGCTTTGGTCAAAGTTCAGTGGTCACGCCACAAAGTGGAAGAAGCCACTTGGGAAACGGAAGATAGCATGAAGTCCAGATATCCAGAGTTATTTTCGTCTTGAATTTCGGGACGAAACTCCTTTTTAGTAGGAGAGTATGTAATATCCGGATTTATTATTGTGTATTTCATCTGTATTCGAACCCTGTATTATTCGGATTTGTGATCTTGAGAGTTGGAGTATGATATTTCTCACATTGGTATCTTTGTATATAAGTATGTCGTCATGCATAAATTTCTCATGAGTATGACTCAAATGTAGGATTTGCGTGCACTAGGCAGTCAATTATTGAGCAAGACGGCTAGCACATGCGCCAGCCGGGACATGGGTCCGGATAAGATTCCCGCGGACGAACCTGGACAGATTTTGAGTCAACGCTTATTAGCGTGCGCTAAGAATTGTATGGTAGCGTGCGCTAATTAGCTAGTGTGCAGAAACTTTATTTAAAGGACAGCACTCCATTTTTACCTATTTCCCTTCATTGTTCTTCGTTCCTTGGAAGTCCAGAGAGCCTTTCCTACTCCTTAAACACATACAAATCCGCCTTACTTGATCATTAAATATTAGAGAGTGCTTATACTTGATCATTGAAGAAGAACTCACTTTGAAGTGACACTCAAGCAACCGGAACTGGATTCTACCTTTTTGGATCAGTGATTTCTTCATTAAAGGTATGTTAATTCTATCTCCAACTTTAGATTCGTGTTATGAAGAATAAGATGATCATACTAGCAAGATATTGAGTTCCTTTGGTGAATTATTCAACAAACATCATGTTTAGAAGATTGGAATGTTTATGCTTATGATATTGTCGTTGGAACCTCATAGTTGGAATCTTAGTACGTCAAATGATGAGAGGAACATTCTGAAGTTGATTATCCGTATGATTTATATGTTGTTATATTGATCATAAACTTGGAGGTGATATCACTTTTGGTTATAAGGACTTAAGAAAGAATCATCTTAGATTGCATCCTTTCTTATAAGCTGGAATTGTTAGTTTATCTTCATGGTTAAATCGGGATGTAATGATGGTATTGAAATCTAGTGCGTCGACCTTAAGAACACCAAACTTCACATGAGAATTGTAATCAAGATGGATTATGGTGTTGTGATGATTATACGTATCCTTGTATCTCAAAGTTGTTTAATCCGTAAAATCATTTCATAAGTTATGAACATGATATGTAGACGGATAACGTACGTTAATCCCTAAGGAGTTCGTAAGTTTCATCACCGTTAGAACAAGTTTGCTGCCCAGTAATGATACTGCCATGCACGCTTAGTGTGCGCTAAGCTATGTGAATTAACGTGCGCTATCGGGTATGTTTAGCGTACGCTACGATTAGAGCTTAGCGTGCGTTATATCATCAGACGAGTCAATCGACTGATCAGTGGGGTACTGACCGTGCATGGTTAGCGTACGCTAGGATATGTATAATAGCATGCGCAAACAAGTAGCCTTAACGTACACTACATAGGATACGTAGCTGCGTTAAGCAGTCCAGACAGATTTCATTTTAAGAATTTCCGATCGTAATTTGGATGGTTAGATGTTCATTCGACTTGAGATGAATTTTGTATTATTTCTTTTGTTAAGGTTCGAGCTTGTTATGTGATTGATCGAAGGGGCGACCTTCGAGTGTTTTGTTTTCGTGGAAGTATTGTTCTTGTCTTCGAATCGAGGTAAGTACCTTATTTGTTTTACGTATTGATGTTATACATATTGTCGTGCATATATGTCATTGTTGTATGTCCACCTCATGTTGGTCTGCCGGGATCATCGGGGGATCTATGCTAGCGTGCGCTGCATCATGGGACGGATTTTTCCACCACGGGTTGGTCTGACGGGATCATCGTGGGTTCTAGACAGTGAACGTTGTATCTTCGGAATTATCATGTGTATGTTATGATATCCTGTTGTGATTATCAGTTGTGTATGTTATTTATGAGTTTCTCATAGGAGAAGACTCATTGGTATTTTTGTCATTTACGTTATTATTATTCTTCGTGAGATGTTGAATAATATGTTGTGGTACTTGTACTAGCATCATTGTGCTAACCCCTTCGGGGGTGAATATTGTTTATGTTCAGGATCTAGGAGAGCGGGGAAACAACCACCGGAGCTTCATGACGACGAGGGTGCAGAGTGATGTTCCGGTCGGGTTTATTATCTGTTGTTGGTTATTTAATAAGTACGCGAGTACGTCGTAATTTGTGATGTTTGGATTTCAGTGATGTATTAATATTCTCCATTTTGGACATTTGTACTTTCGGTATTGAACCAGAACTGTCGTATTTTATTTCAAGTGATTTCATAAGTTGGTATCTGTCATTGTCGTTTCATTTATTCAGCCTTGTAAATTCTTATGTAAAGGATTTACGGCGCTGTAATATTCCTGAATATATCGGGGGTGTTACAAAAAATACATCTTGGTCTAAGTTGAACAGAAGTACAACGCATCATTGTATGGATGTTCTCATAGGTCGTCTCGTTAAAACCATTACCAAATGAAAACTTAATGAGAAAAAAACAAACCTTGGTCTAAGGACAAAAAGAGCGCGACGCATCCAAAGTGCAGAGTCACTAAAGACTTATCAAGTTTTCTAAAGTCTTGACCTCCATGCACTAAATCAGTCATAACTTCTTCGATTCAATAGGTATCAACGAAACTGTAAGAACTTATGAAAACTAGACACCAATATCTTTTCATTCACATATAGTACATAACCTAGATCGACGTGAGCAGATCACAAAGCTCTATCGAAGTTGACTCAGCAAATTACCGGACATATCATGTCCTACTTTGCAACAATAGTCATATGTCACTCAACATGATGGATGTGATCAAATGGTTGGTTTCCTTGAAAAGTAGACACAGACCTTTCCAATGGTACCAATTTCACCATTTTCCAACAAGTGAGCTGCCCTGTAGGTCATATGGGGGATAGACCAACACATGCTGGGCAAATTCGGGTATTGGTTTTCAAGTGTTCAAGCTTCTTGTTAATCACAGACATTACGTGAGCGCATACTAGGCCATCATCACAGTGGCTTTACCGGATTATTACGAATGAGTACATCGAGTCAAACATGAGTACATAATACCGTACTTTTCTTTTAAGACTGCATCATCACTTAAGTGAGTCAAATCTTATTATGACTTGGACTAGTCATTGGGAATCATATAGGCATTACTTTATCGTCTCTTAGGGAAACCGTCCCTTAGATTGCCTTAAACCGATTGATGAATACGTATCATCAAGTGTCCCCAAGATCCTTTCATTCTTAACTTTGGATTTAGCGGAATCTCTTAGTCTCACAAGAGTACATCACTATAAACCCTTCGTTTTACACGCATAAGCTTCACATCTCTTCCAAATCAAGTATATACTTAGTATGCGTTCCCGACAATCACTTGTCGTCGCGCTCCATGGTCAGGAGCCACTTGATTTAATTCTGATCCACCATGAGATCCTTTTATCACTTAACTTAGTTCCCCACTAAGATAATATTTAACCACAAGCTGTACATCAGTTTTTGGGAAACTATCTAACTGACAAGATAGTGGATGCTATAACATCCATTACGATAGCGCAACTAAGTTTCGTGTCATCGTAGTTGATTCCAGTGTGTCCATGAGAAACCTCGTGCCATGAGGTGAGTTTAACTCCTTCTCTCACTCGCCTTAACAGAGTATACAGATAGATCTTATCTTTGGAGTGTCGGCACCACTTCAACAAAGGGCTATCACTTTGTTCATACTGGAGTCGCATATATTTCCATTTTAGGCCAAGTCTGCAACGTTGTAGATTTTCAACGAAGTATGGTTCGATTAAACTCACATTCCACGTCCTCATGTACCGGGTTTATTCATAGAGTACTCTTTATGGATTGGCATTCATTGAGGCATCCCCCAATGATGACTGTAATCCATAATCACATGAGACAGATGAGTTCATTTGATCATATGATCAAGTTTCATGTACCAAACTCGCATACATTCTTAGCTAGAGTATTTATCGAACCAAGTGGCATCCCAATACTCGATGAGATCCACGGCCGAGTAACACCTTCTACCACAATTTGTGGTGTTACCATATCACCATTTATAAGTGATGAACGTCCATGACCGAACACAATCCTTGCAGACATGGTTGCAGCATGTGTTTAATCTCGTCACTTTAGGGAACTTGGTGAGGCACAGTAGGGAAAAACTACGACAATTCCAAGTCGTTCTACTCAAACATGATCGTTCGCATCTCCACCTAACAACGGGAAGACTTGCTCATCAAAGTGACTTACGAGATCGTCTGTCAAGGTATATTTTAAACGGACTATGAGTGAAAGCGCATGTCATATCAATCATTTATAACCCATCATAATGCGTTGTGGTGACGCACTTTGGCACATGAACATGTGGACGATAAAAGTTTTCATTATTAACACAATCCAGTTAACAAAATGCATACGGTTACACTTGTAACTAAGCATTTGAATGATGATAGGTATAGGTGAATATGACATGTGACCTATGCCACATAACCGTAGCTACTGGTCTTGAGAATAACAAAACCGCCACCATACACCACCGAGATCGAACATAAAGAAATGATTGAACCGGTGATAGGCCGTTGGTTTTATCGAACCTATAGTGCTTTCTTGAGGAGTTTACTCCCTTCACCAGCCCCAACACCTCAAAATTTCATGAGCATGTATAAACGGGTGTTTAGGATTCCAAAACCATCAACCTTGTGGTCAAAAACCGGTCGAAATGACATCGAACTGGTCGTTCGGACGGCTGGTGGTATGTGAAAACTTCATTTAAGTGGTTCACCTCCTTCCAAGTCTCCAAATAGCACAGAAATTAGTGAGAAGGTAGCCCTGGATGTTAGGAAGTACTTGTAAAAGTTTCACTTTAAGACTTGGTCTAAAAGTGGGTGAACCGACCTTTACAATGAATGGTCCGCAAGTTGGACAACCATAAACTCAGGTTTCATCAACTTATCAATCATTGTCAAAGGAACCACATAACATATAATGTTATTACTTGAGTACAACCATTTGTGAACACCATCATAGCATCATAATCCACCCAGGCTAATAATTATGATCATGCATGTATAAGGACTCGGTGAAAAAGGAGGACTCAGCACCATGCTTATGCGAGTCGCTACATTATTCTCTTTAGCATAGGAGGGTGTCATCTCCTAATCGTGTTAAAGAATAGGCTTTAATCAATGAACATATCTAAGAAGGATCATTGGGGGGTCTTTGGCGTCACACATGCTTATGAAAGCAAGACGCGGGTGACATAAATATCATCATCGGTCATGAGCCCTACTCATGACTCCACCAACGTACTTTGGTTTCTTTGATCCAGCTAGCTTCTTTGTTCAAAGAAAAAATGATGTCCATGGCAATACCATGGTATATGGATCATCTAACTGTCCAAACTCCAGACTATTATAGCCTAAATGTGTCAATGTCCCAATACATCTTCTGATTACAAAAACCGATGCAAGCCGGACCATATTGACTCATGAATATTTTCCTTTTCACATATCCAATACAAGTGATGCATTAGATTTTATTTCTCACAAATCACAATGAGATGCTATGAGTGATACACTTTGGCATATAAACCATCGAGTCATAACATTGTTCAATTGTTACGGAACATATGTGACTAGAAAACACCATTCGACGTTCAACAACTTGAGCATTATACCACTCATTGATTGTGATGACCTAGTCATCATAGTCACAATGGATTTATAAAACGAAATCAAAAAAATATTGCGTTCCTTGGAAATAGCTTAATATGTACTCAATTTCGCTTGCAAAATTTTACAAACATGAGCATAGCGAACACTCTAACAACATAAAGGATTTATACCTGATATGATCAAAAAATGTATCATATTGAGTGCATAACATGGCAAGGTTATGACACAAGCATGGTGTAAAACTACCATGCACACGCTCGACCTTCTTATAAAGGTGCGTATCTTGGGCTTCCCCAAGGAAACTATTTTTCAACATTTGAAAGATGATATTTTAGTATACAATGCATACCAAAAATTGCATCATCTATAGAAAATTCGGCCAAAAAGAGGTTGAAAACATGTGTCATAAGACCACTTGGAAATTCAAGATGGGAACCAAGTTGGTTGGGATAAAAGTTAGCACAATCGCTGGAAATAAAATTCCGCGCATCTTGACCTTTGTTCACTAAAACATCGATAACTCCCTTGTTAGGAAAGCTATGGACGAACGGTCAGATGTTCTGGAAACTAGACTTCCGTATATTTATATCCATATGTTGTGCACCGGATCATTAAACTCAGATCACAGTGTATATTTTAATTGGCTGATTTAGTATTTTCCAAGTTTAGTGAGAAAATAAGGTTGAGACTATATCCAATAGCATAAGTGTTGATGCAAAAACTTCGCAATGACAGCCATAGGTGCGTTGAAACGCAGAAGGTGTTCGATTTCTTATCTCGACTAATGATCTTTTCGGTAACTCCAACTTGGTAGACTTGCAGAGAAAGTAGGAATATCGGTATAGCTAAGGCTGTTTAAAAACCACTGATTCCATTTGAACTTTCAAAGCATAAACAAATACCAAGGAGGATGCGCCTAGTCATGATCAAAAGTGTAGACAAAATCCACCAAAGTGTATCAAATCAACCAAGAATTTTAAATCTCAATTTGCAAGTATACGTCATAATAGCCATGTTATATGGATGCAACGCGGTGCATCTGTAACACCCCAAACTAGGCGGATATTACAGTGCCGTGGACCCCCGACTGGGACCCACCAGGCGAATGAAAAAGGATGAATTACACAGGGTAAATGTAGTACCGAACCACATTACAACATCAATTACTCTGATTAGGAGTTTCATACAACACACCCAGAATAAAATAGAATACATGTGTATTTTATGTGACGATAAAATACACAACACTGAATGAAATGAGTATTCAAATGGAATGTCTGCAGCGGAATAAATAAAGGAAACATAAATGATCAATAAATGATCGAATGCATCGGCCCCCCTTCTAGTATCATTGGGACTCCTCGCCGTCAACGTGCTCTCCCTGTGCCTTTGCCTTGCCATGACCTGAGAAACAAATATCCCCAAACGGGGTCAGTTATACAGAACAACAATCCTCAAGGGTTGAACATACACAATCATGATTATATAAGAAGTTATGAAATATCCTGTCGAAACATACGCAATCAAACATGCTATATGAATCAACTAACAGTACGGCTCAAAGGGTGGCGCCACACTACGCCCGGGATGGAAATGTGTCCGTGCACAAGCCACCAACGAGTATCGAACGAATACCCGCGTGGTCTTTTACCTAATCAGTCTCACGAAGCAATCGACTCGTGTGCACAGTCCAATGTGAGGCCAACAACCAACACACGACATAAATGTGCCCGACATGAAAATCCTACACATACCAACCGGCACGCCAGTATGACCCGGAATGCCACGATATAACAAAAGTGACATCGGAAATGAATAATGACTCACCGAGATAAAATGATAGTGAAATGAATGATAGCTCAACAAAATGATTGGAACCGTCGTTCCTTGTGACTGAAGTGATTAATTGACAATGAAAAGTTTTAATACGGTTAACACAATGATGAATGAGTTACGATTATGAATGAACAACAACAAAAGGAAATGAATATCCTTATAACTAAGTAAGAATCAACTTACTCAATACCGGTGACAATTATCCTTCCACGAACACCGTCCTAATTGAGATATCGGTCTCTCGAACAACCTTGAATTATACAATATCCAACAACTCGTTCAATATACGAATCAAACACGAATATAACGAACTCAAAACGTCGATACGATTAAACTAAGTTCATTGGGACATTATATCGAATACGTTAATTAAATCTCAATAAGCCACTATTAATTCCCCCAAGAAGTATTTCAAACCAACAAAACATCTCCAATACGATCAATAATCCATTATGAATATCCAAAATCGTGATTATAACGACAATTAATCGAAAACCCCCAATTTCAACTCGATATTCAAAGTGTTCTTGAATAATCCTTCAATGATCCAATGAATCCTTATACAAACTCATAATCATATACATATCCCTTCATATAACATGATTATAACGTCCAAAACATCATAACTCAACACAAAAATCGAAATCCAAGGTGTTGAAGAATATTACCTTTGAAGATCCAAGTACTTTAATCCGAAGAACACGCGTTAGATTGATTATCCGGGCTTCACGATCGAAAGGAGATGAAGAAAATCAAACACTCAAATGATTTATGAAGGAAAAACCCTCCCTCAAGCTCTCTCTCTCGGTTGTAGGTGAAGAAAAGGGAAAGAAATGAGCTGAAATGCTCAAAAAACGAATTTATAGAGGTTGACTGCCCTGCCGGACACGGCCCGTGCCGATCGGCACGGTCGTGTCGCACAGCTGGCCGACAGGGACTCGACCGTATCCTGCTTGACACGGTCGCGGCGCGGAGGGCCTTCCGATAGTGACCCGTCCGACAGCGACTCGGCATGACTCGACCGTGTCCTGGAACACGGTCGGGCGTGTCGGCATGGTTCCAGCTTATCCGGAAGAGTTCGACTCGCCGCGCTGCACGACACGGCCGATTCCCGTGGGCGAGACTTCGGCATTTCTGGACGAGTACGGCACGGGCCGTGTCGGACGACACGACCGAGTTCGGTCGGCGGTGATCGCCAAAAGTCGAAAAATGAGCGGGTGAGCTAAAACGACCATAACTCTCTCGTCCGGACTCCGATTGACTCACCGTTTGAACCATTGGAAAGCTAACTCGATGCTCTATAATATTGCAAAGATTTAGAATTTTTGGAGTTACCAAAAATTAATGGTGATCTAACAAAGTCGAACTCATATGAGGAAAGTTGAAACAATGAACAATAACGATACACAACTCGAAGTTTTTCCGAACGGTGAACACGGTGAATGAACATGATTGATAAATGATTATAATCGAGTGAAAATACACTGAGTGACAATTACAGACTGATAATTACTGAATGGAAATGAATGAATTACAACCGGGTATTACAGCATCAATATTAAGCATTTTGAACCATGAGACATAATGAATATACCATAATCAACTCGTCTTGACCATCCAATAAGATCGACTAAACATAGTCAAATGTATAAGGCACATGCCTTTACAAATACTTGGAAAAGTACTCGGACCTATAGTCACACGAACTATAATCGAGGTCAACGAATTCATGTACTTAACGCAATATGCCATTGCCTTACATGTTGAAAAAAAATGAGAATTACTCGTACATTCTTTCATATATTATATTGCAAGGAGATGGTGCATGACTACACCCACATGTAATATTTTATTTTAATAGGATGAAAGATGGAGTTTTCCAAGTATGGGATTGGGTCAAGACCAACGTGGTGGTCGCTCAATTCAACGTGACAAATCCGTCACAAATCGATTTTAACCACGACATATCCATCACAATCGATGTTTATCCCATTTGTACATCACAAATTCGTGACTAATCATGAACAAGTCATAACTTTACCGTTACCGACAATGTTCATTTTTTTTTCAATTGTTGGTTTAAAATCGACAAAACTGCGACGTCAAATCACACCCAAAACGTGGTGTATGCAACAACCACAAATATCGACTTTCAACAATTATCCGTGACTCCCCAGGACCGTCACACGGTTTACTTCGACATACGAAAGTGATACCACCTCTCATAGTCTCATCCGCCGCAAAGTAGCGTGGGAGATAAAGAACCCAAATACCCAATTCCCCAAAAAAAAAATTTCAAAAAGAGGAATTTAAAAACGGGAACTTTAATAAAATCTTACGGGTACTTAGTTCCGTATTTGCTTTGATCCTTGAACGGGATAATAAATTTGACTTCTCTCTATATGAGAAACATATTTCCGTAGGTACTCAGTTCTATATTTACTTTGATCCTTGAACGGGATAATAAATATGGCTTTTCTCCATAGCGTGCACATCATCATGAGCAACATCTTTTTCTATATGCACGCAAAACATAAATGGTAAGATTCATAAGTGTACAAATTAATGAACAAATGAATCATTAATTAGGAAAATATGGAGAGTTGAGAAACGCCCGGAAAGGGCTATTGGGCTCGATAATCGGCCGAAAAAGGACTCGGGCGCGGCGGTGCAGCAGCTCGATATTGGATGAGGCCGGATTTCCAAATTTTCTTATAAAAATATGCTTCTGTTCGGCAGTAGATTCAGTAACCAATATTGCTCAAAATCCGATCTCCATCGTTGAATATACAGGTATTTGTGTTGGTAAGTTGCTGTCAAATTTTCACACCGATCCGACGGTTAACGAATCGGGAAACATGATTTTGGTATGACTGCGCTGTGCAAAAAATTTGCGCGCGGAAATTCTCGTCTCTCGATTTTTTTTCGATTTTCTGCTCTTTTTTTTCTTGTAGGAGTCCTGGACAGACGAGATCTGCAGACGGGTCGGGCTGTTTCAGCTTTAAAATCGGGACCGGTGAAGATGATCGGAGCGGTCACGGACAGCGGCGTGCGAATCGGATCGACGGGTGTGGTGCGCTGGCGACGGACTTTGCGAACGGAAGTCGCGTGGCTAAGGGCTACTCCTATGGATCTGATTCCGGCGACGACCGAGGAAGGGTGATTTCAGACAGCGGAGGGAGGATCTGATTTTAGCCTTGAGCGGCAAGAACGCGGACTGGTCGCAGGTTGCACGGGGTTGGCCGATCTAGGGTTCGTGAGGAAGATGGCCGGCCGGTGGGTTGGACATGGTTTCTGGTCGCGAGAGCGGAAGCAGCAGCCGGCGGAGGTGGCTGAGCGCGACGGCGGTGGAGGGCTAGGGTTTTTGAAGCCCGATTTTTTTTTTAAATCTGCTTCTGTTTGTGTACAATTTTATCGATAAATACTATTCTGAATCAGATCTTCACTGTCGAACTTGTAGTTCTGTATATCATTAATATGTTGTCAAAATTTGAGGCTGATCCGATGGTTAATGAAGCGGAAAACACAATTTTCGTGTGGTCTCGCAGTGCAGAAAATTGACGTGCGGAAATTGCGATTTTTTTTTTGAAATTTCGAAAATTCAGAGAGGAAAAAAAATTCTACTGTTAGAGCAACGTGCTGCTAACGTATTTCAGGAGAAAGTAAAAGACTGTAAATACGAGTCAATCAATTGTATTCATAACACTGAAGAGGGGCATTTATATAGGCATTACAATGAGAGTCCTTCCATACATAGGATTCCTAAATAAGGTAAGACATCTAATAGGATCCTACTACGTCTATAAGGATCTAGAACCTTCCACTATGCATCTACAATTAGTATTAGGTAAGACACATCACAAGAATATTAATTCCCGAAACATATATATATATATATATATATATAGGGGAGAGATTCGGAGAGAGAAAATTTTGAGGAAGAAAGGAGAATTATTTTCAATCTTTTAATCACAGTGATCTACGGTAGATGCATCTCCTTACTGAACGAATGGAGCACCTGGATTCGATAGGGAACAAATTTTTTATATTTATTCGTTTATTTTCTATTAGTTTGATTTAATTAAGCTCATGTTCGTTGATTTTTAAGCGCCTATCCGTCTACTTTCCTCTCTCTAAAATCCATTCCTTCTTGGACCCTCTCTCTCTCTATATATATATATATATATATATATATATGAAATGGTATAAGTGTAAGAAATAGGAATGATTGTAAGCCATTAATCTTTGGAGATTAATGACCCAGATTTCATTCTGGTGTGCTAACACGGGAAACTAGGAGTGCTAATGAATTTAATTATTGGGGGTACCAATGTAATTTGACTAATTTATCTTATGGGAAGTTACTAAAATCATGGGAAGTTACTATATTCATGGGATTTCATATTTTAGGTTAATATCTATTTTTTATGGGATTTCATATTTTTTAGTCGTTCAAATATTTTATATTTTTGGTGTATTTATTTTTATTTTTTTAAAAACTAACATTATCTTTTTTTTCTATTTGATTTGTATTTTTAAAAATCGGAACTGTTGTACTAATCATTTGTTTTGTGTGTGCTGCAAATTGGAAAACAGAGTGCGGTTCTTGTTATATTCCAATTATGTGATTTTTTTGTTATGCTTTATTGTGTATAATACAGTCAATTTTGATACAATGTGTTGTGCTTTATTTTTTTGGAAGATAAATAATCATACTCGTTTTCAAGTATAGGTACAAAATGATTTTCGCGTCATTTACTAAAAAAATACAATAAATACAATAAGACTCCATTTGTAAATCCCATAAACTGCTATGCAAGCATTACATACCATATGTGCTAGTATTACCTATTAAATGTGCTAATACAAATAACATTTTAATGCTAAACTCTACTATTAAAACATTAACAGAAATACAATGTATTAACAATATAAAATTTTACAGATTTAAGTGCTAACTATCACACAAATGACATCACAATAATTATCAAAACAATATTATCAAAGGTGCTAAAATTTGGGAAGAGATAAGAAGTGGGATATGAAATCCTATGATTGTAGGAAATACCAAACATAAAATTTGTATAATTACAAAAATATGCCCTCAAAAATATTCCGCGTAGCACACTTAGGCTAACTCTTTAGCACAACGTGCAAAAATCGCAGCCATTAATCACCAAAGATCAAGGGCCCAAAATCATTCTTATTTCTTACGGAAAAAAGCTTTCCTACCTGAACTTATCCCTATATATATGTATATATATATATATATATAAAGGACAGCATTATTTTTTTGTAGTGTGCATTTGAAAAGACCATATACCCCTCTCATTTCCTTCTTTCTTTTTATTTTGAATTTAATAATAAATAATAATTATAATTCAAAAAATGTTGAACAACAATCAATCTTAAGAAATGCCCCTAGAATATTAATTAAATTAAAGGGACAATAATTTTTCAAAAAAAATTACGGGGATCTCTGACGGTCCTCCGGCATATCAATTTTTCAACAAGGGCTGCCGCCGGTCATTGGCGGACCTTCGACGGCCGGCTATTTTTTTTCTAACGCCAGGCTGCCGACCCGATTTCCAACGGGCCACCGCCGACGGCCGATTAATTTTTTTAAGCGCCAATCCGCCGGCCTGCTTTCTGGAGGACCACCAGTGGTGGCCGGTCGATTTTTTTTTAAACGCTCGGCCGCCAGCCTAAATCCCGACAGACCTCCGTCGGGCCACCGCTGGTGGCCGACCAATTTTGTATTTTTCATTTTTATATTATTTTTAACGCCAGGCCAGCATCTACTTTCCTGCTGGCCACTGCCAGCGGCCGGTAGACCTACGACGACCTATCAATTGCACAAAGCCGTTGGCCTGCTTTCCGGCGGGCCATCGCCAGCAGCCGACTAATTTTTTTATTTTTTTATCTTTTTTATTCTTAACGCCATGCGACCGACCAATTTTTCTTTAAAGGCTATGCCCGTCAGCCTACTTTTCGGCGGTCCTTAAATTTTTCTTCTTTTTTACGACAGACCTGTCGGTCGCTAATTGGGAGCCAACATATTCTTTTTCTAGCAAGTAATCTAATAGTTTAATTATTATAATTTAATTATATCACCGCCACTGTACCATTATGGCAGGGGTAGTCTCTAGTATGTATAATATAAAAGACAACCGTATTTTTTGGTGATAGTCTGTAACAAAAAAGACTATTGTACCCTCTCTTTTTCTTCCCTTCTTTTTGTGTTGAATTTAAAATTTAATAATAATATTAAAAAATATTCAACAACAAATTTATTTAATAAATACTCCTAGAAATTTTCTAGTTAGCGGACCTCTAGTAATCGTTCATTTTATTTATTTTTTCAAAATATTTTAACGCTAGGGCTCCGACCTGCTTTCTGGTGGGCCTTCGACAGCCTGCAAACTTTTTTCTATTTTTTTAACGTCATGCCTCCAGCTTGTTTTTTAGCAGCCGACCAACCTTTTTTTTCCTTTTTAATGCAAGGTTGCCGAGGCCTGTTTTCCAGCAGACCTACGACAACCGTCATTTTCTTTTTAACGACAGGCTGTCAGCCTACTTTTCAGCCGGTCACCGCCGACGGCCGACCAATATTTTTTTTAAGGCTAGGCCCGCCGGCCTAAACTCTGCAGTGCTTAATCTTTTGTTTTTTTTTTTGCGGAAGGCCCGTCTGCCGACGACAGAATTTTGAGAACCAACATATTTTTTTACCAAGTGATGAGGTAATTTAATTATTTTAATTCAAGTATATCACCGTCATCGTGCCATTATGGCGCTGCTAATCTCTAGTCTATAATATAAAGGACAACGTTGTTTTTTGGTTTTCGTAGTCCGTATAAAAAACATTATTATACCCCTCCCCACTGGCATCCGACCATTTTTTTGTCTTTATGCCAGGTTGTCGGCCTGCTATCTGACGGGCCACCAGCAGCGGCTGGCCAATAATCTTTTTTTACGGCAAGCCGTCGCTGACTGCAATATTTTTATACATCAGACATCATGCTTGCTTTCCGACGGTCGGTGTAACACTCCCAAAACCAACCGGGACTATTATAGCGTCGTGGGCCCCGTGCCGGAGCCCACAAGGCTAAAAATCATTTTCGTAATCGTTTCAAACACACCAAAGAGACAAAGACGGTATTAAGTTATGAATAAATAAATATTTCCAAGATATAGTTTTCAAATACCGTCATAAAAATTTCATTTGAAAGTACAAGGCAAAAATACCAGGTGTCAACAGTTTCAAAATGTACGTTAAGTCATTACTTACACGTACCGATAATATAGTTTGAGAAAGTTTACAAAATAACCCGAGTTTGCAAAATACCAAAAAGGCCATTTCAAAAGCATGCGCGAGTTGGTAAAATACCGGAAACCATTTTAAAATATACAGCAGCGGATATAATCATAATAAAAATACATTTGCAGCGGAATCCTAATAGTCAGAAAAAATGCTCGGTCTCAAATTACATGCCATAGCCAGTATCACCCGGGAAGCTAATCCCTTCACGACCGCTACTAGTTCGAACTTCGAGTAGCTAAAAGATAAAGCCCACGACGGGTCAGCCATAACACTCAACAATGATAACGATCACATCAACATAAACAATTACATATCAATGTAATTACAAAGTAAGAATACTTCCAATGTAATCTTACGGTAATAACCTTACCAATGGTGGTAATTCATATCGAATCAACCCTTACCTCAATCCACACTTCGCATTCTCAAGTGATGATGAATTCAAAAATAACTATCTGTACTGTATTCAACGATGCCAAGATTCTCAAAACATAATTATATTTCCAATATGGAATAATCCATCCATGTCCAATTCTGTCCACTGCGTCGCACAATCGAATTCCAATTCTGACAAAACCGATAATACATAATACATCTGTAGATCAATTGCCTCGAAACAATGACAAGTCCTGGATAATGATACAAAGTATAAATGCTCAGACAATCAATAATAATAACAACCAATGCATCAAACGAGAATATCTCCGATATGATAAACTCCACACAAGATCAATAAAGAACCATCACCGGACGAGAATACCACCGATATGGGAAATCCCAACAAGATCAATAAAGGATCAACAACTACCGAGAATAACAACGATAAGGTAGACTCCAAATAAGATCAATAAAGGATCAACAACGACCGAGAATACTAACGATATGTTAAACTCCAAGCAATATCAGTAAAGGATCAACAACGGCCGTGAATACCAACGTTATGGTAAACTCCAAGCTAGATCAATAAAAGATCAATAATGAACGAGATTACCAACGATATGGTGAACTCCAAATGAGATCAACAAGGATTAATAACGAACGAGATTACCAACGATATGGTGAACTCCAAACGAGATCAACAAGGATCAATAACGAACGAGATTACCAACGATATGGTGAACTCCAAACGAGATCAATAAGGATCAATAACGATCGAGATTACCGAAGATATGGTGAACTCCAAATGAGATCAATAAAGGGTCAACAACGAATGAGAATGCCAACGATATGTTAACTCCAACAAGATCAATAAGGATCAATAACGAACGAGAATGCCAGCGATATGGTACACTCCAAAAATGTCAATAAAGATCAATAGCGAACGAGAATGCCAATGATATGGTAAACTCCAACAAGGTCAATGAAGATCAATAATGAACGAGAATGCCAATGATGTGGTAAACTCCAACAAGGTCAATAAAGGACCACATGGACAGATATACGAGAGAATAAAATTGTCAAACCCATACAAATCATATATATTGGATCACGAAGACAAACCCGACTGTCAAACATGCCAGGTCATACATGCACAATGAACGACCAATTAATAAGGCTCAAGATGGACATCACGATATGCCCAATCCGGAAATGTGTCCGTGCACAAGCCACCCACGGGTATCGATCGAATACACATGTGGTCTTGTACCTAATCAATCTCACGAAGTACGTCTCGTATGCACAACTAAATGTGAGGTTGAAACCAACACATGACAACACGTGCCTGCCCTGAAAATCCTACACATGACCGATCAGTACGTATCTGACTCCAGATATGTCACGATGCAACATGAAAACGAACTCGAAGAAAGGCGTATAAGGATTGGAAGACTCCCCAAGTGAACAACGACGGCTCGATAACAAATGATCGATACGACCACATTATCGTATTTCCATCATTCGACATTTCACATAATGCTCAACAATGCATATCATATTAACACATAAACTCCCAAGGTAGCAACCAAGGGTCACGAAAGCATCTACACAGGAATACTCCGGACATTATCACATAAACTCGCAACCAATGGTCACAGAAGTATCTACACGGGAATACTCCGGACAATGATGCACACTCATTACATGAAACATCAACATACAATATATACAACAATGCAACAGGATAATTATTCTCGTAATTGAGCAATACTAAATTACCTCAAGGCCGGAGACACTAATCTTTCCACGAACAATATCCCTAAACGAATACACAATTATTCAAATATTCCCGAATGAGGCACTGTCCATCACTAATAACAAACCACCATCTCAAGTTCAATGTCGGCACGATAAACTATCCTCGATATCCAACATCCCATATTATAGACCAATGATATTTCACATCTACGTTTTCACCAGACACCTTTAAATCATATATATCACGTTTTAACTCAATTCAAAGCTTAATATACTTACTATCATCCTGACAATTCGTATTCATGATATCATTGCTATATGAATCACAAATGAAATGAAATCAAGACCATTTATTAAACATTATGAACTTAGCAAGCATAATTATTAAAATCAACGATCACTTATCTCAACCTAATGCAGTAACCGATTAACAATATGTTCGATAACAATCAACAACCGATAAAATCATCCAATCAAACTCAACGGTTCAATGATATCTCGATCATGTACGATGTAATACCCGACTGTAAATTCATTCATTATTATTCAGTTTATTGTCACTCAGCAATTTTTTTTCACTCATTAATAATCATTCATCATTCATATTCATTCATTTTATTCACCGTTCCGAGTAATTTGTATCGTGTATCAGTTACTATTCTTCATTCAACCCGGTTGGAGAGTCGGGCCGAGCGTATCATCATTGTCATCTTTGTAGTGGATTGTGTGTGAGGAGTAGCGCACGCTACGTACTCTCCTTAGTGCGTGCTAATTGAGTATGGGTAGCACACACTACCTCTCAGCATTAGCGCACGCTAATGTGGTTCAGGCAGACAGTCCAGAAGGCACTGGACTGAATTTGAGTTATAGTAGTGCACGCTACAAATGGAAGTAGCGCGCACTAGTAGTTTGGATAGCACACGCTAAGCAATCAGTGTAGCGCGCGCTAAGGTCAAACAGGCAGAGTCCACTGGGTACTGTACTGAAATGGAATAATTCATAGCGCACGCTACGAGTGAATCATAACGTGCGCTAGTGGTGTAGTGAACACTGAGTTTTGGGTGTAGCGCACGCTATCGAGAGCATGTCAGAGGACAGGAGGTTCTGGACTCTAGTTGCTGGGTATCAAACATCAGTTAGCGCACGCTAACATTTTGGATTAATGCACGCTATCGGGAAGGCATTAGCGCACGCTGCCAATTTCGTGGCGCATGCTAACGAGGCAGTCAGAGCTCATTAGACTGCCCGGTTAATCGTTAGCGCACGCTAAATATCAGGGCTTAGCGTGCGTTAAGCTGGGATCAGTATATATAGGACAGTTTAGTCCAGCTTCGTCATTTCTTCATTTCTCCTCCTCCTCTCGACGGTTTTGGGCGATTTCGTACGTTTTGGAGAGATCACTTCGAGCTGCATCCACCTATCATTATCTTCAAGCTTATAATTCGGATTAATCATCATTTCATCCTCTCCAATACATCAAATCAAGGTAAATAATTCTTGAATCTAGAATTTCGAAATTTGAGTGTTTCCCTTCCGATCTCTTCGTGTAAACTTACTATTATGTTGGAATATGTTAGATATGGATTATCTACCTTGGATACATGTATTCCTACTGATTTATTGGTATATATTTTGGATTTGCTGAATATTTGGAGAATTATTCAAGAACCCTTGATGTTTGACTTTGGTTATTTTTGGGGGTTTCCGATTAAAGTTGTCGTAACCTTGAGTTGTGGTTTCCTATTGGATTATTGATATCATTGAAGGTGTTTTGTTGGATTGTACTACTCATTTTGGAGTTGGTTTTGATATATTTGGGATTGGTTATAATCGAAGGGAAGAATGTTTACAACGTATTCGTTAGAATGCCCCAATGAGTTTGATTATTGTTGTATCGATGTTTGAGTTGGTTATAATTGTGCTGGATACATATATTGAGCGGATTGTTGGTAATTGTGTTGTTCAAGGTTGTTCGAGTGACCAACATCCCATTTTAGGATGTTTGTTCGAGGAAGGACATTCTTCACCGGTGTTGTGTAAGTTAATTCTTACTCGGTTAAAAGGATACTCATTCATTTCGTTGTTGTTCATTCATAATCATAATTCATTCATAGTGTACTAATCATGTTGAGACTTGTAATTATCAAACTAATCATTCAATTCACGAGGAACGACGGTTCCAATCATTTCAGTGAGCTATCATTCATTTCATTATTATTTCATCTCGGTGAGTCATTCTTGAACCTTTTCGAATTGTTATTCGTTAATATTCATCATGGTCACTCTTGTTCATATGACCTTCTGGGTTCATATTGCGTGGCCGAGTGGTTATGTGTGGAATTTTTAGTCGGGCACACGATAGTCATGTGATGCGGGTTTCACAGATACAATGGACTATGCACACGGTAACGTGCCTCCGTGAGACTAATTAGGTACAAGTTCGGGTGTGTCCGGGCACTCGTCTTGTGCACTTGCACGTCCCATTAACATATATCATGTTTGTGTTTATTCAACTCTTGAGGATTGTTGTTCTGTGTAACTGACCCCGTTGGGGGATGTTGTTTTCAGGTCATGGCAAGGCTAAAGCATGGGAAGAGAATGATGACGGCGAGGAGTCCTAGTGATACTAGTAGGAGGCCCCAGTCCTTTTCAGTCATTCATGTTTCTTCACTTTTATTTCCGCTGCAGATTTCCGTTTGGATATTCATTTTTATTCAGTGTTGTATATTTTATCTTCATATAAAATATAGATATATTCTTTATTTCCTGGGTGTCTTGTACTTGAAACTCCTCATCGGAGTAATTGTTAATATGATGTGGTTCGGTACTACAATTATATTATTTAATTCATTAGTTTTCATTCGCCTGGTGGGTCCTAGTCGAGGGTCCACGGCATTGTAATAGCCGCCTAGTTTGGGGTGTTACAGAGTTGGTATCAGAGTGTGGTTTTGAATACTACCTTCTGAGTCATGTCTCATTTGAAATCATCGTTCATCAGACTAGTATCATTGGACTTTCGCGTCACGTGTGACCTGTGCAAGAGACAAGCCCCTCAGACCAAAGAACAGTAAGATTTCTGATGCCATGGTATAATTTCTGGCAATAAGAATCACTCATTCATCATTCAACAGTCAACAATCCTCAATCATCATTTTCATTTTGATCATGTCGATCATGTTAACTCATTAATCACTAAGTTCATTTCATTACTCAGCTGTTGATCCTAAGGATCGTATCATTAATTTTGTTAACTTGTTCAAGATAATCATTTCAAGAATTTCATCAGATAATCATGTCACCTCAGTTGATGCTTCATGTAATTATTATGTTAGAGCGCGTATGCTCATTATCATCATTTCATAACGTAATCATAATACGGCACTCATGCGAGATCTATAATTATCACGTGACTTTCCTACTTCAGTATGGATAGAGCTGTCAGAGGACGCATGGAAAGAGGCCGCGGTGCGGGCTGAAACCCGGGAGCTCGTGTGAATACACGCGCGAATGCGAGGAATAATGTCAATTAAACGAGCAGTGACGCTGCCACTCATCCATCTGGAAATAATCATTCACTGTCGGGAAGTCATGCCCGGGACACAGCTCAATCGGAAGGTGTTCAGGTTGATCCACTCATTTTTACGCAGGGCATGATGGCCCAGATGTAATTGCTTAATCATCATTGCGCCACTATGGCCGAATTAATCGAGAAAGCTCTTACTTATGAGCTTACTGCTAAGGAAATTGCTAAGCAACAACCTTCATCTGCTAACAAGAAATAAAGAATCGTAATTAGTCCGAAGACGGCCAGGCAACCTTCAAGAAGCCTTGTGCGGGCCCTATTCTTTCCGAGCAACCTCCTATGGTGCCTAAACCTGTGGGGTCTCAGTCCCGAGCGGTCAGTTCGGCCATCACCTGTTTCAACTATGGAACGCAGGGTCATCTTAGCACTAGGTGTTGGAGGCAGACTATCGCGTGTTATAACTGTGGAATTGCCGGGCATAAGGCCCGTTTTTGCCGAAGAGATTCCAGACCTGCTCCGACGGCATCTCTGGCCCCAAAGCAATCAGCTGTTCGGAATCAGGCCGCTCAGTCGGCGTCGTTTAAAATGATGGGAGTGAATAAAGGCGGAGCCCATAGTCATCAGACAGGAGCATCCGGTGCGAGGACTAGCAAGCCCCAAATTTATGAGATGAAGAGGACCGACGATCCGGAGGCCCGAATGATCTCAAGTACACTCGAAATTTTATCTCAACCTGTGTGTACCCTTTTTGATACTGGTGCATCGCATTCATTCATTTCCGAGTCATGTTTGAGTAGACTACGTATGTGTAGTGCTAATAGTTGTGAGCCTTATGTCATTGGTCTACCAGATGGTAGAAGAATTATCGGAGATCGTGAGATTAAGAATTGTCCGATTCGGCCTCATGGTCGTGATTGGTTAGCAGACCTAATCATGGTGGATTCACCTAGGGATGACGTTATTTTGGGTATTGATTGGATGGATCGTCACGATGCCATCATTAGTGTCCGTAAGCGTATCATTTCAGACGACGGAGTCGAGTGTGTTTTTCAGGGGGGTAATCCCAGCTATTCCGGAAGAATCATTAATATGATGAAAGCAGTGAAATTACTCAATCAGGGGTGTGTCAGTTATTGGTGCTATATGACCAAAACCGAGAAATCATCAGTGATGTTGGCGGATATTCCGGTAGTAAGAGAATATGCCGACGTATTTCCAGACGAGTTACCTGGTTTGCCTCCACAGAGAGATGTGGAATGCACGATAGAGTTGGAGCCTGATACGTCCCCATTATCGAAGGCACCGTATCGGATGGCCCCGACCGAAATGCAGGAACTGAAGAATCAATTGGAGGATTTGACCGAGAAAGGTTATATCCGACCGAGTGCGTCCCCATGGGGAGCACCTGTGTTATTTGTCATGAAGAAGGATGGTTCTTTTTTCTTGTGTATTGATTATCGAGAGTTGAACAAGGTGACGATCAAGTATAAATATCCCCTACCCCGCATCGATGATCTTTTGGATCAACTTCATGGAGCTTCTGTATTTTGCAAGATCGATTAAAGATCTGGGTATCATCAATTGCGAATTCGAGAGTCGGATATCACTAGAACGGCGTTTCGAACATGCTATGGTCATTATGAATTTGTAGTAATGCCGTTTGGGTTAATTAATGCACCTGCGGTATTCATGGAATTAATGAATCGAGTTTTCATCAACTATTTGGATCAATTCGTGGTTGTTTTCATAGACGAAATTTTGATTTATTCTCGTGACCGAGAGGAGTACGAATTTCACCTTCATCAAGTTTTCGACATGTAAGGTGAGAGAAACTCTATGGAAAGTTTTCCAAATGTGAGTTCTAGATGTCCGAAGTGACGTTTCTCGGACATGTAATTTCATCAGACGGTGTACATGTCGACCCTCAGAAGACGGAGGCTATCCGAGATTGGCAACCTCCGAAGATTAGCAGGCTATTACTGGTGATTTGTGGAAGGATTTTCTAAAATCGCTCAACCTATGAAGAACCTTTTGCGGAAGGATAAGAAATACACGTGGTCTGACGTGTGTCAACATAGCTTTGAAGAACTCAAGAGCCATTTGATTTCAGCACCTGTCCTTTCCTTGCCACAAGGGACGGAAGGATTCGTGGTGTATAGTGATGCATCCGGACACGGTCTCAGATGTGTATTAATGCAGAACGGGAAAGTGATTGCCTATGCTTCGCGGCAACTTAGACCTTACGAGGTCAATTATCCGACCCATGACCTGGAGCTAGCAGCCGTGGTTTTCGCGTTGAAGATTTGGCGTCATTACCTTTATGACGTCACCTGTCATATTTTCACCGATCATAAGAGTTTGAAGTATATATTTACTCAGAAGGAGTTAAATATGCGACAGAGATGGTGGTTGGAACTAATCAAAGATTATGATATCGAGATTCAATACCACCCGGGTAAGGCGAACGTGGTCGCCGATGCCTTGAGTCATAAGTCCGTTCAGGAGCAAATTCTTGCTCGTTTGACTGCTCAGAAGGAACTTAAACAGGAGTTCCTAAGACCCTAGATCGAGGTCTGGTTACAGCGAGTGCAAGGGCAACTTTGCATGTTAGAGATTTCATCGCCACTTGAGGAGGCAATCAGAGTGAATCAGGGTTCAAACCCATTTTGCTCATCCGAGAGGAAGTGGCTCAGGGGAAAGCCCTTGGATTTGTGGTCCACGAGGATGGACTTTTGCGATTTAAGAATCGGTTATGCGTACCGGCGAATGACGAGTTGAAAAACTCGATTTTGAGATAAGCTCATGCTACCCCTTATTCCATTCATCCGGGGTCTTGCAAGATGTACATAGACTTGAAACAAAATTAATGGTGGAGTAATATGAAGCGAGAAGTCGCAGAATTTATTTCGAGATGTTTAACCTGTCAGCAAGTCAAGATAGAGCATCAGCGACCGGTGGGTATGCTGAAACCTCTTCCTATTCCAGAGTGGAAGTGGGAAGATATTTCTATGGACTTCATCACAAGTTTGCCGACGAGTCATCGTGGCATGAATATAATTTGGGTAATTGTGGACCGTTTAACTAAGTCAGCTCATTTCCTTGAGATTAAGAATACATGGGGTCCCGAGAGACTTGCCCAGTTGTTCATCAAAGAGATAGTGAGATTGCACGGTACTCCTAAGAGTATCGTTTCTGATCGTGATGGGCGATTCGTGTTACATTTCTGGAAATCAGTTCATCGTGCTATGGGAACTCAGCTTAATCTCAGCACAGCTTTTCATCCTCAGTCCGACATACAATCAGAGCGAACTATTCAGACATTACAGGACATGTGTCCTCGATTGGAAAGATGATTGGGAAGCCCAACTACCGTTGATCGAGTTCATGTACAATAATAGTTGGCATGCTTCGATTAAGATGGCACCTTATGAGGCCATGTACAGTCGTCGTTTTCGATCTCCTTTGTGTTGGGATGACTTATCAGAATTAATCGGCACCGAGCCCAATATGCTTATAGCCGCCCGCGAGAAGGTAGCTTTGATCAGGAGTCATTTTTTTACCGCTCAGAGTCGACAAAAGTCATATTCAGATAATCGTCGTCGACCATTAGAGTTCGAGGCAGGTGACCATGTTTTGGTCAAGGTATCCCCGAGTCGAGGTATCTTCCGTTTCGGGAAGCGGGGAAAGTTGAGTCCGAGATTCATTAGACCATTTGAGATTTTGGATCGAGTAGGCAGTCTGGCTTATCAATTGGTCTTACCTCCGGCGTTGAGCCGAATTCATAATGTGTTTCACGTCTCTCAGCTGAGGAAGTATGTTGACGACCCGAGTCACATACTCCAATTCGATGAAATCGAGATCACGGATTATCATTCGTATGAGGAGCGTCCTGTACGAGTCTTATAGCGGCGTATCAAGCAGTTGAGGAACAAGACGATTCCTTTGGTTAAAATTTAGTGGTCTATAAACGGAGTCGAAGAGGCTACTTGGGAAACCGAGGATAATATGCGGGAGAGTTATCCCGAATTGTTTGACCCTTAGTTTCGGGGACGAAACTATTTTAAGGGGGGTGTATGTAATACCCGGCTGTAAATTCATTCATTATTATTCAGTTTATTGTCACTCAGCAATTTTTTTCACTCATTAATAATCATTCATCATTCATATACATTCATTTTATTCACCGTTCAGAGTAATTTGTATCGTGTATCAGTTATTATTCTTCATTCAACCCGGTTGGAGAGTCGGGCCGAGCGTATCATCATTGTCATCTTTGTAGTAGGCTGTGTGTGAGGAGTAGCGCACGCTACATACTCTCCTTAGCATGCGCTAATTGAGTACGGGTAGCGCACGCTACCTCTCAGCATTAGCACACGCTAATGTGGTTCAGGCAGACAGTCCAAAAGGCACTGGACTGAATTTGAGTTGTAGTAGCACACGCTACAAATGGAAGTAGTGCGCGCTAGTAGTTTGGATAGAGCACGCTAAGCAATCAATGTAGCGCACGATAAGGTCAAACAGGCAGAGTCCAGCGGGTACTGGACTGAAATGGAATAATTCATATCGCACGCTACGAGCGGATCATAACGTGCGCTAGTGGTAAGTGTAGCGCTCGCGATCAGGTCAGAGGACAGGAGGTTCTGGACTCCAGTTACTAGGTATCAAACATCAGTTAGCGCACGCTAACATTTTGGGCTAATGCACGCTATCGGGAAGGCGTTAGCGCATGCTGCCAATTTCGTAGCGCACGCTAAATATCAGGGCTTAGCGTGCGCTAAGCTGGGATCAGTATATATAGGACAGTTTAGTCTATTTCGTCATTTCTTCATTTCTCCTCCTCCTCTCGACGGTTTTGGGCAATTTCGGACGTTTTGGAGAGATCTCTTAGAGATGCATCCACCTATCAACATCTTCAAGCTTATAATTCGGATTAATCATCATTTCATCCTCTCCAATACATCAAATCAAGGTAAACAATTCTTGAATCTAGAATTTCGGAATTTGAGTGTTTCCCTTCTGATCTCTTCGTGTAAACTTGCTATTATGTTGGAATATGTTAGATATGGATTATCTATCTTGGATACATGTATTCCTATAGATTTATTGGTGTATATTTCGGATTTGATGAATATTTGGAGAATTATTCAAGAACCCTTGCTGTTTGACTTTGGTTATTTTTTGGGGTTTCCGATTAAAGTTGTCGTAACCTTGAGTTGTGGTTTCCTATTAGATTATTGATATCATTGAAGGTGTTTTGTTGGGTTGTACTACTCATTTTGGAGTTGGTTTCGATATATTTGGGATTGGCTATAATCAAAGGGAAGAATGTTTACAACATATTCGTTAGAATGCCCCAATGAGTTTGATTATTGTTGTATCGACGTTTGAGTTGGTTATAATCGTGCTGGATACGTATATTGAGCGTATTGTCGGTAATTGTATTGTTTAAGGTTGTTCGAGCGACTGACATCCCATTTTAGGACGTTTGTTCAAGGAAGGACATTCTTCACCGGTGTTGTGTAAGTTAATTCTTACTCGGTTTAAATGATACTCATTCCTTTCGTTGTTGTTCATTCATAATCATAATTCATTCATAGTGTAGTAATCATGTTGAGACTTGTAATTATCACACTAATCATTCAATTCATGAGGAACGACGGTTCCAATCATTTCAGTGAGCTATCATTCATTTCATTATTATTTTATCTCGGTGAGTCATTCTTGACCCTTTTCGGATTGTTATTCATTAATATTCATCATGGTCACTCTTGTTCATGTGACCTTCTGGGTTCATATTGTGTGGTCGGGTGGTTGTGTTGAATTTTTAGTTGGGCACACGATAGTCATGTGATGCGGGTTTCACCGACACAATGGACTGTGCACACGGTAACGTGCCTCCGTGAGACTAATTAGGTACAAGTGTGGGTGTGTCCGGGTACTCGTCTTGTGCACTTGCACATCCCATTACGGGCGTACTATGATGCCCCTCTTTAGCTTAATTTCATAATTAAGATATATCATGTTTGTGTTTATTCAACTCTTGAGGATTGTTGTTCTGTGTAACTGACCCCGTTGGGGGATGTTGTTTTTAGGTCATGGCAAGGCTAAAGCACGGGAAGAGAACGTTGACGGCGAGGAGTCCCAGTGATACTAGTAGGGGCCCTCAGTCCTTTTCAGTCATTCATGTTTCTTCACTTTTATTTCCGCTGCAGATTTCCGTTTGGATATTCATTTTTATTCAGTGTTGTAAATTTTATCTTCATATAAAATATACATGTATTCTGTATATCCTGGGTGTGTTGTACTTGAAACTCCTCATCAGAGTAATTGGTAATATGATGTGTTTCGGTACTGCAATTATATTATTTAATTCATTAGTTTTCATACGCCTGGTAGGTCCCAGTCGGGGGTCCACGACACTATAATAGCCGCCTAGTTTGGGGTGTTACATACGAAACCAAACCATTTCAACTCAAACAATTACGAACTCAAATCCACAATACAAGCCGAAATCCGATAATCATATCAACAATCACATAACTTGGTTCTAGCCATATTCATATCCAGAACACCAACACCTTACACATGTTCATCATTTATTGACATATAATTCAAGAGTTCCTCAAGAAAATGAATTAATCATATCCAATTAACATCACTCGTTCATAGTCATCAACATAACATAGTCCAATGTGTTATCTAACCTCTAATCTATCAAATTTCCCTCATAATCCGATCAATACATACATATCATCATCTTCTTCAACATACACTTCACATAACATCAAGAATCACAACAATACTACCATATCCATCATCATACGAAGCAAGCAATGATAACAACATTAAGAATCCGAAAATAAGGTGTAGAGTTTATCAACATACCTCAAGAACACAATCAAACACCTCAAGAATCCACAATATCTTCATATCTCAAGCTCCAAATCCATGCCCTCAAGTCCCCAATCTGTTTGGAAGAGCCAAAATCGGTCTCGGAGGGTTGAAGGGTGAAGGAATGATGTGAACATCTCCAAAAATGCCAAAGTGATGGGTCTAACATATTTATACAACTTCAACCATTATGTACGCTATGTAATCCTTCTAACGT
Source organism: Orobanche coerulescens (assembly GCA_033398695.1). Taxonomy (NCBI): domain Eukaryota; kingdom Viridiplantae; phylum Streptophyta; class Magnoliopsida; order Lamiales; family Orobanchaceae; genus Orobanche; species Orobanche coerulescens. The sequence goes on from CM065801.1 coordinate 11,027,328, forward strand.
ATGTAACCTTCTTTACATACGTTAACTGGTCTTGTTGGCGTATGTAACATCATCCCAGTGGCTACTGCCTCAATTCATATTGTGTATTACGTACGTAATGTCCATGATGTAGCGCACGTAATATAGATGTTGACTTGCTACAGTATCGTACTTGTTTACGTATGTAATGAGCTATCCTTAGCATACGTAAAGCTCAATGTTGACTCGTTTATCCACATATGCGCCGAAAGTTGCCGACACCGGGCCTATTCGTCGATCACAGCTCGGACCTGTCCGATTCTCTTCATAACGTACATTATGTACTCTACCTAACGTACGTTAAGCTTGCATCGTTACATACGTGAGCTCCTGTGCTTAACGTACGTAGTGGCTATTATACTTAGCCATTTACAACTGCTCATGCCCGTCATCTCAATATACCGAATACGTACACGCGACATACTGAATACATACACTCGTTCCACTAACACTCTCATACGATACACCTTATACACGATATCCTCAATGCAATTGTCAACCAAGTACGACAATTATCCCAATGCAATTATCTCAGTCCTTAAATTATATTACCCATACTGTAATAACTTGCACTGTGCAATATAACCCGGGTAAAATAATGCGAAATATTTATACTGAAATTACAGGATATTACATACTACATTTACTAAAATAAGTTTCGTCCTCGAAACTTGCAATTCTGTCACAGACAACATCTAAATCAAATATCCAAACTCATCACAAAAACAATCAACCGTCGCCACAAGCGAATAACCAAAACAATATACTTACAGATGCGTGAAGCTGATGATCTCCCGTGATACTAGCATACGACTCCCACACGAAGTCTCAACACAATACCAACACATACCAGCATCGCAAATATAGCAATTTTGAAAATATCTCAAAAATTTTGGAACCTCCAAAGATCAGTTTGACTCAAAAGCTAGAAAAATTATTTTCAAAAGTCACGCTACTACCGCACCGGTAGAGCCGCATAATACACATGCCCGGATTTTACGAAACCCAAGCTCCGATACCATCTTCTGCAACACCCCCAAAACCAACCGGGAATATTACAGCACCGTGGGCCCCGTGCCGAAACCCACAAGACTAAAAATCATTTTCGCAATCATTTCAAACACGCCAAAGAGACAAAGACAATATTATTTTATGAACAAATAAATATTTGCAAGATATAGTTTTCAAATACCGTCATAAAAATTTCATTTGAAAGTACAAGGCAAAAATACCAGGTGTCAACAGTTTCAAAATGTACGTTAAGTCATTACTTATACGTCCCGATACTATAGTTTGAGAAAGTTTACAAAATAACCCGAGTTTGAAAAATACCAAAAAGGCCATTTCAAAAGTATGCGCGAGTTGGTAAAATACCGGAAACCATTTTAAAATATACAGCAGCAGATATAATCATAATAAAAATACATTTGCAGCGGAATCATAAAAGTCAGGAAAAATACTCGGTCTCAAATTACATGCCATAGCCAATATCACCCGGGAAGCTCATCCCTTCACGACCGCTACTAGCTCGAACTCCGAGTACCTAAAAGATAAAGCCCACAACGGGTCAGCCATAACACTCAACAATGATAACGATCACACCAACATAAACAATTACATATCAATGTAATTACAAAATAAGAATACTTCCAATGTAATCTTACCGTAATAACCTTACCAATGGTGGTAATTCATATCGAATCAACCCTGACCTCAATCCACACTTCGCATTCTCGAGTGACGATGAATTCAAGAATAACCATCTGTACTGTATTCAACGATGCCAAGATTCTCAAAACATAATTATATTTCCAATATGGAATAATCCATCCATGTCCAATTCTATCCACTAGGTCGCACAATCGAATTCCAATTCTGACAAAACCGATAATACACAATACATCTGTAGATCAATTGCCTCGAAACAATGACAAGTCCCGGATAACGATACAAAGTATAAATGCTCACATAATCAATTAATAATAACAATCAATGCATCAAACGAGAATATCACCGACATGATAAAATCCACACAAGATCAACAAAGAACCATCAACGGACGAGAATACCACCGATATGGGAAACCCCAACAAGATCAATAAAGGATCAACAACTATCGAGAATAACAACGATAATAATGTAAACTCCAAACAAGATTAATAAAAGATCAACAACGACCGAGAATACCAATGATATGTTAAACTCCAAGCAATATCACTAAAGGATCAACAACGGCCGAGAATACCAATGTTATGGTAAACTCCAAGCAAGATTAATAAAGGATCAATAACGAACAAGATTACCAACGATATGGTGAACTCCAAACGAGATCAACAAGGATCAATAACGAACGAGATTACCAACGATATGGTGAACTCCAAACGAGATCAATAAGGATCAATAACGATCGAGATTACCAACGATATGGTGAACTCCAAACGAGATCAATAAAGGGTCAACAACAAACGAGAATGCCAACTATATGGTAACTCCAACAAAATCAATAAGGATCAATAACGAACGAAATGGCAACGATATGGTAAACTCCAACAAGGTCAATAAAGATCAATAACGAACGAGAATGCCAATGATATGGTAAACTTCAACAAGGTTAATAAAGATCAATAACGAATGAAAATGCCAACGATGTGGTAAACTCCAACAAGGTCAATAAAGGACCATAAGGACAAATATACGAGAGAATAAAATCGTCAAACCCATACAAATCACATATATTGGATCTCGAAGACAAACCTGACTGTCGAACATGCCCGATCATACATGCACAATGAATGACCAATCAATAAGGCTCAAGATAGACGTCACGATAAGCCCGATCCAGAAATGTGTCCGTGCACAAACCACCAACGGGTATCGATCAAATACACGTGTGGTCTTGTACCTAATCAGTCTCACGAAGTACGTCTCGTGTGCACAACTCAATGTGAGGTTGAAACCAACACATGACAACACGTGCCCGCCCTGAAAATCCTACACATGACCAATCAATACGTATCTGATTCCAGATATGTGACGATGCAACATGAAAATGAACTCGAAGAAATGCGTATCCAATAAGGATCGGAAGACTCCCCAAGTGAACAATGACGGCTCAATAACAAATGATCGATACGACCACAATATCGTATTTCCATCGGACGACGGTTCACATAATGGCCAACAATGCATATCATATTAACACATAAACTCCCAAGGCCGCAACCAAGGGTCACGGAAGCATCTACACAGGAATACTCCGGACATCATCACATAAACTCCCAGGGTCACAACGAAGGGTCACAGAAGTATCTACACGGGAATACTCTGGACAATGATGCACACTCATTACATGAAACATCAACATACAACATATACAACAATGCAATAGGATAGTTATTCTCATAATTGAGCAATACTAAATTACCTCAAGGCCGGAGGCACTATCTTTCCACGAACAACATCCCTGAACGAATATATAGTTATTCGAATATTCCCAAATGAGGCACTGTCCATCACTAATAACAAACCACCATCTCAAGTTCAATGTCGGCACGATAAACTATCCTCGATACCCAACATCCCATATTATAGACCAAGGAAATTTCACATCTACATTTTCACCAGATACCTTTAAATCGTATACATCACGTTTTAACCCAATCCAAAGCATAATATACTTACTATCATCCCGACAATTCGTATTCATGATATCATTGCTATACGAATCATAAATGAAATGAAATCAAGACCATTTATTAAACATTATGAACTGAGCAAGCGTAACTTGCCTCGATACCGATACGACGAAACCATTACCAATCGCATCGCCTTCATCTACGGGCTCCTCATCCCCGATCAAGGCGGCCCACGAATTCTCCAATCTCTCTCGCAGCACAATGATTAAAATCAACGATCACTTATCACAACCTAATGCAATAATCAATTAACAATATGTCGATAACAATCAATAGCCGAAAAAATCAACCAATAAAACTCAACAGTTCATCGATATCTCGATCATATACGAAACTAAACCATTTCAACTCAAATAATTACAAACTCAAATCCATAATACAAGCCGAAATCTGATAATCATATCAACAATCACATAACTTGGTTCTAGATGTGAATATTCCATATTCATATCCAAAACACCAACACCTTGCACATGGTCATCATTTATTGACATATAATTCAAGAGTTCGTTAAGAACAAGAATTAATCATATCCAATTAACATCACTCGTTCATAGTCATCAAGATAACATAATCCAATGTGTTATCTAACCTACAATCTATCAAATTCCACTCATAATCCGATCAATACATATATATCATCATCTTCTTCAACATACACTTCACATAACAACAATAATCACAACAATACTACCATATCCATCATCATACGAAGCAAACAACGATAACAACATTAAGAATCCGAAAATAAGGTGTAGAGTTGATCAACATACCTCAAGGACATGTTAGGAATACCTATTAGATTTTGATAATGTCATCCCTATATTGATTCATTATTCAAATGTATGTTTAAAGTACTTGGCAAAATGTAAAGAAGAACCAAATGAGTATCTTCTATAGGCCTTAAGTTTTTAGGCTTAGTATTATTGATCAGTTGTAAAATCGACTAAGTATAGAACAGAGAACTTAATTTCAAAGAAGCTCAGATCGGAGAAGTTCATTCCAGATCAGAGGACTTTATCTCAGAGAAGTCCAAAATTGGAGAACTTCTAATCAGAGGACTTTATCTCAGAGAAGTCCAAAGTCTGAGAACTTCTAATTAGAGGACTTTATCTCAAAGAAGTCCAAAGTCAGAGAACTTCTAATCAGAGGACTTTATATCAGAGAAGTCCAAAGTCAGAGAACTTCTATTCAGAGAACTTCAAAGCAGAGAAGTTCATGTCAGAGAACTTCACTTCAGAGCAGAGAAGATCATCTCAGAGAAGTTCAAGTCAGAGAATCTCAAGACAAGAAGTTCAGGATAGAGAATATCAGAGGACTTCACATCAGAGAACTTTTCATCAGATAAGGTTGACTGCACTTCATGCAACTTTGACCAAGTTATTTCAGAAAGGTTCTCTGTTCAGCCAAGATACTCAGTCCACGTCAGCAAGCGTTGAAAAGTCAACAATCATGGAAAGTCACATGCAGACGTAGGATACAAACTTGAAAGATTCCCGGAAAGCAAGGAATTAAATATTCATTAAGATCCGCATTCTGAAGACTTTATACTTATTCTAATCAATAATAACGGCGCTCAACAAGAAAGTCTTTCAAACGGTCGGAATTGAAAAGGGAATCGTGCTTTGCAACGGACTGATAAGATAAACAAAGAAGTCCACTCTCCAATAGACGGATTTGTTACAGTAGTGCAACGGCTATGAAGAAAGATCAAAGATCATACTATATATACCTGAATATATGAATTGAGCAAGATACGAAGCGAACATCAGTGCGAACAAAACTTACAAGCAATCAAAGCATTCAAGCAATCAAAAGCATTCTATAGCTTCATGAAAAAGAAAACTTAAGAGATCATATCCAAAGAAGCTCTTTGTTGGAGAAGACAACACTCTTGTCTAAAAACTTGAGTACGGGGTTGCTTTCTTAAACGAGGTTCTTGAAAGTAAAGAGACTGTAATCGCATCCACGGGTTCTTGATTGGAAGGTGATAGACAACTCGAGCATTGTTGAGGCATCCAAGGGTTTTCAATCAGGAGGTGCTAGGCAGTCAAGGGAGTTGCAACGGCCACGGGTTTTCACTGGTTGGAAGCTGTTGTAACTAGGGAAAATTCATTGTAATATTTATCACTGGTTGACAGTTATAGTAAATTTATCTCCAACTAGTTTGGAGAAAAATGGATTAGTAGAGTATTACCCCACCTCTGAGACCACTATAAGTGCCTGCGTGTTTTTACTACATTGAACATTATATCTACCTGCTGCATACATATTAAATTGTTCCATTGATTAGTTATCTGCAGAGAGCATTTAGTTATTTGTTATCGTCATCAGCTGTCTTCCGCATACTTGTCTGCAGGTGACTTTAAGTCATCTATACCTATCAGCTGAGAAACTCACCTGACTTCAGGAAAAGAGTTTCAATAAGTCTATTCACCCCCCCTCTAGACTTATTCCTGACGACTTGTGACCTACAAGTGGTATCGGAGAGGTTGGTTCAAGTTTGATAGCAACAGATCTATATATCAGAGGATATATATTTTAATCTCTAATTTAGAATGGAACACATGCAACACATGCACTCCAGGTTACCTGTATTTTCTGTTGATGAATATGACCTTTGGAAGATAAGAATGCAGGCACACTTATCATACATCTATGACGACAGTGCATCATAGAAGACGGTCCTTTCATCTTTGAGAAGGACAACTCCCCTGAAGAAATTGCAGCTGGGAAGCCAGAGAAGATTCCCAAGAAGAGGACGAAGCTGACCCCTGAAGAAAGGAAGCTCGCCAATCTTGACAACCGGGCCAGAGATGTGCTGTATCAGACTCTTGACAAATCAACCATGGTCAAGATCAAGAATTGTAAAAATGCCAAATAAATTTGGGACACATTAGCTGTAATGTGTGAGGGAACCGAGCTGATAAAAGAAAATAAGTTGTCAATTGCTACTCAAAAGTTTGACAACTTCAAAATGAAGAATGGTGAATCAATTGACCAAGTGGACACAAGATTCACTGAGATCATAAATGAAATTAACTCCCTTGGAAAAACATATGGCAACAGGGAGATGGCCCTTAAAGTTCTAAGATCTCTCAACCCCAAATGGAGCATGAAGGTTGTGGCTATGAGAGAATCAAAGGATCTCAACAAGATAAAGATCCAGGAGCTGTTCTCTGATCTGAAGGCTTATGAGTTCGAGCTTCCATGTTCATCATCAACTGATCCAGCAGAAATATTTGCAGCTGAGTCCCTTGCCAAGACCCTATCTGAAGTCAAACCTCCAAATCCTCTAGATTTTGAAGAAGAGATGGCATTCATAATGCAAAGATTTAGCAAATTATAGAAAAACTACTCCAAGTACAAGAAGAACTACAAAGACAATCCAAGGAGAAATCAAAAGGCTAGAAACTGGAAGGTTGAATGCTACAACTGTCATAAGACAGGACACATCCAATTTGACTGTCCTGATCTTAAGAAAGATGAAGACAAGAAGATTGTGAGCAGAAAGGAAGACAAGAGGAAAGCCCTCATCATTGAGGATCAGATCAAATAAAGAGTAGAATCAAGAGGTAGATTCTTCTCTGATGATGATGATGATGATGAATATAGTTGTCTGATGGCCAACCTAGCTAATGAAGAGGTAACCTCTAAACCTCAAAATACTAAAGGTTTGAGCTCCGACGTATCTGAAGACATGGATCTTCATAAATCTGTTAATCAATTGCTAAAAGACTTTGAAACCTTAAAATCAGCTCACCAGACTGTGACAGCCGAAAATGCACAGCTGAAAAATGATTTTGACAAGATCAGTCAAGAGTCAGGAAAATTGAAAAATACTATAGCTGAGAGCTTGAAAAACGATCTGAAGATTCTTCGAAAAACTCAGCTGAAAATACTGCAGCTGAGATATATAAGCTGACTGTTTTAAATAGTGAAAATTCAGCTGCACTTGCTCATGTCAAAGCTGAGCTAGCCAAGGTAAAACAGTTAAATAGTACACAGGCTAAAGAGATAACATCTCTAAAGGCATCTGTAACCCTGGATGAACTGTGTATGAACAAAAGGCCACTTTATTCCAGATCAGGCCTTGGATATGACCCCAACACTCCCTCTAATTCAAAAACTACTTTCATCAAGGGAGAAACACTTGTCCCGACTGCTGAGCCTACTTATAAACTCGTATTTCAAAATAGGCAGCAGCCAAGTCAAAGGTTTAGGCAGCAGCCAAGGTACACAAGGCAACCACCTAGACAAGAGACTAGACAATGGCCAAGGCAAAAGCAGCAGCCAAGACATTATGCCAATTATTATCAGAGGCTCTCTAAAAACAGATTTCAAAATGGGAGAGGCAAATGGAAACCTCAAGGTTATCCAAGTTTTCAAAATGAACAGGTGTGGAGACCCCAACGATTTAATAAATGGTCTCAGTCAAGATTTAGAAATGGCCTAAACCACAGATTTTATGAGGCATATCCAGTATACAATCCTAACCAGGGATATAGGCCTAGACAACACACACATTTTAGGGGCAATCAACACAACTTCCATAATCTAAGGAGAAATCAAATCTCCAGGAAACCTACTAACCCTCTAGGACCCACACAGATTTGGGTACCTAAATCTCTGCTTGTTTGATTGCAGAAAAGGTGGAAGGACTACTACCACATCTCCTCAAACTCAACAATGGGAGGAGAAGAATGGTTTGTAGATTCTGGATGCTCAAGGCACATGACTGGGAATAAGAAGGTGCTATCAAATTATATCAAAGAAAGAGGCCCAGATGTAACCTTTGGAGATAGCTATAGAGGTCAGACAAAAGGATTTGGGGAGCTGCATGGAGGAAATATAACAATATCCAAAGTCTATTATGTCAAGGGGCTCAAATACAATCTTTTGAGCATAAGTCAGTTCTGTGATGAGAAGAACCTAGTAGTCTTCACCATTTGGAAATTCATGGTGATTGATATCCTATCAGGAGAAGTGAAGCTACAAGGATTCAGAAGGAGAGATGTCTACATGATAAATTGGAATACAGGCACTCCGAACACCTGTTTTCTATCTAAAATAATTGCTGAAAATGGATGGTTGTGGCACAAAAGACTATGTCACCTAAACTTCAAAGCCATCAACAAGATTAGCTCTCAAAAACTGGTCAGAGGACTTCCAGAAGAAGTATTCAAGAAGGAAGATCTTTGTGATGCATGTCAGAAAGGGAAGCAAACCAGAGCATCATTCAAACCAGTTCAGCCTACTACTCTCACCACAAGAGTTCTAGATCTACTTGATATGAATCTTTTTGGCCCCATCAAGCCAAGGACATTGAGTGGAAGGAAGCATGCTCTAGTTGTAGTAGATGACTACTCAAGGTATACATGGGTTGTTTTTCTCTATAAAAAGAGTGAAACTCTGACAAAGCTACCTGAGCTGCTAAGGAAGATCCATAATGAGAAACCACTCTCAATCATCAAGATCAGATCATATAGAGGAGGAGAATTTCTCAACAAGCCAATCACTGAATACAGTGATCAGGATGGGATCCAGCATGAAGTCTCTGCAGCTAGAACTCCACAGCAAAATAGTGTTGCTGAGAGAAGGAACAGAACCTTGAAGGAAGCTGCCAGGTCCATGATTGCTGAAGTTGACCTGCCAAAGAGGTTCTGGGCTGAAGCTGTCAACACAGCATGCCACACTCAGAACAGGAGTATGATTGTAGGGAGACATGGAAAAACTCCCTATGAGGTTTGGAATGGCAGAATACCCATTGTTGCATATTTTCATATTTTTTTTGTAAGTGTTTCATCCATAACAATGGTAAAACCCAACTGAATGCCTTTGATGCTAAAACTGATGATGGTCTCTTTATGGGATACTCACAAATAAGCAAGGCATACAGAATATTTAACAAAAGAACCTTAGTTGTGGAAGAAACACCTCATGTTGTGTTTGATGAGTCTACTGTTGAGTACAGGAAACAGGTTGAATCAATTGAGAAAAAGTTCAAGTCTGCCACCTTAGAAGAAGTCATCATTCATGACACAGGAATGATGGACCCACCTGCAGATCAGCCTGAAGATCTAACTGCAGATCAGATAGGATCCCAAAGCCTATCTGATCCAGATGCAGCTGATGAAGACCCATCTGTAGCTGATAAAGACCCATCTGCAGATCAGACAGGATTCCCACCTGCAGATGACAAGACCGTAGTTGATCCAGTTGCAGACCAAGAAGGCCAAAACCAAGCTGATGCAGAGAGAGAAGAAGTTCACTAAAGCAACTCAACAGGGGGAACAGACCCTGAAGAAGAAATCCCCAAATGGCTCAGAGATCATCCCATTCAACAGATCATTGGAAACCTAACTGATGGAGTCAAGACCAGACAGTCCACAGTACCTGCAGGAATGGCAATGTTCTCTTGTTTCATGTCTCAAATGGAACCCAAAACAACTGAACAAGCTTTGGAGGACTAGTCATGGATCAATGCAATGCAAGAAGAGCTGAACCAGATGGAGAGAAACAATGTCTGGGAACTAACAGACAGACCAGATCACAAGAAGGTTATAAGCACCAAATGGGTGAACAAAAACAAGTGTGATGAAGATGGAGCTGTTGTTAGGAATAAAGCCAGATTAGTTGCTAAAGGATATGCACAATGTGAAGGTGTAACACCCCCCGAGATATTCGGAGAATATCACAGCGCCGTAAATCCCGACCTGGGATTTACTAGGCTTATCTCACTCACAACGTATTACATTTAATAAAGTCTACTCGGGAAACAATAAACTCGATACAACCAAGGAAGTTCAACCACGGACAAACAATAACATGAAGAAATACAAGAAGTTGTACGACAGTGGAAAAGGACTTTCCTAAAGTACTCGAGTACCACTTATTATTACAAGGATAAAATGGACCGAAGAGAACAACGACCAAACAATGTAGAACACAAGTAGCCACAGTATCACGCCTCGCCATCCTCATCGTATCGTCCCGGCGCTCGCTCGTAAGGTTCCTTAGGACCTGAAAAACACCAAAGTAATTTTCCCCACACGAGAGGGGTTAGGGCAAGTATTACAAGTGAAATGTCAAGTCTTATACATAAAAGCATATGCACCAATTCAAAACCATGATAATGTTTTTCCTGAAAATAAAATTATCCAAACATATTTGGAAATGATGATATCTCTTTATTAACCGTGGACTCGACAATGCGCGAATCCCTCCTCGACCCCGTCGGATCATCTCGGAGTGGCTAACCCACATGTTCACGAACCGACATAAGCGGAACCCTCCTCGACCCCGTCGGGTCCTCTCGGAGTGAACGAAAGCAACTCTCACAATCACATGCATTACTTTTCACATTTAAGAACATAACTTTCACAAGAATCACTTGCCCGAAACGAGAGAAAAGGGTACGAACGACAAGGTACCAAGATTGAAGGATTCGACAACTCCGAACCTAGACAAGTTCGTAATTCAATTATCAAAACTCCATCGGTATGAAAATAAGTTGGAATCACTGAATTTACTACCCCGATACATGTGTTCCTAAATAATTCTCTTAGATAGTGAATCGCAAGTCAAATATCCCAAATACTCAAGAACTCCTAAATATACCAATAAATTCGTAGGAAAACATGTATCCAAGGTAGATAACTCGTAATCGATATACTCTAACATAACAACAAGTCGGATCGAAGAGATCGTATGGAAAATCCCCAAATCTCGAATATCTAGGGTTGTGAGAAGTTTACCTTGATTTGGAGCGGTGGAGAGGATTAAACGTTGATAAATCCGAACTAGAAACTCAAAGGTGTTGCTAGATAATTGCGGCTCGAAGAACTCCTCACAAATCGCCTAATCGCCTAAAATCGTCCAAGGAGGTGAAGGAAGGAAGAAATGACGATTTGGGAACGAAATGTCCTATTTATACTAAATAGGGATTAGCGTGCGCTATTCATGAAAAATAGCGCGCGCTATCGACTCACCAGCAATCCAGTAGCCTCTGCCGCCCGCTAGCGTACGCTAACACTCGCCATAGCGTGCGCTAGTGACCCCAATTAGCGTGCGCTAATTACTTCTAATAGCGTGCGCTACACAGTAGTCGGTGTCCATCCTGAACCTACTGTCCCCGGCTCTGCTCTCTTTAGCGCACGTTACTCTAGTAACGTGGCGTGCGCTACCATCAAAATCTAGCGACGCTACGGTCACACCTAGCGTACGCTAGAACTCCCTTTTCACCCAAAGAGCTACCGGACTGCCCGCCCTAATACCTTAGTAGCGTGCGCTAATGATAATGGATAGCGTGCGCTACCCTCACTAAATTAGCGTGCGCTACAAGGTGTGTGTAGCGTGTGCTACCCATTACACGGAGGTAGTATAATCGCATCAAGGATCCGAAACAATGACGATCCGAATAAGAAAAGGGGTAGATCCAATTGACAAGAGTTCCCGCATCCATATAAGCTTACCAAACACTTATACGAGCGTAAAAATTACAAAGTACAAGAGTAGAAGATTTACAAAAGTACGGGTATTACATCCTCCCCTCTAAAATGAAGTTTCATTCCAAACTTAAGAAATGAATAACTCTGGGTATCTAGTGCGCATGCTCTCTTCGGTTTCCCACGCCGCTTCCTCAACTCCGTGTCGTGACCACTGACTTTAACCAACAGATGGTTTTGTGTCGGAGTTGTTTTACTCGATGCTCTAGTACTTTCAGCTTCTCTTCAAACGTGACATCCTCTCGCGATCTCGATGTCCCCGTAATCAATGATATGACTCGGTCGTGACGTACCTCCTCGGTTGGGAAACATGGAACACACCGTGAACATGGCTAAGGGCTGGAGGTAAAGCCAATCGATAGGCCGCTTTCCCAATTGCCGAGAATCTCAAAAGGTCCAATATATCTCGGACTAAGTTTGCCCCTTTTTCCGAACACGAAGACTCCTCTCATCGGTGATACTTTGAGTAGGACATGATCACCCACATCAAATTCCAAGGGCCGACGACGATTGTCGGCGTAGGATTTTTGTCGACTCGAGTCATATGATCGGTCTCGGATGATGGAAATCTTCTCTTTAGTTTCCATCAACATATCGGGTTCCGTCCCGACTAAATCAAGCTTCATCCCAACAAAGTGGAGATCTACACCGCCTACCATACAATGCCTCAAAAGGTGCCATCTTGATCGATGCGTGCCGGCTATTATTGTAAGTGAACTCGATCAAAGGTAGGTGCATTTCCCAATCGGTACTCCAATTCAGGCACACGCCCTCGATATCTTCCAATGTCCGGATCGTCCGCTCGCCCGACTGCTGATCGTGGGTGGAAGGAAGTACTCAACCTCAATTCGGTGCCCAAGGCTTGATGGACCGCCTTCCAAAAATGCGACACGAAACGGCCGTCACGATCGGAAACAATAGACTTTGGCGTGCTGTAATCTCACAATCTCCGATATAAAAATCCGGGACAATCGCTCCGGTCCCCACGTGTCCTTAATGCCAAGAAAATGTGCCGACTTAGTTAACCGGTCAACAACAACCCAAATCATATTCATTCCCGACTTAGTCCTCGGCATCCCGGTGATGAAATCCATGGTAATATCCTCCCATTTCCATTCGGGAATAGGGAGAGGTTTCAACAGCCCGGCCGGCCGTTGATGCTCAATTTTGACTTGTTGACATGTCAAACACCTTGACACAAACTCGGTGACATCTCTCTTCATATTATTCCACCAAAAACTCCTTTTAAGATCCTTGTACATTTTACTCGTCCCAGGATGGATCGAGTAAGGTGTAACATGGGCTTCTCGGAGTATTCTCTGTCTCACTCGAGTCATTCTAACACAAATCCTACCTTGAAATTTCAAAAGCCATCCTCGTGGATCATAAAACCAGGGCTTTCCCTTTCTCCACGTCCGCCTTCAGTTGGACAAGCATTGGGTCATTCTCCTGTTTTTCCTGACGTCGTCAATCAAGGACGGAATAGCCTCAAGAGTACACATCTGACCCTGAACCCGTTGGATCCGTACTTCGACTCCCTGCTCAATTAACTCCCGTCTGATCTTAACTTGAGGCGTAAGGGCCTCAAGCATATGAAGAGATATCGACTTTCGGCTCAACGCATCAGCTACAACGTTAGCCTTTCCTGGATGGTAAAGGATTTCCAGATCATAATCCTTTATCAGCTCTAACCAACGTCGTTGTCTCATATTCAGCTCTTTCTGGCTAAAAATATACTTTAGGCTCTTGTGGTCGGTATAAATTCGACATGAAGAACCGTACAAATAGTGACGCCAGATCTTCAGTGCAAACACTACAGCAGCTAATTCCAAATCATGGGTAGGATAATTCAGCTCATACGGTTTAAGTTGCCGTGAAGCATAGGCAATCGTCTTATCATGCTGCAAGAGTACGCACCCAAGTCCTTGTCCTGATGCGTCACAATAAACTGAATACCCACCGACTCACAGGGTAGGGCTAAAACCGCGCGGTAGTCGACGCCTTTTCGGCTCTTGAAACTCTGTTGTCTCTCTTCATTCCATTCGAACCTTTCGGACTTACGGAGTAATTGAGTAAGTGGTCGAGCAAGTTTGGAGAACCCTCGACGAACCTCAGGTAGTATCCGGCCGCACCAAAAAGCTACGAACCTCCTTCACATTCCCGGGTGGAGCCCAATCTAACATCGCCTCAATTTTCTCGGGATCTACCGAACCCCTTCCGCCGAAATCACATGTCCGAGAAACATGACTTCCTTCACCTTAATTCACACTTAGAAAACTTTGCATAGAGGTGCCGAGTCCTCAAAATCTCAATACCAATCGCAAATGCCGAGCGTGTTCCTCTTCATCTCGAGAGTAGACCAAAATATCGTCGATAAAAACGACTACGCTTATCAAGATGCTCAATAAATATTTTATTCATCAATTGCATAAATATCGCCGGTGCGTTGGTTAACCCAAAAGGCATAACCACAAACTCATAGTGTCCATACCTCGTATGAAAGCGATTTTAGGAACGTCGGATTCCTTAATGCGAAGTTGATAGTAACGGACCTCAAATCAATTTTCGAGAACACCGCGGCTCCTGCAATTGATCAAACAAATCATCGATACGCGGCAAAGGGTATTTATTCTTAATGGTCACTTTGTTCGGTTCCGATAATCAATACACAAACGTAGTGAACCATCTTTCTTCCTTACGAACAAGACCGGTGCACCCCATGGCGAGGCACTGGGTCTAATATACCCTTTATCCAACAACTCTCCCGCTTGTTTCTTCAACTCTTGCATTTCAAGGTGCCATACGATACGGTGCCTTAGAAATCGGGGTTGCTCGACTCCAAATCAATTGTAAATTCAACTTCCCGCCCGGTGGTAGTCCCTAATTAAATGCAGGAAAACATCCGAAAATCACTTACAACCTAATCGAGGGAAGTTCAACTTTCCCATCTTCGACTTTCATGGCATAACACCAATACCCAACACAACCCTTTCTAATAAGTTTTGTCACCTTCAAGGCACTAATCAAAAATTTCGACATCCCCTCTTGTACCCGCGATGGTGTTCGGTCGTCTTTGGCTAACATCGATATGATCTTCGTGCGATAATTCATTACCGCACCGTGTCTATCGAGCCAATCGTCACCGAGGATTAGATCTTCATCAACAATGTCTACGACTATCAAATTCGAAAACCACACTCTCTCGATTAACACCGACAATCTCTAACTTCCTTGTCTCCCACGATTCTATCACCACCGGGCAACTTAACCACAAAGGACTCACAAGGAGACAAGCCCTCAATATTCAATCGACGCACACAATCCAAAGAGATGAACGAATGAGAAGCACCGAATCAAAAAGCACTCTAACTGGATGAGACAAAAGAGAAATGATACATCGCCACGGTAGCCTCTGGATCTCCGGCTTTCCTCATCTCATAGACACGAGGTTGAACCGAACCCGATCCGGAGCTCCTCTAACAGATCGACCACGGCCTCTGCCTCGACCGTAACTCTGGGATGGCTGACCGTAGATGACTTCGATTAACACTCGGTTCTCCGGGCGTAGGGCTGTTGCTCGAGTTCCAAGTGGGGTTTCTTCTTCCGTACAAGACATGGCTCTGTGGCCTTCCCGGCCGCAATTAAAACACTTCAATGGGGGTAGACCACAATCACGATTAATATGGCCTGCGCCACAATTAAAACATGTCACAACCCGGTTGGACGCATAAGCACCAGCTCTGAAAATCCGTTTACCTCCAGAAGCACGGGAAGACCCATTGGATGTATACCTTGCCGATCGCGATCCCATTGGTTGCCACCTCTACCGCTAGAAAACTTTCCGGTGGTCTTCGCTTCTTACTCTCACTTGTCGTTTGGTAGTAGTGAAGGACATATCATATGCTAGTGCCCTATCTTGATACTCCTTCAATGTGGCGCAAGCGAGGCCCGACATATAGTGCCGAACTTTTGGCTTCATTCGCATGTCAAAGTGACGATTTCTATCTCTCTCTTCCCTCACTTGATTTTTCACATGGTTGAGTTGACGGTTGTATTCAATGATTGCACGAGATACGTGGACATCACGGGTTTAGCTTCATAAAAGGCTCGAATCCTGGCCTCCCAACAGCCACGGCGTAACTCGGCCTCCATCAATTCCTTAAACTCGTCCCATGAAACCTCACGATCCCGAGGTGCAACGACTTGCCACCCGGCTAGCCGCATCCCTTGATAGGAAGTACTTGGGCAATCGGCACCTTACGTGCCTCTGGACAATTCACGGCCATGAAAACTTTATTCATCTCATTAATCCAATCTTCCCGATCGGATCATTTGCACCAATAAATTGGGGGCGCATACGAATAACATCTTGTAACCACTTCTCGGCCCAGTGTCGGCAACGGAGGCGGTTGGTTAAGCTGCATCACTGGGTTAAAAGAGCCATTTGGTTCGCCACTTGTTGCGATATGGTGGCAACACCCACATCCGGTTGGCTCCTGTAGAAGTTCCCAGGCCGGTTGTGGCTCCCGATGACTACCGGTGCTAGGTTGAATAGAGTCCGACAAGCTAGGCGTAGCCGAGCCTTCTACCGAGCCGAGGACATGGTGCTCCACCACCGCGCCACGCCTCGGCCCGACCACGACCACGGCCGCGTCCACGTCCTCTACCGATTGACATTCTAAAGAAAAATGTAAGTAAAATCATAAGAATAGCTCAAGCAATGCCGTCTAGAATATGGACTTCTCATGTCCCATAATCGAATGATAGTGAGTGAATGAAGAGGGTAAATAAGATAGGAGCTTACGAGTACCGGTCGTACGAGATGACGGCAGCACATGATACTGTGTCCTTGGAATAGTACATTTAGACCCAGCAATCCGACAGCCTAGGTATCCATAAACCTAAGCTCTGATACCAAATTCTGTAACACCCCCCGAGATATTCGGAGAATATCACAGCGCCGTAAATCCCGACCTGGGATTTACTAGGCTTATCTCACTCACAACGTATTACATTTAATAAAGTCTACTCGGGAAACAATAAACTCGATACAACCAAGGAAGTTCAACCACGGACAAACAATAACATGAAGAAATACAAGAAGTTGTATGCACGGTGGAAAAGGACTTTCCTAAAGTACTCGAGTACCACTTATTATTACAAGGATAAAATGGACCGAAGAGAACAACGACCAAACAATGTAGAACACAAGTAGCCACAGTATCACGCCTCGCCATCCTCATCGTATCGTCCCGGCGCTCGCTCGTAAGGTTCCTTAGGACCTGAAAAACACCAAAGTAATTTTCCCCACACGAGAGGGGTTAGGGCAAGTATTACAAGTGAAATGTCAAGTCTTATACATAAAAGCATATGCACCAATTCAAAACCATGATAATGATTTTCCGGAAAATACAATTATCCAAACATATTTGGAAATGATGATATCTCTTGATTAACCGTGGACTCAACAATGCGCGAATCCCTCCTCGACCCCGTCGGATCATCTCGGAGTGGCTAACCCAAATGTTCACGGAACCGACATAAGCGGAACCCTCCTCGACCCCGTCGGGTCCTCTCGGAGTGAACGAAAGCAACTCTCACAATCACATGCATTACTTTTCACATTTAAGAACATAACTTTCACAAGAATCACTTGCCTGGAAACGAGAGAAAAAGGGTACGAACGACAAGGTACCAAGATTGAAGGATTCGACAACTCCGAACCTAGACAAGTTCGTAATTCAATTATCAAAACTCCATCGGTATGAAAATAAGTTGGAATCACTCGAATTTACTACCCCGATACATGTGTTCCGGAAATAATTCTCTTAGATAGTGAATCGCAAGTCAAATATCCCAAATACTCAAGAACTCCGGAAATATACCAATAAATTCGTAGGAAAACATGTATCCAAGGTAGATAACTCGTAATCGATATACTCTAACATAACAACAAGCTGGATCGAAGAGATCGTATGGAAAATCCCCAAATCTCGAATATCTAGGGTTGTGAGAAGTTTACCTTGATTTGGAGCGGTGGAGAGGATTAAACGTTGATAAATCCGAACTAGAAACTCAAAGGTGTTGCTAGATAATTGCAGCTCGAAGAACTCCTCACAAATCGCCCGGAATCGCCTAAAATCGTCCAAGGAGGTGAAGGAAGGAAGAAATGACGATTTGGGAACGGAAATGTCCTATTTATACTAAATAGGGATTAGCGTGCGCTATTCATGAAAAATAGCGCGCGCTATCGGACTCACCAGGCAATCCAGTAGCCTCTGCCAGTTCCGCTAGCGTACGCTAACACCTGCTCATAGCGTGCGCTAGTGACCCCAATTAGCGTGCGCTAATTACTTCTAATAGCGTGCGCTACCTGGTAGTCAGTGTCCAGTCCAGAACCTACTGTCCCCAGCTCTGCTCTCTTTAGCGCACGTTACTCTAGTAACATAGCGTGCGCTACCATCAAAATCTAGCGTACGCTACCAGTCACACCTAGCGTACGCTAGGAACTCCCTTTCGATCCGGTAGCTCTTTGGGTATCACTTAATACCTTAGTAGCGTGCGCTAATGATAATGGATAGCGTGCACTACCCTCACTAAATTAGCGTGCGCTACAAGGTGTGTGTAGCGTGCGCTACCCATTACACGGAGGTAGTATAATCGCATCAAGGATCCGAAAACAGCGACGATCCGAATAAGAAAAGGGGTAAATCTAATTGACAAGAGTTCCCAGATCCATATAAGCTTACCAAACACTTATACGAGCGTAAAAATTACAAAGTACAAGAGTAGAAGATTTACAAAAAGTACGGGTATTACAGAAGGAATATATTTTGATGAAACATATGCACCTGTTGCAAGATTGGAAGCCATCAGACTATTCCTTGCATATGCAGCATTCAAAGATTTTGAAGTCTACCAAATGGACGTGAAAAGTGTCTTTCTCAATGGAGTTCTAGAAGAAGAAGTCTATGTGGAACAACCCCCTGGATTTGTCAAAGGAGACAAAGTCTACAAGCTTCTAAAAGCTCTATATGGACTCAAGCAGGCACCAAGAGCATGGTATGAGACACTATCTGTGTTTCTTGAGAAGAACGGTTTCAGCAAAAGCAAGGTGGACAAGACCCTATTCAGAGTAGAACATGAAGACCACATATTGCTAGTCCAAATATATGTAGATGACATCATTTTTGGATCAACCAACCCGGAGCTATGCGAGAAATTCTCAAATCTCATGCAAGGAGAATTTGAGATGAGTATGATGAGAAAGCTTAACTTCTTTCTTGCTTTGCAAGTCAAGCAGATGAAAAATGGAATTTTCATCAACCAAGCTAAATACACAAGAGATCTAATCAAGAAATTTGGAATGGATTCAGCCAAACCAACAAGAATACCAATGAGCACAAGCCTACACGTAGATGCAGATGAAGGAGGCATATCAGTGGATCCAACCCACTACAGAGGACTTATTGGATCACTTCTTTACCTAACTGCAAGCAGGCCAAATATATATTATACTGTAGGAGTATGTACAATATTTCAATCCAAGCCTAAGCAGTCTCACCAGGAAGCAGCTAAGACGATTATCAGATACCTTAAGTCTACAATCAATGTTGGACTATGGTATCCTAAAGACGACAACTTTGAACTATCAGGATACTCAGATGCATACTTTGCAGGATGCAAGATTAATTTAGCAAGAAGCAAGTATCTAACTCAATTTCAACCATAGAGTCAGAATACCTAGCTGCAGGTAGATGTTGTGCACAGATTTTATGGATCAGACAACAGCTAAGGGACTACAACATCATTGCAAATGAAGTCCCAATATGGTGTGACAACAATAGTGCAATCGCAATAACCAACAATCTATTATTGCACTCAAGGATAAAGCACATCGACGCCAAACATCATTTCATCAGAGATCATGTGCTTCACAAGAGAGTCAGAGTAGAAAGAGTCAGCACAGAGTACCAAATTACGGACATACTCACTAAACCTTTGCCAGAAGAAAGGTTTTTGGAGCTAAACAGGGAACTTGGTCTACTAGATTGGGAATCTAGTACAGACAAGAAAGCTACCTGGTGATCAGACCAGACGAGCTAGGAAGAGCTACCTGATTAGAGCAGACAAGGAACCCATCTGATCAGACCAGACGAGAAGCCGAAGGACAGACGAAGAAGCCTAATTGACCTCGGGCAACATATCCTACCTGATGCAGAAAGCTAACTGATGCAGACCAGACAAGGAAAAGTTAGCTGACCACAGGCGACACAAGCTACCTGATGTAAAGCAGACAAGAAGTCAAACAGTCAATCAGCTAAGTTTCTAGACCGACTCAATTATTATATTATTTTCTTTATACACGTGGACAAGCACACATTCACACTACCTACACGACGTCCAATCAAATTCAACCATCATTCCTTAAACCATCAAAAATAGAACCGCAGTTTGATTATTTTATTACAAAAAAATTCAAAGCGTGTTTTCAACTTGCTATTTAAGGCGGCAAAAATCATTTCACATCCTTTACGGTCTTCAAGCTTTTAGAACCCTAATTTTTTAGAAGCAGAAAAACTCTTTGAATCTTCACTACACTCATCGAAAAACTTTCTTTGCATAAATGGAAACCAATTTCGAAGGAGTTAACCTAAAGCTCGTGAAGGACCAGATCATTTTCAGCATCGTGGTCGATTTTGAAGGATTGCTGGCGACGAATCAGACAAGCGAAATGGAGTATGTCATTCGGATGATGAAGAAGAACGGAATCTACCATTTTCTCGACATTTCTCCCAAGCAGCTGTACAAGGAAGCTGTTATTTGCTTTTACAAGGAGGCCCATGTGACGGAGCACTGCATTTCGTGCATGATTCTTGGCGAGGAAGTCGATATAACTCCTCAGACAATCGCAGATGCCGTTCACCTGTAAAACCGAGGCATCGCAGTCGATGCTCTCAAGCAAAGCTCGACTGAGACATGGTTCTAAATCAAGTCGCCGAAGGAGTCTTCGAAGGTCAAACTCACGACGAAAAAGAATGACCTGAAGTATGTTCTTGACATCAATAACAAGATTGCCATGGGCATGGCTGGAAGTTATGATCAATTATCTTCAACCCAATACGTTGTGATGGGAGCTCTTATTCAGCTGAAGCGAATTAACTGTCCTGATTACATCTACAGACAGTTGGTTCGGGAAGTTAACAAAGTAAGTTGGGATGAACACGAGAAAAAGTTCAGACAAAAGCTTGCTTTCGGAACCCAGATCAGTTGGATTCTGGAGCATCTTGGGAAGGCTAAGGGAAAGGCAGAACCCTTTCACCTAAGCAAGCGACTTGGTCATCTGGACCATGAGACCATGAAGGCCATCGGAGATAAGAGAGAATAAGCTGCAAGAATTATAAAGGAGATGAATTCTGGACCACCAGAGTACAGAGGCCCCTCGGATACCGAATCAGACAAGTCTGAGGGAACTGCAACTGAGATCGCTCCAAAGTCACCTGCAGTTAGGGGTGTTCATAACCGGGTACCAGGTTTTTCGGGTACCCGAATTTACGGGTACCCGGTGATGCGGGTAATGAAAAATTCGGCCCGTGACCCAACCCAAAAAGTCGGGTACCCGAAAAGACGGGTACCCTATTTTTTTGGGTCGAGTCATAGGGTACCCGGCCCAAAATTTAATACAACTAATTTTAAATTTTTATAAATAATTTGTAAATTTAATAGAAATTTATTTTAGAATTTATTATATAAATTAATTCTCCGAGTACTAAATACATTATAATATTTTCCGTACAATAAGTAAATTTCAAAACTAACTAAATTTTTTTATATATATCATTTTTTATTATATAATTATGCTTAATTCAATATTCAATTATATATATGAAAGAATATATTATTTTTTATTTAAAGATTTATCTTCTTGTAAATTTCCAAACTAGTGAGAGTAAATACCATTAGTGAAAATACATGAATTCTCATATTAAATATAATTCATATTATTTGAAAGATAAAGTTTCATATAATTACAAATTAAATAATTAAATTTACAAAAAAAAATAACCATTAAAAAATAATCGGGTTTTCGAGTACCTGAATTTACACAACAAGTCGGCCCATGACCCGGCCCGATTATATGACTTTTTCCGGGTCGGGTACCCGGCCCTAAAAAATTAAAAATTTTAAAAATACCTGGAATATTTAGTTCGGGTCATCGGGTAGTTGGGCCGGGTAGTTCGGGTCGGGTATTTTTGAACACCCCTACCTGCAGTCGAGAAGCCCTCTGCAGATGACTCAGATGATGACAACACTCCCCTGTCCAAGCTGCTTAAGAGGAAGTCACCTGAACAATAGAAGGTTGACCACATCCCATCTTCACCAGAGAAAAGGGAGAGAGGATTGGTGAACTACTCATCTAATAAAGAAGAAGAAGAGGTGCAGACACCTGCACCAGCCCGACCAACCAGAGCTGATGACAGACAACATTCCCCTTCTCTCTCTTCTAAACATTACAGAGGAAGAAGAAGCAGAGGAGATAATTGAGATTCCTGCTGCCAATTATTCATTCAACCTGAAGACCAACAACCCCCAAGGACTCAGCAGCACAGCTGAAGTTGGTAAGAAAAGAAGTATTCAAATATTCCTTCATCAACATGTACGAAGAATGGAGAGAGTTTAGGATGTACACCTTTCCCAACTTAAAACTCTCGTTGATAAGACCTCCTGGGAGCATCCTATAGCTATAGAACAACTCATCATGTTATTCTATCACGAAACTAACGTGCAGGTTCTACTTGAGGAGGATTGGTTCATGCTCCACTTCAAATAGAACATGGACCAATTCATCCTCCAAATAATGAAGGAGGGTATGGAGTGTGGAATGTTTGAAGAGGAGGCTGATGGGAGAAAGGAGGAAGTTGAGAAAGTTGAAGTTGAATACGTGGTTGGAGAGGCAGAAAAAGAAGCTGCAGTTGAACAAGTTGAAAATATTGAGAAAGAAGCTGCAGTTGAACAAGAAGGAGTTTAAAAACAAGAAAAAGAGGTTGAAAAGAAGAAGAGAGAGAAGTTGAAAAGGCAGAAGTTGCAGAAGGAGATGAGAAAGAAGAAGAAAAAGAAAAAGAAAATGAAGAAGAAGTAGAAAAAGAAGAAGAAAAAGAAGGAGAAGAAGAGGAAGGAGATGAGAAGAGAGGTGATGGAGCTGATGGTGCACCTGATCAGGCATCTAGCTCGCATCAGCCTGAAGAGGACAAATCAGGGACACCTGACAAAACCCCATCTAATCAGAAGCCAGCTGATCGAAGCCTACCTTCAGAAAAATCAACTGCAAGAAGGTTAGCTGACCAAAAGGACTCAGGTGAGAATGCCCCTCATATGGCACCTGCAATGCCTATCTCACCTGAGCTGACCGAGCTGATCAGACAGATTGTCGAGGAGACAGTTGCCAAGTTATTAACAACTGAGGTGAAGCCAGATATCCAGTCCCTCAACTTGAAGATGGACGCTCTGCTCAATAAGAAAGACCCTTCTCCAACACCTGCGAATTCCAGAATGCCTCTTGGCATGTCTGATTTTATGACAAGGGTGGGGGAGCAGCTAGCACCTATTGTTGATGCTGGCAAAAGGGGGAAGAAAAAAAAAAGAAGCACATCAAAGCACCTGAGTTCAGGCAGGGGGAAGAGAGGGAAGACAGGGAAGAAGGCAAAGGCAAGAGCAGAGAACAAACCTTACCTCTCATCCAAGCTGGAACTTCTCACCTGAAGCGAAAGGAGATGGCTGCACCATCTGAAGATCAATATGCAGCCAAGAAGAGAAGGACCAGGCAGGAACCTGAGTAAAGATTTCAATGGGAGGGAAAAGAGCTATGGTTCGTTGAGGAATTTTTGCCTACTGAGATGGGACATGTGTGGGGAGGAACAAATAAGCAGTTCATAGAAAAATACTATCTCTGGGAATTGCTCCAGGATAAAGATTGCTCCCCACAGCAGTCATTCATAAACTTTATGTCCTCAGCTTGGCCAAAACTCTGGGCTGCTCTGAAGAAATATGCCAAGAAGTTCGATGCCTATCTTATGATCCCCAACTTCACACCTGAAGAAGCCCCTACCTTGATGAATAATGATATGGATGAGCTGGCTCTTCAGAAGGAGATCAAGAAAATGTGTGTTGAGAATAACTTCACATCTCATGAGGAACAAGAGTTTGCATCTTTGGAAGTCAGAAGGAAATATGGACTAGCTTCCATTTTCAAAAGGCCAATTGGTGCAAAGCCTTTAAGGTCTATCCCTCCATCCAAGCTGAAGGTTTCTAGAGGAAGAGGAAGAGGGAGATTGATATATTAGACCTGCAATTTCATTTACTTGTAAATTTAGTTTGAAATTTACTTGTAAATTTGTTGTAACTTACTTGTATTTTGTATCATTCAAAGACTGCACTATAATGTAATATCAATAAAATTTTATAACAGTCATTTGAATGACAACCACTAGTTGTCTCAAAGGAAGACTGAGTTTTATTTGTGTCATGCACTTTATTTGAGCAGACTTATTTACATTTGAATGCTTTAGTTTTGCCATCATCAAAATAGAGGGAATTTCTACCTATTAGATTTTGATGATGTCATCCCTGTATTGATTCATTATTCAAATGTATGTTTAAAGTACTTGGCAAAATGTAAAGAAGAACCAAATGAGTATCTTCTATAGGCCATAAGTTTTTAGGCTTACTTGATCAGTTGTAAAATCGACTAAGTACAGAACAGAGAACTTAATTTCAAAGAATCTCAGATCAGAGAAGTTCATTCCAGATCAGGGGACTTTATCTCAAAGAAGTCTAAAGTCAGAGAACTTCTAATCAGAGGACTTTATTTCAGAGAAGTCCAAAGTCAGAAAACTTCTAATCAGAGGACTTTATCTAGGGGTGTCAAAAAAATCCGAAAAATTCGATATTCGTCCGAAATATTTGTATTCCTTTCCGGAAAAAAAGGATATTATTTGTATCCGAAAAAAAGCGGATACGAATATTATCCGTATCCGAAGATTCCGAATACGGATATGGATATAGGCGCATCCGTATCCGAAAATATCCATATCCGAAATTAATTATATATAATATATATTTTAATATAATTTTAATATATAATTATAAAATATAAGCATGCTACTCCCAATAATAATTTGTCACATGTCTTCATTCTTTATTTCTCAATATTAAAATATAAGCATGCGGTATAAGTTATCTTTACTTATTAGTTATTTTCCTTTTTAACACAACAATCAGGTCAGCTAGCCCAAGTGGTATTGGTTGGTAAGGAGAAGGAGCTCCACCAGGGTTCAAATCCCTCCTCCTGCATTTAAATTTTTGAAGATTAAAAAAAAAAGTGGCGGATACGGATATTATCCGTATCCGGATAGCATCCGCCGGATATTATCCGTATCCGATCCGTCCGAATATTATCCATATCCGGATATGGATTCGGATACCTTTACTAAATGCCGGATCCGGATACGGATATGGCTATATTCGGCTCCGTATTATCCGTTTGACAGCCCTAACTTTATCGCAGAGAAGTCCAAAGTCAGAGAACTTCTAATTAGAGGACTTTATCTCAGAGAAGTCCAAAGTCAGAGAACTTCTATTCAGAGAACTTCAAGGCAGAGAAGTTCATGTCAGAGAACTTCACTTCAGAGCAGAGAAGATCATCTCAGAGAAGTTCAAGTCAGAGAACCTCAAGACAAGAAGTTCAGGCCAGAGAATATTAGAGGACTTCACATCAGAGAACTTTTCATCAGATAAGGTTGACTGCACTTCAGGCAGATTTGACCAAGTTATTTCAGCCAGGTTATCTGTTCAGCCAAGATACTCAGTCCACATCAGCAAGCGTTGAAAAGTCAACAATCACGGAAAGTCACATGCAGACGTAGGAGACAAGCTTGAAAGATTCCCGGAAAGCAAGGAATTAAATATTCATTAAGATCCGCATTCTGAAGACTTTATACTTATTCTAATCAAGAACAACGGCGCTCAGCAAGAAAGTCTTTCAAACGGCCGGAATTAAAAAGGGAATTCAGCCTTGCAACAGATTGATAAGATAAACAAAGAAGTCCACTCTCCAACGGACGGATTTGTTACAGTAGTGCAACGGCTATGAAGAAAGCTCAAGGGTCATACTATATATACCTGAAGATATGAATTGAGCAAGATATGAAGCAAACATCAGTGCGAACAAAACTTACAAGCGATCAAAGCATTCAAGCAATCCAAAGCATTCTATAGCTTCGTGAAAGAGCAATCTTAAGAGATCATATCCAAAGAAGCTCTTTGTTGGAGAAGACAACACTCTTGTCTAAAAACTTGAGTACGGGGTTGCTTTCTTGAACGAGGTTCTTGAAAGTAAAGAGACTTCAATCGCATCCACGGGTTCTTGATTGGAAGGTGGTAGACAACTCGAGCGTTGTTGAGGCATCCAAGGGTTTTCAATCAGGAGGTGCTAGGGAGTCAAGGGAGTTGCAACGACCATGGGTTTCCATTGGTTGGAAGCTGTTGTAACTAGGGAAAATTCATTGTAACATTTATCACAGGTTGACAGTTATAGTGAATTTATCTCCAACTGGTTTGGAGAAAAGTGTATTAGTAGAGGATTATCCCACCTCTGAGACCACTATAAGTACCTGCATGTTTTTACTACATTGAACATCATATCTACCTGCTGCATACATATTAAACTCTTCCATTGATTAGTTATCTGCAAAGAGCATTTAGTTATTTGTTATCGCCATCAGTTGTCTTCCGCATACTTGTCTGCAGACGACTTTAAGTCATCTGTACCTATCAGCTGAGAAACTCACATGACTTCAGGAAAAGAGTTTCAGTAAGTCTATTGACCCCCCAGACTTATTCATGATGACATGTGACCTACATAGCACAATCAAACACCTCAAGAATCCATAATATCTTCATATCTCAAGCTCTAAATTTAGACCCTCAAGCCCCCAATCTGTTTGGAAGAGCCAAAATAGGTCTCGGAGGGTTGAAGGGTGATGGAATAATGTGAACATCTCCAAAAATGTCAAAGTGACGGGTATCACATATTTATACAACTTCAACCATTACGTACGCTACGTAATCCTCCTAACGTACGTAACCTTCTTTAGGTATGTTAATTGGCCTTGTTAGCGTATGTAACATCATCCCAATGGCTACTGCCTCAATTCGTATTGTGTATTACGTACATAATGTCCATGATGTAGCGTACGTAATATAGATGTTGACTTGCTACAGTACTGTACTCATTTACGTACGTAATGAGCTATCCTTAGCGTACGCAAAGCTCAATATTGACTCACCTGTCCACATCTGCGCCGAAAGTTGCCGACACCGGGCCCATTCGTCGATCGTGTAACACCCCCAAGTTATTCAGGGTATATTACAGCGCCGTGAGCCCCGCCGTGGGACCCACAAGGCTAAACATACGCGGAACTATAAACTTGACCGATAAGGTCTACATACAATAGAAAGAAAGACGATACAAATGGTATTCGAAACCATAAACAATGAAACCATATACATCACTGCACAAATCAATACCTCGGCAACACAGTAGGAACATCAAGGAAGCGAAATACAATACTCGAGTATTTAAAAATCCATTCCAAGACAACAACACCGAATGGAGGAAACCAAAAGAGATAACAGGAGACAAGACACATTATCACACTTGCCCATCATCTTCATGCCGACCGGCACTGCCTCATCCGCTCTCTGGAACTCGAAATACATGAAACGTATTCCCCCATAAAGGGGTTAGCCGTCGAATAGCTAGTGCAAGTATAACAATATGAACATAATACTTCTCGACAATAAAGTAAATGTAATCCGTCAATTCATCAATATCCGTCAATTCATCAATATCCGTCAATTCATCAATTTAAGACTAGTATTCCGGAATAACTAAAATCTCAAGACGTATGTGAATGCCGTAAAAACGGTTCGTTCACCTCATACGCCGTTACGTATGTGAATGCCGTCAAAACGGTTCGTTCACCTCATACGCCGATACATGTAGGAATGCCGTCAAAACGGTTCGTTCATTACATGCCAATCAATATATCTATGAATGCCGTAAAAACGGTTCGTTCATGATATGCCATCAATATTTCTATGAATGCCGTAAAAACGGTTCGTTCATATCATACCATCAATTCCTCTTACTTTCAAAGTCGAGAACGTACAATCATAAATGTATACTTGCCTTAATAAACGTTACCGAAGATCCCGAAGAACACGGTTCGACCGGGAAGCTTGAACCACGAAGAAGACAACGAACGGAAGGGTTTCGACTCGAGTTCTTCACAAGAATTCGACCCTAACAACATAAATTCAATAAATCATCGATCATATGAGGAAGAATAATCGTAGAACGCCCGAAAACCCCTCTATGACATTTCTAGGACACCTTCAAGGCGTCGGTCAAGAACTCGACCAAAACAACGAATCGATACGATCCAACCATGGGATAACAAGGGAAATGATACAATACATCTAAATAATCATCAATCCTTCACAATCCTAAGTTAAATCGGATTAAACGGACGAAATCGAATAAAATACCCAAAATCCCCAAAATTAGATTTACGGAAAATCTTACCCGATTCGCTCGATCAAAGGATGTTATCGGACGAATGATTGATGATATAACCCAAGGAACTCCATGGATATGTTCATAAACAACATGGCTTCAAGTTTAGAACACGCCCACTTCTAAGAGGAGAAGAAGAAGGTGAAAAATGGCAAGAAAACGTCTGCGGGGCCTTTTATAGGGGTTGATCGCTGCCGGACACGGCCGTGCGGTCGGGCACGGTCGTGTTGCACGCTTGGCCGACAGGACTCGGCCGTGTCCCGCTTGACACGGCCGCGCGCCGAGGGCCTTCCGACAGCCGACCCGCCCGACGGCCGATCGGGCATGACTCGGCCGTGTCCCGGGACACGGCCGGCGTGTCAGCGATCGTTCGAGCCTATCCTAAGAGTGCAGCACGGGCCGTGTCGGGCGACACGGCCGAGTTTGGTCGGCAGAAACTCCGGCATTTCCGGACGAGTACGGCACGGGCCGTGTCGGACGACACGGCCGAGTTCGGCCGGCGTGATCGCCAATAACGAGCGGGTGAGTTAAAACGACCATAACTCTCTCGTCCTGACTCGATTGACTCACCGTTTGAACCATTGGAAAGCTAACTCGATGCTCTATAATATTGCAAGATTCAGAATTTTTGGAGTTACCAAAAATTAATGGTGATCTAACAAAGTCGAACTCCCACGTGAAAAGTCGATAAAGAACACGGAATTCAACGAGCGATACCGAAACGAACTCGGATGACAAAAAGTATAGAATTAATCATTTCTCGGAAGACGAAACGGTCCCAAGCAAGTCGTCAAAATAGACTTCCGCCAAAAATAGAAAATTTCCGGGATAAAAATAACGGTATTACATTCTACCCTCCTTAAAAGAAGTTTCGTCCGAAACTTAAAACAGTAGGAGAAGAAATATTTCGCCAGAAAACTCAACGAGATGCACAAGAATCAAACTTACGCCCAAACGGCGAATCATCAATATAGAACACCACAATACATTACCCGAAGGCAAACCAAACCAATGCCGAAAAGATACGAATTCACAATGCCCGAAGGCTCCAACGGAAATACCGATATATCACAACGGCTGAAGCCGAATGTACCCCAAAGTCAGAATCATCACAATACAGATCTCAAAGGAGCAAACCTGACTGTCGGACATACCCCTCGGCGTATGAACAACCAGTCGGAAATCGTCGGACATATCCAATACAACATGGACTACGAACGATCAATCAATAAACCTCAAGAGGGACATCACAGTACGCCCGATCCGGAAATGTGTCCATGCACATGTCCACCCCGTATACGGAATCCATAATATACGTGTGACAATGTACCTAATTAGCCTCAAGAACTACGTCTCGTGTGCACGGTCCAATGCGGAAATATCCACGCATGACCATCGAGTGCCTGGCTAAAAATCCTACACATAACCAATCGGCACGCAGACATGATTCCGGATATGCCACGATACAACATGACAACGAAACTCAAGGGATAAAACATCCAATATGGATCATACGACTCACCAAGTGAACGATGACACACGAATAATAAAAGATCGACACGACCAACGATATTCAAAACAACCATCCTGGGATCAGAATTTCCCTAAGGACCGATTAACACGAGCAACGATCACAACATAACAATTGGAAATCCTCAACCTTCAACGATCACAAAATTAAAGAGTTCACAAGAAAATAGTGTCTTGCCTTGAATCGGTCAACACGACAATAATAATTTAACGGATGGGAACTATCGTTGATAATCCCAATTCAATACTTCGATTACCGTAGGATGGCCAATCGATAACAATTATACAACGGATGGAAATTATCTTTGATAACGGATGGGAATTATCTTAGATAATCCCAATTCAATACCTCGATTACCTTAGAACGGTCAATCGATAATCAATGATACGATAGAATAGATGTCCGGTGTCTTAAACCGACCACCAAACGGAGATGACAAAAGGATATATCAAACGTCCCCAATCGGTTAACGAAATCATCATAGCAATGATCCAATTTGATGACAAAGATTCAACGATGTCTCGTAACGACATTAATCGCGAATAATAATAATCGATACATCGATACCGCGAACCGGCTATCGATAGCAACTTAACCAACAAGTATCGCAATGCCTCGAATCGCCATTTAAAAACAACGGTAACATTTGGCATAATTTGCCGACGGCGTCGTGTCAACCAATCCCTTGACATCAATACAATCATAAAGAGGCCAAGTCCCAAAATGATACACACAATCGTACACCTACACGATAACATTAATCTCATTGATTAATACAAGTATAAAACTTGCCTCGATATCAATACATCGAATTACCAATTCATTGATTTCGTCTTACGAGTTCCTCGATCCCGACCAAGTTAATCTACGAGCCCTTCAACCTTAACCGCAACACAACAGTCATAATTCACGATCAAACATCATACCTTATTGTAAAACGAAGGATTGATAATCAACCGGTTCGATGACGACCAATATCAATACCACCAAACCACGAACTCAATTGTTTTACCATATCTCGACTAATCACAGTCGAACAATCCAACTCGAGACACTTACAAATCCTGTCCACAATACGAGTGAAAAATGATGATCATATCGGCAACCAATTCGGACCAATAATAAGGGTCTAAATGTTCCAAACTCAATTCTTAAATACGAATTGACAAGGTTCCCTTCTCGTAAATCCATCGTTAAAATTTACTTATGACCGTCATCAATTCGAATCATCCGACGGGTTCAAAATAATAGATAATCATATTAAAAAGGTTATCAAACAATCCAATCATTCGATTTGAATATTTGCTCCCTACGTATGGGCTTCCAAATTCGGAGATGAATAATAGTCTCATCAAACTCATAATCACATTCGTATTCCTATACGAACATTATTTCCAACACATAGGTTAGCGCTAGATATGAATCTTCCATAGTCGTTTTCAAAACATCAACACTTCGAAAAAAAAATTGTCATCACCGCGTCTAAGTCAAGAGTTCTTCAAGAACATGAAATATCCGAAATCACGTTGTAACAACATCTCCGAGGTATATATCTCCATGTTACCATTTTCTTCATCTTGTCATTCATACAAACTCAAGCATCGCTACAAACCCCTTATCACCATTTGAAGAAGATCTCACTCATCATAGCACCATCCGTAATCTCTTATTACAATTACAATAAATCTCGTATAACATTATCACATGATACCATAATTGTAACACCCTGCATCCTCCCAGGAATATTACACGCCGTAAACCCTTCTCACAAGGATTTACTGTGTTAAGCACAATTTCCACGTTCCAAAATGCTAAAAAGACCGATGACGGTAATATTTTTCAAATACTAAAAAAAATCATTTTCCAAATACCGTCAAAACGATCAAGGTTAAAATGCCAAAAACTCAGTTTAGGGAATCGGTTTTACAAAATAAAATTTTAGTTGGCAAAATACCAAAATCCATTTCAAAAATACTCACGCAATGGATAAAAGTACAGTCCAATTTATGCATTTTCATTGAAATAAGACGAACATCAAAATACACGATTCCCAACATACTCCCTCCCAAGTAGTAACCCAAAAAGAAAAAAAATTGAGCCACTATCAAAGGAATACGAAGATTACCTTGCATGGACGAACCACGAAGAAAGAATAATTGAACTCAATTCCAAGAATCATTAAATCATCATAGTCATCATATAGCCTCAAGAACATCAAGATCTCTATGATTCCATAATCATAATCAACATATTCAAAGCATATCATTATCTTCCTTCGACATAAACCTCATACAATATGGATAACACAAGAAATCACTTCAAGAATCAACAATAGTTCCATAACCAAGCTCTAATTCCATGATTCCAAGCTCACAATCATGTTAAAAGTGTTTAGAACACTCTTAAAAGTGAAGAGGGACGAGTTTTGGAGAGAAATATCTCAAAGGATCGTGAGAGAAATGAAGGGCAACACTTCAATATATAAATTGCACTCTCATTACGTACGTAAGTGTCCTTTCTTAACGTACGTAACAACTTTAACGTCGTAATCCAATATCCATAAAGTACGTAACCAACTCACTGTCTCATTCCGCGGCACCCATTACGACGTAACCCATACCATATAACGCATTTAATATACCAATTGACTTGCTACAAGATAATGGTTGTGTTACGTGCGTAACACGTTCGTATAACGTCGTAACACGTCGTTGACTCACCTGTCAACATTCTCCGCCGAAAGTTGCCAAACAGTGGTCCCACCGCCTCACATGACTCGGTTACGTCCGATGCCTTCGTTACGTCGTAATACCTTAGCCTTGACGTACGTAACCATGCCAATCTTACGTACGTAATCTCACCTCATTAACGTACGTAATAATTCCATACTTAGCCAATTTCAACAATTCCTGTCCAAAGTCATGACATACTAAATACGAGCATACGGCAAAATCAATACATATACTCAATTCAATAACATTTTCAACGTTCACAACGTCCTCGAGCATAATTAACCATCCACGATATCCAATATATAAACGAAAAAAAATATCCGAAAAAATCGGGGTATTACACTCTACCCCCCTTAAAAATAAGTTTCGTCCTCGAAACTTGCAATCACTCGCACAAACATTTCAACGGAAAATCCAAAATCACCAAGATAACCCAGAATTATCGAATAATCCGAACAACATACTTACAAGTCTGCGAAGTCGAAGATCTCCCGTGATACTAGCATGCGACTCCTAAACAAAGTCTCAACATAATACCGTTACACACCAATATCGCAATTAGCAATTTAACAAAATCTCAAGGAAGAGTTCACGTCCGTGACCACGGCCACGATTCTTCCTACTTTCAGCCAACATTCTGAAGGGCACATACGTGCGTAAGTATAATCCGAATCGCACATTCTCGAAGTGACCAATTCCCAAGAATACCAAGCTATAAACGAAACGATTAAGGAAAATACGAGAAGAGTGAGAGGACTTACAAGTACCGGTCGCACTGTGATGATGGCGAGTAGTGATACTGTGGCAAATGCCAACTCAATCGACCCCCAAAAGACCGACACCTAGGTATCCATAAACCTAAGCTCCGATACCATATTCGTAACACCCCAAGTTATTCGGGGTATATTACAGCACGTGAGCCCCGCCGTGGGACCCACAAGGCTAAACATACGCGGAACTATAAACTTGGCCGATAAGGTCTACATACAATAGAAAGAAAGACGATACAAATGGTATTCAAACCATAAACAATGAAACCATATACATCACCGCACAAATCAATACCTCGGCAACACAGCCGGAACATCAAGGAAACTCAAATACAATACTCGAGTATTTAAAAATCCATTCCAAGACAACAACACCGAATGGAGGAAACCAAAAGAGATAACCGGAGACAAGACACGATCACACTTGCCCATCATCTTCATGCCGACCCGCACTGCCGTCTGTCCGCTCTCCTGGAACCTGAAATACATGAAACGTATTTCCCCCATAAAGGGGTTAGCCGTCGAATAGCTAGTGCAAGTATAACAATATGAACATAATACTTCTCGACAATAAAGTAAATGTAATCCGTCAATTCATCAATATCCGTCAATTCATCAATATCCGTCAATTCATCAATTTAAGACTAGTATTCCGGAATAACTAAAATCTCAAGACGTATGTGAATGCCGTAAAAACGGTTCGTTCACCTCATACGCCGTTACGTATGTGAATGCCGTCAAAACGGTTCGTTCACCTCATACGCCGATACATGTAGGAATGCCGTCAAAACGGTTCGTTCATTACATGCCAATCAATATATCTATGAATGCCGTAAAAACGGTTCGTTCATGATATGCCATCAATATTTCTATGAATGCCGTAAAAACGGTTCGTTCATATCATACCATCAATTCCTCTTACTTTCAAAGTCGAGAACGTACAATCATAAATGTATACTTGCCTTAATAAACGTTACCGAAGATCCCGAAGAACACGGTTCGACCGGGAAGCTTGAACCACGAAGAAGACAACGAACGGAAGGGTTTCGACTCGAGTTCTTCACAAGAATTCGACCCTAACAACATAAATTCAATAAATCATCGATCATATGAGGAAGAATAATCGTAGAACGCCCGAAAACCCCTCTATGACATTTTACCGGACACCTTCAAGGCGTCGGTCAAGAACTCGACCAAAACAACGAATCGATACGATCCAACCATGGGATAACAAGGGAAATGATACAATACATCTAAATAATCATCAATCCTTCACAATCCTAAGTTAAATCGGATTAAACGGACGAAATCGAATAAAATACCCAAAATCCCCAAAATTAGATTTCTGGAAAATCTTACCTGATTCGCTCGATCAAAGGATGTTATCGGACGAATGATTGATGATATAACCCAAGGAACTCCATGGATATGTTCATAAACAACATGGCTTCAAGTTTAGAACACGCCCAGCTTCGGAAGAGGAGAAGAAGAAGGTGAAAAATGGCAAGAAAAACGTCTGCAGGGCCTTTTATAGGAGATCGCTCACGGACACGGCCCGTGCGGTCGGCACGGTCGTGTTGCACGCTTGGCCGACAGGACTCGACCGTGTCCCGCTTGACACGGCCGCGGCGCCGAGGGCCTTCCGACAATGACCCGCCCGACAGCCGATCGGGCATGACTCGGCCGTGTCCCGGGACACGGCCGGCGTGTCAGCGATCCGTGCCTATCCTAAGAGATGCAGCCGGGCCGTGTCGGACGACACGGCCGAGTTTGGTCGGCAGAAACTCCGGCATTTCCGGACGAGTACGGCACGGGCCGTGTCGGACGACACGGCCGAGTTCGGCCGGCAGTGATCGGCCAATAACGAGCGGGTGAGTTAAAACGACCATAACTCTCTCGTCCGGACTCCGATTGACTCACCGTTTGAACCATTGGAAAGCTAACTCGATGCTCTATAATATTGCAAAGATTCAGAATTTTTGGAGTTACCAAAAATTAATGGTGATCTAACAAAGTCGAACTCCCACGTGAAAAAGTCGATAAAGAACACGGAATTCAACAGAACGATACCGAAACGAACTCGGATGACAAAAAGTATAGAATTAATCATTTCTCAGGAAGACGAAACGGTCCCAAGCAAGTCGTCAAAATAGACTTCCGCCAAAAATAGAAAATTTCCGGGGATAAAAATAACGGGTATTACAGATCGCAGCTCCGACCTGTCCGATTCTCTTCATAACGTACGTTATGTACTCTACCTAACGTACGTTAAGCTCGCATCTTTACGTACGTAAGCTCCTATGCTTAACGTACGTAATGGCTATTATACTTAGCCATTTACAACTGCTCATGCCCGTCACCTCAACATACCGAATACGTACACGCTACATACTGAATACATACACTCGTTCCAGTAGCACTCTCATACGATACACCTTATACACGATATCCTCAATGCAATTGTCAACCAAGTACGACAATTATCCCAACACAATTGTCTCAATCCTTAAATTGTATTACCCATACTATAATATCCTGCACTGTGCAATGTAACCCGGGTAAAATAATGCGAAATATTTATACTGAAATTCCAGGATATTATAGTCGGTCATTTTTTTTGAACGCTAGGCCGCCGACCTACTTTCTTGCGGGCCACCGCTTGCAGCCGATGATTTATAAGTTTTTTTTACGCGAGGCCGCTGGCTTGCTTTCTGCCGGGCCACCGACGGCGGGCGGCGGACATCCGATGGTCGATCATGTTTTATTAAACGTCAGTCCCGCTGGCCTGCTTTTCAGTGGGCCACGCCGACATCCGGTCATTTTTTAAAACGCATAATTATTTTTTTAAAAATAACCTTGGAATATTAAATTAAATTAATGGGATAATTAATTTTAAAAAAAATTATTTTTACGGGAATTTTCGACGGACCTCTGGTCGACCAGTTTTCCGGCAGGACCTACGATCACCGACAGACCTCTAGCGACCAACAATTTTTTTCCCCGCCAGGCACGACGGCCTGCTTTCCGGCTGGCCACCACCGACGAACGATCAAACTTTTTTTTTTACGTCAGGCTACTAGTTGCTTTATGGTGGGCCACCATTGGAGGACCTCTGGTGACCTTTTTTTTTACGCTAGGCCGCCAGCTTGCTTTCCTGCGGACCTTCGACAATCGATTCATTTTTTCTTTTTTTCTTAACGTCAAGCCCGCCGGTCCTGCTATCTGGCGGGATACTGCTGGCGGCCGACCATCTTTTTTTTTAAACGCCAGGCCCACCTGTCTACTTTATGGCCGTCCTTAAAATTTTTTCTCTTTCTTTTTCTACGGCAGGTCCGTCGGTCGCCGATGGAATTCTATGAATCAACATATTTTTTTTATAGCAAGTAATTTGGTAATTTAATTATTTAATTCAATTATATCACCATCACCGTGCCATTATGGCATGCGTAATCTCTAGTTTACATTCTTGAACCACCTTGGTTTAGCATATTTCCCAATGATCCATAAAGAAAATCTCCGAACCGCCCTCATTATAGTAAATAACAACAGTTAGTCTTTCCTTGTCTTGTTTTCCTTGTCTTGGCATGACGTTAGGCCATTACTAAAATTATATATTTTTTCATATTTATCGACTCAGTTGGTATATTCTTCTTGTTAGGTTTGAACTGTGCGGATTGAAATAAACAAATATGAAAAATATGCAATTTTAGTACCGGCTTAATGTAATACCAAGTTTTCCTAACCTGCCGATAAGAAAATAAATCTTAATTATACTACATATTTGTTCATATTTGTCGATTCCAGTTTATATATTCTTCTTGTTAGGGTTGAATTGTGCGGATTAGAATCGACAAGTATTCAAAATATGTAATTTTAGTACCAGCCTAACGTCCCTAATGGTAGAAAAGCCCTAAAAACAAACCTGCTTAAGATCAAATTAAGTAAATTATTGCATAACTAAGGTACAAAATAAAAAATAATAAAATAGCAAAAAATAAACTTTCTTCATCTATATAAAAGATGTCTTTCATTTCAAACTGAGCCACTTTGTCTCTTATGGTTTTTAATTTGTCTTCCATGCCCTGCATTTCAACTGCCACTGTCATATTTACATGTCATTGACATTGAAGAATAAATTCATAGAAAGATTTTTCTAGATCAGGTCTTTTCCGTTTATGTCGCTTAACATCACTTCTTTCAGGAGCAAGTGAGATACTCTGAAGACCGCTTACTGTATTCGGCACTGTCCATTGACTCACCTGCAAACCATAGTTACGAAGAACCCATCCTTGCAATTGCTCTTTAGGTAAGACATGGATTATTCTTGTTGTGCTTGCATAATACTCTTCGAATCTCGTTGGTCATGGTTGTTTTTCCACACCTTTAAGATGGGAAGCATTGTTGTGTGTATAATTCGTTTGTGTTAGCATATTTTGATCTTGTATTTATATAGAAAATATTTTTTAATATCCATAAAGTGATACATTGAACACAAGAACTCGGCTCGGCTCGTTAAGGGCTCGGTTCGGCTCGTTAAGCTCGGCTCGGCTCGTTAAGGGCTCGGTTCGTTAAGAACTCGAGCTCGAGCTCGAACACAAAAATTTGTGCGTTAAGAAAACGAGCTCGAGTCGAGCTTGGGCATGTGCGGCTCGAGCTCGGCTCGAGATCGACTCGAGCTCGGTTCGGCTAGTTAAGCTCGATTAATAAATATATTTTAAATTAATTTTTATAATATTTTATATATTGTATTATAGATTAACAATTTTTTAAATAATTTTCATATATTAAAATAATAATTTTAAAATAAATAAAATATTTTTTTAATGATTATTTTCAATATTTATTTTAAATAATTCAAATATATTATTTAAATAATTTAAAAATATATAATTATTCGCGAACAGTTTGAGCTCGGCTCGAGCTCGACTCGGCTCGAGTTGTTCGCGAACAGCTCGTGTGTGGCTCGATTTATTAACGAGCTCGAGCTCGAACACGATTTTAGTTCGGTAAGGAAACTCGGCTCGGCTCGGCTCGATTCGTTTATAGTCCTAACAAGAAGCATAATAAGGTGGGATATTGAATGGTTCTTTCAAATTGGGCCCTTCCTACATGCATTGTATAATAATTAAGTGGAAATTTGAAAGGTGTTTGTAAATTGAATATTTCATTGTAAATTAATAAAATATTAATTAATATATAAACTAACAATTATTAATTTATAAATTACTTAATAACTCTTTTAATTAATAAATTTTGGTGGTCCCATGAGTATTAATTATAGAGTTTCTTCTGTATATGTATATATACTAGTATACCACCAGTAAAATATAAGAGAATATAAGACAAAATTATGGAAACGCATAATACGTAAATAATTGACCATAAATTATGTAGCACTTCTTTATAATTACGAGGTATTCGGACCTGTGCGCTGCACAGATTGGTTCTTGCGGATTTTGTTGTAGCATTTTGTTGCGTAAATATGATGTTATTTTTATTGAATTGCTCTATTTATAAATTTATTGCTAAATTGATAATTCTGTCACGTGCATATAATTTTTTGCTGTGGCAATGTATGGGTTGTTTACTTGAAGGGTGTTTTATGATAAAATGAATAATTTTACGTTTTCTTTTTTCTCCATGCATGCATTAAAAAATGGACTTAATTTGCATTTAGCAAACATGCCTCATCGTTTTTCAACAAAAAAAGAACGTAACCATGGTTATCTATTTGTTAGTAATTTAGTCATATTGACAAACATATACAACTATTTAAATTTTATCTTTTTTTCATATATTTTCTAATGGCAACTAATTTTGACAACTTGAATAATTTAATGGATGATGCTGGCTCGTATATGCGGATTTTGTTGTAGTATTTTTTATTAGGCAATACGTCGTGGGTAAATATTTGTTGCGTAAATATGATGTTATTTTTATTGAATTGCTCTCTTTATAAATTTCTTGCTAAATTGATAATTCTTTCACGTACATATTATTTTTGGACGTGATCGTTGAAGTATAAATCTAATGGTGCATCTGATTAAAATGTGCATTGCAATTCTTAGCCAAATAGTTTTATATGGTGGTGTTTTCTTAAATTTCCATAGTCATTCTTAAGTAACTATATACGCAAACGTAACTTTGTGAATGGTATGTAATTGTTTGTAAATCATAATCAAAAGTAATAAGTTCGTGACACAATAATAAGTCAATCGTGAATCCGTGTTTTCATCACGATTACAAATTCATCTCAGTTACAATTTAGTGCAAACACATTTTGTATAAAGTTGTTATTTACGTAATGTTCGACGTAAAGTCTTAAAAGTACAAAATACAATTGTGCATCTGATTGTGAAACACGCATCGCATTTTTTAGCCAAATAGTTTAGAATGAGTTGAGTGGACCTCGAATCTAACATAATTGTAAAGTGTTAAGCCTAAGATCGACTTGATCTATTCATGTAGTTCTTTTCCAATAATATATCAGTATCACACATTATGGTTATTTTTAATATTGTGTCAAATGCTAGCGAAAAACAGAGCTCCTTAGCTGGAGATGCCAATAACAGGCACATAATATACATCGTTTCAAATTGGCACATAATACACTTTCATATTGTAATACTCGTACTTTTTATTGACTGTTTGACCTTGACGTTCTTCCTATTTTGTCGCTCTGTAAACTCTTTGTGATATTGTCGATATTGTTATAGAGTTTCGTACCTTGTTTGGATCATGATCGTGGTTGTTTAGACCTTGCGGAAGTGTTCTGGGTCAGAGAAATAGCGTACGCTAGGCCTAGGCTAATGCACGCTAATTCTTCTTGAGTAGCGCACGCTAGCTTTGAGCCGTAGCGCGCGCTAAGAGACCAGACAGGGCAGAGACAGTAGCTAATACTGCTCTCTGGACTAGCAGTTAGCGCACGCTAGGAGTTAACTAGCGCACGCTATTCGGGGTCAGTAGCGCATGCTAACGAGCTGGGTCGGCAGAGGCAGGGAGGTTTCCAGATTGGCTGGACTATCAGGTAACGTACGCTAGGCTTCAGCTAGCGCACGCTATGAGAGTTGCATAGCGCACACTAAGCTATCACAGCAGCGCACGCTAAGGCTTGAGCAGGGCGGAGGACAGTAGGTTCTGGACTCCAATTTCTGGACACCAACTCCCAGGCAGCGCACGCTAACTTTCGACTAGCGCACGCTAAAGGAAGACGATTAAAGCACGCTAACGGGGCCGGCAGAAACCACTGGACTACTCGGTGACCCCGCTAGCGCACGCTAATATTAGGGGCGTAGCGTGCGCTAGACTGGGCAAGTATATATTGGACAATTGACTTCCATTTCGTCTTTTACGCATCTTTTCACTCATTTTCGACGGGAGAAGCTCGGGAGAGGCGATTTTGGACGGTTGGAGGTGATCCTTCTTCAGATATCACCATCTTTGGTTGCAGGACAAAGATTTCACAACATCTAATCCATTCCATCTTCCAAATCAAGGTAAAAATCCTTAGAACCCTAATTTTTGGGAATTTTAGGGGTTTTCTTAGATTCGTTCGATTTATCCATTTTGAAGCTCGAAAACCTTGAGATTATGATGTATGTACCCTGTTTACATATTTCCCCTATGATTTTATGGTTTGGTTTGCACCGTGTTCGGACTTGTGAGGGTTTGGGTGATTTTCCAACCCCTAGTTGTTTACTCTCGTAGTTTCGTGAATCGTAGGTGGGTTTCGAGAGTTTCTTCATGAGTTATGAGTATGTATGATTGATTATCATGTCCCTCGTGAATCCTTTAGGTACCGGAAGTGCGTTCTTGGACCTACCGAACTCATACTCTTTTCCGTTCGATTTCTCGATGTCTCAAAGGCAAGTATATGTTTATGATTATATGTTCTCGACTTTGAAAGTAAGATATATGATTGGCATGATTGTTTATATCCACTCTAGGATGGATCGACGGGTCCTCTGAGGGTTTCGTAGCCTCTGGTGCGATTCTACGGATAGTTGGGTTGACCACTCTGGGACGGACCAACGGGTCCTCTGAGGGTTCCGTAGCCTCTGGTGCGGTTCCACGGTTGATCATGTATGTATTGATGTGATGCTATGAGATTTAGTTATTCCAGAATACTAGTCTTGAAATGATGAATTGACGGTTATCTTTACTTTGTTGTCGATGAGTATTGTATTTCATATTCGATATACTTGCACTAGCTATTCGACGGCTAACCCCTTTATGGGGGAAATACTTTTTATGTATTTTAGGTTCCAGGAGAGCGGACAGGTAGGTATCGGGTCGGCATGAAGATGATGGGCAAACGTGATACTGTGTCTTATCTCCGGTTATATTTTGTGTTCCTCCATTCGGTGTTTTTTTTTAAAAAAGAAAAAGCGTCCAGTGTGGACGGGGGGATGAGGCGGGACCCACCAACCTGTAGATAAGAAGATATCAAGAAATACAAAGTATCAGCCCCGAATTATGACCAAAAATGGGCCATAATTCGGGTCCAAGCATCGAAGAAATCTACGGCCCGCAAAATAAATACAAAGTGCACCACAAAAAGTGGGCTAATGTGCGGACCCGTAGACCAAAATAATTCAACTCCGAATTATGACCAAAAATGGGCCATAATCCGGAACCTAAAATCTAAAGTGCCTACGGCCCGCTAGATCAGTACAAGGTGCACCACTAAAACCGTGGGCTAATGTGCGGACCAATAGGCAAATAAGCAATCGATCAAAAATAAAAACTATCTAAATCTAAAAGATGGATAACCAAGCTGATCCATCCGTATAAGGGACAGAAGGAACGGAGGAGCAGTATCGTAAGTATAAGTCTGAATGCCGAGGGACGACATGCCAAGCTCAGAAAGATAGTCGGCCGGCCTGCCCTCCCGGAAAATATGAGTGACTCTGAACTGAATATCTCTGAGAATGTGTCGGATACGCATAAGAGTGTGACGAACCTGCCAAGAGCCCCGATGGCCAGATGATAGCAGGGTGACCACAGCAGCAGCATCAAGCTCAATCCAGACATGTCTCCATCTCTGGGAAGCTAGAATCAAACCAATCGCCAACGCCTGGATCTCAGCATCAAAACTAGAAGAGGCCTGAAAAGAGGAATGGAAAGCAAGAAGGAGTCTCCGTGATGATCTCTAATCAGACCTCCCCCACCCGCAATCTGTGTGTCTCTATCGAACGAACCATCCATGTTCAGCTTGATCCAAGGGGTCTCGGGTCGAAGCCAAACCACCGGGACGGGGCGACGAGTCTGAGCGGGGGAAGATGTAGCTCGCTGGAAACGATCAGGCGGCGAGCAACCCGCCCAGAACTCAGATGAAATAAGCCCCGCAGCAGCCAATAAAGCAACATGAGACGAAAGAAAAGTAATCGCCCTACGTTTTGCACTATTCCTTTCTGTCCAGATGAACCAAAGGATCAGACAAGGAATAATGAAAGTCGCGTGCCTAAAGTGTGTGCCGTGTGCGAAAAACTCAGGAGCTCAAAGATATTCTGAGTATGGAGTAGGGATAAATGTGTCTATGCGCCAAAATACTCCCACACGTCACGAGCCACATCACTCTCCAAGAAAAGGTGGGCAATGGTCTCGGTATGGTAGGTCTGGGTAAGGGTATG
This sequence comes from Orobanche coerulescens, assembly GCA_033398695.1. NCBI lineage: Eukaryota > Viridiplantae > Streptophyta > Magnoliopsida > Lamiales > Orobanchaceae > Orobanche > Orobanche coerulescens. The sequence continues at coordinate 11,070,849 of CM065801.1, forward strand.
CGAGCAGCACAAACATCTAAAAGCCAATGAAATGCCCCTCCTCTGTAGAATGTCATCAGTCGGTATCCGTCGCATGAGAAGTCGCCAAATAAACACCGAAATGGTCGGTGTAAGTAAGGCAGTCCAGATGGCCCCGTAAACAAGATTAGCCTGACCCCTCACCCTGATGTGAGACCAAGCCGACGACAATGAGAACGCACCCGAAGAGGTAAGAGTCCAGCACATACTATCTGAATCCTCCTCGGCGATGGGAATCGTGGAGATCTCCTGGATGAACTGAGGGGTAAATCCTAGCTCCTCTCCAACAATAGACTCCAATCTACCCATGTCCCACGTCTCATCAACCCATAACTCGTTAATCCTGAGGTGGGGTCTACCAGTAAGCTAACAATAAGAAGAAATCAGCCTATCCCCAATCCAAGTATCGTCCCAAAAGCTGACCTCCCCACAGCCACGACCAAGAGTCCAGCAAATGAACTCCTGAGCCTCAATACCCACATGGAGAAGACGGCGCCAAGGGTGGCTGGCATGAGCTTTAAGAACAGTACGCATAGGCGTCCAAAGTAGTTTCTGCGGAGCATAAACTTCGCCCACAGAGACGTGCCCGCGCGAAGACGCCACCAGAGCTTATAACTAAAAGCCCTTGCCATATCCAAAAGGATCCGAATCCCGAGGCCTCCCTCGGAGACCAGACGACAAATCTGCCGCCAACTGACCCAGTGCGTCTTGCTCTTCGGACCAACAACACCCCAGAAGTATCTCGCAATGATCTGCTCGAGCTCCTGGATGATGTACTGCGGAGGGTCCAAAACCTGAAGCAGGTGAAGAGGAATCGTACAGAGAGTGCTCTTAATAAGAGCCAAGCGTCCCCCAAAAGTAAGGTGGCAATGGGACCAGCCAGAGATCCTATCCAACATCCGTTGCTTCACCCCAGCAAAGAGCTCTCGTCTCATAAAGCCTTTGTAAAGGGGCACACCTAGATAGGTGATAGGGAGATCGCCCTGGCGAAAACCAATAAGATCATGAACTCTCTGATGCCAACGAGGCGCATGCTTGGGAGCGAGAGTAAAAGTGCTCTTCTGGATACTAACCATCTGGCCGGAAGCTGTAGAGTAGTGATCCAGGAGGCGCATAAGGTTAGCAAGACCATCATCCACAGCCCGTGTGAATACAATGATGTCATCGGCATAGGATAAATGCGAGATGGGGAAAGGCCGTCTGCCCATCCTATACCTCATCAAAGGATGGTCCCGAATGAATCGATCCAAGCAGTGCGATAGATAATCAGCGGCAAGCACGAAGAGGGATGGAGAAATAAGGTCACCCTGACACAAACCCTGGCTGGAGGCAAAATAGCCGACCGGACTGCCGTTCACCAGGATGGAGAACGTGCAACTCTCGACGCAATGACGGATGTACATAATCCATATAGCCGGGAACCCCATCCTCACCACGACCTCACGTAAAAACTGCCAGTGTACCCTGTCATACGCCTTAGCCATATCAAGCTTCAGCGCAAGGTTCGGGACACCATGAATGTCCACGACGTGGAGGTCGTGAATAAGTTCTTGGGCCATAAGGATATTATCAGTAATAACCCCCCCGTGAACAAATCCACTCTGGTTTGGAGATATAATAAGAGGGAGGAGAGGAGCAAGCCGAGCGTTAAGGATTTTCGTGATAATCTTATTGGTCACATTACACAGACTAATAGGCCGCTAATCTGACTAACCACTCGGAATAGGCTTCTTCGGGATCAAGACGACCGTAGTCGCCGTGAAAGCCGGAGGCATAGGATGGCCATCAAAGAACTTGAGCAAAGCCCCCTCCACGTCGGAAGATACAATCTCCCAACAATGCTGAAAAAATACAGACGAGAACCCGTTAGGCCTAGAAGCGCAGTGAGGATCGATATCAAATACCGCAGCACGAATCTGCTGGGGAGAGGGTGGGACACACAAACTATCAGAATCAAAGGAAGAGGGGATAGAGGGAAAACAAGTGTCATCCGTGGGGGCGAGAACATCACCAGCGGATGTAAGCAGAGTCCTAAAGAAATTCACAGTGGATGATCGGATGTCCGACTCTACAGCGATCGTCGTACCACCATCCTCAATGCTGTGAATATGCGACCTTAACCACGCAAAACCCCGAAAAACCGGGTGTTGCACTCGCCTTGATTACCCAACGAATGACCTTGTTTCCTTAAATCTTCCTCCATAGAGAGACGAAGATGGTACTCAGCACGAAAATGGTGCATATCGGTTCTATTCTCCGGAGTAGGATCCGAATCATATTGCCGCTCGGCCTCGTCGGCAGCCCTTAAGGTCTCATCCAACTTCGTATGAAGATTACCAAAAACGGACCAGTTCCACTGCTTCAGTCTAAGCTTAACCTTAAGGAGTTTGGCCTGTAGGTTACACATGCCAGATAATCCAATCGGGGTAAGATAGACCTCCCGAACAGTGTCCAGGAATGTGTGATGCCAGATCCACATACTCTGGAAACGGAATGACGACTTGAGACGAGTCGCAGAGAAGCGACACTGGATAAGAAGGGGCGCATGGTCAGACCGAAGTCGAGGCAGGTGAGTGACGGTAGAAACTGCAAACACGTTCGACCATGCTTCATTAAACAAAGCACGATCTAGCCTTTCCCTCAAACCATTGCGCTCCCAAGTGAAAATATCGCCCTCGCAGCCCGCGTCAATCAACTCACAGTCAGAAATAGCTTGTGCGAAGTCCAGAATCTATGGAGAACGGTGTGTGGTACTGCCCTCGCGTTCATGTGAGTGCAAGAAGATGTTGAAGTCACCGCTGAGAAACCACGGCAACCCCTCTACTTCCAAAGCAATCTCACAGAGGGTGTCCCAAAGGACGTAGCGACCAACACGGTTAGTGCTGGCATAGACATAAGTGACATAAATCGACTGGGGAAGAAGAGGAGAAGAAATAGAAAGATGAAGGACCTCATTTGTATCTAACAAAACCTAGTGCTGAAAGTGAGGGGAAGAAAAGAACCAAATTTTATTAGACCGATTGTAAAATCCCGACGCAAAACCTAAAGAACGAATATAAAAATCAAAATTAACATTGGAACCCATGGGTTCTAAAATTCCAATAAAAGAAAATCTATGAACACGGTGGATATGTCGAATACGCTTCTGTGCTCCGGTGTTAGCCAGACCACGAGCGTTCCATGTAAGAATGGGTATCGACATAAACTAACCCACCGACTCTGACGAAGACCTAGGACGCTGACTGGAGCGCCCCCGTCTCCGAGGTGTATCCTGTCGGGCAGGTGTTCCCCCTTTCGAGGGCGATAAAGATCGCCCCTTGGAGGAGGAATAGGGTCCGCGAGAAGCTACTCTTCCTCGTGTGGAAATCGAGGAGTCAGAAGCAGCTTTTCCCCTAGTCGTAACACCAGGGGAAGCAGTAATAGACATCAGACATCTCTTAACCGGGGGTTTTGGTGCCGTCGGGAGAGACACCATCGCCGAGGAAGAGAGACTGGACTCAAAAATCTCAAATTGAGTGCGGTTAGGACCACCCTCAGTCTGAGAGAGGGAGGGAAAAGAGGAAGGGGGAGGGGGAGGCTCGTAAACCACCAAGACCAAGGTCTCGGGCACAACGACGATCTGATCATTGCTGCGGCCGTCACCATCATGGTGGGGGGAGGTAGACTCAAAGAGTCTAGAAGAGTGAGGAACAGTAGAGGACTCTGTGTCATCCTCTATAACATGATCGTCATGAATCTCGTGACCAATGCAATCGCTACCCGCCACACTATCTTTATCACCCACACTAATGATATCGTCAGTGCCAACTAAATCCTCCTCCTCTCTAGCAGAGGAGTCCAAAGATGCAAAGTATGAGTGCTGGCCAGTAGCAACTGTGCCCTTGGGAATCAATCCCATCTCCTTGGGCCCTTTTTTGGCAACTACCTGCCAAACGGCAGGCTCCTTGCCCTTAGGGGCAGCCTGGGAAGTACTAGCCTTAGTGGCTTTAGGAGGGGCCGGCTGCGTCTTCGCAGCGAGAAGGGCGGCTGAGGTTTCTTATCTTTGGGGGTGGAGGCCGTTCTTTGTTGCCAACTATGTAACAACTCGACGGCTCGTGCCCCACGTGAGAACAGAGAGAGCAATATAGAGGAACTCTCTCGTAAATGATATGCTGCGTAATAACCTAGTCGCCAAACTCAATCTCGATCTCAAGCACTCTAGGTGCCAAAAGGTCAATCTCGACGCACACACAGGCGACTGAGAGTCGTGAATGTGTGGCTGTAGGGGCGTCAACTAAAATGGGATTGCCAACAGCCTTGGCAATCGTGTATAATGCACGTGGATGAAATAAATGCAAAGGTAGACCCGGAAGTCTAATCCAAACCGGGCATATAGAAGTCTCTGTCCTAACCGAAAAACTAGGTGACCATTTAAAAACACGGGCAGGACATCCAGAAAAATTCCAAGTGGATCCTAGCCAAATACGTCTAAAATCTTCGTCGTTATCAAACCTAACTGCTACATGACAATAGTTCAACCAACTACAACTAAATTTACCCCTCAGTTTCATTTCATTCAAACCCGAAGACACATCTCGAGGGGTGGGAATAGCATGCGAAAATTTAAGAATCAAAGTACATTCCCACGAAGCAGCCAGAGTAATCATGTCAGAAGAAGAAAAGGAAACACGCGTATTCTCATTTACGTAGGAGAGTGTACCAAAGGGACATACCTTCGCTCCGTCGAAATTGTATGATTTTATTGTCGAGTCGGGTGGGTGGATAGAACCGGGCTGCATCAAACCATGTTGATTGTTGACCGTTTGAGCGTAGGATGGCTTCGGCCGAGGCTGTTTAGTTGCACCCGGGTCAGTAGGGTGGGTTGGATCAGACGAGCCCATGTTTGCATGGCTGATGAAATCGGCTGGGATCGGTGCTGCTGGAGGAGCCGAATTGGAAAGAATAGGAGTGGATCGGTGGACTGGGTTGGTGAGGGTCGGCTGGGCTGGAGGGTTAGTTTGGGACAGTTGGGCCGGGTTGGGATTATGGGGATTGGGCTGGGTTATAAGGGAGCCGACTGGGTTAGAGGGATTGGGCTGGGATGCATGCAGGGCTTGGGCCGCGGCTAGGGAATCGGGGCTGGGCTGTTGAACTTTGGTTGGGCCGGTATTAGATATAGATGTAGGGTTGTAATAATTGTAAAGGTTATTGGGTTGATTAATGGATTTTGGTTTAAGTGGGCTAATTAAAGGGTTGGGCTGAAAGGGTTTGGTAATATTTGATTGGGTTAATAAAATGGAAGAGGAGCCGGGCTGGTTGGGGTAAAACGAAATGGGCTCAGAAGGTTTAGTGTTAAGGATATAATTGGGTGGGCCAGAGGTAATATTATCAGGGCTTAAAATAGGTGATATGATTGGACTGGATTGCATATATGAACTGGGCCAAATTAGAGCACGCCCATGATGATTAAGAAATAAAGAAGTTGGGCTAATCTCCTTGGGCTGAGCTTCATTATTTAATTGCAGGCCCGTTGAATTCATGCCGTCGGATGGGTGTGGCCCTAAGATGGACGGCTCTCCTCCGTCCATCATCATGTTTAAATCCCGTAAGTCATCCGCCGGTAGGGTTGTAGCCGACGGTGTATACCCTGCAACTAGGATTTTTGGGGGTTGCTGCAAAGATGGAACGGCGACGTCGGAGCTTTGCCGAGCTGACGAAATAACATTTCCGGTGAGACTAGAAATAGGTAACCCTATGCTATTCGGAATCTTCTCGACCGTTGCAAGCGATGGAATTTTCACCGGCGAGCACGAGGGCGAACATGTTGGCGACGAATCTGGCGACGATGCTGGACTGTAGCGAACGTCTTTAGACTTAGCATGAGTCAGCGACGGTGACCTGTCGGGCATTCACAACGCCCATTTTTTCCTTGGCATGAGATACCAAATTTCAGTCGTCGTCGAGGGTGGCGACGAACATGGGATAATTGTACAGGTGAGTGCGACTGGATATAGCGATATCGGATCTGTGCAGCAGGTTGAAAAACGACGCCGGAGAAACTCGGAATGGAGTTGCTGCCGGCGTTGGTTGTGGGTGAGGCTGATCGGCGAAAGGTCGTTGGGAGACGGCGAGTCGGCTGGTGGCGGCGGTGGTCGGAAAGGGTGGCCGGAAGTGGGTGCGGTTGGAATACCCTTTGTATTGTCTTTCATTCCATTGTATTTGGACCTTCTCGGTCAAAGATTTATAGTTCCGCGTATGATTAGCCTTGTGGGTCCCACGGTGGGGCTCACGACGCTGTAATATACCCTGAATAACTTGGGGGTGTTACACATATGATCCACATAGTTTTAAAAAGACTTATATAAAATCTTTCGATCAATGTTTTACAATTGAAACACAAATACTACGTAGACATGTGTCGATCTCTAACTGTAATACATACACCTCTACTTTATATATGTGTGTATCTGTAATGTAATGATGACTTGATATCCATATCTATATGGACTGAAAAATGCTTTATAACTAATGATGTAAAAAAAGTTTCACTTTATGTCATGTATTCATGTTTTCAACTTATTGTATTTTACACCTTATAATATAATAATATTTCACAATAACAGCTCCCCACATATATTATACTTCACGGCTTAAACTCAACTTTTGATATACACATTGTATAGTTCCCTCGGTCGGCCCACTATTAGCAATTGAAACAAACAGTCCAATCCAACTAACATAAAATATACACACCCTAAAGACTCTTAACCCTAAACTCATATTCATCGCCTCTCTCTTTTGCGGTCACATTCACAACCACACAAACCTAATCACCATATCATCTTTTAGTTACCATACCAACAAAATCTCTTTGGTGCTTGCTTCTCTTAATAACCTAACCCCAAAACCTTGTCTTCATTTCTGCCTGGTTCGAAACTTTGCTCACTGAGATTGGCATCAAGATCCTTTGGAGGATCTCGGGTAGGTGTTGTGTTTTTCGCGTTTTGTTTTAACCGAAACAAAGAAGAATGAAACGGATTTTGTTTGTTCTATCTTTAAAGTTTTCGGATAATTAAAAAGAGGTTGAAACTTCTTATAGGTCGATGATGGTATATTGTTTACTTCACAAAAAACTTAAAGATTGGTACAAAGAGTGAACAAAAACTGAGATCATGTAGCTTTTTCATTTTTTTTGTTGTTCGAAACGATTAGGATTGTGATGGTGTAGATTGATGTTGGTTGTGTCTCGAATTAGGATATGGTTGCGGCATAGGTAATGCTTTATTTCGTCAAAAGGGTTATTTATACACTTCCAAGAGGAAAACCAAGAGATACTTTTAAAAATGGTTTCTTCTCAATTAAACGTATAAGAAAATGAAAAGGTGCGTATACAAACAACTTCTTGAGGTTAGTTGAATTATATAGATTTCTTGCAATTAATTCACTTTGTAACTGTGAATGGTTCGTATTCATTTTTCTCTGTAAAACTGCAACCCCTTTGTGTTCCTTAACCCATAATTGAAGGCATTCAATTGAAGCATCAAAGCTGCGATCACCTTGTACCGTACATGATTGTTTTGCACATTAACACTTGCACGTTGAATTAAGGTACTGAATCTTTTAGTATTATAGATATTAGTTGTTTTATTTATGATTACACCATTCTTGTCGCAATAAACAAATTCAAGTCGTTCTTACTCTTCACTTTGATATGATTACATAAAGTTGACCATAATTGAATACGGTTTTTGACAGATACACTTCGACATGAAAGAGTGCATAACCATAGGAAAACATAATTAGTGGAATTGTCGCGTTTGAAATTTAAATGCCGATCTAAAATCAGATGAATTTAATACCATTCGTGGAATAAAAACTTTACTGCTATATTGTATAGTATGATAGAAAAGCTCATTATCTTACATATATAAATATTATGGAAGCAATTGTACTAAAATGGTACAAATATGAATAATCTAAAATATATTAAAAAAATAAACAAAGCTAAACCCTCTTACATAGTCAATTGTTGCAATATCACAATCAAGTAACTTTCTTCTTTTTCCGACACGAATTTCCTTTTTTTTGAGAAATTGAAATATGAATATAAATAAATATTTATTCATATGTATTTTTAAAAAGATTACAATTAATTTTTATTCTCTATAACCTTCCTTACAGAGATAATTCTATTGATTAATGTGCTATTATCAAAAATATTTTTTGGCATACTATAGGAAGAAAAAATGGAATTTTGTAATGGTGGGACAGAATTTATAATAATAGTATAAATGTACTCGCATGAAGTAAATAATCCCGCAACTACACAATTCAATAATTTCTTTTTTTTTTTTTTTTTTTTTTGATGACCTGCGTTTAATCCTGCACAGAGGCCCGATCCCTCATTCCTACTCCTGTTAAATCGCGAGTTATGCCTCAAAGAACCCGGTTTTGAGGATGCCTAACTGAATAAACACACAAGGTTTAAATCCCTGAAAAGAGCGGATGCTCCCACGAGGATTCGAACCCACGCTGCGTGCCACCAGAGCGAAAGATATCCCCCTCCTTTGCCACTGAGCTATGCCCTGGGGGATAATAATTTCTTTATTTCTCACACGAATTTCCTAATTTTTAAAGATTGAAAGTTTAAGATAATTTTTTTTCAATTTCATTTAAAAATATTTTAATTAAGTTTGTCCACTCACATTCTTCTTCTATGATTATATAAATTAGTATGTTATTACTAATAATTAATTTCTAGAGTATATTTAAAAATTTATAAAAATTATAATTATACAATTTAATATAAATAAATGCGAAGTATATATAAATACTAGAGCAGTAATTGAATCAGAATAGTGCACATGAGCATGAACTAAAATAAAGTAGAATATACAATAAATAAAAATTAACTCTCCTCAAATTAATTATTCTTGCAATAACATAATTAAATAATTTCTCATATGAATACTTTTATTTTTTGAAATAATAAATCTTTAAGATAGTTAAACAATTATCCAAACAAATTTAAAATATACTTCAACTTCATTCCCTAAAGAATAATTCCAATAATTTATATGCTTTATTAAAAATAAGTGACTTGCACACTTTATGAATATATTCGTAAGAAGTAGTAAAATGGGTAATTATATAAATATTAACTTTTTATCTCGTATATTAGATTATATCACTCAGTAAAACTGATTTGCTTGTGCGATAGCATTTGACAGTTTAACTCAATTTATATTTTCATAAAAAAAATATAATTTATTTTGTTTTATGGTTTAAAAATTCTAACTATTCCGTCTTTGAGAAAAAATTTCAAAACAAAAAAAAATATTGAAGAAAATTTATTGAGATGAACTAAGAAAAAATCATATAGCTTATGAAGAACAACTCTAGATATTAAAAAGGAATAATAGTCATTCTAAAAGTTGTAGGAATAATGTTAACCTCAAGTGAATTAGAGTAATTTTCTGGTGAGCAGAACAAATATTAAAAAAATTCAGAAGGTGAACGATTGTTGGAAAAAATAGGATGATCAATATTAATATGCATTATAATTTATGTAGAATTGGAATTAAATTTTAAATAGATTCTTGAAATATTTTGGTAGATTTATGATTTAATGCTTTCCTTTTTATTTCGTGATTTTACTATTTTTTATTTTGATAGGAAAAATGAATTTTTTTGTCACTCAACTATTAGCTCTTCTAGAAACCTACCACTCAACTAATTTTTTTTATCGTAGGCACTAACATTATACATGTTTACCGTTTTAGTCATTTCGTTACCATTCCGTTAATTCTTCCAGTTTTCCGTTAAAAAAATAAATTAAGGAGAAATTTACTTTTTACACGCTAACGTGGATCTACTATATTAGTTAAAAAATTTAGAAAATAATACTGTAATGGGAAATTTTATTTTTTAATATATTTCAGAAAAAAAACAAAAAAACTAAACAAAAAGGAAATGTATATAATATATCACAAATTAATGGGTCAATTTATAAATATATCCCATTATAATAATATCATAATTATATGTCTCCATTTTTTAACTTAAAGGGAGACCAATATAGCCTTGTTATATTAATTAAAAATATTTACAGATTTTAAATTTAATGGTTATAATTTTTAAATTTAAACATTAAGATTTTTTTTTCCTTAAAACAGGCCCCGCGATTGGCAAATTTTTAAATTTAACAATTGAAAATTATTTTTCTATTTTTAGAACATAAAACATAAAAATTATAATTTTCGCGAGTGAATACCCCACATTTCAAAAAATACTTTTGTTTTTAAAAAATTATAATTAATACGGAGCAGTTTGTATAAAAATTGAAACGAAATTATGCAAGTTGAAAATAACTTTTGTTCTATTAAATACAATTTAAAAATATAATTAATCAACATAATATATAATATAATATAATATAATGATAATATATGTATATATATATAATAATATTCTAAAACAATAAACAAATATACTTAACGAAATGACTAAAACGGTAAACATATGTAACATTAGTGCCTACAATAAATAAACTTTTACTTGAGTGATAGGTTTCTAAAAGATATAATAGTTGAGTGACAAAAATAAAATCATTTTCCCATTTCGATATGTAGGACTTAAATATGTATACCATAAAGTTGTTGCATCTTATTACCGTTTAATTTATTTGACCAAGTGGTGGAAGCTTGTATATATTGTTTGAATGTTTTATATCAATTGGAGTTCAAATTCTGCAGGCTATAATTTTTTATTATTTTTTACTATTTAATTAACTGTGGCTTATGTGTCAACCGAAACATGCAAGACTGACACATAAGCAACCGAAGCGCCGTAACATGACATATGACAGCCGATGCATGAAAACAACCATGTAGACTCAACGTATCATGTATTAATATAATAATATACAAGGGAGATAGTACAAAAGTAAGAGAGAACACTCACTCAAATTCAATTTATTTCTCTACTTTAAGATGATTTAATAGATATAAAATCATACTAAATACAATACGAAAATAAAAGAGTCAAAAGAACTGATTAATGTGCATGCAAATTTTTCACTTCAAATTTTATCTTCCAAATGAATGCACTTTCTGTTCAATATTGATAGCTTCTATATGAATAGAAGAATAGCTTCTAGATCATACTCCCTGGACGGGAGAAAATTCGCCCTCAGTTTAATATGTTTCATCATCTAAATAAGGGGTTGTTTGTTTAGCTCTTAACGGTTATATTAAGAGCTTACCTCTTGATCGGCAGGAGGTTATGAGTGTTTGCCAAAAAAAAGAAGCCTCTTAACAGTTGCAATAGCCTCTTAACAGTTTAGTGCGTAGGGTATTGCAAAATGGTTCAGAGATAACAATATACTACTATTGCCCTTCTTCCCTCATTCAATAGCTCCTTTCTTCTCCCACACTCTGCATCTCATATCGTCGCTCATCGTCATCACTGGTGCATCTCGTCGATGCCGGTGCCACACCCTCTTCCCCGGCACTGTTGCATCTCTCTTCTCCTGCGCGGCTCATCACTGCTGCATCAAACAACTATATATATTTCATTTTAGTACTAAATCATATAGAGGGGTAAAATGGTCATTTATTATTATTCAGACTGTACCTTCAGAACAGTTACGAAACAATCATATTTCATCATACATTACATCATTCAGTGTCTCTCAACCATTCTGATCTCTCAACCATTCTACACCAAATTATTCAGTAACTACCAAACAACTCTGGGGCGAAAAGGAGGGGCCAAAAATAAAATGAGAAACAGTTGCCCGCCCTTTTATAAGGCAATTGGATGTTAGAGATTTAAACCCTTAATCGTACGGCTCACGTTAAAAAGGCGATTAGGCCGGATAAATAATGAGCCAGAAAATGTTCATTATGGGCCAAAATTGTTCTCAATATTATACGATAGAGCTAAGGCACAACTTGTAGCAATGTTGGTAACCTTGATTAGAACATGAAAGGTAGATGTGTTTAAACGGTTCGAACTGGCAGGTCAAGATTTATAAAACCTCGAACTAAAGTCTGATTGCTGGTTTGGGGTGATTTCTAAATCGTCAGCTTCGGTTCAGTCTGGCTTGAACTCGATTCGGAAAAGATCGGTTTGGGTTCGATATTTTTTTTTTTAAAAAAAATAACCAAAAGTCAATGGAATTGGAAAATAGTGGGATGAGGAAAAAAAAGGAAATTAGACGTAAACTAGATTGAAATGCTCAAATTTAAAACAAATTTTAATTTTAAATATTCGAAGTAAGTTAGTTCACAAATTATCATGGGGTGTAAAACTAATTGAACTTGAGCTTAAGTTAGATAGTTGAAGTTCAAATTGAAAGTTTTAACTTTTATATATTTGAATTAAGTTATCCACATAACATATTTATGTTAGTAATCAAAGTTATCGCACATCACTTACCTTAAATTTACCTTGCGGAGGCGGAGGCGGGAATGGAGGTCGGACTCACTCATCGTTGCTAGATCCGATATCATATCTGTAGCTATCTTGGCCTTCATCAAAATTACATTGTTGGTTAGTCTGGTTTTTACTCAGTCGTGAAGCAATGTTTAAGCTTCTAAATTTTCATTATTAAATAGATAAAAATATATTACTGCAATGAATATCATTTGGGATCAATATAAAATAGAGTAATAATTGTATAATGATTAAATATTGGATATATTTATTATGAAAAGATAAGAAAGAACTATAGGTAGAACGGATAGAGCTGTGAATAAAATAAATATAAAGTAGATATTAGGTATAAATTTTTATTTTGTTATCCACAAGAATCACAAAATTACATCAAATCGTAAAGAAGAAGCCTCTGAACAGAGTTGGACGGCGAGGACCAAAAATTGTCCTGGGGATCTGGCTTGTATCGCAAATTGGCAAGGAAATCCACCACACAGTTGGCTACACGACCGATGGAGCATCTTAGTAGTCCACGACATGTGAAGTAAATGTTGACAAGCCTCCACAATCTGCATGAGTCTAGGATCATCGGTGCACGATTCATTAAGAAGAAGCTTCACAAGGTTAGTGATATTCGTATCAATATCCAACTTATGAATACGTCTCACCCAAACATTTTCCAATCCTCGTTTCAAAGTCAAGAATGAAGAGAGGAAATTGTAAACAAGCTATTATATGATAGATTTTTGGTGTAAGATAAGCGTAAACTTCTGTCTGAATGAGTATGCACAAAAATAAGTCTTACGATAAAATAATATTAACATTTCAAATCTAAACAACGATGTTTTGAGTTGCTACATATACATAGCCTTCATACGTAAAATGTATTGAAAAGAGTATAAAATAGTATCTATAATATATAGAATATTGGTATTTTTAATTGTTAAATGTATTGAAAAAACAATTGTACCTTATATATTGAAGAGAGTGTAAAATAATAACTATAATTTCAAAAATTAAAAAATGTTAAACGTCTAAAAGGTAAAGGGATACATAACTTCTATTTTTTTTTCTGACCGTTATTCGGTGCCACATTGGCTGGCTGCCGGCGGACCTCCAAACGACCGACCATTTTTTTTAGCCGCCTGCTGGCCTGCTCTTCGGTGGTCGCAAGTAGACAGATCTCCTGCGGCAACGACGGCCCGCGATGGACCTCTGATGATTCGCAGAACCTCCGACGACAAGATAATTTTTTTCTTGCCTCCTTCTACTGGCATATTCTCCACCGCTCTGCCGATCGACCTCCAATGACCGAATAATTTTCTTCTTCTTCTTCTTCTTCTTCTTCTTCTTCTTCCTTACGGCAGCCTACCGACCGTAGTTGGACCTCCATCGACCTCATAGTTCTTTTTTTGTTTGCAGTCGCCACCCGACATTTTCCTCAACAGGCCTTTTACGACCTCCACCGTCCAACCGTCAGGCCTCTAGCAATTGGGAATTTTTTTGGGGCTGCCTGCCGGCCGTCTCGGAACTTCCGGAACTAATTTTTTTTCCGGCGGCCGCCCTGAGCCATGCGACGAACAAATATTTTTATTTTGCGGCAGCCTGCGAACTCTTCTCCATTGGGACATCTGCTAGCCGTCTGCGGACCTACGAAGAGTAATCACTTCTTTTATCATTTTTTTTGGGTCCGCAACAGGCACCTATCGAAGGTCGACATACTCTGGTGATCGATATTTTTTTATCTTCGCTTACCAACATATATTCTTAATGAGATTATCTAATAATTTAATAATTTTAATAGTACAATCATGCCATATGACACTAAGTTATCCACTAATTATTACCTAAAATATAATAGGCTAAAATGTTCCTGAGGTCCCTTAACTTAATTTCAGATAACGATTTAGTCCTTTACCTTTTTTTTTGTCCCAACTAAGTCCTTTATCTTTCAAATTTTAAACAAAGTTAGCCTTTTCCGTTGGTCTCTGTTACAATAATTAATCATATGCTGATTTTATACCTATGTGGCTATAAGCATTCCTAATCTACATGTCAAATTCCTAACCAACATGTCTATTTCCTAACCTACAGAAAGCAATTCACCATGGCAGAAGATATCTCCGTACCTCTCTAGACTCCTCTGCAAAAAAAAAAAAGCAAACAAAACATCGATGTCTCTTACCTCCGCCGTGATCCTCCTTCTCATCCTATTTTGTCTTACTGCAACCAGCGCACCCTTTTCCTCCGAGACCACCGTCTCCGAACTCTCCGCCCTCCGATCTCAGTCACCCACCGGCGTCATCCACCTCACCGACTCACTCCTCCGCCGCATCTTATCTCTCCCCACTCCCCGTCGTTTCCACGCCCTAATTTTCTTCGACGCTCAACAACTCCACTCAAAACCCGAGCTCTCTTTCCCCACTCTTAAATCAGAATTCTCCCTCGTTTCCTCCACTTTCCAATCCAATAACCCTAATGAAAATTCCCACCTCTTCTTCTTCGTAATTGAATTCCAGGAATCACAATCCTCTTTCGCCCTTTTCGAGTCAACTCACTCCCCCACATCCGCCTCTTCCCACCCACCGCCACCGATCTCAAAACCGACACGTTCCCAATGGACGTCTCCGATTACTCTAGATTAGCCGAGTCCATGTCCGAACTCATCGACGCAGCTCTCCGTGGGGTTCATCATTTGCCCGCCGATCGTTTCAAAGAAACAGATCATGTTTATACTCGCCGTAGTGTTGCTCTGGACTCCATTTCTCATCAAGAAGGTGCTTTCTGAAAAAACGTTTCTCTCTTCAAGTTTTCAGATTTCAAGATTTTCAGAACTCAAGGGTTTAAATGAAGAAGATGATAGTCAACATCTACTTGGCATCGACGTGACCAACTTAACAGCCACTTGTACAACAATTAACGATGTTACCAAAAAAATATAACCGAGACTAACTTTTTTTAAAATTTGAAAGATAAAGGACTTAGTTGGAACAAAAAAAAATAAAGGACTAAATCATTATCTGAAATTAAGTTAAGGGACCATGAAAAACGAAAATTATGGTAAGAGAATGTCCTCACGTGACGGCAACACTTCCACGTAATAAAATCCATTTCCCACGTGTCACTGGTTTTCCCCTCACTCACAGCTCCCACTCCACATCTCTCCTCATTTGGGCGAAAAATAGAAACGGGACGAGGAACAGAGGATTTCACCGCTGGCTAGCTGCGATTATGGATTGCAGACTTCTCGTCCAC
This sequence comes from Orobanche coerulescens, assembly GCA_033398695.1. NCBI lineage: Eukaryota > Viridiplantae > Streptophyta > Magnoliopsida > Lamiales > Orobanchaceae > Orobanche > Orobanche coerulescens. Next base: position 11,086,539 of record CM065801.1, read on the forward strand.
TCCGTCTCAGTCGACGTCAGGCCTAAGCTTAAACGCCCGTGCTGTTCTCTTTTACCCGATTCAACCCGAATCTCCAACCCAAACATGAGTCCGTTGGATGCGCTGTTGGAATCGTTTCTCGAACTCTCCGATTCATCAGAGATTGCTCTTGACATCTCGATAGACCGCATACTTGATTCCAGACAGTGTGATTTTGACAAGAATAGCGTCATCGATCGCGCGCTCCGGCTCGGGTCGGCTCTCACCGAAGCTGCCAAGCGAGCCGCTAGGAGACGTGCTTCCACGCACAACGGTGTCGTTTGGGCACTGCCGTTAGATCTCACTATCAAGGTGCATTTCTCGTTTGGCCAAAAAAATCTCCATCTAGACTAGTAATGTTGTTCACTGTTATTTTTTGAGTTGGCTGCCTGTGATTTACATTGTCGAAAGGCTTGGAGAGTTGGACGCTTATTTGAAGCTTTCTCATTGAAAACAAAAGAATTTTTTAATTGCTGCGGATTTTGGTATAGCGAACATGGTTCTTTCTATACACTTTTGATATTTATTTCAATATCTATGAGTTGATTTTGTTCAAATGCTTTTTTCTTTGCTTACTTTCTTGAATATGCATATGCTGTGCATCCAGGTATTCTCTTTGCTCGATACTCGAAGTGTATGTCATGCAGCGGCTACATGCTCATTTTTTCAAAAGTGTGCTGCTGACCCATTGTGCTATTCCAATATTGACTTGACCACAGTAGTGCCTAAGGTCAATAATATGGTAGTTTCCACGATGATTCAACGAGCTGGAAAAGTTATGCGGTGAGATCTATGAGCTCTTACCTTTTCTTTTAATCTCAGAGAGTGGGCTGGGCGACCAGTAATCAAGTAACCTTGCTAGTTTCTCTGCCTGTTTCTGCCTTAAGAGGTCATCTCCTGCAAGATAACTTTTGCATTTGAGTTCAGTTAGAGTGTGGCTCGAAATTTTTATATAGAGCAATAATTTTATTATGTTTCTGGACAATGTGTTTGGTGGGTGCCTCATGAATGAAAAATCTTGCTTCTTCTCATTGGAACCATAAGGTGTTTTGGTATTAATTCTTCGATAAAAATTGAATATAAATGCTCTCAAGCATGAAGACAACGCAAACGACCATTTTAGTTCCTTTTAGGTTCACAGCATGTACCAAACCTGCTCCTTTTGTTTCTACTATATTTTGTTTTCTGATATCTGGTGGCAAATATGAATTATGGAATTGCTATAACTGCTCCAGTGTCTGCATAGATGTGGAGGCATCCAGTGATAGCTTTGCATTAATAAGCGCTGTCGCATTATCGCATAAAATCTTATGTTGATTATCTTACGAATTGTAGGTCTCTTAAACTTGGGGTTGTCCCCTGTCCCCCTATAGAATCACTGGGCTCATCCCGAGCCCTGGTTTATTCTATGAGGAATTCGTCAGATACATCGGGGGTTTCGTGGAATGATAAAAGGTCCAGACAGGGAAAAGAATCATTTGTTCTTACTAGGTCTTGCTTGGCTCCGTTGATTGCTGATGGTGGTGCTACAGGGTAACACTTAATACTTCAATTGTGTGTATGTTTGGTTCTTGTGTTCAAAATTAAAATTCAACCATTCTCATCCTCTTCATGATTCCCCCTTTCAGAGCTCGTTTGAGAAGGTTGCACCTCTACAATATTGAAACAATGGACAATACAGCATTTGGAGCTGCAGTATCAGCTTGCCCTTCTTTGCTTGATCTAGAAATTGTGGGCCTGTGAGTATCAGAACTTATTGGTTGCATAAATTGCAGTTTCCTTTGCTTCTGCATGGTTGCTTAAATGCAATTTCTTTTGCTTATGCATGTATATATACATATGTATATTCTCTGTTGATGTGCCACATTTGCGTTTGATGCACCTGAAAGGTTGGAGATGATGAATAGGTGACATTGTGTGTAGGAAGAACGCCTAGTTTGTTGACTGAGTCTTGGATAACTACCTATTATCTGTGAGAACGGGTTTGAGTTCTCCTTAATTTGGGTTCTTTTGGCTTCATCTGCATCGCTGTCTAGTTCCCTAGGTTATTGAACTATTTTCTTATTTTTATTTTTCTTGTTTTGATTGACAGCTCTGTCATAGACATAGTTTATTTTTTTTTCTAATCTTGATATTCAGTAAAAATTGAATGTTACTAAAATGCATCCCAGATCCACTCATGTTATGTTTCATAATGATACATTTCTCATGATTGCTCCATGAGTTAACTTGTCATATCAGAAGCAGCTCCTCCATATAATACACATTTTTTGTAATCTGGATGTGAGAAACTCTTTTTTTTTCACTTTGTTCGACAGTCATGTGGAGTTAAGGCAGACGCTGGAGTCAGTGAGTAGATCTTGTCCTTTAATAGAGCGTCTATTTTTTGAATCATCAAGAACAGGTGAACTCTAGCCCAGTTATGTCTTCTTTCAGTCCTAAAAGGTCATTTTGTTTATGTTATTCCGTTTCTTCTCAGGTAGAGATGACAGTTTAAAATTACCAACCTGCATTGATTTAGTGAGGAATTGTCCGCATTTATCCTCACTGGCACTAAGAGGGTTTAAATTGCATGACACTAAAGTTCATGTACTTGTCAAGGTATAGCATGTTGATAGGAAGAAATTATTACTCTGTTGGTGTGTGTGTGTCCTTCTCCGCCTCATCTTCTTTCTTACAGCATGTTTAGAAATTTCACGTTGAATGAATAATTTGTCTACATGATGTCCATGCAGGGATTCCGCAAATTGAAGTATGTTGACTTTTCAACGTCCTACTCAATCACTGGAGTTTTTCTTAGGTATGCTCATTGTCTTAGATATTGAGCAATTTTTTTTATGCATACATGATTATGATATGCACACGTTTTTGTGGATGCTTTGCTTGCCTTGCTTCTAGGAGTCTTGGTGGCAGCACAGGTGGAAACTTACTGGAGATTTTACTTCTACAGGATTGTATGCACCTGAGAGAAGTAAGGGCTAAATTGTTTCGCTCACTGACACTCATAAAGTCATTAGTGCTATATAAGTAAAATAATTATAGAAGGACGGGTTAGTTATCAATTTCTGACTATGAATTTTGTCATTCAGGCAGAAGTTTCACGGTTGCTATCAGCAATACTAACAGGACGCTTCAGTAACCTTAGGCACCTTGTTAGTGTTGAAACTAATCCCTTCTCCCTTGCTTCAATCTTCCCCCTTTTTTTGTCATGTATGTTTAATATCTTCCAGCCTTTTCCTTAGGCTTTGTGCTAAAATTTGTTGATGGCTCATTAACAGGATGTATCCAATCGAGAGGGACTGGCGGCATCTGAAGATGATTGGTACCGTCGAGGTTACACCTTAAGGTGGATATTGACTTGTGCTAGTAATGCGCCTTTTGCTTTTTTCAAAAAAGGGCTAAAGTTTGGGGGCATTTCCAAAAAACAACCAGCCAATTGTTGAAAATTACAGAAAAAACACCCATCCATCTTACATTTAGCCGCAAACCGTTAATTGAGCTGATGAAATCTGCTGAAATCATCAAACATTTTACAGCTACACCCATCACTTCTCAAAATAACACAATAGGCAGCTTTCCGTCTGATTACTTTGTAATGTTTAGAAAAATTGACGGATGTAAATGTAAATATAATAGGAAAAGTAATGGTTACTGTAATATTGGGTGTCAAACTATTTGATGACATCCCAGCAATTTTCGTTTGGTTCACTAACGGCATGTTCAAAATGTAAGGCAGGTGTATCCTCAAGAATGGTTCTTGTACTTTTTTTTTTTATTTTTTTTATTTTTTTTTTGTAATTTGGCGAGACTCAGAGGGTAGTTTTTAAATTGTTATCCCTTATAACAATTCTAACGGCATTAATGCAACAATTGTGCAGTTTCATGTCTTTAGGTGAGTTATTGGAAGAAAGGCCTAATTTCTGCCTTGTTGCGGATTTTCCTGCAGACGGAAGGTGACTAATCTATCTTTTTACTGCTTATATACCTATGAATATAAGAGTGGTGTTTTTTTTTTGGTTAAAATCGAAACCTATATTTTTCTGATGCTCAGTTTCTTGGGAGACCCAATGAGCGGCAGTGATGTGAACAGTGATACTAACTCGGCCTCATTGACAAGTAGTCATACCTCTGATGGATATGGCGGTCCGAGTAGTTCATCAGAGAGCAGTTATGGTAGTGATCAAAGTAGTGGTAATGAGGAGAATCCAAGTTATAGTCATCGGATTCATCGGGAAAGTTCAGATGAGGTGGCTTACTAGTAGATGACCTTTTGTGCTACCGCGATAATTACTGGTATGGTTTCTCCCTCTATCCCACTGGTTCGTGTTATGGAATTTACTAGGGATATTAACAAAAACTACCCTTGAGGTTCATCCTAATTCCAAAAAAAAAGAATCTAATTATCTTTTGAAATTACCAATACCCTGGAATTTGAAAACCCTCTCTTGAGGTTTGCGTTTTTTTAATAGACATCCTCCTACTGAGGTACAATTTGGAGAATGAAAGCAAATTTTAGTTTAGTACTTGTTGAATATTGAAATATGGTGTTGCTTCCCCCCCCCCCCCCCCCCTCCCTCAAGTAGACTACTAGTTGGTTTGACGTGAGACAAGAACATTTTTGTTCAAATATACATACTTTTAAATCATAAATTTAACATTTGATACTTTTTGACCAAAAATAGTACCGATAGTTAAGTTTCGGAAGTCCATTTTTTTCTTTTTTTTTATGCAAAAAAGTATGGTAAGCCCTAAACCCTTCCAAAGGCTGGTGGTTTATTTTTCAAAAAATCTTCAGATTTGGCATCATTCTAATCCGTTAGTTTCATAGTTATGCTGTTCAGTATTGGAACTGCTGAAAAAAGTCCGAATCGAAAAGTCCCATTTGCAAGCTATAGCACAGGAGTGCTGTATGTTAGGCCTCTAAGCCACGGAGCCCTAATTTAACCCAAAACAATGGTCAAAGTAAAGGGTTGATTCCCACTTATATCTTTCATGTGAAATGGAAGTGCGATATCGTAACAATTCATCCCCTTTTAAACCGGGCATCCACCGACGGCATACTCCGGGTGGCAACCCATACGAAGGCTCACTTCCTAGGGGACACCTGGACCGCATCCGGGGTTGCAACTCTAGGTCCACCATCGGGTAGCCCCTCTTTGTTCCGCCCGAATCCGGCAGATTGGGCCAAATGGTTAGGCATATAAGCTAGGTTACCTAATTTAACCCAAAACTATGGTCAGAGGTAAATGGTTGACTCCAACTTATATACCCTTCCACACTTTTGCACTTTCACGTGGAATCGATGTGGGATATCGTAACATATTACCATTGCTTGTTATTTCATATTATAATTTTTTTTTTTTTCTTTTTTTTTTTGTGAATTCCCACCTAGGTTTGTTATAAGAGAACTTCGTTTCAAGCTATATCAGATGCTGGTTCCCCAACAACAAAATCCAACCCCGAGCAAATGATACTGATCAACTCTCTGATCAGCCTTCTCCGAAATAACAATAAATATTTTATGTGACGGCCTGACGGGTAAACTGAGCCTTGTAATTGTTTTGTTGCATGGATTTTCTATATTTCAAGTTTTGGACATGGTAGATACACGAACATGACGACAAAGAGGATTCACTCAAGTGGTTAGAGTGTCCACTACCTAAGGTTTATGTTATGGGTTCGAGTCATATAGGGGCCAGGCTGGGGAGATTTTTTTTTTCTTTCTAGATTAGGGCTGCTGTAATAAAAAGATTCACGAGCATGGCATTGGCGAGCAACTTGGTAGTAAATTCCATCCCGTTTGGCAGATATATATTATCCTTTTTTTTTTGTTTCGCTTGCAATTTGTGGAAATGAGAATAATAGTTTGAACCCTGATAATACGGGGTACCGGCTTTTAATTTAGCCTTCTAAATTCTAATATGACTTCAACCCATTCTTATGTAACCTGCTCATCTCAGGTGAGGTGGTATTGGATCTGAGTAGAGGATTTGAATCATTACATGTAGTTTTAAATTCCGGCCAAAAAGTTTCTTAAGATGTCAATGGGGTTAGGCCTGAGTTGGGTCAGGACCTCAAGACCCGATTTGTGAGGACCCAGTTTCAGACCCGGAGCCGTCACAAACTCGGACCATGTGACTAGGCGAAGAACTATATTTTGCAAGAACTAATTAGGCTCTGTTCTTTTGATCGAATGAATCAACTCGAATCGAACAGACGGATTCGGCGAATCGAATGAATCGAATCAATTGAAATATATATTAAGGATAAATAATAATAATATTAATGGTAAATAATAATAATAGTAATTAACAACAACGATAATAGTAATATTATTAGTAATAATAACAATAATAATAATTAAGATTAATAATAGTAATAAGAAGAAGAAGAATGGTGAAATTTGAACCGAATAGAATCAATTGAATCAATCGAAAAATTGAAAAATAAGTCCAAAAGAATGGAGTCTTAGTATGTTTCTCAATAAATTATTGTTGTTTGTAAGTTATAATAGTAAGATAACCTAGGAGAAATATATCAGGCCTAAATTTGGGCTTGTATTGAATGCAGACTATTCGAAGTGGGCAGGTCCGTATCCTTTAAACTAATAATAAGTACAAACCCCCTCAACAATCCTGATCCATTTCGAATATCGGGAACCCTCCCTAATGGGGCGGCTGCAGGTCCTACATATTGTCCATTCCTTTTGTCTGTCTGTTCAGCAACATTTTCCAGGTGGGAAGAACTCGTCATGAAATATCAAATACCCCTTTTTTCGCTTTACACGCTTCCAGGAATACATAGTGATAGACGATTTATGGTGGATTTGTGTGTATTATTTTATTCAAATCGCAGATGTCTGTCCATAGTTCACATTGATTTTTTTTTTCCTGGAGAAATGAGGGAGAATGAGGAATCCAATCGTGTTCTACCTAGGGGTGGTTCGGTACGGTATACCGAAAATTATCATTCATACTGTATACCATATCGAAATTTTTGGTATGACAAAAATTATACCGTTACCATACTGAAATTTTTGGTATACGGTATGAGGAGTGACACAATATTGTATTAGAATGGGTTACATAAGAATGGGTTATATTCTCGAATGGGTTTAATTTAGCCTTCTAAATTCTAATATGACTTCAACCCATCCGTACCGAAAATACCGGTAACAGTATCATATTTCGATATTTCGATATTTTCGGTATTTTTCCCAGCCCTAGTTCTACCCACCGTTTTCCCAATGTACTCATCTTTTGGTTCAACTTATCAAAATACCCAACATTTATAACTTCTCCCCTCCACGGCAACCCTCCTTTTTAACTTTTCTTATGATGTTATAAATTTTATCCTACCCTACCAATTCTTTTACACGATTGCCTCGTTCTTTCCAGTTATATATTACAAAATGTTTGTATTATACTATTTCAATTTAAAAATGTACTTGATTAAAATAGTGAATAAAATAAAATTTAAGTGAGTTGTAGATTAATAATTAATAAATAATTATTATATTAATATAAATATTAAAATTATTAAAGAATTAAATATTTTTATTATATAAATTAAAAGAATTTACAAACAATTTGCAGTGGCTTGTCAAGTCTAACTTTTCAGTGACTTGTTAGCTCATACTCCGTTGCAAGGACTGGGAGAAATTCCTTCCATACTTCAGCTCTATGATCCCGGTTAAGGATAAGCAGGCATTACGAGACTCCGCGGAGGATTCTCGTTTCGATGCCATGATGATGTATTTTGGGAAGGTACTCCTTTTCTCGGAATTATCATGTTACGAAGAGTGACACAACACGGTATGAGGCAACGTGTGTTGTGAACGATTGTCCATGGAGATTTTGAGTGATGAAATCAAGGCGATCTGGTTTGTTTGTAACCATTAAACTACCTGCCGAACATAATTGCTTTTTAAGGACACTTGAAAGAGATCACAAAAAACTAACGTCGAGAATGATTGCAGACGCAATAAAACAACAAGTAATCAATTTAATATACTTATAGTTTATGTCTTTACTTTATGTTAGGTTATTAATAATTTTTTTCATAATTATGTTAATTAGGTTACAGAAAGTCTCTACTTGAAAGTGAATAACATCCAAAGTCAAATGACCCTCATGTACAACTATCATATTACTTATAAGAAGGCATGAATTGGAAAGCAAAAGGCAATTTCTGATGTTTTATGGTGATTGGACAACATCTTTTAATAAATTTCCTAAGTTTCTTAGTGCTTTGATGCATTATTCGATGTCTAGTGATGTATTTTATTTTACTGTTTATGTATTGTATTTTTTTTCAGTGTAATGTACTTTATTTTAATATTTATGTAACGTATTTTTATTTTCAATGTTTCTGTAATGTAGTTTATTTTAAAATATAATTTTCAAGCCTATTCAATTAAATCTTAGTACATTTTTTTAATTATTAAATTTGTATATAAAAATTAACGAAACCAATGAATTATTTAATTATGGTTCAACTTAAATTTTGTACAATTTTTTGTATCAGCATCATTTATGTCTAAATATCTAGACTCCGCTAATTAAAGGAAATAAAAACAAAAAGAAACAAAAACGAGTTAAAAAGGAGGGCTGATGTGGAGGAGAGAAGTTATAAATTTTGGGTATTTTGAGAAGTTGAACCAAAAGTTGGGTAGATTGGAAAACGAATGGGAAATGTGGGTAGAACACGATTGGATTCGGAGAATGAGCATTATTATTGAGAAAAATATTAAAATATTTGTGGATCCATGCCAAGACTAGATAAAAGACGATTGATGGAAGTGAATCGTCGGTACGTCTCACAACATGATGCACGATATAAGGTACTCATTAATTGTGATTACTAGCATAATCGTTACTCATGTATATCACAATTGTGTATAATTTAAATGACGTAAAATTATAACTTATTGCACATATTTTAATATAATAATAGAAAAAAACATACTATTCTTATCTCTAAAAATAAACCATACATTTCTCCCTCTCTCTTCTTCTCCCCTTTCTCTCTTTTTTTCTTTTCTTTTATCTTCTGTACAAATCTGCCCTCTCTCTCTCTCTGCTTTTTTTTTTCTTTTCTTTTCTCTTTTCCTGCAATTACCTCGCCTCCCTCTCTCCTTTTTTTTTTTCTTTTCATTTTTTTATTCGATAAATACATCTTCAGATCTATTTTTTCTCTGCAAATTTATTTCTTATCTATTTCTTCTCTGCAAGTACATCCATCAAATCTCTGCAAATACGTCCCCACCGTTCACACACTTGGTTGTTTGAAATTTTTGAACGGCTGCGTGGTGGTCGATTTATCGAGGGAGATGATGGTCGGCCGCGGCTTTGGTTGGGTTGGTTCAGTAAAAATCTGTAAACATCTCAGTCCGATACTTGCAGTAGTAATATGGTTACCTGATTATTAGATTTAGATACCAATTAATCTTCATGTCAATTTATTTATATCTAATAACGAAAAATAGATTTATAATATATGGATACTATCAAGCTAACGTGGTTACTAAATTGCATTTGGATATCAGCTAATGTTGCTCGTTATTTTTTATATCCAATAATAAAAATAGATGTACACAAATGTGTATATTATCAAATATATTTTTTGTTTATTAAACATTGTATTTGGATACTATTTTTCTGTCCATAATGAAAAATAGATGTGCGAAATTATGGATAATATCAATTATATAGAAATGAAGATAATTTCATATTAAAATATCTCCAATATTTATCATCTGGAAATTTTAAAGGACTGCATATACTTAAATTAATACTTTTAGTTACTTAAATATTGCATTTGAATACAATTTATTCATGAACATTAATCCAAGTCTTAAAAAAAGGTTTTTGCATCCCCCATACAAGTGTTGGAATATTTATTCCACACATTATTTAATTTGTGTTTTGATGATTAAAGTTGCTAAACAAAAAAACAACATCGAGGCGAAGCAAAACGACGAAGCAGACGAAGACGCAAAAAGCTGAGTAAAATGCATGTCTAGCGCACGCTAAGACATATATGTTAGCGCACGCTAACGGGGAGTAATCTGCATATCAGCCAAGTTCGAAGTAAGCTGAAGTGAAGTCAGCTGATGGGATAGCGCACGCTACACGTTATCATTAACGCACGCTATCGAGCCTTGTTACCGTTGTGAAGGAATTCAAACACAGAATGTCATATGCAATGAAGTCAGCATTAGCGCACGTTACAAAGAAGGAATAGCGCACGCTAAGCAGTTTGAATCAAGTCAATCAGAACGTTGGGAAAAGCAGGTCAAAGTCAGCATATCAAACGGTCACTTTGACAAGTCATGCAACAGATATATTGGATTAGCGCACGCTACAAAGGAAGTGGTAGCGCACGCTAACTGTCAAGGACAGTAGCCACTGGACTGAAACATAAAATGATTAACACACGCTACATGAAAGACATTACGCACGCTAAAGCAAAAATGTACGCACGCTAAGAAGGAAGATCTAGCGCACGCTAGCTAGTCAACTAGCAGCAACGGCTAGTAAGGAGGAAGAAGGCTATAAATACTAAGGAGTTAGTATTATTCCACACAACAACATTGAGCAAAGCATACATACGTGTTATATCATTGTAAACATTATAGTTGTTGTTCTTGAGCTTAATTAAGAGTGATTGAGTGTTATACACAAGATCATACACGAGCGAGAAAAAGAAAAGATACGATTTGATTCAGTGTTATTAGGATCAAGGATCCGGCATTGTTAGAATCACAATCGCTATCTTAGTGAGGTTTATCTAGTACCGATAGAAAGCTAGAGTGGTTGATTCTTTATCCAATAGAAAAGGAAAAACAGTTTTACTCGGACCGATAGAAGACGAGCTTGTAACGGTAATCCCTCGACCGATAGAATAGAGGCGTAGAGGTTTTGATCTTAAGCCTACGGAAAAAGATACATCGAGAGAGGACATAGGCTTCGTTAATAGCCGAACCTCTATAAATCCTTGTGTGATTTATTTTCCGCAATTTATTTACGCTTCCGTACAAAACGGCGCAAATATCCAATTTCATACCAACAATTGGTATCAGAGCGGTACTCCAATACGCGGCTTAACATCCGAGGAGAAGATCCAAAATGGCGTTTCAAATCTCTCCAGCCGAAGGCCTTGCTCTCAACCGACCACCATTTTTTGATGGCGCGAACTTCATGACTTGGAAGAAGAAGATGTCGATATTCATTCGAGCTTACGACATCGAACTTTGGAAGGTGATTTGTCTTGGTCCAAAAATTCCAACGGTACGCTTAAAACTTTTGAAGAATATGACGACTCCGATTGGAACAACGACCATTTCAATTGTAAGGCAACCCAACTTCTTTATTGTGCCTTAAATCCGGAAGAACACAACCGGATATCATCGTGTGATAGTGCCAAAGAAATCTGGAAAATGCTTGAGGTAACACACGAAGGTACGTCTCAAGTCAAAGAGACGAAGATAAACATGCTCCTTCACGATTATGAATCATTCCAAATGAAGGACGACGAATCCATCTCGATTATGCTCGACCGATTCTCGGTCATCACTAATGGATTAGCATGTTTCGAAAAACCACTTTCGAGTAGTGAGAAAGTAAAGAAAATTCTCCGATCACTACCTCGAGAATGGGACGGTACGGTTACGGCAATAATGGAATCCAAAGATTTAAATACTCTCGATTTTAGTGCTCTCGTTGGTTCTCTTATCAACTACGAGATTGTTCTAAAATCTCGGAATGCTAAACCGAAACCGAAGGAGAGGTCGATAGCCTTCAAGGCTAAGATGTCTAAAAAGAAAGAAGAAATTTCGGTGGATGATAGCGACGAAGAAATGGCATATTATTACAAGAACATTAATAAGTTCCAACACTTATTAAACCGGAGAAAAAAGGAAATTCAAGCAGGCGAATCGAAGAAACCCGACAACACTTGTCGATTATGTGGTAAACCAGGCCACTTTGCCAAGAACTGTCGAGTAAAGCAAAAGGAGGTTTTAATCGCAACATGGAGCGACGAAGATCCCGATGAAGATTTTCTTGACCAAAATAATCTCGCTCTCATGGCCCGGAGTTCATTCGACGATAGCGACGTCGAAAGCTAAGTAAGTAACTCCTACGACGAACTCTTTGAAGCATTCAAGTTATTACATACGGACTATCAAAATGCTTTATATGAAATTAAATCCCTCAAGTCTAAATATAAAATTTTGGAAATTGAAAATTCCAAAAATCTTGAAAAAGGGAAATTTGTTGAAATCGATCATTCAAAATGCATTGAAAACGACAATATTTTAATGAATGATCTTTTAAAAGTTCAAGATGAACTAAAAACTTTGACAAAGAAATTCTCGTGCGGCAACGATAATTTTGAACAAATGTTATGTGTTCAAAAATATACTCTAAATAAAGAGGGGTTAGGATTCAAACCACGTTCGAAAAACAAATCCGTCAATTTCAAAATACCCCGATGTGAAAAATGTTTGAAAATTGGGCATCACATTTCAAATTGCAAATGCCCAAGACGAACGATAAAAATTAAAAAGGTTTGGGTTCCTAAAGGAACAAGCGTTTCAAATATCGTTCACGTTTCAAAAGAAAAACCAACTATAGGTTGGATCCCCAAAAATAAATTTTAACAATTGATATTTTAAAAAGGGGGAGATAATACTTTCAGGGGGAGTATTTTTGCTTATTAATGCATATTCATTTGTATCATGCATATTTATATTTCGATATACTCTATATTTTTTACCTTTTGATGAAGACAAAAAAGGGGAGAAAAATATGAATTGAGATAAAAAAAGAGAAGGAGATGAATTGAGATAAAAATAAGAAGGAGAAGAATTGAGATAAAAATGAGAAAAATCGAAGAAGTCGAAAAGAAAAGAAAAGCATTCAAACAGGGAGAGTTGAAAAATAAGGGAGATGTTGAAAAGAAAAGAGAATTGGAGAAACTAACGAAACGATCAAAGCCGAAAACTTTGATTCGTATATATATATATACATATATTTTATTTTTACAGATTTTATCCAATTCAAGAGTTGTTTTGTAATCATCAAAAAGGGGGAGATTGTTGGAATATTTATTCCACACATTATTTAATTTGTGTTTTGATGATTAAAGTTGCTAAACAACAAAACAATATCGAGGCGAAGCAAAACAACGAAGCAGACGAAGACGCAAAAAGCTGAGTAAAATACATGTCTAGCGCATGCTAAGACATATATGTTAGCGCACGCTAACGGGGAGTAATCTACATATCAGCCAAGTTCGAAGTAAGCTGAAGTGAAGTCAGCTGATGGGATAGCGCACGCTACACGTTATCATTAACGCACGCTATCGAGCCTTGTTACCGTTGTGAAGAAATTCAAACACAGAATGTCGTATGCAATGAAGTGAGCATTAGCGCACGCTACAAAGAAGGAATAGCGCACGCTAAGCAGTTTGAATCAAGTCAATCAGAACATTGGAAAAAACAGGTCAAAGTCAGCATATCAAACGGTCACTTTAACAAGTCATGCAACAAATATATTGGATTAGCGCACGCTACAAAGGAATTGGTAGCGCACGCTAACTGTCAAGGACAGTAGCCACTGGACTGAAACATAAAATGATTAACGCACGCTACATGAAAGACATTACGCACGCTAAAGCAAAAATGTGCGATAGCTAGGGCTGTTATCGGACCGGTTCAGCCCGGTTTTTGACAGACCCGGAACCGGTCCGGTAAGGTACCGGATAGACCCGGTCCGGACCGGTAAGAAAACCGGGTCATATTTAAGATCCGGAACCGGTCCGAAATAGGTACTGGGTAGACCCGGTCCGAATCCGAAACCCGGAAACCCGAATCCAGAAATGAGAGAGTAGTGGAAGGGAGGAGGCATATTTATAGTTGATACCAAGGCTTTTAGATGGTTTATCCCACCAATGTGGGATGAAACCTTAAGCAAAATGGTGATGGAACTCAAGGTGAACCAAGGTTCAAGCCATGCTCAAGTTCAAGCCAATAAAGCTTAGACCATCGGGTTCAAGCTAGAAGACTCAAACCACAAGGAACCAAAAAAAAAACTCGTTATGAACCCAAAGCCGCAAGGCAAGGCTCAAGCCAATGGGCTTGAACCACCATTGATGGCTTAAGGTTTGATGTGTTAAAAAATAAAAGGGTGACCACCTATTTATAGCAGTGGATGGGAGCTAGATTTGTTGCTCCAAGCAATGTGGGATGGGAAAAAAATCCCAATTCCCTGATGGTTTTAAACAAGGGAATTATTTTGTTATTAATTATTTTGTATTAATTAGATCTATATTATATTGTATTGTTATTAATTATTTTGTATTAATTAGATCTATTATTATCAAGTTATTAATTAATTTTGTTATTACTATAATTAACAAATATAATAACAAGTAATAAAAATTTTATATACCAAAGGCCTTAGGCCTTGTTTGGTGTGTGTGTGTGTGAGTGTGTGTGTATATATATATATATATATGTATATATTTTACCGGGGTTTTTTCCGGTTTTCTCGGTCCGGGTCTTATCGGTTTCGGTTCAATGTTTAGAACTCGAATCCGAACTCGTTAATTGTCGGGTGAGTTTCGGTCCTGGGTTTTTCGGTCCGATTCTTGACCGGGTTTCGGGTTCACTCGGACCGCTAACATCCCTAGCGATAGCGCACGCTAAGAAGGAAGATCTAGCGCACGCTAGCTAGTCAACTAGCAGCAACGACTAGTAAGGAGGAAGAAGGCTATAAATACTAAGGAGTTGGTATTCTTCCACATAACAACATTGAGCAAAGCATACATACGTGTTATATCATTATAAACATTATAGTTGTTGTTCTTGAGCTTAATTAAGAGTGGTTGAGTGTTATACACAAGATCATACACGAGCGAGAAAAAGAAAAGATACGATTTGATTCAGTGTTATTAGGATCAAGGATCCGGCATTGTTAGAATCACAATCGCTATCTTAGTGAGGTTTATCTAGTACCGATAGAAAGCTAGAGTGGTTGATTCCTTATCCAATAGAAAAGGAAAAACGGTTTTACTCGGACCGATAGAAGACGAGCTTGTAACGGTAATCCCTCGACTGATAGAAGAGAGGCGTAGAGGTTTTGATCTTAAGCCTAAGGAAAAAGATACATCGAGAGAGGACGTAGGCTTTGTTAATAGCCGAACCTCTATAAATCCTTGTGTGATTTATTTTCCGCAATTTATTTACGCTTCCGCACAAAACGGCGCAAATATCCGATTTCATACCAACAACAAGCACAACCCGACGAAGGGGATATTTAAGAACAAATGGAAGTACGAAAATATAGATCATATCAACTGTAGTTTGGTTACCCAAATATAAATATCTGGTTCTTCATTTATCATCGAACATTGAGTTGTATAAATTTTCAACACCAACAAGAAGCATATGGATACTTACAAGTAGTAGTTTGGTTACCTGGATATTGTACTTGAATACAGTTATTCATGTTCGTTGATTTTTTATATTAAATAATAAAGGTACAAAATTATAAATATCAAGTGTGGTTTGATTAATTAAATAATCATATGTGGATATTTTAAAATGAAAAATGATTACATACATTAGGATACCCTCGTTATATGATTGAGGTGCCATAATGTATAATTTTAGATACTTATTCAAAGTGTGAAATAATCTTATATTTACTGAAATGTGAATTGCGGAAATTGCTCCCGCTTCATCTACAAACCTGTAACGCTCATATTATGCTAATAAATTGAGAAAGACAACCATAAAAACCAGACATCGTAACCCAAATATAACAAAGAGGCATCAACGTATCATAAAAAATAAATGGTTTGCTGGTAAATAATGGAGTAAGCAACATTTATTCGTAAGCATCACTGTGCATACTTAGAAAAGTGAAGCATGTTTAGTATATTTTGAGTAATATTTTTATTAGTATTTTATGTATATAATTGTGTGTTTTGTGTGATAAGTTATTCGTTTTACCATATATTTATATTATTTCATTTTCTTAGAATTTTCTATAATTTTATGTCATTTTTGGATAATTAATTGGAATTAAATTATATCTGCAGGTTAACCAACCTACAAGACGCATCAATTGGTTCAAGGCGATATTTTTACAAAACTCAAATATAGTCACGATTGGTCTCACTTTATTCGTCTCGTCGAGACGATCGTTTTAAAAAAAATCATCCAAATCCGAGTTCGTATGAAGAAGTTATGACCGTTCGAAGGACAATTAAATAGACGGACCATATTGTGCCACGTGTCAACACCTGATTGGACCGGAATTTCAACTCTGTGCTGATGTCATCCATGACATCAGCACTCATGGCAGCCGTGTATTATTGTTGGGGGTGGAATTTTTAATTGTAAAAATGATTATTTTATTGATTTTAAAGTAGTATAAATAGGGGATGATTGTGTAGTGTTTGGAGAGGAAAAAAAAGGAGAAAAAATAGAGAGATATTATTGTAAGGGAGAGAAAAAATATTGTGTAATAAAATTATATTTGTGTAATAATATTATGAAATATTTATTTATTTGTGTTGTTATTATGAGTGAGTAATTTTCTTTTACTGGGGTTATGATGAAACCATGTCTATATTATTATTATTTAATAGCATCAAGGAATGGAATATTTATTCGAACTTGTTTAAATATTTCCATTATATCTTTGTATTGCACACTTTTATCTTTTGGAATAAGTCTTTCAAGAAATGGAGCTTTTGGAACGCAAGGCTTTTCTTTTTCCTTAGAATCTTTTGGTTTTGAAACTTGTGGTTCATTTGATTTTTCTTCCGGATTATATTCAGGCTTTTGTATTTCTTTTCCACTTCTAAGGGTAGTTATGGACTGAACTTCTGCGTTAGAAGAGTTTACTTCATATTGTCCTTTAGGATTAGGGATGGACTGACTCGGAAATTTTCCCTTTTCTCTTTCAGCTAAAGTTGTTGCAAGTTGACCAATTTGTGTTTCAAGCTTAGAAATAGCCTGTGAGTTTGGTATGCGACTTTTTGAGTTGATTGGAACATTTGTTGAGTAGATTGCATGAATTGTTGCAACGTATCTTCCAAAGATGGTTTCTTTGGCACTATAGAAGGATCTTGATAAGTATTTGGAGGATATTGATTAGGACGGACATTTTGTTGATTTGGCATATTCATTTGATGTCCTCCTTGATTCATTGGAGGCATATTTTGCTTCCAAAAATTTGGATGATTCCTCCAATTTGGATTATAAGTTGGAGCAAATGGTATCAGAAGATTTTCCATATGAATGTAACACATTGACTTCTTCATTAAAAATTTCTTGATTTTGTGGACCGGAGGACAAGATTGAGATGAATGAAATGATTCCGCACATGAAATGCAAAATTCATTTTTGAGTTTGTGAGGGATGGATTGCTTCAAGACTAACGCATCCACTTTTCGTACTAAATCATCTATAGTAGATTTTATTTCAACATCTTGTTTAACCTCGTAAATTCCACCTTTTTTTGGGGTCGTATGCATCGATTTGGCTCTAGAGTCGAGTGAATTCCATTGTTGTGAATTAATTGACATATTTTCAAGTGCATTCCAAGCTTCGTCTCCAATAAGGTGAAGAAATTTTCCACCATGCATTGATTGGATTAATTGGCGATTGTTTGGAGTTAAACCGTCATAAAAATATTTTACCAAACGCCATATTTCAAAACCATGATGGGGACACTTAAGGATTAAATCATTAAATCTTTCCCAACACTCGTAAAATTCTTCATTTTCTTTTTGGAAAAATTCGGATATTTCTCTTCTAAGACTATCGATTTTGGACATTGGAAAAATTTTGCGAGAAATTTATTCACTAGTTGGTCCCAACTAGTAATTGTTCTTGCTTGAAGAGAATTTAGCAGAATTTTGCTTTATCTTTGAGAGAAAATGGAAATAATCTAAGTTTGTGATTCATCGGAGAAATTTTGGAATCGGAAAGTAGAACAAATATCGAGAAATTCCTTGACATGCATATACGGATCTTCTCTTTCCAAACCGTGAAAAGATGGAAGAAGTTGAATTATTGATGGTTTAAGTTCGAAATGAGTTGCATTAGTCGTAGGCAACACTATGCAAGAGGGAGAATTAGCACTCATTGGAGAAAAATATTCTATTAAAGTTTTTTCTTTTGCAACTTGATTATTCCGATTTTCGATTTCGTCCATTTTGGTATCGGTTTTATTTGTTGAACTTCAATTTTAGTTAAGGACAATCTTCTTCTCGTTAATCGACCTTTATTATTTCGTTGCCAAACTTGCATTCACCGATATTACAATTTTTTAACTTTGCATACAAACCAAATTATGATAGTCGATCGAACTTCCGGATCGTTGGAGGCGTCACAACAGTCGCACTTAAAATCCAACTTTCTTGGCATGTACAATGATGCCTTTTGCCAAAATTCAATCGATTTTCAAAATCGGTTTGTACAAGATTGATATTTAGCTTTTCTCTATTCAAATCGAATAAAGTAGTGAGTGAAAAATATCAATCCCTTGTTGAATCTTTTAATGGATTTTATTGTTTAATTAATTTTTTTTTATATATTTTTATTATTATTAATAATAATGATAATTATTATAATTATTACTAAAATTATAGGATGTAATAGATTGCAAAGGAATAAATTTACTAATTGATCTACGGAAGCAATATCTATTGATAAACTAAATTATACGACGAGAAATATTTCAACTAAACTAAATGTCTAAGAATAATGTAAGTAGAAAATAACAACTAAAAACACAATCTAAATTTACCACTAGAAGATTCTATTAGAACGAAAGACAAGATATAAAAATTAAAAAAAAATTCTGATTTTTTTGTATTATTTTATATTTATTTTATATTTTTATATTTATTATAATTTTATTATATATTTAGACTAATAATATTGAGCTAATATATATAAATATATATATCAAGATATATTATTTATTTTATTATAAAAAAAATCAGATTTTTTAAAAACAGTTTTTATGCAAACAGCTTTTAAAACAATTTTTATAAAAGTTTTTATAAAAGGTAAAGCAGTTTTACCTTTTAAAAAAGGTAATTAAAAAATTAAAATTACAAACTTTTATTTTATGCAAACAATAGAAATAGTTTTTTTTTTTTTATAAATTATAGTTTATGTATTTTTTTTTTTTTATTATTTTCCCTTTTTTATTAAAATATTGTAATTTATTTTAAAAAAAAATAAATTCTGTTTTTATTAAAAAAAATTCAAAGTTCAGAAAGTTTATTTTATTATACATATATTCCAGATTGTTTAAATTATTAATTCTTAATTGATTTTTTTAGATTTTTATGAAAATTAAATTTTTAATAAAACTAGCAGTTTTACTTTTAAAAATAAAATAAAATAATTTAGATTTTTATTTATTACGGAAAATAATATTCCAGATTATTTTTAATTTATTTTTATTATTTTTTATTTTTTATTTTTTTCGAATTTAAATTAAAAATTTTGATTTTTATAATATTAATATACCAAAATTACAAAAATATTACCTTAAAATCTGAAACTTTTTTGTATTATCCAGATCTCTTTTTTTTTAAAAAAAAAAAAAATAAGTTCTGAATTTTTTAAAGTTTTTCAGATTTTTTTATATTTTTATATATTTTTGGACTTTTTAATTTTTTTATTATTTTATTATTATTTTTACGAAAATGAACAGTAGGTTTTATTATTATTACTTATATTTATTATTAAAAGTTTTTAAAGTTTTTCAGATTTTTCTTTATGAATAAAATAAATTCTACAACTAACAGATATTAAAAAGACAGATAATAATAAAGAAAAGCAGTAAAATAAATAACTAGTAGAAGAATTCAACTAACTTGGTGACGACGGTCTTCTTGTACTTCGTTTGCGCCTCCCCGGCAACGGCGCCAAAAAATAATTTTATAAAAATTGTTTTAAAAACTGTTTGCATAAAAACTGTTTTAAAAAATCTGATTTTTTTTATAAAAAATAAATAATATATCTTGATATATATATATATATATTAGCTCAATATTATTAGTCTAAAAATATAATAAAATTATAATAAATATAAAAATATAAAATAAATATAAAATAATACAAAAAAAATCAGAATTTTTTTTTTAATTTTTATATCTTGTCTTTAGTTCTAATAGAATCTTCTAGTGGTAAATTTAGATTGTGTTTTTAGTTGTTATTTTCTACTTACATTATTCTTAGACATTTAGTTTAGTTGTAATATTTCTCGTCGTATAATTTAGTTTATCAATAGATATTGCTTCCGTAGACCAATTAGTAAATTTATTCCTTTGCAATCTATTACATCCTATAATTTTAGTAATAATTATAATAATTATCATTATTATTAATAATAATAAAAATATATAAAAAAAAAATTAATTAAACAATAAAATCCTTTAAAAGATTCAACAAGGGATTGATATTTTTCACTCACTACTTTATTCGATTTGAATAGAGAAAAGCTAAATATCAATCTTGTACAAACTGATTTTGAAAATCGATTGAATTTTGACAAAAAGGCAACTGTTGTACATGCCGAAGAAAGTTGGATTTTAAGTGCGACCGTTGTGACGCCTCCAACGATCTGGAAGTTCGATCGACTATCATAATTTGGTTTGTATGCAAAGTTAAAAAATTGTAATATCGGTGAATGCAAGTTTGGCAACGAAATAATAAAGGTCGATTAACGAGAAGAAGATTGTCCTTAACTAAAATTGAAGTTCAACAAATAAAACCGATACCAAAAATGGACGAAATCGAAAATCGGAATAATCAAGTTGCAAAAGAAAAAACTTTAATAGAATATTTTTCTCCAGTGAGTGCTAATTCTCCCTCTTGCATAGTGTTGCCTACGACTAATGCAACTCATTTCGAACTTAAACCATCAATAATTCAACTTCTTCCATCTTTTCACGGTTTGGAAAGAGAAGATCCGTATATGCATGTCAAGGAATTTCTCGATATTTGTTCTACTTTCCGATTCCAAAATTTCTCTGATGAATCTGTCAAACTTAGATTATTTCCATTTTCTCTCAAAGATAAAGCAAAATTCTGGCTAAATTCTCTTCAAGCAAGAACAATTACTAGTTGGGACCAACTAGTGAATAAATTTCTCGCAAAATTTTTTCCAATGTCCAAAACTGATAGTCTTAGAAGAGAAATATCCGAATTTTTCCAAAAAGAAAATGAAGAATTTTACGAGTGTTGGGAAAGATTTAATGATTTAATCCTTAAGTGTCCCCATCATGGTTTTGAAATATGGCGTTTGGTAAAATATTTTTATGACGGTTTAACTCGAATCAATCGCCAATTAATCCAATCAATGCATGGTGGAAAATTTCTTCACCTTATTGAGACGAAGATTGGAATGAACTAGAAAATATGTCAATTAATTCACAACAATGGAATTCACTCGACTCTAGAGCCAAATCGATGCATACGACCCCAAAAAAGGTGGAATTTACGAGGTTAAACAAGATGTTGAAATAAAATCTACTATAGATGATTTAGTACGAAAAGTGGATGCGTTAGTCTTGAAGCAATCCATCCCTCACAAACTCAAAAATGAATTTTGCATTTCATGTGCGGAATCATTTCATTCATCTCAATCTTGTCCCTCCAGTCCACAAAATCAAGAAATTTTTAATGAAGAAGTCAATGTGTTACATTCATATGGAAAATCTTCTGATTACCCATTTGCTCCAACTTATAATCCAAATTGGAGGAATCATCCAAATTTTTCCTGGAAGCAAAATATGCCTCCAATGAATCAAGGAGGACATCAAATGAATATGCCAAATCAACAAAATGTCCGTCCTAATCAATATCCTCCAAATACTTATCAGTATCCTTCTATAGTGCCAAAGAAACCATCTTTGGAAGATACGTTGCAACAATTCATGCAATCTACTCAACAAATGTTCCAATCAACTCAGCAAGATGTACAGTCAAACTCACAGGCTATTTCTACGCTTGAAACACAAATTGGTCAACTTGCAACAACTTTAGCTGAAAGAGAAAAGGGAAAATTTCCGAGTCAGTCCATCCCTAATCCTAAAGGACAATATGAAGTAAACTCTTCTAACGCAGGTTCACCATAACTACCCTTAGAAGTGGAAAAGAAATACAAAAGCCCGAATATGATCCTAAGAAAATCAAATGAACCACAAGTTTCAAAACCAAAAGATTCTAAGGAAAAAGAAAAGCCTTACGTTCCAAAAGCTCCATTTCCTGAAAGACTTATTCCAAAAGATAAAAGTGTGCAATACAAAGATATAATGGAAATATTTAAACAAGTTCGAATAAATATTCCATTCCTTGATGCTATTAAACAAGTGCTGCTTATTCTAAGTTCTTGAAAGATCTTTGCCTTTGTAAAAGAAGAACAAATGTTCCAAGAAAGGCATTTTTAGTGAACATGTTAGCTCAATAATCCAAAATAAAACTCCCGTTAAGTATAAAGATCCCGGTAGTCCTACAATATCTTGTGTCATTGGAGATCACATCATTAAACGAGCCTTGCTTGATTTAGGAGCAGTGTGAATTTATTACCATATTGTTTATACACAACTTGGATTAGGGAGCTAAAATCAACATCCGTGATACTTCAACTAGTGATAGATCTATAAAAATACCTCGAGGAATCGTAGAGGATGTTACGATTCAAGTAGATAAATTCTACTTTCTGTTGATTTTATAGTCATAGACACTTGAACTGTTGAGAATACCAAAGATCAAATCCTGTTATTTTAGGAAGGCCATTTTTAGCTACTTCAAATGCATTAATTAAGCGTAGAAATGGCATCATAAAATTTTCTTTTGGAAATATGGTATTGAACTAAATATGTTTAACATTTCTCAACAACATGATGATCTTGATGATGTCGTGAGGTAAATATAATAGAGAGTATGGGTCCTTATTTCTTTTCAAAATGGATGATGATGATCTTTTTGAAAGCTGTCTTGCTCATTTTGGCTCAGATTTTGACATCGACAATTCAATTAATGAAGTAAATTCTTTACTAGAGTCTACACCATTATTGGATAATGATAAATGGAAAGCTAAAACCGAACCACTTGAGAGCCAAATGAATAATGAAGTAACTATTGAGGATTCAAAGATAGAGCTCAATCCATTACCTGAATCTCTAAAATATGCATTTTTAGGGCCATCAGAAACCCTGCCTGTCATCATAGCATCCGATTTAGATGAAGAACGAGAAGATAAGTTAATCAATGTTCTTAAAGAACATAAAGAAGCAATAGGCTGGACCATCTCCGATATTAAAGGCATTAATCCTTCTATATGCATGCATCGAATTCACCTTGAAGAAAATGCGAAAACTTCCCGAGAATTTCAAAGAAGACTAAATCCTAATTTGAAAGAAGTTGTAAGAGCTGAAATAATCAAACTCTTAGATGTAGGGATCATCTACCCTATTTCTGATAGCTCTTGGAGTCATCCTGTTCATATGGTTCCAAAGAAATCGCATAACCGTAATCACGAATGAAGAAAATGAACTTGTTCCAACCGAATTCAAATGGATGGAGAGTCTCAGATTGATTACAGAAAATTGAACTCTGTTACAAGAAAAGATCACTTTCCACTTCCTTTTATTGATCAAATGCTAGAAAGGTTAGCCGGCCATGCTTATTATTGTTTTCTTGATGGATATTCCGGCTATAACCAAATTCCCATTGCTCCTGAAGATCAAGAAAAAACCACTTTTACCTGTCCTTTCGGAACTTTTGCTTACCGACGAATGCCATTTGGTCTGTGTAATGCACCTGCTACTTTTCAGCGGTGTATGATGAGCATTTTTTCTGACATGGTTGAGCGTTTTTTGGAAATTTTTATGGATGATTTTTCTGTATTCGGGTCTAGCTTTGATGAATGTTTACACAACTTAACCCAAGTGTTGGTTAGGTGTAAGGAGAAGAATCTTGTCCTAAACTGGGAAAAATGTCATTTTATGGTTAAAAAAGGAATTGTCTTAGGACATGTGATTTCTGAAAAAGGAATTGAGATGGACAAATCTAAAGTTGATTTAATATCCAGTCTTCCACCCCCACGAACGATTAAAGAAATTCGGTCATTCTTAGGCCATGCTGGTTTTTACCGTCGATTCATCAAAGATTTTAGTAAAATCTCAAGGCCATTATGTAATTTACTTTCAAAAGACACACCTTTCGTATTTGATGATCATTGTCTAAAAGCTTTTAAGACACTCAAATCTATGTTGAGCTCGCACCTATCATCAAATCTCCAATGGAATCTTCCTTTTGAAATAATGTGCGATGCATCCGACTATGCCGTCGGTGTAGTATTGGGTCAAAGAGAAAATAAATTGCCAATTGTAATATATTATGCAAGTAGAACTCTAAATGATGCCCAATTAAATTATTCTACAACCGAAAAGAATTGCTTGCGATGCTTTTGCTTTAGACAAATTTCGACCTTACTTGATTGGTTCAAAAGTCATAATTTACTCCGATCATGCCGCATTAAAATATCTTCTTTCTAAGAAAGATGCTAAACCTCGCTTGATCCGTTGGATTCTATTGTTACAAGAGTTTGACTTAGAAATTCGAGATAAAAAGGTGTTGAAAATGTTGTTGCCGATCATTTGTCTAGGCTAATCGTGAATTTTACCGATAAAGAACCTCCCATTAATGAAACTTTCCCGATGAACAACTCATGTCCTGCTTTCTCAAATACCTTGGTATGCGACATTGTCAATTACCTTATTACCGGTAACATGCCATCTCATTGGAATAATCAAGATAAAACAAAAATTTTAAACGAAGTAAAAATTCTTTTGGGATGATCCATATTTGTTCAAATATTGTCTGATCAAATTATTAGGAGATGTGTGCGAATATGAACAACAAAATATCATTTCCTTTTGTCATGATCATGCATGTGGAGGTCATTTTAGTTCAAAAAAACAAGCTGCTAAAATTTCGCAATGTGGTTTTTATTGGCCAACACTTTTCAAAGATACACATTCATATTGCAGCACATGTGATAGATGTCAAAGATTAGGTCGAATTTCTAAACGAAATATGATGCCTTTAAACCCAATTTTAATTATTGAAATATTTGATGTTTGGGGCATAGATTTTATGGGACCTTTTCCAATTTCTTTTGGCAATCTTTACATCCTTGTGGCCGTCGATTATGTTTCAAAATGGGTAGAAGCAATTGCTTGCAAAACAAATGACCACAAAGTCGTGGTAAAATTTTTGAAAGAAAATATTTTTTCCAGATTTGGAACACCACGAGCAATTATAAGTGATGGAGGAAAACATTTTTGTAATAAATTTTTGAATCATTTATTTAAAAAATATGGTGTTACACATAAAGTTGCTACTCCTTATCACCCTCAAACAAGTTTTTGGCGCCGTTGCCGGGGAGGCGCAAACGAAGTACAAGAAGACCGTCGTCACCAAGCAAGTTACGTTCACGGTGGTCTGGTCCATTTATTATTCATACGGTCTATCCTCACGGAGCTGTAGAAATTGAAAATCCAAAAAATGGTAATATTTTCAAAGTGAATGGTCAACGGTTAAAACCATATTTGGAATTAAAATCTTTTGAGGTAGAAGAGATTCTTCTTAAGGACCCCGATATTGTGGATTAATACTCCATTGTGTTTGCCCGGTCAAGTGGCGGATAACGGTACTCCGTGGCTAGTAAAGTCGGATTTTCAGTTTCCCACAATAACTGATTTTGTAGATATTTTTATTTTATTTTTAATTATGGAAGAAACTTTGAAAACAATTGAAAAAAGATTTCCCTTTCTTAGCAAAAAAGTCATTTTGAAACTTTACCAAGCCAGAGTTGAAAGAATGAGGTTGCTTATGAATAACGGCATACCTTTTGATATTCGATTCATTATTGAAGCCAAAGTGAGAATAGCGGGTGAGTTCACGGAAACACCAACTAGATTTTTACCGGCTTGGAAAAAGTTCATATGCCAAGAAACGACGAGCAAAGAAAATCGCCGTTTGCTACAAATGTGCTAGGTGGAACCGTGATTCAAGATGTCGATCTTTAGGAATTCCTTCCACAAAGAGAAGATAAAATTCGGTTCATCAAGGATGGTCCGAATAAGGAGAATTTAGATGATATCGAAATTTCTCTTGACACGCATCCTAGTGGACTCGTACATTACGGGATTCGATGTTTGTGGAATAAATTCAAACCAGAATATGAACAACGTCTTGGGAATCGACGTTAAAAGACCTGTTTGCCAATTTGTAAGAAAATTGGATGGGAAGCTTCTCCCGACTCATAGAAGGCGTTTAAGCCGTTTCGAACGTAAAATCGAGGAAGATGTGAGCCACAATCACAACTCTGTACATACACGTGAGTATCTTTATTTTTGTCGTTTTTAGATTTTGAATAAAAACGTGATACGCAATAAATGCATTCATTATTCTATTGAGTAGTTGAAGCGCAATTAACGCGTCACAGATTTGATAAATCTATTTACTTTATTTTGCATATATAAATAAACGTTGCGGTTGTTTCTTTTTTACGCATCCCTCAAACTTGTATTCTTTTCATTATCTCTCTAAGTAATTTTCTTTTCAAAAAAAAAAAAAATGGAATCATCATCTTCCGCAAAAAGATTTAACTCCATCTGCATTTTTGGTGGAGCTAGTCATGGGAAAGAGGCTTGCTTTACTGAAGCAGCCCACAACTTGGGTCGTACCTTAGGAAAAAAATGCATTCATGTAGTTTACGGAGGAGGAAGTCTAGGATTAATGGGACGTGCTGCTGCTTCTGCCTATCTGGAAGGAGTAAGAGTGTTGGGAATCATTCCAAAACCTCTGGCTGAAAGTAAAATCACTGGAGCAACTATTGGAGATGAGTTCAGAGCTGTGAATATGCAAGACCGCATAACTCACATGATAAATAATGCTGATGCCTTTATCACCCTTCCCGGTGGTTTTGGCACTCTTGAGGAACTTTTTCATGTGGTTACCAGAGCCCAGCTAAATGTTCATACGAAATCAATAGGTCTGCTAAATGTCAATGGTTTCTTCGATGGTTTACTATCTTTCATCAACTACTCTTCTGGAAATGGTTTTATTTCTGAGCGTGCTAAACGAATCATAGTTGTTGCAACAACACCAGAAGAGCTGATCAAAAAACTTATTGCATTTGTTCCTGAACCAGACCCAGCTCTAGCTAATATTGTTTGGATGGAAGATTTCACTGTGCGGAAACGCAAAATTGATACATTCCTTTCCCTCTGATATCCCACTTCATCCCTCTTGTTGTTTTTACTTTTTAGCGAGTGTAAAAATCGTGAAAATGATGGCAGCTTAAGGAGTTTTCTTTTCGATCTCTTGACGCGCATCTATCCACGATTTATGTATTGTTATTTCTATTACTGTACTTTTTCTGTTTGTTTTTAATAAAAGCATTGATGGCAGCGTAAGGCGACTCTTCGGACTCTCTTGAAGCGCATCTAGGTTGTTTGTGTTATACTTCCGGGTATATATTTTCTTTTGTTGTTTTGCCACACTTATTTCTTGCAGGTCCAAAAAAAAAAAATTGTGAATTTAGATGCATAACAAATCCTACAAATAACAATCAACACCCCCCCTTCTTGTAATGAAAACTCTCAACCCATCATCCCCAAGTTATTCTGTACATGGTATTTGAATATTCATCTGGTAAGGTCATACTCTTGTGTAAGGAAAAGTATGCAATGGATCTTCTGGAAGGATTTATGTATCACTTAAAGGATAGTTCAAGTGCTATTTTATGTATATATAGTGATGATTTTCGCACTTGACCTCCCATTTTTTTTTTTTTTAGGCCGTTTTTTTTTTTTTTTTTAGATTTTTTTTGGCCTTTATTTATATTTTTTTTTGGTTCAATACTCCAATGTACTTCACACCCTTTCACTTTCAACAAAAGCTCTTAATCTCCACAATACTCTTATGAACATCGGCCCCTATTTGTCACACATCTAGTTCACAATTAAATTTTTGACTAGAGGGTGCAAATGGATGAGTCATCAACAAGAATGGATAATGGCTAAAGTAATGTGCTTGATCAAAGAAATAGGCTCAGGTTCAATGGGGCTTCTAAGGATAAAATGTAATGGGTGGGAAAAATATAAGCCAACAAGGGTTAATCCTAATTGCCTTTATCATCTTAATGCAAGAGTTTATGAATGTAGTCTCGAAATGTATAAATGAGCAAGTTCTAGAATGAACACAATATGTTTGACCACACAACAAAAAATATAGAGCGTATATATAAGGATTGCTCTAAGGCTCAAAACTCACAAAAAGGGTGTTGTGTACTGAATCCCATACACCTTCATCCAAATCCATTATCAAAACCAGTGAAATATCCCAAAAATGATTTTTTCACTAACATTTTCTCAAGAAAATGGTGCCGTGATTTTCAGCCCTTTTTTTTTATTTAATATTGCATATATATATATATATAGATATAGATATAGATATATACCTTCCCCCACACTTAATGATAAACAATATCCTTATTGTGTAAAAAGAACAATGGAGTAAGGGTTTAAATAAGACTTCCCTGTTTATGAAAGACGACGCTTTGCTCAAGCCTTTTTTTTTTTTTTTTTTTTTTTTTTTTAAATATTTTAATTTTTTTTAAAAAAAATAAATTGTGTTTTTATTAAAAAAAAATTCAAAGTTCAGAAAGTTTATTTTATTATATATATTCCAGATTGTTTAAATTATTAATTCTTAATTGATTTTTTTTTAGATTTTTATGAAAATTAAATTTTTTAATAAAACTAGCAGGTTTTACTTTTAAAAATAAAATAAAATAATTCAGATTTTTATTTATTACGGAAAATAATATTCCAGATTATTTTTAATTTATTTTTATTATTTTTTATTTTTTTATTTTTTTCGAATTTAAATTAAAATTTTTGATTTTTATAATATTAATATACCAAAATTACAAAAATATTACCTTAAAATCTGAAACTTTTTTGTATTTTCCAGATCTCTTTTTTTTTTTAAAATAAAAATAAATAAGTTCTGAATTTTTTAAAGTTTTTCAGATTTTTTTTATATTTTTATATATTTTTGGACTTTTTTAATTTTTTTATTATTTTATTATTATTTTTACGAAAATGAACAGTAGATTTTATTATTATTACTTATATTTATTATTAAAAGTTTTTAAAGTTTTTCAGATTTTTCTTTATGAATAAAATAAATTCTACAACTAACAGATATTAAAAAGACAGATAATAATAAAGAAAAGCAGTAAAATAAATAACTAGTAGAAGAATTCAACTAACTTGGTGACGACGGTCTTCTTGTACTTCGTTTGCGCCTCCCCGGCAACGGCGCCAAAAACTTGTTGTTGGTTTGATTCTTTAGTCTTATACTCGCAAGCGCACGATTTGTTCGATGTAGATATGCGGTGCAAGGTCGATTCCACAGGGAGGACTATACTTAGTGAAGTCAAATGATTCCTATCGTTTTGAACCAAATTATGTTAAATTCTAACCTAGTCCCAAATAATTTATTTTTGAATGGTTATAATAATTGCATTAAATAACAAGAATTTTTAAGTAGATTTTAGATAAATTGATTTTAAATAATTTACTAGGGTTTAGAGTCCACCAATGTCTATTTATTATTTATTTTATATTTTAATTCCAAGAAATTGGGAATAGATTAAATCAATCTCACTATTTCCCTATAGATTTGACAATAAGTACAAAATTATAATTCAAATATAGATTTTCCTTCGCTTAAAAATGTAATTTCTAAGCATTATATGTATCCAATTTAATGGAAAACAAATAATCAAAGAAATTAACTAATATCAATAATCACAAAGCAAGAGGGAATTTATAACTATCAAAAATACGTGATATAATTGATGAAATAATATTCCACTATTGAAGCGAAAATCATAATCGTTAAAAATATTTATTTGGAATTATTATATAAATATTAATAATAATATAGACATGGTTTCATCATAACCCCAGTAAAAGAAAATTACTCACTCATAATAACAACACAAATAAATAAATATTTCATAATATTATTACACAAATATAATTTTATTACACAATATTTTTTCTCTCCCTTACAATAATATCTCTCTATTTTTTCTCCTTTTTTTTCCTCTCCAAACACTACACAATCATCCCCTATTTATACTACTTCAAAATCAATAAAATAATCATTTTTATAATTAAAAATTCCACCCCCAACAATAATACACGGCTGCCATGAGTGCTGATGTCATGGATGACATCAGCACAGAGTTGAAATTCCGGTACAATCAGGTGTTGACACGTGGCACAATATGTTCCGTCTATTTAATTGTCCTTCGAACGGTCATAACTTCTTCATACGAACTCGGATTTGGATGAATTTTTTTTTAAAACGATCGTCTCGACGAGACGAATAAAGTGAGACCAGTCGTGACTATATTTGAGTTTTGTAAAAATATCGCCCTTGAACCAATTGATCTGTCTTGTACCGGTTGGTTAACCTGCAGATATAATTTAATTCCAATTAATTATCCAAAAATGACATAAAATTATAGAAAATTCTAAGAAAATGAAATAATATAAATATATGGTAAAACGAATAAATTATCACACAAAACACACAATTATATACATAAAATACTAATAAAAATATTACTCAAAATATACTATATTTGAGTAATATTTTCCCTTTAGTCTATATACATAAAATACTAATAAAAATATTACCCAAAAACTTGTTGTTGGTTTGATTCTTTAGTCTTATACTCGCAAGCGCACGATTTGTTCGATGTAGATATGCGGTGCAAGGTCGATTCCACAGGAGGACTATACTAGTGAAGTCAAATGATTCCTATCGTTTTGAACCAAATTATATTAAATTCTAACCTAGTCCCAAATAATTTATTTTTGAATGGTTATAATAATTGCATTAAATAACAGTAATTTTTAAGTAGATTTTAGATAAATTGATTTTAAATAATTTACTAGGGTTTAGAGTCCACCAATGTCTATTTATTATTTATTTTATATTTTAATTCCAAGAAATTCAGGGAATAGATTCTGAAATCAATCTCACTATTTCCCTATAGATTTGACAATAAGTACAAAATTATAATTCAAATATAGATTTTCCTTCGCTTAAAAAATGTAATTTCTAAGCATTATATGTATCCAATTTAATGGAAAACAAATAATCAAAGAAATTAACTAATATCAATAATCACAAAGCAAGAGGGAATTTATAACTATCAAAAATACGTGATATAATTGATGAAATAATATTCCACTATTGAAGCGAAAATCATAATCGTTAAAAATATTTATTTGGAATTATTATATAAATATTAATAATAATATAGACATGGTTTCATCATAACCCCAGTAAAAGAAAATTACTCACTCATAATAACAACACAAATAAATAAATATTTCATAATATTATTACACAAATATAATTTTATTACACAATATTTTTTCTCTCCCTTACAATAATATCTCTCTATTTTTTCTCCTTTTTTTTCCTCTCCAAACACTACACAATCATCCCCTATTTATACTACTTCAAAATCAATAAAATAATCATTTTTATAATTAAAAATTCCACCCCCAACAATAATACACGGCTGCCATGAGTGCTGATGTCATGGATGACATCAGCACAGTTGAAATTCCGGTACAATCGGGTGTTGACACGCGTGCGCAATATGTTCGTCTATTTAATTGTCCTTCGAGCGGTCATAACTTCTTCATACGAACTCGGATTTGGATGAATTTTTTTAAAACGATCGTCTCGACGAGACGAATAAAGTGAGACCAGTCGTGACTATATTTGAGTTTTGTAAAAATATCGCCCTTGAACCAATTGATTTGTCTTGTACCGGTTGGTTAACCTGCAGATATAATTTAATTCCAATTAATTATCCAAAAATGACATAAAATTATAGAAAATTCTAAGAAAATGAAATAATATAAATATATGGTAAAACGAATAAATTATCACACAAAACACACAATTATATACATAAAATACTAATAAAAATATTACTCAAAATATACTATATTTGAGTAATATTTTCCCTTTAGTCTATATACATAAAATACTAATAAAAATATTACCCAAAAACTTGTTGTTGGTTTGATTCTTTAGTCTTATACTCGCAAGCGCACGATTTGTTCGATGTAGATATGCGGTGCAAGGTCGATTCCACAGGGAGGACTATACTAGTGAAGTCAAATGATTCCTATCGTTTTGAACCAAATTATATTAAATTCTAACCTAGTCCCAAATAATTTATTTTTGAATGGTTATAATAATTGCATTAAATAACAGTAATTTTTAAGTAGATTTTAGATAAATTGATTTTAAATAATTTACTAGGGTTTAGAGTCCACCAATGTCTATTTATTAT
Organism: Orobanche coerulescens; assembly: GCA_033398695.1. Classification (NCBI taxonomy): domain Eukaryota; kingdom Viridiplantae; phylum Streptophyta; class Magnoliopsida; order Lamiales; family Orobanchaceae; genus Orobanche; species Orobanche coerulescens. The sequence goes on from CM065801.1 coordinate 11,119,073, forward strand.
TTATTTTATATTTTAATTCCAAGAAATTCAGGGAATAGATTCTGAAATCAATCTCACTATTTCCCTATAGATTTGACAATAAGTACAAAATTATAATTCAAATATAGATTTTCCTTCGCTTAAAAAATGTAATTTCTAAGCATTATATGTATCCAATTTAATGGAAAACAAATAATCAAAGAAATTAACTAATATCAATAATCACAAAGCAAGAGGGAATTTATAACTATCAAAAATACATGATATAATTGATTTTACGTTCAGAAACGGCTTAAACGCCTTCTATGAGTCGGGGAGAAGCTTCCCATCCAATTTTCTTACAAATTGGCAAACAGGGTCTTTTAACGTCAGATTCCCAAGACGTTGTTCATATTCTGGTTTGAATTTATTCCACAAACATCGAATCCCGTAATGTACGAGTCCACTAGGATGCGTGTCAAGAGAAATTTCGATATCATCTAAATTCTCCTTATTCAGACCATCCTTGATGAACTGAATTTTATCTTCTCTGTTTGTGGAAGGAATTCCTAAAGATCGACATCTTGAATCACAGTTCCACCTAGCACATTTGTAGCAAACGGCGATTTTCTTTGCTCGTCGTTTCTTGGCATATGAACTTTTTCCAAGCCCTGGTAAAAATCTAGTTGGTGTTTCCGTGAACTCACCCGCTATTCTCACTTTGGCTTCAATAATGAATCGAATATCAAAAGGTATGCCGTTATTCATAAGCAACCTCATTCTTTCAACTCGCTTGGTAAAGTTTCAAAATGACTTTTTGCTAAGAAAGGGAAATCTTTTTCAATTGTTTTCAAAGTTTCTTCCATAATTAAAAATAAAATAAAAATATCTACAAAATCGATTATTGTGGGAAGCGAAAATCCGACTTTACTAGCCACGGAGTACCGTTATCCGCCACTTGACCGGGCAAACACAATGGAGTATTAATCCACAATATCGGGGTCCTTAAGAAGAATCTCTTCTACCTCAAAAGATTTTAATTCCAAATATGGTTTTAACCGTTGACCATTCACTTTGAAAATATTACCATTTTTGGATTTTCAATTTCTACACTCCGTGAGGATAGACCGTATGAATAATAAATGGACCGGACCACCGTGAACGTAACTTGCTTGGTGACGACGGTCTTCTTGTACTTCGTTTGCGCCTCCCGACAACGGCGCCAAAAACTTGTTTGAGGGTGATAAGGAGTAGCAACTTTATGTGTAACACCATATTTTTAAATAAATGATTCAAAAATTTATTACAAAAATGTTTTCCTCCATCACTTATAATTGCTCGTGGTGTTCCAAATCTGGAAAAAATATTTTCTTTCAAAAATTTTACCACGACTTTGTGGTCATTTGTTTTGCAAGCAATTGCTTCTACCCATTTTGAAACATAATCGACGGCCACAAGGATGTAAAGATTGCCAAAAGAAATTGGAAAAGGTCCCATAAAATCTATGCCCCAAACATCAAATATTTCAATAATTAAAATTGGGTTTAAAGGCATCATATTTCGTTTAGAAATTCGACCTAATCTTTGACATCTATCACATGTCTTTGCAATATGAATGTGTATCTTTGAAAAGTGTTGGCCAATAAAAACCACATTGCAGAATTTTAGCGGTTGTTTTTTTGAACTAAAATGACCTCCACATGCATGATCATGACAAAAGGAAATGATATTTTGTTGTTCATATTCGCACACATCTCCTAATAATTTGATCGGGACAATATTTGAACAAATATGGATCATCCCAAAAGAATTTTTTTACTTCGTTTAAAAATTTTGTTTTATCTTGATTATTCCAATGAGATGGCATGTTACCAATTAACAAGGTAATTGACAATGTCTCGCATACCAAGGTATTTGAGAAAGCAGACATGAGTTGTTCATCGTGGAAAGTTTCATTAATGGGAGGTTCTTTATCGAAAATTCACGATTAGCCTAGACAAATGATCGGAACAACATTTTCAACACCTTTTTATCTCGAATTTCTAAGTCAAACTCTTGTAACAATAGAATCCAACGGATCAAGCGAGGTTTAGCATCTTTCTTAGAAAGAAGATATTTTAATGCGGCATGATCGGAGTAAATTATGACTTTTGAACCAATCAAGTAAGGTCGAAATTTGTCTAAAGCAAAAGCATCGCAAGCAATTCTTTTCGATTGTAGAATAATTTAATTGGGCATCATTTAGAGTTCTACTTGCATAATATATTACGATTGGCAATTTATTTTCTCTTTTACCCAATACTACACCGACGGCATAGTCGGATGCATCGCACATTATTTCAAAAGGAAGATTCCAGTTTGGAGATTTGATGATAGGTGCGAGCTCAACATAGATTTGAGTGTCTTAAAAGCTTTTAGACAATGATCATCAAATACGAAAGGTGTGTCTTTTGAAAGTAAATTACATAATGGCCTTGAGATTTTACTAAAATCTTTGATGAATCGACAGAAACCAAAGATGGCCTAAGAATGACCGAATTTCTTTAATCGTTCGTGGGGGTGGAAGACTGGATATTAAATCAACTTTAGATTTGTCCACCTCAATTCCTTTTCGTAAATCACATGTCCTAAGACAATTCCTTTTTAACCATAAAATGACATTTTTCCCATTTAGGACAAGATTCTTCTCCTTACACCTAACCAACACTTGGGTTAAGTTGTGTAAACATTCATCAAAGCTAGACCCGAATACGTAAAAATCATCCATAAAAATTTCCAAAAACGCTCAACCATGTCGGAAAAATGCTCATCATACACCGAAAAGTAGCAGTGCATTACAGAACCAAATGGCATTCGTCGGTAAGCAAAAGTTCGAAAGGACGGTAAAAGTGGTTTTTCTTGATCTTCGGGAGCAATGGGAATTTGGTTATAGCGGAATATCCATCAAGAAAACAATAATAAGCATGGCCGGCTAACCTTTCTAGCATTTGATCAATAAAAGGAAGTGGAAAGTGATCTTTTCTTGTAACAGAGTTCAATTTTCGTAATCAATACGAGACTCTCCATCCATTTGAATTGGTTGGAACAAGTTCATTTTCTTCATTCGTGATTACGCTTATGCGATTTCTTTGGAACCATATGAACAGATCGACCCAAGAGCTATCGAAATAGGGTAGATGATCCCTACATCTAAGAGTTTGATTATTTCAGCTCTTACAACTTCTTTCAAATTAGGATTTAGTCTTCTTTGAAATTCTCGGGAAGTTTTCGCATTTTCTTCAAGGTGAATTCGATGCATGCATATAGAAGGATTAATACCTTTAATATCGGAGATGGTCCATTTATTGCTTCTTTATGTTCTTTAAGAACATTGATTAACTTATCTTCTCGTTCTTCATCTAAATCGATGCTATGATGACAGCGGGGTTTCGATGGCCCTAAAAATGCATATTTTAGAGATTCGGGTAATGGATTGAGCTCTATCTTTGAATCCTCAATAGTTACTTCATTATTCATTTGGCTCTCAAGTGGTTCGGTTTTAGCTTTCCATTTATCATTATCCAATAATGGTGTAGACTCTAGTAAAGAATTTACTTCATTAATTGAATTGTCGATGTCAAAATCGAGCCAAAATGAGCAAGACACTTTCAAAAAGATCATCATCATCCATTTTGGAAAGAAATAAGGACCCATACTCTATCATATTTACCTCAGACATCATCAAGATCATCATGTTGTTGAGAAATGTTAAACATATTTAGTTCAACAGTCATATTTCCAAAAGAAAATTTTATGATGCCATTTCTACGCTTAATTAATGCATTTGAAGTAGCTAAAAATGGCCTTCCTAAAATAACAGGATTTGATCTTTGGTATTCTCAACGTTCAAGTGTCTATGACTATAAAATCAACAGAAAGTAGAATTTATCTACTTGAATCGAACATCCTCTACGATTCCTCGAGGTATTTTTATAGATCTATCACTAGTTGAAGTATCACGGATGTTGATTTTAGCTCCCTAATCCAAGTTGTGTATAAAGAATATGGTAATAAATTCACACGGCTCCTAAATCAAGCAAGGCTCGTTTAATGATGTGATCTCCAATGACACAAGATATTGTAGGACTACCGGGATCTTTATACTTAACGGAGTTTTATTTTGGATTATTGAGCTAACATGTTCACTAAAAATGCCTTTCTTGGAACATTTGTTCTTCTTTTACAGGCAAAGATCTTTCAAGAACTTAGAATAAGCGGGCACTTGTTTAATAGCATCAAGGAATGGAATATTTATTCGAACTTGTTTAAATATTTCCATTATATCTTTGTATTGCACACTTTTATCTTTTGGAATAAGTCTTTCAGAAATGGAGCTTTTGGAACGTAAGGCTTTTCTTTTTCCTTAGAATCTTTTGGTTTTGAAACTTGTGGTTCATTTGATTTTTCTTAGGATCATATTCGGGCTTTTGTATTTCTTTTCCACTTCTAAGGGTAGTTATGGACTGAACTTCTGCGTTAGAAGAGTTTACTTCATATTGTCCTTTAGGATTAGGGATGGACTGACTCGGAAATTTTCCCTTTTCTCTTTCTAAAGTTGTTGCAAGTTGACCAATTTGTGTTTCAAGCTTAGAAATAGCCTGTGAGTTTGACTGCATGACTTCTTTGAGTTGATTGGAACATTTGTTGAGTAGATTGCATGAATTGTTGCAACGTATCTTCCAAAGATGGTTTCTTTGGCACTATAGAAGGATACTGATAAGTATTTGGAGGATATTGATTAGGACGGACATTTTGTTGATTTGGCATATTCATTTGATGTCCTCCTTGATTCATTGGAGGCATATTTTGCTTCCAAAAATTTGGATGATTCCTCCAATTTGGATTATAAGTTGGAGCAAATGGGTATCAGAAGATTTTCCATATGAATGTAACACATTGACTTCTTCATTAAAAATTTCTTGATTTTGTGGACCGGAGGGACAAGATTGAGATGAATGAAATGATTCCGCACATGAAATGCAAAATTCATTTTTGAGTTTGACGAGGGATGGATTGCTTCAAGACTAACGCATCCACTTTTCGTACTAAATCATCTATAGTAGATTTTATTTCAACATCTTGTTTAACCTCGTAAATTCCACCTTTTTTTGGGGTCGTATGCATCGATTTGGCTCTAGAGTCGAGTGAATTCCATTGTTGTGAATTAATTGACATATTTTCAAGTGCATTCCAAGCTTCGTCTCAATAAGGTGAAGAAATTTTCCACCATGCATTGATTGGATTAATTGGCGATTGTTTGGAGTTAAACCGTCATAAAAATATTTTACCAAACGCCATATTTCAAAACCATGATGGGGACACTTAAGGATTAAATCATTAAATCTTTCCCAACACTCGTAAAATTCTTCATTTTCTTTTTGGAAAAATTCGGATATTTCTCTTCTAAGACTATCAGTTTTGGACATTGGAAAAAATTTTGCGAGAAATTTATTCACTAGTTGGTCCCAACTAGTAATTGTTCTTGCTTGAAGAGAATTTAGCGAATTTTGCTTTATCTTTGAGAGAAAATGGAAATAATCTAAGTTTGTGATTCATCGAGAAATTTTGGAATCGGAAAGTAGAACAAATATCGAAATTCCTTGACATGCATATACGGATCTTCTCTTTCCAAACCGTGAAAAGATGGAAGAAGTTGAATTATTGATGGTTTAAGTTCGAAATGAGTTGCATTAGTCGTAGGCAACACTATGCAAGAGGGAGAATTAGCACTCACTGGAGAAAAATATTCTATTAAAGTTTTTTCTTTTGCAACTTGATTATTCTGATTTTCGATTTCGTCCATTTTTGGTATCGGTTTTATTTGTTGAACTTCAATTTTAGTTAAGGACAATCTTCTTCTCGTTAATCGACCTTTATTATTTCGTTGCCAAACTTGCATTCACCGATATTACAATTTTTTTAACTTTGCATACAAACCAAATTATGATAGTCGATCGAACTTCCAGATCGTTGGAGGCGTCACAACGGTCGCACTTAAAATCCAACTTTCTTCGCTTCAATAGTGGAATATTATTTCATCAATTATATCACGTATTTTTGATAGTTATAAATTCCCCCTTGCTTTGTGATTATTGATATTAGTTAATTTCTTTGATTATTTGTTTTCCATTAAATTGGATACATATAATGCTTAGAAATTACATTTTTTAAGCGAAGGAAAATCTATATTTGAATTATAATTTTGTACTTATTGTCAAATCTATAGGGAAATAGTGAGATTGATTTCAGAATTTTAAGTGCGACCGTTGTGACAAGAATGCGTAACTAACGCCCAACGGCGAAATGTTACAAACAACGCAAAGGAACATACGGCGTGAAAACACGCTCCACGGCGACTAACACAACGTCGCTGTTAGGGATATAATAAAACCAACAAATGACAAGCGTCATCAAACGGATAATATAGCCAAGTCAATTATCCGACAATCGCAAAACACAACGAACGAAAATCAATATGATTGACCAACCCAACGGTACATCAATCAAAACGCGAGTCAACCGCTGAACAAACACGGAATCCCATCGCCTAAGGGATGGAAGATTGAAAACGAAACTAATTTCCCGAACTAAAGGGAATTAAGAAGGAGCCTGAACGTTCAACAATCACGAACGAGAACAAAAACCGAACAAACAAACGATCGAGACAACAAAAATCGAACAATCATGTTCGAATCACAAAGAACAATAAAGTTCAAACAACAACTCCGAGGATGATCTGGTGAGAACTACAAGACATGCATTGCCAAGATCCACGGGAAAGGGAATAGCGATTGAAAGGTCACCACGACGAGCGAGTTATTCCGAAACGATACCACACTCGTTCGATAAACAAAAACAGGGGCGGACAATCTCAGAAATGTCAACAAACATAAATGAGTCGACAGAGTCGAAAACATAAGAGTTCCAAATCCGATCCACTTCGAATAAAAGAACTAGTAGAACCAGATGATGTCACTCCCAAACAAGGTTCACAAGAATCGAACTGAACCCGAAAAAGTAACATCGATAACCAGATCAACTCAAAACAAGATCACAGTTCGTTCGGACGATGAAATCAAATACCGAACAAGTTCATAAAGTACCAACGAACATGAGCGAATCGATAGGCGGGGAAGAGGAATTACGAAGTCAAAATAGTACGGGCATTACCTCCGACCTCGTCCACGAAATTCACAAATACGGAGCAAGGTAACAAGACATTAAACAGCGGACACATAACGGAACCATCACCGATGCACACGGTCATACCAAACCAAGCTCTAACAGCTCGCACATGCGCGACAACGCAGGAATCACTACGAGGCGATAATATTCAACACCAACATCCCGCCTCTCACAGGGGGCTAACGCAACAAATGTGTGGAAAGCGACTCAACGCTCACACCGCCAATTCGGTCATACTCGGGAGAAAGTATCAAAAGGACAACGCGAACATCACACATACATACCCAGCCCTCAAACGGGAATGGATAGGTTTTAAAAACGAAAACCCCATTTTGAAAATAATTTAGAAGAACACCGATTGATCTTGAGTATCATCTTTCAAAAAAAAAAAGTACAAACGTGAAACATCGTTATCGAGACATTGGAGAACTATTTCGCATTTGATAAAAAAAATGAGGACACTTTCTCTTAGTGAAAACTTTCAAAATATTCGACCCTCGGGTCTAAATAAAAGTGTTGAAAATATCTCAAAACATTTTGGTCCTCGAGGTAGAAAATTTTTGAAATATATTGTGGCATCTAGGATGTACCACAAGAAAATAACTCATTTGAAAAGTATGTCTCGAAATTTGTTTTTCCAAGATACTCAAGGTTTTCAAAAATCCAATAGGCCAGAATGCCCAAAACTCACACATATCGATGTTCACAAAAACAACTCCTAGCACACGCATCAAAACGTTTAAAATCAAGACAATACATGTCTTTAAACGAAAATAAACGATAAAATACCACATTCAGAACAAAACCACTGATAAAATACCCTCCCACACTGGCTAGTGGACAAGTCGAACGCGTATAAGCACAAAGCTTCCACAAGAGACTTGTAAAACGTGCAAATCGATTCGAAAATCATCAACAACGGACAAAAACAACAATAAAAGACATCACAAACGATTTACACTCCTCGTATAAATCAAATACGAGAGTCGACTAAATACATATCGTGAAATCAAAATTCACATAAGGATTCCACCACTTAACAAATAATCATAAAAATAGCTCGTGTCACACGAGGCACAACACAAAGAAGGGAGACTTACTTCCACAGGTCGCACGAAGGTGATGATCGCCCCACGATACTAATCACGACCAACAAACTCAAACGACGCGTCGCGACACGACTCAGTCAGATAAAAATCCAACGAAACAAGACTCAAACAACACGACTTGACCCGACAGCCTAGGTTTCCTCAACCTAAGCTCCGATACCATTTATGTAACACCCCCAATCCGCTCAGGGATATTACACGCCGTAGAACCTTTCCTCAAGGATCTACCAGGCTGGTAACGACATTTAACATCTCGACAATGCCTTCAAGGCTACAATGACTCAGTACACCGATTTGGTCTTTCCACAAATACATACAACTCATGCCCACGCAGGGGACAAAATACAACTACACCCGTACAACGGGAACAATACAAAGAAATGAAAATAAAGTACAACTGAACCAACACACGATGTACGGTTCCTCATGTGATTAGTATCGATCATCTTTCATCATCCTTCGTGCCGACCCTGTGTTATGCTCCAAAACCTGAATGCAAAAACAGACATCCACCCCCCGAATACTCGGGGGTTAGCAAAACTCCACTGTTTTGCTAGTGCAAATACAAAGTGCGAATACGAGCCATACACTTCACATTCCACGAATAACAATAACCGAGGATCCTCAAAGATCCAAACGAAGCGAAAAGTACTTCCCGAGGCAAGGGTTTGAGAAAACATTTCAAAAACGAAATATCATAAATCAATGGGAATAATTTATAAAACGGTTTAGAATGCCATCGAGAGTTTTAATAGAAAACAATTTAGGATTATCAAATCCTACTTTTCGAAAACCAAAAGACAAAAGGGGTCACCGCCCCAAAGGTTTACTTTCTGGAAAATGACATTAACCAAATTGTTGGGATTTTAGCCCCAAATCCAGAAACGACTTTTATAAACCATTGGGATTTTAGCCCCAAATCTCAAAGAACTCACAAGACACAAGAACGACCACAAGGTTCGTCTTCCAACATCAAAATCCACAAATAAAGGATTTAACACAACAACAAAATATTCTATAGCCATCCTAGCCAAGTAGGCCAAACGAACAACTTACCTCTTACACACTTAGTCAATGCATGCAAATGAAAACCGTTCAAAAGCGCTCATTTCCTAAATGCCAATATCAAATCACATTTGAAAAATGCACCACAATTAACCGTCGATCCACGTCTCTGTGGACCCCTACCGAGACCCCGTCGGATCTAACCCGTAGTGGTTAAAAGCAAGCTCGTCGATCCACGTCTCTGTGGACCCCTACCGAGACCCCGTCGGATCTAACCCGTAGTGAGCATACACACACACACCATTACTCATGCAATACTAACATGCTAAGAATGTAAGTTCATTAAGAATACTCACTAGAGATGGCCATTAACTCGACACCATTATCAAACTCTTCAAAACACAATAACAGGATTAAATACGGAATATACGATTCCATAACTTTAAACAATAGGAGTACCAACATAAAATCCTTCAACGTTCAAAATAATCAAATCATAATCAATTCTCAAAACACCGTTCACAAATCACGCTCGTTTTGAAAGAAAGCCTTTAACGAGGCCAAATCAAATCCTTTGAAACTTCATTTCAAATAACCAAACAAACGCATCAAGACGACCACCGATCATCATATCCATAAACGAGAAAAGTATGGGCAAGGTACTTGCCTCGAATAAGAACAACGCGAGAATCGACAAGTAGGTTGGCCCGAACCGACTACGAACCCGCCGACTCCACCGAACGCCAACTCACGTTCATAAACTACGAAGGACAAATAATAACAATGAAATGAATTCCATAACACGACTCAAAGCCGTTGAATTCAAAGAACGAATGACGAAAGTTCACGGATTTCCCCCAAAACGGCCAAGAACACGATTCGTTCCGTCAAGACCCGAAAACGGAATTTCAAGATGAAATATGGATATACAATCCATAGAATATGTTTAACAACATCATTTAACCATAATCGATCCATCGAAAACGGATGAAAAACGAGATCGGGGGCAAATCCCCCAAAAAGTCAACTCGAAGGAAATCAAGAAATATACTTCGATTCGACGAAGAACAATGGATTAAATGATGTTAAACACAAGAATACTATCAAGATTAATCATACCCATCATGAATTAATCAACAACACGGAACGAATCGGACGAAATTGCAAAAATCCCCAAATTCCCGAAATTAGGGTTCTAAGGAATATTACCTTGATTCGCTGGATCAAAGGATGATAACGGACGATTGATTGATGTTATGGACTCCAGAACTTCATGGTTTTGTTGTTAAACAACATGGCTTCGCCCGGGAATCGCCACTCGCGGAAGGAGAAGGAAGGAAATGAAAAGCGAAGTGAAATGTATTTGCTCGGCCCATATTTATACTCGGCCGGACTAGCGTGCGCTAGCCTTACCGGACTAGCGTGCGCTATCGGCGGTATCGGCCAGTACCCTCGGCGGGGCCTAACACCGGCATCACCGACCAACCTGCCCGGCCGAACCTGCCGACCTAACTCCGCTTAGCGTGCGCTACGGCCGGATGCTGCCAGCGCGCTGGCACATCCGATAGCCACTGGATCGACTGCCGGCAGTAACGTCGCTAGCCGGCCGGCAATGCGCTTCGCCTGCCGACTAAGCGCGCGCTACGCTCGGCGTAGCGTGCGCTACTGCCGATCTGGCCGAGTCGAGAACCTCGAAACCCCATCGCCCGGGCGGATAAGCGTCGCTGACCACGGCCACCGGCGTGCGCTACACTGCCGGTTAGCGCGCGACCTTCCGGCCGTAGCGTGCGCTCGCGGTTCTGCCGCACCGTCCGCCGATGCCCGCAATCGTCGGCGATCCATACCGTCCGGCCCGATCCCGCCGTCGAGGCTCGGCGACCCGATTTCCAAAGCAGGCCGGAGCGAACACGGCGAAAAGTTCGCGGACAACATAAGCGACTCGAAATGAAAGCGTAATACCATAATTAGTCATACGCGACCAAGAAAGCGGGTCGAGACAACAATTACAGATACGGATACGTAACTTTCAAGAAATTACAAAATGGCCCAAAACGCCCGGAAATCACGATACGTGATCGAATAACCAAACCGAAGTTCACAACACGTCTAACAAAGTTAAATGGACTTGCGGGAAACTCGAAACAGCAGTTTCGGTCGAGATTCGCAAGAATCGAACTCAAGTGCGGAAAAGTCGCTAAAAGCACGAACTCAATAACGACACCGAAACGAACTCGGATGTCAAAAAGTGTAGAATTAATCATTCTCAGAATGACGAAACGGTCATGAGCGAGTCGTCAAAACGGACTCCGACCGAAAAAAAAGAAATTACCGGAAATCGAAAATTGCGGATATTACAAATGTATGGTGGAAAATTTCTTCACCTTATTGGAGACGAAGCTTGGAATGCACTTGAAAATATGTCAATTAATTCACAACAATGGAATTCACTCGACTCTAGAGCCAAATCGATGCATACGACCCCAAAAAAAGGTGGAATTTACGAGGTTAAACAAGATGTTGAAATAAAATCTACTATAGATGATTTAGTACGAAAAGTGGATGCGTTAGTCTTGAAGCAATCCATCCCCGTCAAACTCAAAACCTCAATTTTGCATTTCATGTGCGGAATCATTTCATTCATCTCAATCTTGTCCCTCTGGTCCACAAAATCAAGAAATTTTTAATGAAGAAGTCAATGTGTTACATTCATATGGAAAATCTTCGGACAGTCCATTTGCTCCAACTTATAATCCAAATTGGAGGAATCATCCAAATTTTTCCGAAGCAAAATATGCCTCCAATGAATCAAGGAGGACATCAAATGAATATGCCAAATCAACAAAATGTCCGTCCTAATCAATATCCTCCAAATACTTATCGGTATCCTTCTATAGTGCCAAAGAAACCATCTTTGGAAGATACGTTGCAACAATTCATGCAATCTACTCAACAAATGTTCCAATCAACTCGGCCAAGTACATGCAGTCAAAATCACAGGCTATTTATAAGCTTGAAAAACAAATTGGTCAACTTGCAACAACTTTAGCCGAAAGAGAAAAGGGAAAATTTCCGAGTCACCCATCCCTAATCCTAAAGGACAATATGAAGTAAACTCTTCTAACGCAGTTCCATAACTACCCTTAGAAGTGGAAAAGAAATACAAAAGCCAGAATATGATCCGGAAGAAAAATCAAATGAACCACAAGTTTCAAAACCAAAAGATTCTAAGGAAAAAGAAAAGCCTTACGTTCCAAAAGCTCCATTTCCTGAAAGACTTATTCCAAAAGATAAAAGTGTGCAATACAAAGATATAATGGAAATATTTAAACAAGTTCGAATAAATATTCCATTCCTTGATGCTATTAAACAAGTGCACCTTATTATAAGTTCTTGAAAGATCTTTGCCTTTGTAAAAGAAGAACAAATGTTCCAAGAAAGGCATTTTTAGTGAACATGTTAGCTCAATAATCCAAAATAAAACTCCCGTTAAGTATAAAGATCTGGTAGTCCTACAATATCTTGTGTCATTGGAGATCACATCATTAAACGAGCCTTGCTTGATTTAGGAGCCAGTGTGAATTTATTACCATATTACATTTATACACAACTTGGATTAGGGAGCTAAAATCAACATCCGTGATACTTCAACTATGATAGATCTATAAAAATACCTCGAGGAATCGTAGAGGATGTTACGATTCAAGTAGATAAATTCTACTTTCTGTTGATTTTATAGTCATAGACACTTGAACTGTTGAGAATACCAAAGATCAAATCCTGTTATTTTAGGAAGGCCATTTTTAGCTACTTCAAATGCATTAATTAAGCGTAGAAATGGCATCATAAAATTTTCTTTTGGAAATATGATTGAACTAAATATGTTTAACATTTCTCAACAACATGATGATCTTGATGATGTCTGTGAGGTAAATATGATAGAGAGTATGGGTCCTTATTTCTTTCCAAAATGGATGATGATGATCTTTTTGAAAAGTCTTGCTCATTTTGGCTCGATTTTGACATCGACAATTCAATTAATTAAGTAACTTCTTTACCAGATTCTACACCATTATTGGATAATGATAAATGGAAAGCTAAAACCGAACCACTTGAGAGCCAAATGAATAATGAAGTAACTATTGAGGATTCAAAGATAGAGCTCAATCCATTACGAATCTCTAAAATATGCATTTTTAGGGCCATCGAAACCACACTGTCATCATAGCATCTGATTTAGATGAAGAACGAGAAGATAAGTTAATCAATGTTCTTAAAGAACATAAAGAAGCAATAAATTTGGACCATCTCCGATATTAAAGGTATTAATCCTTCTATATGCATGCATCGAATTCACCTTGAAGAAAATGCGAAAAGTTCCCGAGAATTTCAAAGAAAACTGAATCCTAATTTGAAAGAAGTTGTAAGAGCTGAAATAATCAAACTCTTAGATGTAGGGATCATCTACACTATTTCGATAGCTCTTGGGTCGATCCTGTTCATATGGTTCCAAAGAAATCGCATAAGCGTAATCACGAATGAAGAAAATGAACTTGTTCCAACCAATTCAAAGCTGGATGGAGAGTCTCATTGATTACAGAAAATTGAACTCTGTTACAAGAAAAGATCACTTTCCACTTCCTTTTATTGATCAAATGCTAGAAAGGTTAGCCGGCCATGCTTATTATTGTTTTCTTGATGGATATTCCGGCTATAACCAAATTCCCATTGCTCCTGAAGATCAAGAAAAACCACTTTTACCTGTCCTTTCGGAACTTTTGCTTACCGACGAATGCCATTTGGTCTGTGTAATGCACCTGCTACTTTTCAGCGGTGTATGATGAGCATTTTTTCTGACATGGTTGAGCGTTTTTTGGAAATTTTTATGGATGATTTTTCTGTATTCGGGTCTAGCTTTGATGAATGTTTACACAACTTAACCCAAGTGTTGGTTAGGTGTAAGGAGAAGAATCTTGTCCTAAACTGGGAAAAATATCATTTCCTTTTGTCATGATCATGCATGTGGAGGTCATTTTAGTTCAAAAAAAACAACTGCTAAAATTCTGCAATGTGGTTTTTATTGGCCAACACTTTTCAAAGATACACATTCATATTGCAGCACATGTGATAGATGTCAAAGATTAGGTCGAATTTCTAAACGAAATATGATGCCTTTAAACCCAATTTTAATTATTGAAATATTTGATGTTTGGGGCATAGATTTTATGGGACCTTTTCAAATTTCTTTTGGCAATCTTTACATCCTTGTGGCCGTCGATTATGTTTCAAAATGGGTAGAAGCAATTGCTTGCAAAACAAATGACCACAAAGTCGTGGTAAAATTTTTGAAAGAAAATATTTTTTCCAGATTTGGAACAACACGAGCAATTATAAGTGATGGAGGAAAACATTTTTGTAATAAATTTTTGAATCATTTATTTAAAAAATATGGTGTTACACATAAAGTTGCTACTCCTTATCACCCTCAAACAAGTGGCCAAGTTGAAATTTCAAACAGAGAAATCAAACATATTCTTGAAAAAACTGTTAATCCTACAAGGAAAGATTGGTCTTTGCGATTGAATGATGCATTGTGGGCTTACCGTACTGCTTTTAAAACTCCCATCGGAATGTCTCCATTTAGGCTTGTCTTTGGAAAACCATGTCATTTGTCTGTTGAATTGGAACATAGAGCATACTGGGCCATAAAACGATTAAATTTTTCATTAGACATGGCTGGAATTCATAGGAAACTTCAACTAAATGAATTGGAAGAAATCAGAAATGATGCGTACGATTGTGCAAGGAAATATAAGGACAAAATGAAATTTTTTCATGATAAACACATTTTGAGAAAAACTTTTTCTCCGTCAAAAAGTCCTTCTTTTTAACTCTCGTTTGTTATTATTTCCGTGCAAGTTACGTTCACGGTGGTCCGGTCCATTTATTATTCATACGGTCTATCCTCACGAGTCAGAGAAATTGAAAATCCAAAAATGGTAATATTTTCAAAGTGAATGGTCAACGGTTAAAACCATATTTGGAATTAAAATCTTTTGAGGTAGAAGAGATTCTTCTTAAGGACCCCGATATTGTGGATTAATACTCCATTGTGTTTGCCGGTCAAGTGGCGGATAACGGTACTCGTGGCTAGTAAAGTCGGATTTTCGCTTCCCACAATAACCGATTTTGTAGATATTTTTATTTTATTTTTAATTATGGAAGAAACTTTGAAAACAATTGAAAAAGATTTCCTTTCTTAGCAAAAAGTCATTTTGAAACTTTACCAAGCGAGTTGAAAGAATGAGGTTGCTTATGAATAACGGCATACCTTTTGATATTCGATTCATTATTGAAGCCAAAGTGAGAATAGCGGGTGAGTTCACGGAAACACCAACTAGATTTTTACCAGGCTTGGAAAAAGTTCATATGCCAAGAAACGACGAGCAAAGAAAATCGCCGTTTGCTACAAATGTGCTAGGTGGAACCGTGATTCAAGATGTCGATCTTTAGGAATTCCTTCCACAAACAGAGAAGATAAAATTCGGTTCATCAAGGATGGTCTCGAATAAGGAGAATTTAGATGATATCGAAATTTCTCTTGACACGCATCCTAGTGGACTCGTACATTACGGATTCGATGTTTGTGGAATAAATTCAAACCGAATATGAACAACGTCTTGGGAATCGACGTTAAAAGACTCGCTTGCCAATTTGTAAGAAAATTGGATGGGAAGCTTCTCCCCACTCATAGAAGGCGTTTAATCCGCTTCGAACGTAAAATCGAGAGGAAGATGTGAGCCACAATCACAACTACCGTACATACACGTGAGTATCTTTATTTTTGTCGCTTTTTTAGATTTTACGAATAAAAAACGTGATACGCAATAAATGCATTCATTATTCTATTGAGTAGTTGAAGCGCAATTAACGCGGTCACAGATTTGATAAATCTTTTTACTTTATTTTGCATCTATAAATAAACGTTGCAGTTGTTTCTTTTCTGCATCCCTCAAACTTGTATTCTTTTCATTATCTCTCTAAGTAATTTTCTTTTCAAAAAAAAAAAATGGAATCATCATCTTCCGCAAAAAGATTTAACTCCATCTGCATTTTTGGTGGAGCTAGTCATGGGAAAGAGGCTTGCTTTATCAAGCGGCCCACAACTTGGGTCGTACCTTAGGAAAAAAATGCATTCATGTAGTTTACGGAGGAGGAAGTCTAGGATTAATGGGACGTCTGCTTTACGCCTATCTGGAAGGAGTAAGAGTGTTGGGAATCATTCCAAAACCTCTGGCCGAAAGTAAAATCACTGGAGCAACTATTGGAGATGAGTTCAGAGCCGTGAATATGCAAGACCGCATAACTCACATGATAAATAATGCCGATGCCTTTATCACCCTTCCCGGTGGTTTTGGCACTCTTGAGGAACTTTTTCATGTGGTTACCAGAGCCCACTAAATGTTCATACGAAACCAATAGGTCTGCTAAATGTCAATGGTTTCTTCGATGGTTTACTATCTTTCATCAACTACTCTTCCGAAAAGGTTTTATTTCGAGCGTGCTAAACGAATCATAGTTGTTGCAACAACACCGAAGAGCCGATCAAAAACTTATTGCATTTGTTCCCGAACTGCACTCACTCTAGCTAATATTGTTTGGATGGAAGATTTCACCGTATGGAAACGCAAAATTGATACATTCCTTTCCTCCGATATCCCACTTCATCCCTCTTGTTGTTTTTACTTTTTAGCGAGTGTAAAATCGTGAAAATGATGGCGGCTTAAGGAGTTTTCTTTTCGATCTCTTGACGCGCATCTATCCACGATTTATGTATTGTTATTTCTATTGTACTTTTTCTCGTTTGTTTTTAATAAAAGCATTGATGGCGGCGTAAGGCGACTCTTCTGACTCTCTTGAAGCGCATCTAGGTTGTTTGTGTTATACTTAGGGTATATATTTTCTTTTGTTGTTTTGCCACACTTATTTCTTGCAGGTCCAAAAAAAAAAAAAAAAAAAAATAAAAAAAAAAAAAAACGGCCTAAAAAAAAAAAAACGGGAGGTCAAGTGCGAAAATCATCACTATATATACATAAAATAGCACTTGAACTATCCTTTAAGTGATACATAAATCCTTCCAGAAGATCCATTGCATGCTTTTCCTTACACAAGAGTATGACCTTACCAGATGAATATTCAAATACCATGTACAGAATAACTTGGGGATGATGGGTTGAGAGTTTTCATTACAAGAAGGGGGGGTGTTGATTGTTATTTGTAGGATTTGTTATGCATCTAAATTCACAATTGATCTTGGCTAGCAAACCTCATAATTTTCCCTTTATCCTACCCATTCCCAAAGCCACGTTACAACCAAATGAAAGACCTTTTGATTTATGCATGAGTTTATTTTTAAGTAGTGGAGATTTGATTTTTGACCAAGCATATGGTAATGACACATTATGCTTTGATATGAGTGAACTCTTCTCGAATATCCCGTATATATACTTGAGTGAAGAGTGATATCCACTGTGAGGGTATTGAATCTTTTGGCATTCGATTCTCAATGAAGTTGTTAGAATTTGGTGCGGCATCCTATTTTTCTCCGATCTCACTGGGTCATGATCACTTGTTCTCTCTTGATATTGGTTTTGTCATGATTTTTTCAGCATATGAGTATTATAACTCGGGTATAAGATTTGCCCGAGGACGTGCAAAAGATAAGTGTGGGGGAATTTGTTTAGTATATTTTGAGTAATATTTTTATTAGTATTTTATGTATATAATTGTGTGTTTTGTGTGATAATTTATTCGTTTTACCATATATTTATATTATTTCATTTTCTTAGAATTTTCTATAATTTTATGTCATTTTTGGATAATTAATTGGAATTAAATTATATCTGCAGTTAACCAACCTACAAGACAGATCAATTGGTTCAAGGGCGATATTTTTACAAAACTCAAATATAGTCACGACTGGTCTCACTTTATTCGTCTCGTCGAGACGATCGCTTTAAAAAAATCATCCAAATCCGAGTTCGTATGAAGAAGTTATGACCGTCGAAGGACAATTAAATAGACGACTATATTGCGCCACGTCAACACCTGATTGGACCGGAATTTCAACTCTGTGCTGATGTCATCCATGACATCAGCACTCATGGCAGCCGTGTATTATTGTTGGGGGTGGAATTTTTAATTGTAAAAATGATTATTTTATTGATTTTAAAGTAGTATAAATAGGGAATGATTGTGTAGTGTTTGGAGAGGAGAAAAAAGGAGAAAAAATAGAGAGATATTATTGTAAGGGAGAGAAAAAAAAGGAGAAAAAATAGAGAGATATTATTGTAAGGGAGAGAAAAAATATTGTGTAATAAAATTATATTTGTGTAATAATATTATGAAATATTTATTTATTTGTGTTGTTATTATGAGTGAGTAATTTTCTTTTACTGGGGTTATGATGAAACCATGTCTATATTATTATTAATATTTATATAATAATTCCAAATAAATATTTTTAACGATTATGATTTTCGCTTCAATAGTGGAATATTATTTCATCAATTATATCACGTATTTTTGATAGTTATAAATTCCCCCTTGCTTTGTGATTATTGATATTAGTTAATTTCTTTGATTATTTGTTTTCCATTAAATTGGATACATATAATGCTTAGAAATTACATTTTTTAAGCGAAGGAAAATCTATATTTGAATTATAATTTTGTAATAATTTTCAAATCTATATGGATATATTGAGATTGATTTCAGAATCTTTTCAATGAATTTCTTTGAATTAAATTATTAAATAAATAATAAATTGACATTGGTGGACTCTAAACCATAGTAAATTATTTAAAATCAATTTATCTAAAATCTACTTAAAAATTACTGTTATTTAATGCAATTATTATAACCATTCAAAAATAAATTATTTGGGACTAGGTTAGAATTTAATATAATTTGGTTCAAAACGATAGGAATCATTTGACTTCACTAGTATAGTCCTCCCTGTGGAATCGACCTTGCACCGCATATCTACATCGAACAAATCGTGCGCTTGCGAGTATAAGACTAAAGAATCAAACCAACAACAAGTTTTTGGCGCCGGAGTTGCGCAAACGAAGTACAAGAAGACCGTCGTCACCAAGTTAGTTGAATTCTTCTACTAGTTATTTATTTTACTGCTTTTCTTTATTATTATCTGTCTTTTTAATATCTGTTAGTTGTAGAATTTATTTTATTCATAAAGAAAAATCTGAAAAATTTTAAAAACTTTTAATAATAAATATAAGTAATAATAATAAAACCTACTGTTCATTTTCGTAAAAATAATAATAAAATAATAATAAAAAAATTAAAAAAGTCCAAAAATATATAAAAATATAAAAAAAAATCTGAAAAACTTTAAAAAATTCAGAACTTATTTATTTTTATTTAAAAAAAAAAAGAGATCTGGAAAATACAAAAAAGTTTCAGATTTTATGGTAATATTTTTGTAATTTTGGTATATTAATATTATAAATATCAAAAATTTTTATTTAAATTCGAAAAAAAATAAAAAATAAAAAATAATAAAAAGAAATTAAAAATAATCTGGAATATTATTTTCCGTAATAAATAAAAATCTAAATTATTTTATTTTATTTTTAAAAGTAAAACCTGCTAGTTTTATTAAAAAATTTAATTTTCATAAAAATCTAAAAAAAAATCAATTAAGAATTAATAATTTAAACAATCTGGAATATATATATAATAAAATAAACTTTCTGAACTTTGAATTTTTTTTAATAAAAACAGAATTTATTTTTTTTAAAATAAATTACAATATTTTAATAAAAAAGGGAAAATAATAAAAAAAAAAGACAGAAACGATAATTTATAAAAAAAAAAAAAACTATTTCTATTGTTTGCATAAAATAAAAGTTTGTAATTTTAATTTTTTTAATTACCTTTTTTTTAAAAGGTAAGAACTGTTTTACCTTTTATAAAAACTTTTATAAAAATTGTTTTAAAACTGTTTGCATAAAAAGCTTTTAAAAATCTGATTTTTTTATAAAAATAAATAATATATCTTGATATATATATATATATATATTAGCTCAATATTATTAGTCTAAAAATATAATAAAATTATAATAAATATAAAAATATAAAATAAATATAAAATAATACAAAAAAAATCAGAATTTTTTTTTTAATTTTTATATCTTGTCTTTAGTTCTAATAGAATCTTCTAGTGGTAAATTTAGATTGTATTTTTAGTTGTTATTTTCTACTTACATTATTCTTAGACATTTAGTTTAGTTGTAATATTTCTCGTCGTATAATTTAGTTTATCAATAGATATTGCTTCCGTAGATCAATTAGTAAATTTATTCCTTTGCAATCTATTACATCCTATAATTTTAGTAATAATTATAATAATTATCATTATTATTAATAATAATAAAAATATATAAAAAAAAATTAATTAAACAATAAAATCCTTTAAAAGATTCAACAAGGGATTGATATTTTTCACTCACTACTTTATTCGATTTGAATAGAGAAAAGCTAAATATCAATCTTGTACAAACTGATTTTGAAAATCGATTGAATTTTGGCAAAAAGGCATCCATTGTACATGCCAAGAAAGTTGGATTTTAAGTGCGACTGCCAGACGCCCAACGATCTGGAAGTTCGATCGACTATCATAATTTGGTTTGTATGCAAAGTTAAAAAAATTGTAATATCGGTGAATGCAAGTTTGGCAACGAAATAATAAAGGTCGATTAACGAGAAGAAGATTGTCCTTAACTAAAATTGAAGTTCAACAAATAAAACCGATACCAAAAATGGACGAAATCGAAAATCGGAATAATCAAGTTGCAAAAGAAAAAACTTTAATAGAATATTTTTCTCCGGTGAGTGCTAATTCTCCCTCTTGCATAGTGTTGCCTACGACTAATGCAACTCATTTCGAACTTAAACCATCAATAATTCAACTTCTTCCATCTTTTCACGGTTTGGAAAGAGAAGATCCGTATATGCATGTCAAGGAATTTCTCGATATTTGTTCTACTTTCCGATTCCAAAATTTCTCGATGAATCACAAACTTAGATTATTTCCATTTTCTCTCAAAGATAAAGCAAAATTCTCGCTAAATTCTCTTCAAGCAAGAACAATTACTAGTTGGGACCAACTAGTGAATAAATTTCTCGCAAAATTTTTTCCAATGTCCAAAACGATAGTCTTAGAAGAGAAATATCCGAATTTTTCCAAAAGAAAATGAAGAATTTTACGAGTGTTGGGAAAGATTTAATGATTTAATCCTTAAGTGTCCCCATCATGGTTTTGAAATATGGCGTTTGGTAAAATATTTTTATGACGGTTTAACTCCAAACAATCGCCAATTAATCCAATCAATGCATGGTGGAAAATTTCTTCACCTTATTGGAGACGAAGCTTGGAATGCACTTGAAAATATGTCAATTAATTCACAACAATGGAATTCACTCGACTCTAGAGCCAAATCGATGCATACGACCCCAAAAAGGTGGAATTTACGAGGTTAAACAAGATGTTGAAATAAAATCTACTATAGATGATTTAGTACGAAAAGTGGATGCGTTAGTCTTGAAGCAATCCATCCCCTCGTCAAACTCAAAAATGAATTTTGCATTTCATGTGCGGAATCATTTCATTCATCTCAATCTTGTCCTCTGGTCCACAAAATCAAGAAATTTTTAATGAAGAAGTCAATGTGTTACATTCATATGGAAAATCTTCTGACAATCCATTTGCTCCAACTTATAATCCAAATTGGAGGAATCATCCAAATTTTTCTGGAAGCAAAATATGCCTCCAATGAATCAAGGAGGACATCAAATGAATATGCCAAATCAACAAAATGTCCGTCCTAATCAATATCCTCCAAATACTTATCAAGATCCTTCTATAGTGCCAAAGAAACCATCTTTGGAAGATACGTTGCAACAATTCATGCAATCTACTCAACAAATGTTCCAATCAACTCAAAGAAGTCGCATACCAAACTCACGGACTATTTCTAAGCTTGAAACACAAATTGGTCAACTTGCAACAACTTTAGTGAAAGAGAAAAGGGAAAATTTCCGAGTCACCCATCCCTAATCCTAAAGGACAATATGAAGTAAACTCTTCTAACGCAGGTTCACCCATAACTACCCTTAGAAGTGGAAAAGAAATACAAAAGCCTGAATATGATCTAGAAGAAAAATCAAATGAACCACAAGTTTCAAAACCAAAAGATTCTAAGGAAAAAGAAAAGCCTTACGTTCCAAAAGCTCCATTTCCTGAAAGACTTATTCCAAAAGATAAAAGTGTGCAATACAAAGATATAATGGAAATATTTAAACAAGTTCGAATAAATATTCCATTCCTTGATGCTATTAAACAAGTGCCTGCTTATTCTAAGTTCTTGAAAGATCTTTGCACTGTAAAAAGAAGAACAAATGTTCCAAGAAAGGCATTTTTAGCTGAACATGTTAGCTCAATAATCCAAAATAAAACTCCCGTTAAGTATAAAGATCCTGGTAGTCCTACAATATCTTGTGTCATTGGAGATCACATCATTAAACGAGCCTTGCTTGATTTAGGAGCCGTGTGAATTTATTACCATATTCTGTTTATACACAACTTGGATTAGGGAGCTAAAATCAACATCCGTGATACTTCAACTAGGTGATAGATCTATAAAAATACCTCGAGGAATCGTAGAGGATGTTACGATTCAAGTAGATAAATTCTACTTTCCTGTTGATTTTATAGTCATAGACATCGAACTGTTGAGAATACCAAAGATCAAATCCTGTTATTTTAGGAAGGCCATTTTTAGCTACTTCAAATGCATTAATTAAGCGTAGAAATGGCATCATAAAATTTTCTTTTGGAAATATGACTGTTGAACTAAATATGTTTAACATTTCTCAACAACATGATGATCTTGATGATGTCTGTGAGGTAAATATGATAGAGAGTATGGGTCCTTATTTCTTTCCAAAAATGGATGATGATGATCTTTTTGAAAGCTGTCTTGCTCATTTTGGCTCAGATTTTGACATCGACAATTCAATTAATGAAGTAAATTCTTTACTAGAGTCTACACCATTATTGGATAATGATAAATGGAAAGCTAAAACCGAACCACTTGAGAGCCAAATGAATAATGAAGTAACTATTGAGGATTCAAAGATAGAGCTCAATCCATTACCTGAATCTCTAAAATATGCATTTTTAGGGCCATCAGAAACCATAGCATCTGATTTATATGAAGAACGAGAAGATAAGTTAATCAATGTTATTAAAGAACATAAAGAAGCAATATTCTGGACCATCTCCGATATTAAAGGTATTAATCCTTCTATATGCATGCATCGAATTCACCTTGAAGAAAATGCGAAAACTTCCCGAGAATTTCAAAGAAGACTAAATCCTAATTTGAAAGAAGTTGTAAGAGCTGAAATAATCAAACTCTTAGATGTAGGGATCATCTACCCTATTTCTGATAGCTCTTGGGTCGATCTGTTCATATGGTTCCAAAGAAATCGGCATAACCGTAATCACGAATGAAGAAAATGAACTTGTTCCAACCGAATTCAAACTGGATGGAGAGTCTGTATTGATTACGAAAATTGAACTCTGTTACAAGAAAAGATCACTTTCCACTTCCTTTTATTGATCAAATGCTAGAAAGGTTAGCCGGCCATGCTTATTATTGTTTTCTTGATGGATATTCGGCTATAACCAAATTCCCATTGCTCTGAAGATCAAGAAAAACCACTTTTACCCGTCCTTTCTAACTTTTGCTTACCGACGAATGCCATTTGGTCTGTAATGCACTGCTACTTTTCGGTGTATGATGAGCATTTTTCCGACATGGTTGAGCGTTTTTGGAAATTTTTATGGATGATTTTTACGTATTCGGGTCTAGCTTTGATGAATGTTTACACAACTTAACCCAAGTGTTGGTTAGGTGTAAGGAGAAGAATCTTGTCCTAAACTGGGAAAAATGTCATTTTATGGTTAAAAGGAATTGTCTTAGGACATGTGATTTCGAAAAAGGAATTGAGGTGGACAAATCTAAAGTTGATTTAATATCCAGTCTTCCACCCCCACGAGCGATTAAAGAAATTCGGTCATTCTTAGGCCATCTTGGTTTTTACTGTCGATTCATCAAAGATTTTAGTAAAATCTCAAGGCCATTATGTAATTTACTTTCAAAAGACACACCTTTCGTATTTGATGATCATTGTCTAAAAGCTTTTAAGACACTCAAATCTATGTTGAGCTCGCACCTATCATCAAATCTCCAAACCGGAATCTTCCTTTTGAAATAATGTATATGCATCCGACTATGCCGTCGGTGTAGTATTGGGTCAAAGAGAAAATAAATTGCCAATTGTAATATATTATGCTAGTAGAACTCTAAATGATGCCCAATTAAATTATTCTACAATCGAAAAGAATTGCTTGCGATGCTTTTGCTTTAGACAAATTTCGACCTTACTTGATTGGTTCAAAAGTCATAATTTACTCCGATCATGCTGCATTAAAATATCTTCTTTCTAAGAAAGATGCTAAACCTCGCTTGATCCGTTGGATTCTATTGTTACAAGAGTTTGACTTAGAAATTCGAGATAAAAAAGGTGTTGAAAATGTTGTTGCTGATCATTTGTCTAGGCTAATCGTGAATTTTACTGATAAAGAACCTCCCATTAATGAAACTTTCCCTGATGAACAACTCATGTCTGTTTCTCAAATACCTTGGTATGCAGACATTGTCAATTACCTTGTTACTGGTAACATGCCATCTCATTGGAATAATCAAGATAAAACAAAATTTTTAAACGAAGTAAAAAAATTCTTTTGGGATGATCCATATTTGTTCAAATATTGTCCTGATCAAATTATTAGGAGATGTGTGCCAGAATATGAACAACAAAATATCATTTCCTTTTGTCATGATCATGCATGTGGAGGTCATTTTAGTTCAAAAAAAACAACTGCTAAAATTCTGCAATGTGGTTTTTATTGGCCAACACTTTTCAAAGATACACATTCATATTGCAGCACATGTGATAGATGTCAAAGATTAGGTCGAATTTCTAAACGAAATATGATGCCTTTAAACCCAATTTTAATTATTGAAATATTTGATGTTTGGGGCATAGATTTTATGGGACCTTTTCCAATTTCTTTTGGCAATCTTTACATCCTTGTGGCCGTCGATTATGTTTCAAAATGGGTAGAAGCAATTGCTTGCAAAACAAATGACCACAAAGTCGTGGTAAAATTTTTGAAAGAAAATATTTTTTCCAGATTTGGAACACCACGAGCAATTATAAGTGATGGAGGAAAACATTTTTGTAATAAATTTTTGAATCATTTATTTAAAAATATGGTGTTACACATAAAGTTGCTACTCCTTATCACCCTCAAACAAGTGGCCAAGTTGAAATTTCAAACAGAGAAATCAAACATATTCTTGAAAAAACTGTTAATCCTACAAGGAAAGATTGGTCTTTGCGATTGAATGATGCATTGTGGGCTTACCGTCTCGCTTTTAAAACTCCCATCGGAATGTCTCCATTTAGGCTTGTCTTTGGAAAACCATGTCATTTACTGTTGAATTGGAACATAGAGCATCTTGGGCCATAAAGCGATTAAATTTTTCATTAGACATGGTGGAATTCATAGGAAATTTCAACTAAATGAATTGGAAGAAATCGAAATGATGCGTACGATTGTGCAAGGAAATATAAGGACAAAATGAAATTTTTCATGATAAACACATTTTGAGAAAAACTTTTTCTCCTGGTCAAAAAGTCCTTCTTTTTAACTCTCGTTTGTTATTATTTCCGGGCAAGTTACGTTCACGGTGGTCTGGTCCATTTATTATTCATACGGTCTATCCTCACGGAGTGTAGAAATTGAAAATCCAAAAAATGGTAATATTTTCAAAGTGAATGGTCACGGTTAAAACCATATTTGGAATTAAAATCTTTTGAGGTAGAAGAGATTCTTCTTAAGGACCCCGATATTGTGGATTAATACTCCATTGTGTTTGCCCGGTCAAGTGGCGGATAACGGTACTCCGTGGCTAGTAAAGTCGGATTTTCAGTTTCCCACAATAACTGATTTTGTAGATATTTTTATTTTATTTTTAATTATGGAAGAAACTTTGAAAACAATTGAAAAAAGATTTCCCTTTCTTAGCAAAAAAGTCATTTTGAAACTTTACCAAGCCAGAGTTGAAAGAATGAGGTTGCTTATGAATAACGGCATACCTTTTGATATTCGATTCATTATTGAAGCCAAAGTGAGAATAGCGGGTGAGTTCACGGAAACACCAACTAGATTTTTACGAGGGCTTGGAAAAAGTTCATATGCCAAGAAACGACGAGCAAAGAAAATCGCCGTTTGCTACAAATGTGCTAGGTGGAACTGTGATTCAAGATGTCGATCTTTAGGAATTCCTTCCACAAACAGAGAAGATAAAATTCAGTTCATCAAGGATGGTCTGAATAAGGAGAATTTAGATGATATCGAAATTTCTCTTGACACGCATCCTAGTGGACTTGTACATTACGGGATTCGATGTTTGTGGAATAAATTCAAACCAGAATATGAACAACGTCTTGGGAATCTGACGTTAAAAGACCCTGTTTGCCAATTTGTAAGAAAATTGGATGGGAAGCTTCTCCCCGACTCATAGAAGGCGTTTAATCCGTTTCGAACGTAAAATCGGAGGAAGATGTGAGCCACAATCACAACTACCGTACATACACGTGAGTATCTTTATTTTTTGTCGTTTTTAGATTTTGAATAAAAAACGTGATCAATAAATGCATTCATTATTCTATTGAGTAGTTGAAGCGCAATTAACGCAGTCCAGATTTGATAAATCTTTTTACTTTATTTTGCATCTATAAATAAACGTTGCGATTGTTTCTTTTACGCATCCCTCAAACTTGTATTCTTTTCATTATCTCTCTAAGTAATTTTCTTTTCCAAAAAAAAAAAAAAAAAAAAAAGGCTTGAGCAAAGCGTCGTCTTTCATAAACAGGAAGTCTTATTTAAACCCTTACTCCATTGTTCTTTTTACACAATAAGGATATTGTTTATCATTAAGTGTGGGGAAGGTATATATCTATATCTATATCTATATATATATATATATGCAATATTAAATAAAAAAAAAGGGCTGAAAATCACGGCACCATTTTCTTGAGAAAACGTTAGTGAAAAAATCATTTTTGGGATATTTCTTGGTTTTGATAATGGATTTGGATGAAGGTGTATGGGATTCGACACAACACCCTTTTGTGAGTTTTGAGCCTTAGAGCAATCCTTATATATACGCTCTATATTTTTGTTGTGTGGTCAAACATATTGTGTTCATTCTAGAACTTGCTCATTTATACATTTCGAGACTACATTCATAAACTCTTGCATTAAGATGATAAAGGCAATTAGGATTAACCCTTGTTGGCTTATATTTTTCCCACCCATTACATTTTATCCTTAGAAGCCCCATTGAGCCTGAGCCTATTTCTTTGATCAAGCACATTACTTTAGCCATTATCCATTCTTGTTGATGACTCATCCATTTGCACCCTCTAGTCAAAGATTTAATTGTGAACTAGATGTGTGACAAATAGGGGCCGATGTTCATAAGAGTATTGTGGAGATTAAGAGCTTTTGTTGAAAGTGAAAGGGTGTGAAGTACATTGGAGTATTGAACCAAAAAAAAAAATATAAATAAAGGCCAAAAAAAAAAATCTAAAAAAAAAAAAAAAAAAAAAACGGGAGGTCAAGTGCGAAAATCATCACTATATATACATAAAATAGCACTTGAACTATCCTTTAAGTGATACATAAATCCTTCCAGAAGATCCATTGCATACTTTTCCTTACACAAGAGTATGACCTTACCAGATGAATATTCAAATACCATGTACAGAATAACTTGGGGATGATGGGTTGAGAGTTTTCATTACAAGAAGGGGGGGTGTTGATTGTTATTTGTAGGATTTGTTATGCATCTAAATTCACAATTGATCTTGGCTAGCAAACCTCATAATTTTCCCTTTATCCTACCCATTCCCAAAGCCACGTTACAACCAAATGAAAGACCTTTTGATTTATGCATGAGTTTATTTTTAAGTAGTGGAGATTTGATTTTTGACCAAGCATATGGTAATGACACATTATGCTTTGATATGAGTGAACTCTTCTCGAATATCCCGTATATACACTTGAGTGAAGAGTGATATCCACTGTGAGGGTATTGAATCTTTTGGCATTCGATTCTCAATGAAGTTGTTAGAATTTGGTGCGGCATCCTATTTTTCTCTGATCTCACTTGGGTCATGATCACTTGTTCTCTCTTGATATTGGTTTTGTCATGATTTTTTCAGCATATGAGTATTATAACTCGGGTATAAGATTTGCCCGAGGACGTGCAAAAGATAAGTGTGGGGAATTTGTTTAGTATATTTTGAGTAATATTTTTATTAGTATTTTATGTATATAATTGTGTGTTTTGTGTGATAATTTATTCGTTTTACCATATATTTATATTATTTCATTTTCTTAGAATTTTCTATAATTTTATGTCATTTTTGGATAATTAATTGGAATTAAATTATATCTGCAGTTAACCAACCAGACAAGACAGATCAATTGGTTCAAGGGCGATATTTTTACAAAACTCAAATATAGTCACGACTGGTCTCACTTTATTCGTCTCGTCGAGACGATCGTTTTAAAAAAAAATCATCCAAATCCGAGTTCGTATGAAGAAGTTATGACCGTTCGAAGGACAATTAAATAGACGGACCATATTGTGCCACGTGTCAACACCTGATTGGACCGGAATTTCAACTCTGTGCTGATGTCATCCATGACATCAGCACTCATGGCAGCCGTGTATTATTGTTGGGGGTGGAATTTTTAATTGTAAAAATGATTATTTTATTGATTTTAAAGTAGTATAAATAGGGGATGATTGTGTAGTGTTTGGAGAGGAAAAAAAAGGAGAAAAAATAGAGAGATATTATTGTAAGGGAGAGAAAAAATATTGTGTAATAAAATTATATTTGTGTAATAATATTATGAAATATTTATTTATTTGTGTTGTTATTATGAGTGAGTAATTTTCTTTTACTGGGGTTATGATGAAACCATGTCTAAAGCACTTCCAAACTTATCGACCAAATATACCAGAACAAGTATAAATCAGCAAAACCATATATACATTGAGACTCATTTAGAAAAGATAATCCAATTAGATATCATACGTAAATTAAAATATAACAAAGGTAATTGAAACTTCATTTGTCAATTACAATGAAAAAACACCTAAAATCACTGTGTACTTGAAGAACATCAAACTCAGACCTTCAAAACTGACACTCCCTTGAAAATAACTTGAATACCGTAAAACTATATTTACATCTTTAGATACCAATATTGATATATTTTAGTTACTATAATATACATATTTGGATACCTAAAGTTAAAAAGAAAACTTAATAATGTTTCTAATTCAAAATAAAAAAAAATAAGAAAGTTAAAACCCTAATCCACCTTTCAGCCGCAATCAACGTCAAAACATCCATCCATCGCCACCGACGGCATGCAATATCAAAAAATGGATTGACAATAATCCAGATCAGAACCGTCTTCCCTATCGAAACTCGCTGCCTGTCTCTGACTAACTCCAAATCGCACCTCAAACCCTCCTTTGTAACTCCACCAGCCGCCACCAACAAACAGAGAAGGTTTGCAATGCAATTTTTTTCCACAACACCTTTACAACAACGACTAAAACATGACTTAAAATCAAATATATTTAAAATATTACAGATCTGCCAGTTGAGAAGAAAATAAAAAGAATGAAGAGGAAAAGAGGCAAAAGCAAGAACCGAGAGATGAAGAAATTAAGAAAGAAACTGATGAAAGAAACTGGTGAAGAGGAAAAGATAAAGAATAACAAAAAAACGAATGAGAGAGAGAGGAAGAGATAATATATAGAAACTGGTCACCACTATTTAAAAATAATAACACATATTAGTATAAATAAATACTAAGACTCGTTAGTTATGTAATTACTTATTGTAATATGTTTTTAAATTATATTAGGTAATGTAATTTACCCTAAATTTAACACAGCCCGGCCCTGGGGTAGGCGTGGAGTGCGCCGGCCCAGGGCCCACAGAAAAAGGGGCCCCAAAGTTTTTTTTTTTTATTATTATTATTATAGCTTTTGTACATGTTAGTACCCGCCCAATCTGTTGCAGACTAGCAAATTACACCCAGCAACCATTCAAATCATCCTATGTTATGGAAGCAATCAAAGGAAGAATCATATGTGGATGCAACAATCTTGGATTCAATTAACTCAGAATTTGGAATCAATTATTACATGCAAGGTTACCTTCTCTATATGCCTGTGAAAAATCTTGAACCATTATGATAATCATAAATAATTACCTTATCTTCATTATACTATCATTACCTTATGGTTATTTAGTTATATATACAAGTAACAGCAATGAAACATTCCCTTTAATTCCATGTCTAACTAATATTCTATATATACCTGTTGTATGTATGTTACATGCACACACTATAAATTAGTCCAAATTATTCTACATTTTGTATCACCAACAAAAATAAGGTAGAGAAAGAAAGGAAAAAAAAGAAGTTTTAAGAAAATTAGCCGTCATTTAATCTTCAATAGTCGGTGTGTAAAATGGACACCGGAAGGAAGAAACAAGTCGTACTCGTTTTCTTGCTCTGTGTGTTCGTCGCGAAAATGTG
Organism: Orobanche coerulescens; assembly: GCA_033398695.1. Lineage (NCBI taxonomy): Eukaryota > Viridiplantae > Streptophyta > Magnoliopsida > Lamiales > Orobanchaceae > Orobanche > Orobanche coerulescens. Next base: position 11,150,222 of record CM065801.1, read on the forward strand.
CCCGAGCTGCGAGGCCGGGCATGAGTTCTTGATGGATCCATGCAAGGGAGAAGTTTGTACCTTCGCATGTAAGAAGATGTCTTGTGGACCTTATCTTTGCCCGGGAGGATACTGCCTGCCCCCAGGAAAACCCATACCATATTATCCGTTCTACAACACATGGAGATGCGTCTGCAGTCCAAGATAATTTCGCGATGTCGATCTCCTGATTAAGTTTATATGTGTTTTAACTTAAGATAGCTGTTCGGCTCTGCGAACATTTCTTATATTTATACATCTTTTACTCTATTTTCTAATTTTAATAAAAATAAGTTCGATATATGTTGTCGATTCGATCAATATTTGATTGCGTCTAGTATTGTGTTGCGACTCGTGTTGCATTTTTTATGGTAGTATGTTAAAGAGGTTACTGATCGAGCATGCGTGCATGTGTTCTGAAAAAGTTTAATGGTACTAGATCTCGTGTTTGCTATTTCTGTGATCATAGAATATTTGAAGTGTGTATTGAATTGCAAGGAGCTAAGTTTTTGAAGATAATATTTTACTTATTATATTCCTTTTAGAATAGATTTTTTTCCTATTAAAAATTCTTTCCTACCGAAGGGTGTTAGGTTGTAAGATATTAATTCACGGTCCGATTGATTTGACGGGGTTGATGTTGGAACAAACCAGACCGATTATATAAGTTGAGTAGAATAGAACATGAATTGTATACAGATCGGCTCAAATTATTTGTTGACAGTTCGGTTTCAATCGGTCCTATCGGTTTTAAACATATTAAGATCAAAAATAAAAGGTAAAAGCGCGAGACCAAAAAGATACAAGATTATTGAAGGAAAACGGTAAAATACAAGAAATAGGGTACAAGATAAATCATATTCTCGTTAATGATATACCCGTATATATATTGAAGAGTACAACATCGAGTAGGCTACTATACCTAATTAAGTCCAAAGGACTAACAAAGACCAATAAATTAGATTAAGACATATATAGTGTACTTTCATAAACAGTCCTTCTTGTGCCGAGTCTGTAACACCCCCAGATCAAACCGGGAATATTACACGCTGCAGACCCTCTCCGTGAGGATCCACCAGGCTAGACATCAACACAACACATTACATTACATACTGATGAATCAAAATAACGAATCATTAGACCGATTTGGTCTTCCGTCACTGACTTACAAATCAAAATACAAAAACTCATCCAGACTCATACACATGCAAGAGTAAAATACTTGCAACGACGAACAATAAGACAGCGGAAAAGACAATACAATGGACTCCGACTAACTGAAGTCAAAACTGGCCTTCGTGTGATTAGTATCATTCGTCTTTCATCATCCCTCGTGCCGATCCTGTGTCTTGCTCCCGACAACCTGCATGTACCTGGACACAATACAGATATCCACCCCCCGATTACTCGGGGGTTAGCAAAACTCCACTGTTTCGCTAGTGCAAGTATAAAGTGCAAATACGAGCCATACACAACACATTCCGAGAATACAACGAAAGACTTCCCGAGGTATATTTAGTTAAAGATAGTTCAAGTCTTGAAAGTAGGAACGAAGTAAGTAAGCACTTTGAAAACATTTCCAAATCTCGGGAGTTTTAAAAACATTAGAAATTGAAAAATTCTTAATTCCTCGAAAGCCATTTAGGGTCACAGCCCCAAAGTTCATTTTTCAAAATACAAATCCATTTAACAAAACACGGGGTCCACGACCCAACCATTCCGGTGACAAAACACAGGGTCCACGACCCGATCGTCCACTTCAAATCACTTACAAGGACACATTACACATAACACATTAATCCTATGCCATTCTAGCCAAGCACCAAGACTCGATATACAATGTCTCTCAACCCCGAGCACAAAGCATTGTGATACTCCGGACAATATCACAATTAACGATAACATCGTCATCCTCAAGATGAAAAACCACAACTGGTAACCCGCGGCCGTACCCCTTAGTATCGACCCCCAGACATCCCGTCGGACACTCCGGGTGGGAAACCACTTCCGCGGCCGTACCCCTTAGTATCGACCCCGGACATCCCGTCGGACACTCCGGTGGAAGTTCATCCACACACGCACCCAAGTCCACTTCCGTGGCCGTACCCCTTAGTATCGACCCCGGACATCCCGTCGGACACTCCGGTGGAAGGAACAACACACACACACGTTCCAAAATCACGGTTGCAAACCACAAGCCTCGAAGGTCAATCACGGTATATATAGTCGAGGTACCTTACTAGAATGGCCATTCATCCAACATATACTCATAACCCGAACTAATACTATCAACAAGAAAGCACACTATTCCAACAAAGACCGAACGGCACAACCAATATCACATAAATTCACATAATTCATCGATAACCACATGTCTCCACGTACAGCTTTAACAAAGGACTAAACTTCAAAACTTACCGACAACGTAATCACACACAGTGGCGTCACACGAAAGTATTACGATATTATACTCAACATTAATACACGTATTCAATTAGGCATATTAATTCTCGGAACACACAAGTCGTCTTTAAGAAAACCTTGTTGGTAAATATACCGATACTTTTGAGAAAGATGGTTATGAATATTTATTTAGCACATATCGACGATTAATAACCATTATATCCACAAAACACGTAATGTATGGGCAAGATACTTGCCTCGATAATCGATACCGGACACTCCCACAATCACGGATCAGTCGGGACACCTCGGACACCTACGATTCTCCGGCGAAGACAATGAATACACCCACGGTCGAAAAGCTTGAAGAAAACGACGAACGGAAGGGTTTCGACTCGAATTCTTTGCGAGAAATCTGACCCTAACATCATACCATCAATAAATTAACGAACGAACGAGGAAGAATAATCGTAGAACGCTCGAATCCTCTTTGCGACATTTTATCGAACACCTTCAAGGCGTCGATAAGATACTCAATAAAACGACGAATCCTCGGCGATTCAACCGAGGAACAGCAAGTAATTCGACATAATATTGTTTAACAATCATAAATACATCATTATTCTGAGTTAAAACGGATTAAACGGACAAATCGAACAAAATCCCCAAAACTAGATTTTAAGAAAACTTGCCTTGATTCGCTGGATTGAAGGATGTTACGTGATGATCGATTGATGTTATGAACTCCGAAACTTAGTGGATTCATAGTCCAACAACATCTCTAGAAGATTTACACACCCACAGCCGCGTACGGGAAGAAAAGAACGAGAAAATGGCTGAAGAAAAGGGGAAAAATGAGCTGAAATGCTGAGAAAATGCATTTATAGGGCGGACAGACTCGACCGTGTCCGACATGACACGGTCGTGGAGCGCAATCGGCCGGCAGGGACTCGACCGTGTCCTGCATGACACGGTCGTGTCGCGAAGGGGCGCTCGGCATTGACTCGACCGTGTCCTGGAACACGGTCGGGCCTCTGGGCAGTCGCTACCAGCTTATCCGGACGAGTACGGCACGGCCGTGCCAGACGACACGGCCGAGTCCGGTCGGCAGTGATCGGCCAAATGAGCGGGTGAGCTAAAACGACCATAACTCTCTCGTCCGGACTCCGATTGACTCACCGTTTGAACCATTGGAAAGCTAATTCGATGCTCTATAATATTGTAAGGATTTAGAATTTTTGGAGTTACCAAAAATTAATGGTGATCTAACAAAGTCGAATTCATACTTAGAAAAGTCGTTTAGTAATCCTGAATTCAACAAAACGACACCGAAACCCGAAACTAAATACGAACCGAAGATACGGTTACGAAGTACTCATAAAGACGAATCTAATAGCTAGTAGAACACACGATTCCGACCACCCGAAGGCTCGAAATTCGACAACGGAAGGTAATTACCCAAAACTTTGGGAAATTACAAAAATGGCCCAAATGCCCGAAAATCACCATACGACAACGAATAATCAAACCGAAGCTCACAACACGTATAACAACGTTAAACGAACTTACGAAAAACCCCAAACGACAGCTTCGAACGAGATTCGCAAGAACCGAACTCAAGCGCGGAAAAGTCGCTAAAAAGCACGGAACTCAACAAAGCAGCACCGAAACGAACTCGGATGACAAAAAGTGCAGAATTAATCATTCTCGAAATGAGAAACGGTCATGAGCGAGTCGTCAAAACGGACTTCCGCCGAGAAAAGAAAATTACCGAAATTCGAAATTACGGATATTACAGAGTCGGCGGTATATATTTTGTTACGTTGCTTTATCAAAACCTCGTCAAGTAAAATCCAACGGGAAAAATCTTGATCGTAGGAAAAAAGAGTACGACATATACATTGGTACACCATACACATTGCTTCAGTGGACTAATTTCACTAACCTCATGTGGTCTCTACTTTGATCAATGTACTTCACATGTAATATTTCAGCACCCTCTTTTATGTCGAGTCGAAGATATAAATTGTATATATCTAGTTGTCTCATTAAAACCTCACCAAGTAACAAAAATGCTAAGGAGAAATAAACTTGATCGGAGGATAAAGGGTATAATATTACGTCAACTGTATTAAAATTCTCTTGCTAAGTATGTTGATCAATACAACTACATTTTCATATGATCTACTGGGTCAAACTTTTTTACGTCAAATCTATACTTTATGATCTTTGCTTTAATCAATACACCCGAAGATGATCTTTCCTTTTATCAATGAGTTCCATATGTCAAAAACCTTACCAAGTGATAACATATTAAGGAAGAAAAATAACACGATCTTTAAATAGAGAATAGATTCCCCAGGAAGTCTACATCTCGAACCCTGGTATTTACATCGATCAAGGAGTTCCGGAAAAATATGAATGTGATGATGTCTCATTAAAAATTTTGTCGATTAACAAAGTCTATTGAGATAAATAATATCTGGTCAAATGAGAGAGAGCAAAATATAGGTGGCTGACTTTCTTTATAAATCACCCATTTCCTGATCTTTACATTAATCTCGAAAGTTGAAAAAGTCTCCAGCTCATAATGCTCGCATTCATCAATAAAGTTCGAATAACTTGTTTGTATATTACTGCCTCATTTAAAATCTTGCTAAGCAACAAAACTCAATGGGAAAGAATAAACTTTGATCTAAGAAAAAGAGTGCAACATATGTGAACATGTCCTTCAACTTATTCCCCTAATGCTCTTTACATCGATCGAGGGGACAAGTTGCTTATTTGCATAGATGTAAGTGGGCTTACGGTGGTATTGCTTAAGCTACTAGTTAATCACAAGTGCATAATGATAGTTCCTAATATCGACGTGATTTAAAGAGGTAGCCACGAATGGTCGCAGTTCAATGGTGAGTACAAAACCAGTATGAGAGTAACCATTATAAGTAAAAACAATACTACACCATTGAGAGTTTCTCACAAGTGCATAATTGATGCGACCCCCACACGACACTCTATGGTAACCGACATCGCTAGATTAATTCGTTCTCAGGATGTTTCCAAAATAAGCAAAATGGGGCTTTACTTCCAAACCTCTACGTGACACGCCGTAGCAACTCGGAAGGGGTGGAATATAAATACTAACAAGATTGTACTTGATAAGTATATAAATCACACAAGGGATGTTTTGGAGACACACTCAACAAAACAAGAAAGCACTCACAAAGGTTTGTTAATACAAACACTCTCAAATTCATAAAATCTTTGGTGTCCTCTTACAATGAAACTTCAAGGCTATTTATAGCCAAAATCTTACACCTAACTCTAGTGTGAACAAGGAAACAACTAGAAACCTATAAAATAGAAAAATCAACATTCAAAGATCCTAAAATCTGATACAAAGTCAGTCAACATATGTTTAGGGGACAAAATATTAAAGACCAAGATTTTAAGGTGTGAAAACAAGGACAACAAGTCACCATAAATCCGATGCTGTCTATTTTATTATTTCTGAGCTCCAATGTCTCCGAATTTGGTCCTATGGTCTGAACAATATTTGTAGCTCTCTTTCTTAGCTTTCCATAGACACCTGAATCACCTGAATCGGATTTCGGACGAGTAAGTTATGGCCAAAATACGAGACTGCTGCGTGTCAGTCTTACGCGCGGGAATTTGCATCCTTGTTTGTTTGTTCGTCTTTTCCGATCGTCTTGGACATTAATATTACACGACTCGATTATATACAACTCAAAATATAAAAATACAACTCAAGAAATACAATTCAAATTAAAATACACCAAGATAAAATAAACGAAAAACTTATTGTTCGACAACTTCGACACTACTCACGAATTTGTTGTCTTTGATAACATAGTTATTTTTAAACATATCAATGACGAGTGTCGATAAATTATTTTTGAACTTCTTTGATCGAGACCTCGTTATTGGTCCAGTCGGCATGCTCAAGTCCTCATCCGGGTTCTTCATAATATCTTGATTCACATCATTCCCCCGTTCCTCAAAAGGATTCGTCCTCGAATCTGGTTCAAAGAGTACTTGTTTGCGTCCCTTGTTCTTCATTCTTGCATTGTGTTCGTTGCACTTCTCAATTTGTTCACGAACTTTGGCATGTAATTGCTTCACCATCTCCGCCTTTTTCTTGCCATAAAGGTTACTCCTGTCATCTATTGGAATAGGCAACAAGTCTAAAGGAGTTATTGGATTAAAACCATACACGATTTCAAATGGCGAAAATGTCGTAGTAGAATGTACGGTTCGATTATAGGCAAACTCGATAAATGGTAAAGATGTTTCCCAATTTTTGAAATTTTTGTTAACAATAGTTCGCAACAATTGACCAAGCGTTCGGTTAACAACCTCGGTTTGACCATCAGTTTGGGGATGACATGTTATAGAATAAAGCAATTTCGTCCCCAATTTTGCCCATAAGACTCCAAAAATGACTCAAAAATTTAGTATCTCTATCGGATACGATGCTTTTGGGCATACCATGCAAACGAACAATTTCTTTGAAAAATAGATTAGCAATAAGTGTGGCGTCGTCCGTTTTATGACATGCAATGAAGTGTGCCATTTTGCTAAATCTATCAACTACAACAAAAATGGAGTCACAACCGGATTTATGCAGGTAATCCTAATACAAAGTCCATAGAAAGATCAACCCAAGGTTCGGAAGGTACCGGAAGTGGCATATACAAACCATGCGGTAACACTCGTGATTTTGCTTTCCTACAAACAATGCATGAATTTACAACTTTAAAAACATCATGTTTCATTTTGGCCAAAAGAAATGTTCATGCAATATTTCGTATGTTTTAGCAATCCCAAAATGTCCCATTAGACCTCCACTATGTGCTTCTCTTACCAATAATTCCCGTGTTGAACAAAAAAGAATGCAAAGTTTATTTTCACGGAACAAGAATCCATTATCCCGATAAAATTTTTCTACTCCTTTTTCTCGCAAGCGACATAAATATCATGGAAATATTTATCCCCCTCATATGCTTCTTTCAATAAATCAAATCCCAAAAGTTTACAAGAAAGTGTATTGAGTAATACATACCTTCTTGACAAAGCGTCGGCGACAATGTTTTCCTTACCTTGTTTGTATTTGATGATGTAAGGAAAGGATTCAATTTCCTCTAACCGCTTGCCATGTCTCTTGCTCAATTTACCCTGTCATTTGAGATGCTTTAAGGATTCATGATCGGTATGAATCACGAACTCCTTAGGCCATAGGTAGTGTTGCCACGTACGTAAGGCTCGAACCAAAGCATACAATTCCTTGTCATAGGTCGGGTAATTCAATGTAGCTCCTCCAAGTTTCTCACTAAAATAGGCTATCGGCCTTTTTCCCTGCATTAATACTGCTCCTATTCCTACTCCTGAAGCATCACACTCAATTTCAAAAGTGTTAGAAAAATCAGGTAATGCTAAGACAGGTGCGGTGCACAATTTATCTTTCAGAGTGTTAAATGCTTTTTCTTGTTCATTTCCCCAATTAAACTTAGCATGTTTCTTGACAAGTTCGTTTAATTGGGATGCAATTGTGCTAAAATCTTTTACGAAGCGTCGTTAAAACCCTGCTAGGCCATGAAAACTTCTTACCTCGGACGCGTTCGTCGGTCTAGGCCATTCTCGGATAGCCTTAACCTTTTCTTCATCAACTTTTATGCCGTCAGCACTAACGACATATCCAAGAAAAATAACTTCATTCATGCAAAAAGTACATTTCTTAAGACTAGCATATAATTGTTCCCTTCTCAAGGTAATTAAAGCTAATCTTAAATGTTCAACATGTTCTTCAACATTTTTGCTGTAAATGAGTATATCATTAAAGTATACAACAACGAATTTTTCGATGTATGCACGTAAAACATGATTCATTAATCTCATAAAAGTACTTGGTGCGTTCGTTAGTCCAAAGGGCATTACCAACCATTCGTATAATCCGTATTTAGTTTTGAAAGCCGTTTTCCATTCATCTCCTTCTTTCATACGAATTTGGTGATATCCTTTCATTAGGTCAATTTTAGTGAAAACACATGAACCATGTAATTCATCTAACATATCATCTAACCTTGGAATAGGGTGTCGATACTTAACCATGATATTGTTTACCGCTCGGCAATCGGTGCACATTCTCCACGTTCCATCTTTCTTTGGCACGACGATCACAGGAACAACACAAGGACTTAGACTCTCCCGGATATACCCAAGACTTAACAACTCCTCGACTTATCTTTGGATTTCATTGGTCTCTTCGGGGTTGTGTCGGTATGCCGGTCTATTTGGAATGACCGTTCCGGGCACAAAGTCTATTTGATGTTCAATCCCTCGGATTGGTGGCAACCCTGCAGGTAGTTCTTCAGGAAAAACATCAACAAATTCCTGCAATAAAGATTCAATAGAACTCAGATTTATCCGGTTTCCGGGGTTAGTAGTAACGCAAACTTTTCAGAAAATAATCAAGTACATGGGTGCATTTTCCTTGATATCTTCTTCAAGTTCCTTTGCACTTACAAGCGTGCATTTTCTCAAATTTTATTTTTCTTTCTGTTTTTCATTTTTTTCATTTTTTTTCATTTTTCTCATTTTTTTCATTTTTCTCGCTTTTTTCATTTTTTTTATTTTTTTCATTTTTTTCATTTTTCTTTTCCTTTTCTTTTCTCGATTTTCCTTCAACTTCCTTTTCAAGACGAAGTTGATCTTCTTGTATTTGTACCTTAGTCATGGGAGCTAAGGTAATTTTCTTTCCGTCCTTCTCGAATGAATAACGATTTTTCCTTCCGCTCAAAGTAGCATCTCGATCAAAATGCCATGGTCTTCCCAACAAGATATGGCAAGGATGCATCGGAACGACATCACATAGGATTTCGTCTTGATACCTACCGATGGTGAGAGCCACTAGTACCTGTTTATTAACTCGAACTTCCCCACAATCATTTAGCCAATGTAAACGATACGGTTTAGGGTGTCTTCTTGTTGGAAGATCGAGTTCTTCCACTAGCATAGCGCTAATGACATTAGTGCAACTCCCGTTATCTATTATCACACTACAATTTTTATTTTTAATAAAACAACGTGTGTGAAATAGATTTTCTCTTTGTTCGTTAACTTCCTCCTCTTTTGCTTGAGAACTTAACACCCTCCGAACAACAAGTGCGGGTGCATACTCATACGTCTCATCATCACTCTCCACCTCTCTTGTGTCTTCTTCTTCTTCTTCTTTTTCGCTTTCCGTTTCAATCTCCCCATCCCGAAGTACCATCACCCGTTTGTTGGTGCATTCAGATGCTATATGTCCACGACCCTGGCACTTATAGCATTGGATGTCCCGGTTTCTCCTTTGGGTGCTTTCGACGGGTTTAGGTTTCCCATCAAATTTTGGTTTGATAGTACTCCCAACTTCAAACTTTCCTTTCAAGACACTCCCTTCTCTTTTATCAAAATTTTTAAATTTGTCTGAACTTACTTGAGATTGTTGTTTCCAAGGAGTAGAGTATCCCGTGGAATAGTTGTTATTGCTCCCTCTTCGTAAGCTCTGCTCGATTTTTACCGCCGCATATACCATGTCCTCGAATTCAACAAAGTGTTGTTTGTCAACTTCTTTAGCTATATCGGCTCTCATCCCGTGTAAAAACCGCGCCATGGTGGCCTCTCTCGATTCCCGAACATTGGCCCGAATCATCAACATCTCCATTTCCTTTCGAAAATCTTCAATGTTTCTCGAGCCTTGTTTTAAAGTTTGTAAGCGAGAAAATAGTTTCTTAAGATAGTAATTAGGAACAAATCTTTTCCACATAACAACCTTCAATCCTTCCCAACCGCTAACCGGTCTCTCCCGACTCCTCCTTCTCTCCGTCACAAGTTGGTCCCACCAAATGCTTGCATATTCTGAAAATTCGGTTATTGCTAACCTCATTTTCTTCTCATCGGAATAGTTGTGGCAATCGTAAATGGTCTCCAACTTCCTTTTTCAATCGAGATATTTGTCCGGATCACTTCTCCCTTCGAAAGATGGGATTTTCATTTTGATGTTTCCTATATTCCGATCCTCCTCGTTTCGGACATATCTTCTTTCATACTCTCTCCTTCCTCCTCGTCCTTCTCGCCCTCCTCGATGTACAAACCTCGGAGTTTCCTCCTCGGAATTCATCGAATCTTCATCATCATAGCCTCCAAATCGAATGGGTTCCGGTCCCCTTCGTACGGGCTCCTCTTCTCTACCCTTCGTGAGAGTAGCAATTGTTTCCTCTTGTTTATCTAGTCTTCCGACTATTTGAGCAAGTTGTTGTACAATATTTTGAAGGATAAGATTTTGCTCGTTTCCTTCGGTTCCTGACATTTTTTTTTCTTTTCTTCTTTTCCTTTTTTTTCTTTTTTTTTTCTTTTTTTTTTCTTTTTTTTCCTTTTTTTTTCTTTTTTTTTCTTTTTTTTTGTTTTTCTCTTTTCTTTTTCTTTTTTTTTGTTTTTCTTTTTTTTTTTTTTTCTCTTTTTTTTGTTTTTCCTTTTTTTTTTCCTTTTTTTTCTACAAGAAAATTTCCTCACAAGATCCTCACGTGTATCGCTCGATCGCTCACACTCGTGTATCTCTCGTTTGGCTTTTTCTTAATTCCTCACAATTTTTTTTTTGCCATTTTCGACACAACTTACAAGGTGATTTTAGGTGATTCAAATCAAGTTTCTTCTTGAAAGAACTCAAATCCCACGATCCCCCCAACGATTGCGAATGACGATAAGATTAAAAAAATGGAAAGATGGGAGTAAAAGATTTTGGAATAGTTTAGAATATGGAACGAAACGAAAAGTATGATAATTGTTTGATAAGATCGATCAAAATTCGTTCTTCTCTTCTTCCTTGATATTTTTTTTTCTTCTTTTTTTTTGGTAATGAAATGAATGGATTGATATTTGATATTTGATCCGCAAGCTTAAAATCACCAGACGCCCGAAGGCTAAGGAACAAGTTCTTCCCCTGGCCTCGGCTTGAAGAGTTATAAAAAACAATCAAAACCTTCACGACTTATAATTTTTTTTTTTTAGTAATGAAATGAATGGATTGATATTTGATATTCGATCCGCAAGCTTAAAATCACCAGACGCCCGAAGGCTAAGGAACAAGTTCTTCCTCTGGCCTCGGCTTGAAGAGTTATCAAAAACAATCAAAACCTTCACCACTTATATATTTTTTTTTTCTTTTTTTTGTGTGTGAAGAAGATGGAAGATTTAGAAGATAAAGGAAATAATAGGATGATAAGATAGGAAGATTATGATAATGAAGGAAAATAGATGATACCACTTAGTTTTGGAATAACCGAGCTCCGAAGCCAACTGATGCGACCCCCACACGACACGCTATGGTAACCGACACCGCTAGATGAATTCGTTCCCAGGATGTTTCCAAAATAAGCAAAATGGGGCTTTACTTCCAAACCTCTACGTGACACGCCGTAGCAACTCGGGAGGGGTGGAATATAAATACTAACAAGATTGCACTTGATAAGTATATAAATCACAAGGGATGTTTTGGAGACACACTCAACAAAATAAGAAAGCACTCACAAAGGTTTGTTAATACAAACACTCTCAAATTCATATCTTTGGTGTCCTCTTACAATGAAACTTCAAGGCTATTTATAGCCAAAATCTTACACCTAACTCTAGTGTGAACAAGGAAACAATTAGAAACCTACAAAATAGAAAAATCAACATTCAAAGATCTTAAAATCTGATACAAAGTCAGTCAACATATGTTTAGGGGACAAAATATCAAAGACCAAGATTTTAAGGTGTGAAAACAAGGACAACAAGTCACCATAAATCCGATGCTGTCTGTTTTATCATTTCTGAGCTCCAATGTCTCCGAATTTGGTCCTATGGTCTGAACAATATTTGTAGCTCTCTTTCTTAGCTTTCCATAGACACCTGAATCACCTGAATTGGATTTCGGACGAGTAAGTTATGGCCAAAATACGAGACTGCTGCGTGTCAGTCTTACGCGCGGGAATTTGCATCCTTGTTTGTTTGTTCGTCTTTTCCGATCGTCTTGGACATTAATATTACACGACTCGATTATATACAACTCAAAATATAAAAATACAACTCAAGAAATACAATTCAAATTAAAATACACCAAGATAAAATAAACGAAAAACTTATTGTTCGACAACTTCGACACTACTCACGAATTTGTTGTCTTTGATAACATAGTTATTTTTAAACATATCAATGACGAGTGTCGATAAATTATTTTTGAACTTCTTTGATCGAGACCTCGTTATTGGTCCAGTCGGCATGCTCAAGTCCTCATCCGGGTTCTTCATAATATCTTGATTCATATCAATAATGATAAGTGCATAATGATAGTTCTTAATCATATATCACTCCAGAATCGCTTCATGCAAAGCAAAAATCTCGACGTGATTTTAAAAAGTAGCCACAAATGGTTGCACTGGTGAGTACAAAATCAGTATGAGAGTAACCATTATTAGCAAAACGATATACTACACCAATGAGAGTTTCAATATATGTTGTAGTCTTATCTGGTATCAACATATGTTGTAGTCTTATATATATATATATAAGAGCATTATCAACATAGGCGGATCCAGCATCCGAAAACTACTGGTGCACCGACGTACCATAGAAAAAAAAATGACGGATGACAAAATAATCTTAATTTTGCACTTTTTTAATTAAAAAACGACCAAACCGACGTCGTTTTAACCGAAAAGACGTCAAAACGATGTCGTTTTGACCGAAAAGACGCCAAACGACGTCGTTTTGGTAACTTTTTTGGTGGTGCACGTGCACCACCATGCCTTCATGTGCGTCCGCCTATGATTATCAAATCAATGGTTACTCTTAGCTATCGAGTACCATTCCAATATTGATATATTGACGCTAAGATAAATCTAACTAGGGGTGGTATACCGTACCGAACCGTTCGGCATACCGAGACTCGGTATACCGAGATATCGATATGAAACATTGCACATACCGTTGTCGTACCGTTTTTCGGTATAACACACGGTAATTCGGCATACCGTATAATCAAGGTATACCGAAATTACCGTCATACCGTTCTATACCGAATCGACATATTGATATACTCAAAAGTCAAAACAAAACATACATCCACGGTTTGAATAAGGCACCACGAAACATAAAAAAAAAAAAAATCTTACACAGAAACATAAAACAAACGCATTACAATAAAAAATTACAACACCAGTCTCTCTCACTGCACTGCTTGTAAGTTGTAAACAAAAAGATAGTTTCAGCTTTCAACTAAGCTTGTAAACCCCAACTAAGGCTCTGGAACAAATAACTAGGGGTGGCAAAATATACCGAAATGCCGAAATACCGAATTTATCGTACAGAAAAATTATCGAAATTGCCGAAAATTTCGGTATATCGAATTTTCGGTATGGTAGGATGCCGTACCGGAAATTTTCGGTACGGTAACGGTATGAAATTTTTTTATTTTCGGTATTTCGGTATATACCGAGATACCAAAAGAATTAGGTATCCCAATATATATATATATATATATCAGTATATATATATCAGTATATATATATCAGTATATCGATATTTTTGGTATTTTTTTTATTCGGTATTTCGGTATATATCGGTATATCATGATTTTTTCGATATTTTGGTAATTCGGTATTTCGATAAGTTCGGTATACACCGATACCGAAATAAAATTCGGTATACCGAATTTAGGTACGGTATCGGTATGGACCGAAAGCCATACCGAAATTTTGGTATACCGGATTTCGGTATACTAAAATTTTCGGTACGGTATCCGCATAAATTTTGGTTTACCGAAACTATCCGTACTGTATACGGTATCGACAAAAAAATTCGGTACGGTACGGTATACCACCCCTACAAATAACAATCACTGGCAGGCAGTATTGTTGATTATTTTAACACAACACACAACACTATAGGTCTGAAACTCGGTGATTCACTACACTGCTCTACTTGATATATCATATTATTCATATTCTCATTGCTTGTTTCAGTTTTAGAACCCCTGAAACAATCAACTAACGCTAATCTACGAACGATCTTGAACGGCATTTGCATCTGTAAAAATAAATAAAATTATTAGTACGCACCAAATTACATTATACTTAAAGAAATATAATTTATATTTACACGTAATTAAATAAAGAAATTCTTACTCTTTTCAATTTCTTCAATTTCCTTATATAAAATAAGGTCATCTTCGGTTGGATCCTTACGAAAGTCGAACTCCGCTCTTAACCAATCATTAGTACACACCAAAGCTTCTACCATTTTAGGACTCAAACTACTCCTAAACGGATCCACAACTCTTTTTCTCAAACTAAAAGCGGACTCACTAGCAATGGTTGAACTTGGAATTGCAAAAATATCCTTCGCAATCATTGAAAGGACGGGGTACCTAGCTTCACTTCCTCTCCACCACTCCAACAAATTGAAAGATTGATTAGACCGTTTTTCAATCTCATCGGCTAGGTACTTGTCCACTTCATTGGATATCTCTTGAAGTTGTTCCTCTTCATTTTGTGCTTGAACATCATTAAACAATGCATCCCAAAGACCGCCACCCGTACTAGTACTACCATCTCCATCATTATACCCTATTTGGACACACCTCCTCTCAATATCTAAGGTATCATTTATTCCCTTGTACTCCGCCCACAAAGTTACAAAGTCTTTTTTAACCTTATAAATGAACTCTTGGAATTTCGTTGAATTAGCCCCCAATTTTTTGATGCTAACTTTGATCATTTGAAGCTTGTTTCTCGGGTCCAAAATATTGGCAATAAAGATCAAAGGGTTCATATTATCCCAATCCCCCCAATACTTATCAAATTTCAATTTCATCGCACTTGCAACCTTTTTAAGAATTGGATCCGAATTGTCATTGCTCTTTTTCTCGATTTCAATTTGCAACGCAATCATTGATTGGTATATCAATTGGGAGGTAGAATTTTTTGATGCACTTAGCTCTAAAGTGACATCATAGAATTTTTTTAGAAAGTATACAAAAGCATTTGCATTTTTCCAATCCTCTACAACCGGCGGCCCTACCCTTTTTTTACCCTTTTCATCCCTTTCACGAAAATAATTCATAAAAGGCAACCACTCATCGGACATCCTTTCAAACACTCGTCTATACTTCAGTGCAACATCAAGCATTTTATAAGTTGCATTCCACCTAGTTTTGACATCCATAGATACAGTTGACGTACTACCAAACTTGGCTAGTATGGCAAATTCCCTAAATTTATTCAACCTAGAGGGGGAAGAATGAATAAAAATGACTACATTCCTTATAGATTTAATTGAAGCATTAAGCTCCTTCAAGCCGTCCTTAACAATTAAGTTAAGTATATGACAAGCACACCTCAGATGCAAGTATTTCTCTTCAAATAATAACGTACTTTCACTTTTCATTCTTTTTTACAAGTAATCAATTGCAGTATCATTAGAAGAAGCATTGTCGACTACTATAGAAAATAATTTGTCAATTCCCCAATCTCTCAGACAGACCTCAACCATCTTACCAATTTCTTCCCCAATATGACTAGTGATTTTTGTGAAGTTAGTTATTCTTTTATGCAACTTCCAATCACTATCTAAAAAGTGAGCTGTGATGACCATGTAATTGATATTTTGGATGGATATCCAAGTATCAGTCGTGATACTTACTCTATGGCCACTAATCACACTTTGTAACTTCGCTTTCTCAAGTAAAAAAGTTCAAAAACCATACCTGCAACTTTCTTTCGGTTAGGGATGACGAATTTCGGTTGCAATTCATGCAGAAGCTTTACAAACCCTTTGCCTTTGACAGCCCGAAAGGAAACTTCATCGATAATTACATATTCTACTAACCTCATTTCACACCTTTTTGGATTATATGTATGATGAACCAAAGCGCTTCCTTGCCCCATTGTCTCATTCGTCAACACATATTGACCTTTCTGGCTTTCATTTGCTTCATATATTGGACTCAACTTGCACCTCTTTACTAAGTGGTTTATCAACCCACTTGTACTTCCGTAGTTCACAGGGATCTCTGTTTTACAATATTTGTATATCCCTAAGTTCTGCACGCCTCCATTATCTAACTTCCTTGACCCTTTATCACAATGCTCCCAATATTTACTCCTTTGTTGTTGTAATATCCGCGTTTTCTATTTTCGGTAATTTCTATTTTTGATGTATGTTCGTTTCGGACAACTCGCTTAGCACTGTTTTGGAATTCTGAATCTATTTTGTTCTTGGAGTTTTTCCGTTTGGTCGGGTTTCGAGGATGCTTTCGCATAACTTCATTTGAATTATATCATGCCGCATGTGTGTTCGATTCTCGTAAAACTTGTTCGTTTGCGTTGTTTCTCGATTCATATAAGTTGGTATGGTTGAGTTGGTCGTGTTGGAACTTTCGGTTTGCTAATCCGACGTTGTATTGCGATTTTTCGGGCACTTGGGCCGTTTTTGTAATTTTCATAAGTTTGGGGAATTTCGCCTTATTTGCTTCGTTTCAAACTCTCTAGTGATCGAGATTATATTCTCTTTCAACGCTCAACTTTGTCGTCTTTATTATTACATGTTTATGATTCTGGATTCTGGTCTTGCTTCGTTTTCGGCACTTGTCAGTTGTTGGCGTGATGGGTAATCGAAGCTGCTTTCGAGTAGCGCACGCTACTCAGGATGTACTTGCGTGCGCTATCATTGTGTGGTTAGCGTACGCTAACCTGGGGTTCGTAGCGTGCGCTATCGATTTCGGCGATTCGAGCCGGTGGTTGATGCTGATGCTGGACCGAGCGTATCAGACGCTAATCGCCGCACGCTAATCCCAGTACTAGCGCACGCTAACCATGTTAGCTTGCGTACGCTAACGGAGGTCGAAGGCGACTGTTCTGCCATGCCCCGCTAGCGCACGCTAATGCTTGTGCGTAGCGTGCGCTAAGTCATTAGATATAAATAGAATGACGGATCAATTTCGTCATTTTTCCTTCTTTTCCTACTCTTCTCGGCTTTGAGCGATTCCAGACGGGGATTAGGGCCGATTTCGATCAGTAAATCATCATTCACTACCACCGTGCATTCCTTGTGTGAATTCTTCAAGTCCTAATCACTTTCCACCATCCGAATCAAGGTAACTTTTCCCAAAACCCTTATTTTGAGATTTTGGGGGAATTTTGGGGATTTCTTGGGATTTGACTCTTTTAGTCCGAATTATTACTGGGTTATCGCTGGACTTCGATCGTGCACTTGTAACCCTTCAGTTTATCGATGATTTGTGGTTTTAAATTCCAAGTTTTCCATTGTTCGTCACTTATAGTCGACGATACCCAAGTTTTGTTCGACTAAGGGTTTCAGAGGGTTGAACTAGGATGTATTCCATCATTTACGTAGTTTTAAGAATCGTTGTCCATCGTTATTTGTGTTAGGATCGGGTTTGTGAAGGTTGTTCGGGCCGAAACCTTCCGTTCGCTGTTTCCTTCACGTAGTATTAATCAGGCGAGTACATGTATTACATTCCGTTATGTGCATATGATTTTGATGCGAATGATGTATATGGTGTTATTGAACGAATGTGATTGTTTCTCTTCCACCTGGGGATGGCGTGTGGCCTCTGGGGGCCGATACTAATGGGTACGGCCATGGAAGTGGGATTGAGTGCGTGTGTTGATGTTCTTCCACCTGGGGACGGTTCGACGGGACCTCTGGGGGCCGATACTAATGGGTACGGCCGCGGAAGTGGTTTCTCACCTGGGGACGGTCCGACGGGACCTCTGGGGACCGATACTAATGGGTACGGTCGCGAGTTACCAAGCGTGGATAATTGTGATGTGGGAAACTTGTTGATATACTGTTTTGGTGTTAATGTGATATTCCGGAATATTGACTTTCAAAATAATTTTCCTAATGATTTATTTGCGTTGAATTGTGTATGTATATAATGTTGTGTAATTATGTACTTGCACTAGCTATTCGAATGCTAACCCCTTAAATGGGGGAAATGCGTCTTATGCATTTCAGGTACTGGTCGAGCTGAGGAGCCGGCACGGGATGCGCATGCAAAGGATGGGTTGGCATGATGATGATGTGGCTCGAGTCTGCATTTTTTTTTGTTTTGTCATTGCATCTGTTGAGTACTGGAGATAGTTGATTTATTTTTGAACATGGTTTAAGTCCCCTGCGTGGGCAACATTTTGGTATTTAACTTATGTCTCATGTACTCCGTTAAAATGTTTTGGCCGAGGCCACGGCCTTATTTACTCTTTGGGTACATCTTTCATGTTATCATTGTGGTTCATGTGTCACGAGTTAGCCTGGTAGACCTCACGGGGGTTCTACGGCGTGTAATGTCCCATTTGTGAATTGGGATGTTACAATTATGGTATCAGAGCTTAGGTTTTGAATACCTAGGCTGTCGGTGAAATTTGGGTCTGTCAGTTGCATCATTAGAGTCAGTCGTTGAGCCTAATATCATCATGCTACCGTCTTTTCGTGCGACCCGTGGTTGTAAGTCTCCTCGAACTCTTATATTTCTGTAATTCGTTTTCCTTCATTGTTCAGAATCGTGACTTGTGTTACCAATTTTGTGAATTGTGAATCTTTCTGGTCTTGTTCTTTTCTTATTCTTCTTCAGGATGTTGAGAGGTCGTGGTAGACCGGCTAGGGGACGCGGCCGAGGCCGTGGTCGTGGTGCTGATAATGAGGAGGGCTCACTTTCCCAGTCCTCTGCGGACTCAGCCTCTCACTCAGTGCCGTCGGGTAATAATGCCGACGCTGCTACTTGCCATTTCAGATTGGTCGCCCAACTTACTCGGATAGCTCGGGCGGGCGTCGAATCCGCCCCGACACCGGAAGAGGAGGCTAGTAAGTGGCTTCAGACGGTAACTAAGATGCACCCTCCTCGTTTCTCCGGATCTTCTGACTCCCTCGGATGGGAGAATTAGCTCTTTCAGTTGTCCAGAACCTTCGATGCCGTAGCTTGTCCTGAGGACAGAGGGTACACATTGCCCAGTACCTCCTGGATAAGGAAGCTGCGGAATGGTGGGAGGCCGTTGCGCCCAGAGATCGTCGGGCCACTTGGGATGAGTTCAGGCTGCTATGGAAGCGAATATTGTCCGCCGCCATCAAGGAGCGCAGAATTGTAGAGTTCTTCACCGCTACACCTCGGGATGTACCTATTTCTCAGGCCATCATTTCTTACAATCGCAGTTGGGCTTCGTGAGGGATCAAGTGAGAACGGAGGTCGATAAAATCCGATACTTCAATATGCGCATGAAGCCGCCTATTAGGCGAGTATGGCGCCGCTCATGTGTGCCACTTTGAAGGAATACCGGGATCGCGCTCGCGATCGAGATGGTCATCCCGGAATCGAGTCGGTTTCGGAAGCTAAGAAGCGTAAGACTACCGGTGGGTTCTCGGCCGGAAAAGGTGGTCGGTTCGAGGTCTCGTTCTGCTCCTACACAGGAAGAGGCCGTTTCATCAGGCCGGTGGACCTCGGGGTAACTGCTCGATTCGATCTGTTGCACCGGGCGGGAGAGTTTGTTTTAATTGCAGTCAGCCCGAGCACGTTGTGAAGGATTGCCCTCTTCCGTTAGTTACTTGCTTTACTTGCGGACAGACCGGGCATCGGGCAGCTCATTGTGAGAGGGCCACCAGGGCCGCTAGATTTACGACTACCACTGCCGATCAGAGGGATCTCAGTTCACCAGCTACTCATTTTCCGCAGGTTCGAGTCGTGGTAGGGGGTGAGTCACCGAATCGCGCAGCCCGAGTTCGGGCTCGATCCATCCCGATTATATCGGATGAGGCGCACGGAGGAGGCAGACATTCCGGTGGCGTCAGTACCACTCAGATCCTTTCTCATCCAGTTTGATACTTTTTGATTCGGGTGCGACCCATTCCTTTATAGCTTCGGATTGTGTGAGTCGTATTGGTTTTGTTGCTTGTTTGAGTGTGAGCCGTTCGTAGTGGGTACGCCCGGGATCGTATGGTTGGGAACCGGGAAGTTAGGGATTGCCCGGTGAGGATCGGGAGCCGGATTGGCCTCGAATCTCATTGTTATAGACCTTAAGGGTGAGGATTTGATCCTCGGGGACGATTGGTTGGATCGTCATGGTGCTATCATGAACTATCGGACTCGTACCATCACGATAGTTGCCGAGGACGGCACCGAGCATACTCTCGTGTAGCCGGGTAGATCAGTGTGTGATTAGCGCCTCGAAGGCGATGAAACTTTTGAACCAAGGTTGTGTCGGCTCTTTGGTGTTTCGCTCTGCAGCGGAAGATGGTGGGGTTGACATATCGTCGATTCCGGTTGTTAGCGAGTACCGATGTATTTCGGATGACTTGTCGGGATTACCACCACATCGAGAGGTGGAGTTTCCTATTGACCTTGAGCCGAATGCGGCCCCTATTTCTCGAGCACCGTACCGTATGGCGCCGTCAGAGATGCTAGAGTTGAAGAATCGATTGGGAGAGTTGTTAGATAAAGGGTATATTCGACCGAGCGCATCGCCTTGGGGTGCGCCCGTACTTTTGTTAAGAAGAAGGATGGATCGCTTCGTTTATGCATCGACTATCGAGAATTAAACAAGCTAACCATCAAAAATAAATACCATTTGCCCGGGATTGACGATTTGTTTGATCGGCTTCAGGCGCAGTCTTTTCAAGATTGATTTGCGATCGGGCTACTACCGATTGAGGATTCGGGACGTCGATATTCGAAAGCGCCTTTCGGACGAGATATGGCCATTACGAGTTTGTGGTTATGCCTTTCGGGCTAACTAATGCCCCAGTTGTTCATGCGGTTGATGAACAAAGTTTTTATTGAGTATCCGGACAAATTCGTAGTCGTTTTATTGTGATATTCTTATCTATTCACGAGTCGAGAGGAGCACGCCTTACATCTTCGGATTGTATTAGACACTTTGAGGGCTGAGCGGTTGTACGCGAAGTTCTCTAAGTGTGAGTTTTGCTCGAGGAAGTGACGTTCCTTGGGCATGTGATTTCGTGAGAGGGAGTTCGGGTAGATCCGCAGAAAATAGAGGCGGTGATGGCTTGGGAGCCGCCTAAGAATGTGAAGGAGGTGAGGAGTTTTCTGGTCTTGCCGGCTATTACCGTAGATTCGTTGAAGGATTTTCTAGGATCGCTAGACCACTCACTCGGTTGCTCCGAAAACTCGGAAGTTCGAGTGGACTACGAGATAGGCGGGACAGTTTTGACGAGTTAAAGAGACGTTTGACTACCGCGCCCGTGTTAGCATTGCCTCGGGGAACGAGGATTTCGTAGTGTACAGTGATGCTTCGGGCCTTGGTCTAGGATGTGTTTTGATGCAGAGAGACAGAGTGATTGCATATGCGTCCCGCCAGTTGAAACCTTATGAGGTGAATTACCCCACGCACGATTTGGAGTTAGCTGCGGTCGTTTTCGCCTTAAAGATCTGGAGGCATTACCTCTATGGGTCGTCGTGTAAGATTTTTACCGACCACAAGAGTTTGAAGTATATCTTCAGTCAGAAGGAGTTAAATATGAGACAGCGTAGGTGGTTAGAACTAATTAAAGATTACGACCTCGAGATACTTTACCATCCGGGTAAGGCTAACGTGGTGGCGGATGCGTTGAGCCGTAAGCCGATGGCGTTGCGTATGTTAGAAGTACTTACACCGCAGAGTAGGATCCAGCGAGATCTTATTTGTCGAATATTGAGGTTTGGGTTCGTAGAGTTCAGGCCGATTATGTGCATTTTAGATAACTTCGTCCTTGACTGATGATATCAAGGCGAAACAGTATGATGATCCGTGTTTGGTCCAGTTAAGGGAGGATGTGAGGCAGGGGAAAGCCCCTGGATTTGTGGTTCAGGATGATGGCGTTCTGAGATTTCGCGGCAGACTATGTGTACCGAATGATATTGAGCTGAGACAGAAGATCTTGAGTGAAGCTCATACCACGCTTTACTCCATACATCCTGGTACGAATAAAATGTACAAGGACGTGAGGAGCAACTACTGGTGGAGTAATTTGAAGACAGACGTTAGCGAGTTTGTGTCGAGGTGTTTGACTTGTCAGCAGGTTAAGATCGAGCATCAGCGACCCGCGGGGTTTTTGCGACCACTTCCTATCCCGGAGTGGAAATGGGAGGATATTTCTATGGATTTCATTACTAGTATGCCTAGGACTCGGAATGGAATGAACATGATTTGGGTTATTGTCGATCGACTGACCAAATCAGCTCATTTCCTGGGTATTAAGGACACTTGGGGCCCGGAGAGACTAGCACGAGTATTTATTGCAGAGGTCGTGAGATTACATGGGACTCCTAAGAGTATTGTTTCGGATCGTGATGGTCGGTTCGTGTCACATTTCTGGCAGGCCGTTCATCGAGCTTTGGGGACTGAGTTGAGACTCAGTACATCTTATCACCCTCAGACCGAATGAGTTTGAGTGCGGACGATCCAGACGTTAGAGGATATGTTGAGAGCCTGTGCCCTAGAATGGAAGGATGATTGGGAGTCGCACTTGCCGTTGATTGAGTTCACGTACAACAATAGTTGGCACGCCTCGATCAAAATGGCGCCATTTGAGGCGCTGTATGGGAGGAGGTGTAGATTGCCTTTGTGTTGGGACGATGCGTCCGAGCTGATTGGTACCGAGCCCGATTTGGTAGTTGAGACGAGAGAGAAGATTGCTCTGATTCGGGATAGATTGTTAACGGCCCAGAGTCGGCAGAAGTCTTATGCCGACACGCGTCGCCGTCCGTTGGAGTGTGAGGTGGGAGATCATGTTTTGCTTAAGGTGTCGCCGACACGGGGAGTTTACCGCTTCGGCCGGAAGGGTAAACTTAGTCCGAGGTTTATTGGGCCGTTTGAGATTTTAGAGAGAGTGGGAGAGCTTGCCTATCGGCTAGGCTTACCGTGATCACGAGCCACGTTCATAACGTATTTCATGTTTCCCGACTTAGGAGGTACATATCGGACCCTAGCCATATTATCGATTTTGGAGAGATCGGGTGGGACCCGACCTTACCATCGAGGAGAGGCCGATTCAGATTTTAGAGCGTCGAGTGAAGCAACTTCGTCATAAAACCATCCCTCTGGTTAAAGTTCAATGGTCGAGACATGGGTCCGAAGAAGCCACATGGGAGACGGAGGAGAGTATGCAGTCGAGATACCCCGAGTTGTTCGCGTTGTAAGTTTCGGGACGAAACTTATTTTTAGGGAGATAATGTAATATCCGTTTTCTATTTTCGGTAATTTCTATTTTTGATGTATGTTCGTTTGGACAACTCGCTTATACTGTTTTGGAATTCTGAATCTATTTTGTTCTTGGAGTTTTTCCGTTTGGTCGGGTTTCGAGGATGCTTTCGCATAACTTCATTTGAATTATATCATGCCGCATGTGTGTTCGATTCTCGTAAAACTTGTTCGTTTGCGTTGTTTCTCGATTCATATAAGTTGGTATGGTTGAGTTGGTCGTGTTGGAACTTTCGGTTTGCTAATCCGACGTTGTATTGCGATTTTTCGGGCACTTGGGCCGTTTTTGTAATTTTCATAAGTTTGGGGAATTTCGCCTTATTTGCTTCGTTTCAAACTCTCTAGTGATCGAGATTATATTCTCTTTCAACGCTCAACTTTGTCGTCTTTATTATTACATGTTTATGATTCTGGATTCTGGTCTTGCTTCGTTTTTCGGCACTTGTGCGCTGTTGGCAGTGGTAATCGAAGCTGCCTGAGTAGCGCACGCTACTCAGGATGTACTTGCGTGCGCTATCATTGTGTGGTTAGCGTACGCTAACCTGGGGTTCGTAGCGTGCGCTATCGATTTCAGGCAGTTTCGGGCAGCTGGTTCAGTACTTTGGTACTGGACCAGGCAGCGTACGCTAATCAGCGTTAACGCACGCTAATCCCCAGTACTAGCGCACGCTAACCATGTTAGCTTGCGTACGCTAACGGGAGGTCAGAAGGCAGACTGTTCTGCCATGCCCCGCTAGCGCACGCTAATGCTTGTGCGTAGCGTGCGCTAAGTCTGTTAGATATAAATAGGACAGCAGCAGTCAATTTCGTCATTTTTCCTTCTTTTCCTATTCTTCTCGGCTTTGAGCGATTCCAGACGGGGGATTAGGGCCGATTTCGACTGTAAATCATCATTCACTACCACCGTGCATTCCTTGTGTGAATTCTTCAAGTCCTAATCACTTTCCACCATCCGAATCAAGGTAACTTTTCCCAAAACCCTTATTTTGAGATTTTGGGGGAATTTTGGGGATTTCTTGGGATTTGACTCTTTTAGTCCGAATTATTACTGGGTTATCATTTGGACTTGATCGTGCACTTGTAACCCTTCGGTTTATCGATGATTTGTGGTTTTAAATTCCAAGTTTTCCATTGTTCGTCACTTATAGTCGACGATACCCAAGTTTTGTTCGACTAAGGGTTTCAGAGGGTTGAACTAGGATGTATTCCATCATTTACGTAGTTTTAAGAATCGTTGTCCATCGTTATTTGTGTTAGGATCGGGTTTGTGAAGGTTGTTCGGGCCGAAACCTTCCGTTCGCTGTTTCCTTCACGTAGTATTAATCAGGCGAGTACATGTATTACATTCCGTTATGTGCATATGATTTTGATGCGAATGATGTATATGGTGTTATTGAACGAATGTGATTGTTTCTCTTCCACCTGGGGATGGCGTGTGGCCTCTGGGGGCCGATACTAATGGGTACGGCCATGGAAGTGGGATTGAGTGCGTGTGTTGATGTTCTTCCACAGGGGACGGTTCGACGGGACCTGCGGGGCCGATACTAATGGGTACGGCCGCGGAAGTGGTTTCTCACCTGGGACGGTCCGACGGGACCTCTGGGGACCGATACTAATGGGTACGGTCGCGAGTTACCAAGCGTGGATAATTGTGATGTGGGAAACTTGTTGATATCGTTTTGGTGTTAATGTGATATTCCGGAATATTGACTTTCAAAATAATTTTCCTAATGATTTATTTGCGTTGAATTGTGTATGTATATAATGTTGTGTAATTATGTACTTGCACTAGCTATTCGAATGCTAACCCCTTAAATGGGGGAAATGCGTCTTATGCATTTCGAGTCTTGAAATGAGGAGCCGGCACGGGATGCGCATGCAAAGGATGGGTTGGCATGATGATGATGTGGCTCGAGTCTGCATTTTTTTTTGTTTTGTCATTGCATCTGTTGAGTACTGGAGATAGTTGATTTATTTTTGAACATGGTTTAAGTTCCCTGCGTGGGCAACATTTTGGTATTTAACTTATGTCTCATGTACTCCGTTAAAATGTTTTGGCCGAGGCCACGGCCTTATTTACTCTTTGGGTACATCTTTCATGTTATCATTGTGGTTCATATGTCACGAGTTAGCCTGGTAGACCTCACGGGGGTTCTACGGCGTGTAATGTCCCATTTGTGAATTGGGATGTTACAGTTGTGGGTTTACAGGAGGTTTTGATGTCGAGTTTTTTCTTACTCGTTTTCAGCTTATACACTCATTACGTGTTTCAGATTCTGTAGTATTTGGTGTTTCAGATGGGCTTGCCAGAGAATGAGAAGATTCAGATTTCATTCCTATGATCCACTGCAAAAATAAAAAAAACACGTATTTAGTCCATCAATCAAGATGAGTTATTGCAGTCTAAAAAAACACATGCTTGCATCCGTTATATACTCTGAGGCATAAATTATTCCGCGACAGGAAGGATGCTCAGAAAAAAAAATCTTTTTAATCTTTTTAATTTCTGAAAAAAAAAATGAGAAAATTATCAAAATGATCTTTTTCAGAATCTTTTCAGAAATTAAAAAGATTTTTTTTTCAAAATTATAAAATTAAAAAAAATATATTTTTTTTTCAGAAATTAAAAAGATTAAAAAGATTTTTTTTCAGAATTATAAATTAATCTTTTGAATTAAAAAGATTTTTTTTCTGAAAAAAATCTTTTCAGAATTATAAAATTAAAAATAAAATAAAAAATTCTAATATATTTATATTAATATTTCAGAATTAAAAATAATTACCTAAGGTTCTAATTTTTTTCAAATTTTTTTACGATTTTTCAGATTCTTTAAATTTTTTTAGATTTTTTAAAAAAATTATATTATTTAGGTTTTTATATTTTTTTAAAAAAATTTAGATTTTAAATTTTTTAATTTTTTTTAAATTTTTTCAAATTTAGGTTTTTTAATATTCGAGATTTTTTAATTTTTTTAGATTATTTTATATTATTTAGGTTTTTATATTTTGTTTTGCCACGTGTCGTCCACGTCAGCTCCGGTGGCCGAAAATACTCCGGCCGCCGACGGAGGACTAAATTGGCTAAAGTAGGGGGGAGATGTGGGGTTTTTTGATCCGCCGGAGACAGATGAGGTTTTTTGACCAATTGGTCCCATATACGGGATCAATTTAATAATTTTCTCTATTATTTTATTCAAATAGTAGATATGATTGTGAGTTTTGTTTTTTGTTCGGGGAAATGAGAGAAAATAAATCTTATTATTGAGAAAAATATTTAAATATTTATGATTGAGGCCAAAAAAAAAGTGGACACGAAAAATGGATAAAGAAGGAAAATGGGTAAACCTTTAGGGAATAGAGTATTAAAGGAAACAAATCATAACAAAATAATTCTACTTGGACATGACAATTATATGCCACATTCCAAAATCGACTAATAAGTCGTTCTTTTATCACACATGAAGAGAGTGATATACGCTGATACAGATCGAGAGTCTGTATAAGTATAAATCACCCCGTGTGGTAAAATCTTTTTGCAGTATGCAAAAAATCAGCACTCTGATGTGCGAGACCAAAATGGATGGATGACAAATTACACCCACCAATCATTCAAATCATCCTAACGTATGGAAGCAATTAAAGGAAGAATAATGTGGATTAAATTAATTCAGAATTTGGAAGCAATAATTACTTTTACTTTTTATATACCTGTGAAAAATCTTGAACCATTATGATAATCATAAATAATTACCTTATCTACATTTACATAACTATCATTGCCTGATGGTTAATTAATTAGTTATATATACAAGTAACAGCAATTAAACATTGAGTAATATGCATTAAGTTTCATATCCCTAAATGTTTTCCCTCTTAATTGCATGTCTAATTAACATACCATATACACCTATATGTATGTTACATGTACACACTATAAATTTATTCAAAGTATCCTACATTTTCATCACCAACAAAAAAGAGGGAAAAAAAGTCGAGAAAAAAAGTAGCCGCTTTTTAATCTTCAATTCTCGTCTGTGAAATGGACATCGGGATGAAGAAACAAGCTATTGTTTTCTTGCTCTGTGCCGTGGTTGCGGGAATGTGCGTAAGCTGCGACGCGGGGCACGAGTTCTTGATGGACCCATGCCACGGTGATGTTTGTACTTTCGCATGTAAGACGATGTCATGTGGACGCTATCTTTGCCCGGCAGGAAACTGCATGCCTCCGACTGAACCGACAAACACACCCCCACGTCGTCCCTACTACAACGCGTGGAGATGCGTTTGCAGTCCAAGATAATTTGGTGATGGCAGTCTCCTATTTAAAACCTAGATATGTTTTGATTTAAGCTAGCTGTTCGGCTATGTGAACAGTTGTTATCTTTATACATCTTTTATTCAATTGTTTGTTTCTATATTTAAATGAAAGAGAATATATTAGTATGTTTTTATTTTTATTTAACATGTTCATTAGTGATACAATGATACTGAGTTATTCATGTTAGGACCGATATGATGTGTTCAAATCCTGATGTTGATATTTTGCAGAATATCCATACAATTTTTATCATATTGATTAAAAATAATAAAATATTCCACCGGACCGGAGAATTGAGCCCGGGACTACTGAGAGTCCTAGTTGAATTACATGGCGGATGATTACCACTGCGTTTAGTGTGTTATCGGCTTCAAATGTATCAAAATATTATTATTATACATATACATAACCATTTTTGTTGGGCCATAAAAAATGGCATTGAGCTGGGGGCATGTGTGGTAGCACAGCCCGCCCAGGCCCATCGACAGCCGTGGGTTTTGGATATGAGAACTACGGACCACTTCCACCACCCCAGTAGAAAGTAGGAAAGTTTACACATATATACAACTTATATAAACTAATTACAAAAATAAAATAAAATAAAAATATTTACACATATAACCATATCTTTTTTCACCAAAAAAAAAAAATACATCATCTCAATCCCTAAAAATCATACATGTTACCTATCCTTTATATCTTCACTCCCCTCTCCCTCTTTTTTTTTCTCTTTTTTCTTTTTTCCTCGCGCCTCCCATTTTCTTTTTTCTTCTCTGCAGATGTGTCCCCATCTTCCCCTAAAGATCTTTTCTTCTTTCCAACACAGCATTGCAAATATATTTCTGTAGTTCATAAATTATTCCCAGAACTTCTTTTCCTCTCAAAATTTAGGAACATGGATACGATTGTTTGAGGAGAAAAGTAAAGACAGCAAATCAATTGTATTGATAACAAGGAATAGAGGGGCCTTTATATAGGCATTACAAAGAGAGTCTTTCCATACATGGGATTCCTAGTTAAGATAAGACATCTAACAGGATCCAACTACTTATGGAAGAGTCCAGAATCTTCCATAACTCTTATCCCCCTATAACTAGTATTAGGTAAGACACCAATACGGGAAGGATTTCCCCGGAACACTCCCCCTGTGTCGAACGCTAATACTAACATGGTGCACAAGGTGTTGCCTCGGTAAAAAAACCTTTCCAAGTCAAATAAAACCCCGTGGGAAAAACAAAGACTTTGGTGAGGAAAAAGAGCGCAACGCACCAACTACAAATGTCAGAATCATGTGAAGTATACTCCCCCTGAGGTATACATGATAGCTCATTCCATCGAGCCATCTTTAGTAGAGCTCGGATAATCGACACATGCCGATGCTTCTCACATGTTTCTCAAATGTAGATTTCGGCAGAGACTTAGTGAACAAGTCTGCGATATTCTCATCGGAACTCACTTGTTTCACTTCGATATTCAGCAATTTCTGCTGCTGCTGATTATAAAAGAACTTCGGCGCAATATGCTTGGTATTGTCACCCTTTATGAAACCTAACTTCATCTGCTCAATGCATGCCGCATTGTCCTCAAAGATGCAACTAAAGCTGCGACGCGGGGCACGAGTTCTTGATGGACCCATGCCACGGTGATGTTTGTACTTTCGCATGTAAGACGATGTCATGTGGACGTTATCTTTGCCCGGCAGGAAACTGCATGCCTCCGAATGAACCGACAAACACATCCCCACGTCGTCCCTACTACAACGCGTGGAGATGCGTTTGCAGTCCAAGATAATTTGGTGATGGCAGTCTCCTATTTAAAACCTAGATATGTTTTGATTTAAGCTAGCTGTTCGGCTCTGTGAACAGTTGTTATCTTTATACATCTTTTATTCTATTCTCTAATTTACTGAAAAAAAATAAATACATCTGTTTAGGGCTGAAAGTACCAAATATTGGTTCGGTGGTCTCCTAAAAAAAATTGTTCAGTTGTTTGTTTCTATATTTAAATGAAAGAGAATATATTAGTATATTTTTATTTTTATTTAACATGTTCATTAGTGATACAATGATACTGAGTTATTCATGTTAGGACCGATATGATGTGTTCAAATCCTGATGTTGATATTTTGCAGAATATCCATACAATTTTTATCATATTGATTAAAAATAATAAAATTGTTGAGTATTGGTCCGAATCGGGTGGCAAATTATTACAATAATTATAACAAATATAACTATTACACAAATCTACTCGGGATAGGGATTAGGGATTACACAACTTCTATTTAAATGAATCAAACAATAACTGGAAGAAAAATAAAGAACAGTGAGTAAAGAAATGCAAACCAAACGGCCGAAGCCGATCGGAAAGTGATGTCACTGTCGGAAAAACAGCCCGGCTCAGTCCTCCGTCTCCGTAGCCACTTCCAGGACCCACAAGACCCGCGACCAGCACCAGAAAACGAAACCCACCACCGGACCGGAAGCAACCACCGGAGGAATCGAAGCACTCAGCAAGATCAACCGAAATGAACCCCAGAAAACTCAGTTCCCGATTTCTCACAAGCCTCACCCACAAAACACTCAATTATTTCACAGAGAAAAAATCGAGGTATCAGAAAAATCACACTTGCTCTCTCTTCGTTTTGTTGTGCTTTCATCTCACATAGAAATGAAATTTATAGGAGAAACGGAACAACAAACGAAGAGAGGAAATCGGAAAAGATTTAGTTTCCATCTCGGAAGAACAGGTCAACCGAGGAGAAAAGGAAAGAAAATCGGGAGAGATAAGGGAGGGTGGAGACTGACGGCAGAAAGGAGAAATAAGGGGTAGGGTTTCTGGGGTCAGGGTTTATATATTAGGGTAAGAAATAAAACCGATGGCCAGGATTAAAAGATGCCAAATAAATGGCCAGGATTAATCCAGTCAAATGGGTCGCCTAAAAGGTTCCGGTCAGTCCGTTTTTAAGGTGGGCTGCAGGAGATATTAAATTGGGCCCTCATAATTTTAATCATTTGGGCCAAATAAACCCAACAATTCTCCACCTGGGCCAAATGAGTCATCGGGGTACATAAGGGAGACGGAGGTCATCATCGCCGTAGGACATCACCTGCACACAAAACACAAAGTAAGTACATGTAAAATTATTTTTTTTTTTTTAAAAAAAAAAAATCACAAAGAAAGGAAGCAATCACTAAGACAGCAGGACTATCACAAAGATAGCATAATAATTCACTAAGAATGCAAAGCCATCACAAAGAAGGCAAAGACTAAAAGTTAGTCTTGAGTTCCCAAGTTCAGCAGGTCGGTGCAGGACACGAATTTCTCCAAAGGCAAGCATTTGGTGCCCATATCTGCAGGATTGAATTTTGAAGGAATTTTTCCAAGCTCAAGTTCACCTTTTTCAACAGTATCACGAATAAAATGAAATTTAACATCAATATATTTAGTGCGGTCATGAAAGACAGGATTTTTGCTTAGCTGAATTCTAGATTGACTATCCGAAAATACCACGACTTTTTCTTTTAGAAAACCGATTTCGGATAAAAGACCCTTTAGCCATATGGCTTCTTTAAACGCCTCAGTTGTAGCAACATATTCAGATTCAGTTGTAGATAAAGCAACAACATTCTGTAACTGAGACTTCCAACTAATGGAAGAGCCACAAAGGGTAAACACATAAGAGGTCGTGGATTTTCGATTGTCACGATCATTAGCAAAGTTGGAATCTACATATCCAACAAGTTTAACACCATCACCAGATTTAGAAAACTTAATATCAACATCCACAGAGGATTTCAGATAACGGAGAAGCCACTTCAAGGCTTCCCAATGTGGCATACCAGGATTAGACATGTATCTACTCAAGCAACTAACAGAATAGGCTATATCAGGTCTGGTACTAACCATGAGATACATGACTGATCCTATAGCATTAGCGTAGGGAACTTTTTCCATTGATTTTTCTTCTTCACTAGTTTTCGGAGATTGATCTTTGCATAATAGAAAATGGGCAGCAAGAGGCACAGAAGCAGATTTTGCAGCAGTCATAGAAAATTTTTCAAGTATTTTCTCAATGTAGGAAGACTGATTTAGAAACAAAGAACAGTTTTTTCTATCTCTAACAATGTTCATGCCTAAAATTTTCTGGGCATCTCTAAGGTATTTCATGTCAAATTGCTCACTAAGACACGATCTAACATGATCAATCAATTTCATGCACGGACTCACCAGTAACATGTCATCCACATAGATAAGTAAGAGATAGGAACAGTGGAGTTTTCTTTAAAATAGAGACAAGGGTCATACGAACTACGTTTGAATTTTAAAGAAAGCATGTAAGAGTCAAATTTCTTGTTCCATTGCCTTGGAGACTGTTTCAGGCCATAAAGAGCCTTCTTAAGAAGGCAAACGTGATCAGGTTTCTTAGAGTCGACAAAACCTTCTGGCTGCTTCATATAAATTTTCTCATTTAATTCACCATGAAGAAAGGCTGTTTTAACATCCATTTGTTTTAATTCCCAATTAAAGTGAGCAACTAAAGCAAGCATGATACGCACGGTGGTGAATTTCACAACAGGAGCAAATATCTCAGTATAATCAATTCCTTCCTTTTGAGTGAAACCTTTAGCAACCAACCTAGCTTTAAATCTGATATTCTCTACTTCATTCTTAACCTTAAATAACCACTTACAAATTCACAAGAGAACAACGATCGGGTTTTGGAACAAGAGTCCAGGTTTGGTTAACATGCAGGGAATTCATTTCATCATTCATAGCATTTAACCAATCAGAAGCATTTTCAGATTTTAAAGCATCTTTGTAGCTTTTAGGTTCGTTATTATCTAATGATTCAAACACATTGCAAGCATGAGACATCATATGAAAATCATCAAAGTGATGAGGCCTCCTAACATTCTCTCTTCTAGGCCTATCCCTAGTTAATTGATAGTTGGTCAGATCAGCACTTTCATCAACATTTTCAATTATTTCATCACTAGAATTTTCTAATGATTTTCATTTTCAAAGATGCAAAGTTTCATCATTTTCAGCTCCACTCACTCAAGGTAGGGTAGTTAGAAACAAATTCTGGATTAGGCATGTGCACGGGTGCGGGTGCAGGATGTTCAAGACAAGGAAATTCATCTTCATTAAATATAACATCCCTACTAATTAGCACCTTAAACCCTGGTTCGCCCTTAAGCCATAACCTAAATCCTTTAACTCCCTCCGGTAGCCTAAGAACACACATCTTATCGATCTAGGTTCTAGTTTATCATGTTTATGATGAACATATGCAAGACACCCAAATACGAAGATTTGAGAAATCAATATTACTACCAGTCACACAGATTACGGATAGTTTCCATTCAAAGGGACAGATGGAGATCTGTTTATAATATAAGGCATTGTAGATAAAGCCTCACCCCAAAAGCGTTTTGACAATCCGAGTACGAGCATAGACCTTACCCTATCAAGGAGGGTTCGGTTCATGCGCTCGGCGATTCCATTTTGTTGGGGGTGTAAGGTCTTGTCTCTATGCCTTTGAATACCACTTTCCGCACACAAAGTATCAAACAAATTATTGCAAAATTCCGTGCCGTTGTCGGTTCTCAAAATTTTAATTTTCTTACCGTCGATTTTCAATTAAAATTTTCCACGTTTTGAACGTGTCAAACACATCGATTTGTTCTTAAGGAGAAACACAAAGACTTTCTGGAATAATCATCAATCACGGACAAAAATATCGGTTTCCGCCATGTGTCGGAACAACGGCGAGCCCCACACATCGGCATGTAGACACTCAAACACATTTGAACTCTTAGGGGGTTTGGGGAAGGTGAATGAGGAAAGTTCGCACGATGTTGCTTATCATACACACGATTATCACAAAATGGCAAGTCGGATATTTTATCATTCCCAAAACAACCATTTTTGTGCAAGATTTCAAGACCTTTACCACTAATGTGACCAACCGTTTATGCAGATTTGATTTTATCTCCATGTATCGCATTAACGGAAAAGTTACTTACTGATGGAACAAATATATAAGTTCAGTTTACGAATGGCGACAAAAAAGGTTTTGGGACCTCTCGTAACTTTCATTGCACCCTTACCCCATGTACCTTCAAAACCATCATCTTCAAGACATGCACATGACATTAAATTATGAGCTAAGTGAGGAACATGCCTAACATTTTCCAAAGTTATCGAATTTCCAGATTCGAATTTAAGGCACACAGTTCCTATTCCAGCAACATTTCGTTTTACATGATCAGGCATAGACACATATCGATTTTTTAAATCACGATAGCTAGAAAAAAGTTGTTTGTGCGGAGTCATGTGAAATGTGCATCCAGAATCAACCAGACAATCATTTTCACCAAGGTCAGCTAACACAGAGTTCACAGAAGCATGCGTAGCATCAGAAATCATAAACACATCACCTAGATTTTCACCGACAGCTAAGTTAGCCTGTTCAGATTGCTGGTTTTTCTTAGGTTTAGTGCAGTCTTGAATGTAGTGACCATATTCACCACAATTGTAATATTTGCGATTAGTAGGTCTAGGTTTAAACCGAAATTTTTCATTGCCCTTTTTCTTGTTGGCTTGGTTATTTTGACTGTTGGAAGACTTTTTATTTTGAAAGCGTTTTTGTGGTCTTCCTTTGACAAAATTAACCTCGCCAAGATTTCTAAGGGCGGCACCTTTATTGTTTTTCAAATCTAACTCTTTGCTTTTCAAGCCGTTTACAACAATATCCAAGGTCACTTGATCTCTACCATATTTAATGGCAGATTTCACATCACTATAAGAATAAGGAATAGCATTCAAAAGAACAATTGGAGTGTAATCATCGATGTTTTTATCTCCCGTTAACTTTATATCTTGAACTAGTTTTGTAAACACGACTAAATTAGCATCAATGTCTTTATTTAGATCAAGCTTGTAGCGAAAAAAATTTTCAAGAAGAAACAGTTTATTGGGCAGCGAAGTTTCAGTATACATTTCTTCTAATTTTTCCCATAATTCTTTAGCCGAACCATGTTTACCTAATTTTCTTATCACAGATTCAGAAAGGTTCAAGATAATCGCATAATAAGCAAACTCATCAAGTTCAGTCTTTTTATCCGCCGTCACATTAGAAGCGAAAGAATTATCAATAGCTTTGAAATATTTTTGTTGAATGAGTATGCTTTTCATTTTCTGTTGCCAAATGGCAAAATCACCTTTTCCATCAAATGGTGCCACAGAGAAGGCAGAGATCGTTCCCATTTTAATTTTCAAAATGAACAAAGGTTTTGAAAATTTATGAAAAACACAAATAAGGAGGAAACGGTTAATTTTATCAAAACTCAGAAACACAAAGTAATCAATAAAATCACACAGATAAATAAAATTAAACGAATCTGAAAAATTCAATACCAGGCCCCTACAAGATCCGAGGACACTTAAGCGGTCCAGGCAGGAGGGTTTAAATGCCCAATTATGAAAAATTCCAGATTCAAAATAAACACGAAGTAATATCGCAGTAATAAACACAAAGAATATTACCAACAATGCGTCAACTAACATACGCAGCAGAAGCAATAACAACAGGGCCGAGACAATCAACCCAAAATATTATCACGAAGAACAGTGGGCCGAGAGCAACACGAAGGGCAGCAAGACCCGAACAAATATCACAAAGGAAAAATATCAATGTTGAGTATTGGTCCGAATCGGGTGGCAAATTATTACAATAATTATAACAAATATAACTATTACACAAATCTACTCGGGATAGGGATTAGGGATTACACAACTTCTATTTAAATGAATCAAACAATAACTGGAAGAAAAATAAAGAACAGTGAGTAAAGAGATGCAAACCAAACGGCCGAAGCCGATCGGAAAGTGATGTCACTGTCGGAAAAACAGTCCGGCTCAGTCCTCCGTCTCCGTAGCCACGTCCAGGACCCACAAGACCCGCGACCAGCACCAGAAAACGAAACCCACCACCGGACCGGAAGCAACCACCGGAGGAATCGAATCACTCAGCAAGATTCAACCGAAACGAACCCCAGAAAACTCAGTTCCTGATTTCTCACAAGCCTCACCCACAAAACACTCAATTATTTCACAGAGAAAAAATCGAGGTATCAGAAAAATCACACTTGCTCTCTCTTCGTTTTGTTGTGCTTTCATCTCACATAGAAATGAAATTTATAGGAGAATCGGAACAACAAACGAAGAGAGGAAATCGGAAAAGATTTAGTTTCCATCTCGGAAGAACAGGTCAACCGAGGAGAAGAGGAAAGAAAATCGGGAGAGATAAGGGAGGGTGGAGACTGACGGCAGAAAGGAGAAATAAGGGGTAGGGTTTCTGGGGTCAGGGTTTATATATTAGGGTAACAAATAAAACCGATGGCCAGGATTAAAAGATGCCAAATAAATGGCCAGGATTAATCCAGTTAAATGGGCTGCTTCCAAAAGGTTCCGGGCCAGATCCGTTTTTAAGGTGGGCTGCAGGAGATATTAAATTGGGCCCTCATAATTTTAATCATTTGGGCCAAATAAACCCAACAAAATATTCCACCGGACCGGAGAATTGAGCCCGGGACTACTGAGAGTCCTAGTTGAATTACATGGCGGATGATTACCACTGCGTTTAGTGTGTTATTGGCTTCAAATGTATCAAAATATTATTATTATACATATATATATATATACACATAACCATTTTTGTTGGGCCATAAAAAATGGCATTGAGCTGGGACTGTGTGGTAGCACAGTCCACCCAGGCCCATGGACGGCCGTGGGTTTTGGATATGAGAACTACGAACCACTTCCACCCCAGTAGAAAGTAAGAAAGTTTACACATATATACAACTTATATTAACTAATTACAAAAAAAAAAATAAAAAAAAAATATTTACACATATAACCATATCTTTTTCACACAAAAAAAAACACATCATCTCAATCCCTAAAAATCATCCGTGTTAACTATCATTTATGTCTTCTCTCCCTTCTCCCTCTTTTTTTTTTCTCTTTTTTCTTTTTTCCTCTGTTGTTCCTCCTCCCATTTTCTTTTTTCTTCTCTGCAGATGTGTCTCCCTCTTCCCCTAAAGATCTTTTCTTCTTTGCAACACAGCATTGCTAATATGTTCCTGCAGTTCATAATTATTCCCAGAACTTCTTTTCCTCTCAAAATTTAGGAACATGGATACAATTTATTTTTCCTTTTATTCTATTCTTTTTTTTTTTAATTTTTCTTGTGACTATGGCCGAACAGCATCACAAAGGCGGATTCAAGCACTGGCGGCTTGGGAGGCACTCGAAATTTGCGCCATTTCCCTTTTCATGAATTGGCATTTTCAAATTATTGAGGGGTAATGGACTAATCTTGATGTTTTGGTTCGTGATACGAATTACGTATGTAAGTGTACGTAAAACGTATAAAATACAACGGAAGATTATCACGGTCTTATGATACGAATTCTCTCTCGGTACAGCAGAAGACTCTTTCACGTCTGAGTAGCGACGATTTTCGGCGAAATGAAGCAAGCCGCTCTGGCCGATTCGAGCAATGACAACTCGTCGATATAGCACTTCCGAGCAGCAAGACTCGCTCGTCTGACAATTTGAGCAGCAAGACTCGCTCGTCTGACAACTCGTCGTCTGACAAAATAAAGGTGGTGGCGAAATTTATACGGTTTTCGGTAGGGATGTAGGATAGTATATGGGTTTGAATGTGTTTTACCGAATTAGACCTATAACTCGATAAAAATAATCTCTCCTCAAGACCTATTGAGAATCGATCAAGTTATAATTCGAGACGCGTCGAAATAATAACTAAAGTTTTGTTGAACTCGTTCAACGTATATTTCAAAGAAATACAAGGTTTATTAATATTCAAGATGCTTTACAAATACAACAAGTACTACTATATATAGTAGTTTCCAACCGTAAGAAAATACAACAAAACGAAAACGAAACTTCCTAGCATGCTTCCATTCGGCGAAATATCTAAGGAGGAGATCAAGTATCTTGGTTTTATTAGGTGATTATGACATGAAGAAATCTTTGATGATTCTTGGACTTATTATGGTGATGGTGACATGAAGAAAATCTTCACCAAATATCATCCCTTGCAATCTTCAATTCGGCCGAGTTTCATCAAGGAGTGATTAGGAGGATTTTGTGGAGATATGATATCAACCCCTTTGGAATTATTATGGTGACTATGACATGAGGGACAATGACATGAAGGATGAAAGTCTTCCTTCAATCTTATGTTTCTTACGTTTTGTACTATGGTGGGAAGGAGAAATATCTTCATTTGGAAGTATTATGGTGATGGTGACATGAAGGAGATATTTGATGAAAGTCTTCATCAAATTCTCATGCTTGGGCCGATTTTTTTATTGAGGTGGGGAAGGAGAAATATCTTTATGCATCTTGACAAATCATGAGTCCCTTTCAAGCATGATATGGACGAATTTTCATGCTTTCGGACCGATTCCGTCGTCGAGTTTTACGTTACTCCGGTTCCGATTAACAACGTAACTCCAATCCGCGTGTTCTTTTCTCCCAAGTATAATGATGCATGACCATGCGAATTTGTATCGTCGTGGATGTCGATTTTTATTGGAGCATCTTCGATTGGAATATTAGATATCGTATCACATGTGATACTTGACAAGGACAACAAAAATCAAGCTTCCATTCACTTGGGTTGGCCGAATTATTGAAGTGTGGAGGGACCCAAGTATTGTAGTGGACTTTGAAAATGAAGTCTTGAAACTAGAAGAGACAAAAATCTTCATGATCTTGGACCAAATATGATGCTGTCGGTTTTGTCATTTCTGGGATCCAATGGGTCCGAATTTGGTCCTAGGGTCTCATAAGATTTGTAGCTCTCTTTCTTAGCTTTCCATGGCCACTTGAATCACCTGAATCGGATTTCGGACGAGAAAGTTATGGGCAAAATACTAAAGCGCTACTGAAGTCGTCGTGCGCGCGAGAATTGGTAATTTGTCCATGTATTTTGCATGAGGATTTTATGTATGTCTGCGACTCAATCAAGCTTGGTCGGATAATCTTCTTTTTGTATTTGATGATGTTGACCGATTCGTATCATACCCTCCCCCTTTCAAAGGATTTGACCTCAAATCCAGATTTTGAACTTTTTGTGCTGTAAGACTTGACATGTAGTTCATTGGATGCTCAGTCTTAATCACATCATTCCCTTCTTTTTCAAGAAGATTCATTCTTGATTCTAATGCCCGAAAGAAGGTTTGATACTCCGGATATGGTTGCACTCCTCCCGGTTTGAAGATGTAATTTTCGTCCATAATGTTGACTTTAACTTGTGATTGCGTATCCAAAAGGACAACATGCAAAATGGAAACAAACGACATACCTAGGAGTCTTCCATTCCCCTTAATGGAATCCCGAAAAGATGATTTATGGTTCAACGGAGTAATTTCCAACTCTGTGCTAAGTGAACACAAATCGCGTCCTCACTCCCTTGATAAGGAATTCGTCCCTTACTATTTTCCGATTATACGCAGCCACGCTGCTTTCACGTTGGTCGGTGTCAAGAACTGGTTCAACAAGAACAAATGGATTAGGACCCTCCAGTTCTTTGACAATAATTGAAACAACCTTGTGTGGAATATAACAAGGCGGTCGTTGTTCGATTAGTTCGCTTTGCACCACCACGCCATTATCTCGGGTCTCCTTAAGCACCCGTATGTGTTCATGCTCACCTTCAAAAATGGGAAGCTCGAGATCAATTATGGGCTCCTCTTTGTCATCTGATTCTGTATCAATATTGGCGGTCCATCATAACCCGATCCACTTTCCATTTTAATATTATCGGTCTCCTTGAATAATGACTCATCAAAATTTAACCCACTAAGCTCATTTCGTACCGCAACAAAGTCATACGACCCACTTTGCTCCGATAGGGCAGCTCGACTCCAACCATCGTCTTCTTTGTCATCAAAAAATGCCGCAGGAAATTCTGTCATATCAAAGTCGGTGACAAAGAATTCATCTTCAAGATTAGCCGTTTGAAAGCATAAGGCCGTGATCTTGTTTCGCGTTACTAAAATAATTTGGTCCGTTTTGGTCAATTTGGCCAACACAACCAACTAGCCCATGATCAAAGTAGCAAGATCTAGGTTCGTCGACTAGGAGACACGGCTCAACTCATCTTCTTCGTTGAATTGCTCGTTGAAAACTCTGTCTCATCTACTTCATTGAAAATGGTGGTAGGGACATCGTCTTCGTCAAAAAAACTTATTTGGAAATTCTTCGATGAAAAAAATCTTTGATCAAAGGTTGGCGGCGGGCGTCGAAGGATTGGTGGTGGGGAAACAACGATCGTGGTAAGATGTGGCTTTGAACCTTTGCTTGAAATATTTTCGAATTTTTGCCAATCTGTAATTTTAGGCTTACGTTGTTGTGAACGGATGTTTCAATTTTGCCACGGAAGGTGGCGCTACATGGAGGCGCTTTGTCACCAGTAAACGCGGCGGTTGATCGGGGCAGCCTTGAAGTCCGAGTGCTCCTCACAAGCATGGAGCCAATCTATGCACGCATCCGATTACTATCTCCGTGAAATTCCGTATCTTTGCGGAATTTGGCCAAGAAATCAATATCGTTGGCATCGTCTCTGCGTCTTTCTTGCATACGTTGCTCCGGTAAGCCGTTTAGTGCGCCACGGAGTTTCATCAAGAAATCGAGCTCGGAGAAATCCATAACAAGAATCAAGAGATAGTTCTTGATAAGAAATCGGACAGAAAATTTGCCAAGAAATCCGTGAAGAATGAACCAAGAAGATGATCAAAGAATCTGATCTCCACCGTTCACACCGTAGTTCAATGAGTTGGCTTACCTTTGTCAAAATTTCGTGACGATCCGACGGTCGAATCCACGGGAAAATTTATTTTCTTCCGACTGCGCTATTCTCAACAAAAAAAAATCGTTGAATAACTCGCCCAAGGAGATGACCTTGGGCTCCGATACCACTTATGATACGAATTACGTATGTAAGTGTACGTAAAACGTATAAAATACAACGGAAGATTATCACGGTCTTATGATACAAATTCTCTCTCGGTACAGCAGAAGACTCTTTCACGTATTTGAGCGGTCAAGATCACCGAAATGAAGCAAGCCACAAAGCTAGCCCGAGCAAAGAAGAACTCGTCGATATAGCACTTCCGAACAGCAAGACTCGCTCGATCAAACAATTTCAATACAGCAGGACTCGCTCGATACAAAGAACTCGTCGATACAAAGAAAATAAAGGTGGTGGCCGAAATTTATACGGTTTTCGGCCGGGATGTAGGATAGTGTATGGGTTTGAATGTGTTTTACCGAATTAGACCTATAACTCGATAAAAATAATCTCTCCTCAAGACCTATTGAGAATCGATCAAGTTATAATTCGAGACGCGTCGAAATAATAACTAAAGTTTTGTTGAACTCGTTCAACGTATATTTCAAAGAAATACAAGGTTTATTAATATTCAAGATGCTTTACAAATACAACAAGTACTACTATATATAGTAGTTTCCAACCGTAAGAAAATACAACAAAACGAGAAAACGAAACTTCCTAGCATGCTTCCATTCGGCCGAAATATCTAAGGAGGAGATACCAAGTATCTTGGTTTTATTAGGTGATTATGACATGAAGAAATCTTTGATGATTCTTGGACTTATTATGGTGATGGTGACATGAAGAAAATCTTCACCAAATATCATCCCTTGCAATCTTCAATTTGGCCGAGTTTCATCAAGGAGTGATTAGGAGGATTTTGTGGAGATATGATATCAAACCCTTTGGAATTATTATGGTGACTATGACATGAGGGACAATGACATGAAGGATGAAAGTCTTCCTTCAATCTTATATTTCTTACGTTTTGTACTATGGTGGGAAGGAGAAATATCTTCATTTGGAAGTATTATGGTGATGGTGACATGAAGGAGATATTTGATGAAAGTCTTCATCAAATTCTCATGCTTGGGCCGATTTTTTATTGAGGTGGGGAAGGAGAAATATCTTCATGCATCTTGACAAATCATGAGTCCCTTTCAAGCATGATATGGCCGAATTTTCATGCTTTCGGACCGATTCCGTCGTCGAGTTTTACGTTACTCCGGTTCCGATTAACAACGTAACTCCAATCCGCGTGTTCTTTTCTCCCAAGTATAATGATGCATGACCATGCGAATTTGTATCGTCGTGGATGTCGATTTTTATTGGAGCATCTTCGATTGGAATATTAGATATCGTATCACATGTGATACTTGACAAGGACAACAAAATCAAGCTTCCATTCACTTGGGTTGGCGAATTATTGAAGTGTGGAGGGACCCAAGTATTGTAGTGGACTTTGAAAATGAAGTCTTGAAACTAGAAGAGACAAAAATCTTCATGATCTTGGACCAAATATGATGCTGTCGGTTTTGTCATTTCTGGGATCCAATGGGTCCGAATTTGGTCCTATGGTCTCATAAGATTTGTAGCTCTCTTTCTTAGCTTTCCATGGCCACTTGAATCACCTGAATCGGATTTCGGACGAGAAAGTTATGGGCAAAATACTAAAACTGCTACGAAGTCGTCGTGCGCGCGAGAATTGGTAATTTGTCCATGTATTTTGCATGAGGATTTTATGTATGCCTGCGACTCAATCAAGCTTGGTCGTATAATCTTCTTTTTGTATTTGATGATGTTGACCGATTCGTATCATACCCTCCCCCTTTCAAAGGATTTGACCTCAAATCCAGATTTTGAACTTTTTGTGCTGTAAGACTTGACATGTAGTTCATTGGATGCTCAGTCTTAATCACATCATTCCCTTCTTTTTCAAGAAGATTCATTCTTGATTCTAATGCCCGAAAGAAGGTTTGATACTCCGGATATGGTTGCACTCCTCCCGGTTTGAAGATGTAATTTTCGTCCATAATGTTGACTTTAACTTGTGATTGCGTATCCAAAAGGACAACATGCAAAATGGAAACAAACGACATACCTAGGAGTCTTCCATTCCCCTTAATGGAATCCCGAAAAGATGATTTATGGTTCAACGGAGTAATTTCCAACTCCTGTGCTAAGTGAACACAAATCGCGTCCTCACTCCCTTCAATAAGGAATTCGTCCCTTACTATTTTCCGATTATACGCAGCCACGCTGCTTTCACGTTGGTCGGTGTCAAGACTGGTTCAACAAGAACAAATGGATTAGGACCCTCCAGTTCTTTGACAATAATTGAAACAACCTTGTGTGGAATATAACAAGGCGGTCGTTGTTCGATTAGTTCGCTTTGCACCACCACGCCATTATCTCGGGTCTCCTTAAGCACCCGTATGTGTTCATGCTCACCTTCAAAATGGGAAGCTCGAGATCAATTATGGGCTCCTCTTTGTCATCCGATTCGTATCAATATTGGCGGTCCATCATAACCCGATCCACTTTCCATTTTAATATTATCGGTCTCCTTGAATAATGACTCATCAAAATTTAACCCACTAAGCTCATTTCGTACCGCAACAAAGTCATACGACCCACTTTGCTCCTATAGGCGCTCGACTCAACCATCGTCTTCTTTGTCATCAAAAATGCCGCAGAAATTGTCATATCAAAGTCGTGACAAAGAGTTCATCTTCAAGATTAGCCGTTTGAAAGCATAAGGCCGTGATCTTGTTTCGCGTTACTAAAATAATTTGGTCCGTTTTGGTCAATTTGGCCAACACAACCAACTAGCCCATGATCAAAGTAGCAAGATCTAGGTTCGTCGACTAGGAGACACGGCTCAACTCATCTTCTTCGTTGAATTGCTCGCTGAAAACTCTGTCTCGTCTACTTCATTGAAAATGGTGGTAGGGACATCGTCTTCAAAAAAACTTACTGAAATTCTTCGATGAAAAAAATCTTTGATCAAAGGTTGGCGGCGGGCGTCGAAGGATTGGTGGTGGGAAACAACGATCGTGGTAAGATGTGGCTTTGAACCTTTGCTTGAAATATTTTTGAATTTTTGCCAATCTGTAATTTTAGGCTTACGTTGTTGTGAACGGATTTGTTTCAATTTTGCCACTGTAAGGCGGCGCTACCGCGGAGGCGCTTTGTCACCAGCGAAACGCGGCGGTTGATCGGGGCAGCCTTGAAGTCCGAGTGCTCCTCACAAGCATAGAGCCAATCTATGCACGCATCTGGATTACTATCTCCGTGAAATTCCGGTATGCTGCGGAATTTGGCCAAGAAATCAATATCGTTGGCATCGTCTCTGCGTCTTTCTTGCATACGTTGCTCCGGTAAGCCGTTTAGTGCGCCACGGAGTTTCATCAAGAAATCGAGCTCGGAGAAATCCATAACAAGAATCAAGAGATAGTTCTTGATAAGAAATCGGACAGAAAATTTGCCAAGAAATCCGTGAAGAATGAACCAAGAAGATGATCAAAGAATCTGATCTCCACCGTTCAGACCGTAGTTCAATGAGTTGGCTTACCTTTGTCAAAATTTCGTGACGATCCGACGGTCGAATCCACGGGAAAATTTATTTTCTTCCGACTGCGCTATTCTCAACAAAAAAAAATCGTTGAATAACTCGCCCAAGGAGATGACCTTGGGCTCCGATACCACTTATGATACGAATTACGTATGTAAGTGTACGTAAAACGTAT
This sequence comes from Orobanche coerulescens, assembly GCA_033398695.1. Classification (NCBI taxonomy): domain Eukaryota; kingdom Viridiplantae; phylum Streptophyta; class Magnoliopsida; order Lamiales; family Orobanchaceae; genus Orobanche; species Orobanche coerulescens. The sequence goes on from CM065801.1 coordinate 11,194,952, forward strand.
AAAATACAACGGAAGATTATCACGGTCTTATGATACGAATTCTCTCTCGGTACAGCAGAAGACTCTTTCACGTACGGTAGCGAACAGTACTCAGCCGAAATGAAGCAAGCCGCTACAGCAGTTCCGAACAGCAGCAACTCGTCGATATAGCACTTCCGAACAGCAAGACTCGCTCGATACAGCAATTTCGAACAGCAGGACTTGCTCGATACAGCAACTCGTCGATACAGCAAAATAAAAGGTGGTGGCCGAAATTTATACGGTTTTCGGCCGGGATGTAGGATAGTGTATGGGTTTGAATGTGTTTTACCGAATTAGACCTATAACTCGATAAAAATAATCTCTCCTCAAGACCTATTGAGAATCGATCAAGTTATAATTCGAGACGCGTCGAAATAATAACTAAAGTTTTGTTGAACTCGTTCAACGTATATTTCAAAGAAATACAAGGTTTATTAATATTCAAGATGCTTTACAAATACAACAAGTACTACTATATATAGTAGTTTCCAACCGTAAGAAAATACAACAAAACGAGAAAACGAAACTTCCTAGCATGCTTCCATTCGGCCGAAATATCTAAGGAGGAGATACCAAGTATCTTGGTTTTATTAGGTGATTATGACATGAAGAAATCTTTGATGATTCTTGGACTTATTATGGTGATGGTGACATGAAGAAAATCTTCACCAAATATCATCCCTTGCAATCTTCAATTCGGCCGAGTTTCATCAAGGATTGATTAGGAGGATTTTGTGGAGATATGATATCAAACCCTTTGGAATTATTATGGTGACTATGACATGAGGGACAATGACATGAAGGATGAAAGTCTTCCTTCAATCTTATATTTCTTACGTTTTGTACTATGGTGGGAAGGAGAAATATCTTCATTTGGAAGTATTATGGTGATGGTGACATGAAGGAGATATTTGATGAAAGTCTTCATCAAATTCTCATGCTTGGGCCGATTTTTTATTGAGGTGGGGAAGGAGAAATATCTTCATGCATCTTGACAAATCATGAGTCCCTTTCAAGCATGATATGGCGAATTTTCATGCTTTGACCGATTCCGTCGTCGATTTTTACGTTACTCCGGTTCCGATTAACAACGTAACTCCAATCCGCGTGTTCTTTTCTCCCAAGTATAATGATGCATGACCATGCGAATTTGTATCGTCGTGGATGTCGATTTTTATTGGAGCATCTTCGATTGGAATATTAGATATCGTATCACATGTGATACTTGACAAGGACAACAATATTCAAGCTTCCATTCACTTGGGTTGGCCGAATTATTGAAGTGTGGAGGGACCCAAGTATTGTAGTGGACTTTGAAAATGAAGTCTTGAAACTAGAAGAGACAAAAATCTTCATGATCTTGGACCAAATATGATGCTGTCGGTTTTGTCATTTCTGGGATCCAATGGGTCCGAATTTGGTCCTATGGTCTCATAAGATTTGTAGCTCTCTTTCTTAGCTTTCCATGGCCACTTGAATCACCTGAATCGGATTTCGGACGAGAAAGTTATGGGCAAAATACTAAAACTGCTACGAAGTCGTCGTGCGCGCGAGAATTGGTAATTTGTCCATGTATTTTGCATGAGGATTTTATGTATGCCTGCGACTCAATCAAGCTTGGTCGGATAATCTTCTTTTTGTATTTGATGATGTTGACCGATTCGTATCATACCCTCCCCCTTTCAAAGGATTTGACCTCAAATCCATTTTGAACTTTTTGTCTTTGTAAGACTTGACATGTAGTTCATTGGATGCTCAGTCTTAATCACATCATTCCCTTCTTTTTCAAGAAGATTCATTCTTGATTCTAATGCCCGAAAGAAGGTTTGATACTCCGGATATGGTTGCACTCCTCCCGGTTTGAAGATGTAATTTTCGTCCATAATGTTGACTTTAACTTGTGATTGCGTATCCAAAAGGACAACATGCAAAATGGAAACAAACGACATACCTAGGAGTCTTCCATTCCCCTTAATGGAATCCCGAAAAGATGATTTATGGTTCAACGGAGTAATTTCCAACTCCTGTGCTAAGTGAACACAAATCGCGTCCTCACTCCCTTCAATAAGGAATTCGTCCCTTACTATTTTCCGATTATACGCAGCCACGCTGCTTTCACGTTGGTCGGTGTCAAGACTGGTTCAACAAGAACAAATGGATTAGGACCCTCCAGTTCTTTGACAATAATTGAAACAACCTTGTGTGGAATATAACAAGGCGGTCGTTGTTCGATTAGTTCGCTTTGCACCACCACGCCATTATCTCGGGTCTCCTTAAGCACCCGTATGTGTTCATGCTCACCTTCAAAAATGGGAAGCTCGAGATCAATTATGGGCTCCTCTTTGTCATCTGATTCTGTATCAATATTGGCGGTCCATCATAACCCGATCCACTTTCCATTTTAATATTATCGGTCTCCTTGAATAATGACTCATCAAAATTTAACCCACTAAGCTCATTTCGTACCGCAACAAAGTCATACGACCCACTTTGCTCCGATAGGGCTCGACTCAACCATCGTCTTCTTTGTCATCAAAAATGCCGCAGAAATTCTCATATCAAAGTCGGTGACAAAGAGTTCATCTTCAAGATTAGCCGTTTCAGAAAGCATAAGGCCGTGATCTTGTTTCGCGTTACTAAAATAATTTGGTCCGTTTTGGTCAATTTGGCCAACACAACCAACTAGCCCATGATCAAAGTAGCAAGATCTAGGTTCGTCGACTAGGAGACACGGCTCAACTCATCTTCTTCGTTGAATTGCTCCGTTGAAAACTCGTCTCGTCTACTTCATTGAAAATGGTGGTAGGGACATCGTCTTCGTCAAAAAAACTTACTGGAAATTCTTCGATGAAAAAAATCTTTGATCAAAGGTTGGCGGCGGGCGTCGAAGGATTGGTGGTGGGGAAACAACGATGGTGGTAAGATGTGGCTTTGAACCTTTGCTTGAAATATTTTACGAATTTTTGCCAATCTGTAATTTTAGGCTTACGTTGTTGTGAACGGATCGTTTCAATTTTGCCACGGAAGGCGGCGCTACCGCGGAGGCGCTTTGTCACCAGCTAAACGCGGCGGTTGATCGGGCAGCCTTGAAGTCCGAGTGCTCCTCACAAGCATAGAGCCAATCTATGCACGCATCGGATTACTATCTCCGTGAAATTCCGGTATCTTTGCGGAATTTGGCCAAGAAATCAATATCGTTGGCATCGTCTCTGCGTCTTTCTTGCATACGTTGCTCCGGTAAGCCGTTTAGTGCGCCACGGAGTTTCATCAAGAAATCGAGCTCGGAGAAATCCATAACAAGAATCAAGAGATAGTTCTTGATAAGAAATCGGACAGAAAATTTGCCAAGAAATCCGTGAAGAATGAACCAAGAAGATGATCAAAGAATCTGATCTCCACCGTTCAGACCGTAGTTCAATGAGTTGTCGTACCTTTGTCAAAATTTCGTGTCGATCCGACGGTCGAATCCACGGGAAAATTTATTTTCTTCCGAATGCGCTATTCTCAACAAAAAAAAATCGTTGAATAACTCGCCCAAGGAGATGACCTTGGGCTCCGATACCACTTATGATACGAATTACGTATGTAAGTGTACGTAAAACGTATAAAATACAACGGAAGATTATCACGGTCTTATGATACGAATTCTCTCTCGGTACAGCAGAAGACTCTTTCACGTACGGTAGCGAACGATTACTCACCGAAATGAAGCAAGCCGCTCTGCAGTTCCGAACAGCAAGAACTCGTCGATATAGCACTTCCGAACAGCAAGACTCGCTCGTCTGACAATTTCAAGCGGCAGACTTGCTCGTCTGACAAGAACTCGTCTGACAAAATAAAAGGTGGTGGCGAAATTTATACGGTTTTCGGCCGGGATGTAGGATAGTGTATGGGTTTGAATGTGTTTTACCGAATTAGACCTATAACTCGATAAAAATAATCTCTCCTCAAGACCTATTGAGAATCGATCAAGTTATAATTCGAGACGCGTCGAAATAATAACTAAAGTTTTGTTGAACTCGTTCAACGTATATTTCAAAGAAATACAAGGTTTATTAATATTCAAGATGCTTTACAAATACAACAAGTACTACTATATATAGTAGTTTCCAACCGTAAGAAAATACAACAAAACGAGAAAACGAAACTTCCTAGCATGCTTCCATTCGGCCGAAATATCTAAGGAGGAGATACCAAGTATCTTGGTTTTATTAGGTGATTATGACATGAAGAAATCTTTGATGATTCTTGGACTTATTATGGTGATGGTGACATGAAGAAAATCTTCACCAAATATCATCCCTTGCAATCTTCAATTCGGCCGAGTTTCATCAAGGATTGATTAGGAGGATTTTGTGGAGATATGATATCAAACCCTTTGGAATTATTATGGTGACTATGACATGAGGGACAATGACATGAAGGATGAAAGTCTTCCTTCAATCTTATATTTCTTACGTTTTGTACTATGGTGGGAAGGAGAAATATCTTCATTTGGAAGTATTATGGTGATGGTGACATGAAGGAGATATTTGATGAAAGTCTTCATCAAATTCTCATGCTTGGGCCGATTTTTTTATTGAGGTGGGGAAGGAGAAATATCTTCATGCATCTTGACAAATCATGAGTCCCTTTCAAGCATGATATGGCCGAATTTTCATGCTTTCGGACCGATTCCGTCGTCGAGTTTTACGTTACTCCGGTTCCGATTAACAACGTAACTCCAATCCGCGTGTTCTTTTCTCCCAAGTATAATGATGCATGACCATGCGAATTTGTATCGTCGTGGATGTCGATTTTTATTGGAGCATCTTCGATTGGAATATTAGATATCGTATCACATGTGATACTTGACAAGGACAACAAAAATCAAGCTTCCATTCACTTGGGTTGGCCGAATTATTGAAGTGTGGAGGGACCCAAGTATTGTAGTGGACTTTGAAAATGAAGTCTTGAAACTAGAAGAGACAAAAATCTTCATGATCTTGAACCAAATATGATGCTGTCGGTTTTGTCATTTCTGGGATCCAATGGGTCCGAATTTGGTCCTATGGTCTCATAAGATTTGTAGCTCTCTTTCTTAGCTTTCCATGGCCACTTGAATCACCTGAATCGGATTTCGGACGAGAAAGTTATGGGCAAAATACTAAAACTGCTCTGAAGTAAATGCGTGCGCGCGAGAATTGGTAATTTGTCCATGTATTTTGCATGAGGATTTTATGTATGCCTGCGACTCAATCAAGCTTGGTCGTATAATCTTCTTTTTGTATTTGATGATGTTGACCGATTCGTATCATACCCTCCCCCTTTCAAAGGATTTGACCTCAAATCCAGATTTTGAACTTTTTGTGCTGTAAGACTTGACATGTAGTTCATTGGATGCTCAGTCTTAATCACATCATTCCCTTCTTTTTCAAGAAGATTCATTCTTGATTCTAATGCCCGAAAGAAGGTTTGATACTCCGGATATGGTTGCACTCCTCCCGGTTTGAAGATGTAATTTTCGTCCATAATGTTGACTTTAACTTGTGATTGCGTATCCAAAAGGACAACATGCAAAATGGAAACAAACGACATACCTAGGAGTCTTCCATTCCCCTTAATGGAATCCGAAAAGATGATTTATGGTTCAACGGAGTAATTTCCAACTCTGTGCTAAGTGAACACAAATCGCGTCCTCACTCCCTTCAATAAGGAATTCGTCCCTTACTATTTTCCGATTATACGCGACCACGCTTTCCGTTGGTCGGTGTCAAGATCGGTTCAACAAGAACAAATGGATTAGGACCCTCCGGTTCTTTGACAATAATTGATTCAACCTTGTGTGGATTATAAGATGGCGGTCGTTGTTCGATTAGTTAGCTTTGAACCACCACGCGTTTATCTTGGTTCTCCTTAAGCACCCGTCTGTGTTCTTGCTCACCTTCTAATATGGGAAGCTCGAGATCAATTATGGGCTCCTCTTTGTCATCCGATTACGTATCAATATTGGCGGTCCATCATAACCCGATCCACTTTCCATTTTAATATTATCGGTCTCCTTGAATAATGACTCATCAAAATTTAACCCACTAAGCTCATTTCGTACCGCAACAAAGTCATACGACCCACTTTGCTCCGATAGGCACTCGACTCAACCATCGTCTTCTTTGTCATCAAAAATGCCGCAGAAATTCATCATATCAAAGTCGTCGGTGACAAAGAGTTCATCTTCAAGATTAGCCGTTTGAAAGCATAAGGCCGTGATCTTGTTTCGCGTTACTAAAATAATTTGGTCCGTTTTGGTCAATTTGGCCAACACAACCAACTAGCCCATGATCAAAGTAGCAAGATCTAGGTTCGTCGACTAGGAGACACGGCTCAACTCATCTTCTTCGTTGAATTGCTCGTTGAAAACTCTGTCTCGTCTACTTCATTGAAAATGGTGGTAGGGACATCGTCTTCGTCAAAAAAACTTATTTGGAAATTCTTCGATGAAAAAAATCTTTGATCAAAGGTTGGCGGCGGGCGTCGAAGGATTGGTGGTGGGAAACAACGACCGTGGTAAGATGTGGCTTTGAACCTTTGCTTGAAATATTTTCTGAATTTTTGCCAATCTGTAATTTTAGGCTTACGTTGTTGTGAACGGGACTGTTTCAATTTTTGCCACCAGAAGGCGGCGCTACCGCGGAGGCGCTTTGTCACCAGCGAAACGCGGCGGTTGATCGGGGCAGCCTTGAAGTCCGAGTGCTCCTCACAAGCATGGAGCCAATCTATGCACGCATCTGGATTACTATCTCCGTGAAATTAGGTATCTTTGCGAATTTGGCCAAGAAATCAATATCGTTGGCATCGTCTCTGCGTCTTTCTTGCATATGTTGCTCCGGTAAGCCGTTTAGTGCGCCACGGAGTTTCATCAAGAAATCGAGCTCGGAGAAATCCATAACAAGAATCAAGAGATAGTTCTTGATAAGAAATCGGACAGAAAATTTGCCAAGAAATCCGTGAAGAATGAACCAAGAAGATGATCAAAGAATCTGATCTCCACCGTTCAGACTGTAGTTCAATGAGTTGGCTTACCTTTGTCAAAATTTCGTGACGATCCGACGGTCGAATCCACGGGAAAATTTATTTTCTTCCGACTGCGCTATTCTCAACAAAAAAAAAATCGTTGAATAACTCGCCCAAGGAGATGACCTTGGGCTCCGATACCACTTATGATACGAATTACGTATGTAAGTGTACGTAAAATGTATAAAATACAACGGAAGATTATCACGGTCTTATGATACGAATTCTCTCTCGGTACAGCAGAAGACTCTTTCACGTACGGTAGCGAACAAGATTTCGGCCCGAAATGAAGCAAGCCGCTCTGGCGATTCGAGCAATGACAACTCGTCTATATAGCACTTCCTAACAGAAAGACTCGCTCTATACAGAAATTTCTAACAGCAGGACTCGCTCGATACAAAGAACTCGTCTGACAAAATAAAAGGTGGTGGCGAAATTTATACGGTTTTCGGCCGGGATGTAGGATAGTGTATGGGTTTGAATGTGTTTTACCGAATTAGACCTATAACTCGATAAAAATAATCTCTTCTCAAGACCTATTGAGAATCGATCAAGTTATAATTCGAGACGCGTCGAAATAATAACTAAAGTTTTGTTGAACTCGTTCAACGTATATTTCAAAGAAATACAAGGTTTATTAATATTCAAGATGCTTTACAAATACAACAAGTACTACTATATATAGTAGTTTCCAACCATAAGAAAATACAACAAAACGAGAAAACGAAACTTCCTAGCATGCTTCCATTCGGCCGAAATATCTAAGGAGGAGATACCAAGTATCTTGGTTTTATTAGGTGATTATGACATGAAGAAATCTTTGATGATTCTTGGACTTATTATGGTGATGGTGACATGAAGAAAATCTTCACCAAATATCATCCCTTGCAATCTTCAATTCGGCCGAGTTTCATCAAGGAGTGATTAGGAGGATTTTGTGGAGATATGATATCAACCCCTTTGGAATTATTATGGTGACTATGACATGAGGGACAATGACATGAAGGATGAAAGTCTTCCTTCAATCTTATGTTTCTTACGTTTTGTACTATGGTGAGAAGGAGAAATATCTTCATTTGGAAGTATTATGGTGATGGTGACATGAAGGAGATATTTGATGAAAGTCTTCATCAAATTCTCATGCTTGGGCCGATTTTTTATTGAGGTGGGGAAGGAGAAATATCTTCATGCATCTTGACAAATCATGAGTCCCTTTCAAGCATGATATGGCCGAATTTTCATGCTTTCGGACCGATTCCATCGTCGAGTTTTACGTTACTCCGGTTCCGATTAACAACGTAACTCCAATCCGCGTGTTCTTTTCTCCCAAGTATAATGATGCATGACCATGCGAATTTGTATCGTCGTGGATGTCGATTTTTATTGGAGCATCTTCGATTGGAATATTAGATATCGTATCACATGTGATACTTGACAAGGACAACAAAAATCAAGCTTCCATTCACTTGGGTTGGCCGAATTATTGAAGTGTGGAGGGACCCAAGTATTGTAGTGGACTTTGAAAATGAAGTCTTGAAACTAGAAGAGACAAAAATCTTCATGATCTTGGACCAAATATGATGCTGTCGGTTTTGTCATTTCTGGGATCCAATGGGTCCGAATTTGGTCCTATGGTCTCATAAGATTTGTAGCTCTCTTTCTTAGCTTTCCATGGCCACTTGAATCACCTGAATCGGATTTCGGACGAGAAAGTTATGGGCAAAATACTAAAACTGCTACGAAGTCGTCGTGCGCGCGAGAATTGGTAATTTGTCCATGTATTTTGCATGAGGATTTTATGTATGCCTGCGACTCAATCAAGCTTGGTCGGATAATCTTCTTTTTGTATTTGATGATGTTGACCGATTCGTATCAGTTCGAGAGATGGATTTGATGTTGGTCAGAATTATGTCATCGATTGATTCTGTTTTGGTTTGGATGAGTGTATTTTTTGGATTAAAGATTCGTTGTGGATACTTTATGAATGGAGATTGTTTACCGGAATATATGTAGATGGATACTTCCTGTTAGTATGCTACTCATTAGTTGTTTAAGCTATATGATAAGTTTTGAATATAAATGTAAATGCTTGTATTATAGATTATTTATTTACACTACTAGGAAAATAGGATTCAACATCGCCCAATTTACATCGGTTTTTAAGAAAAACGATGTAAAAAAAAAGACGGTGGTGTAATTGTAATTTTTTTAAACGTTAACATCGGTTCTTAAAAGAACCGATGTGAATTTCAGTTTTTTAACATCGGTTTTGTAAAAACCGATGTGAATATCAGTAGTTTAACATCAGTTGTTTAGAAACCGATGTGAATATAAGATATTCACATCGGTTTTTTGCGAAACCGATGTGAATAGAAGTATTTTAACATCAGTTTTAATATGTAACCGATGTGGAACGTCTATATTTTTTTTCAACCCTTCGCTGCTCCTTTCATTTGTCTTCAACACTCGACGAACCTTCCCTTTTCATCTTTCTTCTCCAAACTTGTCCAAGAAAACGATAATTTGTTCCTTCATCATCCCTAATCTCTATCGCTCTACATCATCCATCATCCCCGTCTCATCAATCCCTCAAAGGTGAAACCTCCCGGCAGCCAAATTTAGGGATAAACGCGGTGAGAACATGATTGATGCTAACCGCTACGTTTTGATGATGTTTAATGTTCATTTTTTCATGTTCTTTTACTTATTCGGATTAACATCTCTTCATTTTATATCATCACATTTGATTGATATTTTTAGTAGTGATACTCGCCTTTTGTTTTTGAGTTCATTACATATTTCGATTTAATCAATTAAGATTAGTTTTTTTAGAGATTTTCATTGTGTCCCCTAAGTTTTGTTGATCTGCCTTTAGAGATTTTCATTCTTTTAGTAGTGATACTCGCGTTTTGCTTCAAGTTTTGTGTAAACTCATAGATTTCCTTTCTGATTTATTGTGTTATGTTTTTGTGATTCAGGAGGAATACATACAATCATTTCATGAGTTTTGAAGTTCTGATTATTCTGATTATTTGAAGGCAGGACTGCAGGAGTCACGAGTCAGGTTGTATTCTTGTGTTTAGATTTGAACAAAGTTCTGATTTCTTGTATTTTTGTGTGTCGATTTGTACAAAGTTCCTATTTCTGATTCTATATTTCATTTTGCAGATTATTCTACATCTTGAAAGTGGAAACAAAACATAAAGTTTGCAGATTACTCTACACAAAACATAAAGGTTGGTTAGGTTGTATCTTTCTTTGCTAAACTTTTATAACCATATTTGTTGAGTTTTAAATATGTTATCTTCGCTCCCCTGACTTAACCGGCGTCACCAACCCATTTTGGACTGTTTTTTAACCCGTTTCTAGTCCGAGAAGGGGAAAACTTATAAAAGTGTAAATCATGTTTTTACCTTTAAAAGTAGTGCTCGCGCACGTCGTAACTCTTAAAAACGAAGAAGTTATGGTCTATCAAAAGATATGCTGAAAATATATATTTTTACACTATTGATAGCTTTTAGTTTATGCTGAAAATTAACTTCAAAGTCATTTTTGGACGCCTTAACATCGGAATTAATCAAACGGACGAAATAAAAGTTGTAATGTTTTATATATACATATTAGTAAAGTCGGATACTTTTCAAAATGTTTTATACTTGTTTAGTCGCTAAAAGTGTATATTACGACTATTGATAGTCAACATCGACAAAACTATATTTTACCAACTAAATCTTTATACAAACATGTACGGGCGATATAACATTTTATAAAATGCATACATAACATATCATTGTTGTGCAACCCAGTGTCAAAACAAACATAATACCATAATAGTTACATTCTTGCGGAATCTTACTAGTTACATTCTTGTTAGATGTTACTTTCGTTTTGAATATCTTCTCGTCATTTGTTTTTGAAACTATTTTGTTTGTCCAAATTGATCTAACAGTCTTAAAATGGATCGAGTTTGGATGAAAGCTAGTCGAATAAGTGTTGAATATGAGAATGGAGTTGAACAATTTCTAGAATTTGCACAAAAAAATCGACCAGAACCCGATCAAAAGTATTATTGTCCTTGTATCAATTGTGTGAATGGAAGAAGACATGAACTTGGCAAGATTCGAGAACATCTTCTTTGTGATGGAATTAACAAGAATTATAAAATATGGACATGGCATGGTGAATTGATGGACTTTTCAAGTGAGCACTCGAAAGACACTCATGACATTGATGTGGATACATATGATCGAGTTGAAGACATGATTCGTGATGTTGGACAAGAATCTTTTCAACGAGCACATGTGTATGATACATTGAAAAGTGATTCGAGAGATACCTTTGTGGCCGGGATGTAAACTCTTTACACGGTTGTCGCATGTTAAACCGGTTAATCTGAAGGCAAGAAATGGATGGAGTGATAAAAGCTTTACCGAATTGCTTGAACTGTTGACGGAGATGCTTCCAGAAAATAACACATTACCGAATCGTAATTATGAGGCAAAGAAGATATTGTGTCCGATGGGAATGGAGTACAAGAAAATACACGCATGCCCCAATGATTGCATATTATATAGAAAAGAGTTTGAAACATTGCATAAGTGTCCCACATGCGGGGTATCGAGGTACAAATCCAAGTCTGATGATTTTAGTGGTGATAGCACAAAACGAGGTTCCCCTGCGAAGGTGTTATGGTATCTTCCAATAATTCCAAGGTTTAAGCGATTGTTTGCTAATGCAGATGATGCGAAGAACCTCATATGGCATGCGGATGGGAGAAAATGTGATGGACAGCTTCGCCATCCGGCTGATTCTTTACAGTGGAAGAAAATTGATAACTTGTTTCCAGATTTTGGGAATGAGCCAAGAAATCTTAGACTCGGACTTGCTACAGATGGGATGAATCCATTTGGTAACATGAGTTGTAAGCATAGTTCATGGCCAGTTATGCTTGTGATTTACAATCTACCTGATTGGTTGTGCATGAAACGGAAATATGTTATGTTATCTATGATGATTTCAGGCCCAAGACAACCAGAAATGACATAGATGTTTATCTAAGTCCTTTGATTGAAGACTTGACAATGTTATGGGAGGAAGGGATAAACGTGTTTGATGGGTATCGTCAGCAAAGTTTCAAGTTGCGTGCATTGTTATTTTGCACCATTAACGACTTTCCAGCATATGGAAATGTGAGTGGGTATGGTGTTAAGGGGCATCACGCATGTCCTATATGTGAAGAAAACACAAGTTACATACAACTAAAGCATGGGCAAAAGACTGCTTACACTCGACATCGAAGGTTTCTTGAACGTTATCACCCTTATCGTAGATTAAAAAAAGCTTTTAACGGATCTCAGGAGGATGGAACTGCACCTACACCCTTGACGGGTAAACAGGTTTATGATCGGGTTAAAAACATCAATACTATATTTGGGAAGACCAAGAAGAAGGCTATTGAGAAAAATATCTGGAAGAAGAGGTCGATATTCTTTGATCTACCATACTGGTCCCATCTAGATGTTAGGCATTGTATTGATGTTATGCATGTGGAGAAGAATGTGTGTGATAGTGTAATTGGTACACTTTTGAACATTAAAGGCAAGACGAAAGATAATGTGAAGGCTCGACAAGATTTGCTTGAGATGGGTATACGACCAGAGCTACATCCACAATTAGTAGGTAAACGTACCTATTTGCCTCCAGCATGTCACACTTTATCAAAAAAAGAGAGAACAAGTTTTTGCCAGTGTCTACGGGGCATGAAAGTGCCGCAGGGATATTCTTCCAATATCAAGAGTCTTGTGTCATTGCAAGATCTGAAGTTAATTGGATTGAAATCTCATGATTGTCATGTATTAATGCAACAACTCCTGGCGGTGGCCATACGTGGCATCTTACCTAAAAAGGTAAGACATGCCATAACTCGCTTGTGCTATTAAAGACCATTTTACTGTTTGACTTGTTGTTATTAATTTTTATTTAAATATATGATTGTTTTAGAAGTTATTCAAATGCTCTATCTTTATTTGTTGTAGGATGAGTTTGAGGAGCAGTGCTCACAGGGTTCCTTTGTTAACGAGGGTCGCAAGGATATATTAGCAGCTGCAGTTGGGCGACCAGAGCACCCGGGTCGTGTTCGTGGTGTTGGATTCGGTGTGGGCATTCGAGAGTACTTTGGAGGTCGTTCTCGTGGGTCGGCAACATCATCAGTAAGTCCAGAATTTTTGAAGCGCCTAAAACAAGAGATTACACACGAAGTCACACAAAACTTAATGAAGCAGTTCGGCCCCGCTTTGGAATCATTGAATCAATCTCAACATACTCCAGTACATAATGACACACCTCCTCTACGTGTCGACAAAGGGAGTTGTATTGTCGCCGCAAACCCCTTAGGGAGGAGAAAACGTGGACAAGGTCGATCGAGTTGAGTTGTATATCGATGAGCATCCTCCTCGTCTGGTAGCCCTTGGGAGAGTTATTGAGGGGGCCAACCTTACACGGTGTGCCTCTATCCGTGATTTAGCTAGAGTGATGGTTGAAGATGTTCGAGACCCTGATGCTCCAGTCCCGGTTCCCACGTCGGAGGTAAGTTTAGTGGGGCAAGCCGTAGGTGGTTTTATTGCATGGCCAAGGCGTCTAATCAAATCTGTTTTAGCACAGGTATTTCTTCCTTTTGTCTTTATTAGAAAAAGTATACATTTTATTAAATAGAAATAGAATAACTAATAATAGTCGGATATAAGGGGTATACATTTCTCTTCATCTGTTATGAGTTGAGCTTGTTGAGCTTTCATTGACAAAGATTTCACTACAGGTTCTTCTATCAAAATCCCTTTGTCTTTGCCCTGTGGTTGTTGAATTGTTGTTGGTGTTGTTGTTGGTTCTTTGATGACAACGTCACGTACCTCTAATCGTTCGTTTGTATGCGTGAATCTATTATGAAATATATGTAGAGATTTAAATGTGGTCTGCCCTCATTTTTTTTGTGATTAATATTATGTAGTTATTATTATATTCTTGTTCTAAAACATTGTTTCTCTTGCCCTATTCGGAGTATTCATTCCTATGGTGTTTGTTATTCCTTTTTCCCGAAAAGATCCGCTGGTTTTGTGCCTCCACTGATTTCATGCTTTGGCCTTGTGAGTTCTCATCCCATTTAAAGAGTTCTATTGTTTTATATTCGATGTCCTTACTTTTATATTATTTCATATTTTTTAAGGATATTGTGCAACCAAAAAAGAAGCGAGTTAGTGCAGCAAGGTCTGATTTTGAAATGTGCAGCAAACCGAACTTTAAAAATTCATACCGGATAGACCGTAGCTCCGTTGGGAGCGTGCCATACCTTTTCGGAAAGGGAAAATAGCCTACTTTCATGGAAAATTAGCCTCATGACCTGGTTATGTAGTTAAGTCAGTCAAAATGATGCATTTGCAGGCTGCTGCAGAAAATCAGCAAACACCTTGTTTAGTGTTTTGATGATTATGACATGATATGATGTTTTTGCAAGTCCCGGGGTGATTATATGCTATGATAGCTTATGTTCTCAGCCTATATGATTATAATTCATGTTATGAAAGTGTAGAACCAAGTGACAAAACATGGACCCATGATGAATATACAAGAGATGGGTGCCGAATATCATCTTCATATTCATCACTTGTCACTAGCATATCCATTTCAGTGATTTTAGCATACCTTGATCTGTGACTTCTTGTAATATTCATAACACAATTATGTTTTCCTTACTTCTAGTATTGTGACCTCATTGAGAGTGTTGGATGGTGCGCACACGAGTAAATCCAAGCAGGTCATTCAATGGATTTATCCCAAAGTAAGTAAAATTTCAATCCCAAAACTTACGTATAATTTTGTGTGATTTTATCTTGCTTGACAAATATTCTTTTACCGATTGCAATTTTTAATATTTCTTTTTTTAGTGTAATAAACAAAATGGTGGTTGGGAGTGTGGATATTATGTCATGAACTGGATGCGGACCATAGTTGGGATTGCGAGAAAATGGATGGAGGTAATTTTATCAAGTCAAATTAATCATATTTTTTTTCTGTTTTTGTAATGAAAAGTATTTTCATAAATTATATGATGATATTTAGTGATACTCAAGCGCTTCTGAAGAGAGCATTAAAGAAATTGAACGCAATGGGCGAAATATTTTCTTACCAAATTTGTTTAGATTTTTTCTATGACATACAAACGGTTGGTTCTTGTTATTCTCGAATCGGTAAGTTCATGAAGTTAAAAGTTTTCGGGACTTTTATAAGGATGTGTATTTTTATTTTGTAGTTAGTTGATAATGCTTGTTGTAAACCGTTGAGATAGTTACAAAATTCTTTGCTTCATAGTTCATAATACATTTGTTGCTTAAAAATTATGTTTGGTTGGTTGTTGTTTGAGATGTTGTTTGGTTGGTTTTCGTTTGAGATGTTTGGTTGTCGTTTCTGATCAGAAAAAATTATTGGTGTAGGTTGGGCCAATTTTTTTATACAGGAATTGACTGGGCAATTCTGGGAACCGATGTGAACTAAGTATTATTAACATCGGTTGAAACCGATGTTAATTCACATCGGTTATAAACCGATGTGAAATTAGTGTTATTAACATCGGTTAAAACCGATGTGAAATTAGTGTTATTAACATCGGTTAAAACCGATGTAAATTAACATCGGTTTATAAGAGCTATTTACATCGGTTTTCAACCGATGTGAATTAGAATTTTTCACATCGGTTAAAACCGATGTAAATTCACATCGGTTAAAAACCGATGTAAAAAAACGACATCGGTAGATACGACATCGGTTTTATAACCAATGTGAAACAACTAAAAAAACCGATGTCGTATCCTGTTTTCATAGTAGTGTTATAACAACACCTTGGTTACTGCTCATTATTTAATATTTAGATGAAGATGATTTTTATATTAGGATATCTCCAATATTTATCAACTAAAAATTCTAGAGACCTGAGGATACTTGCAAGTAGTGTTTGGTTACCTGCATATTGCATTTAAAAGTCGAGTATTTATGCTTGTTAATTTTTTTATATTAAACAATAAAAATAAAAGTACAAAATTATGGATAATATCAAGTGTAGTTTTGTACTAAATATAAACATTTGGATACCATTTATTGTTGAATATTGAGTTGTTTAAATTTTCAACACAAACAATAAATTTTAGATACTCGCAAATGTAGTTTGGTTACCTGAATCTTGCATTTGAATACCAGTTATTCGAGTTTATTAACTTATTTATAATGAATAATAAAAGTAGTGGTATAAAATTATGAATAATGTCAAACATAGTTTAGTTACTTAAATAATCACTTTTTGATATCGATTATTGTTGAACATTGAGTTGTTCAATTTTAGAATGCCCATTATAGGGCCTGCAAGCTGCGGATATGTGCATGTAGTAGCTTGTTTAAATAGATATTGTATTTGGATACTTTTTTATGTTTGAAAACCAACCGAAAGTCATGACCGTCGTCGTACGAGAAAGCTAGAAGAGTACCAAATAAAAATTGAAAAAAAAAATACATTATAGTAAGGTGATAGAACAATTGTAGTATTAAGAATACAGTAATCTTTTATATATGAATAAGTAATCAAAAATATTTTAAAGAGTATCCCTAAATATTAGATCTGATTTTTTTTTAAAAAAAGAAAAAGACAAAATAGAAAAACATTAAATCTGTAATTCATTTTTTCTAGAAAAAAATGGATTAGTATTCAATTGTAATACCACACGGAAAATTGAAATATTTCCAATAATTAAAAAAATGAGTCACTCGAGTATCCATCATCTTCCAACTGAGTAACCAACCATATATCATTTAGTACTCAACTACATAATGACATACATTTCCAACAGAGAACAACCTAATTGTGAGTAAAAAAGTACAAAGTACATTAAATAGTCCCTGATATCTGAAAATGCATAAATTTCGAACACTGAACAACCCACTTCTCAGATCTGAAATTAGGGTTTTCAATTTTCACCTTCAACCAGATGTCATGCTGCTGCCATCTAGTCGTCGCCTTACACACGACGGCTTTATACTCCGCAACCATAAGCCGGCACACGGGAAGAGCCCGGACACGGAACTGACTTACGGGATTCTGTCAAGGAAATTGCCTTCTTCGGCCCTTTCACGTTGCCACCCATTCTGTCTCGTCTGCAGGACACTATGCATGTCCTTTGCTAACTAAAAGTGAGGCCCCGATCCTTTTGTCGTTCACAACGAACAATTGGGTTTGAAATCCAGGTCTTTAAAGTCCGATTTTTTTTAAAAAGCAGATCTGGATTTTTATTTTTAAAAGTTAATTAAAATAAATCTGCAAAATTTAAGAATTTCTACAGATATATGTGGGGCATGGAGTTTAAAAAAAAATGAGATATAAAGAGAGAGCGTAGGAAGAGGATAGAGAGAGAGGAGGAGGAAGGATAAAGAGAGCGAAGAATAAGAGGAAGACGAACCAGAAAGAAAATAAAGAGATAATATATGTATATATAATTATGTAATTAAAATACACATATTTGTTATGTGTAATTATTTTTTAGAGGTGTTATTAATGTAATATTTAAATACAGTATATTAGTTATTATAATTTTCCGTAGAAAGTAATGGAGTGTTTGAATCGTGCGGTGATATGGGTTTGGAATCAATGATATCAGTGTGGCATGATTTTGGAATTTGATATGAAATATCATGGGTTTGGTTCGATTTAGGAATGAATAAAATCCTATTATTTATTACTTGGTTGAACTTTTTGATGGAGAAGTGCCCATGTATGACACACCAATAATTTTAATAATAAAAAAATAAATCAAAAATATATTTGTAAAAAATAGAAAATATAAATAATGAGTAGGAAATTCTACAATTCAATAAATAATTATTTAAAAAACTTAAAAAATAAACAATAAAACAAAAAAATAATAATAGTATAAAATAAAATTGAAGATTATTAAATCAACTAATAAATATAAAAATTTATAAATTCAAATAGTTATTTAAAAATCTGAAAAATAAAAAGCAACTATATAATACTAGTTAATTTCTAATTAAATAGATATATAATTTCTAATTTTTTCAAATTATTACTTAGAACTATAAATTTTATATTTATTAGTTAACATAATATTATCTTTAATTTCCACTTAAACTATATTTATAAGTTTTAAACTTATTAATTTATTTAATACGTTTTAAGTTTTATTTTATATTAGGGTTTATTTCATCGGCATCCCCTGATAGAGACGTCTAGCACAAATAGACCACCAATAAATAGGGGTGGTATACCGTACCGTACCGAATTTTTTGATCGATACCGTACACCGTACCGAAAATTTCGGTACAATAAAATCCATACCGATACCATACCGAAAGTTTCGGTATACCGAAATCCAGTATACCGAAATTTCGGTATGGCTTTCGGTCCATACCGATATCAGATCAAATTTCAGATATCGAATTTTATTTCGGTATCGGTATATACCGAACTTATCGAAATACCGAATTACCAAAATATCGAAAAAAACTTGATATACCGATATATACCGAAATACCGAATAAAAAAGATACCGAAAATATCGACATACCGATATATATATATATATATATATTGAAATACCGAATTTTTTTTGGTATCTCGGTAATATACCGAAAAGAAAAAAAATTCATACCGTTACTGTACCGAAATTTTTAGATACGGCACCATACCGTACCGAAAATTCGGTATACCGAAATTTTCGGCAATTTCGGTAATTTTTCGATACAATAAATTCGGCATTTCGATATATTTTGCCACCCCTACCAATAAATCAACAATTACACCTGGATCCAAAATCTTGTATTGGAGTTGACCAACTTATTAATCAATCGTCTTATTCCAAACCAAACAAACCTTATTAGTATAAGACTAGGCCATTTTGCCTAATACTTTTTTCTATTTCTATTTTATTTTCAAATAATTTATTATTAAAAATCTTTTTGTTAACCGTAACACAAAAAATGGGAAAAATTAAAAAAAAAACTGTTTTTTAATTAATCGGAAAATAGAAAAATAAAATAAAAAAGGAATATTTTTTCTATTTTTGTTTTTTACTCTAAATTAATCTGTTTTTGAAATATTTTTGTTAACCGAAAACCAAAAAAAAAAGAAAAAATCGAATATTTTTTTTCTATTTTAACTGATCTATTTTTAAATTTTTTATTAACCAGAATAAAAACAGAAAAAACTAAAAAAAGGTTATGTTTTCATTTTATATTAAACTATTCTATTTTTTAAAATCTTTTTTTAACCAAAAAAATAAAATTTAAAATTAACTAAAATAACAGGATTTTTTTTATTTTTCTTTTAAAATAATCTGTTTTTTAAATTTCGTTTATTAACAGTAAATAGAAATACAAAAATCATAAAATAAAAAAAAGGATATTTTTTGTCTGTTTAATTTTTTTAAATTAGTCTGTTTTTTAAAAGAAATTATTAGGCGAAAAAAAAACATAAAATAAAAAAAAATATTTTTTTCTATTTTCATTTCCTTTTAAAATAATCTGTATTTTAAATTTTTTTATCAAACGTAAGTAAAAATAGATAAAATAAAATTAAATAAAAAATTGTTTTTATTTTTCTTTATATAATTAAAAAATTTGGGTTTTAAAAAGCATCAATTACATCTAAGTCCACACGTGCCAACCGTCTTGCGCTAAAAATTCAGCCTGTTTTGTCAAATCTAAAATCAAATATTTGAGCCGGGATAAAAAAAAAAAGGCTTTCCCAGATTTTAATTTGTCAGAAGTCAAATTTATGATTACAATCGTTTGCTCTATTATTTGTTGCATCCAGTACGTTTAGTTTAACTTATTTATATTAAGTTACTTATTGATTTGGGTGACATCCTCCATCGATGCTCCGTAAGGGCTCCCGCGTGTTTTATGTTGGCAAGTTGCTAATGTCTAATTCGACCGACTTGACCGGCACGCGACCTCATCATCATCTATTGTAGAATTTATCCTCTACAATAATGAACAATGGTGATATCATCTTAGTTATTGCTTTAGACATTATGATTGATGTTAATAGGATTTTTTTTTAAATAAATGGGTAAATTAGAAAATATATTCTAGATAATATATGAGAAATGTGTTGGTTAAGACATATAATTGATTTTGATTTTCAATATTGCTAAAAAAATATTAGAATATATTGTTTATGTGTGAAATATGTAAGACTAACAAATAAGTAAATTGAAGTCATTAAAAATATACAACATACACAATATAATAAGAATCATAAACATCATATATATAGATAGAGAACAAAATAATTCGAGCTAAGGGCTCCCATGTGTTTTATGTTGACAAGTTGGTAATGTCCAATTCAAACGACTTGACCGACATGCTGACCTCATCATCATCAATTGTAGAATTTATCTCCTACAATAATGAAGAGTGATAATACGTCTTAGTTATTATAACTTAGACATTACAATTGATGTTAATAGGATTATTTAAAATAAATAGGTAAATTAGAAAATATATATTCTAGGTAATATCTGCGAAATGTATTGGTTAAGACATATAGGTGATGTTGATTTTTAATATTACAAAAAAATATTATAATATGTTGTTTATGCGTGAAATATGTAAGACTAACAAGTAAGTAAATGAAAGTCATTCAGAATATACAACATATACAGTATAATACGAATCATAAACATCATATATATAGATATCGGACAGATTAAATCGAGCTAAGGGATCCCACGTGTTTTATGTTGGCAAGTTGCTAATGTCCAATTCGACCGACTTAACCCGCATGTTGATGTAACACCCCAGAAATCTATTGAGAATATCATCCGTCGTAGGCCCTTTTCCACAAAGATCTACCAAGCTAATCACCACAAGATGTCAAAAATTTTCCCGGGCAGGGTCAAACTACATGACGACACGGACCGACAAAGTCAAATATACAAAATACACGGACCGGCAATGTCACACAACTCAATCAAACCGAATAATACTTCTTACAATACATACTCACACATGGCTCAAAATACAATACAAGGGGAGAGTGTCTCTCCAACTCAACAATACAACTACATCAGACTGAACTCTTAACTCTTGATTAGTATCGCGGTCCAGCATCCTCCATGCTGACCCTATAAATGCTCCTTCGCTCTAAGTATACCTAAAATGCATTAAACGCATTTGCCCCATTTAGGGGGTTAGCAATTCGAATTTGATAGTGCAAGTATATTCAAATCATACAACATATACCACATAAATATCAGTCACACTCGAATAACAACAACATTAAGAGAAATTCCCGAGAGGTTTTATTGTTTATAAAACAACCACAAGTCTTTAAATACGAATGATCACGTACCCAATATGCTCATAAATTAAAACTTCTACAATACCAGACGACAAATTAGCACGATAAGGATCTAAAACTAGAGTCCTTGCACTAAAAGTAGCCTTTGAGGCTACTGTGCTAATAGGGACAGCTAAAACATCTCGCGCCAACTTAGATAAAATGCTAAATTCCAACTCTTGATATTTCCACCAAGCCAAGGCATCAAAACGAGAGACTACATCCTCATGTTGACATCTAAAGACCCCTTCATCCAAGTAAATGTCCAACTCCGACTTTGTAGGAGCATTCTCGTCTACCGTGTTCAAATACTCGTCAAACATAGACAAACCAGAAAGTACAAATCTTCCTCTTGACATTGAACTTGTGGTAGAAACAGAAGAATCCCTGTATAATATAGGATAACCCTTTCGATTCCTCATTTCATCAAGTTTAACATACTCATAAAACAAATTATGTAATGCCTCGAACTTTAATCACTTGTGTACGAGCTTCATTCTCATTATATATCTTATTGAAAGCAAATTCAACCAACTTCATTTTAAACCTAGGATCAAGTACCGCTCCAATGGCCATCAAAATATTACAACTTCCCTAATATTTATCAAACTTTTCCTTCATTTTATTAATCATGTTTTTATGAAAAATCACATGAAAAATTAAACATATATTGTCAGCCATTAACCAATCATCGAGTCATAAAACTAAAATGCACAATGACCTTCAATTGAGTAAATGCATATTTAGACTTACAGATAAGATATTGTCAGCCATTAACCAATCTCTCTGGAATGCTATTGTTTCAGACAGCAAACTATTTTCAGACAACAAATATGAACCGACAATTTTAAACCTTTACCTTGAATATCTCAGCAGTATAACATACAGGTCTATAAGTTTTTCTCCTCCATATATATATTTGCCTGCAGAATCAATCATCACGAAACAAAATTCGGTTTATTTGGACATTTAACAAACCTTCAAACTAAGTTGCAAAAAATCAGATAAATGTAAACTAATTTAACTAATGTCAGGCTGTTATAACACTAATCAAATGCTGAAGAAATCAGCTTACTTCTTCCAATGGTGCTGGTCTCTCATAAAAATAGAAATTGGACATAAATCAGAAGAGAGGCATCGTTCAGCCGTAAGAAGTTCAAAAGAGTCGAGAAACACCAACGGTAAAATGAACCCTAGGAGAATACAGGACCAACAGGCAGCAGTAGAAGGAAGAAAGCGGAGAAATGAAACCCTACGTGCAGGTAATGGGGATCTTGAGATGTATCTCAGCGATCCTATCTGAGATGTGCGGAAGACTTTATACAGGGGAAGGTTTACACACACATATAATTATTAAACTTAAATAATTATATTATTTAGTCAGGGGAGGATGTACACACACATATACTGCTATCTCAGGAACGATTCCTGAGAATCTCAGGAACGATTCCTGAGAATCTCAGGAACGATTCCTGAGATGTACCTCAGGATCCAATTTCTTTTATATATATATATATATATATATATATGTGTGTGTGTTTGTGTGTGTCATATTCTTTTTTATTAATATAATATATTAAATATATAAATAATTGAATCGAATCGAATATTCATTAACAAAACGAATCAAATATCATCAAATTTATATTCTGATTCGTTATGTCAGCGAGTATAAAGTAGAATTCGAATTCAAATAAAACGAATACGAATCGAGCTAAACGAATTCAAATCACAAATCGAATAAAAAAAATTGATTCGCTAACAACCCTACTATGTAACATGTACATTGTTCAGGTAATTTATATCATGGACCCAAGTTTTTAAATCTCATCTCTAGCTTTTAAAAGCTCTGCTCTAGCATTTTTAGTTTTTTTACGGAGCGTAATATTTATTTTTTAATTATTTTATTTTTAATTTTAAGAATAATTTTATACATAATACTTTGGTTAAATCGGTAAGCATACGAATCAGTATAGCAATACTAACTAGGTTATGTTAGGCAAAAAGCAACGAATAGCGGATAAGTTAGTTGATTAAATTTAAAATATTTCATAAAATTAGTGGTTGAAGTAGTTTTATAAAGTAAAATTACATAAATAAATAATTATAAATAATGTTTAGAAATGAGAGAAAAATTCATTTACTGGAGAATATTTGAAAAATTTAATTAAAATAATGATGATAAAATTGAGAGAAAAATGCTATAAATTCAAACAAAAATTTCAATGCATGGATGATGGATAAACGACGTCGTTCCTTGTTCATCAAATCAGTGTCGTCTTTATAAATTGAAGAAAATCCCATCCGGTACTGTAGTGTACCAAACAGGGCAAAGGTATTAGAAATTCATGGCGACCACCTCCACCAACACTACACCACCGGACCGCCCCTACCGTCTCAAGAAAACCCTCACCGGACACGCACGCGCCGTCTCGAGCGTTAAATTCTCCAACAACGGCATGCTATTCGCCTCGGCCTCCCTCGACAAAACCCTAATCGTCTATTCCACCGAAACCCTCTCCCAAATTTCCCACCTAGTCGGCCACTCCGAGGGCATCTCCGACCTCGCCTGGTCCTCTGACTCCACATACATCTGCTCCGCTTCCGACGATCGGACGCTCCGAATCTGGAATGCGCGCGCCGCCGAGTGCGTGAAGAGGCTTAAAGGCCACACAGACATGGTTTTCTGCGTAAATTTCAACCCGCAGTCTAATTTGATTGTCTCGGGATCGTTTGATGAGACGGTTAGGGTTTGGGATGTTAAAACGGGGAAATCGGTGCACGTGATCCGGGCCCACACGATGCCGGTGACGTCGGTGCATTTTAATAGAGACGGTTCCCTAATTGTTTCGGGTAGTCACGACGGGTCGTGTAAGATTTGGGACACTGCGACTGGGACGTTGCTGAAGACGATGATTGATGATAAGGTGCCTGCTGTGTCGTTTGTTAAGTTTTCCCCCAACGGCAAGTTTATACTTGTAGCCACGCTTGATGATACTCTTGTAAGTCTCCATTACGGTTCTTGTTTTTAATTTTAATCTTGTTTTGGTTGAGACTCCAAGATTAATATCCTTTATTATTATCTTTTTCATTGGTTTGATTCGATTACTTAGAAGTCGTAGGTTGAGCAATATCTTGTCTCTATTTCGAGTTGGTGTATTTTTCGAATAGTAGAATGGTAAGGAAATGGGTGCTTTTAAATGAAAGACATGCCAGTCTGAGCTCATTCCAGTTGAATTGCAATGAGGTGCAGCATCACATAGTGGGAAAATGTTAGAGATCTATTGCCTTTTGCTATTCAGTCTTTGAATCAGTATATATTTTATTAACACAAATGCACTATCTTGTACTGATTGTTGAATGATTGTGGCTTTTCGTTTGAGTATGTAAACTAAAGATCACATTTTTAAACATTAACAGCAACCTCGTTTGCCTCTGTGCACGGTTTTATGATGTAACTGAGTGTTTAAAAGAATAAAGAAAATCGGAATGAGCTCGTACAAAATTTTATGACCTTCATGCCATTATGATGTCTAAAGAAACATGACATTTTGGTCGGGAGAGAGAGATTCTGTTGCAAGTACATCGAAGTAGGTTTCTTTCTTTGTGAGTGTGTGTATGTGTATGTGTGTGTGTGCGCGCGCGCTTGTGGTTCCATGGCCGGTCCTGAGGGGGGCTAAGTGAGGCAGCCGCCTGAGGCACTGGCTCCAGGAGCATGTGTAGGCCACATTTTTTAAGATTTTCAGTAACGAACCTTCTGACTTTAGTTTATACTATTATTTTCTGATTCTAGCCACATGTTCCAAATTTACCAAAATACATGATTTTATAGTATTATCAATAAAATAATATATTACACATATATAAAGAGGATCCACGTCTTATTCTCTTGCCCGGGCAGTTAAGAGTCTCAGGACCGGACCTGGGTGGTTCATTTGAGTTATAATGTTGGTTGTTTTTTTGTGGATTGCAGAAGCTATGGAACTACTCAGCCGGGAGGTTCTTGAAGATATACAACGGTCATGTGAACAGAGTATATTGCATAATGTCAACATTCTCTGTGTCAGGCGAGAAGTACATAGTCAGTGGGTCAGAGGATAATTGTGTGTACTTGTGGAATTTACAGAATAAGAGTTTAGTTCAGAAACTCGAAGGACACACGGATACTGTTGTATCCGTGACATGTCATCCCACGGTGAACATGATCGTCTCTGCAGGACTTGACAATGATCGGACTGTGAGGGTCTGGGTTCAAGATTAATCTGTGGATATCATGATTTGTGTATTAGGTAGGGTTGAGCATGCGACTACTGCATTAATATTTATAGATTTGAAAGCTTTAAACTCTATATTTGGAAGCCTGCTGCAAGGGTGAAATTCAGTTTTGATAAAATTTAACACATTTACATTGAAATTTTGACACCGAATAACTTTCTAATTATATCATGAAAAAATATCAAAAGAATATTATTATGAAATTTTAAAAGACGATCCATAAAGTATAAACTTTATATTTATTATTATAATGTCTAGAAGGAAATATATAGTCGAAATTAAATCTTTAAAAAAGTCCAATAACTTGTATTATAAACTGTTTAACTGATAAAAAATATACATTTAGCAAATTTGACTCTTAAGTCGAATGCATATGACCAGCGGATATGTCATGTTGGAAAATCTACCTCTATGAATATAGATATGTTCTTGGTTATGGTAAGAACAAGTATATCGAGAATTTTATTCAAATGTTCTTGAACTTTGATCTAAAATAACAACTATGAATCTTATTCAATATGTTATCAAAGATCAAATTCACAAGATTAGATGAAAATTAGATGAGTATTCTAAATAATTTCTTGGTCAAAGAATCAATCTTCAAAGATATGAAGATATGCTCTTGATTCTTTTGATTATTCAACTCTTGAATATTTTCTTAAGACTTTCAGAGAGAAATATCAAAATCAGATTTTTGATTCTCTCTGCATAAATCGTACCGTATCCAATCACAAATTGTATGGTCTATTGTTACAAAAGACGTTGATATTGTGTTAAAATACGATATTCATTATATAGAAAACTGTAATGTCTTTAGGTAATAAAGACTTGTCGGGGGTGAAGTCGAGCCTCTAGGGGTACTCTGGACAATCACCCTCTTCCGTGGGGAAGGAAAAAATAATGCAAGGCTTGTGTTGGATATAATCAAAAGAAAAAGGAAAATGACCACAGAAAATCACATTTTTTATCAATTAAACAGATCCACAAACCTTGATCCTCAATATATGATTATGGAATATAATGAAACTAATATTTCCTCATCTATTATTATTATTTCATCAAGAAGTCATGATATTGCCTACTGCATTCCCGAACTCCTGACTAGGAATTTTGCTATTGGTCCACGTGGCGGAAAGGCTTTGACAGTCCATGAACCACAATCCTCCTGTTGCGCACCAAATCAAATCTCTTCACCTTCACATAATTGATCCTCGTCGGCGACAGAGGTCCTCCGTCTCCTGCGCTGGTTACCACCAACTCACGGCCACGTTGCATAGTCGGCAACGCCGTTCCCGTCGGCAGCCCAATTAAATCCGCCGCCATTATAAGCCTGTTGGGCACGATATGAAACCCTAACTCCGCCACGTAAGCGTGGCCGCCTCCGCCGATGCCACCTACGCCGTCCATGAAGATAGACTCGTCATCGATGGCGAAAAGGGTCATGGATTTAAGATCCGAAAGCTCCGTGAACCTGACCCGCATCGCCAAGGCCACGATACTGTATCCGCTTATGCGAAGCCTCGTCATGGCGTCTTTTAGCATCAGGCGCATGATAAAGAACGCTGCCACCGGCGGCGGCTGTTGTGGGAAGGACAAGGACGACATCGTTTCTATGGCGCAAGAAAGCGGGGATAAGTGCGAGACGAAGCCTTGGACAGCATGGACGATGTAAAGGCCGTTGTTGAAGAGGTCCGGCTTGGTGATTTCGACTCCGTTGATGAATACTTTCTTGGTGGCGGTGGAGCCGGAGGAGGCGGTGACAGTGAGGCAGCGGCTGGCGGCGAAAGACTCGATCTTGGTGCCGAAGGCTAAGGAGCGGAGGAAGTGGAGGGGATAGAGTCCGGGGATAGAGTGTTCTTGTAGAAGGAGCGGGAGGGAGCACGTCGGGCACGTGAGTATGGAGGAGTCTGTGGGGGCGAAAATGGTGGTGGGGGTGGCGCCGGGGAGGTTGGCGGCTGCGGACGCCAGGTCTTGGAAGCCGAGGGTGGAGAGTATGGCGGCAATGAGAGATGTGTTTTGCATAGGAGGCAGGGCTGATGGGGCTGATGCTGCGGCTAAGTCGGCGGCGGAAGGGACGGCGGAGAGAAAGGTGGTCATGAGGATGACGGTGAGCAGCACGGCGGTGGTTGCCATCTGAAAAAAAAAATAATGTATCTTTGGGGTTTCTTGGTGTAAACCAGATAGTGGAATTCTTGAAAAATGGCGGTTCGTACTCGTACCTGACAGTTATATATTTGCAACCGTTTAACTAAATTCCAGTGTGCGTGATTATTTGGGGATTTATTCTCGATTTTATCAGGGGAATTTTGTTCTGGAAATCCTACTAATGTAAAATTCAAGGAAAAAAAAAGGTTAAATAATGAAATAAATAAACAAACCAATTTCTCTAATAAATACTCTACCAAGAAAATCTTATATCATTTTTTTTCATAATAACTCAAAAACCACATACAAAATCCAAAACAAAATTCAATATCTATTCCTTCTTCCAAGCACACAACACTAGTGAAAAATCATGACCTTCTTGTGAATCCATATCTTTACTCCTAATTAGGCGGTTAGCGGTCTAAGTATAGTTGGGAACAACTCGAGAATCGTTCGATAATACCCAAGAGCAATACTCACTTAAAACGTTAGCGGTTCGGATTCTAGTACTGAAGTTGGAAACAAAACTTATAAGGACCGAAACCGTTAACCCGGTAAAAAATTGATATTTTTTTACTAATTTTATGCATACCAAACATGTCCTTAGCTATCCGACACTCAACTCGATAAGCTCATGAGATACTCGATTTTTTAATATATAATTAGTTTATAATATCTTTTGTAAAATATAATATAATATATTAATAAATTATTAATTTGTTTAAAATAGTTACAAAATTACAAATTAGATTTTTGTTTTAAATCAAAGAAACAATAATTATTTGATCAAAATCTATTACTCAATAGCAATAATAATAATAACTTAACTTGAGACTTGTGTTGTGTACTGTGCTATCGTCTGGGTGTTCCGCTTTTCACTGTTCAGGTACCGTGTTCTGCTTGCTCTAAGGTTTTTCCTGGAGATATCTATGGGGACCACGCTGTTTCGTGTGCGGGTATTGTTGGCATTAAACATCGGCATAACCTTGTGCGTGATGTTCTTGTTGACATATGCTCTCGGTCAGGGATTTCTGCTCGTAAGGAGGTGGATATTGGGCTTTTCAGAGATGGGGACAGATCCTTACGACCGGCTGACATATTACTCTACTCTTGGGACGGTGGACGTGACGTATGTGTTGATCTTACGGGTTCGTCGCCTTTGACGCAATCCGGGTTGATTGATTTTATGCCGGGGCGTGCGATCAGTGATGCTGCACAGCGTAAACGTGTCAAGTACGATGCTAAATGTGCGAATATTGGATATGGGTTTCTCCCCTTCTCCTTTTCTTCTTTTGGAGAACTTGAGAAAGATGGGGTTACCTTACTTAAGCGCATTCGACGATTCTCTATGACTCAGGACATTGGTGCGCGTGCAGCAGTTCATATTTTTAATAGGATTGGTTTTGCCATTGCTAGAGGTGTGGGGGCTCAGTTAGTTTCGAGGCTTCCCACTAATTTTTTGTAATCCTATGAGTTTTTATAATAATAATTTAGAATAATAAAAAAAAAAAAATAATAATAATAATAACAACGAAGTGATGGTCAGGTGTCGTGTATGAGGTAAACTTGTTTGGTAGAGATTTGAATAGTGGCTTCCCACATCACTTCGGTAGAGCATATGGAGCTTCATCCTCCTTTGTATAAATGAGATTGTTTCACATCGACTAGCTATAGAAGTTTTTCTCTTTGTGCCCTCTATATATCTCACACATGTAAAAGCAATTAAAGGGTAGTTGAGCTTGGTTTGAGCTTGACCGGTAACGGTGTTTAGTCTTTTTTTTCTTGAGTTCAAGTTTGAGCTTGATTCGAGCTCGAGTTTGATCTTCAAACATGTTCGAGCTTGGTTCGAGCTTGATTCGAGTTCACGAATCGGGACTTTCGGATTTGTTTTGGGTACTTAATCTGTCCACGAATCGGGACTTATCGGTTCTTAACTGGTCCGGATCTTACGAGTCTCTGGTTTAAAATACCTGGTTTGCTTATCGGACCGGTTTCGGTTATGGAGGTTCGAAAGACGCTATAGAATTGCATTTATAATAGTTTGACGAGGTATATGAAGATATTGGTGGATGCGTCAGCGAGAGGAGCTTTATTGGGAAGGAGGCCGGCCGAGAGCTTATAAATTCTTGAAGAGATGGCTTCAGACACATACAAGTGGCTTATTAGTGACGCGAAGAACTTGATTATAGGAAATAACAATTCATAGCAACACTACTAGTACATATTTAGAATGAGTCTAGACTTTAATTCATCTTTAAATCGAGTATTATATGATAGGGTGTATCTGAAAGATCTATTAGATGTCATTATCCATAGATTCATTACTCAGTCTAATGAATATTATTGTATCTTCTCTTTTTTCGCTACAAACTCCACATATTTGCCTCGTGTGTTAGAAGTCCACCGAGCATA
Source organism: Orobanche coerulescens (assembly GCA_033398695.1). Classification (NCBI taxonomy): domain Eukaryota; kingdom Viridiplantae; phylum Streptophyta; class Magnoliopsida; order Lamiales; family Orobanchaceae; genus Orobanche; species Orobanche coerulescens. The sequence continues at coordinate 11,225,250 of CM065801.1, forward strand.
TGTAACTCCAATTCGAAATTGGCATGTGCTTAAATGAATTTGAAAAATTATCAAATAATTGAATTTATGCGTCAATCATCGTATATCTTTGAGAATACTCTTCCTCATTAACCCCCTCGATCTTCTGATATTTTTTTATAATATTTATCAATATGTTTATGAAGATTGAAGAACACAAACATTAAGTATATGTATTTTAAGAGTCGACTTTGTACTATCCATTATCTTTCAATGGATATCATACAAACATAAATTGGTTACATAGCATTTTTCTGTTATAAAATATAAATCATGTAACATACTTTCATTATACCCAAATTCTTATTTTCAAAAAAAAAAAAAAAGATTGTATAGTTCAAAATACTTACTTCGTTTTTCAAATTTGTTTCTATCTTTTCTTTTCGGTACGTTTTCAAATTTATTTTTATGTTATGTTTGAACACAAATTAATCTAACACTATAGTAATATGAAACTTCTTTCTTCAATCATATTATAGTTTACAATATGCCTAACAATTTTTTATTAGAACTCGTATCGAAAATTCACAGAAATAAATTTTAAAGACGAAGACAATGATATAACCCTTTCTTTTTAGTGTTTCATTGACCTTTTATCCGTCTCAAATTTATTTCTCCCCCAAAGTCCAAGTCTCTAACCCCGTATCATAATACGAACCCCCACCCCCGCACCCTCCAATCCGTAATGGGCAGAATTTCATCAGCCGTAGAGATCCCCGAACGAAGCCGTTCAGCCGCCCACCGTGGAAATGGCCGCTATTCTCCTCGTAGTTACCATCGGCGCGACCGCAGTTACAGCCGTAGCCCAAGACGCAGCCGCAGCCGAAGTCCTATAAACAACGGCTACAACAGGTACCGTCGTTCTTCTCCGGACTACTCATACCCTAATCTCGATGAAACCCAAAGATCCGGGGACATAAATAAATTGAATTATGATAATCGAAAAAAACCCTACCTCGATCGAGATAATAAAAATGGACGATATGCGGAGTCTGAATCTGACGAAGATTTAAAAGGCCTAGCTTACGAAGAGTATCGGAGGCTCAAGCGTCAGAAACTGAGAAAATCGCTCAAATATTGTATTTGGAATTGCACACCTAGCCCCCCTAGGGACCCGAATGATAGATCCGACGTAGAGCTGGAGGAAGATATTTTAAAAGATGAAGAAGAGAAAAAGAATCAGGGTTTGAGGTCTGATGCAAAAAATTCAACTGAGAGTGGGTCTGAGGATTCTGAATCCGAATCAGATGATTCTAGGTTAAGGAAGGGTAGAAAATCTCGTTCCAGACGTAGGAGACGGAAATCTGTTTCCGAGAGTGAGAGCTCGTCGGAGGAGGAATCTAGTGACAATGTTTCAGAGAAAGATAGGAGAAGGAGAAAGAATGGGAAGAAGAGTAGGAGCAGGAAGAGAAGCAAAAGAAGTAGCAAGAGAAAGAGAAGAAGTCGCAAAAAGAGCTCAAAAAGTGAAACCGAGAGTGAAAGTGAGAATTCTGATACAAGCGATCGCCTGATATCGAAAAAGCGAAAACAACGATCATCTTCGCGGTCCAAACTAACCAAGAAGAAGAAGAAGAAGATAGAATCTGACAGTGAGGGTTCTTTTTCGAACGGCAGTCATTCTAATTCAGAAACTGATGCAGAGGAAGTTGCTCCTAAGGCAGATGAGGTGAAGGTCAACGATGACATTAACGGGCTGCATGAGTTTAAGGAAATGATGGAGCAACGTAAAAAATCCAATTTGGACGACGAGCCCGTGGTTGGCCCAATGCCTCTGCCGCGCGCAGAGGGTCATATCAGCTATGGTGGTGCACTTAGGCCCGGTGAAGGTGATGCTATTGCACAGTATGTTCAGCAAGGGAAGCGTATCCCTCGTAGAGGTGAAGTGGGTCTTTCGGCTGAGGAGATATCAAAATTCGAGACTCTTGGCTATGTGATGAGTGGTAGTAGGCATCAGAGGATGAATGCTATCCGTATTAGGAAGGAAAACCAGGTTTACAGTGCCGAGGACAAAAGGGCATTGGCCATGTTTAACTACGAGGAGAAGGCTAAGCGTGAGCAGAAGGTGATGGCTGATTTGCAGCGGCTGGTGCAGCGTCATATCGGGCAGGATACTGGTCCTACTCATGACCCGTTTGGTGGAAGGGCTGGTGAAGCCGATGATGATTGATTCTTGCTAGGTTGGTATTTTGAGTTTTGTTCCTTCTGTTTTCGGTATTACTTTTCTTTTTGGTGGTGTATGAATATGTGGCATTGTTTTCGTCTCCTGTTGGCATTTAACATTGGATGATAAGCAGAAAATGGGGTTCAGTTCACGTCTTTGGATTGCGAGAGTTTGTTTAGTTCTATTTGTCCGTTGTGTTTGTAGTTGAACATGCTCTTATTGGAATCACTTGTAGGTCTAAGTTTCGGAGATATATGCATATATACGTTGTTGTTTGTACTTCTTGCTACTCCTGATGATCCGTCTGAATTGAACTAAAAGAAATTAGAAAAGTTTAAAGGTGGATACTGCATTCATGTTGCTAGAGATGAATTTAGTTGCAGGAAAAAGAGCACTACAGATAGTGGAAATGAGTTTAGGGTACTAATGTATCTTCTCTTACCTAAATAGACTCATGGGCATTCATGTTGCTAGAGATGAACAATTGCTGGTGTTTTCTTAAAATATGAAGTCTTTTCCTCTTTCTTTTTTAAATAAAAAAAATACTATAAATATTTTGTTTTCTTTTTTCGGGTTCTCTTAAGTTTTTCGGTTCCAGTTGCATTGCGGGTGCTTGCATAGAAAAAATGAGCTTCACTTGAGCTCTTGGCAAAAAGATTTATAGTTAAAACTTTAGAATAGGACCCCAGTGTTTACCATCTGAACATGAAATAATTCGTTTTTTATCCATAGTGTCTTCTCGTTTTCAGCTTCCGTGTTTAATCCCTTATTAATTCATTTCATTTTCGATCCATTTGGCGGAGTAGTTCTTCTAATGTGCTTTCATGAAAAGAGAGTAACATATAGAGTTAACCACAATAGAGAGTGATTAGTGAACTTCCATGAGAACGTTTTGTTCTTTTTTTTTTTTTCCTTCATAAGAGTTGACAGATTCATCTTATGAGGATGTTTCATAAGAGAGTTAACAACACATGTTCCGTCCGATGTGGTCTTAAAGTGTTCTTTTTTCAGAAAAAAAAAAGGAAGTTTTGCCTGAGTCACGGGAATAATTTATATAATGAGAAATGGAAATTGAACCTGGAATAATGCTTAGTACTACCTCCATTTTTTAATGGATGTTGTTTCACTATTTCAATCTTACAGCACGGCGATTTTTTTGCTTGACGTCGTACGATGAACATAAAATCATCATTATGTTTGTTTGTTTTTAAATATTTTTTAATATTCTTTTTATAATTTTCATAATATAATTGTTTATGGTTAAAATTTCATTTCGAACAGAAAAAATGATATTCTATCAAAAAACAGAAGGTAGCATCATATAGGGAGGCCATACGAAAATAAATAACTAATGTAATACTCATGAATACAATTCATGGTATTAAAAATATTTTTTTTTTCAATATTTTCTTTGCTTTTATAAAGTATTATTTTCTTAATATAATTTTTTAGTATATTGAATCATGAATACTAATGCATAAAGATATGTGAAGCATATAAATGTTTGTTAAAATGGCGATTCACCAGCTGTTTGAGAATGAAATTAAAGCTCATAAACGGTATATTTTTATAGAAGTCGATCTAAAAAAAAATGACTAATTAAAAGTGACAGTTTATATTCCAATCACTTGATCGTGTTCAGTTTGTTAAAATTTCATAAATTTCGCATGCATCTGTAAGTGTTCGGTTATTCGGTTCGAGCGTTCGTTTGTTCGTCTGTGTTCGAAAATACAAGGAGCAGCCAAAATTCATAAAAGTTCAAGCAATAATAATACAAATATCTAAAAACCATTCCATAAGGCAAAGATTCAACACGTCTATCCGGAAGCAAATTTTCTTCATGACTTCTTAGCAGCTCAAGGCCATGGATTTTCGGCTGATCTTCATTTCCTGGACCAAACAGACGCACGCCTTCGTCATTGGCTGGAGTATGATCGCAGGGATATTAGCCAAATTTGGAGCATAGTTAAGTAATTTTCATTTTTTTCTTCTTTCTACAAAAAAAAAAAATAGAAGCCGCAAATGAATTAAAGGAAGATTTTAAAACATATTTTATAAATATAATAGAATATGTCAATGTTCCTATACATATTTTAAAGGCAAAATGACTGAAATAGGCCCTATAGTTTGACAAAGTGATCAAATAAGAACCAAATGTTTAAAAGGTATCAAATAAGGCCATATAGTTTACTCCGTCCAACTGCATTAGGCCTTCCGCTACTGGACTGCCGTTAAACAGTTAACTTTCATCCTACGTGTCAAGTTATCTCACACGTGGCGAATACTATGGGCCCTATAGTTTGACAAAATGATCAAATAAGGACCAAATGTTCAAAAGGTATCAAACAAGGCCCTATAGTTTACTCCGCCCAACTGCGTTAGGCCTTTCGCTACTGGACGACGGTTAAACAATTAACTTTCATCCTACGTGTCCAGTTATCTCACACGTGGTGAATACTATGAGCCATATAGTTTGACAAAATGATTAAATAAGGACCAAATGTTTAAAAGGTATCAAACAAGGCCCTATAGTTTACTCTGTCCAACTGCGTTAGGCTTTCCGCTACTGGACGGTCGTTAAACAGTCAACTTTCGTCCTACATTTAAATAATATTTTTGGTCCTTATTTGATCATTTTGTCAAACTATAGGGCTCATTTCGGTCATTTTGCCTATTTTAAAAACACATTTTATAAATATAATAGAATATGTTACATGATTAGAAGCTTGTTGAAGGAATCAGACTCGTGTCCATACATCTTGTTCCTTGCCTTTTTTTTATACCGAGGTTTCAAGCTTACACCTGACTAGTTCTCGGGATAACAGCCCCAACCCCACAGTACTGCTACCAGTTAAATCGCGAGATGTGTATCTGGCTCCCAGGTTCTTAAATATCCTCAACTACCGCGCACAAGGAGTCGTCCCCCAAGTGATTGCTCCATACTGGACCCCCTCAAATTCAACCGCAGGGTCCCACCGAGATCTGGCCTCCCACACTGCCGCTTGAAGCCCTCAATATTTAATTGTTCCACCAGCGTACCCCGGAGGGCTAGGACCTAACCCTTAGTCAAAGACTAAGGGATCATTGGGCCTTGAGAAATTCAATTCCAAAGTGTTGCCACTAGGAATTGAACCCCTGACCTCCAATTGATCGTTTGCTTTCAAAGCCACCTCGTACGATATGTCAAATTCATACGATTTCTTGATCTTCATTTGGATATCTTTTGGCCGTAAGGCACTATTATACAAAATATCTTTGTCAATGTAATTCATAATGACTTCTGAATCCAACTTCGGATGGCTAAGTTTTTGACCAATATCGAGGCAAGTATGTACTAGGTCTTTATCTTGGATAACAAATACACCACTAGGTGAGGTAACGCTACCTTTAACAAACTAGTTGCAAAAATGGTCTCCGTCCAAGCTAACAAAGTCGTTGCAATAAGCATGAAGGCGCTTCCCGTCGTTGCGAAGAAATTTATAATCAAAATCGTAGAATGCCGCATACTTTTTCAAGTTCTCCCTAAACTCATTTGTACCTTGATTGAACTTTTGACCTACAAATCGAATTACATGAGCCCACTCATCCGATAATAATGTTTTCGGTTGCTCTGTTCGGTAAGCTTTCTCTAGATGACCTTCCTCCTCCAACTCAATTTCAACAACATTAGTATCACCTTGTTCTTTTTGTTTGAGCACGGTCATATCAAAAACTCTCATCTTGTATATCATAGCACCCGAGATCAACATATGAAGGTCTTGTTCGCTTTCTAATAAACAACAAGCACAACCTGGTGTACAATATGTGAACTGGAATACTTCAACCTGGTCCAGTTTTTACAAAATAAATATCAACTTAAAATTGGTAACTTAAGGCCCTATTTGAATACCTTTGGAAATTTAGGTCTTCATAAAATTGGTAACTTAAGGTCATATTTTAATCATTTAGTCTTTACCAAATAAATAAAAATCAACTTAAACTGCTGATACAAATAATGGTTCAAATCAACCAAATGAAAACAACAACACCCCCTGTATTCTTTGTGAAACTTTTTATTTTTCAATTTTTGGAAGGTTTTTAATTTTAATTTATATGTTGTTTTTAAAAAAGGTTAAATGACCAAAATGGGGCATCAATTTTGCTCATTTTAGCGATTAAGGACCTTCTTTTTAAAAGGTATCAAACAAGGCCCTGTACTTTGGTCCGTTATACCACGTTAGGACATCCGTCCAAATTGGTCCGTTAAGTGTTAAAAATCGTCCTACAAGGCAGTTAAGTTACACATCATCAATACCACGTCGTCTGATTTTAATATTAAACTGGTTAATGGCGATTTATTTTTCATTCCCTGCACTTTCACCATCCGTTAAGCTTCTTTATTTTGCATTCATCGTCTTCGACTAGAAAGAGAGAGAATAGAGCTGGTTAATGGCGATTTAGACTTCAGCCTTTGAATCTTGCACAGTACGACTTCCGATAGCTACCGTCGATGTGATACGAGTACGAACAGTGGGAAGGAGACTGCGTCGAGCTTGGTTAGGGTTTCAAAAATATATTTTGGGGCTTTTGCTGCTAAGAGGTTAGATTCTCTGACATAATATCTCTCGTGTTTTCTGAATACAAGATTTGTAGTTTGGTGAATGATTCTATGATATTTATATGAGTTTGCACTGGTTTCGACAGTAAGCATATAAATGACATCTGGTAGTTGTGCATCAACGAACTCACGAGTTACATGATTTTGCAAGAAAGAGTCTCCCTTACGAACTGCAAAAATAGAGTCTAATCGAGGGCATAAATTATATAGATGTGGCAATTATGGTGTTAAGGATAAGTCACCTTGTTCCTTCTCTCAATGGGCTGTGAATGACATAGGAACATCGAAAGTAGAGTACGAGAGTTATCGAGAAGCATGGTTTGAAGAAAGGAACACTGAATTGAAGGGTGAATTGGCTGACTTGAGAAAGGAACTTGAAATTGAAAAGAAGAGTAACTCAGAGTTGAAGATGAAATTGTTGGTTTTAAAGATCAAATTTTTTTCGTTCACTGCTTGTTTGATTTGTATTTTATTTGCTATGTTAAGTTGATAAACGGTGGTTCTCGAAGACTTTTAGTGTAATGAAGTACTTGTGTGATTTGTGTTTACACACTCGATGTCAATTGTACTCTATTTTCAGTTTATAATTTCAAATACTTTGTTTTGGTAATTTGGTGTTGTATTCATGATAAATGCACGGAAAGTTCTACATTACTGATGTTGAGCAAGTAAAAGTTAAAAGAATCAGTAAGGGTAGTCTGTATGTTGCTGAATTTTCAATCAATACTCTGTTTTGGCACTTTACATAATAAGTCATATTAAATTGAGATGCTCTATTTTGGCACTTTAAATGCAACTTTTTAATCTTTAACACCAATACCTAATTGAAAAGGTTACAATAGGATAAGAAATAAACTGATATTGAAATTACTTAATAGTAGTTTTACAGACCTCAATAAAGCATACCAAATCCCCCCCCCCCCCCCCCCCAAAAAAAACTTAAGCGATCAAAACAACAATGTATCCAACTACCACATTGACAAAAAAGAAACCATACAACAAAGTGTTTAGAAGAAAAAATTCCAAGTTGTACTTAATATATCAACCAAAAAGTACCCATCAACCAAAAGGAAAACAAAATAAAACACACTGACAAGCCCTCACTTCATTTCTTCTGAAATTTCCTTTTCAATCCCAATGTTTTTCTTGAACCCTCAATTTGTCTTTCGTTCCTTGTGTTGTGTGCTGGTGAGGACATGGTCCTTATATTGTGAGCTGGTGTTGAAGCCTCATTTGAGGTTTGTGTTGGTTGTGATTGCTGATCCACATATGAGATTTGTGTAGATTCAGCAAGTTGGTTCATTTCAACAGCTTGACCGTTGCCAGGATTCTTTTTACTAGCATTCTTTGCACTTACTGGTTTGGTCTTCTTTGGTTCCAGATCTCATGAGGACAAAGTGATTAAATTTTGGTTATAATGTAAATCGAATAGGCTACAACAAATCATAAGTAACATATTTACCTTTGATTCTGTAAATGGTGCCTGCTTACAACTCCTTCTGTTATGACCTATCTGACGATAGTTTGTGCAAGTAACATCCCTTCCAGCCCCACTCACTCTGGCCTTCTTTCCACTATGCTTAGATTCTTCATGTGCACCTTTTCTTCTAGCCTTTTTGGACCTACCAGGCATTATTCTTTGTGGAGGTGGAAGTATAGGGTCTGTGTCATCCTGGGGCTGATAAGTGTCAGTTTTATACACTTATCTGTGATTATTATTGATATATTTCACCCATAATTATGAGGTATTCTACTCGTTTTTGCTTTGAATTAATTAGTTTTTAATAATTTTATTTTTATAGGATGAAGATGTAAATTTAGTCTTAATCGGACTGAATTACTGATTTACTCAAGAAATAACATGTTTATAAAATATTCTCTTTATTGAATTTTTATGTATTCATGATGTAGGACTTTCCGAGACGAGTTCGACAGTCTTTCCGGATTCAAAATCAGAGTTATATATCAAAAGTTATCATCCAAAGAAGATTTGGGGCGAAAACGCAAAGTCTAAGAAATTCTGGGCTGAAAATGAAGTCTGAAACTCCATACGGGCGTAACATCATAAAGTTACGGGCGTAACTCACACAGAAACTAATGTACAAAAGCCGTAGCCATGTTACGGCCGTAACATCTGAAAGTTACGGCCGTAAGTCCTCATAGATACGGCCGTAACTCCTCAAAGTTACGGCCGTAACTCTTGACAGATTTTTGATCAGTTTTTAATCTTTTATACTTTTGGTCTATTATTGAGGGTATGGTTGGCCTTGATCCGATCTAATGTAATAATGCTGGAGTTTTGGAGCTATTAGATGACTTTAAGTGTATAAATAGACCCCTTAGATCCATCATTCATCATCATTCATCTTATTATTTTCTCATTTTGTAATACTTTTTCTTTGTGTGAAGAACACACTTGTATTCTTGAGAGTGTATGTGGTTTAGCTTATGTTGTTGAGGGAGTTTATTGCTTCTTTCTCTTTTATCTACTAAGGGAGTTAGAATCAATTCTTTCTCTTTTTCAACTATTAATGACCACCCAAGCTTGTAATATGTTGAATAAACCCTTCATGGGCTAAGTTATCCTTAGTTGGGATTATAAACAAGGTTTGTCATGTTATTTAAGTTTACATAAAGATCTATTATGGATTACTTATTATTGTGTGTGATTTTCATTATTTTATCAATCTTTATGTATTTGGCCAATAAATGATGATATTGATGGTCTTCATATATTTCGAAAGAAAAATATGTTTGATTAGATCAAATGATCTTCACTCTAAGTTGTTCTAGGGGATAGAAATATACCTCTAGACCTTAGATGATTCTTTGAGTTATTTTCATAAAACCTAATGCTATGTATTGAAGCCAATCAACATAGAAATATAGTGGATTGACTCAATATATAAGGGGCGTTTTGACATTCGAAAGAGGAATCGTCTTTTTAAGGAAAATCGAATCTACACAACATAATAAGTAAATACATCTTATAATCCCCTATACATCTACTATAACTAATGATGAACTAAGTTTGTAATCTCAACTATTTCATTTTACCTTTTATTAATCTATTATTAGTGCAATCTTTTATTTCCTTAAATTTTAGAACTATTATTGCATTTTCCTTGCAATTGTCAAACCAAACTCTTAAATTATGTGTTTCACTTATATAAATCTCTATAACAAATAGATAAATAGTGTATAATTCAATATATTACCTAACTTCCTCGTGGGATCGATAAACCGGACTCAAAAAGTCCACTTACTACTTGATATGATATCGTGCACTTGCGATAGTTACACAAAAGACGTGTCTGAGGCCACATGTTTTTACCATTCATTGTGCTCATGAACTCAGCATAGGCCAATTTGCATTTTTCTACCCTCAACATAGGATCAATATAGTTTCTAGGCTCATCATTCAAATAGAAAATTGCACTAATGGCATGACTACAAGGGTTGCCACTCAACTCCCACATCCTACAACTAGAGGACTTAGCTTTGGTGTCCACAACATAGCCATTTAACCCCATCCTAACCTCAAACTTATAGTTGCCATTGTATGACGTACAAAAGAACCTATGATCAGCAATATTTCTTTCTAACCTATATATGATCCTAGGGCAGAATTCCCCATCCCATTTATCCATAATCAGTCTTCTCCTTTCCATTCTCTCCATTATACCACATCTTATTTCCTCTAACATGTCTATTATTGGCCTATACCTAGCATCTATGGTAGTGCCATTAAAACATTCACACATGTTATTGTCTACAAAGTCACGTTTAGAGAAGAATGAGAATAAACCTCTATACCATAACCTGGCATTGTGCCTTTTGATCCAATTAAGAGCATCCAAGTTGATGTCCTTTATCTCTTTCATAACATAATCAAATTCTTATGGAGTTGTACTCTTAACAGCCCTCCAGAATAGATTCTCCAATTTAGAGCCTACAACATGTTTTTCATTTCAATTAAAATAGTTAAAACATAATCAGTTAAAAGAAAACTTATAAAACAAAACAATCAAAACACTTAAAACTATACCAGTGTAATTTTTCCTCAAGTTGGAGTATATATGCCTTGCACAACATCTGTGCTCAGAATGTGGTAACAATTCAGCAATCGCATTCTCTAGCCCTTTCTGTTGGTCTAAATTTACAACATCATGCATAAGTTAAGAAACACAGATATAACATAACAATGACAAATAATACATGTAAAAGACACGAGTAAAGAAAATAAGAAAATAACAAATTTTACCTGTAATTAAAGTTAGACCAATTACTTGGTCCAAACATAGGTCATCCTTCAAGATTTCTACAAACTACTTCCATGAATCAGTTGATTCCACTTACACAACAGCCCATGCCACAGGGAACATCTGGTTGTGACACATTCATTGTTTACTGTAGCTTCAACATTGAAATCTTCAGTTTGAACCCCATCAGACAAATGTTCAACATAAACCATGACCCTATTGGTTTTCTTTGCATCTCTAAGAACATAGGGATTTGGTCATCATTGTACAACAATTTCAACCCAGAATCAGTTGACTCTAAAGGGGATTTGAACTCAAAGTTACGGCCGTAACTCTTGACAGATTTTTGATCATTTTTTAATCTTTTATACTTTTGGTCTATTATTGAGGGGATGGTTGGCCTTGATCCGATCTAATGTAATAATGCTGGAGTTTTGGAGCTATTAGATGACTTTGGGTGTATAAATAGACCCCTTAGATCCATCATTCATCATCATTCATCTTATTATTTTCTCATTTTGTAATACTTTTTCTTTGTGTGAAGAACACACTTGTATTCTTGAGAGTATATGTGGTTTACCTTATGTTGTTGAGGGAGTTTATTGCTTATTTCTCCTTTATCTATTAAGAGAGTTAGGATCAATTCTTTCCCTTTTTCAACTAATAATGACCACCCAAGCTTGTAATATGTTGAATAAACCCTTCATGGGCTAAGTTATCCTTAGTTGGGATTATAAACAAGATTTGTCATGTTATTTAAGTTCGTATAAAGATCTATTATGGATTACTTATTATTGTGTGTGATTTTCATCGTTTTATCAATCTTTATGTATTTGGCCAATAAATGATGATATTTATGGTCTTCATATGTTTCGAAAGAAAATATGTTTGATTAGATCAAATGATCTTCACTCTAAGTTGTTCTATGGGATAGAAATATACCTCTAGACCTTAGATGATTCTTTGAGTTATTTTCATAAAACCTAATGCTATGTATTGAAGCCAATCAAAATAGAAATATAGTGGATTGATCAATATATAAGGGGCGTTTTGACATTCAAAAGAGGAATCGTCCTTTTAAGGAAAATCGAATCTACACAACATAATAAGTAAATACATCTTATAATCTCTTATACATCTTCTATAACTAATGATGAACTAAGTTTGTAATCCCAACTATTTCATTTTACCTTTTATTAATCTATTATTAGTGGAATCTTTTATTTCCTTAAATTTTAGAACTATTATTGCATTTTCCTTGCAATTGTCAAACCAAACTCTTAAATTGTGTGTTTCACTCATATAAATCTCTATAACAAATAGATAAATAGTGTATAATTCAATATATAACCTAACTTCCTCGTGGGATCGATAAACCAGACTCAAAAAATCTACTTACAACTTGATACGATATCGTGCACTTGCGATAGTTACACAAAAGACATGTCAAGTTTTTGGCGCCGTTGCCGGGGAAGTATAAGAGTTATTTTGAAGTATTACATTATTAACTATTGTTATAAATACAACTTTTTCTTTGTTGTTAATTCTCTTGTCTATGCGAAGGACGTACAATCGCGATTTAGTTTCACTAGATCCCGAGATTGAAGCCACATTTAGAAGAAGGCGAAGAGAACAAAAAACAAGCATTATTTCTTCACCATAAATGGCGGAAGAACCAAACCCACCACTCCTCCAAGAAAATGATAACGAAAGAATTTTTCCGGTAGGGGGAATACCTAATGTTCAAAACATTCAACATCAACAACATCCTATTGTGCCGGAAATAGATGAAGACAATATGCTCTTTGGGGAATTCATGAACCCCCCATCTTTGAGCGTGCAATCAAGTGTGATCTATCCACCATTTGGAGTGGACAATTTTCAAGTTCGCCCGGATGTCATAAATCACTTCTCCAACAATAACTCATTCTATGGAAGAACCGACGAGAATCCATATCTCCACATTAACTGTTTGTGGAGATTTGTTGACGAGGCGATAAAAATGAGACTTTTCATGCACACTTTGAAGGACTGAGCAAGAGAGTGGCTAGATACTTTGCCACCACGAATCATAACAAATTGGCCCCAATTTGTTCAAAAATTCACCAATAAATACTTTCCACCAATAAAAGCGGCGAAACTCAAATACGAAATCTCTACATTTCGCCAACAAGATTCGGAGTCATTTCACGAAGCATGGGAGAGATACAAAGATATGCTACGAAAATGTCCTAACCATGGTTTCAATTTGGGAGAACAAGTCAATTACTTCTATTCTGGACTCTTACCTACATGCCGAGCCAATGTCGATTCATCATCAAATGGCTCACTTGGAAACAAAACTATGAGAGAAGCTTATAATATTTTTGAGGTTATAAGTGAACAATGTGCAAGATGGCCAGACAGAAATATCCAAAAGAAACCAAATGGTGTTTTTGAAGTGGATTCTTATTCACTTATGTTGGCAAAAATTGAAGCTTTATCAAAGAAAGTCGAGGACATGTCTTTTTCAACTCCTCAATCTGTGAAGACGGTGCAAACTCCACAAGTTTCAGCTCTTCCATGTAAAATTTGTGGAGCAACTCACAACAGCACTATGTTGTAATATCCGCGTTTTCTATTTTTAGTAATTTCTATTTTTGGTGTATTTTCGTTTCCGACAACTCGCTTGGCGCTGTTTTGGAATTCTGAACCTATTTTGTTCTTGGAGTTTCTCCGCTTAGACGAGTCTCGATGATGTTTTTACGTAATTTCATCTTGTGGTATATTTTGTCTCATGTGTATTCGATTCTCGTAAACTCGTTCGATTTCGTCATTTTCTTACTTCCATGGGTTCGTAAGATTGAGTAGAGCATGTTGTGAGTTTTGGATTGTTAATCCGACGTTGTGTCGTGATTTTCGGATGTTTGGGCCATTTTTGTAATTTCCTAGAAATTTAGGAAATTGTTCCTTGTTCGACTTTGGTTGTGTACCTCAGATCTTTTTGGGGTTCCGTACTTCCATTTCGTGTTTTTGTTGCCCAAATATCGATTCCTATTGCTTTTATTCTCTTTCCGGATCATTTTTCGTCGTTTTGGGACCCGAGGGAGGATGTGGGCCGCGGCACAAGGATTGTAAGCCGCGGCACACACATTAACGATTGTTGGCGGCGATGCATGCAGTGTGCCGCGGCACAAGGATTGTGCGCCGCGGCTTCAGCCAAGTCGGTGCCGCGGCACACTTGTCCGGCGCGGCACACCCGTGTGGCACTTGCCGGCCAAAACCAAGCCGCGTGCCGCGGCACGGTCAACGAGGCCGCGGCACATGCGAGTCGAGCCGCGGCACACTTCGAATGAGCCGCGGCACAACGAGCGGCCACCGACCACCGGGCGCAGCCTGTGCCCTGTGCCGCGGCACGCTTGGACACCTGTGATCGGCGCTATATCTGCGTTTTTATTCAGCGAATTCACTCATTTCTTCCTTCCTTCCACCGTACGCGAGAGAGAGAGGGTTGAGAGGGGGATTTTCCTCCATCTACCATTTGATTGTGTGTTTTTCTTCATCTTCCTTCGATCGTGTAGCTCGGATTGTGGATCTAGCACGTGTTCTTCGGATCATAGGGCTTGAATCTTCAAGAGGTAAGAACTCCTTTGACCCTAGTATGATTTTGGGGAGGGTTTGGTGGTGATCTTGTGTTTTAATTCGAATTAACCGATGTTGCTATTAGATTTTGATAGTATTCACGTGACCCTTGGTTTTCTTGTTTTTGGTTGGGATGAAATCCCATTGTTACACCGTTGACCGATTTCATTTCCTTATGCACTCTTGGTGTCCGATGAATTGTCCCAACGGGTAGAATTAGGATTAATTCTTACCTTTCCGCATTATTGAGACTTGTTGTATATCGTTATTGTGTTAGGAGCGGATTTGGGAGGATTGTTCGGACCAAAACCTATTCCTTCGTTGTTTCATCGTGTTCAAGGCAAGTACATGTATTACATTTCGTTATGTATGTTGTGAATTTCGAAATGAATGATAAATGGTGATTTTTGGGTGCGTGAGTTGTGTTCCTTCCACCCGGAGTGTCCGACGGGATGTCTGGGGGTCGATACTAAGGGGTACGGCCGCGGAAGTGGTATCCCACCCGGAGCGTTCGACGGGATGTCTGGGGGTCGATACTAAGGGGTACGGCCACGGGATACCAGTTGTGATTTTGTGACATCGTGATGATTGGAAACTGATTTTGATTGCCAATGTAGTATTCCGGAATATATATATATATATATGTGGCAAATGACTTATGTTTGAGATGATTGTGTAAAACCGTTTTTGTATATAATGTTGTGTAATTGTGTACTTGCACTAGCTATTCGAATGCTAACCCCTTAAATGGGGGAAATGCGTCTTATGCATTTCAGGTACCGGGAGGGCTGAGGGGCAGGCACGGGACATGCACGAGAAGGATGGACTGGCTTGATGTTGTGGCTCGAGTCTGTATTTTTATGTTTTGTTATTGCATTGTCGAGTATTGAAGTTAGACTGTCTGTTTTGAAACTTGGTTTAAGTCCCCTGCGTGGGCAATGAATTGGTATTTAACCTCTGTTCGTGTATTACGTTATAAATGTTTTGGCCGAGGCCACGGCCTTATTTACTTTTGAGTGCATCATTCGGGATTACATTGTGGTTTTTATGTCATGTGTTAGCCTGGTAGACCTCACGAGGGATCTACGGCGTGTAATGTCCCAGTTGTGAATTGGGGTGTTACATTTATGGTACCGGAGCTTAGGTTTTGAATACCTAGGCTGTCGGTGAATTTTGGGTCTGTCACTTGCGTCATTAGAGTCAGTCGTTGAGCCTAATATCATCACGCTACCGTCTTTTCGTGCGACCCGTGGCTGTAAGTCTCCTCGATCTCTTATATCTCTGTAATTCGTTTTCTTGCGCTGTTCGGAATCGTGACTTGTGTTACCAACTTTGTGAATTGTGAATATTCCTGATCTTGTTCTTTTCTTATTTTCCTTCAGTATGTTGAGAGGTCGTGGTAGACCGGCTACGGGACGCGGCCGAGGCCGTGGTCGGGGTGCTGATAATGAGGAGGGCTCACTTTCTCAGTCCTCTGCGGACTCAGCCTCTCACTCAGTGCCGTCGGGTAATAATGCCGGCCAGCTCTTGCCGTACTTGGCGATTGGTAGCCCAACTTACTCGAGATAGCTCGGGTTGGGACGCGAGAATCCGCCCCAGGCAGGAAGAGGAGGCTAGTAAGTGGCTTCAGACGGTGACTAAGATGCACCCTCCTCGTTTCTCCGGATCCTCTGACTCCCTCGGTTGGGAGAATTGGCTCTTTCAGTTGTCCAGGACCTTTGATGCCGTAGCTTGTCCTGAAGACAGGAGGGTACACATTGCCCAGTACCTCCTGGATAAGGAAGCTGCGGAGTGGTGGGAGGCCGTTGTGCCCAGAGACCGTCGAGCTACTTGGGAGGAATTCAAGGCTGCTATGGAAGCAGAGTATTGTCCGCCGCCAGTCAAGGAGCGCAGAATTGTGGAATTCTTCACCGCTACACCTCAGGATGTGCCTATTTCTCAGGCCATCATTTCTTACAATCAGCAGTTGGGTTTCGTAAGAGATCAAGTGAGAACGGAGGCTGATAAAATCCGTTACTTCAATATGCGCATGAAGCCGCATATTAGGCAGAGTATGGCACCGCTCATGTGTGCCACTTTGAAGGAATACCAGGATCGCACCCTAGCAATCGAGATGGCGGTTCCAGAATCAGAGTCGGTTTCGGAAGCTAAGAAGCAGAAGACTACCGGTGGGCTCTCGACCGGGAAGGGTGGTCAGTTTTCGAGGTCTCGTTCTGCTCCCATACCGGGGAAGAGGCCGTTCCATCAGGCCGGTGGATCTCAGGGTAACCGTTCAGTTCAGACCGTTGCTTCTGGTGGCAGGGTTTGTTTTAACTGCAACCAATATGAGCATTTGATGAAAGATTGTCCTTTTCCTCCAGTTACTTGCTACACTTGCGGGCAGACCGGGCATCGGGCGACTCATTATGAGAGAGCCACCAGGGCCGCTAGAGTTCCGACTACCACAGCCGATCAGAGGGATCACAGCTCTCCGGCTACTCATGTTCCGCAGAGTTCGGGCCGTGGTAGGGGTCGGGGTCAGCCGGATCGCCGTACAGCGTCGAGTTCGGGTTCAGTTCACCCCCAATTGTATCAGATGAGGCGCGCAGAGGAGGCGGACATTCCAGTGGCGTCAGGTACCACTCAGATCCTTACTCATCCAGTTTCCGTGCTTTTTGATTCGGGTGCTACCCATTCCTTTATTGCATCGGATTGTGTGAATCGTATTGGCTTTAACTGCTTGTTTGAATGTGAACCGTTTGTGGTGGGTACGCCTAGCGGGGATCGTATGGTTGGGGACCAGGAAGTTAGGGATTGCCCCATGAGGATCGGGAGCCGAGACTGGCCCTCGAACCTCATTGTTATCGACCTCAAGGGTGAGGATTTAATCCTCGGGGACGATTGGTTAGAGCGTCACGGTGCTATCATGAACTATCGGACTCGTACTATCTCGATCGTGGCCGAGGATGGCACCGAGCATACTCTCCTCGGCGGTAAGCCGGGTAGATCGGGGAGCGTAATTAGCGCCTTGAAGGCGATGAAACTTCTGAACCAGGGTTGTGTCGGCTACTGGTGTTACGCTCTGAAGGCGGAAGATGGTGGAGTTGACATGTCGTCAATTCCAGTTGTTGGTGAGTATCCTGATGTTTTCCCAGACGACTTTCCGGGGTTACCACCGCAGCGAGAGGTGGAGTTTCCTATCGATCTTGAGCCGAATGCAGCCCCTATTTCTCGAGCACCGTACCGTATGGCACCGTCGGAGATGTTAGAGTTGAAGAACCAGTTGGGAGAATTGTTAGATAAAGGGTATATTCGGCCGAGCGCATCGCCTTGGGGTGCGCCTGTACTTTTTGTTAAGAAGAAAGATGGGTCGCTTCGTTTATGCATCGATTATCGAGAATTAAACAAGCTGACCATCAAAAATAAATACCCTTTGCCCAGGATTGACGATTTGTTTGATCGGCTTCGAGGCGGCAGTCTTTTCAAGATTGATTTGCGATCGGGCTACTACCGATTGAGAATTCGGGGCGTCGATATTCCGAAAGCGCCTTTCGGACAAGATATGGCCATTACGAGTTTGTGGTTATGCCTTTCGGGCTAACTAATGCCCAGAGTTGTTCATGCGGTTGATGAACAAAGTTTTTATTGAGTATCTGGACAAATTCGTAGTCGTTTTTATCGGCGATATTCTTATCTATTCACGGAATCGGGAGGAGCACGCCTTGCATCTACGGATTGTATTAGACACTTTGAGAGGCGGAAGCGGTTGTATGCGTGAAGTTCTCTAAGTGTGAGTTTTGGCTCGAGGAAGTGACATTCCTCGGGCATGTGATTCAATGAGAGGAGTTCGGGTAGATCCGCGAGAAGATAGAGGCGGTGATGGCTTGGGAGCCGCCTAAGAATGTGAAGGAGGTGAGGAGTTTTACGGGTCTTGCCGGCTATTACCGCATGATTCGTTGAGGATTTTCTAAGATCGCTAGACCACTCACTCAGTTGCTCGAGCTTCGGAAGTTCGAGTGGGTGCAGACGAGGCGGGACGGCTTTGTGAGTTAAAGAGGCGTCGACTACCGCACCCGTTTTAGCATTGCCTCGGGGAACGAGGATTTCTTAGTGTATAGCGATGCTTCGGGCCTTGGTTTAGGATGTGTTTTGATGCGGAGACAGTGATTGCTTATGCGTCCCGCCAATTGAAACCTTATGAAGTAAATTATCCCACGCACGATTTGGAGTTAGCTGCGGTCGTTTTCGCCTTAAAAATCTGGAGGCATTACCTCTATGGGTCATCGTGTAAGATTTTACGGATCACAAGAGTCTCAAGTACATCTTGACGGAAAGAGTTGAATATGAGGCGGCGTAGGTGGTTAGAGCTAATTAAAGATTACGACCTCGAGATACTTTACCATCCGGGTAAGGCCAACGTAGTGGCCGATGCGTTGAGCCGAAAACCGATGGCTTTGCGGATGTTAGAGGTACTTACACCGCGAGTAGGATCCAGCGAGATTTCATCCGTCGAATATTGAGGTTTGGGTTCGAGAGTTCGGGGCCAGTTATGTGCGTTAGAGATCACTTCGTCCTTGACTGATGATATCAAGGCGAAGCAGTATGACGATCCGTTTTTGGTCCAGTTGAGGGAGGATGTGAGGAAGGGGAAAGCCCCTGGATTTGTGGTTCACGATGATGGAGTTTTGAGGTTTCGCGGCAGACTTTGTGTACCGAGTGATATTGAGCTGAGACAGAAGATCTTGAGTGAAGCTCATGCTACACCTTACTCCATACATCCTGGTACGAGTAAAATGTACAAGGATGTGAGGAGCAACTACTGGTGGAGTAATTTGAAGACAGACGTTAGCGAGTTTGTGTCGAGGTGTCTGACTTATCAGCAGGTTAAGATCGAGCATCAGCGACCCGCGGGGCTGTTACGACCACTTCCTATCCCGGAGTGGAAATGGGAGGATATTTCTATGGATTTCATTACCGGTATGCCTAAGACTCGGACGGGAATGAACATGATTTGGGTCGTTGTTGATCGACTAACCAAATCAGCTCATTTTCTAAGTATTAAGGACACTTGGGGGCCGGAGAGGCTTGCACGAGTGTTTGTTGCGGAAATAGTGAGATTGCATGGGACCCCTAAGAGTATTGTTTCGGATCGTGATGGCCGGTTCATATCACATTTTTGGCAGGCCGTTCATAGAGATTTGGGAACCGAGTTGAGACTTAGTACATCCTACCACCCTCAGACAGACGGACAGTCTGAGCGGACGATACAGACGCTAGAGGATATGTTGCGAGCCTGTGCTTTAGATTGGAAGGATGATTGGGAGTCGCACTTACCGTTAATCGAGTTCACGTACAACAATAGTTGGCACGCCTCGATTAAAATGGCACCATTTGAGGCATTATATGGGATAAGGTGTAGATCGCCGTTGTGTTGGAACGATGCGTCCGAGCTGATTGGTACCGAGCCCGACATGATAGTTGAGACGAGAGAGAAGGTTGCCCTGATTCGTGATAGATTGTTGACGGCCCAGAGTCGGCAGAAGTCTTATGCCGATAGACGTCGCCGGCCGTTGGAGTTTGAGGTAGGAGACCATGTGTTGCTTAAGGTGTCGCTGACACGGGGAGTTTACCGCTTCGGTCGGAAGGGTAAACTTAGTTCGAGATTTACTGGACCGTTCGAGATTCTAGAGAGAGTTGGAGAGCTTGCATATCGGTTAGGTTTGCCACCGTCCCTGAGCCACGTGCATAACGTATTTCATGTTTCCCAGCTTAGGAAGTACGTAGCGGACCCTAGCCATATTATTGATTTTGGAGAGATCGAGTTGGGGCCCGACATTACCTTCGAGGAGAGGCCGATTCAGATCTTAGAGCGTCGAGTTAAGCAACTCAGGCACAAAACCATCCCTTTGGTCAAAGTGCGGTGGTCGAGGCATGGATCCGAGGAAGCCACGTGGGAAACGGAGGAGAGCATGAGGTCGAGATACCCCGAGTTATTCGTGTTGTAAGTTTCGGGACGAAACTTATTTTTAGGGGGAGATAATGTAATATCCGCGTTTTCTATTTTTAGTAATTTCTATTTTTGGTGTATTTTCGTTTCGGACAACTCTCTTGGCGCTGTTTTGGAATTCTGAACCTATTTTGTTCTTGGAGTTTCTCCGCTTAGACGAGTCTCGATGATGTTTTTACGTAATTTCATCTTGTGGTATATTTTGTCTCATGTGTATTCGATTCTCGTAAACTCGTTCGATTTCGTCATTTTCTTACTTCCATGGGTTCCTAAGATTGAGTAGAGCATGTTGTGAGTTTTGGATTGTTAATCCGACGTTGTGTCGTGATTTTCGGATGTTTAGGCCGTTTTTGTAATTTTCTTGAAATTTAGGAAATTGTTTCTTGTTCGACTTTGGTTGTGTACCTCAGATCTTTTTGGGGTTCCGTACTTCCATTTCGTGTTTTTGTTGCCCAAATATCGATTCCTATTGCTTTTATTCTCTTTCCGGATCATTTTTCGTCGTTTTGGGACCCGAGGGAGGATGTGGGCCGCGGCACAAGGATTGTGCGCCGCGGCACACACATTAACCAGTTGTTGGCCGAGCAGGCTGTACCGTGTGCCGCGGCACAAGGATTGTGCGCCGCGGCTTCAGTAGTCTGTGCCGCGGCACACTTGTCCGGCCGCGGCACACCGTGTGGCACTTGCCCAAAACCAATCATCTGCGCGTCTGCACCGATCCAGCAGCCGCGGCACATGCCGAGTCGAGCCGCGACACAATTCGAATGAGCCGCGGCCTGGCGAGCGGTCGGCCACTGGCGCAATTTTTGGCCACGTGCGCGGCACGGCCGAGCCGCTGACACGCGGCACCCGCGCTATATCTGCGTTTTTATTCAGCGAATTCAGTCTTTTCTTCCTTCCTTCCACCGTACGCGAGAGAGAGAGGGTTGAGAGGGGGATTTTCCTCCATCTACCATTTGATTGTGTGTTTTTCTTCATCTTCCTTCGATCGTGTAGCTCGGATTGTGGATCTAGCACGTGTTCTTCGGATCATAGGGCTTGAATCTTCAAGAGGTAAGAACTCCTTTGACCCTAGTATGATTTTGGGGAGGGTTTGGTGGTGATCTTGTGTTTTAATTCGAATTAACCGATGTTGCTATTAGATTTTGATAGTATTCACGTGACCCTTGGTTTTCTTGTTTTTGGTTGGGATGAAATCCCATTGTTACACCGTTGACCGATTTCATTTCCTTATGCACTCTTGGTGTCCGATGAATTGTCCCAACGGGTAGAATTAGGATTAATTCTTACCTTTCCGCATTATTGAGACTTGTTGTATATCGTTATTGTGTTAGGAGCGGATTTGGGAGGATTGTTCGGACCAAAACCTATTCCTTCGTTGTTTCCCTTGTTTCATCGTGTTCAAGGCAAGTACATGTATTACATTTCGTTATGTATGTTGTGAATTTCGAAATGAATGATAAATGGTGATTTTTGGGTGCGTGAGTTGTGTTCCTTCCACCCGGAGTGTCCGACGGGATGTCTGGGGGTCGATACTAAGGGGTACGGCCGCGGAAGTGGTATCCCACCCGGAGCGTTCGACGGGATGTCTGGGGGTCGATACTAAGGGGTACGGCCACGGGATACCAGTTGTGATTTTGTGACATCGTGATGATTGGAAACTGATTTTGATTGCCAATGTAGTATTCCGGAATATATATATATATATATATATATATATAGATATATATATATATATATGTGTGTGTGTGTGGCAAATGACTTATGCTTGAGATGATTGTGTAAAACCGTTTTTGTATATAATGTTGTGTAATTGTGTACTTGCACTAGCTATTCGAATGCTAACCCCTTAAATGGGGGAAATGCGTCTTATGCATTTAGTGCAAGGAGGGTGAGGCGGGCACCTGACACGCACGCGAAGGATGGGATGGCTTGATGATGTGGCTCAGTGCATTTTTATGTTTTGTTATTGCATTGTCGAGTATTGAAGTTAGGTATGCATTTTGAAACTTGGTTTAAGTCCTGCGTGGGCAATGAATTGGTATTTAACCTCTGTTCGTGTATTACGTTATAAATGTTTTGGCCGAGGCCACGGCCTTATTTACTTTTGAGTGCATCATTCGGGATTACATTGTGGTTTTTATGTCATGTGTTAGCCTGGTAGACCTCACGAGGGATCTACGGCGTGTAATGTCCCAGTTGTGAATTGGGGTGTTACATATGTGTCCCTTAGTGCAACAGGAGCAGTCATTCCCACCACCATAACAAGTGGCCTATGCTCAGAATTTCCAAAGGCAAGCATACAATCCTTACGGGCCAACATACAATCAAGGGTACAAAAATCATCCAAATTTTTCTTATGCAAACAACAATGTGTTGAATCCAACGCATCAAGAAAAGAAGCCCGGGTGGGAAGAAGCAATCACGAAGCTAGCCGAACAACAACTGAAGTATCAACAATGCAATGATGCTTCAATTAAAAATCTGGAGACACAAGTTGGCCAAATGGCCAAAATACTTTCCGAAAGATCCCACGGCATGTTACCTAACAATACCGAGGTAAATCTAATGGAGAGTGTCCAGGCTATCACAACAAGAAGTGGAGTGCAATTGCCTGAGATTTCTGTGGAAAATAATCTGAAAAACAAAAAAATAAACAAAGTCGAGAAATAGAAAAAGAATCTGAATCAGGACCTTCATCTCAAAAAGGTCCAGTTGCTGCCAAATCTTATGTTCCACCTATCCCTTTTCCTCAACGGTTGAAGAATCACAAGCTCGATGCGCAATTTGGCAAATTTGTGGAAATTTTCAAAAAGCTACACATCAACATACCTTTTGTCGATGCTCTAGCACAAATGCCAAGCTATGCCAAATTTATGAAAGATATTCTTTCTAACAAACGAAGGCTTGAAGAATATATGAAATTGTCATGCTAACAGAGGAATGTAGCGCAATACTACATAAGAAGTTGCCACCCAAGCTAAAAGATCCGGGAACTTTTACAATCCCGTGTACAATTGGTGAAGTGAATATTGACAAAGCTTTTTGTGATTTAGGGTCAAGTATCAATTTGATGCCCCTGTAAATTTTCAACAAACTAAACTTGGGAGAAGCAAAAGCAACAACAGTTTCACTGCAATTAGCCGATCGGTCAATCAAATATCCACATGGGATAATAGAAGATGTGCTAATCAAGGTTGATAAATTTATATTTCCAGCAGATTTTATCATCCTTGACATGGAGGAAGATCAGGATATTCCTATTATCTTGGGTCGGCCATTTCTTGCAACCGGACATGCTCTTATTGACGTCTACGAAGGAAAGCTAATTCTTAGAGTGCAAGACGAACATGCCACCTTCAATGTCCTAAAAACTTTGAATCATCCCTCCACAGATGATTGTTGTCTAAAAATTGATGCAATTGATGCCATAATATGAACAACGTATTGGGAATCTGACGTTAAAAGACCCAGTTTGCCAATTTGTAAGAAAATTGGATGGGAAGCTTCTTCCTGACTCTTAGAAGGCGTTTAAGCCGTTTCTGAACGTAAAATCAGAGGAAGATGTGAGCCACAATCACAACTACTGTACATACGCGTAAGTATCTTTTATTTTTGTCGTATGGTGAGATTTTCTGAATAAAAAATGCGCGATAAATGCATTCATTATTCTATTGAGTAGTTGAAGCGCAATTAACGCAATCACATATTTGTTAAATATCTTTACCTTATTTTTCTTCTATAAATAAACATTGTGCTTGTTTCTTTTATTCATCCCTCAAACTTGTACTTTTGTCTTTTTATCTCAAATAAGTTTCTTTTCAAAAATGGAATCATCATCTTCCACAAAAAGATTTAACTCGGTCTGCATTTTTGGTGGAGCTAGTTATGGAACAGATGCATGCTTTACTGAAACAGCCCACAACTTGGGTCGTACCTTAGGAGAAAAATGCATTCATGTAGTTTACGGAGGAGGAAGTCTAGGATTAATGGGACGCGCTACTGCTTCTGCCTATATGGAAGGAGTAAAAGTGTTGGGAATAATTCCAAAATCTCTGGCTGAAAGTAAAATCACCGGGGCAACTATTGGAGATGAGTTTAGAGCTGTAAATATGCAAGATCGCATAACTCACATGATGAATAATTCTGACGCCTTTATCACCCTTCTCGGTGGTTTTGGCACTCTTGAGGAACTTTTTCATGTGGTTACCAGAGCCCAGCTAAATGTTCATAAAAAATCAACAGGTCTACTTAATGTCAATGGTTTCTTTGATGGTTTACTATCTTTCATCGACTACTCTGCTGAAAAAGGTTTTATTTCCGAGCGTGCTAAACGAATCATAGTCGTTGCAACAACACCAGAAGAACAAATCAAAAAACTGGAATTTGTTCCTCAACCAGATCCAGTTCTAGCTAATATTGTCTGGATGGAAGATTTTACCGTGAGAAAACGAAAAGTGGATTCATTTCTCTCTCTTTGATAACCGATATCGGACCTCTTGTTATTTTTACTTTCTGTTGTGTGTAAAAATAGTGCTAAATGATGGAAGCTTAAGAAGTTTCTTTTTGATCTCTTGACGTGCATCTATCCGCGATTTATGTATTGTTATTTTTATTGCTGTAATTTTTATTATTTGTTTTTAATAAAAACATTGATGGCAGCGTAAGGCGACTCTTCGGACTTTCCTGAAGTGCATCTTAAAAATTATGTTATACTTCTGGGTATATTTTATTTTCTTTTGTTGTTTGCCTCGTATATTTTTTCTCTTGCAGATCAAAAAAGGCGTTAACTCAAGCATCAACTTTCATAACAGGGAGTATTCTGTTTTTCTCCCTTGCTTTTTATTTTATTTTTTTTTATTTTTTTTAAACTGAGGACAGTTTCTTTTTCAAGTTTGGGGGTGATGTGTTTTGATTATTTTGGTGTGTTTAGCTTTAATTATTGTGGTGTGTTTTGATTATTTTTGTTATTTGGCTTTGATTTTTTTAGTGTATATTTATATATATATATATTTATTTTGTTTTGTGAGATTTCTAGATTTGGCCATAATACCAATAAGTTAGATATATACAAGCTTCTAAAATCGTTTTAACCGGTTAAAAATTTGTACATTCCAAAACTTTTGAGCCTTAATCTCTCTTTCCAAGCCTTGTAGTTATCATGTAAAATCGAGTCATTCATTACCTTGAGAAAAGAAGAATCAGTCGGTTGATGAAAAACAGAACTGAAATTTACTTAATTTGAGGAGTTTTTGATTTCATGCTTCGCTAATAAATGATTTTTCTGCAAAAATTTTATTTCCTAAAAAAAGTCATTGGTGAAAGGAGGCTAGTTGGAAAAAAAAGGAGAGGTGTTGAGCAGCAACAGCTGCCTAATTTTGGGGGTCTTAAAATATTAAAAAAAATAAAGGACCGACCCATTGTTGGTGCGTAGCTATCACCTAGAAAAAAAATGGAAATTGTGTTGGTGAAAAGAGTTACACGTTAGCAAATAACGGTGTAAAAGCTATTACCTAAAAAATAGCAAATGTGTTGGTGAAAAGAGCTACACGTTAGCAAATAACGGTGTGAAAGCTATCACCTAGAAAAAATGGAAAATGTGTTGGTGAAAAGAGCTACACGTTAGCAAATAACGGTGTGAAAGCTATCACTAAAAGGGATGTAGATTATGAGCAGATTTGAATTAATTGGTGGCTGAATTTCAATACACTCAATTTCGTGAACAATCACAATATTTGATGACCCCGATGAAATTCTTTTTCATATTGAGTCGAAAAATAAACGAGTGATCAAAAGCAATCATTAAAGGGAGTCGTGTGTGTGTCACGAGTGGGAAAGAAATAATCAGCCTTTTGGGGGGAAACCATGCATTTTGGAATTACAAAAATAAAATCGTGTTTTAATTTCAAAATCATTAGTAGATTTATTTTGGATCTTGATACATTTCTATCTACTGTATAAAGCTGGTTATTGTGTATTAATGGCATCTTGATCTATTTTTCTCATTATATATATAATTATTTTTCTTAATTTGTGTTTGTATTATTTTTCTTATTTTGTGTCTTATTTTTTTTATTTTATTTTGAGCGTGAATAATAAAGAGTCTTGCTCGGGACTAGCAAGAATTCAAGTTTGGGGGTGTGATAAGTGTCAGTTTTATACATTTATCTGTGATTAGTATTGATATATTTCACCCATAATTATGAGGTATTCTACTCGTTTTTGCTTTGAATTAATTAGTTTTTAATAATTTTATTTTTATAGGATGAAGATGTAAATTTAGTCTTAATCGGATTGAATTACTGATTTACTCAAGAAATAACATGTTTATAAAATATTCCCTTTATTGAATTTTTATGTATTCATGTTGTAGGGCTTTCCGAGACGAGTTCGGCAGTCTTTTCGGATTCAAAATCAGAGTTATATATCAAAAGTTATCACCCGAAGAAGATTTGGGGCGAAAACGCAAAGTCTAAGAAATTCTGGGCTGAAAATGAAGTCTGAAACTCCATACGGGCGTAACATCATAAAGTTACGGGCGTAACTCACACAACAACTAATGTGCAAAAGCCGTAGCCATGTTACGGCCGTAACATCTGAAAGTTACGGCCGTAAGTCCTCATAAATACGGCCGTAACTTTTGACAGATTTTTGATCATTTTTTAATCTTTTATACTTTTGGTCTATTATAAGGGGATGGTTGGCCTTGATCCGATCTAATATAAAAATGGTGGAGTTTTGGAGCTATTAGATGACTTTATGTGTATAAATAGACCCCTTAGATCCATCATTTATCATCATTCATCTTATTATTTTCTCATTTTGTAATATTTTTTCTTTGTGTGAAGAACACACTTGTATTCTTGAGAGTGTATGTGGTTTAGCTTATATTGTTGAGGGAGTTTATTGCTTCTTTCTCCTTTATCTACTAAGGTAGTTAGGATCAATTCTTTCCCTTTTCAACTATTAATGACCACCCAAGCTTGTAATATGTTGAATAAACCCTTCATGGGCTAAGTTATCCTTAGTTGGGATTATAAATAAGATTTGTCATGTTATTTAAGTTTGCATAAAGATCTATTATGGATTACTTATTATTGTGTGTGATTTTCATTATTTTATCAATCTTTATGTATTTGGCCAATAAATGATGATATTTATGGTCTTCATATGTTTCGAAAGAAAATATGTTTGATTATATCAAATGATCTTCACTCTAAGTTGTTCTAGGGGATAGAAATATACATCTAGACCTTAGATGATTCTTTAAGTTATTTTCATAAAACCTAATTGTTAGATTGGTACCGCCACTAGAAGGGGGGGTTGAATAGTGCGGATAAGAGTATTGTACTCTTTTTGTGCGGAAGCAAAAATATCGGAGTAATTAAAATGCGGAAAAGAAAGAACACAAGAATTTGTTCGAGAGGTTCGGCTATTAACGAAGCCTACGTCCCCTACCTAGTTTTATCGACTAGGACTTTTCTTAGAACTTATAATTGCACTTTCCAGTTTAGTGCCAACTTCTTACAATTTCTTGATTTCCGGGCTCAAGAACAACCTCACTAAAACACTCTTGTTTTTCTGGGTACAAGATAACCTTTACACAAAACAAATGCGAGTAGGAACTCGACTTTCACGATATATCGCTCTTTGATACAAGAATGAAGATTGGAAATTATAGAACAAATCTTCTCGTATCACAATCTAGGATAAGTATATCTCTCAAAATGTTTGCTTTGAATTGATTAAGTATGCTTGTAGGCTCAGAATGCTTGTGTATCTTCTACCTCCATGAAGTGGGCTATTTATAGCCTTCTTGAGCTCATATTCCCGTTGGAACAGTTTAACTGATTACGTACGTTATGTGCTGATGGTTACGTACGTTATGAACGTTACGTACGTTATATGCTATGAATAGCGGCCGTAACGAACAGTGAAGAACTGGTCCAGTGAGATATGATAATATACGTTACGTACGTTATGAACTGCATGGTTACGTACGTAATATTCCGGTCAGAGATCCGTTGAGTGTGACGACTTGTTGCAACGGCTAGTGACTTTTCCAACGGTCAGAATAATTCAAGCATTACGTACGTTAGATAACTCTGGTTACGTACGTTACCTGTACAGATTAACTTACGAAAACAATGAGTGTTACGTACGTTATGATAGACGAGTTACGTACGTTAACTGTACTGAAAATCTTGCAGACAACTGTGAATGTTACGTACGTTAAGATGGTTTGCGTTACGTACGTTAACTGAAGGAAAAATATGTTTTAAGTAAATTTTGGTTTTAATAACACATCATCAAAATGATCTAAGAAAAAATATTATTCCAACAATCTTCCCCTTTTTGATGATGACAAAATTTAAGTATGGGAGTTTTTGAAAAAAGAGTTTAAGGAAGTTTTAAAAATTTAATAAGCTTTTTCCGTGAATACGGCTCCCCCTGAAAACGAGCACGGGTTATTTCAAAAATGATTTCAAAAACGATACATATTTTTCTCCCCCTTTTTGTCATTAACAAAACGTTGAGAGATCCTGCAAGAGAAATCAATGATACGCATAATAATCAATAAAATCCAAAGCAACGAATAACCAAACCAATGCATAGAAACAAAAAATAGTTAATACAAACGAAACATATTCAAACTAAAACACCAATAGAGTTTATGCATGGAAATGAAATGTTTGGTCTAAATAGAAAAAGGGAAACATCATCATAAGAAGGATAGTCCGACTAGTCAAGGTCCGCATCCGGAGGTGTCGGCGGTATCCCAAAATGCGTGCAGATGCTTTTGACCATGATTTTGATTTCGCTCATATCTTTCTCGAGCCTATCCATCCGAGAAGCCATCTGAGATGAAGAGGATTCCGGACGAGGTCGGGAGGAACCAAGCTGAGATGAAGGACGAGGTCTAGTATGCTCGATCCCCCTAGATGTGGTCCTCTCCTCCGGTCTCGGAAGAGCACCCCCATCTATGAGCCGATCATCATCCTTGATGTACGCAAAGTATACCCATCCACGATTTCTCATGCGTAGATACCTCATCGTCCGTAAAGTCCCATCGGTGACGAGGCTCCCCCTAGGAATCGGAACCTCATGAGCCCCAGATAAATCAACTCCTGCTTTCTCAAAAATTTCTGTTAAGATTGACCCAAACGGCATTCCCCATTTTCTCTGACGATCAACTTTCGCGTAGCCCTTTTTGTGAAAAATTTGACCTTTTTCCACGAACCATTTTAGCACAATAGACGCGAAGTTGACTTGGTGATCCTTCCACACATGATAAATGATCTCCATATCGATATTCACAAGACGAAGCTGAGCATTAACTTTAGGCATAAGACAACGAGTGATAGCATCGTGAAGCAAGCGGATGTTTATCCCAAAGTCATTGTTTTCAAAACGCCCGGAATGAACTCTAATTACAGCTTTGTCCGTCAATAAATCACGGACCTTAGACTCATGGACACCATAACTTTCATCGTCAGAAAAGTTGCCAATGTCTTCATCTGGAGCGGCAAACTCTCCTTTACAACGAAAGCCCTCATTAGGGAGACCAAAAATCTCCGAAAGTTTTGCGGCATCAAAGGATATAGGTTTACCACGCACAAGAGAGTTAACCACAGCAAGTCCATCGGCATCATACGTGACACAAAAATTTGCATAAAACTCTTTTACACAGTCCACATATATTGGTCGAGCAAGGCTAACAAAACGATTTATCCCAAGCATATCGAAGAATTCTTCGATAGCAACACCAACAGAGTTCAAAGATTCGAAATCAAAATGGTGACTCGGAGTTACCTCTTTGTCGATAAGGATTTCGTTGAAGATTTTCATAGCCTGAGCATTCCGAAAGGTTGGTTCGCCGGAAGCCGTGGAAGATGATTGGGAGGTTTCTCCTCTTTTCTTCTTTCTGGTTCTGGATGCCATGAAGATTGAATCGGTCGAAAAGTGAAGGTTTGATGGATGAACTTGAAGTTTAGGTAGATTTTGCAGGGAGTTCTTCGTAGACGACGCTAGGGATTGAAGGAATGAAAGGGGGACGGTCGAAATAGGTTATAAATATTAGGGTCAAAGTCAGATTACGTACGTTATATCCCTTCTGTAACGTACGTAGCGTGAAAACCTGAACTCTCTGGACTGAATCCTGCGATTTGTTACGTACGTAACGTAACATCATGTAACGTACGTAAGGTCCTATTACATACGTAATGGACCGTGCCTAGCGTACGTAAGCAGGACCATATGAATAGTCTTTTCCTTTCGATGATGTCCCGATTTAAATGACCATTTAATGTGACTATGATGAGTATGCAACATTTAAAAATGATCAACATGTCCCATTCCTAAATTTATGCGAATAAAATTGAAAGCCTCTTCGGGTAATGGTTTTGTAAAAATATCCGCCAATTGTTCATTAGTACCAACAAATTGGAGACGAGCATTCCCGTTTTGGACATGGTCACGAATAAAATGGTGACGAATTTCTATGTGTTTTGTCCTACTATGCAAAATGGGTTTTTTGCTTAAATTAATGGCACTCATATTGTCATAAAAGATAGGAGTATTTTTAAGTTCGATGCCATAATCAAGTAATTGATTTTTGATCCAAAGGACTTGTACACATGCACTTCCCGCAGCCACATATTCTGCTTCAGCTGTGGAAGTAGCGACACTAGTCTGTTTCTTACTCCCCCATAAAATTAAACACGAACTCATAAAATGACAAGTTCCGGTGGTGCTTTTTCTATCAATTTTACATCCACCGAAATCGGCATCACTATATGCAAAAAGTTGAAAATCAATGCTAGAAGGATACCACAGGCCTAAACCAGCAGTATATTTTAAATATCGAAAAATCCGTTTGCATGCAATGAGATGATATTCTTTAGGATTTGCTTGAAAGCGAGCACACAGACAAGTAGCAAACATTATATCGGGTCTAGATGCAGTTAAATAAAGTAAAGAGCCGATCATACCTCGATACTGTTTTTGGTCAACAAATTTACCTTTTTCATCTTTGTCGAGTTTAAGAGTGGAAGACATATGAGTGGATATTTCTTTGCAATCTTCCATCTTAAATTTCTTTAGGAGCTCATTGACGTACTTGGATTGGTGAATGAATATCCCGTCATTGAGTTGCCTAATCTGGAGTCCGAGAAAGTTTTTCAACTCTCCCATCATACTCATTTCGAACTCTCCCTTCATAAGATTTGAAAATTCTTTGGACAGAGATTCGTTAGTTGCACCAAAAACAATATCGTCCACATAAATTTGACAAATTAACATATCATCACTTAAAACCTTAATGAATAGGGTATTATCAACATTACCTCTTTTATACCCATTAGGAATAAGAAAGGAGCTTAGACGATCATACCATGCTCTCGGAGCTTGTTTTAATCCATAGAGAGCTTTATGGAGATTGTACACATGATCCGGATGATCATAATCTTCAAAACCCGGTGGTTGCTTGACATACACTTCCTCCTGGATGATTCCATTTAGGAATGCACTTTTTACATCCATTTGATGGAGTTTAATGTGGCAAAAGCACAGAGAAGACGAATAGATTCAAGACGAGCAACAGGAGCGAACGTTTCTTCATAATCCAAGCCTTCTTCTTGATTATAACCTTGGGCGACCAACCTCGATTTATTTTTAATTGGGAGACCATCATCATCGGTTTTGATTTTATTAACCCATTTGGTACCATTAATTGATTTGTCTACCAGTGCCGGAACTAATTCCCAAACATTATTTCTTTCGAATTGGTTTAGCTCTTCTTGCATAGCAATAGCCCAATTCTCATCATTTATGGCCTCATCGATATTCTTTGGTTCTGTAAGAGAAATAAATGCAATATTGTTAATACAATCATTTATATTCCTCCTAGTTCGTACACCTTTATCGATTTTTCCGAGAATTTGTTCCATCGGATGGTCTTTCACATTTGCCCAATCTTTAGGAAGGTTGTAAGTATTTTCCTCCTGTTTGTCCGAGCTTACGTCGAGCTTCTCCAACTCCTTTGATACATCGGATACTTCGTTAGTGTAACACCCCCAAAACCATATGGGAATATTACACGTCGTAGACGCTTTCCACAAGGATCTACCAGGCTAAACATCCATAAACAACCAAATGCTTGCCCAGCCAGGGTCAAACAATAAAATAATACAGACCGATATGGTCACTTACCCGTGAGTACACAGACCGATGAGGTCACACAACCCAATCGACAAAACTGACTTAAATAACATTACCCACACAGGGGTCGAAATATAATACAACGGAAGACTGAAATCAACTCTGACAACATAACAAAAATCAAATCAACTTTCAACTCATGATTAGTATCGCAGCTCGTCATCCTCTTGTGCCAATCCTGTGACTGCTCCCCTGAATCTGCATGTACCTGGACGCAAAACAGACATCCACCCCCCGATTACTCGGGGGTTAGTAAAACTCCACTGTTTTACTAGTGCAAGTATCAAATCATACGAAATATAACAAGCAAGTAATAATCGTAAATCAAATATAACAATCAAGTATCAAAATATCCCCGGGAGGTTTTCACAAGAAAAGATAAGCTATGAAGCATTCGAAAATAAGATTATCACCTCGGGAGTTTTTAGAATTTCAACCTTTCGAAAATCTTAGGGTCTTAACCCAAATCTCAAATTGTATTTCAACAATTTACAGTACGAAAACATTTCCATAAATCTCGTGGGGCTCGGCCCAACATTCTTCTCTTAAAACTTTCTTACAAAAAGTTTGATTTACAAAACATGATTCGTGACACCGTGATCCCCTGTCACGTGTCTCCGTAGGTTCAACAACCCGCACGGACTTAACCAATCTCAACAATCACAACAATCAATCATGCTCACGACTCCGTGATCGCTTGCCACGAGTCTCCGTAGGTTCAACAACCCACACAGATTGAGCAAACACAACAATCACAACAATCAATCATGTTCACGACTCCGTGATCGCTTGCCACGAGTCTCCGTAGGTTCAACAACCCACGCGGATTGAGCAAACACAACAATCACAACAAACAGTCCCGACCCCGTGAACCTGTGTCACGTGTCACCATAGGTTCCGTCGAACCTGCACGGTTGGACGTACTGTGTCCTGACTCAATGGACCTGTGCCATGAATCATCGTAGGCCTCGTCAGACCCGCACGATTGGAACTCAGCACCACACACTAAGTTCTGATCCCATGGACCTGTGCCATGAATCCTCGTAGGCCCCGTCGAACCCGCACGAGTGAACTTAGCGTTCCAACATATCACATTCACATTCACATTACATACAACAATGAGCACAGTTAGTCAATCACGTTGATCACCACAAAATCGTACGTCACACGCACATAACACAATCTCAACACTCTCAACAACTATCATCAATCAACGACGTACAACCAACATAACACACGTTCGGTACGCAATGCATTGCACAACAACTAACACATATACCAATATAACATTATTCTCACAAAGCCTTCAAATTTCGGAAAACACAAACAACTCAAACGGAACATATTTACGAAGGTAAGCAAAATCATCATAGATCTCATACGTGATTACTAGTCGCAAGATACAAGTCGTATAGTAAGATACTTGCCTTAATAACCGCTACCGAACGCTCCGAAGAACACGGTTCGACCAGGAAGCTCGAACCCCAAAAAAGGCAACGAACGGAAGGGTTCCGACTCGAGTTCTTCACAAGAATTCGTTCCTAAGTCACAACAATATCAATTCAATCACAATTCTACGAAAACGTATGGAACTTCCCAAGTTCTACCCATTGAAGCATTTTATCGGACACTTTGAAGGCGTAGTCCAATTCAATCGATTATTTAAATAAATACTCAAATACGTTCCACAAAACTTCAAGGGTATTGAATGATTACGAGTTTATAATCAAGTTTCATCAGCAATCTGAATCAAAACAAAGAAAATCGGCCAAAACACCAAGAAACCCCAAGAACATCCAAAAACCAAAAGTTTAGGTATTCTTACCTTCGATCCGGGTGGAAGATGATGTTAATCCATGATTCCAACTTCCAAAACATGTTGTTATAAGTTGATTCTACTCAAAACCATCGATCTATGGTGAAAAATCGCGGAAGGAACGAAGAAAGGTGGCAAATGCCGGATATGACTCGGTCCAGGCCTTAAATAGCCGGACACTGCCGGACTCTTACGTACGTAACCGGCCGGGCCCTTACGTACGTAACCGGCCATGGACGAAGTCTCTGCCCAGAAATGTCGGCATCATTACGTACGTAACCGGCCGAGGCTTACGTACGTAACTGCCGAGCACTACTGGCCGTAACTCGGCCAGTGCTGGCCTGGGCCCAGACTGCCCGACCATGACTCGGTCGGGGCCAACTCCGACGGCCCGAACAACCCCGAAACCCGAACCTGAATACGAATCGAAGATACGGTTACTAAGTACTCGCAAAGACGAATCCGAACACTAAGAGAACACACGATTCCCACCACCCGAGGGCTCGAATTTCGACAACGGAAGTAATTACCCCAAACCTTGGGAAATTACGAAAATGGCCCAAAACGTCCGAAATACACGATCGAAACACCAAACCGAAGCTTACAACATGAATAATAACATTAAATGAACTTCCGAGAAACTCGAAACAACAGTTTCGGACGAGATTCACGAGAATCGAACTCAAGTGCGGAAAAGTCGTTTAAGAACACGAAACTCAACAAAAAGATACCGAAACGAACTCGGATGACAAAAAGTGCAGAATTAAATATTCTCAGAATGACGAAAAGGTCAAAATCGAGTCGTCGAAATGGACCTCCGCCGAAAAATGAAAATTACCGGAAATCTGAAATTGCGGATATTACATTCTACCCTCCTTAAAAGAAGTTTCGTCCCGAAACTTAAAACAAGTAGGGAGAAGCAATATCTCGACAGGAAAACTCAACGAGATACACAAGAAACGCGTAACTTTCGCCCATTGGCGAAATGTTACCAGCAACGCGAAAGAATATACAGCGTGAAAACACGCCCCACGACGATCATAACAATGCCACCGGCAATGATTGAAAACAATAACGATCAATTAACGACGCATCACATACCACATCATATGCACATATTTAATCAAAGAAACATACGCGACAACAAGTCACACCCGACTAAAACGGCTATGCGACAGAAACAAATAGAGTATTACGATAGAAATCATTCCGATTCTCATCAACATGAAAATGTCCGACGTCAAAACACAAACAATTCAAGATAACGGAAAACGAGAATACCGGATATTACATTCTATCCTATTAAAACTAAGTTTCATCCCGAAACTTAAAATAAAACATCAGGGTAGACTACAAACAAAACCAAAAAGTTCACGCAACAAATATCAATCTCTACTCGAATTACAACACAAATACAACACGCAACTATGCTACTGGGCACCACTGAGCTCTCCACGCGTAGGGGCGGGATCTCGGCTCCCGAACATCTCAACGACGGTCTCGTAGTGTACCGCCTGATGTCCCACATGTCCACATTTGAAACAGTTAACTTGCGGCGAGCGACAATTCTTACGAGTATGGCCCACACGGCTACAATTGAAACATAACTTCACGCCGCTTGTCTTACTCGGCTCGTGAGTAGGATTCTTAGACTGGTCAACCGAACGAGGAGTGCTCCCAGAAGGAAACTGCGAAGCAACAGGCTCATGGATCTCACTTCTTTGGCCTCTTAAAAAGTTACTCGAGGTCTTCTGCCTCTTACCTCCTGAGCTGCCCTCTGACATGGAAACAGCCATCTAGATGGCTAGAGCTCGGTCCTGATAATCTTTCAAGGTGGTACACATGAGCGGAGCCATACTCTCACGGATATGGGGTTTCATGCGCATATTGAAGTATCGGACCTTGTCCGCTTCACTTCTCACTTGATCACGAACATAAGCCAACTGTCGATTATAATCGACAATCGCCTGGGATATTGACACATCCTGGGGCGTAGCTGAGAAAAACTCAATGATCCTGCGTTCACGAACAGGCAACGGGCAATACTCTGCCTCCATAGCGGTCTTAAACTCAGCTTATGTAGGTGTACGATCTGTAGGCACTACAGCCTGCCACCAGTCTGCAGCTTCTTTGTCAAGCAAGTACTGAGCAATGGGTACCCTCTTCTCATCCGGACAAGCTACAACATCAAATGTTCTATCCAACTGGAAGAGCCAGCCTTCCCAACCTAACGAGTCAGATAAACCCACAAAACGGGGCGGCTGCATCCTCATCACATCTCGTAACCACTTACTAGCCCCGTTATCCCCATCTGGGTTCTCATTCCGATGTACAGCCAGACTCATCTGCACTAACTGATCAACCACCTGATGAAGGATGGCAGCGGCGCCAACATCAACATTAACACTAGTCGAATGTCCTTGATCTGTACTGAGCTGATTGGTACTCGGCAAGGAGGGAGTCGCCCTCCCATGCCCCTGATCACGACCACGACTACGACCACTTCCTCGGCCACGACCTCTCGGCATACTGAACGACGACCAAACAGAATAACGTAACCAAACAAATGTCACAACGTCAACATATGACGATAATAGCAGCACGATAAAGTATCAACTCCAAATCATCACACAAGTGCACGAACTAACACTGTAATTTAAGAACTTCATTCAAAAATAATTCACACAGTCACATCAACAGAGGTGTTTGGATTTTACCAAATCAAACACAGTCAAAACGACACACGTAATGTAGGGATCAAACACTAGTAGCAAAGATAAACATTTCCGGGTATTATTCAAATGATAAAATTCTAAAATTCTCAAGTTTGAAAAATTTGGTGAAATGAAATTTTTGAAAACACTTTGTTTAATACCTCGGTCAGTGAAGTGGGGAACAATACCTAACAACATATCCCGCCACTTGGGCATATAACCCAGATTTTTCTGACGAGAATAATAATATAGCAACTCACTGCACGTCTTAACCTCAATGCATAACACATAACGTTCTAATTTACGGAAGCCAAAGTTGTTTTGCAAAATAGAAATTTTCCAAAATCCTTTAGTTCATAACCAAAACGACGGTAATATTCTACAATGTCCGAAGTTTTTCAAAACACATTTTTCAAATACCGTCTGATTGTGTCATTTGAAAATACACGGCCCATTTGTCAAAATTTAACAAATTTTAAAAATTCATATAAACCGTGGTTTGACCGCACAACCAAAATATTTTTCAAAAATCGATTTCTACAAAAATTCTCAGACTGTAAGGTCCTTCGAAAAATATTCTCAAACTTACTCATAGTGGACAAAAATTACAACATTCCAAAAAAACAGTCGAATTTAAAACCACGTACTCAAATGGCAAC
Organism: Orobanche coerulescens; assembly: GCA_033398695.1. Taxonomy (NCBI): domain Eukaryota; kingdom Viridiplantae; phylum Streptophyta; class Magnoliopsida; order Lamiales; family Orobanchaceae; genus Orobanche; species Orobanche coerulescens. The sequence continues at coordinate 11,263,303 of CM065801.1, forward strand.
CAGGGTCGCCAATTCAATTCAAATGCATCTCGTGGTATCAAGTTTATACACACAGCAAAATCATTCATCGGAGTTTCTCACAAACTCTACCGTCGGTACCTTTTCGAAACTCATCAAGGTTTACAACTTTCACAACACCCCACCCCACCCGGTGGTTCAAAGATAAAACAATAACGTGCCCAGTTCTATACACATACTATGTGTCACAAGTATTAAACACAACTACATTACACAATACTGTGTAAATAAAATTATGCACCGCAAGTAACTCACTAAGATAAAATCGAGATACACAGGTATTACGCATAAAGGAGGAGACTTACATCCACAGGTCGCACGGAGGTGACAGTCGCCCACGATACTAATCTCGTCCAACAACATAATCGACACGTTGTGACTACGCACAACTCAATTTGTCACTGACGACTCGAACGACAAGACAACACATTACTCGACAATTCACGACTTGACTCGACCCGACACCCTAGGTTTCCGCAACCTAAGCTCTGATACCATAAATGTAACACCCCCAAAACCATATGGGAATATTACACGCCGTAGACCCTTTCCACAAGGATCTACCAGACTAAACATCCATAAACAACCAAATGCTTGCCCAGCCAGGGTCAAACAATAAAATGATACAGACCGATATGGTCACTTACCCGTGAGTACACAGACCGATGAGGTCACACAACCCAATCGACAAAACTGACTTAAATAACATTACCCACACAGGGGTCGAAATACAATACAGCGGAAGAATGAAATCAACTCTGACAACATAACAAAAATCAAATCAACTTTCGACTCATGATTAGTATCGCAGCTCGTCATCCTCTTGTGCCAATCCTGTGACTGCTCCCCTGAATCTGCATGTACCTGGACGCAAAACAGACATCCACCCCCCGATTAGTCGGGGTTAGTAAAACTCCACTGTTTTACTAGTGCAAGTATCAAATCATACGAAATATAACAAGCAAGTAATAATCGTAAATCAAATATAACAATCAAGTATCAAAATATCCCCGGGAGGTTTTCACAAGAAAAGATAAGCTATGAAGCATTCGAAAATAAGATTATCACCTCGGGAGTTTTTAGAATTTCAACCTTTCGAAAATCTTAGGGTCTTAACCCAAATCTCAAATTGTATTTCAACAATTTACAGTACGAAAACATTTCCATAAATCTCGTGGGGCTCGGCCCAACATTCTTCTCTTAAAACTTTCTTACAAAAAGTTTGATTTACAAAACATGATTCGTGACACCGTGATCCCCTGTCACGTGTCTCCGTAGGTTCAACAACCCGCACGGACTTAACCAATCTCAACAATCACAACAATCAATCATGCTCATGACTCCGTGATCGCTTGCCACGAGTCTCTGTAGGTTCAACAACCCACAGAGATTGAGCAAACACAACAATCACAACAATCAATCATGCTCACGACTCCGTGATCGCTTGCCACGAGTCTCCGTAGGTTCAACAACCCACACGGATTGAGCAAACACAACAATCACAACAAACAGTCCCGACCCCGTGAACCTGTGTCACGTGTCACCGTAGGTTCCGTCGAACCCGCACGGTTGGACGTACTGTGTCCTAACTCAATGGACCTGTGCCATGAATCATCGTAGGCCTCGTCAGACCCGCACGATTGGACCTCAGCACCACACACTAAGTTCTGATCCCATGGACCTGTGTCATGAATCCCCGTAGGCCCCGTCGAACCCGCACGAGTGAACTTAGCGTTCCAACATATCACATTCACATTCACATTACATACAACAATGAGCACAGTTAGTCAATCACGTTGATCACCACAAAATCGTACGTCACACGCACATAACACAATCTCAACACTCTCAACAACTATCATCAATCAACGACGTACAACCAACATAACACACGTTCGGTACGCAATGCATTGCACATCAACTAACACATATACCAATATAACACTATTCTCACAAAGCCTTCAAATTTCGGAAAACACAAACAACTCAAACGGAACATATTTACGAAGGTAAGCAAAATCATCATAGATCTCATACGTGATTACTAGTCGCAAGATACAAGTCGTATAATAAGATACTTGCCTTAATAACCGCTACCGAACGCTCCGAAGAACACGATTCGATCGGGAAGCTCGAACCCCAAAAAAGGCAACGAACGGAAGGGTTCCGACTAGAGTTCTTCACAAGAATTCGTTCCTAAGTCACAACGATATCAATTCAATCACAATTCTATGAAAACGTATGGAACTTCCCAAGTTCTACCCATTGAAGCATTTTATCGGACACTTTGAAGGCGTAGTCCAATTCAATCGATTATTTAAATAAATACTCAAATACGTTCCACAAAACTTCAAGGGTATTGAATGATTACGAGTTTACAATCAAGTTTCATCAGCAATCTGAATCAAAACAAAGAAAATCGGCCAAAACACCAAGAAACCCCAAGAACATCCAAAAACCAAAAGTTTAGGTGTTCTTACCTTCGATCTGGGTGGAAGATGATGTTAATCCATGATTCCAACTTCCAAAACATGTTGTTATAAGTTGATTCTACTCAAAACCAACGATCTATGGTGAAAAATCGCGGAAGGAACGAAGAAAGGTGGAAAATGCCGGATATGACTCGGTCCAGGCCTTAAATAGCCGGACATCACGGACTCTTACGCGTACGTAATCGCCGGCCCTTACGACGTAACCGCCATGGCCGAAGTCTCGCCTGAAATGCCGGCATCGTTACGCACGTAACCGGCCTTACGACGTAATCGCCGAGCACTAATGGCCGTAACTCGGCGGGCCGGCCTGGGCCTGCATCGCCCGGCCATGACTCGGCCGGGGCCAACTCCGACGGCCCGAACAACCCCGAAACCCGAACTTGAATACGAAGCGAAGATACGGTTACGAAGTACTCGCAAAGACGAATCCGAACACTAAGAGAACACACGATTCCGACCACCCTAGGGCTCGAATTTCGACAACGGAAGTAATTACCCCAAACTTTGGGAAATTACGAAAATGGTCCAAAACGTCCGAAATACACGATACACGATCGAAACACCAAACCGAAGCTTACAACATGAATAATAACATTAAATGAACTTCCGAGAAACTCGAAACAATAGTTTCGGACGAGAGTCGCGAGAATCGAACTCAAGTGCGGAAAAGTCGTTTAAGAACACGGAACTCAATAAAACGATACCGAAACGAACTCGGATGACAAAAAGTGCAGAATTAAATATTCTCAGAATGACGAAAAGGTCAAAATTGAGTCGTCGAAATGGACCTCCGCCGAAAAATAAAAATTACCGGAAATCAAAAATTGCGGATATTATAGTTAGCTGGAACCATACCTGCATCATCATCAAAAACAACCTTTCTCGGGGGTAAAACCGTATCATCGAATTTTACATGAATAGATTCTTCTACCTAGCCTCTTCTACAATTAAATACATGATACGCTTTACTATTAGTAGAATAACCAAGAAATATACCAATATCTGATTTTGAATCGAATTTACCCAAATTATCCTTACCATTATTATGAATAAACACTTTACAACCAAATGGATGAAAATAAGATAAATTGGGCTTTTTACCTTTAAAAATCTCTTAAGGAGTCATCATTTTGTTTCTCCTGAGATGAACACGATTAATAACATAACAAGCGGTGTTAACGGCTTCGGCCCAAAAATATTTAGGAAGACCATACTCATTGAGCATTGTTTGGCTCATTTCTTCTAGAGAGCGATTCTTCCTCTCGACAACTCCATTTTGTTGGGGTGTCCGAGGTGCCGAAAAGTTGTGCCCAATACCATATTTATCGCACCAATCTTCAAAGAGATTAGAATCCAATTCTCCACCATGATCGGTTCGTATGGCGATAACTGGTAATTCTTTTTCCTTCTGGGTAACCTTACACCACTTAACAAACTCGTTAAAAGCATCATCTTTATTAGCTAAGAATTTTACCCAAGTAAATCTTGAAAAATCATCGACAAGAACTAAAGTGTAAAGTTTACCTGTTAGACTGGCATGTCGAGACGGACCAATTAAATCCATATGAATTAATTCAAGAATGCGACTAGTGGAAATTTCCATTTTTGGTTTAAACGAGCCTCTTGCATGTTTACCTTTAATACAGGCCTCACAAATGTGTTCTTTTCTAAAATTTAATTTTGGTAGACCACGAACAATATCATTTTTGGCCAATTTTGAAAGAAGTGGTAAAGAGGCATGTCCCAATTTTCGGTGCCAAATAACGGCATTTTCATCGTATGAAAGTAGACATTTTTCGTTGAAAGAAGATTCATCTTGGAGATCAACAATGTAAATATTTCCATAACGCAATCCAATAAAAATGATTTGGTCTTTTCTCATTGTCGTGCAATGCGTAATTTCAAAAATTAATTTAAGACCGGTGTCACAAAGTTGGGAAACACTTAGAAGATTATGGCAAAGTCCATCAACAAATAGAACATTTTCAATAGTAGGTAAATGTTTCTTACCAATTTTACCTGTCCCTTTTATTTGGCCCTTTTTATTATCGCCAAAGGTAACACAGCCACGATCTTCCTTTTTCAGCTCCGTGAAGAGATGTTCATTTCCACTCATGTGATTTGAACATCCACTATCAACATACCATTTATTTGATAATGTTGTTTTCCTTGCTTGTACCTACAAAAACAATTTTCTTCCGTTTTATAGGTACCCAGGCTAATTTGGGTCCTGAGGAGTTAGAAACAAAAACTTGATTTTTAACAATGGTCCCTTTTGGTACTCAAATTTGCTTAACCCTTATAGTACGTCTAGAATTACGACAGTAAGTTTCGGTATGTCCAGGTTTTAAACATTTTGGACATGTTGGAATTCCCGTTTTTAAAGTGTCCGAATCTTTTGTGGTAATTTCTAAGGACTTTTTCATTGGAAATGAGTTATACCCAAGTCCTTGTTTTGAAAGAGAAAATTTTTGACCAAATAATAGTTGCTCGAATTTGTCATTACCACATGAGAATTTTCTAACATAAAGTTTTAATTCTTTCTGAGTTTTGTGCAATTCATCTCTCAGAATTTTCTCAGTTTCCAAACAATGCGTATGATCAAACGAAACTTCCTTGTTTTTCAATAATTTAGCATTTTCATTTTCAAGGAGTTTTATTTTCTTTTTCAAATCTTTATTACTATTGGAAGCCTTTTCGTATTCATTATTTAGGGATTCAAAAGCATCAAGTAGTTCTTCATGAGAATCACTAACCTCGACTTCTTCGTCACTATCTTCGGATGCGCGGGCCATTAGAGCAAGATTGGTTTGGACTTGTGGTTCATCATTCTCATCATCATCGCTCCATGTGGCGACATAAACTTCCTTCTTTTTGAACTTTTCGTGAGGTGGTTTTGATGAACTTATTGGAGCAGCAGCACGACAATTTTTCGCAAAATGGCCTGGAACGCCGTACCTTCGACAAGTGTTGTCGAACTTTTTGTTTTGAGGGAAGTGAGTCTTTTTGGATTCATCCCTTGATTCTTGCTTGATGTCTCTCCGACGCCTTTGTAGAAGATTTTTGAATTTCTTTATGTTTTTGGCATAAAAGGCGGTTTCTTCGTCCTCTTCTTCGATAGGTTCATCCTCTAGATCGCTTTCTTCTTTGGCTTTGAAGGCGATTGTCCTTTCTCTCTCTTTGGGTTTTGGTTTCGAACTTCGAGATTTAATGACAATCTCATAATTAATGAGAGATCCGATGAGAGCGCTGAATTCTATGGTATTGAGGTCTTTCGACTCCATGATAGCCGTAACAGTAGCGTCCCATTCTCTTGGTAGAGACCGAAGGATTTTCTTGGCTTTATCACTACTTGATATCGGTTTCCCGAATGAAGCTAGCCCATTAGTGATTGTCGAGAACCGGTCAAGCATAGTGGTAATACTTTCTTCTTCTTTCATAGTGAAGAGTTCATAATCGTGAAGAAGCATATTGATTTTGGTTTCCTTAACTTGACTCGTACCTTCATGGGTGATCTCTAACATTTTCCAGATTTCTTTCGCCGTCTCGCAGGAAGAAATTCTATTGTGATCTTCTGGATTGAGAGCACAGTAAAGCAATTGAGTGGCTTTACTATTGAAGTGATCGTTCTTCGAGTCGGCATCGTCGTACTCTTCAAAACTTTTGAGAGAGCCATCCGTCTTCTTAGGAATGGTAGGTCCAAGGGCAATTACCTTCCATATTTCAATATCGTGAGCTCGGATGAATATGGACATCTTCTTCTTCCATGTCATAAAGTTTGAACCATCGAAGAAGGGAGGGCGATTGAGAGCATTGCCTTCAACGGAGGAGTGGATAAAGGCCATTTCTGAATCTTTTCTCTAGCGGGTGTTAATCCGGTGATAAAGAGACCTCTCCGATACCAATTGTTAGATTGGTACCGCCACTAGAAGGGGGGGTTGAATAGTGAGGATAAGAGTATTGTACTCTTTTGTGCGGAAGCAAAAATATCGGAGTAATTAAAATGCAGAAAAGAAAGAACACAAGAATTTGTTCGAGAGGTTCGGCTATTAACGAAGCCTACGTCCCCTACCTAGTTTTATCGACTAGGACTTTTCTTAGAACTTAGAATTGCACTTTCTAGTTTAGTTCCAACTTCTTACAATTTCTTGATTTTCGGGCTCAAGAACAGCCTCACTAAAACACTCTTGTTTTTCTGGGTACAAGATAACCTTTACACAAAACAAATGCGAGTAGGAACTCGACTTTCACGATATATCGCTCTTTGATACAAGAATGAAGATTGGAAATTATAGAACAAATCTTCTCGTATCACAATCTAGGATAAGTATATCTCTCAAAATGTTTGCTTTGAATTGCTTAAGTATGCTTGTAGGCTCAGAATGCTTGTGTATCTTCTATCTCCATGAAGTGGGCTATTTATATCCTTCTTGAGCTCATATTCCCGTTGGAACAGTTTAACTGATTACGTACGTTACGTGCTGATGGTTACGTACGTTATGAACGTTACGTACGTTATATGCTATGAATAGCGGCCGTAACTAACAGTGAAGAACTGGTCCAGTGAGATATGATAATATACGTTACGTACGTCATGAACTGCATGGTTACATACGTAATATTTCGGTCAGAGATCCGTTGAGTGTGACGACTTGTTGCAACGGCTAGTGACTTTTCCAACGGTCAGAATAATTCAAGCATTACGTACGTTAGATAACTCTGGTTACGTACGTTACCTGTACAGAAAAACTTAGGAAAACAATGAGTGTTACGTACGTTATGATAGACGAGTTACGTACGTTAACTGTACTGAAAATCTTGCAGACAACTGTGAATGTTACGTACGTTATGATAGTTTGCGTTACGTACGTTAACTGAAGGAAAAATAAGTTTTAAGTAAATTTTGGTTTTAATAACACATCATCAAAATGATCTAAGAAAAAATATTGTTCCAACACTAATGCTATCTATTGAAGCCAATCAACATAGAAATATAGTGGATTGACTCAATATATAAGGGGCGTTTTGACATTCGAAAGAGGAATCGTCTTTTTAAGGAAAATCGAATCTACACAACATAATAAGTAAATACATCTTATAATCTCCTATACATCTTCTATAACTAATGATGAACTAAGTTTGTAATCCCAACTATTTCATTTTACCTTTTATTAATCTATTATTAGTGCAATCTTTTATTTCCTTAAATTTTAGAACTATTATTGCATTTTCCTTGCAATTGTCAAACCAAACTCTTAAATTATGTGTTTCACTTATATAAATCTCTATAACAAATAGATAAATAGTGTATAATTCAATATATAACCTAACTTCCTCATGGGATCGATAAACCGGACTCAAAAAGTCCACTTACTACTTGATACGATATCGTGCACTTGCGATAGTTACACAAAAGACGTGTCCGAGGCCACATGTTTTTACCATTCATTGTGCTCATGAACTCAGCATAGGCCAATTTGCATTTTTCTACCCTCAACATAGGATCAATATAGTTTCTAGGCTCATCATTCAAATAGTAAATTGCACTAATGGCATGACTACAAGGGTTGCCACTCAACTCCCACATCCTACAACTAGAGGACTTAGCTTTGGTGTCCACAACATAGCTATTTAACCCCATCCTAACCTCAAACTTGTAGTTGCCATTGTATGATGTACAAAAGAACATATGATCAGCAATATTTCTTTCTAACATATATATGATCCTAGGGCAGAATTCCCCATCCCATTTATCTATAATCAGTCTTCTCCTTTCCATTCCCTCCATTATACCACATCTTATTTCCTATAACATGTCTATTATTGGCCTATACCTAGCATCTATGGTAGTGCCATTAAAACATTCACGCATGCATTTGTCTACAAAGTCACGTTTAGAGAAGAATGAGAATAAACCTCTACACCATAACCTGAGATTGTGCCTTTTGATCCAATTAAGAGCATCCAAGTTGATGTCCTTTATCTCTTTCATAACATCATCAAATTCTTATGGAGTTGTACTCTTAACAGCCCTCCAGAATAGATTCTCCAATTTAGAGCCTACAACATGTGTTTTATTTCAATTAAAACACTTAAAACATAATCAGTTAAAAGAAAACTTATAAAACAAAACAATCAAAACACTTAAAACTATACCAGTGTAATTTTTCCTCAAGTTGGAGTATATATGCCTTGCACAACATCTGTGCTCAGAATGTGGTAACAATTCAGCAATCGCATTCTCCAGCCCTTTCTGTTGGTCTAAATTTACAACATCATGCGTAAGTTAAGAAACACAGATATAACATAACAATGACAAATAATACATGTAAAAGACACGAGTAAAGAAAACAAGAAAATAACAAATTTTACCTGTAATTAAAGTGAGACCAATTACTTGGTCCAAACATAGGTCATCCTTGAAGATTTCTACAAACCACTTCCATGAATCAGTTGATTCCACTTACACAACAGCCCATGCCACAGGGAACATCTGGCTGTTGGCATCTCTACCAATAGCAGTCAGGATATCACCACAACAATAGGACTTCAAAAATGATCCATCCAATCCTAGCACTGGACTACAACCATCAATCCAACCCTTCTTCAAAGCATAAAAACATATATACATTCTCATAAAAACAGCAACTTCATTAGGTCCATCTCTGTACACACTTACCTGACAGTGTTTCTTTTATCAGATTTCAGAATTTCTCTCCCATAACTCATAATGTAAGAGTAATGCTGTTAAGACCATTATCAACTTCCCCTAAAGCTTTCTTTTTAACTCTGTAACACTGTAATTTTGTCACAGTCATCTTGTAATTTTCATTTACTTCCCTCTTAAACTCCTTTGTCTTCCAGCTAGGGTTATTTCTAATCTTATCACCATATATTTTTTCCAACCAAGAATAGGTGGCCATCTTAACCTTATCCTCCCTACAACACTTGTGGTAATCAACTAAGGTCTTTACTTGAAAAGATTTTTCTTTACTCATCCAACTACAATACATCTTCCATGGGCACCTGTTGGCCACTAAGTATACTGGATACAGTTTGGAAAATAGTTTAAACAACAAACTGTATGGATTTTAAATCTGAGTGCGTAGCGGAAGTCTTAGATACAGTAGGTTGCTGTGGCTACAGCAACTAAATGTATAGTGTATACTTAATTAATCACGAATTAAAACAAGAAAAGTCAAGGTAAATAACACGATAATTAAAGTGGTTCGAGGTAAACCCTCTACGTCCACCGGTCCTCCACACAGAGTAAAGTTTATTATAATTACTACGTACACAACTACGTAATTATAACAACACACACAATCAATATATCGTTCACACAGATTGATATAAAGATCTTAGCTTAAACCGTTCACACAGATTGGTTTTGAGCTAATGCTTTGACTTGCTTCTTCACACACAGTTCTGAAGCTTCGTCTTCTTCAATGCAAATCCTTCACACACAGTTCCGGAGAAGCACAGATTGTTCAGTCCACACAGGGCTGATCTTGAGTTTGTTCAACATATAGAACAGATGGTGAACAACAACTTTGACTTTAAGAGCTTTCAGCTAATGAAGTGTTGTTCAGGATGATGAGCACTATATATCTCTTTAGATCTTAATTGCAGTAAGCTTTGGAGATATGTTTTGCTCTGATGATAACTTTTGATAGCTTGAGTGTTAGGTGACTGGTAGCTGATCTTCAATGCCTTCATAAGATATATATATATATAGTCTCTGAAATATATATCCGTTGAGATGTATCCGTTTGAGTGAGATTTCGTTCCAACGGGATTATGACACGATCCGGATTTAGCGGGATTTGAAGATCTGTTGACTGACAGTATTTAAATACTTTATCCTTGAGTATTTAAATACTTCTTTATTCAACAGGACTTGACTTCTGGAGATTCCTTCTTTGTCCTGTTGTGAGCTGTATGGAAGATAACTGTTTTGGAGATTCGAGACAGTTTCCATACTTGGTCTTTTATAAGACTTCTTGCTGTAGTGAAGGGCTTTATAATATGCTGATTCGAGGCAGGTCTTCGATACAGGATAATGCCTCAATGCTTCGATACAGTTTCCTTTACTGTATTTGGATTGGCATATATGTCAAAACCTCTTTATCAAATACCATTCGATACAGGGATCGGATATCCCGGCTATTTCGATACAGGGTCTTTGTTTTCCCAACAATTTCCCCCTTTTTGACAATTTGCCAAGACTTACTTTCTTAACTTTTCAAGTCTTCTTGATGATGCCAAAACCTTCTTCATGTAGCGATCTTCTTTGATGTCTTCTGGCAGATTTCTTGGTCTTTCGTCAAAGGGTCTGTCTTTAGTCTAAATGAACTGCTCGCAGGCGAGTTCGATACAGTTTAAGGATTTTACAACTTAAGCTTATGATTGGCACGCAGGCACAATCTTACAAAGTGTTCTAAGCTTACAACTGAAATCATGAACTGTTCGTAGACAAGTTCGTACAGCTTTATTTTCAATCAAGTTACCTAACTTGAGATTTGATATTAACAATTTAAGTAATCATACATCAACACAGTATATTACGAGTTGTAATCTTTCAAGACAGACAAACACTTTTATTGATATTCAAAATTGAGTACATGGTTTGCTGTTCCGAAAGAAAAATTACAAAAACAAACAAAATATACAAGGATTTCAGCTCCTATAGTGATCTGCGTGTCTCCATGGCTTTCTCCCTGGGTCATTCTCGGTACTACGCCACCAGTTTTGAAGGGAATCATTGCCTCGATCCTGGTATATTGCTCTTCCTTCATAGGATCGATCAAAGGCAAGAATCCAGTCTTCTGTATGAGTGATCCGGTCTCCTCTTCTGTGTTTGGATTTCATCTCGATCTGGAGAGGGAGTTTTCCATCTTCTAGCATCTTTGTGAATTTCTCTGCGGCCTCCGCTAAAGTCTTATAGCTTTTGAAGATGGCGGATTCCCTGACGAGTTTTGTGAAGTATCTCATCAGTTCGTTTTTCCTCCATTGCTTCACTTCATTGGCAGTAGGGTTGCGGTTGGTCGGCAGACAAATTTCAGAAGGTCTCTGGATAAGAGTTTGCCATGGGACATTTGGATCATGAAATTCAGGTCGGGAGCCTGAAATCCTAAAACTTTGGGATTGAGGGGCTAGTTTGTTTAGCACGGAAGTGATGCTATCTTGAGCAGCCTCAAATTCCCTTTTTTGCTATAGCCTGATTCTCCTAGCAGCTTCTCTCGCCTCTTCCCCCTTTTTGGCATCATCAAGACTTCTTAGGATTTCTAGAGCAGCATCCTGTTTTGTCTCGATGTTAGACATTCTTTCCACAAGGGAGGAAAGCGTTTGCGACATATCCTTAATGCATTTGTCGTGGGCGCGCAGTTGAGAGCTGTTTTCAATCATGGCACATGCGGTCTTGGCTTCAGCTATCCTCGTTTTTGTTGCTTCTTCCTTCAGCAGTTGCTCCTGCTTGTCTTCCATGATTTTCAAAGCTTGCTTGAAAACTTCTGGTAGAAGAACGAATGCATCGACAACACGAGATACTTCATGTTGTAGAGTGGTTATTTCTTCCACGGCAGAAGTATGCATCCAATTTAATGCTTTCTCAACGGAAGACAGAGCATTCACTGCATCCTGGATGAATACAGTTTGAAGCCCAAGGGCGCGCAGGCGCTCTTTTCTAGCGGCAAAAATAGGATAATCTGGTTGAGCAAAGTCTCCAGAGCTGTTCAACCTTCTTACGTTCACGGTTGGGCGTGAAGTAAGTTGGACATCCTCAGGTTCGATACCGTCCTCGGATTCCACGGTTGAAGGGGCGGGAGCAGCTTGTTCTGGTTCGGCGGCAGAGGGTTGAGTGGCTTCCTGTTGCGAAGATTCTTCAGTAGACATGGATACAGGAGGGGCTGATTCCTCCTGTTGTCTTTCAGGTACAACTTCTTCGGTCGCAGCAGGCTCAGGTGCCTGTTCCAAAATTTCTTCTACTTCCTCGACTGGAGGGACTGATTCCTCTTCGTCGGGAACGTTCTCATGCTGTGGCGAAGGGGGATTGTCCTGGGTTGATGGCCCTTCGTCGTCTTTGGGTGGAGAGGCGTCTCTAGCTTCAGCCTCTTCATGACTCATCCTCAGACCGGCTTGAAAAGCATCGTCGTCGTCGTCTGAGTCATGATCTTCGTCATCTTTTGGATTAGTGGGAGAGTCCTCTGACTTGTTCTTTCCTTTCCTCCGAGCGTCAGATTTGTGCAGAAGATGGCTTTCAATTAGTTCCTTGCAGGAGGGGTTGTCCCATCGGATCAGGGCCTCAATTTCTGTTGAGTCCGTCACTTCTGAGACGAATCTCTCTTCGTGGCTTCAATCGCTCCAGTTGTATAATGTTTCGTATGGAGCTAGCCTATAGCCTTTCCATTGCAAAAATCTTTCGTAGGCATGTTCAATTTGGACAGAGAGAAGGGTCTGATTAATAATCGAATCAGGGGAGGGACTGCGTACAATGTCTGGAGACGCTGTAGCGAGGGATTCCTGTACAGGTATGGGATCCTGTATGGAAATGGGATTCCTTACAGGGGATGGTGCCCTGAAGGAAGATGGATCCTGTACGGGTGTGGGATCCCGCAGAGGAGAAGTAGCTGTTGGCTCAAAGTGCGCAGCCGACTCGCTAAAGTCTTGTTCGTTGGCAGATGTCTCATTATCCGTCGTAGCCGCCAAAGGCTCGGGATCTACTGTCGATACAGTAGGAGACACCTCTTCCACAGGGGTTGGGCCCTGGGGTTCTTCGTTAGTGGGTTGAGCCATGGGGGAGACTTCTTCAGAGGACTTGGCAGATTTGACTTTCGAAAGCCTCCTAAGTCTCTTCTTGGGCTTCTCACCAGCAGTGCGTTTCTTGCTGTGAGATCTCTTTCTCTTCTTTGAAGATTCCACTTCTTGGAACTTCAAGGATTCATCTCTTGGATTATCAGAAATTGGAATATGTCTGGTTCTCGGGTGGTTGCAAGACAAGGTGCTCTGGTTATACGCAGTAGGCTTGACGCCTCCTAAGTATATCCTTGAGCTATTCTTCTTCGCATCGGCGGATTGCGACAGTCCGCATTTTGTCAGGATATGGTTGAGCATCAAACCAAACGATTTCTTCTGGGTGGCCGGTTTGCACACCTCATCTTGTAGGCGCTTCAGGATTATCTGGCACCAATTGACCTTTTCACAGGTCAGAATAGCCACCATCATCCTGAACCTCAAGTTGGTACACATTTCGAACGCACCGGTTCGATTCTTAATTATCCTGCAGCAAAAATCATGAAGATACACATAAGGAAGACAAAAGTTTTTCTTGTGACATGTAGTCTGAACCATGTCAACAACTTTGGAGCCAGTGAATAGTCCATAAAATTTAGTGATCAGCTCTTGAGACCCGAATGTCTCAAGTTGATCCATAGTCAGGCCATCAGCGGGTAGCCTGTAGATGTTCTGGAGTAGATCGTAATCAATGCAGATCTCAACTCCCTGGATTGTAGCAGTGATGTCGGCGACATGTCCTCCTTGGGCCAATGAGAGAAAGCGTACGGCTGCGTTGAGGTAGAATTCCTCAACCAGATGAGCGTCGTACTTATCAGCAGTTTTGCTTCCAAGGCGATAGAGGCCTTGTTGTTGAAGACGAGTTATGATATATTCCATGGGTTCTGCGTCGTTGGTTTATGACAGAACACGTTCGATGACAACAGATTTTGAAAAGATCCGGCCATCAATGATGTTAGCAGATTTCTTCAGAGCAGGAGAAGAAGATTGTCCAACCATTTTGATAATTTCTTAATAAAAGGTGCAGGAGGATAATCGAAATATGCAGTAAAATGCATAAAGGTATGTAGGCTGTTTTTGCTTGAGAACTCTTGAATTTGCAGAAAGCGTAAAGAGTCTCTAATGACAGATTCAGTCCTTTTATAGTTGGGCGGCGAAATAGGGTTTTGCAGAGTACGAATGGTCAGATTTTAAGGGATGGGAACCGGTTTTGAAATCAACGGTTAAGATGGACTGAATGTAACTGGTACACTTATCCATTGAAATGTTTAAAATATCAGCGAGTCCCACTTCTGACATAAGTTGATACCCTAAATGCCTAAAACGACGGTTTTAAAAATAATAAACAATTTAAAATATCGCGGCTTTTGAGATTCAGTTGTCCAGATGTCGTGTAAGACATTTAATATAAATGACGTTTGACGTAAAACAGGGCACGTGGACAAAAATCATTTTGAAAGGAAATAATATTATATTATATACTGAATCAAAATCCTGTAGCATGTGCTGTTTCCACGTCGATACAGCGTTCCCCCTTAAAAAGGTGCTTATAGGTTTTAAATTCCATACAGCAATATTTGGATTAATGCTGTATTCATGGGTCCTACAGTATTCCCCCTTAATTATTGCACACGTCAGCTGTAGGATTCATAGTTCTTTGTTCACTACAGTGCTGTATTGACGGTTCTGAGTGTACAGATAGTTAACGGTGGATACTGTATTCTTGGGTCTTACAGCATTCCCCCTCAATTGTTGAGTAAAAACAGTAAATTACTTACAGGGAGTCTGGCTGTAGCATTCCCAATTCTTGTCTGAGCATGTTGAATCTTGCTGTGTCGAGAGGCTTGGTGAAGATGTCGGCCAGCTGAACGTCTGTATGAACCTTTTCCAGGCGAACATCCTTGTTCTCGACGTGATTCCTTATAAAGTGATGCTTCATGTTGATATGCTTAGTGCGCGAGTGTAGGACAGGATTGTGCGTGATTGCAATTGCACTCGTGCTACACATGATTGGAGTTTCTCTGGCATCGATTCCATAGTCTGACAACTGTTGCTGCATCCAAAGGATTTGCATACAGCAGCTACCAGCAGCATAGTACTCTGATTCAGCTGTGGAAAGAGAGTTAGCCAATTGCTTCTTACTGAACCAAGAAACGAGTCTAGGTCCGAGAAAGTGACAAGTTCCACTTGTACTCTTCCTATCTAGCTTGCAGCCTCCGAGATCCGAGTCGCTGTATCCAACTAAATCGAATCCGCCTTTCTTAGGATACCATAGTCCTGCATCGACTGTTCCTTTAATGTACTTCAGGATTCGTTTAGCTGTATTGAAGTGTGATTCCTTAGGTGCAACTTGATATCTTGCACACACTCCAACAGCAAACTGGATATCGGGCCTGCTAGCCGTTAGGTACAGGAGCAAACCAATGAGCTTCCTGTAGAGTGATTGGTCAAACGGCTTTCCAGCTTCATCAGCACTAATTTGCACGGAAGTGCTCATGGGGGTTGGCGAGGATTTGGAAGTGTTCATTCCAAATTTGTTGAGAAGCTCCTTGCTGTATTTTTCCTGGTTGATGAAAATACCTGTAGGCAACTGCTTTACCTGCAAACCTAGGAAATAACTAAGTTCCCCCATCATACTCATTTCAAATTTGCTTTGCATGAGATGAGAGAACCTTTGACATAGAGCAAGGTTAGTTGAACCAAAAATAATATCATCCACATAGATTTGTACCATTAGAAGGTCATCATCTTCCTCTATCTTGAACAAGGTCTTGTCCACAGCACATTTCTCAAATCCGTTGGTTAGATACTGGGACAGGGTTTCGTACCAGGCTTTAGGGGCTTGTTTAAGTCCATACAGCGCTTTCCTTAGTCTGTAAACTAGATCGATACCGTCTGTGTTGGCAAACCCTGGTGGTTGTTCAACATAAACTTCTTCTGCAAGATCTCCATTCAGGAAAGCACTTTTGACGTCCATTTGGTATACAATAAAACTCTTATGGGCGGCAAAGGCAAGAAATATCCTGATGGCTTCTAGTCTCGCTACAGGGGCGAAGGTTTCATCATAGTCTATTCCTTCTTCATGACTATAGCCTTGTGCTACTAGTCTGGATTTATTCCTTATGATAAGTCCATTTCGATCCTTTTTGTTTCGAAATACCCATTTGGTTCCTATAACCGATTGATGTGTTGGTCTGGGTACAAGATACCATACATTGTTTCTTTCGAAACCGTTAAGCTCTTCTTCCATAGATGTTATCCAATGAGAGTTATTAAGAGCGTCTATGATCGAAACAGGTTCGGACTGGGCTAAGAATACAGCGATAGTGCACATATTGAGTCTTCTAAGCTCGGATTGAGATTTCCATTCAGAAAATTGTGATATTTAAGCATTAGATTCTTTTTGTGCACAAAGTACATTTCCTTGTGTACTCTGTATTCTCCTACGAGTAGAAACACCAGCATTTATGTTTCCAATGATCAGCTCTTGCGGGTGATCTCTCAACCATCTTCGGTCGAGTTTTAATTCAGGATCCCGTACTGTATCGAAAGATTCTGTGGATACAGCTTCAGCTTGTACAGCATCGGCTTCATCCACATCGATTCTTACAGCTGCGGGGTTGATTTCTAAATCAACTACAGGTTCTATGGGAGTTGGAGGATCCAAGATAGATAGATGGTGAATGTTTTGAGTGATATCATCTACTCCTGTAGGGTCATGGTGTGGTTCGTCAAACACTACATGAACTGATTCCTCGATCGTCAGCTTCCTTTTATTAAAGATTCTGAAAGCTTTGCTGACGGAGGAGTATCCTACGAATATTCCTTCATCTGATTTCTCATCAAAGGTTCTAAGTTGGTCTTTCCCATTATTCAATACATAACACCTGCATCCAAAAATGTGGAAATACGAAAATAATGGAGTTTTGTTATTCCATACCTCATATGCTGTTTTGTTGTGGTGCTTGTTGACGATACAGCGGTTTTGAGTGTAGCATGCTGTATTGGTTGCTTCACCCCAGAAACGCTGTGGCAACTTGCTTGCGGCAATCATTGTCCTTGTTGCTTCTTTCAACGTCCTATTCTTTCGCTCGGCAACGCCATTTTGTTGAGGTGTACGGGCGGCTGAGTATTCGTGCTGTATTCCATTCTCCGAACAGTATTGCTCTATAAAGCGGTTAGTAAATTCTGTACCTCTATCGGAACGAATGCACACGATACTCGACGCCTTTTCATTTTGCAACTTTCTCAGGAGCTCGGGCAGCTTTGATGTTGTCTCCTTCTTCTTGCTAAGGAAGATCGTCCAAGCATACCTGGAATAATCATCAACAACAACCATGCAGTATTTCTTACCTCCCAAACTTATTGGGTCTACAGGACCGTAGAGATCCATGTGTAGCATTTCCAACACTCTTTGGGTTGAAAGGTAGGATTTGCTTTTCAGGGTTGACTTGATTTGCTTGCCTTTCTGACATGGTCCGCAGACGCTGTCCTTCTTGAATGACACATTTGGCAAACCTCTAACCATTCCCTGTCTTGAGAGCTTGTTGATCGTCTTGAAGTTGACGTGAGACATCCTCTTGTGCCATAACCAGCTAAGATCTGCAGTGCCTTTGGCAACAAAGCATGGAATTGAGGAGCTCATAGGCTTCCATCAAGAATATACATATTACCTGATCTGCTTCCTGTAAGCACAACTTCCTTGGTTTGGGTGTTCTTGACTCTACAGCGATCTATATAGAACTTCACCGAGAACTGTTTATCACAGAACTGGCTAATACTAAGTAGATTACACTGTAAGCCTTCAACATATGCAACATCAGTGACTTTGAATTTCCCGACAAGTATACTGGATACAGTTTGGAAAATAGTTTAAACAACAAATCAGATGGATTTTAAATCGAAAGTGCGCGGAAGTCTTAGATACGGAGGTTGCCGTGGCTACAAAGAACTAAATGTATAGTGTATACTTAATTAATCACAGTAATTAAAACAGTAAAAGCTAAAGGTAAATAACACAGTAATTAAAGTGGTTCGAGGTAAACCCCTCTACGTCCACTGGTCCTCCACACAGGAGTAAAAAGTTTATTATAATTACTATGTACACAACTACGTAATTATAACAACACACACAATCAATATATCGTTCACACAGATTGATATAAAGATCTTAGCTTAAACCGTTCACACAGATTGGTTTTGAGCTAATGCTTTGACTTGCTTCTTCACACACGCTCAAGCGTCTTCTTCAATGCAAATCCTTCACACACAGTTCCGGAGAAGCACAGATTGTTCAGTCCAAACAGGGCTGATCTTGAGTTTGTTCAACGTATAGAACAGATGGTGAACAACAACTTTGACTTTAAGAGCTTTCAGCTAATGAAGTGTTGTTTAGGATGATGAGCACTATATATCTCTTTAGATCTTAATTGCAGTAAGCTTTGGAGATATGTTTTGCTCTGATGATAACTTTTGATAGCTTGAGTGTTAGGTGACTGGTAGCTGATCTTCAATGCCTTCATAAGATATATATATAGTCTCTGAAATATATATCCGTTGAGATGTATCCGTTTGAGTGAGATTTCGTTCCAACGGGATTATGACACGATCCGGATTTAGCGGGATTTGAAGATCTGTTGACTGACAGTATTTAAATACTTTATTCTTGGGTATTTAAATACTTCTTTATTCAACGGGACTTGACTTTTGGAGATTTCTTCTTTGTCCTGTTGTGAGCTGTATGGAAGATAACTGTTTTGGAGATTCGAGACAGTTTCCATACTTGGTCTTTTATAAGACTTCTTGCTGTACTGAAGGGCTTTATAATATGCTGATTCGAGGCAGGTCTTCGATACAGGATAATGCCTCAATGCTTCGATACAGTTTCCTTTACTGTATTTGGATTAGCATATATGTCAAAACCTCTTTATCAAATACCATTCGATACAGGGATCGGATATCCCGGCTGTTTCGATACAGGGTCTTTGTTTTCCCAACAGCACCTCTTTTTGCAGCCAACTTGAACCAAATTGGGTTTGTTCTTTACAAACTTCAGAGCATAACCATTCACTACTGCATAATTTCTAACAGATTCTTTTAGTTTCTTAGGGTTGGAAAACCTCAATCCTACTTCAAACTTTATTTTTTGGATGTCAAATTTTGGGTTAAAAACTGGGTAAGAAATCTTAGGTGCTTCTGAATCAGCATCATCATCACTTTCTGTTGCGGTGTGATAATCACTAGACTGCAATGGTTATGACTCATAACCCTCATTATGTGCACTAGATTCAAAATGGTCCATTAGCAATGGAACTGATTCAGTTATTTTTGGATCAATCCCCAATGATGCAAGTTTATCTTTTTCCCCTCTCAACTTATCCATTTCTTTTTTCATTTCTAATAACTTCTGCCTAGTGGAATGCAATTCCTCCTCCTCATCATCATCATTTGAACAATGTTCCATGTTGTTTATGTCACTTAGGTCATCAAATTCTATGTCTTCATATAAACCTACATCCTCATCATGTCCTAGTTCTTGTACATCCTCAGTAGAAACTTCATGATTAGGTTATGTTTCATGTACACTGTCAACACCCAATTCTTCAAATATAGTATCATCAACCCTACCACTACATGTGACACATTCATTGTTTACTGTAGCTTCGACATTGAAATCTTCAGTTTGAACCCCATCAGACAAATGTTCAACATAAACCATGACCCTATTGGTTTTCTTTGCATCTCTAAGAACATAGGGATTTGGTCATCATTGTACAACAATTTCAACCCAGAATCAATTGACTCTAAAGGGGATTTGAAATAAATTTTGCACAAGTCAGTGTACCCCAACTCCTTAACATGTCCTAAGATCTCAAAGTAGGAGATTAAGTCCACATCAATATTTCTTAAAGTTTTGATCTGCCCCCCAATATACATCTTGGTCATATTTTGGAGAAATAACCCTTGTGTTTCAACAAATTCCCCACCATGATGTATTACAATGGTTAAACTGTCACCCATAATGATTCAGAAAACACGAGAGATATTTGTAATACCCGCAATTTCGATTTCCGGTAAAAATTTTTTTCGACGGAGGTCCGTTTCGACGACTCGCTTGGGACCGTTTCATCATTCTGAGAATGATTAATTCTGCACTTTTTGTCATCCGAGTTTGTTTCGGTATTATTTTGTTGAGTTCCATATTTCTTAACGATTTTTCCACACTCGAGTTCGATTCTTGTGAATCTCGTTCGAAATTACTGTTTCAAGTTTCCTGTAAGTCCGTTTAACTTTGTTAGACGTGTTGTGAACTTCGGTTTGATTATTTGATTACGTATCGTGATTTTCGGACGTTTGGGCCGTTTCGTAATTTCCTATAAGTTTAGGGAATTTGTTCCTTGTTCGATTTTTGGTAGTGCACCTCGGACCGTCTCGGGTTATTGGATATTGTTTCTCATTGCATGTAATTTTCTTGGACCGTTGGGTCGGCATATCGTGTTTTGGTTTATCGTCTCTTTCGGTTTGGTAGCGTCGTCTTGTGTCTAGAGGCTGTCTGGCCTGACTTGTGCAAAACGGTGCAAGACCCGCGGCATACTGCGCCGTGTTGCCTAGTGGTGCTCGCTGCCTTGCGAAACGGCGCAAGACCCGCGGCATTTTGCGCCGTGTCGCACAGGGGTCGCCCGCTGACCTGCAATACGGCGCTGAACACGGCGCCATTTGGGTCGTTTGTTGCGCCGTGTTCTGTCCAGTATAAATAAGACAGACACGGATTTTAACCCCATTTTTCTCTTTTCCTCTCGGCTCTGCACTCCTTCATCACGATCTTGGGCGATTTCATCCGGATGTTTCATTCTATCATCGTATAACTCGGAATTGGAGTTTGTAGCACGAATCAATCATCTTCCTTCCACCATTCCATCGTTGAATTGAGGTATTTTGACATTATACTTAATTTTAGGGTTCTTGGCTATTATTCGTTTTTCCTTTCGTTTTTGCTTCGATGAATGTTTGTTAAGCTATATTATATCGAATTCCTTGTTATTCCACAGTTGGATTGTATTGATTCGTCGTTTTGGTTGAGTTCTTAGTCGACGCCTTGAAAGTGTCCGACAAAAGGTCTTAGAGGGGGGATTGGGCGTTGTGCGATTATTATTCATCGTACGATTGTTGATTTATCATTGATATGACTTAGGAACAAAATTCTTGTGAAGACTCGAGTCGGAACCCTTCTGTTCGTTGCCTTCTTTGGGGTTCGAGCTTCCCGGTCGAACCGTGTGCTTCGGAGCATTCGGTAGCGGTTATTAAGGCAAATATCTTATTATACGACCTGTATCTTTCGACTAGTAATCACGTATGAGATTTATGATGATTTTGCTTGCCTTCGTAAATATGTTCCGTTTGAATTGGTTGTGTATTCCGCAATTTGAAGGCTTTGTGATAATAGTGTTATATTGGTATACATGTTAGGTGTTGTGCCATTTGTGCAGGATTGCGACGTACATATGGGATGGTTGTACACTTGGTTGTGCAATGTATTGTGTACCGATAGTGTGTTATGTTGGTTGTGTGTTGTTGATTGATGATAATTGTTGCGAGTGTCGAGATTGTGTTATGTGCGTGTGATGTATGATTTTGTGGTGATCAACGTGAGTGATTAACTGTGCTCATTGTCGTATGTAATGTGAATGTGAATGTGAATATGTGTGTGACCGCTAAGTTCACTCGTGTTGGTTCGACGGGACCTACGAGGACTCGTGGCTGTGGACTACGGGGTCAGAACTTAGTGAGGTATTGAGGTCCAGTTTCGGACACATTGCGTCCAACCGGGTGAGCTCGACGGGGCTTACGGTGACACGTGGCAGTGGACTACGGTGTCAGGACTGTGTGTGTAATTGTTGTGATTGGAATAGTCTGTGCTGGTTGTTGAACCTACGGAGACACGTGACAGTGGATCACGGTGTCGGAATTGATTATGTTTGTTTATTTGTGCGTGGTGTAGTCCGTGCGGGTTGTTGAACCTACGGAGACACGTGACAGTAGATCATGGTGTCCGAATTGATTATGTTTGTTTATTTGTGCGTGGTGTAGTCCGTGCGGGTTGTTGAACCTACGGAGACACGTAACAGTGGATCACGGTGTCGGAATTGATTATGCTTGTTTAATTGTGCGTGGTGTAGTCCGTGCGGGTTGTTAAACCTACGGAGACACGTGACAGTGGATCACGGTGTCAGAATTGATTATGCTTGTTTAGTTGTGCGTGGTGTAGTTCATGCGGGTTGTTGAACCTACGGAGACACGTGACAGTGGATCACGGTGTCATGAACATGATTATTTTCAAATCAAAGTTTTGCAAGGAAAAGTTTTATGAAAATGAATGTTGGACCGAGTCCTAAGCTTTGAGTAAATGTCTTCCATATTGTGAACTGTTGATTTATGAAACGAGATTTGGGTTAAAGCCCTCAACTTTTCTTTTGAAAGGTTTGGTGAACCAGGATTTAGAGTTTTAAAGATTTTAAAATTCCAAAATTCCCGAGGTGATGAACTTATTTTCGAAATGCTTCATAGCTTATATACCTTTATTAAAACCCCCGCGAATAATTTGATACTTGATTATTGTGTTTGATTCTTGATTAATGTTTGCTCATTACTTTTCGTATGATTTGATACTTACACTAGTAAAACAGTGGAGTTTTACTAACCCCCGAGTAATCGGGGGTAGATGTCTATTTTGCGTCCAGATACATGTAGGTTCGGGGGAGCAGTCACAGGATCGGCACAAGTGGATGACGAGCTGCGATACTAATCAAGAGTCGAGAGTTGTTTAGATTTTTGTTGTGTTGTCAGAGTTGATTTCAGTCTTCCGCTGTATTGTATTTCGACCCCCTGTGTGGGTAATGTTGTTTAAGTCAGTTTTTTGATTGAGTTGTGTGACCTCATTGGTCAGTGTATTCTTGTGTAAGTGACCTTAATGGTCTGTATTATTTTATTGTTTGACCCTGGCCGGGCAAGCATTTAGTCGTTTTGTAAGGTATAGCCTGGTAGATCCTCGTGAAAAGGGGTCTACTGCGTGTAATATTCCCATATGGTTTTGGGGTGTTACAATATTATGCCAGAGAATCTAACCTTTTAGCAGTAAAAGCCCCAAAATATGTTGTTGAAACCCTAACCAAACTCGACACAGTCGTCTTCCTACTCGTATCGCCTTCCTTCGTACTCGTATCGCAATGATGGTAGCTATCGGAAGTCGTACTGTACAAGATTCAAAAGATGAACTATGAATTATTAATCGCCATCAACCCTAACACTGTTCCCTCTCTTTCTGGTCAAAGAAGAAGAATGAAAAATAAATCGCCATTAACCAGTTTAATATTAAAATCAGACGACATGGTATTGATTGTAATATCCGCAATTTCGAATTTCGGTAATTTTATTTTTTTCGGCGGAAGTTCGTTTTGACAACTTTATCATGACCGTTTCGTCATTACGAGAATGATTAATTCTGCACTTTTTGTCAACCGAGTTCGTTTCGGTGTCGTTTTGTTGAGTTCCGTGCTTTTTAACGACTTTTCTAAGTATGAGTTCGACTTTGTAAAGTCACCATTAATTTTTGGTAACTCCAAAAATTCTGAATCTTTGCAATATTATAGGGCATCGAGTTAGCTTTCCAATGGTTCGAACGGTGAGTCAATCGGAGTCCGGACGAGAGAGTTATGGTCGTTTTAGCTCACCCGCTCGTTATTGGCCGATCACTGCCGGCCGAACTCGGCCGTGTCGTCCGACACGGCCCGTGCCGTACTCGTCCGGAAAATGCCAAAGTTTCTGCCGACTGACTTCGGCCGTGTCCCGACACGGCCCGTGCCGTACTCTTAGGATAAGCTCGAGCGATCGCCGACGCCCGACCGTGTCCCGGGACACGGCCGAGTAAATCTTGAGTCACCGCTTGGACGGGTCACTATCGGATGGCCCTACGCGCCGCGACCGTGTCAAGCGGGACACGGTCGAGTCCCCGCCGGCTACCAGCACGACCGTGCCGATCGGGCACGGCCGTGTCCGGCAGCGGCCAACCCCTATAAAAGGCCCCGCAGACGTTTTTCTTGCCATTTTTCACCTTCTTCTTATCTTCTTCCAGCCTTGGAGTGTTCCAATCTTGTAGCCATGTTGTTTAACAACATATACATGAAGTTTGGAGGTTCATATCATCAATCATCCGTCCTATAACATCCTTTGATCGAGCGAATCAGGTCAGATTTTCTAGAAATCTAATTTTGGGGATTTTGGGTATTTTGTTCGATTTCGTCCGTTTAATCCGATTTAACTTAGGATTTTGATGGATTGATGATTATTTAGATGTATTATATCATTTCCTTTATTATTCCATCGTTGGATCGTATCGATTCGTTGTTTGAGTCGAGTTCTTGACCGACGCCTTGAAGGTGTCCGGTAGAATGTCTTAGAGGGGTTTTCGGGCGTTTTACGATTATCCTTCCTCGTATGGTCGATGATTTATTGATTGTATGATGTTAGGGTCGTGTTTCTTGCGAAGAAACCGTGTTGAACCCTTTCGTTCGCCGCCGTCTTCCGCTTCGATAGCATTGGGCGTTTGAAGCTTTCCGTTGAGCCGTGTTCGCCGAATACTTGCGTATCGATTTTGAGGCAAGTATCTTGCCCATACATTTCATGTTTCGTTGATATAATTCTTGATAAATGATTTTATGCGAAATCCAATATTTAATGAACGTAAAAGGGATTGGTATGTTCTCGATAAATGTTGTCTTTCAACGATAATTCGTATACTTCGTGAATATGTATTCTCGGAATATGTGTGTTGGTTTTGTATGTTGAAAGATAATATGATCAATTCGAGTGAGTTTGATAGACCGTAATCCTTTGTCGGGGATTACGTATTGTTATTATGTACTTGTTCGGTAAGAACGTAATGTGTGTGATATTAGTTGTTACTCCTTGAAAGGAGTTTGTGATGCTTAATGTTGTTTGGATTGATAAGTGATTATTGTTGTGTGCTTGATGTTTGTGATGTGCCTCCGGGTAGGATTGTTGAATCTCCGGGATCCATACTTGCTAGTATGGGTCGGGCGAAACCGTAGGGTTATCCAATACGGTATGTCTTGCGGGGACTCCGAGGTTCGGGCTTGCTAGCCCGATGCCGGATAACTTGTAGGGTTATCATCGGGTATGTCTTGGGGACTCGAGGTTCGTGGCTTGTTAGCGCGATGCCGGATAACTTATGGTTGTGGTTTGATTATGTACGTATATGTGCTTGTAGTCACGTGATCAAGATTACGGTGACATGTGATTTGATATGTTTTTCCTATTGGGTTATTCACTCGGGTTTGTTCTTCGGGAGCATCTGAGGTTCGTGGCTTGTTAGCACGGGACACGAATAATCCTTAGGAACATGTGATTTGTGATTTGGGTCACGGACCCCGTGTTTTGTGAAATGGGTTGTGGACCCTGCGTATTGTTACCGGAACTTGAATTTTGGAAAATAACCTTTGGGCTGTGTCCCTAAATGTTTTCGAAAGGTTTTAGAATTCTTATATCCCAAATGTTTTCTAAAACTCCCGAGATCGTAAAATGTTTTGTAATATGGACATTGGGTTATTTCCTACCTTTCACGTTTTGAATGGTTTGATCAAGTAAATTTTCTCGGGAAGTATATTCGCGATTAATCTGCTTTTTGTGGAGTATGATATGTATGGCTTGTTTTCGTATTTATACTTGCACTAGCAAAACAGTGGAGTTTTGCTAACCCCCGAGTATTCGGGGGGTGGATGTCTGTATTGCATTCAGGTTTTGGAGCAGAGCACAGGGTCGGCATGAAGGATGATGAAAGATGAACGATACTAATCACACGAGGACCCGTTGATGTCGTATTGGTATAGTTGTACTTTATTTTCATTGCTATATTTTTCCGTTATGCGGGTGTGGTTGTATTTTGACCCCTGCGTGGGCATGAGTTGTATTCGAGTTGTATGTATTTATTGAAAGACCAAATCGGTCTACTGAGTCGTTTTTGCCTTGAAGGCATTGTCGAGATGTTAAATGTTGTTACCGGCCTGGTAGATCCTCGAGGAGAGGGTCTGCGGCGTGTAATATCCCTGAGTGGATTGGGGGTGTTACAGAATGGTATCAGAGCTTAGGTTGTGGAAACCTAGCCGCCGGGTCGATGGTGTCTATTGAGTTTTTGTCTCGTCGGATTTTGTCTGACTAAGTCGTGTCGCGACGCGTCGTCTGAGTTTGTTGGTCGTGATTAGTATCGTGGGCGATCATCATCTTCGTGCGACCTGTGGATGTAAGTCTCCCTTCTTTGTGTTGTGCCTCGTGTGACACGAGCTATTTTTATTATTATGAGTTAATTGACGGAATCCTCTTATGGATTTTGATTTCGTGATATGTGATTATTTGACTCTCATATTTCGTTCATATGAGGAGTAGTGTTGCTCGATTGTGTATGTTGAACCGTATTTCTTTTATCCGCTGCGTGAGTTCTTTTGCAATGACTTTCGGTATTTTACCGATCGAGTTTTATTTTGAAAACCAATTCCTTAACCGAAGTTTTTGGCATTACGGCCTTGATCGTTTGGCGAAATTCTTATGACGGTATTTATTATTTTCTAAATGGCTTCTGTGAGTTTTTGAAATATTACCGTCATCGGCCTTTTTGGCGTTTTTGTAAATGGTTTTTAGCCTGGTGGGTTCCGGCGCGGGACCCACGGCGCTATATTGTTCCTTGTAATTACTCAAATTTTTGGGCATTCTAGCCCATTGAATTATTTTTGAAAACCTTGAGTATCTTAGAAAATTAAAATTCGAGACGTACTTTTAAAACGAATTATTTTCTTGCGGTGTTTTCAAGGTGTTTTCTAATGCCGCAATACATTTCAAAAATTTTCCGGTTGAGGACCAAAAATATTTTTGAGATATTTTCAAATGCAGTTACTTAGATCCAAGGGTCGAATATTTTTGAAAGTTTTTCACTAAAAGAAAGGTGTCCTCATTTTTGTTCAAACGCAAGATGACTTTCAAAGTCTCGATAATGGTGTTTGTACTACTTTTTGTAAAATGATACTCAAGATCAACCGGTGTTTCCAAACTGTCTTCAAATGAGGTTTATGATTTTAAAACCTATCATTCTGTTTATGACCGGAAATGCGTGTATGGTTTTCGAACTTTCATTACGGTGTTAACCCAATTGTGATCGAATTGGTGGCATGAACGCCGAGGCGTTGCCACGCATTTGTTGTACTAGCCTCTGTGAGAGGTGTGAACTGGTGTTTACTATTTATCGCCTCGTGGTGTTTTGAGTGTTGTCGCAATAGTGTGAGTTGTTAAAGCCTTGATTTTTGTGCGTTATTTAGATGAGTGTTTGTTTCATTATGTTTGTGATTGTGTCTTGGTTTGTCGTCGGGATGTTGTAATCGTCGAATGATGCCGTTGTTGTTGTGATTTTTGTATGCGTTGATATGTTATGCCGAGTTGGCATCTCCGGTATGTTGTTTTGCGGTGTTTTGATCCATTGTATCGAGCATTTGTATTTTTGGTATGCCGAGCCGAGACGTTTCAACCGTAATGTGCCGGGCATGCACGTGTATATTGTCCTTCTCGTCGGTAACACATTTCAAGTGTGGACTCGAGGGACACCGGTCGATTTTGTGAATTGGCTACCGAGACTTTCGGAGTTCGCGCTTCAAAGATCATCGGAATCGGCTTTGAGAGGCCTTCAAGGATGTTTCGCCGGTTGCTTGTTGTGTCGTCACCTTGATTTATTTGTTGTGAGTTGCGGGGCGACCTTCTTTTATAAGAGGTCGAATGTAGTACCCGTGTTGTTTTTAGACTCTCGCATTTTCTCTTTCTCGATTCTATCGACTCGTTCGTGTTCGTTGATACTTACCGAACTTGTTCGTATTTCGGTTCCACCGATCGGACGAGGTGTGATCTTGTTTTGGGTCAATCTGTTATCGCTGTAACTTTCCAAATTCGGTTCGATTCTTGTGAACCTTGTTCTAAGTAACATCTTTTGTTCTACTAGTTCTTTTATTCGAAGTGGACTGGATCTTGAACTTTTGTATTTTCGATTGTCGACTCGTTTATGTTCGTTGACATTTCGAGCTTGTCCTGCTCCTTGCTTTTGTTGATCGAACGAGTGTGGTATTATTTCTAATAACTCGTTTGTCGTTGTGACTTTTCTAATGCTATTCCCTTTCATGTGGATCTTATATGAATGCACATCCTGTTGTTCTCACCGGATCATATATTGTCTCGAGTCGAGATGTGAACCTTGGGGTTGTTGTTTGAATTTTATTATCCTTCGTATTTCGAACATGATTGTTCGCTTTTGTCTCGACCGTTGTGGTTCGGCCGTTTGTTTGTTCGGTTTTTGTCCTCGTTTCTTGATCGTTGAGCATTCAGGCTCCTTCCTAATTCCCTTAAGTTTGGGAAATTAGTCTCGCTTTCGATCTTCCAACCCTTGGGCGATGGAATTCCGTATTTGTTCAGCGTTTGACCCGCGTTTAAATTGATGAACCGTCAGGTTGGTCAATCGTGTTGATTTTCGTTCGTTGTGTTTTGTGATTGTTCGGATAATCGACTTGACTATATTATCCGTTTGATGACGCTTGTCATTTGTTGGTTTTATTGTATCCTAACGGCGACATTGTGTTGGTCGTCGTGGACCGTGTTTTCACGCCGTATGTCTCTTTGCGTTCTTGCAGCGTTTCGCCGTTGGGCGCGAGTTTTCTATTTTGTGTATCTCGTCGAGTTTTCCTGGCGGGTATATTGCTCCCCCTACTTGTTTTAAGTTTCGGACGAAACTTCTTTTAAGGAGGGTAGAATGTAATATCCGCAATTTCAATTTCGTAATTTTATTTTTTCGCGGAAGTTCGTTTTGACAACTTTATCATGACCGTTTCGTCATTACGAGAATGATTAATTCTGCACTTTTGTCAACCGAGTTCGTTTCGGTGTCGTTTTGTTGAGTTCCGTGCTTTTTAACGACTTTTCTAAGTATGAGTTCGACTTTGTAAAGTCACCATTAATTTTTGGTAACTCCAAAAATTCTGAATCTTTGCAATATTATAGGGCATCGAGTTAGCTTTCCAATGGTTCGAACGGTGAGTCAATCGGAGTCCGGACGAGAGTTATGGTCGCTTTAGCTCACCCGCTCGTTATTGGCGATCACCGCGGCCGAACTCGGCCGTGTCGTCCGACACGGCCCGTGCTGCATTTCGTCCGGAAAATGCCAAAGTTTCGCCGACCGGACTGGCCGTGTCGTCCGACACGGCCTGCGGCTGCATTTCTTAGGATAAGCTCGAACGATCGCCAAGACGCCCGACCGTGTCCCGTGACACGGCCGAGTCGTGCCGAGTCACCGCTTGACGGGTCACTATCGGATGGCCCTACGCGCCGCGACCGCGGCCGTGTCAAGCAGACACGGCCGAGTCCCCTCGCTGCCACCGGTAACACGACCGCGTGCCGATCGGCACGGCCGTGTCCGGCAGCGATCAACCCCTATAAAAGGCCCCGCAGACGCTTTTTCTTGCCATTTTTCACCTTCTTCTTATCTTCTTCCGCACTGGAGTGTTCCAATCTTGTAGCCATGTTGTTTAACAACAAATACATGAAGTTTGTAGGATCTTATCAACAATAAACCGTCCTATAACATCCTTTGATCGAGCGAATCAATTGATTTTCTAGAAATCTAATTTTGGGGATTTTGGGTATTTTGTTCGATTTCGTCCGTTTAATCCGATTTAACTTAGGATTTTGATGGATTGATGATTATTTAGATGTATTATATCATTTCCTTTATTATTCCATCGTTGGATCGTATCGATTCGTTGTTTGAGTCGAGTTCTTGACCGACGCCTTGAAGGTGTCCGGTAGAATGTCTTAGAGGGGTTTTCGGGCGTTTTACGATTATCCTTCCTCGTATGGTCGATGATTTATTGATTGTATGATGTTAGGGTCGTGTTTCTTGCGAAGAAACCGTGTTGAACCCTTTCGTTCGTCGTCGTCTTCCGTTTCGATAGCATTGGGCGTTTCGAAGCTTTCCGGTTGAGCCGTGTTCGTCGGAATACTTGCGTACCGATTTTGAGGCAAGTATCTTGCTCATACATTTCATGTTTCGTTGATATAATTCTTGATAAATGATTTTATGCGAAATCCAATATTTAATGAACGTAAAAAGGGATTGGTATGTTCTCGATAAATGTTGTCTTTCAACGATAATTCGTATACTTCGTGAATATGTATTCTCGGAATATGTGTGTTGGTTTTGTATGTTGAAAGATAATATGATCAATTCGAGTGAGTTTGATAGACCGTAATCCTTTGTCGGGGATTACGTATTGTTATTATGTACTTGTTCTAAGAACGTAATGTGTGTGATATTAGTTGTTACTCCTTGAAAGGAGTTTGTGATGCTTAATGTTGTTTGGATTGATAAGTGATTATTGTTGTGTGCTTGATGTTTGTGATGTGCCTCCGGGTAGGATTGTTGAATCTCCGGGATCCATACTTGCTAGTATGGGTCGGGCGAAACCGTAGGGTTATCCAATACGGGTATGTCTTGCGGGGACTCCGAGGTTCGGGGCTTGCTAGCCCGATGCGGGATAACTTGTAGGGTTATCATCGGGTATGTCTTGCGGGGACTCCGAGGTTCGTGGCTTGTTAGCGCGATGCCGGATAACTTATGGTTGTGGTTTGATTATGTACGTATATGTGCTTGTAGTCACGTGATCAAGTTACGGTGACATGTGATTTGATATGTTTTTCCTATTGGGTTATTCACTCGGGTTTGTTCTTGGGAGCATCCGAGGTTCGGGGCTTGTTAGCACGGGACACGAATAATCCTTAGGAACATGTGATTTGTGATTTGGGTCACGGACCCCGTGTTTTGTGAAATGGGTTGTGGACCCGCGTATTGTTACCGGAACTTGAATTTTGGAAAATAACCTTTGGGTTGTGTCCCTAAATGTTTTCGAAAGGTTTTAGAATTCTTATATCCCAAATGTTTTCTAAAACTCCCGAGATCGTAAAATGTTTTGTAATATGGACATTGGGTTATTTCCTACCTTTCACGTTTTGAATGGTTTGATCAAGTAAATTTTCTCGGGAAGTATATTCGCGATTAACTGCTTTTGTGGAGTATGATATGTATGGCTTGTTTTCGTATTTATACTTGCACTAGCAAAACAGTGGAGTTTGCTAAACCCCGAGTATTCTGGGGTGGATGTCTGTATTGCATTCAGGTTTTGGAGCAGAGCACAGGGTCGGCATGAAGGATGATGAAAGATGAACGATACTAATCACACGAGGACCCGTTGATGTCGTATTGGTATAGTTGTACTTTATTTTCCGCTGCTATATTTTTCCCGTTGTACGGGTGTGGTTGTATTTTGACCCCTGCGTGGGCATGAGTTGTATTCGAGTTGTATGTATTTATTGAAAGACCAAATCGGTCTACTGAGTCGTTTTTGCCTTGAAGGCATTGTCGAGATGTTAAATGTTGTTACCGGCCTGGTAGATCCTCGAGGAGAGGGTCTGCGGCGTGTAATATCCCTGAGTGGATTGGGGGTGTTACATTGATGATGTATAACTTAACCGCCTTGTAGGACGATTTTTAACACTTAACGGACCAATTTGGACGGATGTCCTAACGTGGTATAACAGACCAAAGTACACGGCCTTGTTTAATACCTTTTAAAAATGAGGTCCCCAATTGCTAAAATGAGCAAACTTGAGGTCTCATTTAGGGGTGGTACACCGTACCGTACCGAACTTTTTTGTCAATACCGTATACTGTATCGAAAGTTTCGGTACAACAAAATTCATACCTTTACCGTACCGAAAGACTCAGTATACCGAAATCCGGTATACCGAAATTTTGATATGGCTTTCGGTCCATACCGATAGCGTACCAAAATTTCGGTATACCGAATTTCATTTCGGTATCGGCATATACCAAACTTATTGAAATACCGGATTACCAAAATATCGAAAAAAATCTTGATATACCGAAATATCGCACAAATAAAATACCGAAAATTTTGATATACCGATATATATATATATATATATATTGAAATACCGATTTTTTTGGTATTTCGGTATATATCGAAATACCGAAAATAAAAAAGTTTCTTACCATTACCGTACTGAAAATTTTCGATATGGTACCATACCGTACCGAATATTCGGTATAGCGAAATTTTCGATATTTTCGCTAATTTTTCGGTACGGTAAATACGGTATTTCGACATTTCGATATAATTTGCCACCCCTAGTCCCAGTTTGGTCATTTAGCCTTTAAAAAATCTGTTCAATCAAATTTTTTGCTTATACTAATATGTTTACAAATCACACCTTCATATAAATATTTGGGAATAATCCAAAAACGAGAAGAAATCAAGGAAACGGAAAACAACAAGAGAAAAAAAACATCAGGACTTCGGCCGAAAAAAGGAGATCTGGTTCTGGAGGATGAAGGGTCGCACTTGATGACGTGGTGGACGACGAGGAGGCACTTGATGGCAACAATGCAGTTTCCCGTGCGACGGAGATGGTCCATGACGGTGGAGATGGTGCCAGCGCCGACGCTTGAGGTTTTACTAGAAGAAGAAAAGAAAAGAAACCGAAAGAAAAGATGAAGAAGAAAATTTCATCAGGCTATCTATTCGGTCAATCGATGCACTCAATTCGTGATAAATAAAAAAAATTAGAAGAAGAGAGAGAAGGAGAGGCGTGAACCTAGAGAGAGGGAGAGGAAAGAAAAGAAGGGAGGACGGCGGATTGGGGAGAGATGACATTTGAAAAAATATACTTGAAAGTATAAAATTAAAGTTTTATTTTCTTTGATAAAAATGTCCATTTTCTTTGTCGGATCATGAGCTCTATATGACTACCCTGTTTACTTTTTACTTAATGGGCTTAATACTAAATAATCTGAATCGCTCAGATTTTTTTTGTGTTTACTTTTTGCTGAACGGGCTGAAAGTCATCATTGTGGTTCAGCTAAAAAAATGCTCTTGTTCCCATTCAGCCCAAAAAATTACACCTAATACCCTTGCACGATCGGCTCCCTAATTTTTTCTCGGTCCACTTTATTTTCTCCACTCTCTCCCGTTCTCCCGTTCCTTTTCTCGCGACGCCTCCATAACCCTAAATCGCGTCGCCGTTGCTCACTCCCGCCTCGCGTAGCCATCACCGTCGCCCGCCTCGCGTAGCCATCGCCATCGCCGTCGCCTTTCTCGCCGTCGCATCCAGGTTCGTTTTCTGATTTTTGGCTTTTAAGATTTCTAAAAATTTACATGGTGGTCTTGTTTTTTTTTTCAGATTATTTCTCCAGGTTCTTAGTTCTTCAATTTTCATCTTGTTTTGCTTTCAGATTTATTTCTCCCAACAAATGATTTCATCTTGTTTCTGGTAGACATAAAATCAGTTGCTGATTTCATCTTGTTTTGATGTATATTGTTTTTTTCTTTTTTTTATTTCTTCGAGGCCTTTTTTTGATGATTTCGGGCCGTTTTTGATGATTTCGGGCTTGTTTTGTTGATTTCATCTTGTCTGGTTTAGGAATCCACTTCTTGTTTGCTGTTTGCTGTTTGATGTATTTGAGCAAAACAATTTTGTAATGATGTTTTGGTGAGAGAAATTGATGATGACAGTTTTTAATGTTGTTATGACTATTTTTATACTGTTTGTGTTTAATTCTATGTAATGAACTCACAGCATTACAGAAAATAAATGATATAAACTATAATATATTTGGTTTCTAATGCTTAATTTTAAGAATTGTGTTCAAAATAAGATGTTGAAGTATTTTATTTATAAGTACTTATTATTGTTGTTTTTGATGATATCAATAAAGTTTGACATTATGTTTTGATGTTTAACTAGTTTATGTCATTCAAAAATACTATTCGGTTTAAAAAATAACGAACAGTTTATCAAACAGTACTTATTTCATACTGAGGGATAAAATGGTTATTTCTGTCATTCAGATAGTTCATTCAGACAAGAAAGAAACAACAAGATATTTTTTCAAATTAGACAACTTAATCCACTCAGACAGCTTAATCCATTCAGAAATGAATGAAAAAAAAGTAAAGAAGTCTTAAATCTATAGATGGTGAGAAAGAGACATTAAAAACATTAGCCCATTTATGTCAAAGGCCCATTAAGCCCACCAATGATCTCACTCCTACAAAACCCTAGGGTTAAAATCTCGTCATCTTCAAAGCTAAAACGCCTCGCGGAGCAGAAACACACCAGTAAGCCTCCAGAGCATTTGGCGGCGGCGGACGACGTGGATCTATCTATTTAAAACGCACCGTAACATATCGTTTTTCATTTTCTCGTTCATTTTCTCTTTTATTCTCTTATATAAGCACAATACTCACGACTGCTCGTTATTCAGATTGAAATTGAATTAGCCAGTTGTGTAAATTTTTACAGGAAATGGCGGACAAGGGAGTAACTATCAGGACAAGGAAGTTCATGACAAACCGTCTTCTCTCCAGGAAACAATTTGTAATTCTTTTAATATTACTTTCCTTACTTTATTTTATTTTTATTTTTTTTGATCCGGGCGCTGTTTGTGACGCTTGTGATGGTCATTGCTATTCGTTTCATATTTTTGTTGCGTTTTCTGTATTGTAGGTCATTGATGTGTTGCATCCAGGAAGGGCAAATGTCTCTAAGGTTCGCTCATTTAGTTATTGCAAGTATTTTTTTTCCCTTTGTCGTCTTGATGTGTTGCAAGAATATTACACCATTCTTGACTTTAGAGTAGCTGTGGTTCTGTGTAAATTCTAATTAAAAGAAGAAAACGGTTATGGCCTATTGGAATATGGATCGAATGAAAGAAGACATGCAGATGAACTAATTTAGTAGTATTGACTAACCTTATACACTTACTCGTATTACGTCCATCAATGTCGGCCAACGTTTCCCGTGGCCTAAAACGAACTTAAAAAATGGGGCCTTTTATTTTCCAATAAAATAAGGAAATTTCCAATTTAAAGTCAGCTTTGGGCTTGGGCCGGCCCTGCCCTCCGTAAGACCGTCTCGAAGAAAACAAAATCTGTCAGTTGTTTTGTTTTGATTGAACATTTTCTTCGAGAGAAAAATCTGACTTGGTGCCATTAAAGCTTTGCTACCTGATCTTAGTTATTTTTTGCCTGTGTCTGTTTTCTGAAGGCTGAGCTGAAGGAAAAATTGGCGAATTTGTATGAGGTCAAAGATTCAAACGCCATCTTCGTGTTCAAGTTCCGGACCCACTTTGGTGGGGGCAAATCTACAGGATTTGGCTTGATCTATGATTCCGTTGAGAACGCAAAGAAATATGAGCCTAAATACAGGCTTATCAGGGTAATTCATCCGCTCATTCATACTCGTATAGTTGTATTTGTCTGCTCATTTGATCTGTGGAATTGTATTAAGTGGGCTCTTTCTTACTCTGCGTGTCTAGTACAATATCTTGTGTTTACTGTATAATTTGCATATTATTTGTTTTCTTTGAAATTTTTTCATAAATTCTGTTTGCTTAGATTTAGTAGTTTTCTTTTTCAGTTTAATATGTATGGACATTGTTGTATGTAACGTGTAATAAGAAGTCCACTTTGCATGTTCTAGTTATATATTTGGCAATATGTAATGTGTATCAAATGTTGGATCAGTTACTTTAATGGTACATCCATACAATCTTAGATGTCTATGCTTCTTTTTTAATGTTGTATCTTTTTTAGCTAGACTTGGGTACTGATGTCGTGTATCGGTGCATATTCAAGTGTCGGACTCGGCTAATTCATGAATAAGGAACAATGTTTTGAATCGCGCTCAATAGCGCGCTATGTCACGCGCTTTTGCGCAAAAATTACAGAAAACGTGACATAGCGCACTGCTACTTGCGCAGACTCTGTTTTGCGCACACTATTTGATGCACTGGCCCTGGAATCGCGCTATAGCGCGCGCTATAAGCGCGATTGAGCAAGTTACCTGCGCTATTTGGGTTTTATCAGAAAACCCTAAACTTAAATCTGAAACGGCATGATAAAGAAACCCTAGTTACTAATTTGCCCCTTTAAGTACTTGCAATTAAGTCAAGAAAACTTATTTGTCAAGCGAGCCTGACTTTAGGAAAAAAAAAAAGTTCCGCAGCCAAAAAAAAAAGAGTTCCGCAGGAAAACTTTATCGCCGGCCAGTAAAAAAAAGTTCCGCAGCAATATTTTCATATTATGGCTTATTTAACTTTGTTATTTTCGATTATTATTATAGTTCTAAGTTTTTTTGTTTATTTGAAATTATTTCATGGCTATTTGACTTGGGTTATTTACCTATTGATCTTAAATAAAATATTATTTTATTCACTTAAAAATGTCATGTTCGAATTACCTACGTTATGCACTATGCTTTTTTGCGCTACGCAATTCTGTACGGAAACACTACATACCTACTCAACGCAACTGAAAACACTGATAAAGAACCAATTTTGGCCTAAAAATGAAGTGTCCAAGTGCCATACCACCCCCATGTCGGAGTGTTGGGGAGTGTTGTGTCCGACACGTGTATGGAAGGGGAATTGAAGAGTGTATATAGGACATGGTATTACATATTTCATGTTTGAAACAACGTTTTGGAATCTTGTTATGCAGAATGGTCTTGACACCAAGGTTGAGAAGTCGAGGAAGCAGATGAAGGAAAGGAAGAATAGAGCAAAGAAAATCCGTGGTGTTAAGAAGGTATACTTTCTCTTACCTGTAAGGATAACTTCAACTGTTTGATGTGTCTGGGAAAGCAAATAAGCATTTACAGATTCATTTCCATTCACTTTACTGATACTCCTATTCAGATAAACTGCAGTATCATTTTTTTCCTTTTACTGAAAATGCCCTTTCTGTACCTTTTACAGACCAAGGCTGGAGATGCTGCCAAGGCTGGCAAGAAGAAGTAAGCGACTCAGGATTGTACTTTTTTTGGGTTTGGAATCGCCAATGTGAACTTATATCACACAACTATTTATGCTCTCTCTTGGATTAATTTAGTTCATGAACGTTGAAAAGTTGCACAATTTTGTCTTACCAAGTCTGTTGGATTCTCGGTTCTTTTTGTCGGAGAGAAGTATTATATTTTCATCTTTCTTGCTTAGCTTATTCAATGTTTGCTTATGTTAATGACCCCTTAGTGTAGTGGCAAACGTGAGATACATATGTCCTATTCTTATAAGAGGTTAAGGGTTCCACCGCCCTATTTTTGTAGAACACATGGTAGTGAATGCTTCAAGCGAAAGCGGTTAGTAACGAGGTAGATGGAACAAAATATGAAAATGGCATATCGTGTATTTTAGGCAATTTTAGGGGGTTGGTATTTTTTTCGATAACTAATCACGTCTTAGTAACGAGGTAGATGGAACAATTTATTGAGTTACTGGTGATCTTAGTTATTACCCAAAATGGGTTGTTAAGTGTAATCTTAACTTTGAATTGGAGGAGCCCAAGATTTATCCTGATTTTATTATACTTCCATATTTCAAAAATTGTCTTATTCTTTGTACAAGAACGGAGGTAGTATTAAATAGTTATGAACAAAATTCGCACGTGGAAGGGTAAATAAGGAATTATAGTGCTGTTAACTATTTTGATTAGGGATATAGTCTAACCTAACCAAACGGAGCTTTGTAGGGTATGAGTTCGGTTCGTTATTATCAAGTTGATGTGGAGCGTAATTTATCGAATATATTTCATGGGATTTACAAACTTGGTAGATATCAATTATAAATTGAATAATCTTAATTGTAATTATATAAATAGAATATTTAAAAATACATAATGTGGGTGTTTGAGGATCATGGGATAGAAACTGACTTGACTAGCTGACTACGTTAGTCGGTTTGATTAAGGGGTTGTTCTGAAACATGCATCGAGTTAAATTTATGCATGCGGATAAATATATGCATGCAGGTAAATTGATCTTTGTTGTGTACTTTTTCATCTGAATAAACTATCTGAATAATAGAAATGACCGATTTACCCCTGAATATGAATTATAAACTGTTTTATAAATTCTTGTTTATTTTTTAAGCAATATAAATGATATAATCCAAAAATCAAAACATAAATTCATAAAGTACTTAAAAATCCAATTCCAAACACAAAAAAGTCAAGTTCAATCACAAACTAGCCAAATTCAAACACAAAGTAGACAAATTTAAATATTATTGAAAAATCAAGTTTGACTCATCTTCTAGATATATATTATTTAAATTTAAACAAAATATTATACATAAATGATTCAATTTTGTATGTAAGTAATATATAAAATATTGAATACGTATATAAATAATACGTATAATTTACAATATATATTTATATATAGAAATATATTTTAAATATATAAGAACATATATAATAAATATTATACATATGAATAAATGTTAATATATAAGTAATATATAATATTTATTTATATATTCATAATATAAATGATATTTTGTAGATACAAAAGTTTATTTATACAATAATATATAGTAACAAATATTATATATAAATTAATAATGTATATTATTTATATATGAATAATATATATTACATTCATTTATATTAAGACCTAAATTTTTTATATTGTATATATAAATGAGTATATATAATGGGAACACGAGAGTCATTTTTTTGTCCTAAATTATTTATATTGCATATATAAATGTGTGGTTTTCAATTAGGGGTAGGAGAGTCATTTTTTTGTCTTAATGGGGACAACACCCCTTTTCATGCTTAATGAATAAGCCATTTTTGTCTTCCTGGATAAGCCATTAAGCCACAAGTAAACACCTTCAAACGTCTGAGCGAATAAGACATTTTACCCATTAAGCTGATTAAGTCACAAGTAAACAACCCCTAACTGATTGTATTAATGGTTTGTATGAAAATATTTGGTAAAAATTAACTGATAGCAGATAGCAGTTTGTTTAAACAAGATAGTAAATGACACATAAGGGCATACATACACACACACACACACACACACACACATATATATATATATATATATTGTTCCGGGATATCATTCCCATATTAGGTGTCTTACCTTATTTAGGAATCCTATGTATGGAAGGACTTCCTATCAGTATTATGAATACAACTGATTGACTCGTATTTACAGTCTTTTACTTTCTCGTGAAATAAGTTATCAGCACGTATCTCGAGAAAATCTTACAAATTTCGGAAAAAAAAAACCCGGCTCTTAACCCTAGCCGACCACCGCCGCTGAACACTGCCGGACCACCACCGATCACTGTAGGAATCTTACCGGACCTCGGATCTACACAGACCGATCACATCCGATCACTGCCGGAACCCTATCGAACCCAGATCGACCACATCCAATCACCGTCGGACCTCTGCCGAAACACCGATCGACCCAGATCGACCACATCCAATCACCACCGGACCCAGATCGACCTCATCCAATCATCGTCGGACCCCTGCCGGAACACCGATCGACCCAGATTGACCACTGCCGCATCTTGCCGCACGCCACCGCTTCCAGCCCAACCGCGACCGCAACTCGCCTGTGCCGACCAGATCCCGTCCGGTGCCTGCCGATCCAGCCCAGCCGCGACCGCAACTCGCCTGTGACGGCAGATCCGTCTGTGTCCGCTAATCCAGCCAGACGCGGCGCAACTTCGCTGTCGACCAGATCCCGTCCGGTGTCTGTCGATCCAGCCCAGCCGCGACCGCAACTCGCATGTGCCGACCAGATCTTGTTCAGTGCCTGCCGATCCAGCCCAGCCGCGACCACAATTCGCCTGTGCCGACCAGATCCCGTCCGGTGCCTGCTAGAGGTGGTATCTGGGCCGGTCGCAGAACAGCCCGGCACGGCCCGGCACGCTTAAAACCCGGCCCGGCCCGTTTACTATTTGTCCCGGACCGGCCCGTGTACATTTAGGTTATGTGGGCCTTAGGGGCCTTTGTTTTAGAGGCTCGGCCCGAACCGGCCCGAGCCCGCCTAAAACCGCTGGCCCGGCACGGCCCGGCCCGAGCCCGTGTTAGCCCGTGAACTGGGAAGGCCCAATCCGTTTAGCCCGTCTAAAGACCGTGAACTGGGAATGCCCAATAGGGTTTTTTATTTCTTTCCTATCAAATTATAGCCTCAGAAAGGTACAAAATCCAGTTTTCATTTAGTAAATCACATCTTATTATGTCCAAGAGGCATGCAGTAGTGAGAGTACATTTCAGCATTCTATGTCCACTAACATTTCACACCCGAAAATAGTCCAATGCACTATAGGAGAACTTCTCAATTAACTTGAAGAGGAGTAAAATGAGAGAGAGAGAGAGAGAGAGAGAGAGAAAGAGAGAGAGAGAGAGTTGTTCTTTTTTTATAATAAATTTCAAGTTCATTTTGTTGGTCTTTGTAATAAAATTTATGTCTTACAATGAAGAAAAAAAATGTTCAACCCGGCCCGGCCCGCCTCGTGAACAGCCCGGCCCATGAACACAATGGGCTGTGGGCCGGGCCGGGCCTTATGTTTGTAAAAGAAGGCCGGCCCGGCCCGGCCCGCCAAAAAAGAAGGACCGACACGGCTCGGCCTTAAATGGACCGGGCTTTAGCAGCCCGGACCGGACCGGCCCGAATGCCACCTCTAGTGCCTGCCGATCCAGCCCAGCCGCGACCGCAACTCGCTTGTGCCGACCAGATCCCGTCCGGTGCCTGCCGATCCAGCCCAACCGCGATCCGACTAGCTCCAGCCCAGTCGTGTTGCTACCCAAAATATTATCCGGAGATAGATATTGCTGGAATGGATGGATAGCAAACAAATGCGAGAACACTTCCGTGAGAAAGATAAATAACACAAGATTTACCGGGGTTGTTAGTCCCGGGCTTGAATGCTCTCGCGAGATATTATTAATGCTAATATTCGGGGATACAAGTACTAATGTAAGAATACAATTACAATGAGTGTAAGGATTCTTGTTATCTTAGCTAGTGAGCGTGTAGATTGCCGGAAGAACCAGATGTGATGCTCTGTGAGTTCTTGTAACAAAGGAGATGAACAGTCGCGGCGGTGAGAGATCGACAGTGTCTCACGACGAGTATTAGCTGGATGCTTGAGCTCCTGGGCTTATGAATCTCTTGGAATCTATCTTGTGGAGACTTCCGGCTTCTGCCGATCGTCTTCTGGATGAGGGATTCGGAGAGAGAAGTCCTGAGATGGATTCTGGCAAGAAAGCAGGGAGCTTGATGGTATGTGTGTTCTTCTGTATTTCCGAGAATGAATTCGGAATGTAGGTGAATGAATTCTGAACCTTTTTCCAGTAGGAGGAGGTTCTCTATTTAAAGGACTTGGATCTGCCGGGCGATCGCCTTTGCTGTATTATAATAAGCGGGCGATCGCCTTTTAGCACATGGGCTTGTCTCCTTAAAGTATGCAGGAGTTGCTGGCAGTCAATCGCGCGGTCCAATGAGAAGCCTGCACGCGTCTGAGTCGCTGTCACGGATGGTCCCACCTCGTGCCTTTCGGCGGGCTTGTCGGTAGGTAAAGTCGTCTTAGTCACAGACAGCTGTTGGTGGTCAATGATCCGCGAAATACGGATCTTGTCTCGGATCTGCACATGGATGCTGTACTGAGATCCAGTCTTCGTAGACTTTGATGGACGATCGTCTCTGTCCGGGGCGTAGGTCGGTTGTCCTTATCCGGGTACTTGAGTCGATCGCCGGACGCCAAAGGGCGATCGCCTTGAGAGTCGATCGCTAGATACTTGATGGTGGTCTGGTATCTTCGATTAGGCGAGCTAGATATAGTTTGACTGGTGTTGACTCGGTCGCTCGGCCTTATAATCGATCGCCTGTCGGGATGAATAAATCTTGACACAACAATTTCCCCCCAGCTCGCTCCTATGTTGGAAACGTGGGGTGAGGTGGCTCTCTTGGCGATCGCTGAACTTTTGACGAGCGAATATGCGTTTAACTAAACTGGCGATCGTCTTTGAGCTGATAGATTCTGAGTTTGGACGACCTGGTTGGCCGCTAAACTGCGCGGGAAAAGGCAATAGGCGTGGAAAAGTCTCCGCGCACGTGTCGGGCTTCTGTTGGAGGATATCAACGGTCATTAATGACTCCTCGACTGACGCGTCCTTGAAAAGACGCGTACGCGGGTCTCGAGGGAGTCAATGAATGCGACGGCTGCACTTCTGACCCCTGAGATTCTTCTTAATTGCACAGGAGTCCCTGCCTCCTCCTATAAAAAGGGCAGGGTGACAGTGTTCATTCTTACGCGCACATACTGGAGAAAGAAGGATTTTGCTGCGGATTTTTCTGGAGACTTTGCTGCCGATCGTCGATCGATTCAATCTCGGGTAAGACGAACACTTCTTATCTCCTCTTTTCTTCACAAATGGCTGGAACATCTTCATCCGGAGTGGGCACTTCATCCACCGCCGGGACTTCTGATGTCCGGGGAGGATCCTCCACTGAGTTCCATCTGGATACGGTTGCTGAGGCCATTCGGGCCGGAATTGACCCTGCGGAGGTCGAGGCGCTGTTCAACGAGGCCGACGTGGCAAAGGGGGCGGCCGTAGAACACAGGCGCTCGCAGACGGAGAGAGATCTTGCGGTCAGGGCCTACTGGGAGCGACATAATGTCTTTGTCCAGGCATATGTGGCATTTGCTGATATAATGGAGAGATTGGCCGGCCCGTCTCCAAGTTTTGACTTCCGGGAGTATTCGATCGCTCATCCATATCAATCTCCCAAGCGGTCGCTATATCGGGCTGCTCAGCGATCCCTGTGGTCTCTTGGCCAAATCAGGAGTTCGGCGACCAGGAAGGATCTGGCCGTCTGGAGGACGAGGTTCCATGTCCCTTCAGACATGGATCTCTTTGTGCCGGCTGAGAATGAGAGAGCCGATCAGCCTCCGGAGGGGATGGTCGCTGTGAACGAAGCGATCATGGAGGCGGGGTTGCGATTTCCTATGCCGCACTGTGTCTCCTACCTGCTGGCTGCTTGGAATTTGGCGCCGCTCCAGCTAACGCCAAATGCTTGGCTCCAAATTATCTACACTCTGACCTTGTTCGGCGATCACCGACTATATCGCCTCCCTTCGCCGTCGGAGATGAACCACTTGTTCAAACTGACGACTCAAAAAGGGTCGGTCGGAGGTTATCATATTCAGGGCCGATCTGGTCGGGTGATCCTTGGAATCCCGAACAAGATGCGGGGCGATCCGACCAAGTGGTTACAGGTCGGGTGCTGGAAAGCCTCTGCGGCGGCGACCCTCTTGTGGTGAATATTCCCACTGGCTTTCGGGAGAGAAATCCCGGTAAGGGTTCAGACTCTCCCTTTGTTTGGATATGTTCTGAACTGATCTAATTTGATTTTGCTTTTGCAGGTTTTCATATTCCGTCGATCGAGGAGCTGCCTTTCGATTTCCTGGTCGTCTGGGAGCGGATACGAAGTTTGCCGGACGACGAATTGGACGCTAACCGGATCAACAAAGAGAGTCGTCGGTTGTCCGCTCGCCTATTCTATTTTCCGAGACATCTTTCGGTCTCAGGTATGAACTTCTGCGATCTCCATTCGTTGGGCGATCGTCCTTTTGGAGGAATACGACTAACTGTGGTTTGACTGTTTTTATTGCAGAGGTTTGCTTTCCTCGCTTTGTGGAGCCCCCATCAGAGATAGCTATGTCGGACCCCGGAGTTCTTGGTCGTCTCCGCCATACGAAATCATCTCGGGCTC
Organism: Orobanche coerulescens; assembly: GCA_033398695.1. NCBI lineage: Eukaryota > Viridiplantae > Streptophyta > Magnoliopsida > Lamiales > Orobanchaceae > Orobanche > Orobanche coerulescens. The sequence continues at coordinate 11,307,357 of CM065801.1, forward strand.
CCCCTGTGGCGTTACCAATTATTCCGGAGGCGGAGCCTCGCGTGGAGCCGATCGTGGCTGAGGAGGAAGTTCGTGAGGAGGGGCTTCGGACGAATCGTAAATGGCAGAGGTCGGGAGAAACCCCGATTACTGCCCCTGCCAGCGAGGTGCCGATCGCTAGGGGTGTTCAAAAATACCCGACCCGAACTACCCGGCCCGAATACCCGATGACCCGAACTAAATATTTCGGGTATTTTTAAAATTTTTAAATTTTTTTGCCGTGCACCACCAAAAAGTCATATAATTGGGCGGGTCATGGGCCGACTTGTTGCGTAAATTGGTGCGAAAACACGATTATTTTTAATAATTAGTTTTTTTTATAAATTTAATTATTTAATTTGCAATTATATGAAATTTTATCTTTCAACTAATATGAAATATATTTAATATGAGAATACATGTTAATGTATTTTCACTCATGGTATTTATTCTCACTAGTTTGGAAATTTATAAAATCTTTAAATAAAAATAATATATTCTCTCATATATATAATTAAATATTGAATTAAGCATAATTATATAATAAAAAAATGATATATATAAAAATATTTAGTTAGTTTTGAAATTTACTTATTGTACGGAAAATATTTATAATGTATTTAGTACTAGAATTAATTTATATAATAAATTTTAAAATAAATTTATATTAAAATTACAAATTATTTATAAAAATTTAAAATTAGTGGTATTAAATTTTGGGCCGGGTACCCTATGACCCGACCCGAAAAAATAGGGTACCCGCTTTTTCGGGTACCCGACTTTTCGGGTCGGGTCACGGACCGAATTTTTCATTACCCGAAAAACCGGGTACCTGTAAATTCGGGTACCCGAAAAACCGGGTACCCGGTTATGAACACCCCTACCGATCGCCGCGCCTCCGATCACCGTTATCCCTCCGGAGAATGAGCCGCCCTCTGCGGCTTTTATGCGAGAGATGGCGATCGCTGACGCTGAGACTCCTCGAGGGAAACCGTTCTTCGGTCGCGACCCCGAGAGGGCTGAGAGGTAGATTGCAATTTTGGGTTGAAACTTGCAATTGCGTAGGAGTTGTGTTAACTTTGTTGTGGTTGTGATGCAGGATCCGTAAAGTTGATCCAACCTGTCCGCCGATGGTGGTGGATTTCCTGGCGAGCCGATCTCCTCGCCAGTCCTGTGACATCCCGCAATACGTCAGCAAGGCCGCTTCTGCTCTGCTGAAGGCCTGGACGACCGATCTAGATGCGATCGCTCGTCAGCGATCGGGGAGTACGATGCAGGCTGTTCTCGCCCTTTCTCTCCAGACGGCGACCATGGATGTCCAGGTTGCGCAGGAGTTTGAGGGGCGACCTTCCACTATTTGCCTGCAGGCGGATCTCGAGGCGGCTCGGAAAGAGAACGCCGAGTTCGCCGACAAGATTGTGGCGATGGAGAAGGACTCTTTGGAGGCAGCTAAGCGGGCGAGCCAAGAGCTTGAGCTGGCGAGGAAGGATGTCGAGATGTCTCGGTTGACGGTTGATCGATTCCGAGACCGAATGACAGATGCCGTCCGGGCGCAGAAGGTCGCTGAGACGGAGGCCGATCGTCAGAGGGTGATGATCGCTCGGTTGACTAGCGAGCTGGCGGAGTCGAAGGAGAAGATAGCTGCTAGGGAGGCCGAGCTCCAAGGCGCGCAGAAGGCGGTGGCGGAGCTGAAAGGCGAGGTAGAGGCGACCAAGGCCGATCCCTTTCAAAACTTGGAGTTTGTCAGCGAGTTCGCCTATTATATGGCGTTCGCCGACTCGATCCGGGCTGCTAAGAAGGGAGGTTTGGAGGTCGGCCCTCTTGCTGAGAACTTCAAGTCGTACGCGTTGGAGCATCCTCTCCATTCCGCTTTTTCCTTGCCGATCTTGGATCTTGCGGATATCGGCGTGGACTTGAGCTGGTATCCGACTCCGGACAATCTTGCTCATCCCGACGCTCCGGAAGATGGGGGGACCGCACCGGATGCTGATGGCGAGGGCCAGGCAGGGGCCTGAGGCGCTTCATTTTTGATGTTTTAGCTTATTTCCTTGTAATTCGTAGCTTTCTTTTTGTAACATTTTGGTCTTCGGGCGACCATGTATTTTGATCCTTCAAGCAATGAAATGAATGTTTGATTTTCTGACTTATCAGTTGAATGATTGTTATTTTTGAGCCTTTGTTTGACTTTGTACAAATGTGTGAGGAGAGATCGTTGCGAGGGTAGTTCCAAATGAATTGATAAACTCATAAAGATAACTTTTACAACAAATTCGATCACTGCACAACATCTGAAAAATGACGATCTCCGTATCTGGTTGAATCGGGACGATCGTCGTATAGGTAGTCCGCACTCTTCCCCCTTGTTTTTGTTCACTTAGTGAAAGTAAGGGGATGAAAATAATTCGTTGAGTGAGCGGTCTTCAACTTTGTCGAATCCTCGAGGACGGTCGTCCGTCTTGAGGAACCGTGCACGATCGCGGAGTTCGATGGACCGACTCCCTGATCATGTCTTGATGCGCGAAGACATTGAGTGTCTCGTGACTCACTTTATTATGAGGGTCCTCTGTTAGGCTGCGCCTCGCCTCGTATTTAAACGAAGGGCGTGCGGTCTCGGTCTAGAGGAGTCCTTGCGCGGTGCAGCATCGGATGATTCAACTCCACGCCCGCGGCTTGTTTAGCTCTGCTTCCACCTCGGCCCACCATGAAGATGGCGAACCTCGACGGTGTACGTTGATACAGGGGTTGTGGCACGTCGCATTGTCCGGGTTCACCATGTTAGATGATGAACCTTTGAGGGCGAGCGATCGTGTCCACTGATTAATTTTGGAGGGCCCTCAGACTACGCCGGCCTCGTATTTAAACGAAGGGCGGGCGATCTTGGCCCAAAGGGACCTTGCATGGCCTAAGCAGTCGGTTCCATCGACCACCAGGACCATGGTTGCACTCTTCCACCTTGGATCGTCATGTAGATGCCGACCTTCGACGGTGTACGTTGTGCGGGGGAGGCGATCTCGTGCTTTAGTCCATCATGTTAGATGGTGAACTGTAGATGGCGAGCGAGTCCTCCAGTTTCTTAAATAAGGAGGGAGATCGGGGAGACTTCCGAGGTCCCCTTCTCTTGATTGAAGCATGTAGAGACGGTCGCCGAGGTTGATTCAGGGGTCGGCTCGTATGAGCTTCCCAACCTGTTTCGTGTTCGACTCGGACGATCGTGTATAGAGACTGGTAGGGGCTTCGGCTAAGCCAATAAGCTGTCCAACTTGCCCTCCTCGAACAATCTCCAGAGCTGTTTGAGGAGGTCGCTGCATTGGTTGGTGCTGTGACCGGGACTCTTATGGTAGGCACAATATTGATTGTTGTCCAGGTGACCGTGGTCCCTTATCGCCTTTGGCTTTTTGAGCTTTTCGTGCCCCTTGATGGCATAGAAAATATGTGCCGGAGTTCGGTTGAGCGTATGGAGGATATGGGCTTCCATGTCCTCGAAGGCCTTGAGATCTCCGGGTGGCTTGGCGATCGCCTTCTTTACTTTGGCGATCGTTATCTTCTGGACAGGAGGTGGCGTTTCCTCGCCTAGGTGGAGGGTGAGTAGCCTTTGCCTGGCCAGAAAGTTGGCAGCCTTAGCGCGGAAGATCGCGTAGGTTGGGGGAATATCCTTGGTGAGATGTCTAAACATGGGAGAATGACCGTAGAATCCCCCCATGACCGAAAAGAGAGCGAGCTCGTCACTGATGGGTTCGCCGGTGAGGATGATTTCGTCTACTCGGTCGATGTAATCTGCATCGGTTTCGTCTTTCCCCTGCCTGATTTTCATCACGCGGTGGGGGCCTTCTGGTCTGGCGACCTTGGTGGCGAAGTATGACGTGAATTCATTCGCCAGTTTCTTAAAGGAGGTGATTGATCGTGGTGGTAGTGAGGCGTACCACCTATGGGCCAGCTCGCCCAATGTTAACGGGAAGATCCGGCACTTGGTTGCATCAGATGCCCCACACCCAGTCATGTAGATTCGGAATTTACTCAGGTGGGTTTCGGGGTCCGATCTCCCTTCATACAGATGTATTTTGGGAGGAGCGATCGTTGGTTGTACGGGGGCAAGCTCGATGTGGACCGCGAGTGGCTCGGTCGGCCCGGTGATCTTTCTGCTGGCGCTTGTCCCAGTGTCCAAGAGTGCTTTCATCTCGTCGAGCTGGCGCTGTATAGCGGCCATCGCCGTGGCCTGGACGCTCGCGGCTCGACGCTCGGAGCGGGAGCCGAGGCGATCGAGTACTGATCCCCTGGCGATCGGGGCGGGAGTCAGACGGCTGACCTGCGTTCGGCTGTGAGTTGGATAGACCGAACTCCTGGTGATGGATTCAGATTCCGTCTTTTCGTGGTTGGAAACAGGATGCCCCGGTCGCCAGGATGGGTCGCGCCCCAAGCGATTGAATACGGATCCGTCCGGTCGTGCGAGAGCCTTTTCTCGTGAATTGGGGCTTTCTGACGATCGCTCGCTCAGTAGCCCGTTGAATTTCCGTTTTCCCATGCGGCGGACGATCGAGGGAGTTATCGCGGGCGACGCGCATGCTCTCCGTCGCTCCTCTAGGATGGTCATAGCCTCCTCGATCTGTTCCTCGGTTTGGAACTGATTGAGTGAGAGGTTGGGGCCATCTCTCGGGTGCGGGATCGAGAGTCTCGTGTTGCTGCGGCTTCCCCCTGTCGTCGGCTGGGGTTCGGATTGAGCCGGGATATGGTGTCCGGCGGTTCGGAGAGCGGCTCTCTTCGATGTACCGGCGGATGTCATGATTCTGAAGGTTTTCTTTGAAGCGCAGTGAGTGTCACTTCAAGTATATGCCCCGAGAACAGTGAGTGTTCTTCGGGACGGTAGGAATGAAAAATGAAGGTATAGATCCCCTTCCTGTAGCGCCAATTGTTGTTACCCAAAATATTATCCGGAGATAGATATTGCTGGAATGGATGGATAGCAAACAAATGCGAGAACACTTCCGTGAGAAAGAGAAATAACACAAGATTTGTCGGGGTTGTTAGTCCCGGGCTTGAATGCTCTCGCGAGATATTATTAATACTAATATTCGGGGATACAAGTACTAATGTAAGAATACAATTACAATGAGTGTAAAGATTCTTGTTATCTTAGCTAGTGAGCGTGTAGATTGCCGGAAGAACCAGATGTGATGCTCTGTGAGTTCTTGTAACAAAGGAGATGAACAGTCGCGGCGGTGAGAGATCGACAGTGTCTCACGGCGAGTATTAGCTGGATGCTTGAGCTCCTGGGCTTATGAATCTCTTGGAATCTATCTTGTGGAGACTTCCGGCTTCTGCCGATCGTCTTCTGGATGAGGGATTCGGAGAGAGAAGTCCTGAGATGGATTCCGGCGAGAAAGGAGGGAGCTTGATGGTATGTGTGTTCTTCTGTATTTCCGCGAATGAATTCGGAATGTAGGTGAATGAATTCTGAACCTTTTTCCAGTAGGAGGAGGTTCTCTATTTAAAGGACTTGGATCTGCCGGGCGATCGCCTTTGCTGTATTATCATAAGCGGGCGATCGCCTTTTAGCACATGGGCTTGTCTCCTTAAAGTATGCAGGAGTTGCTGGCAGTCAATCGCGCGGTCCAATGAGAAGCCTGCACGCGTCTGAGTCGCTGTCACGGACGGTCCCACCTCGTGCCTTTCGGCGGGCTTGTCGGTAGGTAAAACCGTCTTAGTCAGAGACAGCTGTTGGTGGTCAATGATCCGCAAAATACGGATCTTATCTCGGATCTGCACATGGATGCTGTACTGAGATCCAGTCTTCGTAGACTTTGATGGACGATCGTCTCTGTCCGGGGCGTAGGTCGGTTGTCCTTATCCGGGTACTTGAGTCGATCGCCGGACGCCAAAGGGCGATCGCCTTGAGAGTCGATCGCTAGATACTTGATGGTGGTCTGGTATCTTCGATTAGGCGAGCTAGATATAGTTTGACTGGTGTTGACTCGGTCGCTCGGTATTATAATCGATCGCCTGTCGGGATGAATAAATCTTGACACAACAAGTCGTCCGCTGCCGAAAGTCGCGACCCGATCCAGCCCAGCCAGTCCGATCCGGTTCAGAATCTCGGAGCAAAGACCCGACATCGACTTAATTTATTTTCTGAAACCGCCAAAATTGCGCCCCCGGTTTCACGTCGTCGCATCGAGTACCAATCGGTAGATCGAAGCACACCACAAATTCATCCATATCACGTGCCTAATTTTATAATTGAGGTAATTATCTGAACTTGTCCCTATTCAATTCTCTGTTTTGGGAATTTTTTTTGGGGGGATATGGGTTATTGGGTTCTTTATCTTCCACGCTACTTTGCGGTGGATGAGACCGCGAGAGAAGTCGGTATCTCTGTGTGTCGAAGAAAACTGTGTGACGGTCCTGGGGGAGTCACGGAATTGTTGAAAGTCGATACTTGTGGTTGTTGCATACACCACGTATCTGGGTGGGATTTGATATCGTCGTTTTTGTCTACTTTATTAAACCACAATTAAGGGAAGTACATCGAGTAACGTTTATGTTACACGCTTTTAAAAGCATCGATTGTGACCGTTTACATTGTCACTGAAAATCAACAAGACTAACTTCCTCTTGTTTATATCTTGAGATGGCACAAAGCTCCAATATTTACCCGGAGTCACGGAATTGTTGAAAGTCGATACTTGTGGTTGTTGCATACACCACGTATCTGGGTGGGATTTGATATCGCCGTTTTTGTCTACTTTATTAAACCACAATTAAGGGAAGTACATCGAGTAACGTTTATGTTACACGCTTTTAAAAGCATCGATTGTGACCGTTTACATTGTCACTGAAAATCAACAAGACTAACTTCCTCTTGTTTATATCTTGAGATGGCACAAAGCTCCAATATTTACCCGGAGTTCGACATCCTTGACCATGCTGGTAAGGAGTACCATAGGTGGGTCTCAAATGTTCGTTTGGCGTTCGTCGGTAAGAGATTTACTACCACCATCTTTCCCTCTAATGAGCCTACCGCTCAAGAACCGAGCGAGGAAACCAAGGCTAATGCACTGATATACTTGCGTAGACATATACATCCGTTGTTGAAAAAGTGTTACATGAATTTGCAAACCCCCAAAGAACAATGGGATACACTCGAACAACGGTTTAATAATGTGCATGATCAGCGCTTCCCCGAATTGCAACTTTAGTGGGAGCAAATCCGGTTTTTGGATTATGCGAATGTGGAGGCCTATAACTAGGGATGTCAATGGGTCGGGTAGGGTACGGGTATGCCTCCTCCATACCCTACTCTACTTGATTCGGATCGGGTTCGGGTATTGCCCATCGGGTAATCGGGTACCCAATGGGTATTCGGGTACCCGTATACCCTATATTTAAGAATATAAATATTATTAATATATATCATATATACATATAATGTAATTAATAAATTCAATTTAGTATAATAAATATTTAAAATATAATATTTTATATAATAATAGATATTATTTATAATACAATATAATATTTATGTATAATATATAATAATAATATATTTATATAATTCAAATGGGTACGCGGGTCGGGTAATCGGGTCGGGTATTCGGGTAATATACTATACTCATACCCTACCCATACCCGACCATAAAATTTCGGGTTCGGCTGAAACCCGACCCGATTTCGGGTTTATCCGACGGGTAGGATCGGGTACAGATAAAGTTGACATCCCTACCTATAACCAAGCCATCCTCGATCTTCGCACTGATCTTGGTTTTTGTGGTGTCAAGAAGTCTGTTCAAGACTTGATCGAGAAAACTCTTAACATGTTTTCCGTGGGAGCAAGTGTGATTGCTCATCAGCTGCGCGTTGCCTATGAGGAAGGGAGAATTAAAAATTTTAGTGACCTTATCTCCCATCTCGCGAAAAAAGAAAGGCACTATCAGATCATTCTCACCAGCAATGCGCACCCAGCTGGTACGGAGCCGATTCCGGAAGTGAATTAGGATACCCACAGGAAAGGCACCACGACAAAATAGAAAAGGCAATGCTACTCAGTTTTTGCAAGCTCCACAGGTGCATGACTCGAGCAGGCGAGGGAAAAGACCAGGTCGTCGTTCCAATGTGTGGAATAGGTAAGGTGGCTCGGCCACGGGTCCTAGTGGAGCCCAACCACGTGGACCACCTCCTGCCGCCGGGATTGGACCCACTCCAAAGGAAGGCCAGAATTGCTATACTTGCGGCTCAAAGAAGCATACTTACCGCAATTGCAAGGCGCCAAAGAACATTCAAGCCTACTACAAGCACTATAAACATTACTTGACTCAAGAGTCAAATTACATGGAGGAAGATAATGAGAATACGGAGGTGAACCATATTGAGATCCCTCCTCTCACCATTGCGGACAAAGACCAACATTTGGATGTTGCTGACTTTGACTAGATCATTGTAGTTTGACTAGTCTTTACGCTTTGGTTATGTTTTGTCTTGTTTCTAGTTTTCTTTCGAGAACTACTTCGGGGTTTTCTATGAATGTAATAAAGTTGGACATGATGAATAAAATTCTTTTAATTTTTGTGATTGTGCAAAAACAAATTTTATTTTTCCCTTCAAAAGCATGTTTGGTTTATTACAAAATAATTGCTCAGTAAAGAATTGCTTGGTTAATTTGATACATTGGTGGATTTCATCAAAACTTTTGATCAAGACTAGGCGCATCCTCCTTGGTATTTGTTTATGCTTTGAAAATTCAAACGGAATCAGTGGTTTTTAAACAGCCTTAGCTGTACCGACATTCCTACTTTCTGTGCAAGTCTACCAAGTTGGAGTTACCGAAAGGATCATTAGTCGAGATATAAATCGAACACCCCGATGCGTTTTGAAGTGTTTAAACGCTCTTATGGCCATCATTGCCATAGTATTGTATCAACAATAATGCCTTTGAAAAAGGTTTCAACCTTGCTCTATCACTCAACAATAGGGAAATACCAAAATAGCAACTTGAAACGAGCACTGCGATCTGAGTTTAATGATCCAGAAAGTGCACGACCTATGGACAGAAAGATACGGAAGTCTAGTTCCCAGAACAACTGACCGTTCATCCATAGACTTCTTAACAAAGAAGTTATTGCTATTTTAGTGAACAAAGGTCAAGCTACGCGGAAATTATTTCCAGCGATTGTGCTAAACTTTGATCCTAACCAACTTGGTCGAATTTCCCCAAACTCGAAGTTAATGAGTTTTCGCTATGTCTTTCATCACAAGACTAATCGAGTTTCATGTCTTATTGTAGATGTCTCGTGGCGAAATTGAGTGCCTTGCTGATAGTGGAACAACCTACACTATTCTTCGGAATAGGCAATTATTTAAGGATATTGTGCCATATATATCCTTAGTGACAACAATGATTGATTCCTCCCAAGTAATTCAAGGGAGGGGGCCTGCTCATTTCTTGCTATCTAATGGTACGCATATTAATGTCACAAATGCTCTCTATGCCCCAAGAGCAAACCGAACCTTGCTAAGTTTTAGGGACATCCGTGCCAAGGGTTATCACCTTGATACACATTGTGATAATGGGATAGAATTTTTGTGTGTTACTCTGGCACAATGCGGAAGACACCGCGTTCTCGAGACACTTATGAGTCTAAGTAGTGGTTTATACCAGAGTACAATAAGGGTTATTGAATCTTACGCTGTGAGTCACGAACTTTGTGATTCCGAAGCATACCAATTATGGCATGACCGACTCGGTCACCCTGGACGCGATATGATGATTCGCATCTTGAAAAACTCACACGGTCATTCATTTTTCAAGTCCAGAAAACAATTGGAAGCACCACTCGATATCAACATTGATGTGAGTGAGTCTGATACCGTATCATCGGGATTAAAGATCGCACCCCCTGATAAGGTTGACAGTGCATCTTTCGTAAATCCCGAGGCTTCCGTGGTAATTTCCAATGCCCATAAATCGTTTTGTAAAGCCTGTTCACTAGCAAAGTTGATACCTTCTCCGTCCTTTGCTAGAGACTCAACACAAAATATTCGTTTCTTACAAAGAATTCAAGGGGACATTTGTAGACCTATTCAACCAGAGTGCAGACTATTCAGATACTTTATGGTTCTGGTTGATGCATCGATACGATGGTCACACGTCGCTCTGCTATCCACAAGAAATGCTGCATTTGCTAAACTCCTAGCACAAATCATCAAGTTACGGGCTAACCACCCCTACTTTCCAATCTCGTCATTAAGATTGTACAACGCTGGTGAGTTGTCATCAAAGTCCTTTGACGACTATTGCATGTCGATTGGGATTGAAGGTGAACATCCCGTCCCCCATATTCATTCGCAGAATGGCCTTGCTGAGGCTATGATTAAGCGGTTACAGCTTATCGCCCGAGCATTGGTATTGCGCACCAACTTGCCGATTTCTGTAACATTCTAATTTTATTTAATATTTAAATCTTGAAAACATCCATATTTTTTTTTACAACTTTAATTATCTTAATTTAAAATTTTCCCTTAAATAAAATAATCATATGCGGAAGCTATATAATATCACATAAATATCATTTAGAAGAAGGACTATATATTTTTTATTTTTTTTTACAAAAATTCAAAGTCAACTTTTAGTGATTAAATAAGTTTAAGCTATTAACGGGAACTCCAATTTAAAATGCAATCAAAATATTAAGTACAGAATTTATACTACGTCTAATTACGTAAGATTATACCATCTATAGAAAATAAGGCAATTGCTAACGTTCGCAAAATATTCAAATTACAATTTGAAATATTCTTCGTAAATTAAAATATAATTAATAATATTAAGAGTTCGATAATTATATTGATACCATCTTCCACCAGTACCGCGCCCGCTTCATTAACCTGAAAACATTTTAAAAATTCGGGGTAAGCTTGAGCTTAGTGAGGCTATACATGTCACATATGAATATATCACGAATAATTGAACACATAAATATTTTTGTTCTGTTTTTACGTGTATTTCTACACAGAGTACTCGGAGCCCGGAGGCGATCTGAGCCCGAAGGCTAATTGAGCCCGAAGGCTAAATGTTCTGTGTACTGGAAGTACAATTTTTCTGTTCTGTCTGTATGACATGATAAATCACATCATAAATAATATATGTCAAATAACATGTAATATACATACGAGACATGTAATTTTGTAGAAAATAAGTGAAAAAAAAAACCCCACCTCAAATACAGCGCTTAACTAAATATAGATGCTCGACTCGCAAAATCTTAGGCCCGAAAGTTCTCGTCGTTATCTACAATAAAATAATTTAATATTATCACTCAAGTATGAAAATTTAATAATACAAACTAAATTAAAATATTTGAATTTGATTTAAAAAGATGTATTTTGAGATATTAAAAATTGAATAGGGATAAAATCAAAAATAAAAGAACTTAGGGGCTAAATTGAATTTTTGGATGGAAGTATTGGATATAAAATCCAACACTTAGGTCAATTTTATCTCACGAGCCGCCTTCCCTTCTTTGCTCTCTGCCCCCATCATCTCTCTCTCTCTCTCCCTCTTCTTCCGCTTCAGCGGCTCTTCTTATTCTTTCTTCTTTTTTTCTCACTTTTCTTCTCTTCTCTGCTCTTCTATTTTCTAAAAAAAAATTCACAAACACACACTCGGCTCTACAACTGGACTCAAAGCAGATCGGAAAAAGGGAAGGTAGGGGGTGCGGCGATGGCGGAGGGCCGCGACTGCAGGCGGAGGAGACGCGAGTGGTGACGGATTTCCTAGACTGGAAAAGGGTTTTCGACTATTCGGGTCTCAAGCCCCGACTCGAATGTGGAGTACAGCCGATTCGACTGGTTTCAGTCGATTTTCATTATTATTATTTTTTTTCTCTGGTTTGGATTTCGGGCTGGGACATGGAGTTTGGTTTCTGGCTTTGATTCAGAGATTTTTTTTTTGATGCTACGAAGAAAATGGCAAAGATGAAAAAAAATATTACAGAAAGAAAAAATCGGGACTTTTGATCTTTTCTTACCTTCTGCTGGAGATGTTTGGAATGAAAAATTCTGAAGTTGATTTGTATTATATATTGTTTAGGAGAAGAATTAGAAAAGACACAAATTAATTGTCTTAATTTGGTTAATAATTGAGTGATGAATGCTGTGAAATGAATTTTCATTTAAGAATGAAAATTAAGATGGAGTGGGAGATCCGTTTCTGATGGAGGTGAAACTGAAAGGACAATTATTGTTGGGTTGGGCCAAATGATAATTGGACTGAATTTTAATAGATCGGTTAATATTGTGTTGGACTAATAAATGGGTTCTCAATTAAAATTAAATCTGTAAATAATTTAACAACAAAAATAATAATAATAATAATAATAATAATAATAATAATAATAAAATTTATGGATATTACATTCTACCCTCGTTGAAAAATTTTCGTCCTCGAAAATTAGTATCATACCTTGATTATAGAAATCAGGATAACGAGCTCGAAACTCTTCCTCGCGTTCCCAAGTAGCTTCGTCTCTTCCATGATGATTCCACTACACTTTAATCAATGTGATATCTTTGTTTCTCAATTTGTGAATTTTCTTCTCGAGTATTGCACTTGGTAGCTCCTCATACGTTAAATCTCTGTTAACGTTCAGATTCGCGTAGCTGATTACATGACTCGGATCGTGTGTATATTTTCTGAGCATAGAGACATGGAATACATTGTGTACTGAAGCAAATTCGGGTGGTAAAGCGAGACGATATGCTAAATCTCCAATTCATTCAAGAATTTCAAATGGTCCGACAAATCTCGGTCGAAGTTTTCCCTTTTTACCAAACCGAAAAATTCCTTTTATTGGGGCCACCTTTAAAAATACTTTATCTCCAACATCAAAATGTAACTCCTTTCTACGCTTATCAGCATATGACTTCTGTCGGTCCTGAGCAATTTTAATTCTTTCTCGGATCATCTTAATTTTTCTGACTATTTCCTCAACTAACTCAGGTCCCAATACTTTTCGTTGTCCAACTTCATCCCAATACAATGGAGATTTGCATTTTCTTCCATATAGAGCTTCGTATGGTGCCATCCCAATTGTGGCTTGATAACTATTATTGTAGGCAAATTCTACCAAAGGTAGCAGCGATTCCCAATCACCATTTGCATCCACTATGCATGCTCTCAGCATATCTTCAAGGATTTGATTCATTCGCTCCGTTTGTCCATCTGTTTGAGGATGGTAAGCAGTGTTGAAATTTAACTTTGTTCCCATAGCTTCATGCAAACTTTTCCAAAATCTTGAAGTAAAACGAGGGTCTCTATCTGACACTATTGATGCCGGAACTCCATGTAATCTCACTATCTCCTTGATATACATTTGTGCGAACTGATTCATCTTAAATGTCATCTTGACTGGCAGAAAATGAGCAGATTTTGTCATTCTGTCGACAATCACCCAAACCGCAGTATTTCCTTTAACAGTTGTGGGTAAACCGACTACGAAATCCATGGCTATATGTTCCCACTTCCATTCTGGAATTTCAAGTGGTTTGAGTAATCCTGATGGTCGTTGATGTTCGGCCTCGACTTGTTGACAAGTCAAACAACTCTCCACAAATTTCCCTATATCATTCTTCATTCCTTTCCACCAAAACATTTTCTTGAGATCTTGGTACATTTTCGTACTGCCTGGGTGGGCAATATATGGCGTACTGTGAGCCTCGATTAAAATCTCCTTTATCATACCCTCATATCCGGGCACACAAATTCTCCCTTCGTACATCAAGGTACCATAACTTGCTATTCCAAAACCCTTATTGTCTGCAGATATGGCCAAGTCTTTCATTCTACTTAATATCTCATCCTGGGATTGAGCTCTCTTAATTCTTTCCCGTAAGGTTGGTTGAACCACTAGAGCTGATAAAATTGATATTGTTCCCTTTGGTCTAACAACTTCAATATTCAATTTCGAAAAATCTTGAACGAGTTGTTCTTGAGTAGTGAGCATATTGCACAATTCTCCTCTCGTCTTGCGACTTAAGGCATCTGCAACTACGTTGGTCTTGCCTGGATGATACTGGATCGTGCAATCATAATCTTTCACCAACTCAAGCCACCTTCTTTGCCTCATGTTTAGCTCCTTCTGAGTAAACAAATACTTCAAACTTTTATGATCGGTAAAAATTTCACACTTTTCACCGTACAAGTAATGCCTCCAAATCTTTAGCGCATGAACTACAGCGGCTAATTCTAGATCATGAGTAGGGTAGTTTAACTCATGTTGTTTAAGCTGTCTGGAGGCGTATGCAACCACCTTTCCATGCTGCATCAGAACACAGCCAAGACCTTGCTTCGACGCATCACTGTATATTACAAAATCCTTGGTAAGTGCGGAATCGTTAACACAGGTGCTGTCGTCAACCTTTTCTTTAATTCTTGGAAACTCGCTTCACACTTATCATTCCATAAGAATTTCTCCCCTTTTCGAGTCAACTTCGTCATAGGAGCTGCTATCTTTGAGAAACCCTCGATAAATATCCTGTAGTAACCGGCTAAACCTAGGAAACTTCGAACTTCATTTGCATTCATAGGTGCTTCCCAACTGTTTATTGCTTCGATCTTGACTAGGTCGACTTCAATCCCCTGAGCGGTCACCACATGACCGAGAAATACTACTCGGTCAATCCAAAACTCGCATTTCTTAAACTTCGCATATAATTTCTCGTTGCGAAGAGTCTCCAATACTATTCTTAAATGTTCCTCATGTTGTTTCTCATCTTTAGAATACACCAAAATATCATCAATGAATATAATAACGAATTTATCCAAGTATTGGTGAAATACTCGATTCATCAAATCCATAAATACGGCTGGGGCATTACTTAGTCCAAAGGGCATTGCTACAAATTCGTAGTGCCCATATCTTGTCCGAAAGGCCGTCTTAGAAATATCCTCCTCCTTTATTTTCAATTGATGATATCCCGACCTCAGGTCGATCTTAGAGAAAATTCCTACTCCTCTAAGTTGGTCAAATAAATCCTCGATCCTTGGCAACGGATACTTATTTTTAATTGTGAGTCGATTTAACTCACGATAATCGATACACATCCTTAATGTACCGTCTTTCTTCTTGACAAAAAGAACTGGTGCTACCCATGGGGAAACACTTGGACGAATAAAATTTAAGTCCAGCAACTCTTGTAGTTGAACCTTCAATTCCTGTAATTCTTTTGGCGCCATCCGATAGGGAGCCTTTGATACCGGTGCTGCTCCAGGTATCAAGTCAATTGTGAACTCTACTTGTCTATCAGGTGGAATTCCTGGCAAATCTTGAGGAAACACATCTGGAAATTCCTTCACAATTGATACATCTGAGACTGACAATTCTTGTCTTTCTGTACCAACTATGTTCACCAGGTATCCTTGACATTTACCTCTTTTAAGCAATTTAATTGCTTTCATGGCGGATATAAATCTATGTGAGGTACAAGTCTTTGCTCCGAAAAACGTAGTCTCCTTATTCCCAGGCAAGACTAGAGTTATCTCTCTCTCATAACATTTAATGATAGCTCGGTACTTTTTCAACCAATCCATCCCTAGGATTATGTCGAAGTCTTTCATATTAATCACGTATAGATCCGCATCCAAGTTATTCTCATTCAAATCTATAGGTGTATTTCTAACCATAGAATCAGCACATATTATTTTACCGGATGGTACGCTAACCTCTAATGGTTCTTTTACTCTAATGTCTTTACTTCCAGTTAGAGCATGAAACTTCTTAGACATGAATGAATGGGTAGCGCCAGTATCAAAAAGTACTAATGCAGGTATATTAAATACTGTCAACATACCTGTCATTGTATCTGGGTTTCCTTCAGCATCTTTCAGGCTCATGGCAAACACTCGTGCCCTACCCCCAGAAGTTTGACCTTCTTTTCCGACTGGGCAATCATAAGATGTATACCCTGATTGCTTGCATCGATAGCATTTTCCCTGACCCGCCAGGCATACTCCTCCGTGATTCTTTCCACAATTTGTACATGAAGGTTTCTCGGCCTTGACGCTGGGCTTCGCTTTTCCTTCAATTCTGCCTTGCTTACTCTGACCTTGAATGTCATTCTGACTTCCAGTCTTACCTTGGTTATGGCCTTGCCACTTCCTCTTACCAGAGCTCTCAACCTGTTTACGGTCCAAATCCTGACTCGAGAAAATCTCTTGAGCTCTCTTGACAGTTTATGCATAAGATAGGTCACTGTGGCTCTTGAGAATATGCCTTATTCCCGGTCGGAGACCATCCAGGAACTTGCGAGATTTTTCCATGTCAGTGGACACAAAACGTGTCGCAAATGGGCTCATGTCGGTAAATTTCCGTTCGTATTCAGTCACAGACATTCCTTCTTGCTTGAGATCCCAAAATTCCTACTGTTTTTGTTCACGATAATGCCTCGGGTAATACTGTTCTCTGATTATAACCTTGAACTCGTTCCAAGTTAGGGCCGCACGCTCCTCTTCTGGACGAGTCCTCCAGTAGCTCTCATACCAACGGTCGGCTCCTTCCGTAAGCTGATATTCAGCACAGATTACTCGTTGTGCATCCGATCAGCCTAAAAGTTCGTTCTAACGATCGAATCCATTCTTCCACGAAAGTAGGTTCTTCCTTTCCAGTGAATGCTGGGGGGCCGAAGCGACGGAATTGTTCCACCACTTGGTATTGGTTTACAGCAGGTATCTCAACGTTGTTTTCTCGTTCTCCGCCCTCCATTCATAGCACCTTCGTTTCCTCCTCTCCCAGTGCGTGGCCTCCTTGGAAACATTTTCCTAATGTTCAAAATTGCGATTACTGGTAAGATTCTACGTCTATATATTATTGCAAATTTTTATGAATATAGGCCATATTCGTGACTGGGAAAAAAATACATGTGAAATATAATCCCACTATTATGTATAATTATTTTAAATAGGAAATAAAGTACAATGTTGTAATCATAAATAAGATTATTAAAAATACCGGGATGCCCAATCCACGACAATTAATACTAAATAGTCGTATTTTATTCTCCAGTATAGATTATAACTTGGTTTGAATTCATGCCGAAGATGCCGAAGCCACACTGGCATCTTCGCTTGGATCTTCTTCTTCCTCTTCATCACTGTCGGAAACATCATCCAGACCACAGCGTTCTCGGAGCCACATTCGATGTAGCTCGGCCGAGAACTCCACAAAGTCGATCACTGGCGTATCTGAGGTCGAGGTAAAGTCCACCAAATTTAAGAGTAGCGTCCTAGCCCGGAGGCTCCAAGCAGTGGGAAGAGTCTCCATAAGCTTCACAACGGCAAGGTAGTCGGAAACTCCATCCCGCCTAACACGCACGAACTTTCTCGCCATAGTGTTAATATGATCGCCTACGTCGTGATGGTCTGGCCTTTGGTATTCTCGAAAAGTCCGAACTCTCGTGCTTCTCAACACCAATGAACATGAAGTTGATTTCCTAGCTGTTAATCTCGTGTGAGCCATCTACTCACATGGATTATTCTATAATGTGTAAATGCATTGACCAATAATATCGAACAATAATATTAACTGACTAATCGAGCATATCCATAATTTACAAAAATTGAGAATAATTCAAGATATATGCATATTTGAATTTCTGAATTAAAATATGTACCTGTTGAAGCTGGCGAAGTACCGTGGAATGATATTACTGAATAATATTTTTATATAGAAGGGTATACAAAATCATAAACTTCTCTGATACCACAATGTAACATCCTAATTTTATTTAATATTTAAATCTTGAAAACATCCATATTTTTTTTACAACTTTAATTATCTTAATTTAAAATTTTCCTTTAAATAAAATAATAATATGCGGAAGCTATATAATATCACATAAATATCATTTAGAAGAAGGACTATATATTTTTTATTTTTTTTACAAAAATTCAAAGTCAACTTTTAGTGATTAAATAAGTTTAAGGAATTAACGGGAACTCCAATTTAAAATGCAATCAAAATATTAAGTACAGAATTTATACTACGTCTAATTACGTAAGATTATACCAACATTCATAATTTATAGAAAATAAGGCAATTGCTAACGTTCGCAAAATATTCAAATTATAATTTGAAATATTCTTCGTAAATTAAAATATAATTAATAATATTAAGAGTTCGATAATTATATTGATACCATCTTCCACCAGTACCGCGCCCGCTTCATTAACCTGAAAACATTTTAAAAATTCGGGGTAAGCTTGAGCTTAGTGAGGCTATACATGTCACATATGAATATATCACGAATAATTGAACACATAAATATTTCTGTTCTGTTTTTACGTGTATTTCTACACGGAGTACTCGGAGCCCAGAGGCGATCTGAGCCCGAAGGCTAACTGAGCCCGAAGGCTAAATGTTCTGTGTACTGGAAGTACAATTTTTTTATTCTGTCTGTATGACATGATAAATCACATCATAAATAATATATGCCAAATAACATGTAATATACATACGAGACATGTAATTTTGTAGAAAATAAGTGAAAATAAAAACCCCACCTCAAATGCAGCGCTTGACTAAATATAGATGCGCGACTCGCGAAATCTTAGGCCCGAAAGTTCTCATCGTTATCTACAATAAAATAATTTAATATTATCATTAAAGTATGAAAATTTAATAATACAAACTAAATTAAAATATTTGAATTTGATTTAAAAAGATGTATTTTGAGATATTAAAAATTGAATAGGGATAAAATCAAAAATAAAAGAACTTAGGGGCTAAATTAAATTTTTGGATGATAGTATTGGATATAAAATCCGACACTTAGGTCAATTTTATCTCACGAGCCGCCTTCCCTTCTTTGCTCTCTGCCCCCATCATCTCTCTCTCTCTCTCTCTCCCTCTTCTTCCGCTTCAGCGGCTCTCCTTCTTATTTCTATCTTTTTTTTCTCACTCTTCTTCTCTTCTCTGCTCTTCTATTTTCTAAAAAAAAATTCACAAACACACACTCGGCTCTACAACCGGACTCAAAGGAGATCGGAAAAAGGGAAGGTAGGGGGGTGCAGCGATGGCGGAGGGCCGCGACTGCAGGCGGCGGAGACGCGAGTGGTGACGGATTTCCTAGACTGGAAAAGGGTTTTCGACTATTCGGGTCTCAAGCCCCGACTCGAATGTGGAGTACAGCCGATTCGACTGGTTTCAGGCGATTTTCATTATTATTTTTTTCTCTGGTTTGGATTTCGGGCTGGGACATGGAGTTTGGTTTCTGGCTTTGATTCAGAGATTTTTTTTTTGATGCTACGAAGAAAATGGCAAAGATGAAAAAATATTACAGAAAGAAAAAATCGGGACTTTTGATCTTTTCTTACCTTCTGCTGGAGATGTTTGGAATGAAAAATTCTGAAGTTGATTTGCATTATATATTGTTTAGGAGAATAATTAGAAAAGACACAATTTAATTGTCTTAATTTGGTTAATAATTGAGTGATGAATGCTGTGAAATGAATTTTCATTTAAGAATGAAAATTAAGATGAAGGGGGAGATCCGTTTCTGATGGAGGTGAAACTGAAAGGACAATTATTGTTGGGTTGGGCCAAATGATAATTGGGCTGAATTTTAATAGATCGGTTAATATTGTGTTGGACTAATAAATGGGTTCTCAATTAAAATTAAATCTGTAAATAATTTAACAACAAAAATAATAATAATAATAATAATAGTAATAAAAAAATAAAATTTATGGATATTATAATTTCTGCCTGGGATTATGCAATTATGCATGCGGCCATACTTATTCGCTTTCGACCCACTGCCAATCAACCATTTAGTGCGCACCAGTTGGTAACTCGATATGAGCCTGATATTTCACACTTACGCATTTTTAGTTGTGCAGTCTATGTGCCAATTACGCCTCCACGGCGTACTAAAATGGGTCCGCAAAGACGATTAGGTATATACGTTGGCTATGTATCGCCTAAAATTATCCGCTATTTGGAACCTTTGACAGGAGATCTTTTTACTACGAGATTTGCAGACTGTCACTTCGATGAGACAAACTTCCTGTCGTTATGGGGAGAGAGGAATCGAACGATTCCAGTTGAATGCCAAGAAATTGTCTGGTGTGCTCCCTCTTTGCCTCATCAAGATCCCCGCACGGCTCAATCCGAGCTGGAAGTGCAACGTATTCTCAGTCTTCAGAAAGTTGCGGATTCGATGCCCGACAGTTTTACTGATACTGCGAAAGTGACAAGATCTACCATTCCCACTGCGAATGTTTCTGTAAGGTTAGAAGTACCAGTTATAGGGCAAGGTTCATCCTCTCAAAGGACTGACATCCCCGACATCGACCTTAGTGGTGGACGGCTGCTTCGGCTGCTCTTATCCCTGCTCGAAAGAGGGGGAGACCAGTGGGTAGAAAGGATACCGAACCTCGAAAGAGAAGAGGAACGGAGGCACAAAATTCTCTCATTATCGACACAGTGACTCCGTCACACGAGATTATCTCTGACTACGGATATGTCCTCGAATCAACAATGGAATAATCGATGGACGCATCGGAAACTTTGTTGATGTCAGGGAATAAAGAAATCTTGATGCAATGTACGAGTGAATACGTACTATTGGACAGGTCGTCCATGCTAGTCAATGATGTTTTTGCCTACTCCGTCGCTCAAGAAATTATTGAAGACGAAGATGTCGCGCTTGGTTGCTGAATGTCAACGACGAGCCGATTGGCCGAAATAGAAAGACGCAATGCAAGCTGAACTAGACTCAATGGCTAAACGTGAGGTATTTGGCCGTATCGAGCCAGTACCCGTGGGCGTTAAACCAGTTGGACATGAGTGGGTCTTTGTTCGTAAATGCAATGATAAGAATGAGGTCAAGCGTTACAAAGCGAGACTAGTTGCCCAAGGCTTCTCGCAGCGCCCTGGCATTGATTACGAGGAGACATATTCTCCCATTAAGGACATCACACTCTCCGCTACTTAGTCAGTTTGGTAGTGTTCGAAAAACTGAATATGCAGCTTATGGATGTGGTTACAGCGTATCTTTATGGGGATCTAGATACGGATATTTAAATAGAAGTCCCCGAAGGGATTTCGTTGCCCAAATCAAGTAGCTCTAAGCCACGGAGCGCTTACGCTGTGAAATTGCGTCGTTCACTGTATGGGTTGAAACAATCCGAAAAGATGTGGTACAACCGCCTACGTGAATACTTGATCGGGATGGGATACGAGAACAGTGATATCTGCCCATGCATTTTTGTGAAAAGAATAGATACAGGATTCGTGATTGTAGCCATCTATGTAGATGACATGAATGTTATCGATACCATAGATGAGGTCAATGAAACGTCCCACTACCTTAAATCCAAATTCGAGATGAAAGACCTGGGGAGGACTCGATTATGCTTGGGCTTAGAGCTAGAACATCGAGATGATGGTATACTCATTCATCAATCTGCCTATGTCCACAAAATGCTCAGGCTATTTAGTATGGACAAGGCACATCCTCTTGCTACCCCCATGGTTGGTCGAAGTCTGGATATGAACAAGGATCCGTTTCGTCCTAAAGAGGAGGATGAAGAGGTCCTTGGAGCAGAAACACCGTACCTTAGCGCAATTGGTGCGTTGTTGTATCTGGCTCAACGTACTCGCCCAGACATCGCATTCTCTGTAAATCTGTTAGCGAGATTTAGCTCCGCTACCACGATAAAGCATTGGAATGGAGTAAAACACATATTTAGATACTTGAAAGGCTCTAGTGATCTTGGATTGTTCTTTCCATATGCAAGAGAGAGCGATATTCCGAAAGGAATTGTTGAGGTTAAGACGATGCATACCGATCGTCGATCTTCCTCTGATATTGCAGTTAAGCATGGAAGATTGACTACCAGAAGTGCTAATGCAAGTAAGCTTACCCCATATACACAGAATCCTAACAATATGTTAGTTAGATTTGTTGATGCTGTAATATCCGCAATTTTTGATTTTCGGTAAATTTCTTTTTTTCGGCCGGAGTCCGTTTTGACGACTCGCTCATGACCGTTTCGTCATTTCGAGAATGATTAATTCTGCACTTTTTGTCATCCGAGTTCGTTTCGATATCGTTTTGTTGAGTTCCGAGCTTTTTAGCGACTTTTCCGCACTTGAGTTCGATTCTTGCGAATCTCGTCCGAAACTGTTGTTTCGAGTTTCTCGTAAGTTCATTTAATGTTATTATTCATGTTGCGAGCTTTGGTTTGGTGTTTCGATCGCGTATCGTGATTTTCGGACATTTTGGGCCATTTTCGTAATTTCCCAAAGTTTTGGGTAATTACTTCCGTTCTCGAATTCCGAGACTTCGGGTGGTCGGAATTGTGTGTTCTCTTAGATTTTAGATTCGTCTTTGCGAGTACGTCGTAACCGTATCATCGATTCGTATTCAGGTTCGGGTTTCGGGGTCGTTCGGGCCGTCGGAGTTGGCCCCGGCCGAGTCATGGCCGGGCAATCTGGGCCCAGGCCGGCACTAGCCGAGTCACGGCCGGTAGTGCTCGGCAGCTTCTGGCCGAGCAGGCCGTACCTTGGGCCGCGACACATGCCGGCAGGGCCGCGGCACACTCTGTGGCATTTTTCGGCCAAACCGACTGTACCGGGTGCCGCGGCACACGCCGGCCGGGCCGCGGCACACTGCCGACCACTGGGAGCCATTTTTGGGCCTGTGCCGCGGCACACTCCCGCTGGGCCGCGGCACACTGTGCAGCCTATTTAAGGTCCTGCACACGGGTTTTTGGCCATTTTTTCTCCTTCTTCTCCTTCTCTTCCACGGCTGAGGGTGATCTTACCATGGAGCCATGTTGTTTAACAACAAATCCATGAAGTTCTTGAATTCATATCATCAATCAATCATCCGTTATCATCCTTTGATCCAGCGAATCAAGGTAATCTTCCTTAGAACCCTAATTTCGTGAATTTGGGGGTTTTTGCGTTTTTGTCCGATTCGTTCCGTATTATTGATTAATTCATGATGGGTATGATTAATCTTGGTAGTATTCTTGTGTTTAACATCATTTAATCCATTGTTCTTCGTCGAATCGAAGTATATTTCTTGATTTCCTTCAAATTGACTTTTTGGGGGATTTGTTCTCGATCTCGTTTTTCATCCGTTTTTGATGGATCGATTGTGGTTAAATGATGTTGTTAAACACGTTCTATGGATTGTATATCCATATTTAAACTTGGAATTCCGTTTTCGTGTTTTGTCGGGACGAATCGTGTTCTTGGCCGTTTTGGGGGGAATCCTTGAACCTTCGTCATTTGTTCTTTGAATTCAGCGGCTTTGGGTCGTACTTTGGAATTCATTTTCGTTGTTATTGTTTTCGTTCGTAGTTCATTGTTGTGGATTGTCGTTCGGTGGAGTCGGCGAGTTCGTATTCGGTTCGGGCCAACCTACTTCGGTCGATTCTCCGCGTTGTTCTTATTCGAGGCAAGTACCTTGTCCATACTATTCTTGTTTTGTGGATATGATAATTGGTGATCGTCCTGGTGTGTTTGTTTGTTTGTTTTGAATCGAGTTTTCAAAAGATTTGGTTAGCCTTGTTAAAGGCCCTCTTTCAAAACCGCGTGTGTTTTGTGATTGGTGTGTTTCATGAACGAGTATGTGACTCATGTGGATATGTTCGGTGTGTTTGTTCACTTGGTGTTGCGTGTGGATGTATATTGTTTCATTTCGGTTCATTGTGGTTTGACGTGGTGTTTTGCTAAGTGGTTGATGCCTCTGGGTGAATTGTTTGGATATCCTTGGTGTGATATGTTATTTGTGCATGATTGATTCGCTAGCCAGCTCGGGTGGGTCCGACGGGATCACGGAGTGGGATTCGTGGCTTCGTCCGGTCTGGCGACGTGTGGTGCTTGAGTATTTCGCTAGCCAGCTCGGGTGGGTCCGACGGGATCACGGAGTGGGATTTGTGGCTTCGACCCGGTCCTAGGCGATGTGAGTACTGTGTTTTGTGAATGTGTTTGCTCACCTCGGGAGGGTTCGACGGGACCACGGAGGGAATTCCAATGGCTTCGACCTGGGTTCACGAGTGAAACTTCAACGCTACGTGTGTATATTTTGTGATTGTTTTTCGCTCACCTCGGGAGGGTCCGATGGGATCACGGAGGGAATTCCATTGGCTTCGACCTGGATTCACGAGTGCGGTTGCTTATGTTTTGTGAATGTGTTTGCTCACCTCGGGAGTGTCGATGGGGCCACGGAGGGAATTCCATTGGCTTCGACCTGGATTCACGAGTGAAACTTCACGGGTGCGTGTGTATTTTATGTCCGTCGAGGATGCATGACGTGGGTTTTTAACCTTGTGTATTATGGTTGGTTTTATTTGCGAAAACAAAACCCTTGGGCTGTGACCCTGTTGATTTTTGGAAAGCGAAGGATTCGGTAATCCTAAATTGTTTCCTATTAAAACTCTTGATGGCAATTCAAACTGTTTTATAAATAGTTTTCCCTTGATTTGTGACCTTTCGATTTTAGAATGTTTTACCAAACTCTTGCCTCGGGAAGTACTTTTCGTCACGTTTAGATTTTTAAGGATTCCTGGTTATTGTTATTCGTGAAATGTGAATTGTATGGCTCGTATTTGCACTTTGTTCTTGCACTAGCAAAACAGTGGAGTTTTGCTAACCCCCGAGTATTCGGGGGGTGGATGTCTATTTTTGCATTCAGGTTTTGGAGCATAGCACAGGGTCGGCACGAAGGATGATGAAAGATGAACGATACTAATCACACGAGGATCCGTTGATGTCGTATTGGTCTAGTTGTATTTTCTTTTCCGCTGCAGTATCTTTTCCCCGTTGTACGTGAGTTTATTGTATTTTGACCCCTGCGTGGGTATGTGTTTGGAATTGAGTTGTATGTTATTATTGAATGACCAAATCGGTCTACCGAGTCATTTTAGCCTTAAAGGCGATGTTTAGATGTTTGATTTTAGTTACCAGCCTGGTAGATCCTCGAGGAGAGGGTCTACGGCGTGTAATATCCCTGAGTGGATTGGGGGTGTTACATAAATGGTATCGAAGCTTAGGTTGTGGAAACCTAGGCTGTCGGGACAGTGGTGTCTATTGAGTTTTGTCTCGTCGGATTTTGTCTGACTGAGTCGTGTCGCGACGCGTCGTCTGAGTTTGTTGGTCGTGATTAGTATCGTGGGGCGATCATCATATTCGTGTGACCTGTGACTGTAAGTTTCCCTTCTTTGTGTTGTGCCTCGTGTGACACGAGCTATTTGTATGATTATTTGTTAATTGATGGAATCCTCTTATGGATTTTTATTTCTTGATATGTGGTTATTTGACCCTCATATTCCGTTCATATGAGGAGTAGCGTTCCTGGATTGTGCATGTTTGACTTTATTTCTTTTATCCGCTGCGTGAGTTTTTTTTGTAATGGCTTTCGGTATTTTACCGACTAAGTTTTATTTCGGAAACTGATTCCTTTAACCGAGTTTTTGGCCTTGACCGTTTTGACGGTAGTTGGGTGTTTTCAAATGATTTTGTGAGTTTTTATAAGTACTACCGTCATCGGCCTTTTTGGGCATTTTTGTAATTGGTTTTTAGCGTGGTGGGTTCCGGCACGGGACCCACGACGCTATAATGTTCCGTATAATTACCCGAAATTTTTGGGCATTCTAGCCCATTGAATTATCTTTAAAAACCTTGAGTATCTTAGAAAAATAAATTTCGAGACGTACTTTTAAAATGAATTATTTTCTCGTGGTACATACAAGGTGCCGCAACATGTTTCAAAATTCTTCTACCTCGAGGACCAAAATGCTTTGAGATATTTTCAATGTTTTAGAAACACTTTTATTTAGACCTGAGGGTCGAATATTCTGAAAGTTTCCACTAAGAGAAAGTGTCCTCATTTTTATCAAATGCGAAATGGTTCTCCAAAGTCTCGATAACAATGTTTCACGTTTGTACTTTTTGAAAGGTGATACTCAAGATCAACTGGTGTTCTTCTAAATTATTTTCAAAATGAGGTTTTCGTTTTTAAAACCTATCCATTCCCGTTTGAGGGCTGGGTATGTATGTGTGATGTTCGCGTTGTCATTTTGATGTTTGCTCCTGAGTATGATCGAATTGGTGGTGTGAGCGTTGAGTCGTTTTCCACACATTTGTTGTGTTAGCCCCCTGTGAGAGGCGGGATGTTGGTGTTGAATATTGTCACCCCGTAGTGATTTCTGAGTTATCGCTCATGTGCGAACTGTTAGAGCTTGTTTGGTACGACCGTGTGCATCGGTGATTATTCCATTATGTGTCGGTTGTTTAAGGTCTTATTACCTTGCTCCCGTTTTTGTGAATTTCGTGGACAAGGTCGGAGGTAATACCCGTACTATTTTGACCTCGGTATTTTTCTCTTTATCCATTCTATCGACTCGCTCGTGTTCGTTGATACCTTATGAACTTGTTCTGTATTTCGGTTTCATCGTCTGAACGAACTGTGATCTTGTTGTGGGTCGATCTAGTTATCGCTGTGACTTTTTCGAGTTCAGTTCGATTCTTGTGAACCTTGTTCGGAAGTGACATCATTTGGTTCTATTAACTCTTCTATTCGACATAGATCGAATTTTGAATTTCTGTATTTTCGACTCTGTCGACTCGTTTATGTTCGTTGACATTTTCTGAACTTTCCCTATCCCTTGCTTTTATTGATCGAACGAGGGTGGTATTGTTTCGGGATAACTCATTTGTCGTTGTGACTTTTCAATCGCTATTCCCTTTCCGGTGGATCTTATGGGAATGCATGTCTTGTAGTTCTCACCAGATCATCCTCGGAGTTGTTGTTTGAATTTTATTATCCTTCGTGTTTCGGACATGATTGTTCGATTTTTGTTGTCTCGGTCGTTTGTTTGTTCGGTTTTTGTCCTCGTTTCGTGATTGTTGAGCATTCAGGCTCCTTCCTAATTCCCTTAAGTTCGGGAAATTAGTCTCGTTTTCGATCTTCCAACCCTTGGGCGGTGGAATTCCGTATTTGTCCAGCGATTGGCTCGCGTTTTGGTTGATGTACCGTTGGGTTGGTCAATCGTATTGATTTTCGTTCGTTGTGTTTTGTGATTGTTCGGATAATTGACTTGATTGTATTATCCATTTGATGACACTTGTCACTTGTTGGTTTTATTATACCCCTAACGGCGACGTTGTGTTGGTCGTCGTGGAGCGTGTTTTCACGCCGCATATTCCTTTGCGTTGCTTGTAACGTTTCGCCGATGGGCATAAGTTACGCGTTTCCTTGTGTATCTCGTTAAGTTTTCCTGGCGGGATATTGCTTCTCCCTACTTGTTTTAAGTTTCGGGACGAAACTTCTTTTAAGGGGGGTAGAATGTAATATCCGCAATTTTCGATTTTCGGTAAATTTCTTTTTTTCGGCCGGAGTCCGTTTTGACGACTCGCTCATGACCGTTTCGTCATTTCGAGAATGATTAATTCTGCACTTTTTGTCATCCGAGTTCGTTTCGGTATCGTTTTGTTGAGTTCCGAGCTTTTTAGCGACTTTTCCGCACTTGAGTTCGATTCTTGCGAATCTCGTCCGAAACTGTTGTTTGAGTTTCGTAAGTTCATTTAATGTTATTATTCATGTTGCGAGCTTTGGTTTGGTGTTTCGATCGCGTATCGTGATTTTCGGACGTTTTGGGCCATTTTCGTAATTTCCCAAAGTTTTGGGTAATTACTTCCGTTGTCGAATTCCGAGACTTCGGGTGGTCGGAATTGTGTGTTCTCTTAGCTCTTAGATTCGTCTTTGCGAGTACGCCGTAACCGTATCATCGATTCGTATTCAGGTTCGGGTTTCGGGGTCGTTCGGGCCATCGGAGTTGGCCGTAGTCGTGGCCGGCAATCAGGCCCAGGCCAGCCTGGCCGAGTCATGGCGGTAGTGCTCGGCAGCCACGGCGAGTCACGGCCGGTAGTGCTCGGCGGCTTCGGCGGCGGCAGCCGTCTGATCGGCCACGGCACATGCCGGCAGGGCCGCGGCACACTCTGTGGCATTTTTCGGCCAAACCGACTGTACCTGTAGTACCCGTAATTTTTATCCCCGGAAATTTTCTATTTTTGGCGGAAGTCTATTTTGACGACTTGCTTGGGACCGTTTCGTCTTCCTGAGAAATGATTAATTCTATACTTTTTGTCATCCGAGTTCGTTTCGGTATCGTTCTGTTGAATTCCGTGTTCTTTATCGACTTTTTCACGTGGGAGTTCGACTTTGTTAGATCACCATTAATTTTTGGTAACTCCAAAAATTCTGAATCTTTGCAATATTATAGAGCATCGAGTTAGCTTTCCAATGGTTCAAACGGTGAGTCAATCGAGTCCGGACGAGAGTTATGGTCGTTTTAACTCACCCGCTCGTTATTGGCGATCCGCTGGCCGAACTTCGGCCGTGTCGTCCGACACGGCCGTGCGTACTCGTCCCGGAAATGCCGGAGTTTCGCCGACAGACTCGGCCGTGTCGTCCGACACGGCCCGCCGTCTGCACTCTTCCGGATAAGCTGGAACGAGCCGACACGCCGACCGTGTCCCGTGACACGGCCGAGTCATGCCTAGTCATTTGTCGGGCGGGTCGGCTGTCGGAAGGCCCTCGGCGCCGCGACCGTGTCAAGCGGGACACGGTCGAGTCCTGTCGGCCAAGCTGGTAACACGGCCGTGCCCGGCCGCACGGCCGTGTCCGGCAGCAGCCAACCCTATAAAAGGCCCCGCAGACGTTTTTCCGCCATTTTTCACCTTCTTCTTCTCCTCTTCCGCACTTGGCGTGTTCTAATCTTGAAGCCATGTTGTTTAACAACATATCCATGGAGTTTTGAGGTTCATATCATCAATCATCCGTCCTATAACATCCTCCGATCTACCGATCGAATTGATTTCCTAGAAATCTAATTTTGGGGATTTTGGGTATTTTGTTCGATTTCGTCCGTTTAATCCGATTTAACTTAGGATTGTGAAGGATTGATGATTATTTAGATGTATTGTATCATTTCCCTTGTTATCCCATGGTTGGATCGTATCGATTCGTTGTTTTGGTCGAGTTCTTGACCGACGCCTTGAAGGTGTCCGGTAAAATGTCATAGAGGGGTTTTCGGGCGTTCTACGATTATTCTTCCTCGTATGATCGATGATTTATTGAATTTATGTTGTTAGGGTCGAATTCTTGTGAAGAACTCGAGTTGAAACCCTTCCGTTCGTTGTCTTCCTCGTGGTTCAAACTTCCCGGTCGAACCGTGTTCTTCGGGATCTTCGGTAACGTTTATTAAGGCAAGTATACATTTATGATTGTACGTTCTCGACTTTGAAAGTAAGAGGAATTGATGGTATGATATGAACGAACCGTTTTTACGGCATTCATAGATATATTGATTGGCATGTAATGAACGAACCGTTTTGACGGCATTCCTACATGTATCGGCGTATGAGGTGAACGAACCGTTTTGACGGCATTCACATACGTAACGGCGTGTGAGGTGAACGAACCGTTTCTACGGCATTCACATACGTCTTATGAGATTTAGTTATTCCGGAATACTAGTCTTACATTGATGAATTGACGGATATTGATGAATTGACGGATTACATTTACTTTATTGTCGAGAAGTATTATGTTTCATATTGTTATACTTGCACTAGCTATTCGACGGCTAACCCCTTTATGGGGAAATACGTTTCATGTATTTCGTGTTCCGTGAGAGCGGACAGGGCAGATGCAGTCGGCATGAAGATGATGGGCAAGTGTGATACCGTGTCTTGTCTCGGTTATCTCTTTTGGTTTCCTCCATTCGGTGTTGTTGTCTTGGAATGGATTTTTAAATACTCGAGTATTGTATTTGATTTCCTTGATGTTCGGCTGTGTTGCCGAGGTATTGATTTGTGCAGTGATTTATATGGTTTCATTGTTTATGGTTACGAATACCATTTGTATCGTCTTTCTTTCTATTGTATGTATACCTTATCTGTCAAGTTTATAGTTCAGAGTAAGTTTAGACTTGTGGGTCCCACGGCGGGCTCACGTGTTGTAATATACTGAATAACTTGGGGTGTTACGAATATGGTATCGAGCTTAGGTTTATGGATACCTAGGTGCCGGTCTTTTAGGTCGATTGAGTCGGCATTTGCCACAGTATCACTACTCTGCCATCATCACAGTGCGACCGGTACTTGTAAGTCCTCTCACTCTTCTTGTATTTTTCTTAATCGTTTCGTTTATAGCTTGGTATTCTTGGGAATTGGTCACTTCGGGAATGTGCGATTTGGATTATACTTACGCACGTATGTGCCCTTCAGAATGTTGGCTGAAAGTAGGAAGAATCGTGGCCGTGGTCACGGACGTGAACTCTTCCTTGAGATTTTGTTAAATTGCTAATTGCGATATTGGTGTGTAATGGTATTATGTTGAGACTTTGTTTAGGAGTCGCATGCTAGTATCACGGGAGATCTTCGACTTCCCTGACCTGTAAGTATGTTGTTCGGATTATTCGATAATTCTGGATTATCTTGGTGATTTTGGATTTTCCGTTGAAATGTTTGTGCGAATGATTGCAAGTTTCGAGGACGAAACTTATTTTTAAGGGGGGTAGAGTGTAATACCCCGATTTTTCGGATATATTTTTTTCGTTTATATATTGGATATCGTGGATGGTTAATTATGCTCGAGGACGTTGTGAACGTTTGAAAATGTTATTGAATTGAGTATATGTATTGATTTTTCCGTATGCTCGTATTTATTATGTCATGACTTTGGACAGGAATTGTTGAAATTGACTAAGTATGGAATTATTACGTACGTTAATAAGGTGAGATTACGTACGTAAGATTGGCATGGTTACGTACGTTAAGGCTAAGGTATTACGTACGTAATACCCGGCATCGGACAGAACCGAGTCCTGGTCGGCAGGTGGGACCCTGTTTTGGAAACTTTCGGCGCAGGATGTTGACAGGTGAGTCAACGTACGTGTTACATACGTTATACAGGACGTGTTACGTACGTAACACAACCATTATCTTGTAGCAAGTCAATCGGTATATTACGTCGTTGTATGGTATAGGTTACGTCGTAATGGATCGCAGTTGAGACAGTGAGTTGGTTACGTCGTTATGGATTTTGGATTACGCACGTTAAAGTTGTTACGTGCGTTAAGAAAGGACACCTTCGTTCGTAATGAGAGTGCAATTTATATATTGAAGTGTTGCCTTTCATTTCTCTCACGATCCTTTGAGATATTTCTCTCCAAAACTCGTCCCTCTTCACTTTTAAGAGTGTTCTAAGCACTTTTAACATGATTGTGAGCTTGGAATCATGGAATTAGAGCTTGGTTATGGAACTATTGTTGATTCTTGAAGTGATTCCTTGTGTTATCCATATTCTATGAGGTTTATGTTGAAGGAAGATAATGATATGCTTTGAATATGTTGATTATGATTATGGAATCATAGAGATCTTGGTGTTCTTGAGGCCATATGATGACTATGATGATTTAATGATTCTTGGAATGGAGTTCAATTATTCTTTCTTCGTGGTTCGTCCATACAAGGTAATCCTCGTATCCCTTTGATAGTGGCTCATTTTTTTCTTTTTGGATTACTACTTGGGAGGGAGTATGTTGGGAATCGTATATTTTGATGTTCGTCTTATTTCAATGAAAATGCATAAATTGGGTGTACTTTTATCCACATTGCGTGAGTATTTTTGAAATGTATTTTGGTATTTTGCCAATCAAATTTTATTTTGTAAAACCGATTCCCTAAACCGAGTTTTTGGCATTTTAACCTTGATCGTTTGACGGTATTTGGAAAATGATTTTTTTAGTATTTGAAAAATATTACCGTCATCGGTCTTTTTAGCATTTTTGGAACGACGTGGAAATTGTGCTTAGCACAGTAAATCCTTGTGAGAAGGGTTTACGGCGTGTAATATTCCCAGAGGATGCAGGGTGTTACAATTATGGAATCATGTGATAATGTTATACGAGATTTGTTGGAATTGTAATAAGAGATTTCGGATGTTGATATGATCATTGAGATCTTCTTCATATGGTGATAAGGGTTTTGTTGCGATTCTTGAGATTGTATGAATGACATGATGAAGAAAATGGTAACATGGAGATATATACCTCGAGAGATGTTGTTCAACGTGATTTCGGATATTTCATGTTCTTGAAGAACTCTTGAATTATACGAGGTGATGAAAATTTTTTTAGAAGTGTTGATGTTTTGAAAATGAATATGGAATATTCATATCTAGAGCTAAATTATGTGTTGGAAATAATATTCGTATAGGAATACGAATGTGATTATGAGTTTGATGAGACTATTATTCATCTCTCGAATTTGGAAGCCCATACGTATGGAGTAAATATTCAAATCGAATGAATGGATTGTTTGATAACCTTTTTAATATGATTATCTATTGTTTTGAACCGATCGGATGATTCGAATTGATGACGGTTATAAGTAAATTTTAACGATGGATTTACGAGAAGGGAACCTTGTAAATTCGTATTTAAGAATTGAGTTTGGAACATTTAGACCCTTATTATTGGTCGAATTGGTTGCTGATATGATCATCATTTTTCACTCGTATTGTGGACGAGGATTTGTAAGTGTCGAGTTGGATTGTTCGGTGTGATTAGTCGAGATATGGTAAAACGATTGAGTTCGTGGTTTGGTGGTATTGATATTGGTCGTCATCGAACCGGTTGATTATCAATCCTTCATTTTACAATAAGGTATGATATTTGATCGTGAATTATGATTGTTGTGTTGCGGTTAAGGTTGAAGGGTTCGTAGATTAACTTGGTCGAGATCGAGGGAATTCGTAAGACGAAATCAATCAATTGGTAATGATACTTTGTATTGATATCGAAACAAGTTTTATACTCGTACTAATCAATGAGACTAATGTTATCGTGTAGGCGTACGATTGTGTGTATCATTTTGGGACTTGGCCTCTTTATGATTGTATTGATGTCGAGGATTGGTTGACACGACGCCCGTCGGCAAATTATGCCAAATGTTACTATTGTTTGTAAAAGGCCGGTTCGAGGCATTGCGATACTTGTTGGTTAAGTCATTGTCGATTGCGGTTCGCGGTATCGACGTATCGATTGTGATTGTGATGGATGTTCCATTGAGATATTGTGGTAATCGTCGTCATTGACATCGGTGTTTTTCTATTAATATTATATTAACCAATGAGAGACGTTTGATATATCCTTTTATCATCTCCGTTTCGGTGGTCGGTTTAAGACACCGGGACATCTATTCTATCGTATCATTGATTATCGATTGACCGTTCTAAGGTAATCGAGGTATTGAATTGGGATTATCGAAGATAATTCCCATCCGTTGTCAAAAATTTTCTCATCCGTTGTATCGTTGTTATCGATTGGCCATTCTACGGTAATCGAAGTATTGAATTGGGACTGTCGAGGATAGTTCCCATCCGTTGAATTATTATTGTCGTGTTGGCCGATTCAAGGCGGACACTATTTTCTTGTGAACTCGGTAATTTTGTGATCTTTGAAGGTTGAGGATTTTCCCGAACTGTTGTGTTGTGATCGTTGCTCGTGTTAATCGGTCCTTAGGAAATTCGATCCCGGGATGGTTGTTTTGAATATCGTTGGTCGTGTCGATCTTTTATTATTCGTGTGTCATCGTTCACTTGGTGAGTCGTATGATCCATATTGGATGTTTTATCCTTGAGTTTCGTTGTCATGTTGTATCGTGGCATATCCGGAATCATGTCTGCGTGCCGATTGGTTATGTGTAGGATTTTTAGCCGGGCACTCGATGGTCATGCGTGGATATTTCCGCATTGGACCGTGCACACGAGACGTAGTTCTTGAGGCTAATTAGGTACATTGTCACACGTATATTCGGATTCCGTATACGGGGTGGACATGTGCATGGACACATTTCCGGATCGGGCGTCTTGTGATGTCCCTCTTGAGGTTTATTGATTGATCGTTCGTAGTCCATGTTGTATTGGATATGTCCGACGATTTCCGATGGTTGTTCATACGCCGAGGGTATGTCCGACGATCAGGTTTGCTCCTTTGAGATCTGTATTGTGATGATTTACTGACTTTGGGCTGTTCGGCTTTCAGGCCATTGTGATATATCGGTATTTCCGTTGGAGCCTTCGGGCATTGTGGTCGTATCTTTTCGGCATTGGTTTGGTTTGCCTTCGGGTAATGTATTGTGGTGTTCTATATTGATGATTCGCCGTTTGGGCGTAAGTTTGATTCTTGTGCATCTCGTTGAGCTTTTCTGGCGAAATATTTCTTCTCCTACTGTTTTAAGTTTCGGACGAAACTTCTTTTAAGGAGGGTAGAATGTAGTACCGTAATTTTTATCCCGGAAATTTTCTATTTTTGGCGGAAGTCTATTTTGACGACTTGCTTGGGACCGCTTCGTCTTCCGAGAAATGATTAATTCTATACTTTTGTCATCCGAGTTCGTTTCGGTATCGTTCTGTTGAATTCCGTGTTCTTTATCGACTTTTTCACGTGGGAGTTCGACTTTGTTAGATCACCATTAATTTTTGGTAACTCCAAAAATTCTGAATCTTTGCAATATTATAGAGCATCGAGTTAGCTTTCCAATGGTTCAAACGGTGAGTCAATCGGAGTCCGGACGAGAGAGTTATGGTCGTTTTAACTCACCCGCTCGTTATTGGCCGATCACTGCCGGCCGAACTTCGGCCGTGTCGTCGACACGGCCCGTGCCGTACTCGTCCGGAAATGCCGGAGTTTGCCGACCAGACTCGGCCGTGTCGTCCGACACGGCCCGTGCTGCATTCTTCCGGATAAGCTCGAACGATCGCTGACACGCCGGCCGTGTCCCGGGACACGGTCGAGTCATGCCTAGTCATTTGTCGGGCGGGTCATTGTCGGAAGGCCCTCGGCGCCGCGACCGTGTCAAGCGGGACACGGTCGAGTCCTGTCGGCCAATCGTGCAACACGACCGTGCCCGGCACGGCCGTGTCCGGCAGCGATAACCCCTATAAAAGGCCCCTGCAGACGTTTTTCGCCATTTTTCACCTTCTTCTTCTCCTCTTCCGCGACTTGGCGTGTTCTAATCTTGAAGCCATGTTGTTTAACAACATATCCATGGAGTTTTGAGGTTCATATCATCAATCATCCGTCTATAACATCCTCCGATCTACCGAATCAGTCGATTTCCTAGAAATCTAATTTTGGGGATTTTGGGTATTTTGTTCGATTTCTCCGTTTAATCCGATTTAACTTAGGATTGTGAAGGATTGATGATTATTTAGATGTATTGTATCATTTCCCTTGTTATCCCATGGTTGGATCGTATCGATTCGTTGTTTTGGTCGAGTTCTTGACCGACGCCTTGAAGGTGTCCAGGTAAAATGTCATAGAGGGTTTTCGGGCGTTCTACGATTATTCTTCCTCGTATGATCGATGATTTATTGAATTTATGTTGTTAGGGTCGAATTCTTGTGAAGAACTCGAGTTGAAACCCTTCCGTTCGTTGTCTTCCTCGTGGTTCAAACTTCCGGTCGAACCGTGTTCTTCTGGGATCTTGATAACGTTTATTAAGGCAAGTATACATTTATGATTATGCGTTCTCGACTTTGAAAGTAAGAGGAATTGATGGTATGATATGAACGAACCGTTTTACGGCATTCATAGATATATTGATTGGCATGTAATGAACGAACCGCTTTGTGGCATTCCTACATGTATCGGCGTATGAGGTGAACGAACCGTTTGTGGCATTCACATACGTAGCAGCGTGTGAGGTGAGCGAACCGTTTCTACGGCATTCACATACGTCTTATGAGATTTAGTTATTAGGAATACTAGTCTTACATTGATGAATTGACGGATATTGATGAATTGACGGATTACATTTACTTTATTGTCGAAGTATTATGTTTCATATTGTTATACTTGCACTAGCTATTCGACGGCTAACCCCTTTATGGGGAAATACGTTTCATGTATTTCGAGTTCCAGGAGAGCGGACAGAGAGGTGCAGGTCGGCATGAAGATGATGGGCAAGTGTGATACTGTGTCTTGTCTCCGGTTATCTCTTTTGGTTTCCTCCATTCAGTGTTGTTGTACTGGAATGGATTTTTAAATACTCGAGTATTGTATTTCAGTTTCCTTGATGTTCCGGCCTGTGTTGCCGAGGTATTGATTTGTGCAGTGATGTATATGGTTTCATTGTTTATGGTTACGAATACCATTTGTATCGTCTTTCTTTCTATTGTATGTAGACCTTATCGGTCAAGTTTATAGTTCCGCGTATGTTTAGCCTTGTGGGTCCCACGGCGGGGCTCACGGCGCTGTAATATACCCTGAATAACTTGGGGGTGTTACAGTACCGGGTGCCACGGCACACGCCGGCCGGGCCGCGGCACACTGCCGACTACTGGGAGCCATTTTTGGGCCTGTGCCGCGGCACACTCCCGCTGGGCCGCGGCACACTGTGCAGCCTATTTAAGGTCCTACACACGGGTTTTTGGCCATTTTTTCTCCTTCTTCTCCTTCTCTTCCGCGGCTGAGGGTGATCTTACCATGGAGCCATGTTGTTTAACAACAAATCCATGAAGTTCTTGAGTTCATATCATCAATCAATCATCCATTATCATCCTTTGATCCAGCGAATCAAGGTAATCTTCCTTAGAACCCTAATTTCGTGAATTTGGGGGTTTTTGCGTTTTTGTCCGATTCGTTCCATATTATTGATTAATTCATGATGGGTATGATTGATCTTGGTAGTATTCTTGTGTTTAACATCATTTAATCCATTGTTCTTCGTCGAATCGAAGTATATTTCTTGATTTCCTTCAAATTGACTTTTTGGGGGATTTGTTCTCGATCTCGTTTTTCATTCGTTTTTGATGGATCGATTGTGGTTAAATGATGTTGTTAAACACGTTCTATGGATTGTATATCCATATTTCAACTTGGAATTCCGTTTTCGTGTTTTGTCGGGACGAATCGTGTTCTTGGCCGTTTTGGGGGGAATCCTTGAACCTTCGTCATTTGTTCTTTGAATTCAGCGGCTTTGGGTCGTACTTTGGAATTCATTTTCGTTGTTATTGTTTTCGTTCGTAGTTCATTGTTGTGGATTGTCGTTCGGTGGAGTCGGCGAGTTCGTAGTCGATTCGGGCCAACCTACTTCGGTCGATTCTCCGCGTTGTTCTTATTCGAGGCAAGTACCTTGTCCATACTATTCTTGTTTTGTGGATATGATAATTGGTGATCGTCCTGGTGTGTTTGTTTGTTTGTTTGTTTTGAATCGAGTTTTCAAAAGATTTGGTTAGCCTTGTTAAAGGCCCTCTTTCAAAACCGTGTGTGTTTTGTGATTGGTGTGTTTCATGAACGAGTATGTGACTCCTGTGGATATGTTCGGTGTGTTTGTTCACTTGGTGTTGCGTGTGGATGTATATTGTTTCATTTTGGTTCATTGTGGTTTGACGTGGTGTTTTGCTAAGTGGTTGATGCCTCTGGGTGAATTGTTTGGATATCCTTGGTGTGATATGTTATTTGTGCATGATTGATTCGCTAGCCAGCTCGGGTGGGTCCGACGGGATCACGGAGTGGGATTCGTGGCTTCGTCCCGGTCTGGCGGCGTGTGGTGCTTGATTCTTTCGCTAGCCAGCTCGGGTGGGTCCGACGGGATCACGGAGTGGGATTTGTGGCTTCGACCCGGTCTAGGCGATGTGAGTACCTTGTGTTTGTGAATGTGTTTGCTCACCTCGGGAGGGTTCGACGGGACCACGGAGGGAATTCCAATAGCTTCGACCTGGGTTCACGAGTGAAACTTCACCGCTACGTGTGTATATTTTGTGATTGTTTTTCGCTCACCTCGGGAGGGTCCGATGGGATCACGGAGGGAATTCCATTGGCTTCGACCTGGATTCACGAGTGCGGTTGCTTATGTTTTGTGAATGTGTTTGCTCACCTCGGGAGGGTTCGACGGGGCCACGGAGGGAATTCCATTGGCTTCGACCTGGATTCACGAGTGAAACTTCACGGGTGCGTGTGTATTTTATGTCGGTCGAGGATGCATGACGTGGGTTTTTAACCTTGTGTATTATGGTTGGTTTTATTTGCGAAAACAAAACCCTTGGGCTGTGACCCTGTTGATTTTTGGAAAGCGAATGATTCGGTAATCCTAAATTGTTTCCTATTAAAACTCTTGATGGCAATTCAAACTGTTTTATAAATAGTTTTCCCTTGATTTGTGACCTTTCGGTTTTAGAATGTTTTACCAAACTCTTGCCTCGGAAAGTACTTTTCGTCACGTTTGGATTTTTAAGGATTCCTGGTTATTGTTATTCGTGAAATGTGAATTGTATGGCTCGTATTTGCACTTTGTTCTTGCACTAGCAAAACAGTGGAGTTTTGCTAACCCCGAGTATTCGGGGGGTGGATGTCTATTTTTGCATTCAGGTTTTGGAGCATAGCACAGGGTCGGCACGAAGGATGATGAAAGATGAACGATACTAATCACACGAAGATCCGTTGATGTCGTATTGGTCTAGTTGTATTTTCTTTTCCGCTGCAGTATCTTTTCCCCGTTGTACGGGAGTTTATTGTATTTTGACCCCTGCATGGGTATGTGTTTGTAATTGAGTTGTATGTTATTATTGAAAGACCAAATCGGTCTACCGAGTCATTTTAGCCTTAAAGGCGATGTTTAGATGTTTGATTTTAATTACCAGCCTGGTAGATCCTCGAGGAGAGGGTCTACGGCGTGTAATATCCCTGAGTGGATTGGGGGTGTTACAGATGCCGGTTATCTCTCTGACCCGCATAAAGGACGTTCCCAAACTGGTTATATGTTCACCATTGGGAATACGACAATATCTTGGCGATCTACCAAGCAGACCCTGATTGCTACTTCCTCGAACCATGTAGAGATAATTGCATTGCACGAGTTCGTAAGGAAGTGCATTTGGCTCCGGTCAGTCATAGACCATATACGAGGAACTTGTGAATTAGAGCCCACTACAACAACTCCTACTTGCATCTTTGAGGACAATGCGGCATGCATTGAGCGGATGAAGTTAGGTTTCATTAAGGGTGACAATACCAAACATATCGCACCGAAGTTCTTTTATAATCAGCAACAACAAAAATTGCTAAATATCGAAGTGAAATAAGTGAGTTCCGATGAGAATATCGCAGACTTGTTCACTAAGTCTCTGCCAAAATCTACATTTGAGAAACATGTGAGAAACATCGACATGTGTCCATTATCCGAGCTCAACTAATGATAGCTCGTTGGAATGAGCTGTTATGTATACCTCCGGGGGAGTATACTTCACACGATTCTGGCATTTGTAGTTGGTGCGTTGTGCTCTTTTTCCTTACTAAGTCTTTGTTTTTCCCACGGGGTTTTGTTTGGCTTGGAAAGGTTTTTTACCGAGGCAACATCTTATGCACCAAGATAGTATTAGTGCTCGACACAGCGGGAGTGTTCTGGGATATCCTTCCCTTATTGGTGTCTTACCTAATACTGGTTGTAGGGGGATATATATGGAAGGTTTTAGATCCTTCTAGAGGTAGTAGGATCCTATTAGATGTCTTACCTTATCTAGGAATCCTATGTATGGAAGGACTCTCATTGTAATGCCTATATAAAGGCCCCTCTATCAGTGTTATGAATACAATTGATTGACTCGTATTTACAGTTTTTTACTTTCTCCTTACACACACACACACACACATATATATATATATATATATATATATATATATATATCTCATAACTTAATCGCCATGAAATACTAAATAGTAACATCAATTAATATTTATTATTTTGTAATTATTAAAAATTCATCTATTAATTATAATATTCTATTAATAGAAATTATTAATTTTTTGTATTAATGGGTGTTTAGATTAATTAATGTGAATATTATTGAAAATTATTTTATTCTTTTTACATACGTACTCCTTTTATTTTAATTATTTTAAATTATGGTAATCATAAAAATAGTAATTTAAAAATTAATATTTTTCACGTAATTTTAATGCACAATTAGGTAGGCAGTAATAATGATTAGAATAAAAAATTTAGAATATAAAAAAGATTTCATAATACGAGTGGGTAAGAATGTAATTTGGATAGAATAATCCAACCCGCTCTTTCCAAAATGGTGCTTAAAGTAGCATTTTCAAAATTAACTTTTTGAGGCCAATAAGCTCTTTTAGTCCGTTCTTTACGAAACACATAAATTAGGTATTTCATTTGGTCAAACCTCTCATTAGCTCCAATCCGCTAATTTCCTTCGCTCTTCACTGACCACCCCCAACATATCTACTAAAATTTCAAATAAATAATTTTGTTTAAATATTTCTACGCTTACATTTTAGCATAAGTGCATGTATAAAAAGAAAACTTAATTAGATTCAAAATATTAGTTTAAATTATACCGCCTTTTTTAATAATCTGCACACGAGCCTATAATGAATCGATTCATGTTGAGTTTGATTTGTTTATTTTAACGGGCCTTACTAAATGAGCTCAAGCAAATTTTACCGTGTTTTTTTTTGTACTGAAATGACTCAACAGCCCTTAGGCACTATCTGACTGTAATACATCAAATAAACGGGTTGGAGGAAAGACACAAATGTCTCCCTCCCCCAAAATTCCGACAATAGATGCTAATAGATCGTCCGCCTTGTTTTGCCGCCTTGGAATCCATCTCGGCCGCACCTCCCATGGGTTCCCCAAAAGCCGCCTGCATTCTTGAAGGAGTTCCGCCATCGATTCATCTTCCTCAATTTCCCGTGTAAGCATTTGAACCACAAGTAGCGATCTGTTTCTATTTCGATTATGGGAATTCTTCGTTCCCACGCGATTTGCAGTCCATGTCTCAGAGCTTTGATTTCCGCCTCATTAACAGTTGAGCTTGTGGATTTCGTGGAGAAGCCCCAAATCCAGTTTCCTTTCCCAAGTTACATACATCACCAGCCTTGAAGCAGACGTCCACATTTAGTTTTACCCAGTTCGGAGCCGGTTTCTTCCAGTGCTGTACGTTAATTTCTTTCCTCTTCTGGCATTGAGCTTCTGTAATTTCCATACTCAGTTGTGTAATTTGGAAAATTAAAGTATCCAAAGGGATTGTTGTATTTCTGAAAATTTGCTCATTTCTCGATCGCCATAACCACCAGATTGCTGCTGTAAAAACCACTCCAAGGTACCTCAGGAATTTGTTTGCAAAGTTTTTGGGTATTATGGATATTGCGCTTTAGCTAACTGTGTTCCTCCATTTTATTGAATTTGTCCAGCTCTTCATATGTTAATAATCTTTCCCAGATCGTTTTTGCTTTTGGACAGTCTCTGAAAATATGCATAACTGGTTCTTCTTCCCCCAAACATTGCGAACATATTGCAGAAGTACAAATCTGTCTATTCCTTCTGTGTTGATTTGTAGCGAGGCGGTTCTGAGCTGCCAACCACAGGAAGTACTTATGCTTATTCATGAGGTTCGTTTTCCAAATCCATCCAAGCTCTGTGCTACTGTTTCTGTGTGATGAGAACTGGTTATGAATAGCCTTATAAGCTGATTGGCATGTAAATCTCCCATTAGCACATTTTGTCCAAAGAACAGTATCTGAGGAGTCATTTAATTGTGGTCGAAACTCCAGTATTTCTGTTAGAATCTCTGCTGGTATTACTGTACGAAGATTTTCAAGTTGCCAATTTCCTTCAGTATTGACTAAATGACACAGTTTCAAATCAGTATCAGTAGGCTCAATATGTTGAATAAGGTCACATAGTCTTCTATTCCCAAGCCATTGGTCATACCAAAATGAAATATCTTTGCCATCCCCAATCTTCCAATGTAAGAAGGGTTTGATGAGGCTCATACATCGACAAATACCCTTCCAAGTATGGCTATCACCTTGTTTAGGCTGATAACTATGCATAGGTGTTCCTTTGAGGTATTTAGCTTGAACGAGCTGCTGCCAGATACCATTCTCTTTGACTAGGATTTTCCATGCCAGTTTTGTGAGAAGAGCTTCATTTGTAGTGCGTGATTCTATGATGCCCAACCCTCCTTGATCTTTACCTCTCAAGATCTTGTCCCAACCCACGAGATGGATCCTTTTAGATGAAATATCAGGAGACCAAAGAAAATTTCTGTTCAGCTTATCGAGTTTCTCACAAACACTTGTGGGTAGCCAATTTGCCTGCATGGAATAGATTGGGATGGCAGAGCTCTGAATAAGAGTAGTTCTACAAGCTAACGTCAGGAATTTGGATTTCCAACCTGTCAATCTTCACATGATCTTGTCGAATACTGCAGCATGGGTGGCTCTATTCACTCTACCATGTTGCAGATGAATGCCCATATATTTGCCAAGGTTAGTAGTGATTCCAAAACCCAGAATTCTGCTGATCTCCCTTTTTGACTTGCATCACCCTGGTGTGAAAAGTATATTTTCGACTTGGAGAGGTTTAGTCTCAGCCCTGATGTTTTACAAAACCTCTCCATAACCTTCTTAATTGTTCTCGCTGTATCCACAGTGGCCTTACCCATTAGGATAAGGTCATCAGCAAAGAATAAGTGCGACAGCTTTGGTCCTGCTCTGCAAGGAACTATTGGTTGCCACTTCTTTTTTTCCACAGCTTCCATAATCAGATATGAGAGTCTTTCAACACACAACACAAATAAGTAAGGGGATAATGGATCCCCCTGTCTGAGAGCACAACCGTGTGCAAACGGATCAAGAGCCTCTCCATTCCACAATAATTTAGTGGAGGTATTCCGGACGCAGAACATGATTAGTTTAACCAAGGTCTCAGGTAGTTTAAAGGCATATAATGTATCATCAAGAAAATCCCAATCCACTTTATCATAAGCCTTCTCCAAGTCCAATTTCAAAATCATGCATCCCACTTTATTTTTCTTTTTTGTTCTGAGGGAGTGTAGAAGCTCTTGAATTACAAAAATGTTATCCTGCGTACTTCTTCCTCCAATAAAAATAGACTGAGTGGGTGCAATAAGGTCAGGCATCAAATTTCTGAATCTAAGTGTTATGCCCTTAGTAACAAACTTATAAAGAACATTGCACAGAGATATGGGTCAAAATTGAGAGATAGTTTCAGGAGCTTGTACCTTAGGAATGAGACATGTGAGCTTCACAGACCTTCGGGTTCACAACACCTTCGTTGAACGCTTTCCGGATGAATTTAAGCAGTGAGTTCTGTATCCATGGCCAACTTTTCTGATAAAAAATAGCCTGTAATCCATCTGGGCCAGAGGCTTTCATAGCATTTGTTGCCCATACTATTCTCTTTAGCTTCACAATATCTATTGGCTGGCTTAACCCATCTCTTTATTCTTCACATAACTGAATCTGCTTCGGTGAAATAGGCAGCCTCCAGCCAGCGTCAACACTATCCCGGGCAGCAAACAAGCTACTAAAAAAGAGTCGAGCATGCTCTTTTAAGGTAGTTTCATCTGTGATCCACTCTCTCGATACTTTAAGAGTGAGTATTTTATTTCTTCTTCTTCTCGCAAGGGTGGATTGGTGAAAGAATTTGGTATTACTATCCCCATCACGCAGCCATTTAACTCTCGATTTTTGTAACCAAAAGATTTCTTCCTGTCTGAGTACTTCAATATATTCATGAATCAATTCGTGCTCTATTTGTTCCAGATAAGGAGAATTCCGATTTACCAGAGCTTTCTGAATTCCTCC
Source organism: Orobanche coerulescens (assembly GCA_033398695.1). NCBI lineage: Eukaryota > Viridiplantae > Streptophyta > Magnoliopsida > Lamiales > Orobanchaceae > Orobanche > Orobanche coerulescens. Next base: position 11,351,080 of record CM065801.1, read on the forward strand.
AAGTCTTGCCAGTAGCTTTCTCTTCCTATGAAAGATGTTGTCAAAATTCTCTTTGTTCCATGGAATCAATTTTTGAGGAACGAGATCAATGGCATCTAGAATATCTTCTTTTTCTGCCCAGATGTTTTTCAATATATCAGTGCAATCAGGGTGTCGAAGCCACATTGCCTCAAATCTGAAGGGTTTATTTTCAATGCACTTATCCAGCCCGAAACAATTTGTGAGGATCGAATGATGATCAGAATGCGTTCTTGGAAGATGTAAAATTACATTCTGTGGAAATTTCTCTATCCAAGCAGCATTTGCTAATGCTCTGTCGATTCTTTCCCTCACATTTGCCCCCTCATCCCGTTTGTTAGTCCAAGTGAATTTGGGGCCCTGGAAACCCAAATCCATAAGACTACATCTCTCAATTCTATGCTGAAAGTTCATGATTCTGCTCACAAAAACCGTCCTTCCCCCCTGTTTTTCATGAGCAAATCCAACTTCGTTACAATCGCCAGTCACAAGCCAAGGCGTGCTGATCTCCTTGGATATACTCTCTAGAGTATTGAAGGAACGGATCTTATCAGATTTATTAGGTTTCTGATAAATCCCTGAGAGTAGCCACATGTTATCTTTTTTAGGATCTATGATTGCATGGATTCCTTGGTCTTCAATTAGTACCACCTCCACATATACCTCTTCTTCGTTCCAAAGCATCCACACACCCCCAGCCATACCTTCAGTAGGAGCTATTTCATATCTAGAAAAACCTAGTAAAGGGGCAATCTCATGTGCATGAGCCTTAGACACTCTAGTTTCCATAAGGAAAACGACAGTAGGCTTATGAACTCTTACCAAATCTCTAAAATTACGTCGAAAACTATCATTTCCAGCGCCCTGGCAATTCCATGAAACGATCTTCATACTTGGATTAATCAGATGATATGGAAAGATATGGTTGTCAATCTGTTCCGCCAAACATGTCCTGATCACTTGGTACAGTGGTTCCCGAATCAGGGTATGTTGTCTTCTGAATTCCCATTCTGATCTCATAGCTCTCTGCCAACATCCCCGTTGGTTGTTCTCCCTGAAGATTATATGCGTTCCCATCTCGATTTGCCAAACTGTTGGTGGGATCATACCGTTCACGAACTCTATTTTCAGCTTGTCCGGGTCTAATTCCACCTTCTTCTATGCTCACACTGCTGGCCGAGTTTCCAAGTTCAGAAGTTCGACTTTTCTATCTATGGCTGTCCGAAACCTCTGTATCTTCAGAGTCAGTATTAAGAACATTAAATAGGTTGTTAGAGAATAAATTAATATTCTGTTCAGTTGTTGGAATAGGAATGGAATTCCTATTAGGATACGGTAAGCTAGTCTGCTGCCCAGGAACTTTTTTCCTATTCTGAGTAGGAAGTGCTTTATTAATCCTACCTCCAACACTGCTAGGCAACACCCTCCCACCTATGTTAAACGCAGGTTGATTAGCTGAACTGTCTTCATGAACAACCTGTTTATCCTTCCGCTGTAAAATCCGAACTGGAGGATGAGGGGTATTATTTTCCCTGTTACTGCCAGGCTGCGTGGAAACCGGTTTTGCTGCCTGTTCTGACTGCTTGGTGTTATTTTTTACTTTCTGCACTTGTTTTTTCTTGCGAGTCACTTGCATCCAGTCTCCGAATTCTTTGTTTTTTGCCTTTTCAATTAACCACGTTTTATTCTTCGCAGGTTGGGCAGAAGTCACATTCGAATCTTGGTCCATCTCATTCATATTTTCCTTTTGCTGTGCAAAACTTGGAGGAGCATTACTTTTCTTCCTCGGGCATTCGACTGCAATATGACCTACCGTACCGCAATCATGACATAAGTACGGTAAGTTCTCATACACCACTTGGTAGATATTCCCACTAATGCATATCCCTAGTTCTAGTGGTTGATTCGTTTTAACTTGAACACAGAATCTAGCAAATCGGCCCTCTTGTGGCATTGAAAGTATTCCCATCAATAATGACAACAAACGCAAGTTGCATTGGGCGGCTTGGAATCGACTTTGTTACCCCACGAATGAGGGGGGTCTCGGTTGTCGGGATCTCAATGACATTATCCGGGCTGCCCATGTTAAAATGTGGTGGAGATTGAGAACATCTAATAACATTTGGTCCAATTTCTTACTTCAAAAATATTGTTCTCGGATCCACCCCATGATTATTAAATTTAACCCCAAAAGTTCTCCTACTTGGAAAAACCTTTGTGGTATTAGATCGATCGCGAATGATAAAATTTTTTGGCATAGTGGTAATGCTGATGTGTCTTTTTGGCATGACAATTGGTGTGAATTCAGCCCTCTCACCAACTTTTACCATAATAAGTCCCAAGATAAAATTGGTTTTTATTGGAATAATGGGGAATGGGATAGGGATAAAATTAGTCGCAAACTCCCGCTTGGCATTTGTGATCATATTTGCTCTCTACCTACTTCCCCTTCCGTCAACAAGCCCTCTTGGACTCTTTCACCTAATGGGGATTTTTCTTTCAAAACCGCTTGGGGACTGGTTCGGAAACAAAAATCTCCGCATAATATTTTACGGTATTGTTGGAATTCACTTATCACACCTACCATCTCTTTTTATGGTTAAGGTCCTTAATAAATGGATCTCAACGCCGGATGGTCTATTGCGGAGGGGCATTATTGCCACTAATAATTGTTATTGTTGCAATGGTGTGGAAAATCTTCCTCACCTCTTTCTCAATGGCCCTGTTGCTAAAGAAGTTTGGAAGTTTTTCCATAACCTTGCGGGTATTAAAATTCTTGTGTCCTCTAACTTTAATCTTATCATTGCCAATTGGTTTGGTAAAACCAAGGGCACTATCCACATTTTCCACATCATTCCGATCCTCATTCTTTGGTTTCTTTGGTGTTGTAGGAACGATAAGAGGGTTGATAATATCCCGTTTACGTCTAAACTGGTGTGCAAGCGCATTTGGAACTACATTAACAACCTTAAAGTCCACGGCAAAATTAAAAGGAATTTTTGGAAAGGGGCTGATTCATTGGCCGATTATATGGGCATCAAACCGAACCCGGGGCCTAGGTATAAAATTATGACGGTTCGTTGGATTAAGCCGGATATGGGCTGGTGTAAACTTAATACGGATGGTGCTGCAAAGGGCAACCCGGGTGGTGCGGCCGCGGGTGGGATTGCTCGGGACCACCTTGGGAACCCGCTTTTCATGTTTTCGGAATTTCTTGGGGATCAAACCAACAATTTCGCTGAAATCTACGCCATTTGGAGGGGTCTCGATTGTTGCATTGATCATAACTTTACTAAAATTTGGGTGGAGGTTGACTCGAAGGCTGCACTTCATTTGATTGAGCAATCATCTACGTGGCATTGGAAACTCCATGGCCTTGTTTGTAAAATCCGGGCGTTTGTGGACAAATTTGACATTCGTTTCTCACATATTTTTCGCGAAGGTAATGCCGTTGCTGATTTTTTGGCCAATCAAGGATGTGACCGTCAAGATTTCCATTTCCATGATATCTCCAATCTTAAAGGGAAAATCCGAGGCCTTATCAAACTTGATAAATTGGCATATCCTTATATTAGGAGCAGAAAAGTTTTTTCTTAGTTTTGACGGGGCGAATTCCATCGATATTTGCATTTGCCTTGTGTGGGGGTCGGCTCCTCAAATTTCTTTTGTATTTCATCCGTTGGGGCGTGTAGAGGGACTCGTCCACCCTCGTTTTTTTCTCTATGTTATAAAATCTGCCCGTTTTTTTTTTTTTAAAAAAAAAAAAAGTATTCCCATCAATCTTAATAGGGTCACCTATGCAGAAAGCTATTGTTTGGATGACCGATTCTCTGAACATCTCTATCGAGAGGAAGTTTCCCGCTAGTTTCTGTTGGTGATTTTAGTGTCACCATTCATTTTGTGTAATTGGAACTAATATGTGAGCTAAGGAGTTTATAATTCGTATTCTAATATATGTTCGGGTATGTGCGGAGTGCACACATATATAAGATCGAATTATAAGCCGGTACGATTATGTCGGGTCCGGCGAGCCCTTCAGTGCAAGCAGAGCCTCATGGTTTGGCGCGCCCAAAAGTCTCGAATTTAGATTTGGGATTTAGTGATATTTAGAATTTTAGAGAGGCGTGGTAAAATTGATTAATTTCGTCAATTTTGTTAAGCCACCGTCAACCCTAATTCGGACCACTAATGACGGCGCCGTCATCAAAACCCTAAACCGACCTCTTTGGTAACCTAATCCGACATTATAAATAGGGCTCTCATAAGTCTAAGATACACCCTTTCTCGAATTTCTTTATTTTTTTCCGATAAACACAATTTACTAGCAATTTGGGCCACGTTTACGTCTTGGATTCGTAAGTGTTCCATTGGATTATCCTGACAATTTGAATTTAGCATGGCAGGCATAGGGTAGAAATATCAGTTCGGAAAGTGTTTACACGATCCATTGGAAAATCCGGATCTCCATAAAAACCCTTATACCCAACAGTTTCCAAGGTCCATGTGTAAGTATTAACTGACGTTTAGTGTTGGTTATACCTTTAAGACAGTAGCAACCTGAACCAAGATCCATGAGCTCAAAAACTCCTTGTAAATTCCATAAGAAATCCAACTTGTTGCATAGAGTAGGGTAATACCACGGCTTACCAAAAATCTTGATCAGTATTGTGTTTTCCCATTGCTGGTGCATCAATGATTGTAAATCATCCTGAATCTCTATTTGTTTGAATGGAATATTTTCGTTTGCTGGCAAGATTCTGATTTGTTTCCTCTCTTCTGCAGTTTTTTCATTATCAATTCGGACATCGTCAGGTTTTTTGGGAGTTGCTTTTGCTGCGTAGGTCTGCGGCTGTTTTGGCGGATTGAACGTGAATGGGTTTGCTTGCTGTGAAGATTCTGAAAGCGGTTCCATACCGATTCCAGATCTGAGCCGCTTCTGGGGAGTATGGTTCATTAGCTAATGAGCCAAGATACCGTTGAAATTTGCCTGTACAAGATCAAATCCGGTGAGATCAGACGCATGAGAAACCGGCAAGTGGTGTTACATGGCGGCTGTGGGCGGCGAAAAATTCTCCAGTCTCCTACTACCGCTTCTTTGTCGCTGATTTACCTAACAACTAGAGGAGCTTGCGACCGAAATCGGATGAGGAAATCGGCTATTTGATCGAATCCAAGGTGGAACGGGCGATCTCCGGTGATTTCCGGCGACTTCCAGCTTCCTGATCTAGGGCTTCTTAAGATAATGAAACTTTAACATAATTTTACCGTGTTAAGATTCGAGTAGTTTACGAGAGATTTTGTTCATTTACGGCTCTTTGACCATGTTTTGGCGTTTCTCTTCCACTTAAAATAATACTTATCTTTCTCAAAATGGTTGATAAATGTTGAATTTACATGAAATAATAGGAATTTTGAATTATTTTTATTATTTGACCCTTTTAACCTTATTATTCGACAATTTTGCTTTGACAATTAAACTTGTTCAAGCAAAAGCACTTACCTCCACTGCTTTATTATTCAATGTCAAAGGGTATAATGTTATTAATTAATTAATTAAAACATGACATAATTTTAGAAATATTAAAAAAAGACAAATCTCCCCTATATACTAATGCAGAATATGCTGATCCTAAGTGGCAGCCTCTTCACGCTTCGATCGTATCACACGTCATCTTGCATATTACATACATGTCGCTACCTCTACGCTCAAATGGACACATAATCAATTATTGATCTAATCATCATTGCATTAATTACATTATAATTATGCCTCAAATAACTCATATCTATCTTATTAAATTTTACAAATTAAGGAATATGAATTATGAATAAATAGGAATTGATTATATTTACAGAAATATTCACGTTTTCATTAATTAAAAAATATAAATCTCAAATAAAGAGAAATTTAATATAGTAGTGTGCACTATATATTAAAAACTTAAATTTAAAATCTCGCAGAAATATTATATATTTCCACTAATTAATTAGTTTATAGTTAGTCACTATAATTAGGTATATCAATAAAAAAATATCAACTGAAATGAATGATGCTTGAGAATATTGCAAAAAAACTACTGAGTATATATAATTAAAAAGTACTCGAAGTTCTAATCAATCAAATAAATCGAAATTATCTTATTAAGAAATATTATTGAAAGTGTAGAAATAATAGTTTTAATTAGTATTTATATATAAATCAAAGAAACTCTGGAATAAATCAATTAGTCTAACTTAATTTTAAATCTTATTTAATTAATATAAAATAACAAAATAAATGAAAAAACTCATATTTACTAAATTATGTAATTACCGATTTTATGAATATACAAAGAGATATTTTTAAATAAATAAGCAATTAAATTTAATAATAATATACTAATCCGTAGATTCATCTTTGTACAAAGCGAATTTCAGAAAATAAAAATTGATCGTTTTAAGTGATTTTCAAGTGATTTTTTACTTTTTATTTTTAAAAAATTTGTTACTTTATTTACTTTTGAAATCAACTATATATTTTTAAGGGAGAAAGCCCCATAAATACAACTTGAATCTTATTTTGCCCATTAACACATCTCTTAAGCATATAATTTTGTATATATTAAAGTAAATATGGCTTTTACCATTGTGCCCTTCATATCCCTGCACCGCCAAATTCATTGGTCACTTCTCCTCTCCATCCCATCCTAAATGTCCAATCGACGCCCACGTGAAGGTGAAGCAACGCAGGACATTTTGAAACCACAACCCATTTCTCAAATTATACACACAGAGGAACCCTTCTAGTAATTTCGGAGCTGCGATTTCAAGTGGTATGATCTCCATTTTGAAGTCGCGATTTCATTCTGAGGTTGGATTCATCAAGTTTCGCGCGAAAGCAGAAGACTATTTTGTCATTTGAGTGCAATAAGAAATCTCCATGAGACCACGAAAAAGGTAATATGGAAGGCAATATACTCGCGTTAATTCATGTTTATGGTGTTTATTATTTGAGTTTTTGTTTACTCGTTGAAAAATTCGAAATTTTATCAGTTTTTGTTTACTCGTTGAAAACGATAAGACTATTTTTTATGCAGAGAATAGTGAAAAGGCATCTAATTTAAGAAATTATTCATGCCCGCTGGTTTATTTGGTATGCATAATATGATGTTTATTCTCACTGTCTTAGTAGTGTTAGGTTTTGTTCAGTTTTGTTTCATAATAGTAGGTGGGTGGGTGTCCATTCTTAGTACTGTGTTATTAGTGGAATTAAAAATATATTGTAGATTACATTGGAAAGCACCATTATTTGAACAAGTAACAGTAGTATGAACTTGTTATTACTGGAACTCATCATTATTTGAACAAGTAGGTGATGAGTTTTGTTGCAGAGTACTAGGTTGTGTTGTATCCATCATTAAGTATTTGAAACTGTAAAGGGTATAGAAGACAATGTGTAATTTTATATCATTATCTGAAGAAGTAATTAACAATAGTATCAATATGTAATATCGTGGAACTCATCATTATTTGAACAAGTAGTTGACGATTTTTGTTGCATAGTACTAGGTTGTGATGTATCCATCATTAAGTATTTGAAACTGTAAAGGGTACAGAAGATAAGTTTTAATTGTATATCATTATCTGAACAAGTAATAAACAATATTAGCACTATGTAATTTAATGGAGCTCATCGTTATTTGCACAAGTAATTGAAGAGTTGTGTTGAATAGGGTATACATCTGCATTATTAAATATTCCAAACTGGTACGGTATGAAGATAATGTATGATTTTCGGCAACGGAAATTTGCAAAAAGCCATCTCATCAGTATTAGAACAAGTAATTGATGACTTACGTATTGATGGTCATGTATTATGTTTGGAACAGGATGCCGAGAAGAGGGAAAAGAACACAGACTGTGCAACTTGCTGATGTTTCCGATTCGGATTCTAACAGATGCGGGACGAGGGAAAAGAAAACATACTGTGCATCTTGTTGATGTTTCCGATACTGATTCGGATTTTGAACCGGATGCTGAATCAGTGAAGAGGACACCTGTGGAGAAACAGAAAAATACTCGTGTATCAAAGAGACAGAGAGGAAGAGATCGCAAATCCGAGGAAATTGGGCCGGGAAAAGTTAACGCCAAGAAAGACAAAATGATGAAGAAAAAAGGGTGTTTGATCGAAGTTGTGCCGTGCACGCAACAACGTGTAACCATTATGGCTGTCCTTGATCAAATTAACATACATAAAGAGCGCATTCCCAAAAAAACGTGGGAGATACTTGATGATACACCATTTGGTCCCATGTTAGCTTGCTTCAGAGATGGTGTTGTAAGAAAAAGTGATTGTTATAAACAGGAGATGGATTTTGAAGTGATCATGAGGCATTACGACAGCAGCACCGAGGAGTGGGTGTTTGGAGACATTAGGAAGAAAATATCAAGAGAAACAGTGGTGGAGTTGTTTGGGTTAGATGGTAATTTAGAGGGAGATTTGAAAAAATTCAGACCAGTAGCCTCGTTGGAGCACCGTACATTGGCAGCTGGGCTTTGGTTTCGTAGAAGTAAGGAAGCAATCGGTGTCACGCGTGGTGTATTAAGAGAAGAACTATGGGACGAGTTGGTTTTCGAAGATAAGAAGGGCAAAAGAAAATGGATTGAGAAACCCCAAAAAAGTGGCATCACTTTTGTTGATGTACCTCATGTCGACGGTTTTTTTTTCTAGAACGGGTGTTAACGTTACATGGGATTTGGTTAGAGTGTGCATGGACATAGATAGTATAAATCAATACGACTGGGCGGGGATGACGTTGGACTTCATGTACGAGGGTCTGAAAAAACATATCGTTGGTCAACCTAGTTCGCTTAATGGCTGTTTGTTGGTGGTGCAATATTGGTTCTTGGAAATGACCAGAGTTCGGCTACCACGTGAAGGGAGACTCGTGGAAGGGCGGCCGAGGTTTGTTGTTTGGTCGATAGATGAAATGTTCAATGGACCCGAGCTTGACGCCAATCCAAATCTGCTAGTGGTATTTAAAATTTTTCTGCGGTGAAAAACATATTATATGTACTTGTTTTGGTGTGCAATTTTGTGTATGACTTTAACTTTTTTGATAGGATTTGATTACTGGAGGTCCGTGGCACAAAGGATATGGCGAAGATGGGAAAATGCCTTCAATAGATACAAAATTTGACGTTGCGCCGATTGAATGGGAGCTGTCAGAGGAAGAGAACACGAAATGGATTTCTGTCAAACGACACCCAATCCCAGATAAATCACGGATGAAAGGGAGCGTAGATGGGTAAGAACTTGTGTGAAAATTATTCTCTTTAATAATGAAGCAAATATTAATGAAGTGAATACCATAAGTGCATATATCTAACTTTAGTAATAACAAAGACCAAAGTGTGTTACTGGTTCAGATAATGCTATATACACCCGAAGATGTGTTAATTTTGACATTATACTAGTAATTGTTGAGATATTTACTAAAATATTCATTTACCCAATGTAAAAAGCTGTAGTTTAATTGTTGTTGGCTTTTCACTATATGTTCAACCCCTTACACATCAGTAGGTAAAATAGAGTATAGGGATGTAAATTACTAGAACAAGTAATCTGCAATAATGGTAGGAGGAATGCAGTTTATGATTTTCATTTCATCAGTATTTGCTTCATTACAGTGCTGCTATTCATTACTATTTGCTTCACAACATTGTGGATATCATTTTTTACTTGAGGTAATGCAGGTACCTCAATGTGATGACAAAAGGAAGAAATTGAGAAGGATGCTACTACAAATGAACAAAATCCTAGTTGATGTTTGTGAGAGAGTGCCTAGGGACGATAAAGTTGTAGTTGGTGATAGTCTGGCAATGTACAAAAAGTTGATGATGGATGTGGATGCAGACGTTGGTCGTGCGCTGATGGATGCCGACGAAAAAATTGATCAGTTGTATGAAGTGTTAGATGGGAGATGTGATGAGGGTGAGACATCTGTAAGGGTTGATATGTCCGTGCATACGAACATGCATGTTCCTAACGAAGACATAACTCTGTCACACGATGATGTGGAGCAATTTGGTGGCTCTGAAGAATGCTTGGGAAGACATAACCTAGATAATACCAACCGATGGTCGGTGTAGACGAAGAAATGGTTGATGTTGACATTGCTGATGATGCAGATGAGGTCTTGATAAGTACCGACATTGGTGGTGTGTTTGATAAAAATGGTTTAGGTAAAGGGAGCATGGAGGGAAAAAATACAGTAGTTGTGGATGAAGATACCCCAATTGGTTATCAAGTTGGAGGCGATTGATGACTGGAGAGGATTTAGGAAGCATGGAGGGAGCATCTCGTGGTAATAGTGGCCCGGATGGTGATTTGCCCGAAAAGTCATGTGATGAGCAGACCAGTTCTCCCGATCTGTTGAGAAACGCGGATATTCTGGAGAAAGAACCATCATTGTCTCCTGGAATAGATATTACTGAAAATAATGGACTGGAGTCCCCTATCAGTGATACAATTAGATCGATTGTTGCTGATATTTCTCGTGACAACAAGGAGGGCATGTTGGGTGGTGATCCGAGTGAGAATAGTTCCGAAGACTGTTTAGATCGGAACGTTGATAATGATCATATTGAACGTGCAGTAGAAGCGTCCGAGCCTGAGGTTGATTCGGTGCATGAAGAACCTAGCGGCCCAGTGGATATTTGTAAAGAGATTGTATTGTATATACCGCCTGTGGATAAGCTGGATGAAAGTAAGGTGAGAGCTCTCCAACAAGGTGTGAAATTCTGTGAATTACCGGTTAAGCCATTGAAAAGTGTTCCATTTGGTACTGTTGATGTTGATGAGGACTGCATTTATGATACGCCGTTTCCCGCTGAAGTCGGTGAAGCTGCAGGGCATGCGGAGAAGAGATTTAAGGGAAAGAAAAAAGTCAAGTTGGATCGATTGAGAGGAACGTGAAGATCGGAAACCGACATGCGCCAAAGGTCTTGTTCCCCGAGTACTTGTACGATACGACACCTGAAATTGCCAAGAGCTTGGATCGGGAGAAAGGTGTACTGAAAGAATGATTCAACCTACACCTTTGTGAACGTGGGCCAAGATAATTTTAGCACGAACACATGGTGTAGTTTGTCTTTGCCGCCCAAAAGAAGTATAGGGATTTGTTTAAGACGACAAAGTAAGGCAACGACATTAAATCCATATATAGTTTCCAACATATCTTCCTGTTTCTAATATTTGTGTTCATCTTTTTCGATAAAGCAGACCAACAATATACAAAGATATGGTGAACAGACCTAATGCAGACGCAATGCTGAAATCAGAGGTGGCTAATCTGATATTGGAAAGAGCTATCGATAAAGAGGTATTAGTCAATCTTAAATTTCTTCACATAAATATTATTCATCTGCTGTTTGTGATCTTCAATTTGTTCACATAAATCCGAAATTACTAGTTGAAGTGGTTTCTTGCTGAAGTAAATACTTAGTTATTGCAATTACTGGTTCAAGTAATTGCTTATTGAAGCCAGTACGTGGCAAATTAATAACTTGTTGCGGTAGTTACTTGTTTAAAGAACACTTATGGTGTTATATATGTAGTCTATGTGAGCTCATAAACGATATATTTACTTGAATGACTACTTCAAGTAATTCCTGCTTATTAAGATCTCTGAACACTGGAGACACGTTACTCGTACAAATAATTATTATAAATATGTAAGATATGTTTATTATGTGCTAGTACAGTAAATACTACTTCACATAATCGGTAATTCAGCTAGTTGGAGTAATTACTTGTTGAAATAATTATATGTTCAACGAATAGTAAATGGTTACCTGAATATTTCTGAAATTGTGCATGTACAAGTACATGAATTACTACTTCACGTAATAGGCAGTTCAGCTAATTGCAGTTATTACTTGTTGAAATAAATTCTTGTTATTTGAGTAATAAGTAGGATATACTTCAATATATCGTTTATTCAAGTTGTCATTCAAGTAAAGCAATATTTGATGGTTTTTGGCAAAAAATGCAGCTCATGCAAAAATACATTGATGTGTTGGAGGATCAATTGCCTACCGACCACGATGGGTGATTTCTGCTTCATTAATGTTGATGGATGTGTAAGTGTTTCATGTACCCCAAAATGCGTATCTTGAACTTGAATTATAAATGTTTACCATAATAATTTAATAATGCTTTTGTGATAAACATCTATGCAGCAAATGATAAAAGAGCATGAAAGGATTAAGGCGCATCGTGACAACCTACAAAGCGATAATGAGTACAGTGGGCTGGAGTACATGGTGTCGAAACTGGTTACGGAAGAGCTATGGAAAAAGTTCGGGTCGTGTAAGGTTGTACTATGGCCACTGCATCACTTGCCAAGCAATGAATATACACTCCTGGTTATTAGAAAGCGTGACAAGAGATTTATACATTACACCTCCTTCAAGAATGGCAACCACCAAAATCTGGCAAGGCAAATGGTAATATTTGTTCTTATTCGTTTCGTAATCTTAAGTGCATGGATATTCTGGGGGTGTGGTGCCCCTCCATTGTGAGGGCAACAGAGATTTTCCATAAGTATTTGTAATACATTAATAAATATAACGTTTCTTATTCCGGTATTTTGTTCTGATAGGCAGAATACGTCATAAACTGGATGGATGAAATTTTTGTGGGAAGCGCGTTTGAAGCTCTTGCAACTCAGAACCCCAATGAATGGCGGGAGCGAATTACTGGTCACGATGAGCTAGGTCGTGTTAGCATAGAATATGCACGTATGTCAAATGCGGAGAAGACGACCAGAAACTACATAATATCTAAAAAGCTTAATCGTGATGCATTCAAATTCGAGCGTAATAAAGTCTCCTGCCCATAGAAGAGTGTATGTACATACCATTTTGGTATTCAACTACAATGATATGTGGTTGTTTTGTTTTGGTATTCAAATTACATTGATTCATACGAAACATTACTGAATTTACTTTATGTTTACTTTTGCAGGGAAGACAGTGGCTGTTTTGTTTTGTACTTCATGGAATGCATTATATACAAGATGAATATGAACACGGCCGGGGGTAGTGCGCAGAGACTTCGGATGCTGGAAATGATCGCAGGGCTAAGCCTCTCCACGAGTGAATGCTCCCTCCATGCTTCCTAACACGGCCGAGATTTAAAAAGTCTCCTGCCCATAGAAGAGTGTATGTACATACCATTTTGGTATTCAACTACAATGATATGTGGTTGTTTTGTTTTGGTATTCAAATTACATTGATTCATACGAAACATTACTGAATTTACTTTATGTTTACTTTTGCAGGAAGATGGTCGTTTTGTTTTGTACTTCATGGAATGCATTATATACAAGATGAATATGAACACTACGGGGTAGTGCGCAGAGACTTCGGATGCTGGAAATGATCGCAGGGCTAAGCAACTACTATGGTTAATCTGTTGTCAGTTTATGTGGGTTTAATTAATTTTTGGTCAATACTATATTCGTGGGGCATGAGGATGGTTTGCTACATACTATATCCGTGATTTTGTTACATGTAGTACTGAAGTTCTTCCTCTAACTTTAGAAATTTAGGGTTCAGGTGCGTTGAGTGTGATGCATTTTGTATGCCTTTGAAATGAATACCTAATTTTTTTAAAATGTTTACCTAAGCATGCTATTCAAGTAGATCTCTCTCATAAACGATATATTTACTTGAATGACAACTTCAAGTAATTCCTAGTTATTAAAATTTGTGAACACTGGAGACACGGTACTCGTACAAATAATTATTATAAATATTTAAGATATGTTTATTATGTGCAAGTACAGTAAATACTACTTCACATAATTGGTAATTCAGCTAGTTGGAGTAATTACTTGTTGAAATAACTATTTCTAAACTTGTGCAAGTTCAAGTACACGTATTACTACTTCGCGTAATAGGTAGTTCATATAATTGCAATAAATAGTTGTTGGAATCAATACTTGAAAAATAATTTCAAGTTGAACGAAAAGTCGTTATGTGAAAATACTAGTACAAATTATTAGTATAAATAATAAGGTTGTATGCAAATTGTGGAAGTACCTAATTACTGATTCACATAATAAGAAGTACTTGGGCATATAATTAATTTTTTTTAGTTTCATACACGTATAACAAAATTACAAGATTACTAGTTCAAATAATACTAGTTCCCGATACTAGCTTCCGGTTCTCCCAGTAGCCGCTACAATCTGACCCTTGTAGACACTCTCACCAAATGTCCCATCAACATTTAACACAGTAACACATGTTGAAATACCTCCTCGCATGCACCATATGCAACAAAAGCCCTTTGGAATCGATTACTGACCGGGTTAATTTCCCATATTGTACCTTGAGTCCTTGTATGTTTCCATGACAACATCCAAATGTCCTTGTTAGTTGAAATAATTATAGGTTCAACGAGTAGTTAATGATTACCTGAATATTTCTAAAATTGTGCAATTACAATTACACGAATTACTACTTCACATAATAGGTAGTTACTATAATTGCAGTTATTACTTGTTGAAATAAATACTTGTTCAAATAAATACTTGCGCAAATAATTCATATTTTATAGTATAATACACGAATACTCAGTAATGTGCACCCGATACTAGTTGAAATAATCTAGTAATTATCACAAGAGAGCACCAAAGGAAACTAGAATACCCCGATGAGTCGGTTAAGTAATTGCTTAAAATTTAAAAACTGATACCTTCTGGAATGCAAATCACCCTTCCAGCGAGTAATGGTTGTATTACTTGGTGAAGTAATTAGTTGTTAACATAATTACTTGTTGAAATAATTAACAGTTGTCAGACTATGTAAACATTGAGCAAGGACACGTATTTGAGTAAAGTGTATGTAGTTGAGCTATTAACTACGTAAATTAAATACACGTGTTAGTAGTTGAAGTAGTATTTTAGTTATAACAATAGAACACCGAAGGAAATGTCAATACCCCAATTACTTTTTGAAGTAATTGTTTAAAATGAAAAAGAACTGATACCTGCTGAAATTAGAATCACCCACAAGTATTGGTTGTACAAAAGTGGTCACATCTTCTTAATTGGTGATTTATACATATTGGTGTACAAAAAGAACAGCTTCGCAAGCGCATCGTCAAGTACCAACTTGTCAAGTAAGAAAATGAATCGAACCCAACCATTTGTTTAAGTACAGAAATAGTAGATTAAAAACCATCATTCAATTTAGTCGTCTCGACTAAAGTAGAACCTCTGTGCAAGTCGGGCTTTATTGTGATGGCCGCCGACCCCGCACCGCCACATATAATGGACTTCTTCATGAACTCGCGGAAGATTTAAAGCGCTTTGTTCTACGTCTCCTCGGGGCCTCTTAACAATTTGGTGGGAATATGGTATTTGATTCTTTCAACGCTATTTCTTGATCTAGATTGCTAATGGGACATATAGGAAAACTATAAGATTTCCTATATGTGTCGATATGGAAATAAGGATCAATAAAGTCATATACATCTGCTCCTCGTTGATTTCCTATGGCGGCTAGCGCATGGGAGCAGGGGAAGCGATTAATTTGCCATTTCAAGCCGGAGCATGTTCGCTCATCAAGTCTAACAATATATGCAAATTCGGACTTCACCAAACACACCCGGTTCGAACAATGCACAGTATAAGATGATGCGGCCTTAATACCTTGTGTTAACTTTTCCTGCTTCGATGGTGTCACTTGTTATCCACGTAGTAGCTTCTCGTCACTGGATGATATCATATCCATAACCTTGATTCTAGTCATATCTAACATACAATATACAGCATCCGCGCTCAATCAAATCCAATTGTTAAATGACTCGCCATGCCGTTCGCCATAATACCATATCTCATCCCAACAAAATGCACGGCACCAGCTTCTCAATCGGCGTGTCAAGTAGAAATGCATTAATAATTTTTTCACCACCAACTTTTCTTAGAGCAACGAGGTTAAATCGATATTCTCTCTCCGAAGATGAATATGCAAGTTTCCAGAAATAATGTCGGACACTGGCAATACACACCGAATTCCCTAATCCTTGAAATCTTTTCATCAAGTTCATTTGAAGATGTTTGTAGCAAAACAAATGAGGGTTACCGGGGAATACGCTATCAAATGCACTAAGGTGCCATGTCCTGGTCACTTATGAATGTTATCGTTCTCCCATGACGAGCTATCAATTTCTTCAAGTGGGAAAAAAGAATAACCAATTATCTTCGGGCCAGATGAGCAAACGCACATAGCTAGAGGAAACATACCTGAGGTAGTTAAAATCACAGTTAGGAAATGGATGAAGTTATAAGTATAAAATAGCAAGATTAATAGTTCAAATAATACTAGTACAACAACATAAAATCCCATTACTTTGACAGGTAAACATAAAAGACTTTAACATGTTAGTAGCAAGTGGGTTGATATTATGTAACATTTACTGAGAAGTTACTAGTTGAAGTAAGTCGATCTAATCAGCATTACTATTTCAAGTAATTCATACCCAGTACTCGAATGTTGAAAATAAGGTTTGAATCGAACTAGCAGTACCTTCATTACCAGTTCTTCCAGAGTCGATAGAATCGACCCTTGTAGACACTCTTACCAAATGTCCCATCAACATATAACACAGTAACACATGTTGAAATCCTCCACGCATGCACCATATGCAACAAAAACCCTTTGGAATCGACATCGACCGTCAATTTCCAATTCAAATATTGAGTCCTTGTTTGTTTCCATGACAACATCCTTATACCACGATGACTTGTTGAAGGAATCACCTCATGCCCATACATCTTGGTCTTTGCCTTTTCTTTTGCTTTCAAAGCCACCTTGTACGATTTGTCAAATCTATTCGATTCCTTGATATTATTTTGGATATCTTTTGGGCGTTAGGCACTATTATTCATAATATATTTGTCTATGTAATTCATAATGACTTCGAATCCAACTTGGATGACTAAGTTTTCGCCCAACCGTGAGGCACGTATGTACTAGGTCTAAATCTCGCAAAACAACTACACCACTAGCCGAGTTAACGCTACCTTTAACAAACCAATTGCGAAATGTTCTCCTCCAAGCTAACAAAGTCAGCCGCAAGAAGCATGAAGGCGCTTCCGTCATTGCGAAGAAATTTATAATCAAAACCGTGGAATGCCGCATACTTTTTCAAATTCGCCCTAAACTCATCTATACCTTGATTGAACTCTTGACCTACAAATCTAATTACATGAGACAATACATCAGATAATAAATTTTTCGGATGCTCGTCCTAAGCTTTTCCTAGATGACATTCCTCCTCCATTTCAATTTCAACAACATTAGTACCACTTTGTTCTTTTTGTTTGATCACGTTTATATCAACAACTTTCATCTTATATATCATAGCACCCGAGATCAACATATGAAGGTCTTGTTCGCTCTCTAATAAACAACAAGCACAACTTGGTGTACAATATGTGAACCGGAATACATCATCTCGTCGAAATTTGAACCTACGGCGCACTTCATCTTGCAGTGTACTTAAATTGATTGTCGAACTCGGCGGATACATAAAACAATAACTCTCCCATTTCCACCTAAGAATCAAGTTTGTATTATCACGCCTTCAAACACAAAGTATTTAGTTCACATAAATGAAAAACACTTTGCAAGCGATAAGAAGTATAAACAAACAAAAATGCACTCCACTTTAGAAAAATTGATGTTGCAAAATATAGTACACACGCTCATACACAAAGCAATTACTTGTTCAAGTAATTGCTTGACATGAAAAAACCCATACCGAAATCGAATCACCCCACAAATAAGTATTGGTGTACAAAGTACAAAAAGCAAGCGTACTGGTATAAACAAATTTGAATTGACGAACTTCATCTCGGATAATGAAAACAAAAAAAGTAAATGAAAAACACTTTGCGCAAACAATAAGAAGTATAAACAAAACAAAAATGCATTCCAGTTTTGAAAATTTGATGTTGCAAAAAATAGTACACACTACAAAATCACAAATTCGTCGAACCTTAACGGAGAGATGGAAAATTTATCACTTTTCACAAAAATCCCACGAATTATGAAAAATATGAAAACTTCAAACCTTAATGGTATCGGAGTCGTCGAATGTTCGGGAACCATATTTTTCCTGGAAAATTATGAACCTGGAAAATTGAGAGCTGGAGCAAGAAGTTGAGAGGAAATAGCACTCTGCGCAAGAAGTTTCAATTTGAATATTGAAGGGCATATTTGAATCTCTATGATGTTGATGGAAGGAAATCATGATGCACTGTCGATGAAAAGAAAGAAAGCAAAAAACAAAAAGCAGGAAAAGAAAAGTCAAGGGTAAAGAGGAGAATTGGAGGCGCGTGAAAACTGAAAATGTAGTAGGTGGGATCCCTTCTTTGCGCGTGAGTGCTAGTGAGCAAAAAGAGAGTTGACATTGTATTTCTTGGTCATTTTTCCTATTTTTAAAAGTTTTGGATTTGCTTTTGTATTTTAAATTATATCCAAATACTTTATGTAATTTTTTTTCAAATATAAGGATTAAATTATCTCTTTTTTGGCCATTTAACATAAACCGTTAAATTCTTATTGGACCATTTTGGCAAAAAAGACCAAAAAGGGATGTGGAACCAAATCTATTTTTAAAAAAATTTCACAGGACGAGAGTGTATTTTTCTTCCTAAAATATGTAAGCAATTTTTTTTTTTGATAACAACATATTTATCAATCAAATGAGATCTAAATAAACGAGGGTTATAGAGCATAAAAGCTGACTATATATCTTTTTCAAAATATATCTCGATAAGTATTTTAATTATTTTTAATTTTCAGTCACTCAAAAATAGGAAATCCCTCTGAGAAAAGAAGGGAATTAGTGCTATTGCAAGATTAATTGATTATGTGAGAGACTTTAGTTTTATTTATTTTATTTTCTAATATGCTTTGAATGATGCATATTTGTAATATTTTGGTACAAATGCTTCCATAATATTTATTATGTTATACTACATATTTAGGAATAAAATATTTATTCCACAAATGATATTAAACTCATCAGATAGTATATTGACATTTAAATTTCAAAGACAATTTTCACTAATTATGCTTTTCGCATTCTCTCATGTTGGCGTGCATCTGCCAAGATTTTTATTCAATCGTTGTCAGTTTATGTAGCCGTATCAAAATGAAGTGCACGAAAGACTTCAATCTTTTTTATTGCGACAAGAATGGTGTAATCGTAAATAGAACAACCAATGTAATTTACAAAAGAGTGCTATAAAATTTATGGTAAATGGTTGGATATTATGCGTTTCTATGTGAATTTTTTCTTATATTCCCGTCTTTTATACCGATGATATACTAGTATATCAATAATTTTGGGAAAGATGGAGTAATATTCAATAAAAAGAGTTCCTAATCGGTAAAAATCAATGATAAGTAAAAAATCAATTCTAGAAATTAAAATTGAGTTGCAATAGATACAATTCATTTTTAATAAAAAAATTAGTAACTTCATATAATAAAATATACTAGTAAATTGATTTAATTACTTTTAGGCTAAAATAGTCCTGGGGTCCTTTAACTTAATTTGAGATAACGATTTAATTCTTTATCTTTTTTTTGTCCTAACTAAATCCTTTATCTTTCAAATTTTAAGCAAAGTTAGCCTTTTCCGTTGGTATTCGTTACAATAATTATCAGATGCTGATTTTATATATACTTGGCTATAAACATTCCTACGTGTTAAGTCCCTAACCTACGTGTCTATTTCCTAACCGACTTGTAGAGAGAACGCCCAACACAAAGAACCTGAGACTAAGGAAATTTCATCTCAGTTAATGCATTCTTTTCACTGACCAGTAAAGAAAAAGAAAAAACAGTTAACAACGACGTTATTATCAATCCAAGCTTACCAGATGAAGACAACCTATACTATCATTATCCCACAGCGACCAAGCCGTAACCACACCTACATTCACACCTTTGTGACTGAGATTACACAATAAAAAAAGAAAACGAGCAAATCAGACTTCAGAGCAGGTAGATTCAACTTCTAAAAACATTAAGATTGATGAATTGGAGAAAGATTTTCATTGGAAAACCTAAGCAGACATAATCAAGAGCTTTTCACAATCTCGTTGAAAATGCTCGCACATTCGAATGAAAATGGAAAACAAAAAAGAGAATTAACAAGTAAAAATCATCAATAGCACCTTTACTCCATTCCTAATAGGAATGGGTGCTTGTAAGCGCACTATACAAAGGCTCTTCAAGACCTGCCCATACCCAAGCACAGACCGCATGCAGCTTTGGCACCACCTCTAACTCTCTTTTGAAGCCCGGGGATTACCAAGGGTCTTCCGCTAATTATCTTTCCTTGAATCTTCTATACCACTTGCTTGGAGCTCCTCTACGAGTGTATCTCATCAGCTCGTAATCCGCATAGTCCATGGGGAAGCTCCGTAGATGCGGAGAGAACTCCCACTCCATGTCCACAAGGTCTCGACAGAGCCTGTTTCGACGTGAGATTGGCTTAGCACTTGGAACAGTATAAACGCGTAATGGCACTATGGCAGGCACCAAGATCACTCGTTTTGTACCGGTAAGCCACATGAAGAAAGAGCAGAGCAGGAGAAGACTACTAACTATACAATTTGAGAACCCCCTTTCTTGCGGAGATCAAGCGCCCCTTATCCTACTTACGAAGTGCTAAGAGGCATATGGAGCTGGGTGTCAAGCTACATCAATCTGGTTTGGATAGCAGTACTTTACCTAGAAGTACCAAGATATAAGCACGAACCTGCCAAAAGCCTCTAAATCTATTGACGACACTATGCAGGCAGCAATCAAGTCTAGCTTAGGACTGAAGCCCGACTAATAAGGAGTGAAGGCAAAGCCGTAAAGAAAAAGAAGTTTACCCGGAATTGACTTATTCTAAACGACGGATTAAAGGAGAGCCAAAAACCTTCGTTCCACCGATTATCTGCACCGGGGTTACCACTTTCTTGCTATAATAAGGCATGGAGCTTGCTGTCTTAGTATGGGGCAGAAAGCCTTGATTTGAAACCTTTAGCCCGGCCTGAACCCTTTTTCTTTATCCCTGATCGCCCCCTGACTCGCCAATCTGGAATCGAACGAGTTTGCTAATCTATCTTTTTTGACCCCCCCCTTCTCGGTCATTCTTTTGATCCCACTCACTCATCAGCATAGTCAACCTGGCAGCGGCATTCTGCCCTGAATTGACTCCAGGTTGGCCGCGCCTCTGGGAAAGGTTATTCATGCATTGGAGCCCCCATTTTTTGCATGCTTACGACGTAAGCCAACCGGGCTGTTCGTGAGATGAATGATCGTGCTGGGAGCAGTGGCAGATCTACACCTAAATTATTGGTGGTGCCTATTCAGGACCGGTCCTGTAAAATTTGGAAAATTTTGGGTCCTAGGCCAACTATTTGGTAGAGGCCCTTTAATATTTCTTCTCAATAGCCGATCGTGTGGTTGCAAGAATTCTATACTTAATTTTGTAATAATAATGTGACTAAAGAAAATACTATAGAAACAAAGTTTTTTAAACAAAACAACAATTTTGAGACGATTTTTATTCCAAAATGAACATTCATCAAATTTGAAGTTTTTTTAAGTTTTAAGTGAACATGAAGAAAAATGCAAGAGAGTGAGAAAATATGTTGAAGATAAAGGTAAGAGAAAATTATAATCTGCTGAAGAACAAAAAGAAAAAAAGAAAATAAAAATCTGTTCTTTTGAAGAAAAAGGAAAGAGAATTAAAATCTGTTGAAGAAAATAGATAAAAAGACCTAGATGCTATCTCTGTGATTCGAACCGAGGAAATAAAATACATAAGCCTTTTGAGGAGAACTTCTACTGCTGGGACAAAGAAATCTCTATGTTTAGCTTTGTAATTATATATATATATACGGATTTTTTTTTGTTTGGTGGTGCGTGTACACCATCATGCACAAGGCACATCCGCCCCTGCTGGGGAGTCCGCCTGCGGGAGATTATAGCCATATAAAGAATGGGGAAACTCCCATCGAGGCGGGCTAACATATGGATTTCCAACCTCCGTTGGCGTCCGTCAAGGGCTTCGGCATCTGATGATGGGGAGTGAGAGAATGAAGGTCGAGGGAATACGAATTTAGCCACTCCTCTGAATAATCTCAGATCAAATGCCAATAAACTAAATAAGCTGTGGCAATGCATAGAATCCAGTTAACATGGAAAACACCAAAAAGAAAAAAAAACGGATCAGTTAAACACGAATGTAAGCTGCTCGCTAGAATGCTCGGTGATAGAACTTCGCCGAAGAACCAGATGTCTATTTTCAGCTCCTAAACCTGACCAGGAATCGGGTCGAGATTGAACTTCGAAGAGGCAAGCTTGAAACGAGAGTTTTTCCGGTGAAACGGAAGTGGAACGAAGGAATGGAAATATGAAATGGGTAAACGGAACGGAACTGGTAGAAATGGCAGAGTGTTTCTTTTTATAGTTCCCCTCTCCTCCCTCCCTTGAATTAACAAGCTGGGATTTTGGTGTTTGTTGAAGTAAACCACCGCTTCTGTAAAAAAAAAAAATCTAGGGTTTAAACGAAAAAGATGATAGTCACTATCTGATGTGATATCAATGTGACCAACTTAACAGCTATCTGGACAACAGTTAACGCCGCTATCAATTTACTAAATCGTTATATAAAATTAAGTTAAGAAATCCTAGGAATATTTTAGCCTTAATTTTAATCAATAAAAACATATTTTATTCAGTAAAAATTAATTTCAATCAATAATAATCGTATTTGATAAGTTAAAATCATAAAAATAATCCCATTTCCGTAAAAATCTGGTGAAGGTAGACGATCTTAATATTTGTGTAAAAATGAATTTGAAAGGAAGAAGTATAATTCTAGTCCTTGGAGTGCATTGTGGATAAGCTCAAAGTTTTCGGCCTTGAATTGCAATAAACCCAAGTTCCGGGTCAAACCTGTAATTTTCTGCGGCGATATATGAGTATAAATCACGGCCTAGGGTTTGAGCACCCGCATACTGACTGACAGCAGAGCAGCCGCCGAACAAGACAGTACTCTCCGCTGCTCGATCCGAAACCCTAGCCATGGTACATCCACAGTTCTGAAACTGAAATATGATTAATTTCCAGTCGTCGTCCGATTATTTTTGTTCGATCGTCATTTTGAATTTATGTTTTCATTTTTCTAATTGATGGAAATTCTCGTGTCGCAGTCGCTCGTTGCAAATGAGGAGTTCCAGCACATTCTGCGTGTGCAGAACACAAACGTGGACGGAAAAAAGAAGATCATGTTCGCTCTGACCTCTATCAAGGGTATTGGCCGGCGTTTCGCCAACATAGTCTGTAAGAAAGCCGACATCGACATGAACAAGAGGTACCTCGATCTTCTCCGTTGAACGTTTTCTGTGCTGAGTTTCTTTATGAATTTATTCGCCGTGTTGTTTATAGCTTTCACTCAGTGAAAGACGATTATGGGATTCTTTCTATTTTCTTTTGTTCCGATTGTGACCTGCACGGTATGAATGTGCATACTTTAAATGATGTATC
Organism: Orobanche coerulescens; assembly: GCA_033398695.1. NCBI lineage: Eukaryota > Viridiplantae > Streptophyta > Magnoliopsida > Lamiales > Orobanchaceae > Orobanche > Orobanche coerulescens. Next base: position 11,374,714 of record CM065801.1, read on the forward strand.
TTGTACTTCATTATAACATACAGTAAATGACTATTTTGTAAGAGATGATTTATGTTTTGAGCATTGTCGTAGTTATAGTTGCTATCCATGTGAATTGTGCCTTCTCAGTCATGGTTATTATTTCTATATTAATTACTGTAGTCTAATATTTGCAGCACTAAATTTTAAGAAACACCACCAAGGTTCTGATCCAACCTTGTTTATCATTGTTTTATATGCGTGTCAAATCATATCATCTTTTGCTTTCCTGTCCATTTAATTGGGAATTATATACACTGTGTTTCAAGTTCTTCTTTATACTATACGGTTGGTTATGCGACGTCTTGATTATGTCAACATGGATTTTGAGCTGATTAGGATTAACCGTGAATGTACATGCTTACTATGTCTTGGCTCAACATTCAAGTTTTTCATTTTCTTGCATTTCGTGGAGCATTCAGTTTATTGATTGTTAACTAATTAAAACCTCTACCCCCCTACCTACATCTTAGAGACCATTTTCGTTTTTTTTAATGATTCAAGAAGATTTACTTGAAAACATGTGATCATGTATAAGTCATAATCGTCATCATCAACTGCACCTTAATTCCAACTATGTTGGGGTCGGTGATATGAAGTAATATTGTAATTAATTCTCTAAAATTAGTTAACGCTAAATCCGTCTAATAAGTAAAGTGGTAAATTTTACGTTGGATTCCCTTCATGTCGTAAAGGAGAAGTAAGATGAAATTCAAAAACCGCCAACATTATAAGTTTTTCCAGTTACTTGGGAAACATAAGATGATTATGAATTTAGATAAGTGCTATTGTCATGTCACATTACATGATTGATGTTGTAAAAATTAATACGTACATTATTGAACATGGTCGGGTACAAGTGACCGATCTTGTCTATTTACGACTGTGATTTCTGCCTAGCTTGCTCAGTTAAGTATACTTTAGGTTCGGGTCAGTAGGAATCTGACTCCACATCGCGAACAAGCCAGTGATCTTTTAGCGTAGAAAGAAGTGAATGGCGTGGCAGTGAGGACTCGACTTTAGGCATAGCATTCGCCTCTTTCCGCGAAAGCCTGATCCGTGCGCTGATCTGATCCTTCTTTCTATAGTAGGAAGACAAGATCGCAAGGGAATCACTAGTTCCATGGGTAAACCGAATCCGGGTATACCTAGCCAACAACCAACATCCGACAAAAAAACCCCGAACTAAAATGAAATGATTATATTCAAGCTAACAACTTTCAAAATCACATTTTTTTTCTTTAAACAACATTATCTTTTCGAATTTTGAATCAAGTTGTGATAATGTCACTATTTTTTTTTTTTTTTTTTTTTGTGTAGCTTGCTTTGGGCAAGTAATATGAATGTGTTTCTTCTGGCAGGGCTGGTGAACTCTCTGCTGCTGAAATCGACAGCTTGATGGTAATTGTGGCAAATCCTCGCCAGTTCAAAATCCCCGACTGGTTTCTGAACAGAAAGAAGGATTACAAGGATGGCAAGTATTCTCAAGTGACATCCAATGCTCTCGACATGAAGCTCAGGGATGATCTTGAGCGATTGAAGAAAATCAGGTTCGACTTTTTCACTTCCCAAGACTTCATCTCAATCAGTTACTTTGCTAGCTGTCATTTAATTTGATATTATTATTCTTTTCATCGTGGTCCTCATAGGAATCACCGTGGTCTGCGTCACTATTGGGGCCTTCGAGTGCGTGGACAGCACACCAAGACTACAGGTCGTAGGGGAAAGACTGTTGGTGTCTCCAAGAAGCGTTGATCCTCTTTGTTTTATTACTGTTTTCTTAATTTTATTTGGTTTCAGGATGCCCTATGCCTAAGAAATTACATGTGCCGAGTTCTGTTATCCTTTTTATTTTGATTTTTTTTGAAGTTTTGGACTCCATTACAAATTTTATCATGGTTCTTTTAGACCAAATATGTTTGTAAAGTCTCTCTCTCTCTCTCTCTCCATGTTGCTATATAAACGCTCAAACATCTACAAATTATTGAAACATTATTAGAAAAAATTGAGTGAGTTATAGCAGCATTTGGAATAATAGTGCAATCTCCTTTATGTGGAGAGCTATATAAACCACTTGATGATAGTTGCTCAATATTATAACTTCATGCGACATCAATGATTTTATACCAATAACGAACAGTCCAATAAGTTTTGATCTGTTGGGCTAAAAGCTAATCATAAAAAACTAGTTATCTCACGCCAAGCAGGATGACAGCTATTTGACTATAGAGTTGGTACAGTTTTTTTTTCCTCAACCTAACTTTCTTATAACTTTATAAAAATAAAATACTTCCTTTGTCCATAAAAACACACTTTTCTTTTTAGTCCGTCTCAGAAAAAAACACATTTTTTTTTTATCTTTTTTTTTTCCATACTAACCCACCACTTATTTTCTCTCAACTCATAATACAAATAACACTACATTTCTTAAAATCCTTGCCCGAACAAAGTTCATGTTTTTTTGGGACGGAGAGAGTATATATTTTTGTTTTTTTGCTCAATATATAATTTTCTTCTAATTTTAGAAAATATCTAAAATAATTACGTACAGATTGTTTAATATTTAGTTATTGGTCTCAATAAAAATTCAAACCTTAGAAAATAAATATTAATAATAAATAGTACGACGATAAACTATTAAAGTTTAAATTTCAGATACGGATGATGATGGCTGGACAAAGATGCAAAACAAGTGTTATGTCATCTCTCATTTTTACTGCATGAAATTAGCAAAATTCCACCTCCCACAAAAGTTTTAAAACTCAATACTATACGAATTTGAGCTACACATGTTGATGTCTCGTTTGGTCAATAAAAACGATGCTGATTTCTCATAAGAATAGATGAGTCGAAGTCACGTAGCAAGAAGAATCAGAAAGAAAAAGTCATGAAAATTTGTAACCTTAAGATCTTATATACGAGGCCTTACGAACCCGTGCGATGCACCGGCTGGTCATTGATTGAATTTCTACGTGTTTTGTACGTAATGTTTGTGCAGATGTTTGTATACTTTTTATTAAGTTTGCGTCAATGTTTATAATATAGGTTTTATATATCGGAACATTTGTCATTTAGTACTAAATAACTCATGTAAACGATAGATACTTTCGTAGATCTTGATGTTAACACATTTTTTGTGGAAAGTAATTAAATATATCAATATAAGTCGAATAGTGCACATCATTGTCATATATAACCTGGGCTGCCTCAGGACCCGTGTGATGCACACAAATGTTTTCGTAAGATAAGTATTTTGACAAAATATTGATATATTTTTATCATTTTTTGTGTCGTTTTTTTTTAATTAAGTATATTTATCATTTCTCCAAAATTGTCATAAGGAAAATCAAATTAAAACGTACTACGAACGAATAATCATACATGCAATAAACTTAAAAAAAAAAATTTAAGTAATAATAGACCATCTAATCAAGTAATGATGTTAGAAATAGTAATATATTATTGCATAAATTGTTTTACGTAAAATTTACACGATGATCGGTATTCATCTCCCAAGTAACATCTACAATCATTAAGTGACTAAATGAATACATGCATTTGTATCCCAATAACTACATGGAGACTCACATTTGTATCTCAATAACTACATGGACACTTCACATGGACCTGTCATTAATCTCATCAAACGGATTGATTATCGCATGGCTACATTTTTCACTTCAAAAAAACTGTGTCATTAATGCTCCTCACAAAATAGGTGTCATTAATACTTCCCAGTGATTTTTAGGACCTAATCTTTTTATATATATGATTTTTTTGTATTTTCTTGGGTTGGTCTTTTGTACTTGTGCATATTCCAAGAATGTTAATAGAGTACTCTTTTATTAGAACTTTTCAAAAGTTCTTGGTTAAGTTACATTGTCTCTATTAATAGAGAAATTCGGCCAATCAAGAGGCTGAAAGTTGAGGAATGTTGGGAAACATCCAAAACACATATCAGAAAAAAATATTTCATGTGCACGAGAGGCAGGACAAATTGCGGTAAGTATCGCGTGTATTTAACCCCTTTGATAGTTATCTATTGGCGGGCCTATCTGAGATCTTCGCCATTGTTGGTCTTCGTTCGCCTATATTCCGCTCGATCCTTAGTGCTTCCGTTAACTTCGAGTGTCTGGAATCTGATCGGACATCCACGTGACAATCCTGCACGGTCTTTTAGCAGACTTTATCCGATCATTTTTCTCAGTCCGATCAGACCGATTAGCTCCGATTATTGTCAGGCCTAATTTAGTCCTTGCCACATAAGCGTAGAGTTGGACGTGATCAAGTACGCCAGGACAATCGGGTATCATCAATATGTTCAACATATATTATTTTGTCAATAAATTTCATTCTTTCGAAATGCCTTGGTTAAAAGTAATTATGTGTATTTGAACTATAGTTATCGTGAATCCCTAAGTACCACCTGATGAAATGTTTATAAACTATAATATATATAGGGTTTAGGGTTTAGGGTTTAGGGTTTCCTGAATAAGCTGAAGATCCAAGATTGCAGTCTTCTAAATTTCTTTAAAGGCGTAGTTGGGAATGGGAACTCGATTCGTTTTTGGCTGGATCGGTGGGCTCGGAATACTACTTTGAAAGATAGTTTCCTAATTTGTTTAGTATTTCAAAGGATAAAAGAAGTAAACTTGCAGATGTATGGAAAGTTTTTGTTAATGGCTACAGTCTTGCTTGCAATTGGAGTCCGCAGCCGGGAACTACTGACGAACAGAATGAGCTACTGCAGTTAAATGCTTTATTGCAGCAGTTTCAGTTTTCGGACCAAGATGATGACTGGATATGGGACGGCAATAATCAAGGTTCTTATACTGTGGCGGACTTGAAAGTTTTACTAATTAAACAAAGAGGGTTGCATAGGAATTATTGTATGAAATGAATTTCTTGGATACCTTTAAAGGTCAAACTGTTTGTTTGGCGAGCTGAGATGGATCGCCTTCCGACTCAGATGAAGCTTATTGGAAGAAGAATTAATGTCCAAGATACCACTTGCGGCCTTTGTAATGTGGATGAAGAGACTTCTTTACACATTTTCACGGGGTGCGGCTTTTCGTTTGGGGTGTGGTCTCTTATTGAAGAGCGACAGGAATTCAAGTGCGTGGGCTAATAAAATTATTCATGGGATTGTTATGATATCTATGTGGGCGATATGGAAGGCTAGAAACGATAAAGTTTTTAGAAGCAAGGAGGTAAAAGTAGTTAATGTGGTGACTTCTATAAAATCTTTGGCGTTTCTTTGGCTTAGGTCTCGGTCTAGATTTAAGAATCTTATTTGGAAAGACTGAGTTGTATATCCATTGTACATGTTGTAAGTGGGTTTTTGCTGCGGACCTTTTTTTGAGGACCTTCGTGTTTTTTAACGAAGTTCACCTTTCAAAAAAAATACACAAACTAGTTAAAGACAAATCATGTATATACATACATTAGCAACTTGTACGTGCTGTTGACGTCTGGTTTGGTCAACGTCACGTGTGCTGATCTGGACGAATGGATCGAAGCCACGTAGAAAGTAATAAGCGGGACGTATATACAGAATGAAAAGTATTGGACCATTAAATTTTATTAATGATCTTGATAAAGAGTAGAGCCGGGCCGAAAATATTTTGGCCGGTCCGTACAGTTGGTGCTTGTTATTTACAAGTCTTATCCTTTTCTCTTTTCTCTCTTTTTTATCTCTCTTTATTTCTCTCTCTATATGTATTTTTTCACTTTTCCAAAAGTCCCTTCTTTGTACATTCTCTTGGCATATATATAGCTAATATTAGCCCTTTATGAGATGACAGCTGGAAGATTCAGGTGAACAAGCTTATGACACTTGTCGCAGTGTAGTGACTTCTTTGACGCGTGTCACCTTCTTAGGCTTGCTTTGGGAAGGGATATGACAGCCCTCCTTTATTGTCCTGCCTGCCTGTTCTTCGGGTTTTTGGCGATACTTATCTGTGGCGACCGACAACGGGGTCGGCCCTGGAGCTTCCCGTTATTCTGGTCGGTCTTATTTATGATTATGGTTCGGAGCGTACTCATATAGGGTCCGCTCGGTCCTCCTGGGCCGGATTCCGGGTCGGCTCTGATGTCTCTGCCCGGTCCGGTTTTTTGTGAGCCCGAGAGACAATCGGGTCTATGACCGGTTCGGCTCCAGAATCTGCTCGGCTTGTCGGCTGCCTGGAGCGCTTATGTGGATGCCACGGTGGATCGACTACCAACAAGGGCCCCCGAGTCCAGGGTCGTGCCGGGTTGGCCGGTGCTGGAATCGTTTCAGATTGAGGTCGATCCGATTTGGGGGTGGATAAGATTTCTTGAAGGGACATATCTTTGAGAGTCGCGTCGATTCGACCTTGGGATCCCCAAGAGTCATAGTGAGGGGGACGCGTGGCGGGATGTGATTCGTCGCGGTGTCTCACGCGTCTTTGATCTTCGTGATGATTATGAATCGCTGCTTCGTATTTAATGCCCCTGTCTCCTCTTATAAATATATAGTCTTCTTCCCCATTGCTTCCTTCGCCATTTTTACGTGTTGTTGCAGAGAAAGATCTTTTCCGGCCATTTTTTCTTCTCCGATTTCGCAGACTTTCCCGGTGAGCTTGCTTTTCCTCCTCTTTTTTCTTATTTTATGATGTCGGAGCGGAGGAATACGGTGGAGGAGTTGGTTGTGTCTCCGGACCGCACGGGAGTGGCGGGTCTGTCGATAGGTGATGCTCCCGTTGACTGGAGCGATGAGGATAGAGGCGAAGTCGCAAGATCGCCGGATTCTGGAGATACAGATTTTGGAGACGTGGAGGTGGCGACGCCGTTAACGGCGGTTGGCGAGATTGGGGCCTGGGTTCGGCCTCGGCCGTCTCCTTTTGTTGAGGCGGAATGGGATTCGGCCTCGATACGCAGCACGGTCACTGATGGGCAGTTGGAGGCTTGGCGGGGGCAATTTAAGATACCCGCGGTGGTGCGGATTTCGTTCCGGACCCAGAGGAGAGACCCCACACCCCTCATGTCGGCTGCACGGCGGTGTATTACCGCTCCCTGTTGTCCGGGCTAAGGTTTCCTCTTCCGTTGGTACTTTCTCGGTGGTTGAGGCAGTGGGGCCTTTGTATTGCCCAAATTCATCCGAATTCTTGGGCTCGGATGGTGGGTCTTTTGATTCTTTTTAGTCAGCATGGATGGACCGAGCCCAATTTTGAAGAGATTAACAGTCTCTTCCTATGGAGGTCGGTCGGCCGATCCGGTTCTGGCTGGTTTTACTTGACAGCCCGGCACACGATGTATAAAGAATTGGTGGATGTGCCGGAGACCATACATAGTTGGAAAGAATAGTGGTTCTATGTAGGGGGGCCGTGGATGAGCTCGGTTGATGAGTGGGAACCTGGCGTAATAGATGCCGAGCTTCGGGTCCCGGAACACTTCATTGCTAAAATGAGCAAGTGTCGTGTTCTTTACTGCTGTTCCTTTTTTGTCTAACGCTTATAATTTGTTGTTTGTGCAGAACGTATCCCGGCTTCCGAGACCTCTTCTTTGTTCGACGACCGGGTTGAACAGCTCTTGGACCTTCCCGCTGATCGGAGGAAGTCATACCTTCTGGTTACTGAGAATAATCTTTGGAGGAGGAGATGGCTTCTCTGAAGGGTGAGATGGAGCTTCTAGAGAGCCGGGCCTTTGAGGCCAATATGTGGAAGGGGAAGGCTGACGAGATGGCCATGGCGGCTGAGAAGGCGCAAAAACGGTGCCTGGATATCAGGGCCGAGTACGAGGCTCATTTGCAAAGTGCTAAGGCCCAGCTTGAGCAATTGACCGAGCGGGTCCAGACTTGCGAATCTGCGGGTTACGCCAGGGGCCTTGCCGACGGGGCGGCTGCTTTTCAGAAGACACCCGAGTACGAGGAATTGATCAATCTTAACTATGTCTCCACTTGTTATGAGATATTGGATCTCATGAAGGAAGGGAAGACTGTTGAGGAGGTCCAGGCCTACGTAAAGTCTCAGGCGGCCGACCTGAAGGTTGAAACTCTTGGAGATGATGAGCCGAAGGCCGCCGAAGCTGTCGAAGATCCGGTGGTGATCCCGTCTGGCGAAGGTGAAGGACAGTCTTTTCAGGCGACCGATCGGGAGGACAAGGCCGAGTAGATTTTTTTTGTTTTATTTCATGTATGGCCTGCGTGCCATTTTTCCTTGATTATTTGTGTATTCTGACATGGTGCGGCTTATTTTGAATGAATAGAATCTTTTTATGGCTTTTACTGCCTTTTTGTGCTTGGGCCCGGTTGGTCTGAGCGCCGTTTTTTCTGTTCACCCTTTGTTGATCGTGCCAGATGGACCGACCTTTTGAGGTGCCGAGGCGAGCTCGGACTTTCAGTGCCGGGTGGACCGGTCTTTTGAGGTGCCGAGGCGAGCTTGGACTTCCAGTGCCGGGTGGACCGGTCTTTTGAGATGCCAAGGCGAGCTCGGACTTTCAGTGCCGGGTGGACCGGTCTTTTGAGATGCCGAGGCGAGCTCGGACTTTCAGTGCCGGGTGGACCGGTCTTTTGAGATGCCGAGGCGAGCTCGGACTTTCAGTGCCGGGTGGACCGGTCTTTTGAGATGCCGAGGCGAGCTCGGACTTCCAGTGCCGGGTGGACCGGTCTTTTGAGATGCCGAGGCGAGCTCGGACTTCCAGTGCCGGGTGGACCGGTCTTTTGAGATGCCGAGGCGAGCTCGGACGGCCCGGGCCGCGTGGACCGGGCTGTGGAGATGCCGAGGCGAGCTCGGACTTCCATCTTGGGTGGACCAGGTCTTTTGAGATGCGAGGCGAGCTCGGACTTCCAGCTTAGGTGGACCGGTCTTTTGAGATGCCGAGGCGGGCTCGGACTTCGATCAACGGAGTGGACCGGTCTTTTGAGATGCCGAGGCGAGCTCGGACTTTCGGCAGTGGGACCGGTCTTTTGAGATGCCGAGGCGAGCTCGGACTTTCAGACCAGTGTGGACCGGTCTTTTGAGATGCCGAGGCGAGCTCGGACTTCCAGTGCCGGGTGGACCGGTCTTTTGAGATGCCGAGGCGAGCTCGGACTTTCAGTGCCGGGTGGACCGGTCTTTTGAGATGCCGAGGCGAGCTCGGACTTTCAGTGCCGGGTGGACCGGTCTTTTGAGATGCCGAGACGAACTCGGACTTTCAGTGCCGGGTGGACCGGTCTTTTGAGATGCCGAGGCGAGCTCGGACTTTCAGTGCCGGGTGGACCGGTCTTTTGAGATGCCGAGACGAACTCGGACTTCTCTTGCAGTGGACCGGTCTTTTGAGATGCCGAGGCGAGCTCGGACTTTCAGCCGGGTGGACCGGTCTTTTGAGATGCCGAGGCGAGCTCGGACTTCTCTTAGGAGGTGGACCGGTCTTTTGAGATGCCGAGGCGAGCTCGGACTTTCAGTGCCGGGTGGACCGGTCTTTCGAGGTGCCGAGACGAAGTCGGTCTTATAGTGCCGGAGGAGCCGGTCATTCGAGGTGCCGAGACGAACTCGGTCTTATAGTGCCGGAGGAGCCGGTCATTCGAGGTGCCGAGACGAACTCGGTCTTATAGTGCCGGAGGAGCCGGTCATTCGAGGTGCCGAGACGAACTCGGTCTTATAGTGCCGGAGGAGCCGGTCATTCGAGGTGCCGAGACGAACTCGGTCTTATAGTGCCGGAGGAGCCGGTCATTCGAGGTGCCGAGACGAACTCGGTCTTATAGTGCCGGAGGAGCCGGTCATTCAAGGTGCCGAGACGAACTCGGTCTTATAGTGCCGGAGGAGCCGGTCATTCGAGGTGCCGAGACGAACTCGGTCTTATAGTGCATTTGATTCAGAGATGAAATAGAGTCGAATTTTATTGATTATACCTTCATGGTACTCAACGAATGAATTAATCCTTGGTCGTTTATATATTCTAGCTAGCGACCTCCGTTCTGACGGGCTTTGTTATTTCCGTACGGCCCTTGTTACTTGGATTCAGGAGGTCCCGGGTCGGGCCCCAACGCTCGTTTAATAATGAGGTCATCGACCCGGAAGCTGTGATGATGATCCTCGGATATTTTGTAGAAGACGTTCCGCCTCTTTGCTTGGTTTTGTTTTTTTTTGGGCGACGAGGTCCAGGTTTCTAGGGTCACGTTAACCTTGTTTTTTGAAACGAATTCCCCGGTACGCGTGTCCCAATCTCGATCGGGGTCATCGCCTCAGTGCCGGAGGCTACGAAGATATTTCTCAAGTGGCGGGCCGATGCCTTGCCAAGTCTTCAGAGAGTTCTTCAGGCCGTGACCCTTTACGCTTTTCGAGGCGGGCCTTGAGGTACTGTTCCATAATTGCATTAACCGCCTCGACTTGTCCGTTGGATTGTAAATCGGGCGACATGGATAAACTGCTTCGTATATGGAGGTCGTTGCAGAATGCCTGAGATTCTTCTTGGGTCGGCCGTTGCAGGATTGTTGGTGACTCGGTCGGCCGGGCCCCTCTTTTCTTATAGAGATTATCCCTTTGCTCATTTTAGTTTTACTAATGTTGTCTACTTTCTGCAGTTTTTTCATCACTTTGAGTTTTGAGTTTCGTCGTCGGCATCCTAACGGCCGCTGCTCGGGTGATTATGCGGAAAACAGATTACTTTTACTTCGACTTCCCATTCACTTGTAAGTGCCGCCGCTGCTTCTCCAACACATGGCTCAATACTTGGAGATGTTTTCGGTAGCTGGTCCAGTGCGGTCTGGATTACCAGGACCTTCGCGGGTGTGGATGGAAATTCCGAAGGAGTTTTCAGATGTTGCAGTGTACGTTGACTGCAACTTTAATTTGAAGGATACGAGGACTCTTCGAGAGCTTTTCTAGAATTTTGAGCTACACTCGATATCCTTCGAGTTAAGACCTTTAAAAGGTCAGCCGAGTCGAGCAGGAACCCGTGGTCACAATGGCTCCTGTGCTTTCAACTTCAAATTACGATGATTCCTATGCTTTCGACTCATAGTTACGATAATTCCTATGCTTTCGAATCACCACTTCGTGGTGGGTGGTTATTTCCGGATGAACGCCAGGCAAAGTGCCCCGCCCACAGATTGCCTCTCAAAACATCTGCGTGCTGATTGTAGTTCAGCTCAAAGTTGTGATCGTCACGTGCACACTAAGAATGGTCCGATACGTCCATGATAGAGAACCCCTTGGTGTGTACACCTCATAATGGTGTCCTCTATTGTATAATGGGCACCTTGGATGGGCTTGATGGTAACTCGTCACTTGTGGTTAGAGATGGAGAATCATATACTTACAAGAAATATTTTAAAGAAAAGCGTCGGAGGTTGCCGCCCTTCTTCTAGCGCCAATCTGTTGACGTCTGGTTTGGTCAACGTCACGTGTGCTGATCTGGACGAATGGATCGAAGCCACGTAGAAAGTAATAAGCGGGACGTATATACAGAATGAAAAGTATTGGACCATTAAATTTTATTAATGATCTTGATAAAGAGTAGAGCCGGGCCGAAAATATTTTGGCCGGTCCGTACAGTTGGTGCTTGTTATTTACAAGTCTTATCCTTTTCTCTTTTCTCTCTTTTTTATCTCTCTTTATTTCTCTCTCTATATGTATTTTTCCACTTTTCCAAAAGTCTCTTCTTTGTACATTCTCTTGGCATATATATAACTAATATTAGCCCTTTATGAGATGACAGCTGGAAGATTCAGGTGAACAAGCTTATGACACTTGTCGCAGTGTAGTGACTTCTTTGACGCGTGTCACCTTCTTAGGCTTGCTTTGGGAAGGGATATGACAGCCCTCCTTTATTGTCCTGCCTGCCTGTTCTTCGGGTTTTTGGCGATACTTATCTGTGGCGACCGACAACGGGGTCGGCCCTGGAGCTTCCCGTTATTCTGGTCGGTCTTATTTATGATTATGGTTCGGAGCGTACTCATATAGGGTCCGCTCGGTCCTCCTGGGCCGGATTCCGGCCGGCTCGATGTCTCGCCCGGTCCGGTTTTGTGAGCCCGAGAGACAATCGGGTCTATGACGGCTCGGCCTGACCGCCGCTTGGTTTACCGCCTGAGCGCTTTGTGCGACGCCACGGTGGATCGACTACCAACACGTGCTACGAGTAATAAATCATCTCCAATTTATTAATCACATGATCTTCACAAATGAGAACGACCTACCCAATGGTCCCTGAAAAATAAACAAATTATAATAATACTACTACAATATAACAATAATAATAATAATAATAATAATAATTTCAGACAGCAGTGAAGCAAGAGGTGGTGGGGAAAACAAATTCAAGATTCTCTGATTTTGTCTGTGCTTGGGTCCTACTTGCTTATTAAGCTGAGTTTCTATATTACTTCGAGTATTTTTCACAGGTGACCGCGAGGATATTCTCCGATAGATCGCTTGCTGCCGGATGCAAGAGTTCCGTGATCGGTCATTTATTTTTCTATTTTAAATTTTTGAAATGACTGCGAGACTGTTCCCCGGCCGACATATTTTTTTTTTGTTTAGACGAATGCCGTACTGTTCTGAGATGGACCGACGGCCGGTGGAGCTCCTTTGGCCTGTCATTTTCTTCCTCTTTTCTCGACTAGGCCAGACTGTTCTTCAGCGGTTACAAGTTGGGCTGTTTTCGGCAGGCCAGATGCCAGCGGACCTCTATTGAGTCCTCTGTGAATTTCCAAAAATGTAATTACAATAAAAATTACAAAGAAAGGCAATCTATTACAATCTTAATAAAATAAAAAGCTGAATTAAAATTACAACTTTAGCAGAGGCGAGATAACTCTTTTCGTAGGACAATTTTGCCCCCGTATAAGAGCGGACGGCTCAGGCAATATGTCTCCAAGATACAACTGCTATATGTTTCTGAGTTAGGTGCTCTCCAAAACTCAGAACTCCGGCGAACGTTCAAGTGCTGGAAGCTGGGCACGAAACAAGAGGGAATATGCTGCAATATGTGGTATGCTTGTATTTTCTTCTATGTTCTGATAGTTTGAAATGAAATGCATAAGATCCCATTTTATAGGATCCAATTCCACTCCATCATGTGGGGAGTTACAACTAGGGGTGACAAAATATACCGAAATGTCGAAATATCGAATTTACCGTGCCGAAAAATTACCGAAATTGTCGAAAAATTCGGTATACCGATTTTTCGGTACGGTAACAGTATGAATTTTTTTTTTTATTTTCGGTATTTCGGTATATACCGAAATACCAAAAAAAATCGGTATTTCAATATATATCGGTATATCGATCATTTCGGTAGTTTATTTGTTCGGTATTTCAGTATATATCGGTATATCAAGATTTTTTTGATATTTTTGGTAATTCGGCATTTCAATAAGTTCGGTATATACCGATACCGAAATAAAATTCGGTATACCAAAATTTCGGTACGGTATCGGTATGGACCGAACGCCATACCGAGATTTCGGTATATCGGATTTCGGTATACCGAAATTTTCGGTACGGTATCGGTATGAATTTTGGCGTACCAAAATTTTCGGTACGGTATACGGTGTTGGCAAATGAGTTCGGTACGGTACGGTATACCACCCCTAGTTACAACAAATTAAAGTGTCATTAATTCTCTTTAATCCTCCAGCTCAAGAGTTACAACAAATTAAATCTCCATAAGGTGGGGAGTTACAGCAAATTAAAACTTCATAATTCTCATTTAATTCGGACGTTACATTATGGAGTGTGAAAAGTCATATTTCAGAAGCTAAGTTCTCAACCTGCTTCATTTCAGACGAGACCAAATATCGATCGACATGCCCAGATCGCATGCGCCCAGATCGCATATGCTCCATATCGCATGCGCCGATCACCAGATCGTTCTTCACGTTACAAATCGCTTGTCAAGCTTTGGCAGTAGACGGCCAGATGACGGCGAACCTTCGGTACCAACAGTTTTTTTTTTGTCTCTGACTCTCCTTTATAATTTTAATCCAATTATGACACCGCCGCGTGCCATTAGGGCACAAATTATCTTTACTTATAATATAAAGAATAATGATGGTTTAGGTAGTGTGTACATCAAAAGTCCACTACACCTCTTTGTTAAATTTAATATAAAAAAATTCGAAATAATAAACTTTGAAAAATACCATTAGAATATTAAACTAAACAGACAAATAATCTTCTATATTTTTTCTTTCTTGACGGTTCTCAGATGTACTTCTCATGACCGGCTAGTTTTTCCATTATTTTGCGGCCTCCGACAAACCTCCAGCTTTCGGGTATTTTTTTTATGGGGCCCAACTACTGGCCTACCACCCGGTCTGTTCTCCATGGGCCCTTCCATCGGTTGCCATAGACCTTCGAAAAATGGGCAATTTTTTCAATAATTTTTTTGGCCGCCGCCTACTGGCCTCTCGACGCGGTTGTCGGTAGACCTCCGCTTGTCGGCCTGTCTCCGGAGGGCCAACTGCCGGCAGTGGCAGAAGCAGAACATTTATACGGGAGAGTTCGGACCTATGAAATTATGGAGGTCAGACAATTATATATATACTTCTTGCCCTATTTTATTGGGGAATTTTCGTCGATTGGTCTGTGTACCCCCACTCCCTCCGCCAGTGGTCGGCGGGCGTCCGACTACATGACAGTTATTTTCTTACGGTCGTATACCGACATGTTCTCCGGCTGGCTCCCTGATCGCAACTGACATGCCTCTAGCGACCGACATTTTCGTTCGATCGCCTACCAGTTGTCATTTTTCTTTTCATTTTTGCGTTCGTTTGTTGGCCTGATCTCCACCACTGGCCCAACAATTTTTGTTACAGACGTCCGGTGACCTCCGAGAATTGACAGTTTTTTATTCGTATCCGGCCGCCAAGTATTTTCTTAATTAGGTAATCTAATATAAATGGCAATGTTTTATGGTCATAGTTTGCACCTCAACCCCTATGTGATAAATTCAATATAAAAAATTCATAAACAACAACTTTCCAAAAGTACTAATCTACTTTACTATTAAAAGAGAGTTGTACATGACATGTGTCTTTATGTGGATTTTTTGGATTAGTTATTTTTGTTTTTTTAAAAATACACTAACTCCTACACATTTGAATGAGACTTAATGAGAATCATTTTTTTTCTTTTCTCTTTTTATTTTTCTCTCAATATTTAAAAGTTAATAATTTTATCATCTAAACTCTATTTTTTATTATTAATATTTTAAATTAATTTTCTTTTTATGATATTTGATTTAACATTCATTAGGCATATATATAATTAAAATATTCCTTTTTGAATATAAGTTGTTTTTGAATAATTATTACATTATATCTTGATTTTAAATTATTTGTATATAAAATACAAAAATCAGATAATTTTCAAATAATTTTCTTGAAGTAAATCTATCTTTTACAAGATCAATAATATACATTATTACCCTATACCTAATAAATTAATATCATTGTGGATCTCCTGATATATTATTAAGTATAAAATGTGTGACTTTAATCTAAATATTTATCAAAAATATATGACGTTATTTCGCCTGTATACTGATAAGTAATTATATTAATATATTAATATAAATAAATATACAATGATCATATAGATTACGGTCATGTTTATATATTTTATATCGGGCTTTTACACATCTATACTTAATATTAAAAGAGTCGCAAAAAAATCTAAGAAATATGTGTCATCTCCACGTTAATCATCTTTTTAAAAATCTTAGAAAAATTGTTTGGGAGGGGGTTAGAGGGTTATTCCATTATATGCTATCTACCAATTAAAAAATTTCTCTCATTTTATTCCTTTTATTTTTAAGCTAATAGTTTCAACAATTATAATTTTTATGCATCAATTTTATTTTTGAAAAAATATATCAAATTATTTATTACTTCGTTCTCTTTAATTTGACATCCATATAGTATATATAAAGTAATATAAATATAATTATAATGTATTTAGATGATTAAAATATTTCAATATAAATATATAAGAATATTGAAGAAAAATATATGTTTAGTTTATTTTCATAGTTTTTTAACAATTATTTGATTTTTAAGAATTATTTTGTTCTGATCATAAAATAGTAAAATATTACATTAATGTCAAATCATATAAAAAATATATTAGTCGAATATCAATTGTATACTTTTAATAAAAGTTGATAATACAACAACAACAACAATATCGTGCCTACTGTTCTTTTGCACTTATTTTTCGCTTTTTAGTTCGATTCGCCTGGGCCAGTCCATTCGATTCGGCTTTAGTTCAGTCCAATTCATTCTGGGCCTATTCATATACCCTTAGATCACATGATAAGAGTTTATAAATGAAATTAAATCAAATAATAGTATATGTAAATGTGTGTGTATACTGACTCATGTATATTTTATAATAATTTTATTACATTATTGAAATTCGATCATATATTATTAATATAATAAAACATTTAACATTATACGCCGTGCATCGCACAGGAGGACATCTAGTAGAATATTAAAGTAAAGAGACAGTTAACTTTCTAACTATATTTTTCATTTCTTGTACCATAAAGGCGAAATCACTCACCCCCAGGGCCCCCACCCCCGGTTCGACAGGGATTGATGGAGGAATTAAATCATGGTGACTCAACGACACACTAGGTGGGAGGAACAGCGTCTGGTGCCCACAAGGAGCTATCCCCCACATTGGAGGGATAAAACTCTCACACTATATTTTCATTTCTGATCGTTCTCCGACGGCCATTGACCAATTTTTTTTTCCCATTTTTTTTGCGGCTGCCTGTCTGTTCTCCGGTGGGGCTTCTGCCGGCCTACACCGGCCGAACCTACAACGACCGAACAATTTTTTTTCGTCTCCGGCACAACCAACCTGTTTTTTGTAGCAAAATAATCCGGCATATAACATTATTACACATTATCCATTAACACGTAGTATACCTATGTTGTACTATATAAATGAAACAGAATTATTGCCACAAAACAATTGAATACTCCGTCCCATCCAAAAATTTATATTTATATAAAAAAATTATCTATTTAGTAAGTTTACATATATCACTTTCACAATCAAATCAATCAATTATCTTTTACTTTTTAATCTCGACCATGCATTCACCATTAATACTTTCAGTACTTTTTAATTTACACCCTACATTTGTCATCATTATTTATACCAACCATTATCTAAAATATATCAAATATATACCTTTCCTCAACTTTTGACTTTTTTTTTTTGTGATTGTACTCTTATCAGTCCGTCAATCATAAACATAGTGATTGATCGGTATTGTAATTATCATAATCATACACATTCATTGCTGAATGATGTTGTTTACGGTTGAGGGTTTTCTTAGGGAAGTAGAATTAATTTCAAGCAACAATAGCTCTGGTTCCACTCGATATGCAACATTTGATCTAAAAAAGTGTCTCCTTAAAATTAAATATTTTAAATTATCAAATAATTAATTTTTACTTTTTAATTTCCACCCTATATTTATCGTTAATACATTTCACCTTATGATCTACCCCACACGGATGGAATAATGACGTGTTTACTGCGACGTGTCAGCAGAAATGGAAATTTCACTTTACACACATTTCCGAGAAATCTTGCATTTCCCGTCGGAGAACGGCGTTTCCGGCGGCCGTCCCTTTTCCATCACGAGGCTGACGACGAGATCCGCGAAAGCTCCTACGATGAATTTGTGCGTGCTTTTGGGATTTAAAGAAAGATAGCACATTAGGAGCTCCTGGAGATATTCCCAGTTCTCGTGGACCTCGTGGGCTGCACGCGCCTCCACCATTTCCTGCATGGACCGTCGGAAGTCCGCGAACGGGTCCGGCGAGTATGTGGGTACGGCAATGCCGCCTCCGCCGGGTACGGCCTCGTTTTGCGTCTGGTTCGGCGGCGCGTATGATGATGATGATGATGATGACGACGACGTGGACGCGCGCGAGCTTGAGGAGTCGATGATGGAGTTTGAGCGGCCGGGGGAGGAGAAGAAGAAGCGCTGGGAGGCGACTGCGGTGAAAAACTCTGGCGTGCCTCCGCCGGTGTCGATTTCGGATTCCGATGTGGAGAGGTGGTCCGGATCGGCTGCGGCAGCGGCGGAATCTTCGTAGAGGGAGTTGAAGTTCTTGATCAAGAGGGATGGTGAGTGGTTGGAAAATGGACGGCTGTGATTCTCTGGGATGGTGTTCTCAGGAGATGATGGGAATTCGATCGTCGTGAAGCAGAAACTGAGATTTCTTGCCATTGTTTTTTGTAAGGGTTACGTAATTGACTCAGAAAGAAGAAGTAGAAATGAAGAGCGAGAGAGGTGTAAGAGAGAGAAAGTGAGTTATTGGTTAAATGCGCTTGCGTCATTGGTCAGAAGATACCGAACTGACCTGTACTTATGCGTGTGCATCGAGGGGGGTGGGGGATGGGAGGGTTCGGGGTGGGGAGGGTGGGGAATCTTGTTGGTTCACAAATTATTAGAATTTTTTAGCTTATTTATACTACACGTGGCGTGCATGGACGGTGCAGATCAATGCTCTAGTGCATCCAACAGGGATGCACTATCATGTACGGTACCATATTTATGACTAAAATAAAATAATTTAATATGAGACAACTAGGTGTAATCGAACCGCGTATAGACATTTTTAATTTGGTTTAGATTCTTTTTGTCTTCAAAAATTCTCTACTTCATTTGATTAATAATCCGTGGAGCTTAAGAGGTGTTGGCAAATTAAAGATTGGATGAAAATAAGCACTTTCATGCACAAGAAACACTTGTGGGGATGTTTGCCAAATCGTGTTTCCTCTCTTTTATTCTTCCACTTTTTTGCGTTGGATTTGCGTTGAAAGTAGAAACAGAAATTCGACAGAAGAAGTTCGTCTCAAACGGAACACAAACCTATCTCCGGTAGTTTGACATTCTCTAGAATACAGGTTCGATTGAAATTGAGGTTTGGCCTTTAGTTGGCAATTGAGGTTTGGCCTTTAGTTTGACATTCTCATTTAGTTTGATATCTTTATGAATTCACTTCTACTAGTCTGAGTGAAGCAATAGATACTGGAAATGAAACAAATATGGTTGGTTCACTATTCTAACGAACTGTATCTAAATGACCTTTTATCGATCTCGAGTCGAATATTCAGTAAAGTTCTTTGAGTTTCTGTCCAAATTCAAGAGTCGAGTCCACATATTCCATTTTTATTGTTTCAGTCCTTGTTCATCAAATGAACAATTGCCAACTCATTCCATCTTTATAAAATAAATAATTGAACAAATAAGTTGATAATTTGTTCGATTGATGGAACATATCATAGAATGAGATATGAAAAGAAATAGATAGGCAATATGATTTCTACTCCACTTACATTAAAGATTAATCATAATAAAATTGAGACAGGTTTCGGAATATTTAGTTTAAACGTCTTTATCATTTTGATGTAGAATTTTACATCACATCACACTAGTTGATGTGTAATCGTGCGAATAATAATAGAAAACGAAATCGAGTGTTTACAAGCACATATATTATATATACAAATCTCAACTTTGAGGAGTAAACTTAGTGAAATTTTCCTCTATATATATAGAAGCTCGCACCAATTTGAACAATGTTTGCAAATGCCCTTCAATATCTTAACTCTTTCGGGATAAGTCCGAGCAAAAACAGTTATGCGACTGTTTTATGGTAAGTCCAACAGATGATCATATTTTTTCAATAGAAATCACACTTTTAAATTGAAAAGTCATACTTTTTTAAAAGTGTGATAACTATTTTGAAAATATAAAATTTTATGTAAAAGGTGACCGTCTTACGCCTGATAATCTTACAATAAACTTGTAGTAATTTGAGAGTTTTAGCTTACTGTATTATTATTAGTGTATATCATATTCGCCTTCCCTATATTAATTTGTACATTGTAGACTCCACATGTAGCAAGATATCATTGAAATGTGCACTAATCAGATCGTGCACATCTCGCGGTTTATCTTGGTGGAAGTAATGAGGAGCCGGAACTGTCGCGATCAGTCATAGTTCCCTAGGGCATATGCGTGCTTATGAAGACTTAGAAGGACTTCGTACTGAATATCGTCCGTGTGAGTTCGATTCGCGGGAATGACTATTGTTCTCTTTACCTGGGAGGACCTGATTGTATGTTAGCAGAACCGGACAAGACACCGGTCAGTTCGTGCACATCCCGCGGTTTACTTTGGCGGCGGTAATGAGGAACCGGAATTGTCGTCCTCAAGCATAGCTAGGTAGATGTAAACATAGAAGGTGACTTATTACAAGTTGAATGTGAAATGAGATAAAATACAAAAATAGGTGTAACTAAGCACCAATTTAGTAAAAATGGATACAAGATCCGAACTAATCAAGTAAAGAAAATCAGATATAACACATGACACATGCTGGCCCGGCCCAAGGCCCAAGCCACCAAAGCAAGGGCTTTGCGCCTCATATTTTTTTTTTTTTTACAAAAAGGGCCTCAAATTAATTGGTAGGTAAATAAAATTTCGGATTATATCACTAAAGTTAGGTTAACTTGTTGGTAGACAAGTGCCTCATTTTACACAATGTCATAGGTTCGATCTCTGAAAACAATATTTAGATATTTTTTTGAATTATTTGATTACTTATTGGCCCAATATATGCTAGTGATTTTTTATCAAATGAAATATATCATTCATTATTTGCATTGCCCCATAAAAAATGACGATATATGTTAGTTTAGTTTCTAAACTTTCTTCTTTTTGAGTGCCCAAAAACTATTTTTTCTTTTTAAATAATTATATTAAAATGAGATTATTCGTATAAAATGCAATTGAAATTCTCTTTCTAGTAAAAAAAATTCTTTTAAAATTCTATATATAAAAATAGTTTATTACTAAAATTTACCCACGACGTTGATATTTTGCGCATCACAGAAAGCTCGTAAAATAGTATATTATTTAAATATTCCCACACCATTCAATTTTAATGTAATTTGATAAATAACTTTTTATTATAAGAAGATCGAAATTATTTATAAAATATTATTATTAAAATATTAAGGGCCTCATTTTTGAACTCGCTTTGAGCCTCATTAATGATTGGGCCGGCCCTAGACACATGAATGTAATGAAGTCATTTTTGTACACATGACATGCATACCATTTTTGAAATATAAGATAGTAAAACACTTAAATTGAAGATTTCTTTTAATTAACTTGAAGGTTTTGGTATCAATTATTTAAAAAAAATGGTCCACAACAGGAACTGGTGTTCGCTATAGGGTTGCGGTTGTTAAGTCGCTTTTATACCTAAAATACAAAGAACTAATCTACAAAACTAAGCCATCTACCCCATCCACGTTTCTTCACAGTTATAACACATGCTTGGTTTCCTTTCTTTATATATATTTTTTTCTTTTGAAAAATATATAAAGCAAAATACACTTATTTTCTTTTGGCTTAATTGCTTTAAAAATACCCGACTTTTTGTTGAATTCTAGGGCTGGGACTTAGGACCCGAATAACCGAAGATCCGAACCGAAATTGAAATTTCGGTTCGGTTCGATTCGGTTCGGGTTTTAAGAAAAAAATTATTTATAAATTTCGGGTTCGGGTCCTGCAATAAATTTCGGGTTTGGGTTCGGTTATTGTAATTTCAAAATTTCAATAACCGTACTAACCGAAATTAGTGACAATAACCGAACAAAAAATTAAAACCCATTATACCCGAACACAAAATTAAAATTCATGCTAACCGTACTACCCATAGTTATTTTATTTTAGATGTTCTACTTTCTATACACTATATAAACTAAAAAAAACTAACCTAACAAACTAAAAACAATCGAGTTTATGATTATCTTTGTTTCTCCCAATTTCATACTTTACTGTAGTTTGATTTAAGCTCAAGTTTACTGCGAATTAACTTTGCTCAAATTCCTTCTTCTTCTTCTTATTCTTCTTCTTCTTCTTCTTCTTCTTCTCTTTTGGATGATATATAAGGAGTTGTATGAGAACTATCGTTTTGAGTTAATTGTTCTTTTCTCTTGAAAAAGAAAAACAAAGGCAATAATATCAACATAACCAAATTAACGTTATTTCTGAAAATTTTGAACTGTAAATTTCGGTTCGGTTTTTTCGTTTTTTTTTTTGGTAAAAATTACTTCGGTTCCTGGAGAAAAAAGTCAGGAACCGAACCCGAATTACATAACACATCTGGAACTTCGGTTTCTTACTTTTTTTTTCAAGAAACCAAACTATCACAGCCCTATTGAATTCTGGTTTTTTTACACACCTTTTAATTTTTGCAAAAAATATACTCACCGTCTAATTTTTTGCAATGTCGAACTGACGAGAGATTCCGGCCTAAATCATATGTGTCTAATTTAACTTATGTGGCAAAATATCACGCTGAGCTGCCTTATATCGTGGCATGTTGTCTGATCTGACCCAAAACGACGCCGATTATAATTAAAGAGTACAACGTCGTTTCGTTCAGTGTATTTCACTCGACGGGACAAAAACCTTAATCCACAATTCACACTCTAAACACTTGGAATATTCACGCAGTTAGAATCTCAAAGAACTCTAATCCCTTCAAAAGTTTATTGGTAGAATCCATTAAACCCTAACCACTCGTCATTTCATTTCGTTTATTGTTGATTTTTGTCGTTTCGGGGGTGTCTTGCTTGCGCGAGTGGTCCCAGAAGCACGAAGAATGGGCGAAGAGATGGGGAACATATAGGTCCCGATTCTTTTTTTTTCATATGAATAATTGATGTGCTTTTTGAATGATTAAAGCTTGTTTTAGTGAAAATTTTTATTTGAATTTGTAAAAAGTTAAGTCTTCACAGTTAGCAATTTTTGACGAAAGTAAATCCCACATACAACAAATTAATTCTTTTCTCCACACTTAGCAATTTTTTTCCAAGTTGCTTGAACTCATCAACATATGCAGATTATTCTATCTCATCTTCAAGCCCAGAGGTGTCTTTTTGATTTTTTTTCTTCTCCCGAATCAGTTGCTCCAACGCCAAGTCCCTTTCAATCTTGATTTTTCGGAAGCAATCTTTATAGTATGCCGATAGTTCAGGATCCATCCAATCCCAATACTTACAATCACCACGCTACATTACAAAAAATAGAAGATCAGTGAATGAAGCAGCTGCTTCTAAATATTGATGTAACCCGACCGCGGCGATGATAGTAATAGTAGCGCCTCTCAGGGTTCGTCAAACTGTTCGACGCTTGCAAGATGCAAGGATCCGGTTCTTGATAGTTGCAGAGCCTCATTGGTGCGGGATTCATGGAGCTCGCTTGTCTCGTTTGTGAAGAAGAAGTCATCACCACCGGGAGAAATTCCTTCAATTTCTGGTTGCACGTGCTCTTCCTTTCCTTCAATTTATGTAAATTTCTTCAATTTCCATTTGTGAGATATGCCCTAAGCCCTAATCCAAATAAGTAGTAGTAGCTGCATTAATTTTATGGTAAAAACGGCGTCGTTATGATGTCGTTTCTTAAAGCGGTCCGATTTGCCAAATCAGTCTTCTGGGGATCCACATCAGCACCGATTTAGGGGAGAATATGATACGGGTTCGACATTGCAAAAAATTAGACGGTGAGTATATTTTTTGCAAAATTAAAAGGTGGGTAAAAAAACCAGAATTCAATAAAAAGTTGGGTATTTTTATGCAATTAAGCCTTTTCTTTTCATATATAATAAATGTTACAAACCATGGAATTTCCCGCAACTCCACAATGGTAATGATATTGTCTGTTTTTGGTCAAGTCCGTACGAATTTGTTTTTGGGGTGCCATCTAAAAAGTTCCGGACCAGTGAAGCTGCTGTAGGTTACAAGTCGTCTAGGAATAAGTCTGGGGGGGGGGGGTGAATAGACTTATTGAAACTCTTTTCCACAAAGGGTGAGTTTCTCAACTGATAGGTACAGATGACTTGGAGTCGTCTGTAGACAGATATGCGGAAGTCAGCTGATGACGAATACAGATAACTCAAACAATGGAACAGTTAAGTATGTATGCAGCAGGTAAGTATGATGCTAAAGCAGTAAAACACACAGGCAATTTATAGTGGTCTCAGAGGTGGGGTAATCCTCTACTAATCCACTTTTATCCAAACCAGTTGGAGATGAATTCACTATAATTCTCAACCAATGATAAATATTACAGTGATCCTACTTAGCTACAACAACTTCCAACCAGTGAAAATTATGTCGTTGCAACTCCTTCCGACTACCTAGCACCTCCTGATCTTTAAATCCTTGGATGCCTATCAGTCACGCACACTTCAACCAGTGAAGTACCCCGAACTCAGGTTTAAGACACGAGTGGTTTTCTTCTCCAACTAAGAGCTTCTTCAAGTAAGAACTTTTGAACTCTCGCTCTTCACGATGCTATTTGTTCGCTTGATTGCTTTGATTGCTTTAATTGCTTGAGAGTGTTGTTCGCATCGTACTGCTCAATTCAAATCTTCAGGTATTTATAGATGTAGATCCTTGAGCTTCCTTCATAGCCGTTGCAATTCCTGTAACAAATTCGTCCGTTGGAGAAATAGACTTCTTTGTTTTTCTTTCCGAACGTTGCAAGGCTTGATTCCCTTATTTTAATCCATTTCCGACCGTTGTGAAGACTTTCACGTTGAGGCACCGAAACTTTGGATTATAATATGATTAAAGTCTTCAGTGGTGGGTCTGGATGGCTATTTAATTCATCTGCTTTCCGGGAATCTCTCAAGTCGGTCCCTTATCGCCCACATGTGACTTTCCGTGATTATTGACTTTTCAACGCATGCTGACGTGGACTGGATTACTTGGCTGATTACTTTAACAGAACTTATCTGATCTCTTTTTGGTCAATCTGTCTGACGTGCAGTCAACCTTCTTTGACGTCGGACTTCTCTTATGTAACTTCTCTGAGATGAAGTTCTCTGTCCTGACTGATCTTCTGTGATCTGAAGTTTTTCTGACCTGATGAACTTGTCTGATGTGATGGTCAAACTTCAGATGACTTGGACTCCGTCTGATCACTTGACTGCAGTTTGGTCAAACTTCTCTGATAAATATTTTGACCAGGACTTCTCTGATAAATCTCTTTTTTCAGACCGTTGTCTGGTGATAAGTCTTCTGTGGTCAACCTTCTCTGATCAGTTGAGTTGACCAAGACTTCCCTGATATGGACTTATCTGCGATTTATACTTAGCCAATTTTTAAGCCTAACTTACATGGCCTATAGAAGATACTCATTTGGTTCTTCTTTACATTTTGCCAAGTATTCAACTATGCCCAATTTGGCCAATAGAAGATACTCATTTGGTTCTTCTTTACATTTTGCCAAGTACTTAGAGACATACATTTGAATAAACAAATACAGGGATGACATCATCAAAATCTAATAAGTATTCCTAACAAATTCCCCCATTTTGATGATGGCAAAACTTAAGCAAGATATTCAAATGAAGAACAGGCCTGCACATGATCAAGTGCAAGACACGAATTAAAATTTAGTCTTGTTTTGAGACAAATGGTGGTTGTCATTCAAATGACTGTTATATAATTTTCTGAGTTGATTACAAGTACATAGCCTGAATGATCAAACAAGTACAGAAAATTACAAGCACAAAACAAAAGTTAAAAAAAAATACAAGTACAATAAAATGTCATATCTGCCTCTGCCTTTTCCTCTCCGGACAGTTTGCATAGGAGGTCTGAGCAATTTTGCTCCAATGGGTCTCTGACAGACAGGAGCTAGTCCATACTTCCTTTTGATTACCATAGATGCAAACTCTTGCTCCTCTGCAGATGATAAGTTGTTTTTCGCACAGAATTTCCTAATCTCACTCTGCAGAGCTAGCTCATCCAGCTCATCTTCCATCCGAGTAGGAGGTTCTTCAGCTCTGAACGGGGGAATCATGGGGTAGACATCCCATTCTTTTGCATGTTTTATTAGAATAGACCAGAGAGTTGGCCATGTTTCTTCCATGAAGTTGATAAACGTCTGCTATGGGGAGCAGTCTTTATCCTGGAGTAACTCCCAGAGATAATACTTGTCAATGAACTGCTTCCTTGCGTCTCCCCACATTGGCCCAGCTTCAGCAGGTAAGAATTCTTCAACATGCCAAAGCTCTTTGCCTTCCCATTCAAATCTTGGCTCATCACCTAGCCTGGTTCTCTTCTTCTTGGCTGCAGGTTGGTCATTAACAAGAGCAGCCAATGCTTTCCACTTTAGACGATCCAGCTTCAATGAAAGGGAGGTCACTTCTCTGCTTGGTCCTCAGCTCCCTTCTGACTACCTCAGCAACATCTTCTTCCCCCTGACCTCTCGCTCCCTTTCCTTTATCTTCCCCCTTTTTGCCAGCATCAACCAATATGGCTAACTGCTGATCAACTCGGGACATCCAATCAGACATGCCAAGTGGTATTCTGGAATTAGTAGCAGGAGGAGGAGGAACATTCCTCTGCAGTAGAGTGTCTATTTTATCATTGATGATTTTGAGGTCAGGTTTGGTCTCTGTTGATACGAGCTGGCCAACAGTCTCTTTGACTAGTTGTTTGATCAGGTCAGCCATCTCAGATGAGATAGGTGTTGCCTGTGGGGAATGGTCTCCAGAGCTTTCAGCGCCTGCAGGTCGCTTGGCGATCGACCTGCCTGTCTGCAGACTCCTGTCTGCAGGAGGCTGATCAGGTGGGGTTTGATCAGGGGTCCCTGATCTGTCATCCTCATTTTCCGAATGATCTGAGCTAGGGGCTTGATCAGGTGCCTCGGGCTCATCTGCATCTCCGACATTATCTCTATCTCCGTCATCTTCCTTCTTCTCTTCTCCTTTTCCTTCATCATCATGATCATCTTTTTCTTTCTCAGGTTCCTTCTCATCTTCCTTCTCATCTTCTTCCTCAACTTCTTCTTCTTCATCTTCTTCCAACTCCTTTGTTTTTTCCACTTCATCTCTTCCTCAGATTCTTTTTGACTAATATTTCTTCTTCTTCTCCTTCTACCTTCTATTCCTCCACAATTTATTCAATTATTATTTCTATAACCTTTTCACCATCTTCTTCATCCTCATCTACAATCCCAGCCAAAACACCTTCCATAACACTAAGGATGAACTGGTCCATGTTGGTTTTGAAATTAGACATGAACCAGTTCTCCTGGAGCATTAAAATCACATCTGTCTCATGGCAAAAATGCATGAGTGCTTGCTCCGTATCCTGGGGAAAGTCCCAGCTACTCATCTCAACAAAGGATTGTATTTGAGTGAATGGAAAAGATTTTAAGGTCTTCCATTCTTCAAAAACATTTACAAAAGAAACCTTGAGTGAGTGGTGTTTTACCATATGTAATTGATCAACGGATAGCTCCAGGGGATTGTTTTCCAGCAGATTGAATGTGTAATCAGCTTCAGGAATGTTGATGGTTAAATCTGCTTCTTCCTCTTCTTTCATGCTGGGAAGAGTCAGTATAGGAACGATTTCAGCCTTCAGGTGTGGGTGAACAGGCTGTTCCTCTTCATCTGGGATAGGGGCAGGTGCAGGTGAGTAAGGTGTCTGCTCTGCCTCTTCAAAGTCCAGGCGTCTAGGCCTCTTCGGAGAAGGCTCAGATGATGATGTGACGTGCACTAACTCATCTGCAGTTGCTTTCCTTTTGAATGTCAGAGCTATCGGGGTGTTGTCTGAGTCCGAATGATCTGCAGATGATCATGCTCTGCAGGTCGGGTAGATGTGGTCTCTTATGCAGATAGGTCTTTGGCTGGCTATTCTGGATCATCAGAGCGGACTTCCTCTGAGCTTGAAGGCGCTCTGTAAGGAGTGGGTCCACTAGTCATCTCTTTCAACAACTGGGCAGCTTTCCTTCCTACGCCCAACTTCTTCAGCGTTTCTTGGTCCAAGTGACCAAGTCTTTTGTTCGCATGGAAGGGGTCTGCAGATCCCTTTGCTTTACTGAGGAACTCCAAGATCCAACTGATCTGGGTTCCGTATGCCAGCTTTGTCTTAAATTTCTTTTCCTCTTAAATCCAATTGGCCTTGTTGACTTCTCGGACTATCTACCTGTAAATGTAATCAGGCCAGTTAATCCTCTGATCTTGGATAAGTGCTCCCAGCACCATATATTTAGTGGATGACAGCTGGTCGTAGCTGTCTGCCATCCTAATTACGATTTTATTCGTAATGTCCAGGACGTATCCGTAGTCCTTTTTCAGATCTCCTATCTTCGCCGTAAGTTTAACTTTTGTCGGCTGCTCAGGTAGCTTAATACCATACCATGTTTCCACTGAGATCTGTTTGAGGGCTTCCACCGTAATGCCTCGAGCTTTCATCTTGAACGCGTCCGCAACAGTCTAGGGAGTAATCTTCACCTCTTCCCCAAAAATCGAACTTGCGATTCCGTCTTCGGTGACCTCAGCTTCTTTGAAGAAACAGATAACCGCTTCCTTGTATAAGAATTTGGGTTTGATATCCAAATAGGGGTAAATCCCATTTTTCTTCATCATCCTGATGACGTAGTGCATATCGTTCTGCAGATTTGCCTCGAGCAATCCTTCAAAATCGACTACCAGACTAAAAATGATCTGGTCCTTGACAAGCTTGAGATTGACGCCTTCGAAATATTTGGTGTCCTCCATTTCTGCAAAATATTAAGTTTTTCACTTAGTGTATAGGGTATTCAAGGGATTTTATGCTTCTTGAAAAATTAGGGTTTTCGAAAGTTTGGAGATGGTAGAGTTGTGCAATGATGTCCGACGCCTTAAATAAAGAAATGAAGAGACGTTTTGAATTTAATATTAATTTAAATTAATGTCGGTCCAGTTTTAAAAATATGACGGTTGAGTTTTTAATTGGACATAGTGGAGGTCGTGTGAACGTGTAGTTGCCACGTGTAAATAAATAATAATTTAATATTCAAGAGTCGGCCAGGGATAGAAAACTTAGCTGGTTGACTGTTTGACTCATTGACTGCTCTGCATCAGGTGAGTTGTATCGCCTGTGGTTTCGATCAACTATGTTCCTTCGTCTGTCCTTCTTCTTCTCGTCTGATCTGCTTCAGGCAGCTTTCTCATCTGTACTAGATTCCCAATCTAGTAATCCTAGTTCCCTGCTCAGCTCCAAACACCTTTCTTCTGGCAAAGGTTTGGTGAATATGTCAGCGATTTGGTATTCAGTGCTAACTCTTTCCACTCTAACTCTTTTGTTAAGCACATGGTCTCTGATGAAATGATGTTTGACATCAATGTGCTTCGTCCTTGAGTGCAATGCTGGATTGTTGGTAGCAATTGCACTGTTGTTATCACGCCATATTGGGACTTCATTTGCAATGATGTTGTAGTCCCTTAGCTGTTGTCTGATCCATAGAATCTGGGCACAACAGCTACCTGCAGCTAGGTATTCTAACTCTGTTGTTGATATTGAGTTAGATACCTGCTTCTTGCTAAACCAGGATATCAGTCTGGTTCCTAGGAATTGGCACGTTCCACTGGTGCTTTTCCTTAATTTTGCATCCTGCGAAGTCTGCATCTGAGTATCCTGATAGCTCGAAGTTGTCATCTTTAGGATACCATAGTCCAACATTGATTGTGGACTTAAGGTATTTGATAATCCTTTTAGCTGTATCCTGGTGAGACTGCTTTGGCTTGGATTGAAATCTAGCACATACTCCCATGACATAAGATATGTTTGGTCTGCTTGCAGTCAGATAAAGGAGTGATCCAATAAGTCCTCTGTAGTGGGTTGGATCCACTGATATGCCTCCTTCATCTGCATCTAGGTGTGTGCTTGTGCTCATAGGTATTCTTGCTAGTTTGGCTGATTCCATTCCAAATCTCTTGATTAAGTCTCTTGTGTATTTGGCTTGATTGATGAAAATTCCATTATTCATCTACTTGACTTGCAATCCTAGAAAGAAATTAAGCTTTCCCATCATGCTCATCTCAAATTCTCCTAGCATGAGATTTGAGAATTTCTCACATAGCTCTGGGTTGATTGAGCCAAATATGATGTCATCCATATATATTTGAACTAATAATATGTGGACTTGATGCTCTATTCTGAATAAAGTCTTGTCCACCTTGCCTTTGCTGAATCCGTTTTTCTCTAGAAACACAGAGAGTGTCTCATATCATGCTCTTGGTGTCTGCGTGAGTCCATATAGAGCTTTCAAAAGCTTATAGACTTTGTCTCCTTTGACAAAACCAGGGGGTTGCTCCACATAGACTTCTTCTTCTAGAATTCCATTGAGAAAGGCACTTTTCACATCCATTTGGTAGACTTCGAAATCCTTGAATGCTGCATATGCAAGGAATAGTCTGATGGCTTCCAGTCTTGCAACAGGTGCATAAGTTTCATCAAAATCTATTCCTTCACATTGTGCATATCCTTTGGCGACTAATCTGGCTTTATTCCTAACAACAGCTCCATCTTCATCACACTTGTTCTTGTACACCCATTTGGTGCCTATAACCTTTTTGTGATCTGGTTTGTCTGTTAGTTCCCAGACATTATTTCTCTCCATCTGGTTGAGCTATTCTTGCATTGAATTGATCCATGAGTAATCCTCCAATGCCTGCTCTGTTGTCTTGGGTTCCATTTGAGATATGAAACAAGAGAATATTTCTACTGGTACTGTGGATTGTCTGGTTCTGATTCCATCAATTAGGTTTCCAATGATCTGTTGAATAGGGATCTCTAAGCCATTTGGGGATTTCTTCTTCTTCTTCAGGGTTTGTCCCCTTGTATAGTTGCTTTGGTGGACTTCTTCTCTCTCTCTCTGCTTCAGCTTGGTTCTGATCTCATTGGTCTGCAACTGGATCAGCTATGGTCTTGTCATCTGCAGGTGGGGATCTTTTCTGATCTGTAGATGGGTCTTTATCAGCTACAGATGGGTCTTCATCAGTAGCAACTAGATCAGGTAGGTTTTGAGCTCCTATCTGATCTGCAGTTGGGTCTTCAAGCTGATCTGCAGGTGAGTCCATCATTCCTGTATAATGAATTATGACTTCTTCTAGGGTGGCGGTTTTGAGCTTATTCTCAATTGATTCCACTTGTTTCCTGTACTCAACACCAGACTCATCAAATACAACATGAGGTGCTTCTTCCACAACTAAGGTTCTTTTGTTAAATACTCTATATGCCTTGCTTCTTTGAGAGTATCCCATAAAGAGACCACCATCAGTTTTAGCATCAAAGACATTTAGTTGGGTT
The DNA here is from genome assembly GCA_033398695.1 of Orobanche coerulescens. Classification (NCBI taxonomy): domain Eukaryota; kingdom Viridiplantae; phylum Streptophyta; class Magnoliopsida; order Lamiales; family Orobanchaceae; genus Orobanche; species Orobanche coerulescens. The sequence continues at coordinate 11,405,874 of CM065801.1, forward strand.
TTACCATTGTTGTGGATGAAACACTTACAACCAAAAATATGAAAATATGCAACAGTTGGTGTTCTGCCATTCCAAACCTCATAGGGAGTTTTGCCATGTCTCCCTACAATTATACTCCTATTCTGAGTGTGGCATCTTTGTGTTGATGACTTCACCCGAGAACCTCTTGGCAGTCACACGCAATCATGGACCTGGCAGCTTCCTTCAGGGTTCTGTTCCTTTTTTCAGCAACACCATTCTGCTGTGAAGTCTTGGCTGCAGAGAGCTCGTCCTGGATCCCATTCTGATCACTGTATTCAGTGATTGCTTTGTTGAGAAATTCTCCTCCTCGATCTGATCTGATCTTGATGATTAAGAGGAATTTCTCATTCTGGATCTTCCTTAGCAGCTCAGGTAGTTTTGTCAAAATTTCACTCTTTTTATAGAGAAAAACAATCCATGTATATCTTGAGTAGTCATGTATTACTACTAGAGCAGGCTTTCTTCCACTCAACGTCCTTAGCTTGATGGGGCCAAATATATCCATATGAAGTAGATCTAGAATCCTTGTGGTGAGAGTGGTAGGTGGACTGGTTTAAATGATGCTCTTGTTTGTTTCCCTTTCTGACATGCATCACAGAGAGCTTCATTTCTGAATACTTCCTCTGGAAGTCATCTGACCAGTTTTTGAGAACTGATCTTGTTGATGGCTTTGAAGTTCAGGTGACATAGTCTTTTGTGCCACAACCATCCATTCTCAGCTATTGTCTTAGATAGAAAGCAGGTGTTGGGAGTTCCTGTGTTCCAATCTATCATATAGACATCTCTTCTTCTGAAACCTTGTAGCTTCACTTCTCCAGATAGGAAATCTATCACCATGCATTTCCAAGTTGTGAAGACTACTAGATTCTTCTCATCATAAAACTGACTTATGCTCAACAGATTGTACTTGTAACACCCCCAATCCATTCAGGGATATTACATGCCGTAGAACCCTTCCTCAAGGATCTACCAGGCTGGTAACAACATCGAACATCTCAACAATGCCTTTAAGGCTAAAATGACTCAGTAGACCGATTTGGCCTTTCAATAAAAACATACAACTCAATCTCAATACATGCCCACGCATGGGTCAAATACAAAATACTCCCGTATAACGGGGAAAAATATTGCAGCGGAAATAACGTACAACTGAACCAATACAACAATAAAAGGGTCCTCATGTGATTAGTTTCGATCGTCTTTCATCATCCTTCATGCCGACCCTGTACTATGCTCCCCAAAACCTGAATGCAAATACAGACATCCACCCCCCGATTACTCGGGGGTTAGCAAAATTCCACTATTTTGCTAGTGCAAGTACAAAGTGCAAAATACGAGTCATACAATTCAAGTTCCAAGAATAACAATAATCAGGAATCCTCAAAGATTCAAACACAACAAAAAATACTTCCCGAAGCAAGAGTTTGGGTAAAATATTCCAAAACCGAAAGATCACAATTCAAGAGAAACAATATACAAAATGGTTTAATATGACATCGGGAGTTTTAATAGAAAACAATTTAGGATTATTGAATCCTTCTCTTTCAAAAATCAATAGGGTCACAGCCCAAAGGTTTTGTTTTCACAAATAAAACCAACAACAATTCACGGGGTCAAAACCCACATCACGTGTCCTCGACGAACATAAAATCAACACAGCATAATCACCCAAGATACGCAAATCTTGGTCACACAAATACAATACCAACTCGTGAATCTAGGGCTATACCATTGGATTCCCTCGAGGCCCCGTCGGACCCTCCCGAGGTGAGCAAAATACATTCACAAATCATATAGACACCAACTCATGAATCCAGGACTATACCACTGGATTCCCTTGAGGCCTCGTCGGACCCTCCTGAGGTGAGCAAAACACATATACATAACACCGTGAACACATGCCACATCATCTCACGGTTGGATCAATCACTTGTTGTCTCCTGACCATATGATCACACACCATATGTCACCGCAGTTCTTGTCTTAGGCTCTCACGGTTGGATCAATCATTTGTTGCATCCTGACCACATGGTCACATGCCATGTGTCACCGTAGACCTTCGACCATATCCACATATTCACACAAATAACATAGCACGCCAAGGATATCCAAACAATTCACCCAAAGGCAACAAACACAAAGCACGACACAATTGTCAAATCACAACGTACCGAAATGAGATAATATATTCATATATATATATATATATATATATATATATTATCAAAGAACAACAACAACATCAAGCGTATTCATAGGGTTCACTTAACCATTCACGAAATACACCATTCACAAAACACACACGTTTTGAAAGTGAGCCCTTAACGAGGCTAAACCGGATCTTTTGAAAGTTCACTTCAAACAACCAAACAAACACATCTATACGATCACCGATCATCATATCCACGAAATAAGAAAAGTATGAACAAGGTACTTGCCTCAAATCAACACGCGAATACTCCGACGGACACGGTCCAAATGGGAAAACCTCGAATACCTACAATCCTCCGGCAAAAACAACGAAGATATGATTACAATGAGAATCAAGGTAAAAAACAACGGAAATCCCACCAAACTATCGAAAGGAAACTCATTGGGACATTTAATCGAACACTCAATGTTCGATAACTCCCAAGAACACTCGAATCACCAATCGAGTTGAACAAACTCGAAATATGGATATACAACCCATAGAACACGATTATTAAAGCTCAAAAACATCAACCGATTCATCAAAATCGGACGAACAACGAAAATTAAGAAGGAAATCTAGAAAGTCAATTCTAGGAGATTTCAATAATTTACCTCGAGCCGACGAAGAACAATGGATTAGATGATATTACAATCACCTAGAGATCTCCAAAACACCTTGGAATTGAGTAACCTTAGTTTCATCCGTCCGACAGGAGAAGAGGAGAAGGGGAGGAAATGGGGTGAAAAACCCGTCTGTCCCCTTAAATACATCAGCGACGCACGACCATCACGCACGACCATGTGATCGTGTGTTTGGTCGTGCGCTAGGCCACTGCCCATCCAATGACACCACGCACGAGCACCGTGCAAGAGCAGTTGCTCGTGTGTCCTGCTCGTGCGTCCCTGGAGCTCACTGCCGAGCGCTGGATTGCGCACGAGCGCCACGCACTACCACGTGCTCGTGTGCTACAATAGGATGCCAATATCGAGACCGACACGGCCCCGAAGGTACCCAGGATATAACCAACTTGAAAGGGAACAAAACAAGGACTCGCAACGCCCTCCAAGAGACAAAACGACAACGGGAGACAATATGCCAAGTCACGCATGCATACACACGATCTGCCCAATTTACACAGCAACAAGTCATACCCGAGGAATGCCACAACGTGGTACACAACATAGGGAAAATCCTGAATAATCCTCAACAAAGCAAAATGACCGGCACAACCGTCGAATAATTCAAGGTAACCAGAACAGAAATCTCGGGTATTACATTCTACCCTCCTTAAAAGAAGTTTCGTCCCGAAACTTAAAACATGAAACAATCAAGGCAGAACAACTCTAGATGACACATGATTCTGATAACTTGAAGATTAGAAAAAGGCGATGCGAAGGCAAACACGCCAAAACTTTAAAAAATTACGAAATGGCCCGAATGACCGAAATACACGATACACGGTCAAAACACCGAGCAAAAGCTCGCAACATGCCTAATAACGTTAAACGAACTTACGAGAAACTCGAAACAACAATTTCCGATGATATTTACAAGAATCAAACTCAAGTGCGGAAAAATTGCTTAAGAACACGGAACTCAACAAAGCGACACCAAAATGAACTCGGATGAGAAAAAGTGCAGAATTAAACATTCTCAGAATGACAAAACGGTCACAAGCGAGTGGTTAAAACGGACTCCTGCCAAAAAGATTTTTACCAGAAATCGAAAATTGCGGATATTACATACTACCCTCGTTAAAAGAAGTTTCGTCCCGAAACTTAAAATAAGTAGGGAGGAGCAACATCCCACCAGGAAGCACTCAATGAGATACACAAGAAGCAAAAACTCACGCCCAACGGCGAAAAGTTACAAGCCACGCAAAGAAACATGCGGCGTGAAAACACGCCCCACGACGACCATCACAACGCCACAGGCAGAGACATAATAAAACCAACCAGTGACAAGCGTCATCAAACAGATAATACAATCAAGTCAATTATACGAACAATCACAAAACAGGAGGTACCAATATAAGAAAACATGCACAGTCAAGAAAACAGAAAATAAACACAAAACGATCCCAAAGGACAATCATAAACAGTTCCGGCTACGCCGAAATCCTCAAAAACCACACTAGGCATCTCTCTGTCCTTTCAGAATAGAGACGCAACCTCGATCCCCAAATCTCTCAGCTACCGTCTCGCAATGCACGGCTCGGTGACCCACCTGGCCACACTCGAAACAGCTAACTAACGGTGAGCGATAATTCTTTGCGGTATAGCCCGCTCGACTACAGTTATAACATGTCTTCATGCTGCTCACATTACTCACTGCAGGGGTACTACTCCTCTGATCACGCGATCGAGGATCCATCTTAGGACGACGAAACGAAGTCCCAACTTCAGAGGGCCCACTCTCATGATTTCCTGAAAAGTCCCCAACGGTTTTCTATTTCTTCGACTCAGACATATTCTCGATCGATAATCTGGATAGCTCATAGGCTAATGCCCTATTCTGATAATATCTCAAGGAAGTACAAGTGAGACCTGCCATGTACTGACGAATCTTCGGCTTCATCCGCCTACTAAAATGACAGATCTTGTCCTCCTCTGTCCTTACTTGATTCTGCACATAGCTGAGCTGTTTGCTAAAATCAATAATAGCTTGAGACAGCGGTACATCTTGTGGTTTTGCCGAAAAGAATTCATTAATCCTCTGATTTCTGATTGGCTCCGGACAAAACTCATCTCTCATGAATCTCTGGAACTCTGCCCACGTGACAACACGATCTCGAGGATTAACAGGCTCCCACCAGTTAGCGGCATCCTTGTCGAGAAGATACTGAGCTACCGGTACTTTACGTTCTTCTGGACAATCAACTACCTCAAATATCTTTCCAACTGGAAAAGCCAACCATCCCAGCCTAATACATCTGTAGCACCAGCGAAACGAGGGGGATTCATACGAACCACTTCTCAAAGCCACTGATTTGCACCAGTGTTCTGGGTCACATCTGTAATACGCTGAACTGTGTGAGTCAACTGAGTCATCTGTGTAGCTACCTACTGTAAAATAGTAGCAACACCGATACCGATATCATCACCAGCAGCATGATCCCGATCACGCACCCGGTCGCCACGACCACGACCTCTGACCCTCGGCATACTAAATAAGCAACCACTCAGCACAACAGAAAATCATAACACGCAACACTTACAAAGATTACCATCGTAAAACAACACACATACAAACACCACAGCAACAACGGTATCGTTCGGCGACCTCAACGGCCCGAACGATAACCAACATACAATTACTAAACATCACGAAACAACCACATATGTACACAATCATACAAACTCAAGTTCTAACAGCTCGCACGGGTGCGATAACACACAAATCACCACAAAGCGACAACATTCAATACCAACATCTCACCTCTCACAGAGGGATAATCACAAAAAATGCGTGGCAAATGACTCAACATTCACGCCACCAATTCCATCATACTCGGGAGCTAACATTCTAACGACAATGTGAATATCATACATACATTCCCGTACCGCAAACAGGAATGATAGGTTTTAAAAATGAAAACCTCCTTTTTAAAAACAATTTGGAAACACCGGTTGATCTTGAGTATCACCTTTCAAAAAGTAGTACAAACATCGTTGTCGAGACTTTGAAAACCATCATGCGTTTGATAAAAATGAGGACACTTTCTTTTAGCGAAAAACTTTCAGAAATATCTGACCCTTGGGTCTAAGCAAATGCATAAAATTACTGGAATATCAAAAAAATATTTTGATCCTCAAAGTAGAAGAATTTTGAAATAGATAGTTGCGCTAGTAGGCGCCTCGAAAATACAATCCATTTAAAAGTACGTCTCAAATTTTATTTTCTAAGATACTCAAGGTTTTCAAAAATCCAATAGGCCAGAATGCCCAAAACTCACACGTATCGACATTCACTTACATACATCATAATACACGCATCAACTCATTCAAAACCAAGACAACACCTGTCTTTTACCGGAAACAAACAGTCAAATATCACAGTCAAAAGGACATAAATAACGACAACACTCCTCATATAAACGAAACATGGGAGTCACATAAGTGAATCACGAAACCAAGAATCTGCATAAAGACTCTGTCACTTAACACACAATCATACCAGTAACTCGCATCAGACGAGGCACAATCACAAAGAAGGGATACTTACATACACAAGTCGCACGAAGATGATGATCGCCCCACGATACTAATCACGACCAACAAACTCAGACGACGCGTCGCGACACGACTCAGTCAGACAAAATCCGACGAGACAAAAACTCAACAGACACCACTCAACCCGACAGCCTTGGTTTCCACAACCTAAGCTCTGATACCATTTATGTAACACCCCCAATCCATTCAAGGATATTACACGCTGTAGAACCCTTCCTCAAGGATCTACCAGGCTGGTAACAACATCGAACATCTCAACAATGCCTTTAAGGCTAAGATGACTCAGTAGACCGATTTGGTCTTTCAATAAAAACATACAACTCAATTTCAATACATGCCCACGTAGGGGTCAAATACAAAATACTCCCATACAACGGGGAAAAATATTGCAGCAGAAATAACGTACAACTGAACCAATACAACAATAAAAGGGTCCTCATGTGATTAGTATCGATCGTCTTTCATCATCCTTCATGCCGACCCTGTGCTATGCTCCCCAAAACCTGAATGCAAATACAGACATCCACCCCCCGATTACTCGGGGGTTAGCAAAATTCCACTATTTTGCTTGTGCAAGTACAAAGTGCAAAATATGAGTCATACAATTCAAGTTCCAAGAATAACAACAATCAGGAATCCTCAAAGATTCAAACACAATGAAAAATACTTCCCTAAGCAAGAGTTTGGGTAAAACATTCCAAAACCGAAAGATCACAATTCAAGAGAAACAATTTACAAAATAGTTTAATATGCCATCGGGAGTTTTAATAGAAAACAATTTAGGATTATCGAATCATTCTCTTTACAAAATCAATAGGGGTCACAGCCCAAAGGTTTTGTTTTCACAAATAAAACCAACAATAATTCACGGGGTCAAAACCCACGTCACGTGTCCTCGACGGACATAAAATCAACACAACATAATCACCCAAGATACGCAAATCTTGGTCACACAAATACAACACCAACTCGTGAATCCAGGGCTATACCATTGGATTCCCTCGAGGCCTCGTCGGACCCTCCCGAGGTGAGCAAAATACATTCACAAATCATATACACACCAACTCATGAATCCAGGGCTATACCATTGGATTCTCTCGAGGCCTCGTCAGACCCTCCCGAGGTGAGCAAAACACATATACATAACACCATGAACACATGCCACGTCATCTCACGGTTGGATCAATCACTTGTTGTCTCCTGACCCTATGATCACACACCATATGTCACCGCAGGTCTTGTCTTAGGCTCTCACGGTTGGATCAATCACTTATTTCATCCTGACCACATTGTCACATGCCATGTGTCACCGTAGACCTTCGACCATATCCACACATTCACACAAATAACATAGCACGTCAAGGATATCCAAACAATTCACCCAAAGGCAACAAACACAAAGTACGACACAATTGTCAAATCACAACGTACCGAAATGAGATAATATATTCATATATATTATCAAAGCACAACAACACCAAGCGTATTCATAGGGTTCACTTAACCATTCACGAAACACACCATTCACAAAACACACGCGTTTTGAAAGTGAGCCCTTAACGAGGCTAAACCGGATATTTTGAAAGTTCACTTCAAACAACCAAACAAACACATCTAGACGATCACCGATCATCATATCCACGAAACAAGAAAAGTATGAACAAGGTACTTGCCTCGAATCAACACACGAATACTCCGACGGACACGGTCCAAACGGGGAAACCTCGAATACCTACAATCCTCCGGCAAAAACAACAAAGATACTATTACAATGAGAATCAAGGTAAAAAACAACGGAAATCCCACCAAACTATCGAAAGGAAACTCATTGGGACATTTAATCGAACACTCAACATTCGATAACTCCCAAGAACACTCGAATCACCAATCGAGTTGAACAAACTCGAAATATGGATATACAACCCATAGAACACGATTATTAATGCTCAAAAACATCAACCGATTCATCAAAACCGGACGAACAACGAAAATCAAGAAGGAAATCTAGAAAGTCAATTCTAGGAGATTTCAAGAATTTACCTCGATCCGACGAAGAACAATGGATTAGATGATGTTACAATCACCTTGAGATCTCCAAAACACCTTGGAATTGAGTAGAATCGACCAAGAATTCGAACCTTAGTCTCACCCGTCCGACAACCGCGAGGAGAAGAGGAGAAGGGGAGGAAATGGGGTGAAAAACCCGTCTGTCCCCTTAAATACATCAGCGACACACGACCATCATGCACGACCAAGTGCTTGTGTGTTTGGTCGTGCGCTAGGCCACTGCCCAGCCACTGACACCACGCACGAGCACCGCGCACGAGTAGTTGCTCGTGTGTCCTGCTCGTGCGTCCCTGGAGCTCACTGCCGAGCGCTAGATTGCGCACGAGCGCCACGCACGACCACGTGCTCGTGTGGCCTGCTCGTGTGCTACAATAGGAGGCCAATATAGTGCCCGACACGGCCCCGAAGGTACCCAGGATATAACCAACTCGAAAGGGAATAAAACAAGGACTCACAACGTCCTCCAAGAGACAAAACGACAACGGAAGACAATATGCCAAGTCACGCATGCATACACACAATCTGCCTGATTTACACAACAACAAGTCATACCCAACGAATGCCACAACGTGGTACACAACATAGGGAAAATCCTGAATAATCCTCAACGAAGAAAAATGACCGGCACAACCGAAGAATAATTCGAAGTAACCAGAACAGAAATCTCGGGTATTACAGTACTTGAGTCCTCTGTGCAGCTCTCCAAAACCTTTTGTTTAACCTCTAGAGCTATCTCCAAAGGTTACATCTGGGCCTCTTTCCTTGGTATAATTTGATAGCACCTTCTTGTTCCCGGTCATGTGCCTTGAGCATCCAGAATCTAGAAACCATTCTTCACCTCCTAAAAGGTGTGTATGGTTTGGGCCTATATCCCCTGTTAGTATTGTGTACTTGGATATGCCTCATAAAATTGGTGGTGTGGGCCATTCCTAAATCTTGGCTGAGACCATTTATAAAATCTTTGAGGTCTCCACACCTGTTCGTTTTGAGAATTAGGATAACCTTGAGGTTTCCATTTGCCCCTCCCATTTTGAAATCTATTTTTGGGGAGTCTCTGATAATAGTGGGAATGTTGTCTAGGCTGCTGCTTTTGCCTTGGCCATTGCCTAGTCTCTTGTCTAGGTGGCTGCCTTGTATACCTTGGCTGATGCCTATTTTTAAATACAGGTTTCTAAGTTGGCTCAGCAGACGGGACAAGTGTTTCTCCCTTGATGAAAGTAGTTTTAGAACTAGAGGGAGTGTTGGGGGTCATATCCAAGGCCTGATCTGGAATATAGTGGCCTTTTATTCATACACAATTCATCCAAGGTTATAAAGCTTTGAGAGAGGTTATCTCCTTAACCCGTGTGTTACTTAGTTGTGTCAGTTTAGCAAACTCAGATTTAACATGAGCAAGTGCAGTTGATTTCTCACTATTCAAAACAGTTAATATTTTGATCTCAGCTGTAGTATCATCAGCCTGGTTTTTCAACTTGTCTTCAGCCTTTGTTTCAAATTCAGATTTGGTTTTAATTAACTCTAGGCTGAGTTTTTCAAAATCATTTTTCAGCTGCCTATTCTCATCTTGCAGCTGGGTCTTCTCGGCTGATACAATAAAGTGTGCAGATTTTAATTTCTCAAAATCTTTGAGAAGCTGATTGACAGACTCATGTAAGTCCATATCCTGAGACATATCTGAGTTGTTATTATTTGAAATTGAGGGTTTAGATGTTACCTCTTCATCAGCTAAGTTGGCCATCAGGCAATTGTACTCCACATCATCATCAGGGAAGAATCCACTGCTAGAATCTACTCTCTCTTGGTCTTCTCCAATGAAAGCTTTTCTCTTGTCTTCTTTTCTGCTCACTTCTTTCTTGCCTTCATCCTTCTTGAGATCAGGATAGTCAATTTGGATATGTCCTGTCTTGTGGCAATTGTAGCACTCTACCTTCCATAAGGAGAAGAAGATTTAGATTTGATAAAACGAAATGCAAAATTGTACTTTTTGGGTAAGGTGAACGATAAATATTTTAAAAATTTTGATATCACCCCAAAATGGGTCATACGATTAGAGATATATTAACACTATATGTTCACATTTATAAGTCGATGATCACTCGATATCAAACTAATGTGGGACTTTAGTTGAGTAAATGATCTATTTATACAAAATAAAAGGGTCGACCTCCCTCAAAAATAATAATTTTAATTTGATTACCAATAACACAATTTTTACCCACTTCTTCCCCCATATATATATATATATATATATATATATATATATATATATATATATATATATATATATATATATATATATATATATATATATAAAACACCATATCACAAACTCTCTCTCTCTCTCTCTCCCTCCCTCTCTCCCTCCCTCCCTCCCTCCTCCCTCCCTCTTTTTTGCAAATATCCTTGAAATTTTCTGTTTTGTGAAACTTCTAGCAGTGGCAGGAAATGGTTAAATTACTCATCTAAAAAGTTTCGGATTAGCGAAGCTGCTATCCCAACCTTATAAATCCATAAATCTCCCATTTTTCAGTAATGTGCGATGGATTTGCACCCAACAACCTTCCCTCAAAGTGTACTACATTATCGGGCCTCCGCTTGGGTGATAGTTCATCTGACCCGTCAATTGTTCGTTCCGTCGTTATGAGGGCTTCTTAGTCGAATCGTAGGCTTCGATACCATTTCTTGGACTCCATGAGAAAATACAAACAACGCAATCAAATAGTACCTATTTTTGCAATGGGTGTCCATAAGCAGAAGTAGATTCAGATTTGATAAGGTGAAATGCAAAATTGTGGTAAGGTGAACGGCAAATATTTTAAAAATTTTGATATCACCCCAGAATGGGTCATACGATTAGATATATGTTCATATTTATAAATCGATGATCACTCTATGTCAAACTAATGTGGGACTTTAGTTAAGCAAATGATCTATTTATACAAAATAAAAGGATTGACCTCCCTCAAAAATAATAATTTTAATTTTATTACCAATAACATAATTTTTACCCATTTCAACCAATATACCTTTACACCACTACAAAAACAGGGCTTTAACAGCGGTTCTGGAGCCATTATAACAGCGCTTCCGGAACCGTTGTTAAAGGCGCCGCTGTTAAATTTAACAGCGATTTTTAAGAAAATCGCTGTTAAATTTAACAGCAGTTTTTCCTAAAAACCGCTGTTAAGTGTAATAGCGGTTATTTCAAACAACCACCGTTAACAATGTTAACAACGGTTTTTCTAAATAACCGCTGTTAATATATTTAACATCGGTTTTTTGAGAGAATCGCTGTTAGATATTTAACAGCGGTGATCCTGCAGAATCGCTGTTAATTTAACAGCGGTTGTTTTAAAGAACCGCTGTTAATTTGAAAAGCATAATTTAACAACGGTTTTTTATAACAACCGCTGTTAATATTTTTTTAATACCAGGTTTGTTTTTTTATTTTCCCAACCTGCTACATAACAGCAATCAAAATAACACTAAACCACCACCCAAACAACAATAAAACCATCTAAACAATAACACTAAAATTCAACACTAAACCAGCATCCAACAATAATAACACTAAAACCATCTAAACAGTACATAAAACCTGCTAAACCAGACTAAACCAGCATCCAACACAGAAAACAGTACATAAAATTCGGAATACAACACAGAAAAAAACTGCTAAACCAGAATAAAACCTGCTAAAACCTCAAATAAACCAGAATACAACAACAATCTAAAATAAAACCAGAACACAACAACAATCTCAAATAAAACCTCAACAACACAACTTTCATCAATTCACCAATACAACTAGACAACTTTCATCCAACCATCAAATAATTCAAAATAAATACAACAACATAATTGACGAACTAACAAAACAAGACAATGGGAATTCATACAAAATCAAATGTCAAAAATCTACGCATATAAACGGTTCCTAACCTCCAAAAACTATTTTGCCCATACGATTCGAATTTCATGAATTCTATCTATAGGAAGTGCTGTAACATCATCAAACATCTGTACATATAAATATATAAATTAACAAACTCATCAAATTAAACGATTAAATCACTTTTAAACTGAAATTAATTTAAATAATTTAAAAAACTGAAATAAAAGTTTATCACCTCCACCCATCCATCGATAATACGAGCTCGGACAATAGTCGACATCCAGTGCATGACGTAATACCCACACTCCCAACCTCCATTTTGTTTATTATACTAAAAAGAATATGAAGCTTAATTAAATTATATATATTATATATATATATATATATGTATATATATATATGTGACTAAATGTATTACTTACTTTGGGATATATCCAAGTAAGCGTCTGTTAGATTTACTTGTATGCATACCCCATCACCTTAAACGCGGTCACGACACTGTTTGAAAGAAGTACTAATGTATTATAAAATGAAAAATATAATATATTTTCAAGTAAATGCTACAAGTTAAAACTTACTTCTGGATTACGGCCTTAATGCGATTGTCGGGCTTACGGTGTAGTGAGCAAAACCACACAACTTCGCCTTTGCCGGAATAATGACCAAAAGTTGTCAATGCTCACTGCATTAACATACGTATTACCAGCGGGGGGAGGGCCGGAATTATTTAATTTTTCCATATCAAGTCAATCTAAACACATCTACTTACATAATTATTAATATAAAAATCTACAAAGACATGAAAAAAATATTAAGACTTCTAGAGAAAAAAGAGAGTATTGTTCAAAATCAATTTAGAAAAAAACAGGAGAAAATATGCAAATATAACATAGATGCAATTTATAAATCTATACTTACTCATGATGGTAAGCTCCAAGATATATCTATTTTTTTGCATCCGACATACGCGAAGTGATGTATCCGGAGGTCTCATCTCCCCTATTTCCCATATTTTGTATGGATTAAGGATCAAAATATCCATATAAATCCTCGTCCATCGTGCCCACCTTCAATTTCGATAAGTACCTAATTCGTTAAACAAAATATTAATATCTAATTTACATTCCAAATTATGAATTTTTGATAAATATACATGAATATGCATGTAAAGAATTACTTACAAGTCCAAAATTGTAGAATCGATAAGCTAAGCCACTGCTTATCTTGAATGATTTCCAAAAGATCATTGTAACTTATGTACAAGGGAATGTCAGCACCACCACAGCCAAAGGAAGTTGTATCTCATGGCACTTGTAACGGGTCACTAAAGAGAGTCGCTGCAACACTAAATCACTCTCTCAACGTGTCAGCTCTTTGACTCGACCGGTCATTTTGACGAGCATGTTTCTTAGGTCGCTCAATATCCTATATCATATAGAAGCGTGTAAAAATCAACTATAACCGGAGTATCTTTTATTTACATTTAATATTAAAAACACAAAAGAAATATACCTTGATAAAGTCCGCAACGATAAGATTCTTTGGCCATGCAATAAAGGTACCTAGAGCGTCTCTCACTAAGCTTACCTCTTCAGTAGGTATAGGAACTTCGGCACTGCCATCTACGGCCTCTTCGACTACTACCTTAACCAAATGAGTTGGTAAGGGAGCACAATGTAGGGTAGAATCTCCATGATGAACTCGGCCTATAGAGACTAGACGAGGAGGATGCTCGTCCACATAAAATTCAAATCGAGCAGTGTCCCCTGGCGGAGTCTTCCCTCTTGAAGGGCCAGAAACATTATCGGTACAACTCCCCCTCGTACTGACATGGGTAACATGATCACCAGGTGTACGTAGATCGATGTGGGGCTACTGTGAGTGAGCACCCAAAGACTCCAATGTTTGGCCGAATATTTTCATCAAATTTTGTGTGATGTCATATGTGATCTTATTTGTTAGATCCTCCAACACACTTTCATTTATTGATGATGCAGATCGACGTGAAAATCGTCCAAAATAATCTCGAATGCCTAGACCAAATCCAATGCCACGAACACGGCCTGGGTGCTCCGGTCTCCCAATGGCCTCTGCCAATATATCATGTCTCCCTCGGGAGTGAAGCTGCCCTGTGTACACTGCTCCTCCAACTCATCCTACAAAAAAACAATTTTTCGTAAGTGAAACACAATTGTGAAGCACATAAATGAACTGTTAATGTTTTTTTCGTAAAGATAAAAAAACACTTTGTTTCATAAGTTAAACATAAAAGTGAATTTTTAAAATTTTATTCATAATTCGAATACAACCTTTAAATATTTGAAATTAAATATTACAATTTTTATTTTTTTTCAACAAAAAAGATTTAGGTTATAGAAATTAATTGCAAATCAACAATTTCCCGAATCAATTTTGAAAAGATAAGAAAAGTAAGTTTATTTAATTTTAACTACATTGTCAAAATATTAAATGATATTTTAAACTTACGATCTTAGTAACAATCTCTCATGCAGCATCTGATGACACTCCCATAGATCTTTTTTGGCGACCAAGCTTCCACCTCTGATGACGTGAAGGAGGAGATGGAGGATCAATAATAACATTTTCCCCAGATTTTGATGCTTCTTATTTACGCTCCTTCAGCTTCCTCTCCATCTCCCGTACTTCCACAAAATCATATCCTCCTCGAGCCATAGTATGAGGAGCATTGTTGAGCTTTGCTATCTCTTGTTTCTTGATTTTCTTTTTCTGAAAAAAAATATTTGCAAGGAAATCTAAATAATATGTAAGGAGATGAAACCAGAGGTGGAATCGACCTATAGAAAATTATTGCAAGGAATTGAAATAATATGTAAGGAAATATTTGCAAGGAATCGAGCTATAGAAAAAGTCTTTTGAATTCAGATTTACCTCCCAAGCAGGGTCCTCATGAATCTTTTTGAATTCTTTCCAATCTTCTCCGATATACCATACTTCTCACAAGGAGACAACCCTTTCGACGGACCATATATATACTCACCGATCAAGTCAGTCTTAGATTGCCTCCACATCGTGCCTATAGACTGTAACGTCTTCTTGCGAAATTAGCCAATATTGCTAATTTGACTGACATCAAAGTTGGCCAACATTGACAATTCAAATTGAAATGTTACCAATAATACAATTTTCAATTATTTGAATTAATTTCTGTTTTTATAAAATAATTTACTTAACTTATAATTTTTTCATAAATTTCAGTTTTATAAAATAATTTTCAGAGTATTTAAATTATTTTCAGTTTTTCAAATTATTTAAATTAATTTCAATTTATATAAAATAATTTACTTTAATTAATGTTTTTTTCATAAATTTCAGTTTTATTCCAGATTATTTATATTTAATTCAATTTTTTAAATTATTTAATTTAAATTTCAGTTTTTAATTTTATAAAATAAATTACTTATTTTTTCATAAATTTCAGTTTTATTCCAGATTATTTAATTGTAATTTAGTTTTTAAATTATTTAATTAAAATTTCAATTTTTATAAATAACTTAAATTAATATTTTTTCATAAATTTCAGTTTTATTCCAGATTATTTAATTTTAATTTAGTTTTTAAATTATTTAAATTAATTTCAGTTTTTATAGAATAATTTACTTAAACTAATGATTTTGTTTATAAATTTCAGTTTAATTCCAGATTATTTAAATTTAATTCAGTTTTTTAAATTATTTAAGTACAAAGGAAACACATAAATTAAGCACAAAAGTAATGCACGTACCAATATATCCTGCCAAAGCATTTCCTTATCTGGCTTGCATGGTACATGATTCCATCGATCGTACAGTATGGAAACATCATCTTTCGCAAGTTTACCCAAATAAGTACTTAATTTGATTTTGTGTTCGTACTTAAGTTTTTCCTAACTGGATCGATGTCAAGAGGTAGCTTTTTCCCATCTATACGCTATTTGGGCATACTTCTACATCATGTAAGATTTCTCAATGTAGTAGTCTGCGTATGAGGAGAAGCAGCGGAATGAGGAAGAGAATGACGAGGAGTACGAGGAGAATGAGAAGGAGAACGAGGAGGATGTCGAGGAGAACCCATATGCCTGCATAAACAAATTAAAATATTGTCAAACACAACATAAACCAAAAAAACTCGTGGGAACGTGATGCCAAACACACCAATAAGCTGAATTTGTACTTAACATGATGCCAAGTGGGAACATGATGCCAAACACGCAACAGTAATATTTTTTGTTTGAAAAACTCGTTGTCAAAAAACTAATATCTGTCAAACACAATGTATTACCTAGTTGCCTAAATTGACACTTATTATGACTTAACACCTAATTGCCTACATTTTGACCACTAAGTACTAAATCTACTGATTTGTAAGTGAACACCTACTCACTTTGTAAGAGGAGAATTATTTAATTCGGTTAAACTTAGAATGGGAACGAAAATGGCATGTATCTATGCAAAATTTAGATGTAGTTATCCATGTACCTGATTTTTATTTATCTTTTGAGATAACAAAGTTCTCCCATAAACCTTCATCATGGTCATTTCGAATGGCATGTATGTCGTCAGCTTCATTTTCTTCAACGATAGTGGGTAAACGTGTTGACAAAGGAATATATTCACAATTGTCAAACGTTGATTCTTCAGTTTCATTCATATCCACATTTCTACCTGGAATAACCACGGACAATCTTTCATTACATGGATCATTGACATAGAACACCTGTTTTGCTTGGTGTGCCATGATAAAGGGCTCGTCTTTGTAAACTACCTTGTGAAGATCTACCAATATAAACCATAACTCATCGATTTGCACACCCGTATTATTATCAGCCCACTTAAATTTAAACGCAGGCACTCTAAACTTAACATAATCAAGTTCCCAGATCTTTTCTATAACTTTATAGTAACTCGTCGATGATAAAACTGGGTTTTTGTCTTTTGAGCTTGAAAAGTGCATAGACTCGGCTTGAAGAGTAACTCCACTATTTTGAACCATACTCTTGTCATCTTGTGACTTTGTATAGAATGAGTACTTATTAATATCGTATCCACTCCAAGTTACGACATCAGATTTGGGTCCATAAGCTATCCATTGTAATGTTTCAGGTGCACTGCTAGAAATTTGTTCCTTAAACCATCTCAAGAAAGTCTCATTATGTTCGATCAACAACCATTTTTCACTTATTCGGGGATTCTTTATCTTCAAATGATTCTTGTGAGCTGACAAGTAGGGAGAACATCATCAGTGTTATTTAAAATGTACAAATGTGCTTGAAGCACCTCATCTCGACTACTGGTTAAAACTTTAACACCTCGTGTACCCTTTCCTCTAATTCTATCCTCATGTCGAGACTTAGGAAGCCCTACATATTCCACTTATGACATGTAATCTGTGCAAAACTCGATAGCTTCTTATGCAATGTACCTCTCCACAATAGATGCTTCCGGACGAGATGGATTTTTGGTATACCCTTTGAAAATCTTCATGTATCGCTCAATGGGGTACATCCATATCAAATAAATAGGGCCACACTCTTCAATCTCCCTAACTAGATGGACAAGTAAGTGAACCATGATATTGGAAAAAGAAGGAGGAAAATACATCTCCAATTGGCATAAGATAACAACAACCTCATTTTTCCACTCATCCAAAACCAGAGGATCTATCACTTTGCTACATATAACATTGAAAAAAAAGCACAAGCGAGTTATGACATTCCTCACTTTTTTAGGCAAGATATCACGTATAGACACTGCTAGAAGTTGTTGCATCAAGACATGACAGTCACGGGACTTCAAGCCAACCAATTTAAGATTTTGCAACGACACAAGACTCTTAATATTTGAAGAGTAAATTTGTGGCACTTTAATGCCTTGTAAATATTTACAAAAGCTGATTTTCTCCCCATTTGATAAAGTATAACATGCTGGGGGGAGATAAGTTCATTTACCAACTGATTGCGGATGCAACTGAGGACGCATACCCATTTCCTCTAGGTCTAGATGAGCCTGGACACCATCTTTTGCTTTGTCTTTAATATTGAGAAGTGTGCCAATCGCACTATCGCACACATTTTTTCGACATGCATAACATCTATGCAATGTCTAACATATAGTTTGCGCCAGTATGGAAGATCAAATAATATGGACCTCTTCTTCCATATGTTTGTCGCAACGGACTTTTTTTGTAGTTTTTCCAAATATAGTATTGATATTCTTAACGCGATCGTAAACTTGCTCTCCTGTTAATGGTGTCGGTGTAAATCCCTCTTCCTGGTATCTATTAAAAGCTTTTCTCAATCTACAATATGGGTGATGGCGATTGAGAAACCTCCGATGTTGAGTATAAACTGTTTTTTCCCATATTTCAACTGAACATAGCTTGTGTTTTCTTCACATATAGGACATGCATGATGCCTCTTCACACTATACCCGCTCAAATTTCCATATACCGGAATGTCATTAATGGTACAAAATAACATTGCACGTAGCTTGAAACTTTGCTGGTGATACCCATCAATCACGTCAACCGCTTCGTCCCACATCATTCTTAAATCATCAATCAACGGACTTAGATAAACATATATGTCATTTCCTGGCTGTTTTGGGCCTGAAATCATCATTGACAACATAACATATTTCCGCTTCATACATAACCAAGGAGGGAGATTATAGATCACAAGTAGGACAGTCCATGAGCTAGGCTTAGTGCTTAAATTACCAAATGGAATAATCCCATCTGTGGAAAGTCCAAGCCTAAGGTTTTTTGCCTCACCCCCAAAATCTGGAAATAAATGATCTATTTTCTTCCACTGTAGGGAATAAGCAGGATGACGAATTAGTCCGTCGCATTTTCTCCCTTTTGTGTGCCATATGAGGTTCTTTGCGTCATCCTTATTAGCAAACAGTCGCTTGAACCTTGGAATAATGGAACATACCATAACACCTTCGCTGGAGACCCTCGTTGTGTACTTTCTCCATCACTAGAATCATCATGCTTCACTTTGTAGCGTGATGCCCCACACCTAGTACACTTATGCAATAATTCAAACTCTTTTCGGTACAATATGCAATCATTAGGACAAGCGTGTATTTTATGATACGCCAAACCCATCGGACACAAAACCTTGTTCGCCTCATAAGTATGGTTAGGCAATTTATTACCTTTTGGAAGCATCTCCTCTATCGACTCGAGCAATTCGGTGAAACTTTTATCACTCCACCCATTTTTTGCTTTTGCATTAACCAACTTCAACACGGCAGACAAGCGTGTAAAATTTTTACACCCCAAATATAAAGGAGTCTCTGAATCACTTTTCAACTCATCATAAACATGCGCTCGTCGGAATGATTCTTCTCCAACATCACGAATCATGTCTTCAAATTGATCACCATCTATATCTACGTGTGTGTCTTTACTTGGAATGTGTACTAGTTCGCCATGCCATATCCAAATCTTATAGTTCGTATTTATTCCCTCACAAATAAGATGTTCACGAATTATGTCAGCTTCATGTCATCTCCCGTTCATACACTTGACACAAGGGCAAAAATATCTTTCATCGGTTCCAAGGCGATTTTGTCAAGGCGAACTCAAGAAATTGTTCGATTCCATTATCATACTCATCATCAAGTATTTACTTGCATTCATCCACCTTCGATCCATTTTTCTTCTTTTCTGTTGTACACATAGTGAAATTCAATTTGCAATTCCTTTAGTTAGAACCAACCACATTTAGTGTTATTTGAATCTTCTACCAAAAACATTGCTATTAATATACTATGTCATCTCACTATTTTATAAAGACTGTCACATTTTCCTGCACTAATTATTGGGAGAAGATCCTTAAGATGAAAGTTAACATCTATCCCAAAGGGAGATCCTTAAGAAGTTAACCACATCTATCCCAATGTAATTCATGTTTCAAAATGTAACGGACAAAAACTGAAAGACATGCAGGAAGTTGTTTTAACCACATCTATATACCGCTAGTGTTACTCATTACCTTGCCGAGCAATCACGCTAACCTTCTCGACCCGATAGTATATATACCTTTAGGTCAGAACATACCTTTAACTCATAATATTTCCGTAGAATTTCATCTTATTAATTTTCTTTGTGTTAACTTAAACTATTGATTGACCATTACCGGCACTTATTAAACTCAAGTGACGATCTTTTATTTTTAAAGAAAAATTTGGACATAACCACTTTGTAATGGACATTCCCAGTGTTTTAAAACACTTCAATCAATCCCAAAATAATTTTCCAATTCAAATTTTCTTCCCAAATTATTTTCAACTAAGACTCCCTTATATATCACCAAATCATCAAAACTCAAACAAATCAAAATCATCAACATAAATATATAAACACACCATAAACACAAGAAAAAACAGAATAAACCCCCAAACTACCACCACCATCAGAACCCGAAGCACACACACACATACACACACACAAACAAACAAAAAAACAGCCACAAGTAAATAACAATTCACACCACGAGTATAAAATTAATCCAAAATCAAGGAATAAAAGTCTAGAACAGGGAGACGAGGTTACCGTTCTTCTTAGGTCGGCGGTCGGACCCGTGAGAAAACCAGAACAGGGAGAAGCAAGGGCAAGAAAACCGAGGTGCGCGAAGGCGCACAGCGACGGCAAAGGCGATGGGGAAATTCGGAGGCTTTTGCGCAGTATAGAGAAGGAAGACCATACGGAAAAAATAATAGAACTGTGAGAGAAAACCCAGATGATGGAAGGAGCACGGAGACGGCGATGGCAAAGGGAAAATTCGGAGGCTTTTGCGCAGTACATAGGAGGAAGACAGTACGGGAAAAATAATAGAATTGTGAGAGAACAACTTGTTTTGTGTTTTTAATTGACATTAACATCGGTTGCAATTAAAAACCGTTGTTGAATTTATTTTAATAATTAACATCGATTGTCGGAAGAAACCGCTGTTAACTTTCCAAACATTAACAGCGGTTATTCCGGACAACCGCTGTTAACGCTTTTTTTTAGACTTGAGCGATTAACAGTGGTGTTTAACAAAAAACCGCGGTTGAATTTATTTTAATAATTAACATCAGTTGTCCGAAGAAACCGATGTTAACTTTCCAAACGTTAACAACGGTTACTTCAGACAACCTCTGTTAATTTTTTTTTTAAGAAATATTTAACATCAGTTATTTAGATTGTTGGGATTCGGTACCTAAATCGAAGGCCCAGCGAAAGCGGTAAAACGAAAATTAATTCGATACGAATCCGTACGAGATATTAGAAACTCACCCTTGTAGTCAGTTGATTAAATGGATTCCTTCTCTTGAGCTATTCCCCAAGCTTTAAACAAATTTCCCTACGATCCAAAGCACTCCAAGCACTTGAATGATCCAACGTCGAAATTACAATGCCTCTACTTGCCACGCGCCGGAGAAACGAATGGGATGACGATCACCTTGCTATCCTCCAAGGATACGGCTAGAGATAGGATGATGAAGCCTTTGATTATAACACTAAGTGTATAATCTATATCTCTCAATTTATCTTGAATTTTCTCCAAGGGAACTCAAGAACAATGTGATGAACAAGAAGAAGACTTGAAGAAATTATTTTCTCTCTCTCTTTTGCAAAAAAACCGTAAGTCTTAGGAAGAAGGCAAATGAGATAGTCTTCCACTTTTTATTCAACTCAAATCACTAACATGAGATATCACTTTGATATCTTGTCCCCTCATATCTTGATTTTACATTATTAAAATGGTTACAAAAGACCAAGAGGGAGTTGGTGAGGGGGGGCGGCCATCTAGAAGGAGCCGGGTGAGTTCGGTCCGTTTCGGACTCCCGTGAGTCCAAACAGATAAACTCCGATTCCATTCCGATGTATTCATATCGATTAATTAATCTAATTAATCAATCATATAAAATACATAATAACATAATTAATTTTTCCAAGAAATAATTATATTCATGAATTAAATTAATCACCCAGTAATTTATTTAATTCATTAGGCCGTAAATTAATTTATTCAATAAATCAATTTAGACATCCAATGTCCCAATTAATTAGATATCCAACATCTAATATACAAAATGAGAGAATAAGCTCGATTCATTCCATCATCAATCCTATTGCGCGACTCGGTAGGTCCGTCTCAGTCAGCAATGGGAGGAACCAATGAGTAATAGTGTAATACCCAGTTATAATTCAGTAATTATCGTTCAGTAATTGTCACTCAGTAAATTTCACTCATTAATGATCATTCATCGCTCATATTCAATCATTGTATTCACCGTTCAGAGTAATTGTATCGTATAACAATCGTCATTCATCATCAATCTAGTTGGAGAATCGTGCCGTGTTTATCATCGTTGTCATTTTCTTAGTGTACTGTGTGTGAGGAGTAGCGCATGCTACATACTCTCTTTAGCGTGCGCTAATTGAGTACGGGTAGCGCACGCTAGTGCAGTTCAAGCAGGCAGTCCAGTAGGCACTGGACTGCAGTTGGGTTGTAAGTAGCGCACGCTACGAAGGGTAAGTAGCGCGCGCTAGTAGGTAGGAGTAGCACACGCTAAGCAGTCGGTGTAGCGCGTGCTAAGGTCGGATCAGGCAGAGTCCAGTGGCTACTGGACTGATTAGGAATAATTCCTAGCGCACGCTACAAGTGGTTATTAGCGTACGCTCACTAGGGTCAGTAGCGCACGCTGAATCTTATGTGTAGCGCACGCTACCGCGAGCAGATCAGAGAACAGGAGGTTCTGGACTCCAGTACTGGGCATCATATAATTCGTTAGCGCACGCTAACCATTTGTGTTAACGCACGCTAATTATATGGTTGTAGCGCACGCTACAAAAGGTACGTAGCGCACGCTACCGATAAGGACATGGGGTACTGGACGACCCCAGTATACCCGTTAGCGCAAGCTAAGAACAAGACCTAGTGCGCGCTAAACTGGGATTATTATAAATTGGACAGTGTAGTCCAGATTTCATCATTTGTCATTTCTTCTCATTCTTTCATCGGTTCCGGGCGATTTGGAGCTTCTTGAGGAGTGTTCTTCGAGGTGCAATCAACTATCAACATTTCCAAGTATATAATCCGGAGTAATCATCATTTCATCATCTTCAAACATCATAATCAAGGTAATAATCTCTTGGATCTAGAATTTCGGATTTTTGGGTATTCCTTCCGATTTATTCGTGTAAGCTTGGATTGTTATTGGAATATGTTAGATATGAGTTATCTACCTTGGATAAATGTATTCCTACGGATTTGATAACATATATTTCGGATTTCATGTATTGTTGGGGTTTGATTCAAGAACACCTTGGAGTTGACATTGATATTTGGGGATTTTCGATTAGATGTTGTCGTTAACTCGTTTTGTGGATTCCTACGGGATTATTGATATCATTGGAGGTATTTTGTTGGTTTGAAATACTCATTTTGGAGTTGGTTTCGATATATTCGGGATTGGATATTATCGAAGAATGTATGTTTGCTAAGTGTTTGTTTGAATGCCTCAATGAGTTCGGATATTGTTGTATCGACCTTTGAGTTAATCGTAATTCATGCTTGATACGTATATTGAGCGGGTTATTGGTAATTGTGTCATTCAAGGTTGTTCGAGCGACCGACATCTCGTTTTAGGACTTTGTTCGAGGAAGGACATTTCGACACCGATATTGTGTAAGTAAATTCTTACTCGGTTAAAAGGATATTCAATTCCTTATGTTGTTGTTCATTCATACATGTAATTCACTCATAATATATCGTTCATGTCGAGACTTGTAATTATCAACTCATCATGTAACTCACGAGGAACGACGGTTCCAAATATCATTTCATTGAAGCTGTCATATCATTATTTCATCTCGGTGAGTCGTTCTTGATCCTTATCGGATTCTATTCATTACTCCTCACATTAGTCATTTTGTTTTGGTGATCTTTCGGAATTACATTGCATGGCCAGTTGGCGCATGTGTGGAATTTTAGCCGGGCACACTATGGTCATGTGTATATGCGGGATTCCGGACACATTGGACTGTGCGCATGGTAATGTGTATACGCGGGGCTCCGGACACATTTAACCGTGAGACTAATTAGGCCAATAGCGGGTGTATATGCGGTACTCCGTACACTCGGCTATTTGTGCTATTACTCAGTTCACTCAGGCGTACATTGATGCTCATCATTCAACTTAATTCATTAATTCATTCATGTGATTGTTGTATATTGTTCAACTCTTGAGGATTGTTGTTCTTTGTAACTGACCCCGTTGGGGGATATTGTTTTCAGGTCATGGCAAGGCTAAGGCACGAGAAGAGAACGTTGACGGTGAGGAATCCCAGTGATACTAGTAGGGTGCCCTAGTCCTTTCAGTCTTCATGTTTCCTTCATTTGTATTCCGCTGCAGACTTCCACCTTAAATACTCATTTTAACTGGTGTTGTATATTTTATCTTCATATAAAATATACATGTATTCTGTTTTTTTCCTGGGTGTGTTGTATTTGAAACTCCTCATCGGAGTAATTATTGATATACTGTGGTTCGGTACTACAATTATATCACTTAATTCATTAATTTTCATTCGCCTAGTGGGTCCCAGTTGGGGGTCCACGGCATTGTAATATTCGCCTAGTTTGGGGTGTTACAGAGTTGGTATCAGAGCCAGGTTTTGAATACTACCTTCCGAGTCATGTCTCATTTAAATCATCGTTCATCAGACTAGTATCATTGGACTTTCACGTCACGTGTGACCCGTGCAAGAGCCGAGCCCCTCAGACCAAAGAACATTAAGATTTCTGACGTCATGGTATAATTTATGGCAATAAGAATCACTCATTCCTCATTTTCATTTGTGATCATGTCGAACATGTTAACTCATTAATCACTCAGTTCATTTCACTGTTCAGTTGTTGATCTTGAGGATCGTATCATTAATCTTGTTAACTTGTTCAAGATAATCATTTCAAGAATTTCATCAGATAATCTCGTCACTTCAGTTGATCATTCATGTAATCATTGTGTTTGAGCGCGTGTGCTCATTTTCATCGGTTCATAACGTAATCATAATGTGATATTCATGCGATATATATAATCATCTTGTGACTTCCCACTTCAGAATGGAAAGAGCTGGCAGAGGACGCGGGGGAAGAGGCCGCGGTGCGGGCCGAACCCCGAGAACTCGTGTGAATACGCGTGCGAACGCGAGGAATAATGTTAATTCGTCGAGCAGCAACGCCGCCACTCATTCTCCTGGAAATGATCATTCACTATCAGGGAGTCGTACCCGGGACACAGCTCATTCAGAGGGTGTTCGGGTTGACCCACTCGCTTTTATGCACGGCATGATGGCCCAAATGACTCAAATGGCACGCCTCATGGAGACGATGCAGAACTCAGCTACTCAGAATCAATAGGCTCCTCCGCCGCCACCTCAAGGGCAGGAGAGGAGTGTGAGCAGTATTATTGGCGACATCTCTCGCCAGAGACCACCTACCTTTGAGGGCTCATCTGAGCCGGCGGATATTGTCCATTGGCTTGAGCATTTCGAGAAGTTATTTGCTATGGTGGATTGCCCCGAAGGGCATAAAGTTTCAGTTACGGCTTACTATCTGGGTAAGAGCGCTCATTCGTGGTGGTTATCGTTGAAGCCCACCGACGGATCATGTACTTGGGATCAATTCAAGACTCTCATGATGGAGAGGAATTATCCGGCCCCACTCAGAGAGGCCAAGTTATTGGAATTACTCACTCCCGACCTCTCAACGGACGATGATGTTCTCGCCATTGCCGAGAAATTTCAGGAGCTTCTCCCTTTCGCCTCGTCCATTATTCACTCCGAGGCGGACAAGATTAAGTATTTCAGCAAGAGGTTGAAGCCTCGTATGCGGATGCAGTTGCTTATGAGCTTACTGCTAAAGAGATTGCTAAGAATCAAACTCCATCATCTGGCAAGAACTCAAAGAATCGGAATCAGCCTGAAGGCAGTCAGGCAACTTTCAAGAAGCCTCGAGCGGGCTCTACTTTCACTGAGTGACCTCCTATGGCGCCTGCACCCGCGAATCTCGATCACGAGCGCGATTCGGCCATTACCTGTTTCAACTGTGGAGAACATGGTCATTACAGCACGAAGTGTTTGAGGCAAACCGTCACGTGCAATAACTGTGGAATGGCGGGGCATAGAGCCCGTTTTTGCCGAAAGGACTCCAAACCTAATCCGGCGTCATCTCAGGCCTCGAAACAGTCAGTGGTTCCGAATCAGGGTACTCAGTCCGCGTCGTTTAAGACGACGGGAGCTAACAAAGGCGGAGCCCACAACTATCAGACGGTAGCATCCGGTTCCGGGGCTGGCAAGCCCCGAATTTATGAGATGAAGAGAGCTGATGATCCGGAAGCCCGAATGATCTCAGGTAACTCGAAATTCTATCTCAACCTGTGTGTACCCTTTTTGATACTGTTGCATCTCATTCATTCATTTCCGAGTCATGTTTGAGTAGACTACGTCTGGGTAGTGCTACTAGTTGTGAGCCTTATGTCATTGGTCTACCTGATGGTAGAAGAATTATCGGGAATAGTGAGATTAAGGATTGTCCGATTCAGTTTCATGACCGTGATTGGTTAGCAAACCTAATCATGGTAGATTTACCGAGAGACGACGTCATCTTGGGTATTGATTGGATGGATCGTCATGATGCCACCATTAGTGTCCGTAAGCGTATGGTCACTATCATTTCAGACGATGGAGTCGAATGTGTTTTTCAGAGAGGTAATCCCAGCTGTTCCGGTAGGGTCATCAACTTGATGAAAGCAGTGAAATTACTCAATCAGGAGTGTGTCGGTTATTGGTGCTATATGACCAAGACCGAGAAACCATCAGTAATGTTGACGGATATTCATATAGTGAGAGAATATGCCGATGTATTTCCAGACAAGTTACCTGGTTTGCCTCCACAGAGAGATGTGGAATTCACGATTGAGTTGGAGCCCGGTACGTCCCCAATATCAAGGGCACCGTACCAGATGGCCCCGACCGAAATGTAGGAGTTGAATAATCAATTAGAGGATTTGACCGGGAAGGGTTATATTCGACCGAGTGCATCCCCATGGGGAGCACCAGTGTTATTTGTCAAGAAAAAGGATGGTTCGTTCCGCTTGTGTATTGATTACCGGGAATTGAACCGGGTGACGATCAAGAATAAATATCCTCTACCTCGTATTAATGATATTTTGGATCAACTTCAGGGAGCTTCAGTATTTTCCAAGATCGACTTACGATTTGGATATCATCAGTTGCGAATTCGAGAGTTGGATATCACCAGGACGGCATTCCGAACACGCTATGGTCATTATGAGTTTGTGGTAATGCCGTTTGGGTTAACTAATGCACCTGCGGTGTTCATGGAATTAATGAATCGGGTCTTCATCGACTATTTGGATCAGTTCGTGGTTGTCTTTATTGATGACATTCTAATTTATTCTCGTGACCGGGAGGAACACGAGTTTCACCTGCATTAGGTTCTCGGTGTGTTGAGACGAGAGCAGCTTTATGGAAAGTTTTCCAAATGTGAGTTCTGGATGTCCGAAGTGACATTTCTCGGACATGTAATTTCATCTGACGGAGTTCGTGTCGACCCTCAAAAGACGGAGGCGATCCGAGATTGGCAACCTCCGAAGAACGTTAAGGAAATCCGGAGTTTCCTCGGATTAGCGGGTTATTATCGACGATTTGTGGAAGGATTTTCTAAAATTGCTCAACCCATGACGAACCTTTTACGGAAGGATAGGAAATATACATGGTCCGACGCGTGTCAGCAGAGCTTTGAGGAACTCAAGAGCCGATTAATTTTAGCGCCTGTCCTTTCTTTACCGCAAGGGACTGAAGGATTTATGGTTTATAGTGATGCGTCCGGACAGGGTCTCGGATGTGTACTAATGCAGAACGGGAAAGTTATTGCTTATGCTTCACGGCAATTGAGACCTTACGAGGTCAATTATCCGACCCACGACCTGGAGCTAGCAGCCGTGGTGTTCGCATTGAAGATTTGGCGCCATTATCTTTATGGCGTTACCTATCAGATGTTCACCGATCATAAGAGTTTGAAGTATATATTTACTCAGAAGGAGTTAAATATGCGATAGAGACGGTGGTTGGAACTAATCAAAGATTATGATATTGAGATACTATACCACCCGGGCAAGGCAAACGTTGTCGCCGACACCTTGAGTCGTAAGTCCGTTCAGGAGCAGATGCTTGCTCGATTAACAGTTCAGAAGGAACTTCAGTAGGAATTTCTGAGACCCGAGATCGAGGTCTGGTTACAGCGAGTACAAGGGCAACTTTGTACGTTAGAGATTTCATTGCCACTTGAGGAGGCGATCAGGGTGAATCAGGGTTCAGACCCATTTTTGTTACGCATTCGAGATGATGTGACTCAGGGGAAAGCTCCTGGATTTGTGGTCCACGAGGACGGAATTTTGCGATTTAAGAATCGGTTGTGCGTACCACCGCATGACGAGTTGAAAAACTCGATTTTGAGAGAAGCTCATGCTACCCCTTATTCTGTTCATCCGGGGTCTAGCAATATGTACAAAGACTTGAAACAAAATTACTGGTGGAGTACTATGAAGCGAGAATTCGCGGAATTTGTTTCGAGATGTTTAACCTGTCAGCAAGTCAAGATAGAATATCAGCGACCGGCGGGTATGCTGAAACCTCTCCCTATTCCAGAGTGGAAGTGGGAAGATATTTCAATGGACTTCATCACGAGTCTGCCGACGAATCGTCGTGGCATGAATACAATTTGGGTAATTGTGGATCGTCTGACTAAGTCAGCTCACTTCCTTGAGATTAAGGATACGTGGGGTACCGAGAGACTTGCCCAGTTGTTCATCAAAGAGATAGTGAGATTGCACGGTACTCCTAAAAGTATCATTTCCGATCGTGACGGACGATTCGTGTCTCATTTTGGGAAATTAGTTCATCGTGCTATGGGAACTCAGCTTAATCTCAGTACAGCTTTTCATCCTCAGTCAGATGGACAATCAGAGAGGACTATTCAGACTTTGGAGGACATGCTGAGGGCATGTGTTCTCGATTAGAAAGATGATTAGGAAGCCCAACTACCATTGATCGAGTTCACATACAACAATAGTTGGCATGCTTCGATTAAGATGGCACCTTACGAGGCCTTGTACGGTCGTCTTTGTCGATCTCCTTTGTGTTGGGATGACTTATCAGAATCAATCGGCACCGAGCCCGATATGCTTATAGCCGCCCGTGAGAAGGTAGCTTTGATCAGAAGTCGTTTGTTGACCGCCCAGAGTCGGCAGAAATCATACGCAGATAATCGTCGTCGACCGTTAGAGTTCGAGACGGGTGACCATGTTTTGGTCAAGGTATCCCCGAGTCGAGGTATTTTCCGTTTTGGGAAGAGGGAAAGTTGAGTCCGAGATTCATTGGACTGTTTGAGATTTTGGATCGAGTAGGCGAGTTAGCTTATCGATTGGCCTTACCTCCGGCGTTGAGCCGAATTCATAATGTGTTTCACGTATCTCAGTTACGGAAGTATGTTGCCGACCCGAGTCACATACTTCAGTTCGATGAAATCGAGATCGCTGATGATCATTCGTATGAGGAGCGTCCTATACGAGTCTTAGAACGGCGAATCAAACAGTTGAGGAACAAGACGATTCCTTTGGTTAAAATTCAGTGGTCTAGACACGGAGTCGAAGAGGCTACTTGGGAAACCGAGGATAGTATGCGAGAGAGTCATCCCGAGTTGTTTGACCCTTAGTTTCGGGGACGAAACTCTTTTAAGGGGGGTGTATGTAATACCCGGTTATAATTCAGTAATTATCGTTCAGTAATTGTCACTCAGTAAATTTCACTCATTAATGATCATTCATCGTTCATATTCAATCATTGTATTCACCGTTCAGAGTAATTGTATCGTATAACAATCGTCATTCATCATCAATCTAGTTGGAGAATCGTGGCGTGTTTATCATCGTTGTCATTTTCTTAGTGTGTTGTGTGTGAAGAGTAGCGCACGCTACGTACTCTCTTTAGCGTGCGCTAATTGAGTACGGGTAGCGCACGCTACCTCTTAAGACTAGCGCATGCTAGTGCAGTTCAAGCAGGCAGTCCAGTAGGCACTGGACTGCAGTTGGGTTGTAAGTAGCGCACGCTACGAAAGGTAAGTAGCGCGCGCTAGTAGGTAGGAGTAGCGCACGCTATGCAGTCGGTGTAGCGCACGCTAAGGTCGGATCAGGCAGAGTCCAGTGGCTACTGGACTGATTAGGAATAATTCCTAGCGCACGCTACAAGTGGTTATTAGCGTACGCTAACTAGGGTCAGTAGCGCACGCTGAATCTGATGTGTAGCGCGCGCTACCGCGAGCAGATCAGAGAACAGGAGGTTCTGGACTCCAGTACTGGACATCAGATAATTCGTTAGCGCACGCTAACCATTTGTGTTAACGCACGCTAATTATATCGTTGTAGCACACGATACAAAAGGTACATAGCGCACGCTACCGATAAGGACAGGGGGTACTGGACTACCCTAGTATACCCGTTAGCGCATGCTAAGAACAGGATCTAGCGCGCGCTAAACTGGGATTATTATAAATTGGACAGTGTAGTCCATATTTCGTCATTTGTCATTTCTTCTCATTCTTTCATCGATTCCGGGCGACTTGGAACTTCTTGAGGAGTGTTCTTCGAGGTGCAATCAGCTATCAACATTTCCAAGCATATAATCCGGAGTAATCATCATTTCATCATCTTCAAACATCATAATCAAGGTAATAATATCTTGGATCTAGAATTTTGGATTTTTAGGTTTTCCTTCCGATTTCTTCATGTAAGCTTGGATTGTTATTGGAATATGTTAGATATGAGTTATCTACTTTGGATAAATGTATTCCTATGGATTTGATAACATATATTTCGGATTTCATGTATTGTTGGGGTTTGATTCAAGAACACCTTGGAGTTGACTTTGATATTTGGGGGTTTTCAATTAGATGTTGTCGTTAACTCGTTTTGTGTATTCCTACGGGATTATTGATATCATTGGAGGTATTTTGTTGGTTTGAAATACTCATTTTGGAGTTGGTTTCGATATATTCGGGATTGGATATTATCGAAGAATGTATGTTTGCTAAGTGTTTGTTTGAATGCCTCAATGAGTTCGGATATTGTTGTATCGACCTTTGAGTTAATCGTAATTCATGCTTGTTACGTATATTGAGCGTATTATTGGTAATTGTGTCATTCAAGGTTGTTCGAGCGACCGACATCTCGTTTTAGGACTTTGTTCGAGGAAGGACATTTCGACACCGGTATTGTGTAAGTAAATTCTTACTCGGTTAAAAGGATATTCAATTCCTTATGTTGTTGTTCATTCATACATGTAATTCACTCATAATATATCGTTCATGTCGAGACTTGTAATTATCAACTCATCATGTAACTCACGAGGAACGACGATTCCAAAAATCATTTCATTGAAGCTGTCATATCATTATTTCATCTTGGTGAGTCGTTCTTGATCCTTATCGGATTCTATTCATTACTCCTCACCTTAGTCATTTTGTTCTGGTGATCTTCCGGAATTATATTACATGGCCAGTTGGCGCATGTGTGGAATTTTAGTCGGGCACACTATGGTCATGTGTATATGCGGGATTCCGGACACATTGGACTGTGCGCGTGGTAATGTGTATACGCGGGGCTCCGGACACATTTAACCGTGAGACTAATTAGGCCAATAGCGGGTGTATATGCGGGACTCCGGACACTCGGCTATTTGTGCTATTACTCAGTTCACTCGGGCGTACATTGATGCTCATCATTCAACTTAATTCATTAATTCATTCATGTGATTGTTGTATATTGTTCAACTCTTGAGGATTGTTGTTCTTTGTAACTGACCCCGTTGGGGGATATTGTTTTCAGGTCATGGCAAGGCTAAGGCACGGGAAGAGAACGTTGACGGCGAGGAGTCCCAGTGATACTAGTAGGGGCCCCCAGTCCTTTCAGTCTTCATGTTTCCTTCATTTGTATTCCGCTGCAGACTTCCACCTTAAATACTCATTTTAACTGGTGTTGTATATTTTATCTTCATATAAAATATACATGTATTCTGTTTTTTTTCCTCGGTGTGTTGCATTTGAAACTCCTCATCGGAGTAATTATTGATATATTGTGGTTCGGTACTACAATTATATCACTTAATTCATTAATTTTCATTCGCCTAGTGGGTCCCAGTCGGGGGTCCACGGCATTGTAATAGTCGCCTAGTTTGGGGTGTTACAAGTAGCACCACCTAGCCAGCCTGGCGGCCTACACTGTACCCCAACTGAGAACGAATGATTGGGATCATTCAAGAACCATTCTGTCGTGAATACTAGTATACGTATAAACCATTCTTTCAAATGTCCCGATCAAGTTATTGGGTCATGGTCAATTAAACCCTATCTGTACTTGACTCTATGCATGCGTTAATGCAAATCAAGATCACCGAGCTCTCGTGTATCTAATACAGCTAGCTCCAATGCTTTGGCCAAGACTTATGATCTCATCTGCCAGTAACCGCATAGGACATATAACCCGATCACTAACGGGAGAAAGAATTCTATCTTGGTATTCAGTAAGACCTGCTACTTGCCCGTCAAGATGCACGTCGAGGTTGACCCCCACCTTCCGGTTTACAGGGTCGAACTACTATAATGAAAATATTGACGTCACAAGCACATCCTCACTAAATTCTCAAGTCGAAGGTTCACGAATACCTATCACAACCTTTCGATTCCGTTATTGACTGTCCCGGAGTGAAATCCGTGTGACGAATCGAGGGTGAGTCGGTTCGAGTACACTAATCCAATTAGCATACCTACAACGTGTGCTCCCACTAACCATTAGTGTTCGACATGCACTCTTCATGTCAAAGAACACGTCATACAAGTCTTCACATAAACTTAACGCCCAGTCAAGTTTCATCGACTTGCGAACGATTAACTATTTGAGCTATAAACCTTTTCAGTGCCTACCCCCTTATCCAATAAGGAGTGGAACGTTTTGCTCTCAAATACACGAACTAGTTTCTATATGTATATTTACGAGTTAGGAATGCCAGTAACTACCAGTAAATAAAGAAACATTCATTGCCTTATATAAATAAACCAAACCAAACCAAACAAACCCAGTATATCCCGCTCAGAGCAGGGTCTGGGGAGGGTAAGATGTACGCAGACCATGC
Organism: Orobanche coerulescens; assembly: GCA_033398695.1. Taxonomy (NCBI): domain Eukaryota; kingdom Viridiplantae; phylum Streptophyta; class Magnoliopsida; order Lamiales; family Orobanchaceae; genus Orobanche; species Orobanche coerulescens. Next base: position 11,439,568 of record CM065801.1, read on the forward strand.
CCCTACTTATTACGGTAGGGAGGCTGTTTCCGTGAAGACCCCCAGCTTAGTGCACAGCAGAATCTTGTGTGATAAATACAAATGAAAACATATGATTCGAAAAAGCTCGAGACCATACCTGAGCCCATGGCTTGATCCACATGGGACTTACCTAAGCAGAATTTGGCTACTGAGCTCATTGCCTTATATAAATTATTTACATAATTACAAGTACAATGCCCTCACTAAACATCCTCTGAGTGGCATTCGAGGGCATACTCCTAACATAGATAACCCCTTTTAAGGTTTCTATTTAACAGCGGTTTTTGATAACCGATGTTAAAATGATATTTTAACAGCGGTTGTGAAAAGAACCACTGTTAATATTTTATACAAAATTTACAGGTATGCCACCACGTTATTTTAACAGCGACCGCTGTTAAAATGGCGCTGTTAAAGGCCAATTTTGTAGTAATGTTATATATATATATAACACCATATCACAAACTCTCTCTCTCCCTCTCTCTCTCTATGTGTGTGTAACGCCCCGATTTCGCATATACATTTATTATGAATTATAGAAAACATGATCAATGTTATTAAATTAATGCCCGAATAATTTTTATCATTTAATTCATTTCATTCTCATGATCATACAAATTCATTTATGTCATTATAATCCATGTACAGTCATGTGATTAATGTCGTGTCTGTAATATCCGCGATTTTCGATTTTCGGTAATTTCTTTCTTTTGGCGGAAGTCCATCTTGGCTACTCTATTATTACCATTTCATCATTCCGAGAGTGATTAATTCTACACTTTTTGTCATCCGAGTTCGTTTTCATGTCGTTTTATTGAGTTCCGTGTTCTTGAGCGAATTTTATGCACTTGAGTTTGATTCTTGCGAATCTCGTCCGAAACTATTGTTTTGAGTTTATCATAAGTTCGTTTACTGTTATTATTCATGTTACAAGCTTTGGCTTGGTGTTTCGATCGTGTATCGTGTATTTCGGACGTTTTGGGCCGTTTTCGTAATTTCCCAAAGTTTGAGGTAATTACTTCCGTTGTCGAATTTCGAGCCTTCGGGTGGTCGGAATCGTGTATTTTCTTAGCGCTTAGATTCGTCTTTGCGAGTACTTCGTAACCGTATCTTCGGTTTATATTCAGGTTTGGGTTTCGGGGTTGTCCGGACTGTCGGAGTTGGCCACGGCCGAGTCACGGCCGCACGTGTTGGGGTATTGGCACACCTGGCCGAGTTACGGCCGTAAGGGTCCGACAGTTATGGCCGTAAGGCCTGTTACGTACGTAATCCCTGGCCGGTAACGTACGTAACGCTGCTGGTAGTTTGGGGTAGTTGGGTCGGGATGGCCGGTTACGGCCGTAAGCGCTCGGCAGGGACCGGCTAATTAAGGCCTGGGCACCGGGTCACTCGGCCATCTCCACTTTTTTTTTTCATTTTCCGCGATCCTTCGACAGAAATTGAGGGTTTTGATCGGGAGCATCTTGGAACAACATCTTTTGGAAGGCTTGTGTTGATTATAACAACATCTAATCCTTGTTCTTCGTTGGATCGAGGCAATTTCTTGAAATCTCCTAGAATTGACTTTTGAGATTTCCTTCTTGATTTTCGTTGTTCGTCCGATTTTGATGAATCGGTTAGTGTTATTGAGCATTAATAATCGTGTTCTATGGGTTGTATACCCATATTTCGAGTTTGTTCAACTCGATTGGTGATTCGAGTGTTCTTGGGAGTTATCGAACGTTTGGTGTTCGATTAAATGTCCCAATGTGTTTCCCTTATATAGTTTGGTGGGATTTCCGTTGTTTTTGACCTTGTTTCTCATTGTAATCATATCTTCGTTGTTTTTATTGTTCCTTCTGGAGGATTATAGGTGCTCGAGGATTCCGAGTTGAATCCCGTTTGGTGATTGATAATTCGTGTGGTGTTATGCTCGTAGTACTCGTGGTGCTATCGCATTCTTGATAGTGTTCGGGGGTTTGGGGCTGTTCGACCGCATCCCATCAGTCATCTCGTTGCGATAGTGGTTTTGAGGCAACCTTGTCTATACATTTCTTGTTTTGCGGATATGATGATCGGTGATCGTCTAAATGTGTTTGTGTGGTTGTTTGAAATGAACTTTCAAAGTATTCAGTTAGCCTCGTTAAGGGCTCTCTTTCAAAACCGTGTGTAGTTTGTGATTAATATGTTTCGTAAACGATTATGTGAATCCTATGGATATGATTGGTGTTGATGTTGCGCTTGATAATGCGTGTGTACGTATATTGCCTCATTTTGGTATGTTGTGATTTGACAATGGTGTCGTGCTTTGTGTTTGTTGCCTTTGGGTGAATTGTTTGGATATCCTTGGTGTGATATATTATTAGTGTGAATGTGTGGATATGGTCGAAGGTCTACGGTGACACATGGCATGTGATCATGTGGTCGGGATGCAACAAGAGATTGATCCAACCGTGACAGCCTAAGACAATCTACGGTGACACATGGCTTGTGATCATGTGGTCAGGATGCAACAAGTGATTGATCCAACTGTGAGATGATAAGACCTGCGGTGACATATGACATGCGATCATATAGTCAGGAGACAACAAGTGATTGATCCAACCATGAGATGATGTGGCATGTGTTCACGGTGTTATGTGTATGATTGTGAATGTATTTTGCTCACCTCGGGAGGGTCCTGCGAGACCTCGAGGGAATCCAATTGTATAGCCCTGGGTTCAGGATTTGGTGTGTATATGATTGTGAATGTATTTTACTCACCTCGGGAGGGTCCTGTGAGGCCTCGAGGGAATCCAATGGTATAGCCCTGGATTCACAAGTTGGTGTTGTATTTGTGAGAACAAGATTTGCGTATCTTGGGAGATTATGTTGGGTTGATTTTATGTCCATCGAGGGCACGTGACGTGGGTTTTAACCCTGTGTATTGTTGTTGGTTTTCTATTTGCGAAAACAAAACCTTTGGGCTGTGACCCCTGTTGATTTTTGGAAAGAGAAGGATTCCATAATCCTAAATTGTTTTCTATTAAAACTCCCGATGGCTTATTAAACCATTTTGTAAATTGTTTCTCTTGAATTGTGAACTTTCGGTTTTGGAATGTTTTACCTAAACTCTTGCTTCGGGAAGTATTTTTCGTTGTGTTCGAATCTTAGAGGATTTCCTGGTTATTATTCTTGGAACTTGAATTGTATGGCTCGTATTTCCACTTTGTACTTGCACTAGCAAAATAGTGGAATTTTGCTAACCCCCGAGTAATCGGGGGGTGGATGTCTGTATTGCATTCAGGTTTTGGGGAGCATAGCATAGGGCCGACATGAAGGATGATAAAAGATGAACGATACTAATCACACGAGGACCCGTTTGATGTCGTATTGGTTTAGTTGTATTTTATTTCCGCTGCAGTATTCTTTCCCCGTTGTACGAGAGCGTGTTGTATTCGACCCCTGCGTGGGCACGTATAGTGATTGAGTTGTATGTATTTATTGAAATACCAAATCGGTCTACTGAGTCATTTTAGCCTTAAAGGCATTGTTGAGATGTCCAATGTTGTTACCAGCCTGGTAGATCCTTGAGGAAAGGTTCTACGACGTGTAATATCCCTGAGCGGATTGGGGGTGTTACATAAATTATATCGGAGCCAGGTTGTGGAAACCTAGGCTGTCGGGTTTAGTGGTGTCTGTTGAGTTTTTGTCTCGTCGGATTTTGTCTGACTGAGTCGTGTCGCGACGCGTCGTCTGAGTTGGTTGGTCATGATTAGTATCGTGGATCGATCATCATCTTCGTGCGACCTATGGATGTAAGTCTCCATTCTTTGTGATTGTGCCTCGTCTGATGCGAGTTACTGGTATGATTGTGTGTCAAGTAACGGAATCTTTATGCAGATTCTTGGTTTCGTGATGCGTTTATGTGACTCATGTTTCGTTTATATGAGGAATATTCTCGTTATTTATGTCCTTTTGACTCTGATATTTGACTGTTTGTTTCCGGTAAAAGACATATGTTGTTTTGGTTTTGAACGAGTTGATGCGTGTATTATGTTGTATGTAAGTGAATGTCGATACGTGTGAGTTTTGGGTATTCTGGCATATTGGATTTTTGAAAACCTTGAGTATCTTAGAAAATAAAATTCGAGACGTACTTTTAAATAGATTGTATTTTCGAGGCGCCTACTAGCGCAACTATCTGTTTCAAAATTCTTCTACCTTGAGGACCAAAATATTTTTTTTGATATTCCAGTAATTTTGGAAATGCATTTGCTTAGACCCAAGGGTCGAATATTTCTGAAAGTTTTTCACTAAAAGGAAAGTGTCCTCATTTTTATCAAATGCAAGATGGTTTTTCAAGGTCTCGATAACGATGTTTGCACAACTTTTTGAAAAGGTGATACTCAAGATCAACTAGTGTTTCCAAAATCATTTTTTTCAAAGGTGGTTTTCGTTTTTAAAACCTATCACTTCCTGCTTGTGGTCGGAGAAGGTGTGTATGATGTTAGTATTGTCGTTAGGGTGTTAGCCCTCCGAGTTGTGATTGAGTTGGTGGTGTGAGCGTTGAGTCGTTTGCCACGCATTTGTTGTACTAGCCCTCTGTGAGAGGTGTGATGTGGCATTTAATGTTTGTCGCCTCGTGGTGAATTGCGTGTTGTCGCACATGTGCGAGCTGTTAAAGCTTGGGTTTGTACGTTTGTGTAAATGTGTGATTGTTTCATGATGTTTTGTGATTATGTGCTGGTTATCGTTCGGGCCGTTGAGATCGCCGAACGATGCCGTCGTTGCTGTGATGTTGATGTGCGTGTTGCTTAATGATAGTAATCATCGTATGTGTTTCATGTTATGATTTTATGTTGTGCTGAGTTGGCATCTCCGGTTTGTTGTTTTGCAATGTTATATTCCATTGTACCTAGCAGTTGTTTATTCGGTATGCCGAGCTGAGGTGCTTCAACCATATTGTGCCGGGGGCATGTACGTACAAATTGTCCTTCCCGTCAGTAACGCATTCCAAGTGTGGACTCGAGGGACACAGAATCCAGTTTTGCGAATTGGTTATCGAGACTTCCGGAGTCCGCGCTTCAGCACAGATATCAGGATCGGCCCTGAGAGGCCCATGGGAGATGTTTCTGTCGGTTGCTTTTTGTGTTGTTACCTTGCTCCAGTTGTTGTGAGTTGCGGGATGACATTTCTCTTATAAGAGGTCGAATATAATGCCCGTATTATTTTTGACTTCTGCAGTTTCTCTCTCTCAATTCTATCGACTTGCTCGTGTTCGTTGATACTTTTTGAACTTGTTTGGTATCTCGGTTGTCATCGTTCAAATGGGTTGTGTGTTTCGGATAAATCTGTTTATCGTCGTGACTTTTTCGAGTTCGGTTTGATTCTTGTGAACCTTGTTCGAAAGTAACATCTTTTAATTTCTACCAGCTCTTTTAATGTCTTGAGTTGAAGTGTGAACTTCGGAGTCATTGTTAGACCGTTGTCATTCGATCATTGTTGTTCGATCATTGTTACTCGATCATTGTTTTTTGATCGTTGTTGTTCGATCATTGTTATTTGATCGTTGTTGTTCGATCATTGTTATACGATCGTTGTTGTTCGATCGTTGTTGTTCGGTCGTTGTTGTTCGATCATTGTTGTTCGATCGTGGTTGTCTGACTGTTGTTGCCTGTTCTCGTACCGCGAAGAATTATCATTCACCGTTACTCGGCTGTTTCGAGTGTGGCCAGGTGGGTCACCGGGCCGTGCATTGCGAGACGGTAGCTGAGAGATTTGGGGATCGAGGTTGCGTCTCTGCTCCGAAAGGATACAGAGATGCCTAGTGTGGTTTTTGAGGATTTCGGCGTAGTCTGAACTATTTATGATTGTCCTTGTGAATCGTTTGTGTTTATTTTCTGTTTTCTCGACTGTGCGTGTTTCCTCGTAACAGGTGTTTTGTGTTTTGTGATAGTTTGGATAATCAACTTGATTGTATTATCTGTTTGATGACGCTTGTCACTTGTTGGTTTTATTATGTCTCTACCTGTGGCGTTGTGATGGTTGTCGTGGAGCGTGTTTTCACGCCGTATGTCTCTTTGCGTTGCTTGTAACGCTTCGTCGTTGGGCGCGAGTTTTCGGTTCTTGTGTATTCCGTTGAGTGTTTCCTGGTGGGATGTTGCTCCCCCTACTTATTTTAAGTTTCGGGACGAAATTTCTTTTAAGGAGGGTAGTATGTAATATCCGCGATTTTCGATTTTCGGTAATTTCTTTTTTTTTTGGCGTTAGTCCATATTGGCGACTCTATTGCAACCGTTTCGTCATTCCGAGAGTGATTAATTCTATACTTTTTGTCATCCGAGTTCGTTTTCGTGTCGTTTTATTGAGTTTCGTGTTCTTGAGCAACTTTTCCGCACTTGAGTTCGATTCTTACGAATCTCGTCCGAAACCGTTATTTAGAGTTTCTCGTAAGTTCATTTAATGTTATTATTCATGTTGCGAGCTTTGTCTTGGTGTTTCGATCGTGTATCGTGTATTTCGGACGTTCTGGGCCGTTTTCGTAATTTCCCAAACTTTGGGGTAATTACTTCCGTTGTCGAATTTCGAGCCTTTGGGTGGTCGTAATCATGTGTTCTCTTAGCGCTTAGATTCGTATTTTCGAGTACTTCGTAACCGTATCTTTGGTTTATATTCAGGTCTGGGTTTCGGGGTTGTCCGGACTGTCGGAGTTGGCCACGGCCGAGTCATGGCTGCACGTGTTGGGGCATTGGCACACCTGGCCGAGTTACGACCGTAAGGGTCCGGAAGCTACGGCTGTAAGGCCTGTTACATACATAAGCCCTGGCCGGTAACGTACGTAACGCTGCCGGCAATTTTGGGCAGTTGGGTCGGGATGACCGGTTACGGCCGTAGGGCCATGGCCGGTTACGGTCGTAAGCGCTCGACAGGGACCGGCTATTTAAGGCCTGGGCACCGGGTCACTCGACCATCTCCACCTTTTTCTTCATTTTTCGCGATCCTTCGACAGAAATTGAGGGTTTTGATCGGGAGCATCTTGGAACAACATCTTTTGGAAGGCTTGTGTTGATTATAACAACATCTAATCCTTGTTCTTCGTCGGATCGAGGTAATTTCTTGAAATCTCTGTTGGGAAAACAAAAACCCTGTATCGAAACAGCCGGGATACCCGATCCCTGTATCGAATGATATTTGAGGTTTTGACATATATGCCAATCCGAATACAGTAAGGAAACTGTATCGAAGCTTTGAGGCTTTATCCTGTATCGAAGACCTGCCTCGAATCAGCATATAAAGTTAAGCTCTTCAGTACAGCAAGTAGTCTTGTAAAAAGACCAAGTATGGAAACTGTCTCGAAACTCAAAACACAGTTATCTTCCATACAGCTCACAACAGGACAAAGAAGGAACAAAAGTCAAGTCCCGTTGAAAAGAAGTATTTAAATACTCAAGGATAAAGTATTTAAATACTGTCAGTCTTCAGATCTTCAGAATCCCGCGAAATCCGGATCGTGTCAGAATCCCGTTGAAACGGAATCTCATTCAAACGGACACATCTCAACGGATACTTTCTTCAGAGACTATATATATTATGAAGACATTGAAGATTATATACAACCCAAGTAACCTAACACTCAAGCTATCAAAAGTTATCATCAGAGCAAACATATCTCCAAAAGCCTACTGCAATTAAGAAAGAGATATACAGTGCTCAACATCAAGAACAGCCATCATCAGCTCAAGAACTTCATATTCAAAGCTGCTGTTCTTACCTGGTTACCTACCTTTTACCTCTGTGTAAAAACTGAGCTCTGTGTGAACTTAACAAGCTATTCTGACATGTGAGGGACGAATAAGGACGAAGCTTTGGAACTGTGTGTGAAGAAGCTAGTCAAGAAGGAAGCTTTAACCAATCTGTGTGAACGGTTGAAAGCGACATTCTTTGTATCAATCTGTGTGAACGATACAAGGATAGGTTTGATTATAATTACGTAGTTGTGTACGCAGTAATTATAATAAACTTTTTACTCTTGTGTGTAGGACCAGTGGACGTAGAGGGGTTTACCTCGAACCACTTTAATTACTGTGTTATTTACCTTCAGCTTTTACTGTTTTAAAGTACTGTGATATATTAAGTATACACTATACACTTAGTTGCTGTATCCACAAGAACTCATCATATCCAAGACTTCCGCTACGCACTCAGATTTAGATTCCGTACAGTTTGTTGTTTAAACTATTTTCCAAACTGTATCCAGTATACTTAAGTGACCAACAAGTGGTATCGGAGCGGTTGATTCTAAAAAGAATCAGTCGTATCTCTTTTTAACCGAATCAGATTCAAATCACTTATATTCAAAACAGTCTCTTTCATTCCTATATTATCAGTATGGATACTTCTATGATTAACAAAGTCCCCATGTTCTCTATTAACGAATTTGACGATTGGAGAATTAGAATGGAAGCTCATCTTGCAGCAATGCACGAAGAGATGATTTTTGTTATACAGGATGGTCCTATCAAGATCATAAAGGTAAATCTAGCCGCAAGGATTGAGGGCCAAGCCCCATGCTGAAATGCTCGAGAAAGAACGCGAGCAATGGACAACAGATGAAAGGAAGCGAGCCAATCTCGACAATGTGGCTAAGAACGCGTTATTTGTCACTCTTGACAAAGGCACGTTCTCAAAGGTAAAGAGCTGCAAAACAGCCAAAGAAATGCAGGATAAACTCAAGTTAATTTGTGAGGGAACTGAGCTCTCAAAAGAAAACAAGATTTCAAAACTTACTCAGCAATTTGAATCTTTTGAAATGAAACCAACGGAAACACTTGAGGAACTTGACCTCAGATTTACTGGTATTGTTGGTGAACTTGAAGCGTTGGGCAAGATTTACACCCAAAAGGAGAAGAACCTAAAAATTTTCAGATCTCTCCCAGCCCGATGGGACATTAAGACCACAGCTATGCGTGTATCCTGTAATCTTAATGAAATATCCACTTTTGATCTCTTCTCTGACCTCAAAGCTTTTGAGTATGACATTGACAGAAGAGAGAAAGCTGAAGAATCTCCTTCAAAGGTCACAGCTCTCGCCGCTGTATCGAACCGTCGACACAGCATGCCTAGCTCGTCGAAGCCAAGTCACAAGAATGCTGACAGTGACGACGACATCCTGTCTCAAGATGAAATGGCGCTTCTAATGCATAAATTCAAAAAGTTCATCAAACAGTCTGGAAAGACTCCCTACAGGCCCAAACCTGGCCATAAGGTAAGTACCGAAACATCATCTGGTGATGCTAACCTGTGCTATAATTGCAGGAAACTAGGGCATTATGCAAATAAATGTCCTCATCCCAAAGTCCAAAAGTTGCCCGAGGCCGAGAAACAAGAGAGAGATGAAAGAAGACGTGCTTGGAAAGACAAGCTCAAGGCCCTGATTGGAGAATCAGAAGCCTCCCCCACACCATCCAAATCAGCAGAATGTCTTCAGGTGGTCACTGAAAGTGATTCATCTGACGATGAGTTCGATGATAAAGCATACATGTGCTTCATGTCCAAAGATGTTCCAGAAGGTGAAGACAGCGACGATGAGGTAAGTTCAACCTCAGCTATTCCGTCAAATGCATCTCATACTTTCGAAAATATGATGAATGAGTTTAAAACATTCAAAAGGCCCATGAGACCCTAAAAACTGAGAATATACAACTTCAATTAACAAATTTAGAGCTGAAAGATGAAAACGATTTGCTGAAAATAAATTACGAAAATATGTCTCTTGATTGTGAAACCAGCAAGGTCGATTTTGAAAAACTCATGGAGAGCAATCATCAACTTGATCATGAACTAAATGAGGTTAAAACCCACAATGAGAGCAAGACAAATGATTTGGTTCTACTACAAGCCAAAATCACAACTCTCGAAAAGCGAGAAACTGAACTTGAGACCACTCTGAAATCGTTCGAGAAATCGTCCAAGAGAATGGAAAAAATTCTGAGCACTGGGCAACATGCTCATGATAAAAGTGGCTTAGGATATAGCTCATGTTCGAACAAAGGGAAAACTAGTACAGTGTTCGTCAAGAGTGTGGAACACATTTCAGAATCGGAAGATACTCCTAGTCCCATAAAGGAACCTGCTGTACCGAGAAAACCAAAGGCTGCTATTCCGCCCCCGAAATTCTATTCCAGACAGCGGAATCATAAGCCATTCCAACCTGTGAGGCGCACTCAACAACATGCTCCCAGAGCATATTATCAGCGTCAACAGCCGTTCAGAAGGAAGGCTGTATCCAACCACCAAAGGCCCGCACGGCGATATCGCTCAAGACGCCGAGGTATTGGATACAGAGCCCCGTTATCCCTCAAGACACAGATGCGATTCGAGATCAACAACAGCATTGGGAATCCAACTGGAGACCCAGAAGACAAGCTGTTAGGCCTAAGAAAATAGCTCCACCTCCTAGACGGCACTCGTACCGGAATAATAATAACCCTGAATTTTACATGCATAGTAATTATCATGATTATAACAACTACGGATATGCCCCCCGTAGATATCGCAACACTGTACCGAGTATGTCCTACAGTAAACCAATTGCTGCCAGGAAAACTTGGGTACCAAGAGGAACTAACAATCATGGACCCAAAAATCAAAGGGGACCTAAATCTACCTAATTTGTTTGTAACAGGACATTCTAGAGGAGGATACCTGGTACTTTGATAGTGGATGCTCTCATCACATGACCGGAGATAGGAGCAAGCTATCTGATTTTGTAGAAGGTCGCGGTCCAAAAGTTCGCTTCGGTGATAAGTCTAAAGGAAGAACAAGAGGGAAAGGAAACCTACTTGTCGGGAAATTCAAGGTCACCGATGTTGCATATGTTGAAGGCTTACAGTATAATCTACTTAGTATTAGCCAGTTCTGTGATAAACAGTTCTCGGTGAAGTTCTATATAGATCGCTGTAGAGTAAAGAACATCCAAACCAAGGAGGTTGTGCTTACAGGAAGCAGATCAGGTAATATGTACATTGCTGACTGGAAGCCTATGAGCTCCTCAATTCCATGTTTTGTTGCCAAAGGCACTGCAGATATTAGCTGGTTATGGCACAAGAGGATGTCTCACGTCAACTTCAAGACGATCAACAAGCTCTCAAGACAGGGAATGGTTAGAGGTTTGCCAAATGTGTCATTCAAGAAGGACAGCGTCTGCGGATCATGCCAGAAAGGCAAGCAAATCAAATCAACCCTGAAAAGCAAATCCTACCTTTCAACCCAAAGAGTGTTGGAAATGCTACACATGGATCTCTACGGTCCTGTGGATCCAGTAAGTTTGGGAGGTAAGAAATACTGTATGGTCGTTGTTGATGATTATTCCAGGTATGCTTGGACGATCTTTCTTAGCAAGAAGAAGGAAACAACATCAAGGCTGCCCGAGCTCCTGAGAAAGTTGCAAAATGAAAAAGCATCGAGTATCGTGTGCATTCGTTCCGACAGAGGTACTGAATTTACTAACCGCTTTATAGAGCAATACTGTTCGGAGAATGGAATACAGCACGAATACTCAGCTGCCCGTACACCACAACAAAATGGTGTTGCCGAGCGAAAGAATAGGACGTTGAAAGAAGCAACAAGGACAATGATTGCCGCAAGCAAATTACCACAGCGTTTCTGGGGTGAAGCAACTAATACAACGTGCTACACTCAAAACCGCTGTATCGTCAACAAGCACCACAACAAAACAGCTTATGAGGTATGGAATAACAAAACTCCGTTAGTTTCGTATTTTCACATTTTTGGATGCAGGTGTTATGTATTGAACAATGGCAAGGACCAACTTAGAACCTTTGATGAAAAATCAGATGAAGGAATATTCGTAGGATACTCCTCCGTCAGCAAAGCTTTCAGAATCTTTAATAAAAGGAAGCTGACGATCGAGGAATCAGTGCGTGTAGTGTTCGACGAACCACACCATGACCCTACAGGAGTAGATGATATCACTCAGAACATTCACCATCTATCTATCTTGGATCCACCAACACCCATAGAACCTGTCGTTGATTTAGAAATCAACCCCGCAGCTGTAAGAATCGATGTGGATGAAGGCGATCTTGTCATAAGCCGAGGTCAGATCCACGTAAAACTTCGATACAAGACGGATCTGAACTAGAACCCAACCGAAGATGGTTGAGAGATCACCCGCAAGAGCTGATCATTGGAAACATTAATGCCGGTGTCTCTACTCGTAGGAGAATACAGAGTACACAAGGAAATGTACTTTGTGCACAAGAAGAATCTAATGCTGAAGTTTCACAGTTTCCTGAATGGAAATCTCAATCCGAACTTAGGAGACTGAATATGTGCACTATCGCTGTATTCTTAGCCCAGTCCGAACCTGTTTCGACCATAGACGCTCTTAACAACTCTCATTGGATAACATCTATGGAAGAAGAGCTTAACGGTTTCGAAAGAAACAATGTATGGTATCTTGTACCCAGACCAACACACCAATCGGTTATAGGAACCAAATGGGTATTTCGAAACAAAAAGGATCGAAATGGACTTATCATAAGGAACAAATCCAGACTAGTAGCACAAGGCTATTGTCAGGAAGAAGGAATCGACTATGATGAAACCTTCGCACCTGTAGCGAGACTAGAAGCCATTAGGATATTCTTAGCCTTTGCCGCCCATAAGAGTTTTATCGTATACCAAATGGACGTCAAGAGTGCTTTCCTGAATGGAAATCTTGCAGAAGAAGTTTATGTTGAACAACCACCAGGGTTTGCCAACACAGACGGTATCGATCTAGTTTACAGGCTAAGGAAAGCGCTGTACGGACTTAAACAAGCCCCTAGATCCTGGTACGAAACCCTGTCCCAGTATCTAACCAACAACAGATTTGAGAAAGGTGCTGTAGACAAAACCTTGTTCAAGATACAGGAAGATGATGACCTTCTAATGGTACAAATCTATGTCGATGATATTATTTTTGGTTCAACTAACCTTGCTCTATGTCAAAGGTTCTCACATCTCATGCAAAGTAAATTTGAAATGAGTATGATGGGGGAACTTAGTTATTTCCTAGGTTTGCGTGTAAAGCAGCTTGCCTACAGTATATTCATCAACCAGAGAAATACAAAGAAGGAGCTTCTCAACAAATTTGGAATGAACACTTCCAAATCCTCGCCAACCCCCATGAGCACTTCCGTGCAAATTAGTGCCGATGAAGCCGGAAAGCCGTTTGACCAATCACTCTACAGAAGCTCATTGGTTCGCTCTTGTACCTAACGGCTAGCGTGCCCGATATCCAGATTCTTTGTTGGAGTGTGTGCGAGATACCAAGTTGCACCTAAGGAATCACACTTCAAGACATGCTAAACGAATCTGAAGTACATTAAAGGAACAATGATGCAGGATCGTGGTATCCTAAGGAAGGCGGATTTGATTTAGTTGGATACAAATGACTGATCTCTGAGGTCGCAAGCTAGATAGAAGAGTACAAGTGGAACTTGTCACTTTCTGACCTAGACTCGTTTCTTGGTTCAAGAAGAAGCAATTGGCTAACTCTCTTTCCACGGCCGAATCAGTACTATGTCTTTGTAGTGCCAGATGCAGATCCTTTGGATGCAAAGAACAATCGCCGACTATGGAATCGATGCTAGAGAGACTCCAATCATGTGTGATAGCACGAGTGCAATTGCAATCACGCACAATCCTGTTCTGCACTCGCGCACTAAGCATATCAACATGAAGCATCATTTTATCAGGAATCATGTCGAGAACAAGGATGTTCGCCTAGAAAAGGTTCATACAGACGTTCAGCTGGCCGACAACTTCACCAAGCCTCTCGACACAGCAAGATTCAACATGCTCAGACAAGATTTGGGAATGCTACAGCCAGACTCCATGTATGTAATTTACTGTTTTTACTCAACAATTGAGGGGGAATGCTGTAAGACCCGTGAATACAGTATCCAACATTAATTATCTGTACACTCAGAATCATCAATACAGTACTGTAGCAAGCGAAGACATATGAATCCTACAGCTGATGTGTGCAATAATTAAGGGGGAATACTGTAGGACCCATGAATACAGCATTGATCCAAATATTGCTGTATGGAATTCAAAACCTATTAGTACCTTTTTAAGGGGGAACGCTGTATCTACGCGGAGAACAGCACATGCTATAGGATTTCGATTCAGTATATAATATAATATTATTTCATTTTAAAATAATTTTTGTCCACGTGCCCTGTGTTTTTACGTCAAACGTCATGTTCATTAAATGCCTTACACGACATCTGGACAACTGAATCTCAAAAGCCGCGATGTTTTTAAATTGTTTATTATTTTTAAACCGCCGTTTTAGGCATTTAGGGTATCAACCTATGTCAGAAGTGGGACCCGCTCTATTTTTAAACCTCTTAATGGATTAGCGTACCGGTTACACTAAATCCATCTTGACCGTTGATTTCAAAACCGGTTCCCATCCCTTAAAATCTGACCATTCGTACTCTGCAAAACCCTATTTCGCCGCCCAACTATAAAAGGACTGTATCTGCCATTAGAGACTCTTTACGCTTTCTGCAATTACAAGAGTTCTCAAGCAAACAGCCTACATATTTTTCTGCATATTCACAGCGAATTTCCATCGTTTTCTTGCACCCTACTTCTTAAGAAAACATCAATGGCTGGTCAATCTTCTTCCCCTGTTCTGAAGAAATCCTCCAACATCATTGATGGCCGGGTCTTCTCCAAACCTGTCATCATGGAGCGTATTCTCTCGGAAACCAACGACTCAGAACCTATGGAATATATCATTACTCGTCTTCAACAACAAGGCCTCTATCGCCTTGGGAGCAAAACCGCCGACAAATTCGACGCCCATCTGGTTGAGGAATTCTACCTCAACGCCGCCGTCCGTTTTCTCACACGCCTGTGGAGGTCATGTTGCCGACATCACTGCAATCCGAGGAGTGGAGATCTCAGACGATCGCGATCTGCTCCAGAGAATCTACAGGCTACCCACTGATGGCCTGACCATGGACCAACTTGAGACGTTCGGGTCTCAAGAGCTCATTACAAAGTTTTATGGACTATTTACAGGGTCCAAAGTGGTTGATATGGTGACAACTACTTGTCACAAGAAAAACTTTCTTCTTCATTTCGTGTATCTTCATGACTTTTGCTCCAGGATCATTGAAAACCGAACCGGTGCGTTCGAGATGTGCACTAACTTCAGGTTCAGAATGATGGTAGCTATTTTGACCTGTGAAAAGGTCAATTGGTGCCAAATAATTCTGAAACGCTTACAAGAGGAGGTGTGCAAACCAGCCACCCAGAAGAAATCCTTCGGTTTAATGCTGAATTATATCCTGACGAAGTGCGGACTGACGCAATCCGCCAATGCAAAGAAGAATAGCTCGAGGATATACTTAGGAGGCGTCAAGCCCACTGCGTATAACCAGAGCACCATGCACTGCAACCACCCGAGAACCAGACACATGCCAATTTCTGCCAACCCAAGAGATGAATCCGTGAAGGTCCCAGAAATGGAATCTTCAAAGAAGCGAAAGCGATCTCACAGCAAGAAACACTCTGCTGGTGAGAAGCCCAAGAAGAGACTAAGGAGGCTTTCAACAATCAAATCTGCCAAGCACTCCAAGGAAATCTCCCCCGTGGCTCAACCCACTTATGAAGAACCCCAGGGCCCAATCCCTGTGGAAGAGATGTCTCCTACTGTATCGACAGTAGATCCCGAGCCTTTGGCTGCTAGGACGGATATTGAGACATCTGCCAACGCTCAAGACTTTAGCGAGTCGGCTTCCCATTCGGAGTCAAAATCTACTTCTCCTCTGCGGGATCCCACACCCGTGCAGGATCCATCTTCCTTAAGGACACCATCCCCTATAAGGAGTCCCTCTTCCGTACAGGATCCCATACCTGTACAGGAATCCCTCGAAACAGCGTCTCCAGACGTTATTCGAAGTCCCTCCCCTGACTCGATCATTAACCAGACCTTTCTTTCGGTTCAAATTGAACATGCCTACGAAAGATTTCTGCAATGGAAAGGCTACAAAGCTAGCTCCGCATTTATACACTGTACAATTGGAGCGATTGGAGCCACGAAGAGAGATTCGTCTCCGAAGTAACAGACTCAACTGAAATTGAGGCCCTGCTTCGATGGGACAATGCCTCTTGCAAGGATCTAATTGAAAGCCACCTTCTGCACAAATCTGATGCCAGGAGGAAAGGAAAGAATAAGTCAGAGGATTCTCCCACCAATCCAAAAGATGACGAAGATCATGACTCAGACGACGACAACGATGCTCTTCAAGCAGGTCTGAGAATGAGTCGTGAAGAGGCTGAAGCTCGAGACGCCTCTCCACCCAGCAATGACGAAGGGCCTTCTACCCAAGCCAATCCCCCTTCGCCACAGCCCGAGAACATTCCCGACCAAGAGGAATCAGTTCCTCCAGTCGAGGAAGTTCAAGAAATTCTGGAACAGGCACCTGAGCCTGCTGCGATCGAAGAAGCCTTCCCTGAAAGCCAATAGGAGGATTCAGTCCCTCCTGCATCCATGATTGCTGAAGAATCTTCGCAACAGGAAGCTTCTCAATCCCCTATCGCCGAACCACAAGAAGCTGCTCCCGCCCCTTCAACCGTGGAATCCGAGGACGGTATCGAACCTGAGGATGTCCAACTTACTTCACGCCCATCCGTGAATGTAAGAAGGTTGAACAGCGCTGCAGACCTTACCCAACCAGATTCTCCGAACTCTGCCGCACGAAAAGAGCGCCTGCGAGCTCTTGGCCTTCAGACTGTATTCATCCAGGATGCAGTAAATGCCCTATCTTCCGTTGAAAAAGCATTGAATTGGATGCATACTTCTGCTGTCGAAGAAATGACCACTCTTCAACATGAAGTATCTCGTGTTGTCGATGCATTCATTCTTTTGCCAGAAGTTTTCAAGCAAGCCTTGAAGATCATGGAAGATAAGCAGGAGCAACTGCTAAAGGAGGAAGCAACAAAAACGAGGATAGCTGAAGCCAAAACCGCTTGTGCTATGATTGAGAACAGCTCTCAACTGTGTGCTCACGACAAATGCATTAAGGATATGTCGCAGACTCTTTCCTCCCTTGTTGAAAGAATAACCAGCATCGAGACCAAACAGGACACTGCTCTTGAAATCCTGCAAAGTCTTGATGACGCCAAAAAGGGGGAAGAGGCACGAGAAGCTGCTAGGAGAATTAGGCTGCAACAAGAAAGGGAATTTGAGGCTGCTCAGAACAGTATCACTGCCGAATTGAACAAGCTAGCACCTCCATCCCAAAGTTTTAAAATTTCAGGCTCCAGACCGGAATTGCATGATCCCAATGTCCCTTGGCAAAATCTTATTCAGAGACCTTCGGAAATTCGTCTGCCGACCAACCGCAACCCTACTGCCGACGAAGTGAAGCACTGTAGGAAGAACGAACTGATGAGATACTTTGTCAGACTCATCAGGGAATCTGCCATCTTCAAGAATTATAAAACGTTAGCGGAGGCCGCAGATAAATTTACGAAGATGCTCGAAGACGGGAAACTCCCTCTCCAAATCGAAATGAAATCCAAACATAGAAGAGGAGATCGGGTCACCCATCCAGAAGACTGGATACTTCCTTTGATCGATCATATGAAGGAAAAGCGATATACCTGGATCGAGGCAATGATTCTCTTCAAAACTGGTGGCGTGGCACCGAGAATGAACAAGGTAAAAGACCATGGAGGCATGCGGATTATAAATAAAGAGCTGAAATCTATGTATATTTTTGTTTTGTAATTTCTATTCGAAACAGCAAACTTTGTACTCAATCATTTTGAATATCAATAAAAACGTTTGTTTGTCTTGAAAGATTACAACTCGTAATCTACTGTGTTTATGTATGATTACTTAATTTGTTTGATAGGAATCTCAAGTTAGATAAAACTTGATTGAAAAATAAGCTGTACGAACTAGTCTAGGAACAGTTCATAATTTCAGTTGTAAGCTTAGAATACATTGTAAGATTGTGCCTGCGCGCCAATCATAAGCTTAAGTTGTAATAATCCTTAAACTGTATCGAACTTGCCTGAGAGCAGTTCATCATTTAGACTAAGTCAGACCTTTTGACAAAAGACCAAGAAAGCTGCCAGAAGTCATCAAAGAAGAATGCTTCATGAAGAAGGTTTTGGCATCATCAAGAAGACTCGAAGAGTAAGGAAGTTAGTCTTGGCAAATTGTCAAAAAGGGGGAAATTGTTGGGAAAACAAAAACCCTGTATCGAAACAGCCGGGATACCCGATCCCTGTATCGAATGATATTTGAGGTTTTGACATATATGCCAATCCGAATACAGTAAGGAAACTATATCGAAGCTTTGAGGCTTTATCCTGTATTGAAGACCTGCCTCGAATCAGCATATAAAATGAAGCTCTTCAGTACAGCAAGTAGTCTTGTAAAAAGACCAAGTATGGAAACTGTCTCGAAACTCAAAACACAGTTATCTTCCATACAGCTCACAACAGGACAAAGAAGGAACAAAAGTCAAGTCCCGTTGAAAAGAAGTATTTAAATACTCAAGGATAAAGTATTTAATACTGTCAGTCTTCAGATCTTCAGAATCCCGCGAAATCCGGATCGTGTCAGAATCCCGTTGAAACGGAATCTCATTCAAACGGACACATCTCAACGGATACTTTATTCAGAGACTATATATATTATGAAGACATTGAAGATTATATACAACCCAAGTAACCTAACACTCAAGCTATCAAAAGTTATCATCAGAGCAAACATATCTCCAAAAGCCTACTGCAATTAAGAAAGAGATATACAAAGGCTCAACATCAAGAACACCATCATCACTCAAGAACTTCATATTCAAAGTCATTGTTTACCTGGTTACCTACCTTTTATCTCTGTGTAAAAACTGAGCTCTGTGTGAACTTAACAAGCTATTCTGACCTGTGTGGGACGAATAAGGACGAAGCTTTGGAACTGTGTGTGAAGAAGCTAGTCAAGAAGGAAGCTTTAACCAATCTGTGTGAACGGTTGAAAGCGACATTCTTTGTATCAATCTGTGTGAACGATACAAGGATAGGTTTGATTATAATTACGTAGTTGTGTACGCAGTAATTATAATAAACTTTTTACTCCTGTGTGGAGGACCAGTGTGTTGTGCGGCGATTAATACGCCTCGATAGGCGATCGGCATCACGATCAGAGAAGCCAACCACGGAAGACATACTCTAGACAAAAGACTAGAGTTCGGCACAATATGGCGATCGTATTTTGGTACCCAGCGATCGTCTTTTGGTACCCAGCGATCGTCTTTTGATATCTGACGATCGTCTTTAATGAGCAGACCAGAGGCGATCGTCTCATGCCACGTATGGATCCAACATCCGTCAAAGTCGTCGAAGACCGAATCTCGGACGGTGGCCCACCCGCGGATCTTCAAAGGATACCGACAGATAGGACCATTGACCCCAGCCTGTCACCTACCACACCTACCGACAAGGCCGCTGAAAGGTACAAAGTGGGCCCTCCACGGACAGCGACTCGCAACGCGTGCTGGCTTCCCATTGGTTCGCACAGCTGGCCTCCAGCTGCAACCTCGGACCTCAAGGGAACAAGCCCACGTGACGGGGCGACCGGCCGTCTTATTTTAATATAGAAAACGGCGATCGCCCGCGATCGCCTGAGGGATCCCAACTACCTTGTCCCCTATAAATAGAGGACTCACTGCTGTGGCCAAAGGAGGCGATTTTTACTACGGATTAAGTGTAAAATACATACAAAAGAGAGAAACAAAGACTCTTTTGGCAACCACTTATACATTCATAGTGATATTCATACATATTCATCATATATCTCAAGCAAGAACTCACAGATTCATCTATCTGGTTCTTCCGGCAATCTATGCGCTCTAAAGCCCAGATAACTAGAAGTCTTTACACTCCTTGTAATAGATTCTAACATTAATATTTGTACTCGACAGTATATTTATTAATAACATCTCGCGAGAGCATTCAAGCCCGGGATTAACAACCCCGGCAAATCTTGTGTTATTTATTTTCTCACGGAAGTGTTCTCGCATTTGTTTGTTACTCGATCATTCCAGCAATACTATCTCCGGATAATATTTTGGGTAACAACAATTGGCGCTAGAGTAAGGGGCATCTAAACCTTCATTTTAATTCCTACCGTCTCGAAGAACACTCACTGCGACGACCTCCAAGAGAGCCACCCTGAGATCTGCCGGAAATCTCATTCCGGCCCGGACCGAATCCCAGCCCACGACGGAAGGCGACCGTGGCGACTCTAGGCTCTCACTCCCGCCCCCACGGGATGGTTCTAGCGTCTCACTCGATCAGTTCCAGACATCGGAACAGATTGAAGAGGCTATAGCCATCCTTAGGGAACGGCAGAGGGCCCGCGATTCGCCCACCTTCACTCCATCAGCTAACCGCCGGGCAAGCAAACGAAAGCTCAAGGGGATCTATGTCGAGAAATCGACAGAAAGCCCCGAGCCGCAGGAGAAGGCTCTCGTGAGGCGGGATGATTCCGTCTTCAGCCGCCTGGGGAGCGATCCCTCATGGCGACCCGGGCACTCAGGCCCCAGCCGGGAGACATCGGTATCCGAATCCTTTACCAGGAGTTCGGCATATCCGACTCCCAGGAGACAGACCGGTCAACGAGCCCCTGCTCGCCCAAGAAAGGAACCCACTGGCAGGGAGCTCGTCATTCACCACGGAGCTAGGGGATCGGTACACGATCGCCTTGGCTCACATTCTGAGAGCCAATCGGCGAGCAGTCAGGCAACGGCGATCCCCGCCATGCAACGCCAGCTCGACGAGATGAAGACGCTCCTAGAAATTGGGGCAGGTGCCAGGAGACCGATCGCTGGGCTAAATGAACCACTCGCGGTCCAGATCGAGATCGCCCCAGTCCAATCAACGATCAATCCCCCACAAACACCTCTATATGAGGGGAGAACGGATCCGGGAACCCACTTAAGCAAATTCCGGATCTACATGAGCGGATGCGGAGCTTCAGATGCGACGAAATGTCGTATGTTCCCGCTAACTCTGGGCGATCTCACCCACAGGTGGTACATCTCACTACCATCTCGCTCAATCAACTGCTTTGAGAAGCTGGCGAACGACTTCACGTCGTACTTCGCCGCCAAAGTCGCTCGCCCGGAAGGTCCCCACCGCATGATGAAAATCAGGCAGGGGAAGGACGAATCAGATGAAGACTACATCGACCGGGTGGACGAGATAGTCCTCACCGGTGAGCCCGTCAGCGACGAGATCGCTCACCACGCAGTCCTGAACGGATTCCACGGACGTTCGCCCATGTTCAGGCACCTCACAAAGGATTTTCCACCGACCTATACAGCGTTCCGCGTCAGAGCCGCCGATTTTATGGCCAGGCAGAAGATGCTCTCACTCCGTTTAGACGAGGGACAGTCCGAAGAAGGAAAAGCACCTTCCCATGTCCAGAGGAAGGCGGTCGCCAAGCCCAGAAAGGCGGTCGCCAAGCCGCCTGGCGAGTTCAAAGCCTTCGAGGATGTAGAGGTCCACCTTCTTCACAACCTCAACTTATCTCCGGCCCACATCTTCAACGCGATCAAGGGTCGCGAGTGGCTATCCAAACCAACGCCGATAAGGGACCACGGTCATCTAGACCGTAGCAAATTTTGTGCCTATCATAAGAGTCCCGGCCACAACACTAGCCAATGCCGCGACCTCCTCAGACAGCTCTGGCGACTGTTTGAGGAAGGCAAACTGGACAATGTTAGGAATACTTGTTAGATTTTGATGATGTCATATAAAATCAAATGTTTATTACTTGGCAAAATGTAAGTAAGAACCAAATGAGTATCTTCCATAGGCCAAATATGTTAAGTATAAACTTGGCAAAATGTAAAGAAGAACCAAATGAGTATCTTCTGTAGGCCAAAAATTTGTTAGGCTGAAAAACGGCTAAGTACTAAGTGCAGCTTAGTCCATCAGAGAGGGACAGCCGAGTCCAGTCAGAGTAGCTCTGGTCAACAAATTTTATCAGAGAAGTTTGACTGCATCACACTGAGGTACCTCGGGAAGTCACTCGACCGGATAAGTCACAAACAAAGGAATGTACCGAGAGGACCTATCTGCAGAGATGTTAGCTGCATATCAGCCTACTCGAAGGCAGCCTAGTACTCCAAGTCCACGTCAGCATGCGTTGAAAAGTCAAGTATTACGGAAAGCTCACATGCAACGTGAAGAGACAAATTGGAGTGATTCCCGCAAGAGATATGATTTAAATAAATCATCCAGACCCACCTTGAAGACTTTAATCTTTTAATATTCAAAGGATTCGGCGCTCACAAGCAGAAGTCTTCACAACGGTCGGAAGATAAAATAAAATAATGGGAATCCAGCCTTGCAACGTACAGAAAGATTAAACAATGAAGTCTCCATCCAACGGACGGATTTGTTCAAAAGATTTGCAACGGCTACAAGGAAAAAGCTCAGAGATCGTGATCTATATATATCCGGAGATTTGAAGCTGAGCAACTACCGGTGCGAACATATATTCAAGCGATCAAAGCAATCAAAGCAATCAAAAGCAAACAATAGCATCGTGAAAAGAGCGGCTCTAAAAGTTCATACGAAAAGAAGCTCTTAAGTTGGAGAAGACAAAAACTCTTGTCTATAATCTTGAGTACGAGGTACTTCACTGGTTGAAGTAAGAGACTGTAAAGGCATCCGAGGATCAAGGATCAAGAGGTGCAAGGCAGTCAAGTGTGGTACAACGGCAAGGAATTCCACTGGTTGGAAGTCGTTGTGGTTTTATTTGAATCACTGTAATATTTATCACTGGTTGAAAATTATAGTGAATTCATCTCCAACTGGTTTGGAGAAAAGTGGATTAGTAGAGGATTACCCCACCTCTGAGACCACTATAAATTGCCTGCGTTATTTACTGTTTTACTGCATCATACTTTAACTGCTGCATTCATTGTTAAGTGTTTCATTAAGTGGATTATTATTCGTCATCAGCTGACTTCCGCACATATCTAAGAACAAACGACTCCAAGTCATTTGTTTAACTATCAGCTGAAGAAACTCACTCTTCGTGAAAAAGAGTTCAAGAGTTTCTACAAGTCTATTCACCCCCCCTCTAGACTTGTACCTGGACGACTTGTGACCTACAAGTGGTATCAGAGAGGTTGGTTCATTTTTTTTTTCGAACCAGATCTATATTAGATATATCTTAACTCTCACGTTATAATGGAACACATGCACTCTAGACTCCCTGTGTTTTCAGTTGACGATCATGATCTGTGGAAGATAAGGATGCAGGCACACTTATCTTCAATTCATGACGACATGTGGTGCATCATCGAGGAAGGTCCATTCATTTTTGAGAAGGACAACACACCAGAGGAAATCGCAGCAGGAGGGCCAGAGAAGATCCCTAAGAAAAGGACGGAGATGACTCCAGAGGAAAGGAAGCTGGCCAATCTTGATAACAGGGCCAGAGATGTATTATATCAAACTCTTGACAAATCCACCATGGTCAAGATCAAGAACTGTAAGAATGCCAAAGAAATTTGGGACACATTAGCTCTAATGTGTGAAGGAACGGAGCTGATCAAGGAAAACAAGCTGTCAATTGCTATCCAAAAATTTGACAACTTTAAAATGAAGAATGGTGAATCCATAGATCAAGTGGACACAAGGTTCACCGAAATTATTAATGAGATAAACTCCTGGCAAAACCTATGGCAACAGGAAATGGCACTAAAGGTCCTCGATCTCTCAACCCCGAATGGAGCATGAAGGCCGTAGCCATGAGAGAATCCAAGGACTGAATAAGATAAAGATTCGTGAGTCGTTCTCGATCCAAGGCTTATGAGTTCGAGCTTCCAAGTTCATCCTCAACTGAGCCTGCAGAGAAGGGAATCGCATTTGCAGCCGAGTCCCCTGCCAAGAGCCTATCTGATGTGAAACCTCCAAATCCACTAGATTTTGAGGAAGAAATGGCTTTCATAATGCAAAGGTTCAGCAATTTCAGAAAGAACTACTCCAAGTACAAGAAAAATTACAAGGAGAATCCAAGAAGGAACCAAAAAGCCGGTGGCTGGAAGGTGGAATGTTACAACTGCCACAAGACGGGACACATCCAAGTCGACTGCCCTGAGCTCAAGAAGGACGAAACCAAGAAAGAGGTGGGCAGAAAAGAAGATAGAAGAAAAGCTCTCATCGGAGAAGACCAAGAGCAGGTCGAATCAAGCAGCGGATTCTTTTCTGATGATGATGAAGAATATGACTGCTTGATGGCCAATCTAGCTGACGAAGAGGTAACTTCAAAACCCACTGGTTCAAATAATAGTTCAGCTATGTCACAAGACATTGATTTGCACGAATCTGTAAACCAGTTATTTAAGGATTTTGAAACACTCAAATCTGCAAATCAAGCTGTATCAGCAGAGAAGACTCAGCTGCAAGATGAGAATGGGCAGCTGAAAAATGATTTCGAAAAACTCAGCCTAGATCTGAATAAGGTTGAGATAACTGCAGCTGACTTTAAAAACCAGGCTGATGATAATGCAGCTGAGATAAACCGATTAACTATTTTACTTAAAGAAAAATCAGCTGCACTTGCTCATGCCAAAGCTGAGTTTACTAAGCTGGCTCAGATAAATAAAACTCAGGCGCAGGAAATAACCTCTCTGAAGGCGTCTTCAACTCTGGGAGAATTGTGTACTTATAAAAGGTCACTATATACCAAATCAGGCCTCGGATATGATTCTCACACTCCCTCTAGTTCTGAAACCAAATTTATCAAGGGAGCTACAATTGTCTCGACTGCTGAGCCTGTATACAAACCGATATTCAAAAGCGGCAATGAAAGTCAAATGTTCAGCCGCACAAATGTTACACTGCATGACCACCTAGACAGGTGACTAGGCAATGGCCCAGTCAAAAGCAGAACCCCAGACAAAATGCCAACTACTACCAACATATCCATAAAAACCGATTTCATAATGGGAGGGGCAGATGGAAACCTCAAGGTTATCCCAATTTTCAAAATAAACAAGTGTGGAGACCACAAAGATTTAACAAATGGTCTCAGCCTAGATTTAGAAATGGCTCGCACTATCAAAATTTTGAGGAATATCCGGTATACAATCCAACCAGGAGATTCAGACCTCGCCCACACACACCATATCAGGGCTATAATAATAATAACAATTTCTATAATCCCAGGAGAAATCAATTCTCCAGAAACCAAATTAACCCCAAAGGACCCACACAGATTTGGGTACCTAAATCTCTGCTTGTCTGATTGCAGAAAAGGTGGAAGGACTACAAACACATCTCCACAAGCTCAAATTTTGGAGGTGAAGAATGGTTTGTAGATTCTGGATGCTCGAGACACATGACCGGGAACAAGAAGATGCTGACCAAATATATCAAAGAAAGAGGTCCCGATGTAACCTTTGGAGATAGCTCAAGAGGACAAACGAAAGGCTTTGGAGAGCTGCACCGAGGAAACATTGTGATATCCAAAGTTCATTATGTTAAAGGACTCAAATACAACCTCCTGAGCATAAGCCAATTCTGTGACGAGAAGAACCTAGTAGTATTCACCATCTTGAAGTGTATGGTGATAGACATCTTATCTGGAGAAATAAAGCTCCAAGGCTTCAGAAGGAGAGATGTCTACATGATTGATTGGAACACAGGAACACCTAACTCCTGTTTTCTATCCAAGACTGTAGCTGAGAATGGATGGCTGTGGCACAAAAGACTATGTCACCTGAACTTCAAAGCCATCAACAAGATCAGTTCTCAGAAGATGGTCAGAGGACTTCCAAATGAAGCATTCAAGAAGGAAGCACTCTGTGATGCATGTCAGAAAGGAAAGAAGACCAGAGCATCGTTCAAACTAGTTCAGCCTACAACGCTCACAACAAGGATCTTAGATCTACTCCACATGGATCTATTTGGTCCTATCAAGCCAAGGACTTTGAGTGGCCGAAAGCATGCACTGGTTATAGTAGATGATTACTCAAGGTACACTTGGATTATCTTCCTATATAAAAAGAGTGAAACCTTGACCAAGCTACCTGAGCTGCTGAGAAGGATCCAGACGAGAAATCTCTATCCATAATCAAGATCGGATCGGATAGAGGAGGAGAGTTTCTCAACAAGGCAATAATCGACACGATCGAATGGGATCCAACATGAGCTCTGCGCCAGACGCCCAGCAGAATGGTGTTGCTGAAAGAAGGAACGAACATCAAGGAAGCAGAAGGTCCATGATTGCGAGCGGACTGCCAAAAGGTTCTGGGTCAAGTCACAACACACTGTCACACCTGCACAGAGTATGATAGTAGGGAGACATGGCAAAACTCCCTATGAGGTTTGGAATAACAGAACTCCTACTGTTGCTTACTTTCATGTTTTTGGTTGTAAGTGTTTCATCCACAACAACGGTAAAACACAGCTAAATGCCTTTGATGCTAAAACTGATGACGGACTCTTTATGGGATATTCCCAAAGAAGCAAGGCATATAGAGTTTTTAACAAAAGAACCTTAGTTGTGGAGGAAACACCCCATGTTGTTTTTGATGAATCTACTGTTGAGTATATGAAACAAGTTGAGCTAATTGAGAACAAGCTCAAATCAGCGACCCTTGAAGAAGTCATTGTACATGACACTGGAATGGTGGACTCACCTGCAGACCAGCCTGATGACCCAACTGCAGCTGCTGAAGACCCAACTGCAGATCAGACAGGACCACCAAACCTATTTGATCCAGTTCCGCTGATGAAGACCCAACCGGAGCTGACAAAGACTCATCTGCAGCCTCGTAACCAAGTCAGATGACAAGGCGGTACTGATCCAGCTTGCAGCACTGTAATCCATTGATGCATATAACCACCAGGGCAATCCAACAGGGGGAACAAACCCAGAAGAGGACGAAATCCCCAAATGGCTCAATGATCACCCAATCCAGCAGATTATCGGAAAGTTGACTGATGGAGTTAAGACAAGACATTCAACTCTACCAGCAGGAATGGCGATGTTCTCATGTTTTATGTCACAAATTGAACCCAAGACCACAGAACAAGCTTTAGAAGATTATTCATGGATCAATGCCATGCAAGAGGAATTGGAGCAGATGGAAAGAAACAAAGTTTGGGAACTAACAGACAGACCGGATCACAAGAAGGTTATCGGAACCAAATGGGTGTACAAAAACAAGAGTGATGAAGACGGATCTGTTGTTAGGAATAAGGCCAGACTAGTAGCAAAAGGTTATGCACAGTGTGAGGGAATAGATTTTGATGAAACCTATGCACCTGTTGCAAGATTAGAGGCCATCAGATTATTCCTCGCATATGCTGCATTCAAGGATTTCGAAGTATATCAGATGGACGTAAAAAGTGCTTTTCTGAATGGAATTCTAGAAGAAGAAGTCTATGTAGAGCAACCCCCAGGTTTTGTCAAAGGAGACAAAGTCTATAAGCTGTTGAAGGCTCTGTATGGACTCAAGCAAGCACCGAGAGCTTGGTATGAAACACTGTCTGTGTTTCTTGAGAAAAATGGATTTTGCAAAGGGAAAGTGGACAAGACCCTGTTCAGAGTGGAACATCAAGGCCACATATTAATAGTACAGATTTATGTAGATGACATCATATTCGGATCAACTAATCCAGAATTATGTGAGAAATTCTCCAACCTCATGCAAGGAGAATTTGAGATGAGTATGATGGGAAAGCTTAACTTCTTTCTTGGATTACAAGTTAAGCAGATGGAAAAAGGAATTTTCATCAACCAAGCAAAGTATATCATAGATCTCATCAAGAGATATGGAATGGAATCAGCCAAACCCGCAAGAATTCCAATGAGCACGAGTACTCACCTGGATGCAGACGAGGCAGGCATATCAGTGGACTCAACCCACTACAGAGGACTTATTGGATCTCTCCTGTACCTCACTGCAAGCAGACCAGACATATCATATGTCGTTGGAGTTTGTGCAAGATTCCAGTCCAAGCCGAAGCAATCACACCTAGATGCAGCTAAGAGAATAATTAAGTACCTAAAGTCTACAATTAATGTTGGACTATGGTATCCCAAGGATGACAACTTCGAGCTATCAGGATACTCAGATGCGGATTTCGCAGGATGCAAAATCAACAGGAAGAGCACTAGTGGAACGTGTCAATTCCTAGGAACCAGACTGATATCCTGGTTTAGCAAGAAGCAGGTTTCTAACTCTATCTCCACTACAAAGGTCGTAATACCTAGCTGCAGTAGTCAAGCAGCATGATTCTATGGATCAGACAACAGTTAAGGGACTATAATATCATTGCCAACGAAGTCCCAATCTGGTGTGACAACAATAGTGCTATTGCAATAACCAACAATCCGGTTTTGCACCCAAGGACGAAGCACATTGATGTTAAGCACCATTTCATTAGAGACCATGTGCTTAACAAAAGGGTTAGAGTTGAAAGAGTCAGCACAGACTACCAAATAGCTGACATCTTCACCAAACCCTTGCCAGAAGAAAGATTCCTAGAGCTGAGCAGAGATCTTGGATTACTAGATTGGGAATCTAGTATTGAAGCAAGTTAAAGGAAGGACGGACTCCAGAATCAGCCTAGCTGATGCAGGCGAGAAGACGAAGGCCAGACGAAGCATCTTAGTCTCGTAATACCAAAGTAGAAGTCAACTCACCTGTTGCAGAGTGGTCAACAGTCAACAAACCAGACCAGCTAAGTTTACTAAACTGACCTCTGAATATTTAATTATTATCTGCCACATTTATAATATTATTATATTAATTTTGGCTAACAAACGGCACTTAAATATATTTTTTTTTTCTAAAGCCAAGTGGCAATTTTAATACACGCATCAATCGCATATTAAATCAACCTCTACGGTGGCCAATCAGAATCAACCGTCAAATTTTAAATTGGGCCACCGATTCAAATTTGAATTTCAAAAGAATATCAAAAGGCGTACCACCGTTCAAATATATAATAAACTAATACAAACGTCTTTTCATCTCCTTTATAAGGAAAGAAGCCCTTTCACTTTACTCTTTACGCTTACAGAAACCCTAGAATTTTACAGAGCAAAAATATACACTAAAAATCCTCTATTTTTGCAGAAATGGCATCTTTCGAAGGAGTGAATTTGAAGGCGGTGAAGGACCAGGTCATTTTCTCCATGGTTGTCGACTTCGAAGGTTTACTAGAAGCAAATCTGGAAGACTTTGACATGCTCAATTTAATCCGGGCAATGAAGCTTAATGGGATTTACCCATTTCTCGACATCAACCCGCAACATTTATTCAAGGAAGATGTTGTTGAGTTCTATCGCAATGCTTATCTGATTCAAGACGGATTCACAAAGACAATCGGTGAGTACCACAAAGATAGATCGAGAGAAGATTCGTTCTGTATTCGGGATGAAGTATCGTGGTTTGGCGGTCGAAGCGCTCAAGCAATCCGCCGCCGAAACCTGGAAAACGATCAAGGTCGAAAATATCCCAGAAAAATTGAAGTTCACAGCTAAGAGGAATGAGCTAAAAAGGATTTACCGTGTTGCGTTGGATATTACCAACAAAATAGTCATGGGGATGGCAGGCAGTTATGACCAACTGTCATCGTCGAAGTTTATGGTGTTAGGTGCATTGATTCAAGACGAAGAAGTTGATTGGGCCGACTACATCTTCAGGCAACTCGTGCGCAAAGTAAACAAGGTCGAGTGGCTTGACGATGAGAAGAAGTTCAAAACAAAATTGGCGTATGGAACGCATCTCAGTTGGTTTTTGGAGAAGACCGGAGTGGCTAAGGGAAACACTGACCCCTTTCACCCCAACAAAAGGCTTGGTCATATGGACCATGAGAAGAAGAAAGTCGGAGGCGCTGGAAAAGCAGCTCAGTTGTTGAAAGAGCTGCCGGACTCAAGGTCATATCCAAGATATGATTTATCGACGCCTGATGCACTCAGAGCCGAGATCGAACCGCAATGAGTCCGATACCGAGTCTGACGATACACCAATTGCAATCAGATTCAAGAGACGGGGACCAGCCCCAGAAGGACCCTCTAACCTGCAGTCATCACCGGAACCCTCTCCTAAGAGGCCAAGGAAACTGCAGTTTAGCAAAGGAGAGCAGTCTGAACACCATGCCAGCCCCTCTGTCAGATCACCAATCCATCCTGAAGACCTGCCTGCACCAGACACCACTGAAACTCGGATTGTACCTGTTCTCACCCCCCAGTCTACATATCCGAAGAGGAAGAAGCAGGTCTCATTATCTCTATTCCTGAAGCTGACTATACTTTTAACCTGTTAGAAAATAATACCTTCAATCTTTCTATTGAACAACTCCAGCTTGTTAAACCACAAGCGGTAAAACACTCTTTTGTACATATTTTTGAAGAGTGGAAATATTTCAAAGCTATGACTTTTACAAATCTTCAAAACTTCATTGCAACTAGTGGTTGGTAATATCCCCAAGCCACTGAGGAGGTTCTGATTGAATTTTGCAAAGAATCAGACTTAGTATTAATCCTCCAGGATAAATGGTTCATGTCCCATTTTAAAACAAACATGGACCGCTTTATCCATTCTATCATGCTTTGCATTTTTGATGGCGTTTTTGGAGAAGAGGAGGAGGAGGCAGTAGAAAAGGAGATTAGGATTGAAGAAGTAGATGGAGATAATGAAATTATTGATCTGGTGGATGAAGAAGAAGAAGAAGAGAGAAAAACAGGAGAAAATATTCCAGTTGAAAAACAGCCAGAAGATATTGAGAAGACAGAAGAACTGGCTGATGAAGGAGATGAAGATGAAGGAGAAGAAGTAGATCAAGAAAACGATGAAGAAGAAAAAGAGGATGAGGATGATGAAGGAGAAAAGAAGGAGCAGGATGATGATAAGGATGATGATAATGATGATGATGATAAGGATGATGATAATAATGATGATGATGATGATAATGATAATGATGGAAGAGATACAGGAGCAGAAAAAGAAAATGACAAGGATGAGGAAGAAAGAAAAGAAAATTCAGGAGAAAAGAGAGATGAAGATGAGGAGAAAGAAGAAGAGAAGGAAGAAGAGAAAGAAGAAGAAAAAGGAGAAGAGAGAGAGAGAGAAGCAGAAAAGGAACCGGAGCCAGAGCCTACTCACGATGCTGCAGACAGGATTGTTGTACCTGCCCGGTACACCAGCCTAGACGCAGAGCTGGCTGAAGACTCCAGGTCAGGGACCCCGGAGAACACCCAATCTGACCTACCAGCTGCAGACCGGAACCTGCAGTCTAGTGGTTCCTTGGCAGAAGGATCAGGAGAGCACTCTCCTGCAGCTCAGATAACTCCTACCATGACTAAGCTGATCAGGCAAATCGTCAGAGATACTATTGGAGAGCTGCTATCAACTCAGGTCACTCCTGACCTTCAGTCAATAAATGCCAAGTTAGAAACCCTTCTATAGAGAGAGATTCCTCAGCCCCCTCCCCCTACCAACAACAGAATGCCATTTGGCATGTCTGATTGGATGAGCCGAATGGAACAGTAGTTGACTACCCTTGTTGATGCTGGCAAAAAGGGGGAAGAGAGGATTCAGGGGGAAGAGAGAGAAATCAGAAGCAAGAAGAAGCAGGATGTCCTTCTAATTGAAGGATCCTCTAATCTGAAGAGAAAGGAAGCTGTAGATCCAGAAGACCAGGCTGACCAGCCTGAAGGAAAGAGAAGGAAGACTAGAGGAGGCTTTGGACCTACTCTAGAATGGGAAGGAAAAGAACTGTGGTATGTGGAGGACTTTATTCCATTTGAAGCTCTTGAGATGTGGGGATCAGCAAAGAAGAGGTTCATCAGAGACTATTACATCTGGGAACTAATCCAGGATGATAAACTCTCCCCACAAGAAATTTTCATAAACTTCATGGAGGAAGTCAATCCGAACCTCTGGGCCATTCTGAAGAAGCATGCTGCAGAACTAAATGCTTATCCCATAATTCCTTCATTCAGAGCAGAA
Organism: Orobanche coerulescens; assembly: GCA_033398695.1. Lineage (NCBI taxonomy): Eukaryota > Viridiplantae > Streptophyta > Magnoliopsida > Lamiales > Orobanchaceae > Orobanche > Orobanche coerulescens. The sequence continues at coordinate 11,471,637 of CM065801.1, forward strand.
GAAGCACCAACTCGTCTGGACGGTGAACTTGATGAGCTAGCACTTCAAAGAGAGATCAAGCAATTGTGTCTTGAGAACAGATTCAGATCACAGCAAGAACAAGACTTCGCAGCACTGATTGTGAAAAGAAAATATGGTCTTGCTCCAGTCAAGATCAGACCAATTGGAGCCAAACCCATCAGACCTGCCAAGCAGCCTGTTCGAAGAGGCAGAGGAAGAGGCAGATGACTCTTAGTTATTTCTCTTACTTGTAATGTTTTATGTACTTAAAATTTTCTTGTAAAACTTCAGACATGTAATTATAAAAATAAGTTTTATAACAGTCTGTTGAATGACAATCTCCAGTTGTCTCAATATTAGACTGATTTTCAGTTTTGCACTTAAGTGCAGACTTGGTCATTTGATTTCTTACTTAAAGTTTTGCCATCATCAAATAGGGGGAATTTGTTAGGAATACTTGTTAGATTTTGATGATGTCATATAAAATCAAATGTTTATTACTTGGCAAAATGTAAGGAAGAACCAAATGAGTATCTTCCATAGGCCAAATATGTTAAGTATAAACTTGGCAAAATGTAAAGAAGAACCAAATGAGTATCTTCTGTAAGCCAAAAATTTGTTAGGCTGAAAAACGGCTAAGTACTAAGTGCAGCTTAGTCCATCAGAGAGGGACAGCCGAGTCCAGTCAGAGTAGCTCTGGTCAACAAATTTTATCAGAGAAGTTTGACCAGTCAAATGAGGTACCTCAGGAAGTCACTGACCGTATAAGTCACAAACAAGGAATGTACCGAGAGGACCTATCTGCAGAGATGTTAGCTGCATATCAGCCTACTCGAAGGCAGCCTAGTACTCCAAGTCCACGTCAGCATGCGTTGAAAAGTCAAGTATTACGGAAAGCTCACATGCAACGTGAAGAGACAAATTGGAGTGATTCCCGCAAGAGATATGATTTAAATAAATCATCCAGACCCACCTTGAAGACTTTAATCTTTTAATATTCAAAGGATTCGGCGCTCACATGCAGAAGTCTTCACAACGGTCGGAAGATAAAATAAAATAATGGGAATCCAACCTTGCAACGTACAGAAAGATTAAACAATAAAGTCTCCCTCCAACGGATGGATTTGTTCAAAAGATTTGCAACGGCTACAAGGAAAAAGCTCAGAGATCGTGATCTATATATATCCGGAGATTTGAAGCTGAGCAACTACCGGTGCGAACATATATTCAAGCGATCAAAGCAATCAAAGCAATCAAAAGAAAACAATATCATCGTGAAAAGAGCGGCTCTAAAAGTTCATACGAAAAGAAGCTCTTAAGTTGGAGAAGACAAAAACTCTTGTCTATAATCTTGAGTACGGGGTACTTCACTGGTTGAAGTAAGAGACTGTAAAGGCATCCGAGGATCAAGGATCAAGAGGTGCAAGGCAGTCAAGTGTGGTACAACGGCAAGGAATTCCACTGGTTGGAAGTCGTTGTGGTTTTATTTGAATCACTGTAATATTTATCACTGGTTGAAAATTATAGTGAATTCATCTCCAACTGGTTTGGAGAAAAGTGGATTAGTAGAGGATTACCCCACCTCTGAGACCACTATAAATTGCCTGCGTTATTTACTGTTTTACTGCATCATACTTTAACTGCTGCATTCATTGTTAAGTGTTTCATTAAGTGGATTATTATTCGTCATCAGCTGACTTCCGCACATATCTAAGAACAAACGACTCCAAGTCATTTGTTTAACTATCAGCTGAAGAAACTCACTCTTCGTGAAAAAGAGTTCAAGAGTTTCTACAAGTCTATTCACCCCCCCTCTAGACTTGTACCTGGACGACTTGTGACCTACAGACAATTTGATCACCAAGCCAGAACCCAGGACGGAAAGAGCCGGAGGGCGCGAGCGACGGCCAAATGAAAGGATTCCTCCCAATCCGATCGCCAGAATCGAGCATGAGCCGGAGTACTCTGACGAGTCGATCCCTCCGATCAACCCTGGAGGTCGGATCAACATGCTTCAAGCAGGAGGTGGGAGCCTCGGGGGTCTCTCCTCGGTTTCCACCCTGTCAAACAGGAAGCGAAAAGCCGAGCTGAGGGCTTTCGCCGAAGTCCAGGTTGTAGCACCTCCGGAGCCGACCATCTCTAGAGACGCGCTCATCACCTTTTCCAACAAGGACAGGGAGGGAGTGCAATGTCCCAAAGAGGATGCATTAGTGATCTCCACTTGTATCCTTGGGAAGACGGTCGATCGCGTGTTGGTCGACAATGGGAGTTTCTGCAACATCATATTCAAATCCGCCCTAGACCAACTCGGCAACTTAATCAAATACATCAAGCCTTTCGACACCGTGCTCCAAGGGTTCGGCGACAACACAGTCCAAGCCTACGGGAGGATCAAGCTCTCCGTCGAGCTAGTTTGCTTTTATGATCCCAAGGTTAGGATTACTAGGAACCTAAGCTTTGTAATCATAGATAGACCCAGCATCTATAATGGGTTCCTAGGTCGCCCCTTTTTAGAAACCTTTGAGGCGGTCGCCTCATCTTTCTTTTACTGTATCAAATTCCCCACTGCCGATGGGACGGTCGGTACTGTAAAAGGAGATCAGCTAATGGCAAAAAGATGTTTGAATTACTCCTATGTTGTTACTTCCTTCCATACTTCCCATACTATATGTAACATTGAAGCGATCGACGATCAACCCATGGAGATCGACGATCAACCCATGGAGATCGATGATCCAAACACATCGTACCAACCCGACTCAGGGGACGCCATCTCTCATCAATTGACGGACGACATCGAGCCAAGGATCGGCTTCGAGCCAAGTCTCGACATCGATCCAAGGAACGAGTCCGGAGATCGCGCCAAACGAGAGGCGACCATCCCTGTCGAAGAATTGGAAAGTATTACGATGGATCCGGATCATCCAGAACGGGAAGTACAGATCAGCGCAAGCATCGACCACGAATTGAAAGGGGATCTGATCAACTTGTTACGTAGGAACATCGGAGTCTTTGCCTGGTCGCATCAAGATATGGTCGGCATAAGTCCCGAACACGCTTGCCATTATCTAAAGGTCGACCGAGCAATGAAGCCTGTTCACCAGAAGCGTAGGAAGTTCGGCCCCGAGAAATACGTGGCGCTCGATGTAGAAGTCCAGAAGTTACTCAACAACAAATTGATCGGAGTAGCCACAGACGAAACACAGTGGGTCGCCAACGCGGTGCTCGTAAAAAAGCCAACTGGCTCATGGAGATTATGCATTGACTTCACCGACTTCAACGCGGCATGTCCAAAAGATCACTTCCCGATGCCTCATATTGATCACCTGGTCGATAGCACGGCAGGTTGCGAAATGATGTCGTTTATGGATGCCTTCGTCGGATATCATCAAATCCCAATGGCGGAGGAAGACATAAAACACACATCCTTCCACACAGAAAAAGACATATACTTTTGGGTCAGAATGCCGTTCGGCTTGAAAAACGCGGGGGCGACCTACCAGCGATTAGTCAATAGAATGTTCGCCGATCATATCGGCAAGACCATGGAGGTCTACATTGACGATATCGTAGTCAAAAGCCTCAAGAAGTAAGATCACCTCAACGATCTCGCCGAGACGTTCGCCATCCTTGAGAAGTTTAACATGAAGCTGAATCCCAAGAAATGCAACTTCGGGGTGGGCTCCGGGAAGTTCCTGGGGCACATAGTGAGCCAAAGGGGGATCGAGGCGAACCCCACCAAGATACAGGCGATCCTTGACATGCAGGAACCGCGAAACATCAAACAGGTGCAACGCCTCACAGGTTGTCTAGCCGCTCTCAACCGTTTCATATCACGGCTCGGCGATAAAAGCAAGCCTTTCTTCGAGACCATCAAGAACAAAAAGTTCGCATGGACGAAAGAAAGCCAGGTAGCATTCGCCAAGATAAAGGAATATCTATCTAACCCCCAGATCCTGGCAAAGCCGATCCCCGGTGAAAAATTATTCCTTTACTTAGCGGCCTCGGAGGTCGCGCTGAGTGACGTTCTGGTGCGAGCAGAGGGGCAAGCCCACTTGCCGATCTATTATGTTAGCCAGGCGCTCCACGACGCTGAGACACGTTATACACCATTGGAGAAGATCGCCTACGCCCTTGTCATGAGTGTACGTAAGCTGAGGGCTTACTTCTTCGATCACCAAGTGGAAGTCCTAACAACTCTACCTCTAAGACAAGTCCTGCACCGACCGGACACCAACGGGCGACTCCTCAAGTGGTCGCTGGAGATCGCCCAATACGGTATCACCTACGCTCCTCGCACGGCGATCAAGGGTCAAGCTCTGGCGGACTTCGTGGTGGAATTAACTTTCCCTCACGGTCCAACCCAGGTCGGCCGACCTGCCTGGAAGTTATATTTGGATGGCTCAGCGACCAATTCGAGAGCAGGGGCAGGGATTGTCCTCATCAGCCCCGACGGTCAGAGTTTCACTAATGCTGTGCGTTTCGGTTTTCGTGCGACCAACAATGAAGCGGAATACGAAGCTTTGGTAGGCGGGCTTGATCTAGCCCTCGCCCTGGATGTTCGTCGCCTCCATATCTTCATGGACTCCCTTTTGGTCGTAAACCAAGTCAAGGGAGAATATGAGACACGCGGCGAACAGATGGTCAAATACCAAGAGCTGGTCGCCGAAATGTGCACAAAATTTGAAGAAATACTAATCGAACAAGTCCCGAGAGAGCACAACTCCCAGGCCGATGCTCTTTCCAAACTAGCATCATCAGATGGGGCAGCCGACTTCTCCAATATCCAAATCACAAAGTCAGCTAGGCCGGCGATCGAAATAAGCCTGGTTACCACGGTCGCCATCGCCGAGGAGAACTGGATGACTCCGTTCATAAAGTACTTAAAGGACGGAACGGTCCCTGACGACCGTGTTAAGGCTCGCCAACTCCAGCTCCGAGCGACCAGATATACCCTATTGGGCGACCGGCTCTACAAGCGAGCCTTCAGCCTTCCCCTCCTCAAGTGTATTACACCGGAGGAAGGTCGGCTCGTTTTAGCTGAGATACATGACGGAATTTGTGGAAACCATGCGGGCGGACGAGCCCTCATCCATAAGACAACCAGACAAGGGTTTTTCTGGCCATCACTTCGGAAAGACGCGGTCGCCTATGCCAGATCGTGCCATAGGTGTCAGATAATGGGCCCCAACATTAAACTATCACCCGAACAGTTCACCTCCATGTATAGCCCTTGGCCATTTGCGCAATGGGGCATCGACCTTATAGGCCCCTTACCGACGGCTCCAGGGGGCTGTAAGTTCGCCATCGTAGGGGTCGATTATTTCACAAAGTGGGCAGAGGCCGAGCCACTAAACAAGATCGTCCAGGAACAGGTGATCAAGTTTATCTGGAAAAACATCATATGCCGATTCGGTCTGCCCCAGGCCATCATCTCCGACAACGGAAAACAGTTCGACAGTTTAGAAGTCATGCAATTCTGTGAGAAGTGGGGAATCAAAAGGCTATTCTCAGCGCCCTATCATCCTCAGACGAACGGGCAGGTAGAGGCAGTGAACAAGATCCTCAAACACACGATTAAAGCGCGACTCGAATCCAGGCAAGGACGATGGGCGAACGAGCTCCCAGACGTTTTGTGGTCCTACCGAACGACGACCCGCAATTCAACCGGCGAAACCCCGTTCGCCCTTACCTTCGGAACAGAAGAGGTGATTCTTTCAGATATCGCCGTCCTCAGCCATCGAACCGAGCAGGAGATGACGACCGACAACGATGTGGCCCGGCGAATCGACCTAGACATGATCGAAGAACGACGGCTGACCTCAGAAATGAAGAACACCATCCACAAAAGGAGAGCCGAGAAGTTTTTCAATTCAAAGGTGAAAGAAAGAAGGTTGCAAGTGGGCGATATCGTCCTTAAGAAGATCCAAACCCACACAGGCGTTTTCGGTCCAAACTGGGAGGGTCCTTTCAGAATATCCAGATGGCTAACCAAAGGAGCCTACGAACTAGAACATCCTGACGGTACTCCGGATCAATACACCTGGAACGCCGTGCATCTGAAAAAATACTACCAGTGATAATTTTGTATTCAATTTCAATGATGTACAAAGAATATAATGAGATTTTTCCCTATCCCATCTATTCTGGCGATCGCCCCACCAGGCATTTCGCATACCGCCGACGATCGCTGATCACGACGATCCTAGGTAGAATTCATGCAGCCATGGTCCTGGAGGTCGATGGAACCGACAGCTTCGCCCATGCAAGGTTCGTTTGGGATGAGATCGCCCGCTCTTCATTTAAATACGAGGCCGGCGTAGCCGAAGGACCCTCCAAAATAATCAGTAGGCACGATCGCACGTCCTCAAGGTACATCGTATAACACGATGTACCCGGACAATGTGACGTACCACTACCCCCGTCTCAACATACACCGTCGAGGGTCGCCATCTTCATGACGGCCCGAGGTGGAAGCAGAGCAGACAAGCCGCGGACGTGGTGTCAAACAAGCCGACAACACTCCGCACAAGGACTCCTCCAGACTGAAATCGCCCGCCTTTCGTTTTAACACAAGGCAGACGTAGCCTAACGGAGGACCCTCACAAAAAGTGAGTCGCGGGATACACAATGTCCCTCGCACACAAAGACACGATTGGGGAGGTCGGTCCATCGAACACCCCAACCGTACTTGATTCTTCAGAATCGGCAAAACGAAGATAGCTCACCCGCCAAACTAGTTTTTGTTTCCTTACTTACAATATATAAACAAAAACAAGGGGCAGATATGGGTCGAGCTAATCCCAAACACGATCGGCTTCGCTCAAACACACGCAGGATGATCGGAATCTTTCGACGAAGATTACAAGTAAGGATTCCGATTCAAAACATATCAATGCTTTCAACACTCAGACGATCGGTCGGATGAATAAAACGTCGAAAGCAATCATACACGTACTTAAAAAAATCACACGCAAGCATTCAAAGGCGATCGCATGTAAAGAGACGGTATAAAAAAGGAGTATTTTATTCATAACACAAGTTTCGTACATTACGAAGCCCGAAGGCATTACAAAAATACAAGTTACGGAGAAAAAACAAAAATGCCTCTCAAGGCCCCGTCTGCTGGTCGTCGCCCTCGGGTTGCGGATCGGCTTGGGCTCCCCCTTCGGCCTCGGGATGAATGAGTTTACCGGTGTACCAACTCAAGTCGATCCCGAAGTCGTCAAAGTCAAGGATCGGCAAGGAGAATTCTGGATGCAGAGGATGCTCAAGGACATAGGATTTGAAGTTATCCATCAAGGGACCGATCTCAACCCCTGCCTTTTTAGTGGCTCGCACGGCGTCAGCAAAGGCCAACTGATAAGCGAACTCGCCGACGAGCGCGACGTTGAGGTAGGGATCGGCCTCGATCGCCTTCAGCTGCCCCTTCAAATCCACGTCCATCTTCTCAGCCTCCGTTAGCTCGACTACCTTGGCGGCATTCTCGCCCCTGGCCTTCTCCAGCTCTTTCTTCGCCGCCTCCAGCTCACCGCTGAGCTGATCCACCTTCACCTTCAGCCCGGCCGCCTCCTCCTGCGAAGCCACGAGCTTCCGGCTAGTCTCTTTCTCCTGATCGCGGGACCGATCGGCAGCCTCCTTAGAGCGGCTCAGCTCCTGCTTTAACCGGTCAACGTCCTGCTTAGCCCTTTTGGCCGTCTCCTCATACTCCTTCTCCATAAACCGGATCCGGTTGGCATCCTCAATATTTTTGTTCCGGGCGGCCTCGAGTTCGCGATGGAGATGAGCAGTGGAGGGTCGCCCCTCAAAATCCCTCGCAGCTTGGACGGCCATCGTCGCCGTCTGAAGAGCCAGGGCGACGGTCGCCTGCATGGCATCTCCAGATCGCCGACGAGCGATCGCATCAAGATCGGTCGTCCAAGCCTTGGGCAGAGAGGTGATAGCCTGGCGAACGTAGCGGGGACTTCGAGAGATCACAGTGAGCCTTGCTCGACAGAAAGTCCAGCACCATGGGGGCAACGTCCGGGTCGGCGAGACGAACCCTGCAGCGCAAACCAAGGAAACCAAGGAGTTAGCCCATACCATGCTCAGAACGCCTAACTAAGAAAATTTTAATCTTTTCTTACCTATTGAACAGCTCGGGATCGCGTCCGAAATAAGTCTTGCCCCGGGAGGTTTCCGCCTCGGCGATCGCCACCTTCTTCGCCGAGCTGCCAGATGACCGGGGGCCGGAGACCGTGGGCTTGGAGCCTGATCGCTCCACCATCGGGATGGCAGAGATAGGAGCCGCAGCGACCGGAGGCTCAAGAATTGATACATCCGCCTCAGAAATCGACGGGGACTCCTCCGATCTCCGCCTCTTGCGGCGCTGAAGCTGTTCCTCATCGTGAACTTCCGGCTCAACGATCGGCTCCTCAGCAGGCCTCATCACCGGAGCAGGGCGAGACGTTGTCGCAGGAACGCGACCAGTCCTCTTGCCCAAGTGAAGGCGACCGATGAGTCCCGGGTTCGACATGGCGATCTCTGGAGGTGGTTCGGCAATTCGGGGAAAATAAACCTCTGTCAAAAGAGAGATACAAACAAGTCAGACAAACAAAACGACCTCCTGGACACGATCGTCAAGCAAAGAAGCACCACTTAAACTCATACCTGGAACTTCCAAGTGACGGGGATAGCAGAACAATCGAGCCCCCAGCCGATGAGCTTCTGTACCAAGCGATCGAACATCAATAAAGGAGTTCGGCAAAGCGCGGATCCGCTCCCAAACGATCAAGAAATCGAATGGAAGGTCGCCGATCGCTGGAACGAGAGGTCCTGCAAAAAGAAAACAAAATTAAATCAGTCCAAGACAAGCTCAATCAAGGGGAGAGTTAAAATCCTTACTCGGATTCCTCTCCCGGAAAGTGGTGGGGATTTCCAACTCCTCATTCGGCCTATCGCTCGATGTCGATCGCCACGCCCCGCCGACCCAACACCATTTAGCCAGGTCGCCCCTGGTCTTACTCGGCACACCGAGGACCACTCTCCCGAGTCGGCCTTGGATATGATGGCCGCCGATTGACCTTTTCTGCACGGCCAATTTAAACAAGTAATTCATCTCCAGCGCGGAAAGGAGGCGGAACAACCGATGACCGCCAAACAGGGTCATCGTGCAGATGATCTGTAGCCATGCGTTCGGCGTCAGTTGAAGAGGCGCCAAATTCCAGGCGATCAGCAAGTAGGAGACGGCGAATGGCAACGGGAATCGCAGACCCGCCTCCATGATCATCTCGTTGACGGCAACCATATCCTTTGGCGGTTGGTCGGCACGCTCATTCTCCGAGGGCACGTGCAAGGAAACGTCAGAGGGGATATGGAATTTAGCCCTCCAACGGCTCAGGTCTTTCTTGGTCGCCGTACTCCGGATTTTTCCAAGAGACCACGGAGACGGGACGGCGGCCTGAAAGACCGTCCGGTTCACATGTTCGTAAGGGTGAGCGGCGGTGTAGGCTTCAAAATCGAATTCCGGACAGGGTCCGGCGATCGCTTCCATCATCTGAGCAAAAGCCATGTAGGCGGGGCCGAATCTACTCTCTCGTTCCCAGGCCTCCCGCACCAAATCATCCTCATCCGCCGGCGAGCCCCCCTGCTCCGCCGTCGCCGCCGTCCTTGCCACTTCGGCCTCGTTTAAAAGCTCTTCGAGTTCTGCGGGTGCAATCCCCGCTCGAATAGCTTCGGCGGCCGTCTCCATATCCACTCCAATGGGAACCTCCTCCCGTTCAGGCGACGCGGCGGCAGCGGAAGAACTTCCGGTCTCAAATGCTTTTGATCCTCCCGACATATTAGAAAGTAAAGAGAGGGAGAAGGTTAATTTATTCTTACCTAGAAAAAAAGAAGTAGATCGGCACAAAAAAACTCCAGAAATTTCTGCAGAATTTCGGCTATGGATACAAAGGACGCGTAAAAAAGTGAAGGAGAAGAAGCACAGGCCCTTTTATAGATGGAGACGAGGGTCTAAATGCAAATAGGAGAAACCTCAGGGGCTGGATCGCAACCGTCACGTGGGGACGCATTAAATGCCGCCCCCGAATCCCGCAGACGCGTCTTTTCGAGGGCATGCCATCCGACAAGTCCGACAAAACCGTCAGACTCCCCCAACAGCGGGGCGACGCGTGTCCCTGCCACTTTATAAAGCCCGCCTTCTTTTCCCGCTGCTCCCGACGCGAAAGAGGGTCGTCCATATTTGAATTCAGATCGGCTGATCGTTTAAACATTGACGATCGGCAACAGTTCCACCTCACCCCGTGTTTTCAACATCGAGGCGAGCGGGGGGGCAATTATTGTGCGGCGATTAATACGCCTCGATAGGCGATCGGCATCACGATCAGAGAAGCCAACCGCGGAAGACATACTCTAGACAAACGACTAGAGTTCGGCACAATACGGCGATCGTCTTTTGGTACCCGGCGATCGTCTTTTGGTACCCAGCGATCGTCTTTTGATATCTGACGATCGTCTTTAATGAGCGGACCAGAGGCGATCGTCTCATGCCACGTATGGATCCAACATCCGTCAAAGTCGTCGAAGACCGAATCTCGGACGGTGGCCCACCCGCGGATCTTCAAAGGATACCAACAGATAGGACCATTGACCCCAGCCTGTCACCTACCACACCTACCGACAAGGCCGCCGAAAGGTACAAAGTGGGCCCTCCCGGACAAATGATCGCAACGCGCGTGGCTTCCCATCGTTCGCCCACCGCCTCCACCGCAACCTCGGACCTCAAGGGAACAAGCCCACGTGACGGCGCGATCGGCCGTCTTATTTTAATATAGAAAACGGCGATCGCGAGGGATCCCAACTACCTTGTCCCCTATAAATAGAGGACTCATTGCTGTGGCCAAAGGAGGCAATTTTTACTACGGATTAAGTGCAAAATACATACAAAAGAGAGAAACAAAGACTCTTTTGGCAACCACTTATACATTCATAGTGATATTCATACATATTCATCATATATCTCAAGCAAGAACTCACAGATTCATCTATCTGGTTCTTCCGGCAATCTACGCGCTCTAAAGCCCAGATAACTAGAAGTCTTTACACTCCTTGTAATAGATTCTAACATTAATATTTTTACTCGATAGTATATTTATTAATAACATCTCGCGAGAGCATTCAAGCCCGGGATTAACAACCCCGGCAAATCTTGTGTTATTTATTTTCTCACGGAAGTGTTCTCGCATTTGTTTGTTACTCAATCATTCCAGCAATACTATCTCCGGATAATATTTTGGGTAACAACACAGTGGACGTAGAGGGGTTTACCTCGAACCACTTTAATTACTGTGTTATTTACCTTCAGCTTTTACTGTTTTAAAGTACTGTGATATATTAAGTATACACTATACACTTAGTTGTTGTATCCACAGCAACCTACTGTATCCAAGACTTCCGCTACGCACTCAGATTTAGATTCCGTACAGTTTGTTGTTTAAACTATTTTCCAAACTGTATCCAGTATACTTAAGTGACCAACAATCTCCTAGAATTGACTTTTGAGATTCCTTCTTGATTTTCGTTGTTCGTCCGATTTTGATGAATCAGTTGGTGTTATTGAGCATTAATAATCGTTTTATATGGGTTGTATACCCATATTTCGAGTTTGTTCAACTCGATTGGTGATTCGAGTGTTCTTGGGAGTTATCAAACGTTGAGTGTTCAATTAAATGTCCCAATGAGTTTCTCTTCGATAGTTTGGTGGGATTTCCGTTGTTTTTGACCTTGTTTCTCATTTTAATCGTATCATCGTTGTTTTTATTGTTCCTTCCGGAGGATTATAGGTGCTCGAGGATTCCGAGTTGAATCCCGTTTGGTGATTGATAATTCGTGTGGTGTTATGCTCGTAGTACTCGTGATGCTATCGCGTTCTTGATAGTGTTCGGGGGTTTGGGGCTGTTTGACCGCATCCCATACGTCGTCTCGTTGTGATAGTGGTTTTGAGGCAACCTTGTCCATACATTTCTTGTTTTGCGGATATGATGATCGGTGATCGTCTAAATGTGTTTGTTTGGTTGTTTGAAATGAACTTTCAAAGTATTCAGTTAGCCTCGTTAAAGGCTCTCTTTCAAAACCGTGTGTATTTTGTGATTAATATGTTTCGTAAACGATTATGTGAATCCTATGGATATGGTTGGTGTTGATGTTGCGCTTGATAATGCGTGTGTGCGTATATTGCCTCATTTTGGTACGTTATGATTTGACAATGGTGTCGTGCTTTGTGTTTGTTGCCTTTGGGTGAATTGTTTGGATATCCTTGGTGTGATATATTATTAGTGTGAATGTGAGGATATGGTCGAAGGTCTACGGTTACACGTGGCATGTGATCATGTGGTCGGGATGCAACAAGAGATTGATCCAACCGTGACAGCCTAAGACAATCTACGGTGACACATGGCTTGTGATCATGTGGTCAGGATGCAACAAGTGATTGATCCAACCGTGAGATGATAAGACCTGCGGTGACATATGGCATGCGATCATATGGTCAGGAGACAACAAGTGATTGATCCAACCGTGAGATGACGTGACATGTGTTCATGGTGTTATTGCTCACATCGGGAGGGTCCTGCGAGGCCTCGAGGGAATCCAATGGTATAGCCCTGGGTTCACGAGTTGGTGTGTATATGATTGTGAATGTATTTTGCTCACCTCAGGAGGGTCCTGCGAGGCCTCGAGGGAATCCAATGGTATAGCCCTGGATTCACGACTTTGTGTTGTATTTGTGTGAACAAGATTTGTGTATCTTGGTTGATTATGTTGTGTTGATTTTATGTCCATCGAGGGCACGTGACGTGGGTTTTAACCTTGTGTATTGTTGTTGGTTTTCTATTTACGAAAACAAAACCTTTGGGCTGTGACCCCTGTTGATTTTTGGAAAGAGAAGGATTCGATAATCCTAAATTGTTTTCTATTAAAACTCCCGATGGCTTATTAAACCATTTTGTAAATTGTTTCTCTTGAATGAACTTTCGGTTTTGGAATGTTTTACCTAAACTCTTGCTTCGGGAAGTATTTTTCGTTGTGTTCGAATCTTGGAGGATTTCCTGGTTATTATTATTCTTGGAACTTGAATTGTATGGCTCGTATTTGCACTTTGTACTTGCACTAGCAAAATAGTGGAATTTTGCTAACTCCCGAGTAATCGGGGGGTGGATATGTGTATTGCATTCAGGTTTTGGGAGCATAGCACATGGCCGGCTTGAAGGATGATGAAAGATGAACGATACTAATCACACGAGGACCCGTTTGATGTCGTATTAGTTTAGTTGTATTTTATTTCCGCTGCAGTATTCTTTCCCCGTTGTACGGGAGTGTGTTGTATTCGACCCCTGCGTGGGCACGTATTGGGATTGAGTTGTATGTATTTATTGAAAAACCAAATCGGTCTACTGAGTCATTTTAGCCTTAAAGGCATTGTTGAGATGTCCAATGTTGTTACCAGCCTGGTAGATCCTTGAGGAAAGGTTCTACGGCGTGTAATATCCCTGAGCGGATTGGGGGTGTTACAGTGTCATGTCTCGTTTTATTTCATCATGTTTCATGTCGTCATTTCTAGACCCGAGTCAAATTTTAAGTGATATTAATCGTTACCCATAAGATTTAACAAGCCCATTTTAATTAATTTAATCCATTCACTTTGGGCTGACCTAAGCCAAACCCATTATAATATTTTGCCCAAATCCTATAATTAATTTAGTGGCCCAATTAATAAAATATCTATTTTCAGCCAAATTATCATCTTAGTCCAAGGACTATTTGTTTCTCCAGATGAAACGTATTTTCATTCATTCATTCCTAACCTCTCAAATCAACACATTTAATTGAAAATAAATTCTCAAACAATTATGTCATAATTAACACAAAATAAATAAGAACCTTTGAAATCATTTCAATACAATATATAAACTAAAACTCAGAACTGATTATACACACCATACAGTAAAAAATACTACAACACAGAATACAGCCCTTTCCCTCAGCCGATCGTTCCCCAACCCCAGCAATTCTGCAATTCTCATCCACTTCTCCAGCAAGCACAATACCTCCTGTTTCTTTTTATGTTGTTTGACTAGTTCCACTGCAAGGACTTCAACAAATTTCCGCAACTTATCGACTCATCCAGTAAGGTAAAATCCTAATTCATCTTTTTATTTCTACAAATTCAAATATAGTAGACACCGACAATTCATACAACATCTACAATTCCAGTATACACAAATCAACAAACTAACACCGGTTTCTAGATTGAAAACATCTCCATAATCAGAAACCCTATTCATTAGCCCGAGTCAAACCCAAAACCGGCCATACACGAACCAGTTCTAATCTAGTTCAACGAACCGCCATTGCACCGCTGGATTCAGACCCGAATTTGTAAACCCAACTCGAACCGGGAAGTGGTTCAACCGCCGACATGCTGCTCGTCGGAGTACCCGAAGCCGAAACTTTTGTCTCGTCACCGCTGCAACGCCGCCGCGACCGTGGACAGTCCGATTCGGACTCACATGAATTTGTATGATGTGCTCGTGTGCGGGTGCCTCTGACCGAGAGTGTGTGAGTTTTTATATGTTGTGTGTGTGTTTCTGCAAGTCTCATTTTTCGGCCGAGAGAAATGAATTCAGAGAGAGAGAGGATAGATGGAGAGACGAAAGGGGAATGAGAAGGAATGGGGATGTTGCGGCCGATTAATGAGAAAAATCCGATTTTGGTCCTTTATAGATGTATGTGTTCGATTTTGGTCCTTTATTGATGTTCTGTCCGATTTTGGTCCTTTATAGATGTATGTGTCCGATTTTGGTCCTTTAAGTTATAATATTGTCCGATTTTGGTCCTGCGATGGAAGAGGGTCGGCTGGAAAAAGGCATGTGAACTACACTCTCCGGTTGAGGACCAAAATCGGACAATATTATAACTTAAATGACCAAAATCAAACAATTGTATACTTAGAGGACTAAAATCGGACAAGCATACTTAAATTGGATGTTCCTTTTTTCTTATTTGCATTATGGGCTCTGTTTTTTATGATAAAGTTGAATTCGTGGTCTCAATTGGGGTTGATTATATGAATGGGAAAGAGAAAATAACTAGGCCTGAGACTTTTCGATTCCAGGGAGAAAAATACAGAAACCGGAACCGAACCGCATAATTTTTTCGTGGTTCGGTTTTGCCAGTTTTTTTATCCGAACCGACTCGGAACCGAACAGCATAGGAACCAAACCGAACCGGAACCGATTTTGTATGGTTCGGACGGAATATATTATATTATATTTTATTTTATTAAAACTATATTATATTATATTATATTATATTATATTATATTATATTATATTATATTATATTATATTAATTATGTTTAATAAGAATATATTATTCAATATACGAACCGCGAAAAAACTATGCGGTTCGTTTCCGGTTTAATTAATAAAAACTATGCGGTTCGGTTCCAGAATATATTATTCAATATACGAACCGCGAAAAAACTATGCGGTTCGGTTCCAGTTTAATTAATAAAAACTATGCGGTTCGGTTCCGAAAAAACCGTGAAAAAACTATGTTTAATATAATATAATTTTAATAAAATAAAATATAATATAATATATTCCGTTCGAACCATACAAAATCGGTTCCGGTTCGGTTCCGGTTCGGTTCGATTCCTATGCGGTTCGGTTCCGAGTCGGTTCGGATAAAAAAAACTGGCAAAATCGAACCACGAAAAAACTATGCAGTTCGGTTCCGGTTTCTGTATTTTTCTCCCTGGAATCGAAAAGTCCCAAGCCTAGTTATTTTCTCTTTCTCATTCATATAATCAACCCCAATTGAGACCAAGAATTCAACTTTATCATAAAAAAACAGAGCCCATAATGCAAATAAGAAAAAGGAACATCCAATTTAAGTATGCTTGTCCGATTTTAGTCCTCTAAGTATACAATTGTTTGATTTTGGTCATTTAAGTTATAATATTGTCCGATTTTGGTCCTCAACCGGAGAGTGTAGTTCACATGCCTTTTTCCAGCCGACTCTCTTCCATCGCAAGACCAAAATCGGACAATATTATAACTTAAAGGACCAAAATCGGACACATACATCTATAAAGGACCAAAATCGGACAGAACATCAATAAAGGACCAAAATCGAACACATGGATCTATAAAGGACCAAAATCAGATTTTTCTCGCCGATTAATTAGGGATAGGGTTTTTATACCCAATACTTTTCTAATAATTCAATTTATCACCCCCAGGTTTTTAGAATACTCAATCTAGCCCCAGTCTAGTTATAATTATTTCAGTTAGCCCCAAATCAACTCTTCAGTTTATTCAATTTCAGTCCCCAGATAGTTAATTCTTACGGATTAACCCCAGTTAGCTTTATAACTCCTTCAATTTCAGTCCTTAAATATTTAATAATTCAATTTTAATCTATGCCTCATATTTTATTCCCAGTTATTATATATTTACAAATTATAATAATAGCAGTGTTCTAAAAATCCACGCCTAGACCGATTAATCTTTCGATTAATCCCTAGAAGGTCCTCTACCGTTTCGATTATGGCCTAGGCGCTTGTACCGGGTGTTTGGGTGATTAATTGGTCATCTAGACTGGCTGGGCGGGGGCCTATTGAAGGCAAGCTAAGATACTATAGATATTATGAACTACTTTATACCTATATCAATGTTTCAAATTTCCTACCTACGTGGGCGACTAGGCGGATGCCCAGGTGGTTATACTTTTTTGTTTTTCTTGTTTTGGTCTAATAGTACTATAAATTTCTAAAGTGAAATATTATGGATATTATGGGCTCAATTATATCAATATGAATATTTCGTATTTAATATATAATTGATTATATATCTATTTAAAGGGTTATATTTTAATTATTATTAATATTTGTATATATATATATATATATATATATATATATAAATTTTTATATAAAAATGATTTAAAATAATAATAATAAAATCCGCCTAGTCCGATTAATCCCCGATTAATCCTATGGGCGCTAGGCATTAGCAATCCGAACGCCTAACGCCTAGCATTTTTTAGAACCATGAATAATAGTGATTATTATTATTATTATTATTAATTGTAGATAATAACAAGAATTTACGGGCCTAGAATTTTCGAGTCAACCATCTCATCACATTCAAGTTCAAGAACTGCATTTTATCCAGGTGTGGGGATTTATTACGCTTTTGTTTATTTTAATTGCTTTATATATTGTCTTGTATGTGCACATGAAATTAGTCAGAAGCACTTAAATGTGCAAATCAGTCAGAAGGACTTAAATGTGCAAATCAATCAGAAGCACTTAATTGTGCATAAAGCCTTCAGGCTAGCCGACGGGCTTCAGAATTTACCAGTCATGTTGTTTATATTTGCTAATATATTTAGTAATTGACGTAGACATATTACGTACTCTCCACACTGAGCGAGTTGGAAGCTCACCCCACAATTTAACCCTTTCAAGTTGAGGAGCTCGATGTGGCATGCGCTTGAGTGTGGTATGATCAAGCTTACGATTAGATGTTTATTTACTTAATGTTATTTCTCTCAAACTACATTTTATTAACTAGTGTTCGATTTGTTTTAATTTCACGTCGAAGTTTGTTTTTAATGGTGACTTAAAAATATTACTTGCGATTATTAAGTTTGTCTTTTTGAAATTTATTTCCGCTGCAAAATTTTTATTTATTCTTCTTAAAATTAGAAGAATTATTATTTTAGAAAAGTGGTCGCTACTCTCTCTCTCTCTCTCTCTCTCTCTCTCTCTCTCTCTCTCTCTCTCTCTCTCTCTCTCTCTCTCTCTCTCTCTCTCTCTCTCTCTCTCTCTCTCTCTCTCTCTCTCTCTCTCTCTCTCTCCTGCAAATATCTTTGAAATTTTCTATTTTATGAAACTTCTGACACCGACAGGAAAATGTTAAATTACTCATCGATATATTATTATCATATGGTAATTTAGAATAAATATTAGTAATCTAAATCACTGTTGGGTAATTTTGTTAACAAGTCGCTTGAAGTAAATGGAAGTGACCGGCGAGTGTGAAAATTATCTGCTGGTGTGTTGTTACTATATGGTAATTTGGAATACCTGTCGGTGTTCTGAATTACCAGTATGTGTTTTTGTTAACTATGGTGACTCGTAATGGTAGGACGCCGTGATGGTCAGAATACCATTCATAATATAAATTATGAAATTACGATTTCTATCGACCGCACTTGAAAAAAAATCGGCGATGGATGCTGATGGTTGGCCGACCGATGGTGGTTGGTCGGCCGGACGGTCCACTTGTGCAAAATATCCCCTTATATTCTTAAAATTAAAGTAAGGATATAATAGAATAGTCAAAATAATTTTTTTTATATATGTGTCTTAAGTAGAAGAAGATTTGGATTTGGATAATGACATTAACGTTATTATTATTAGGGGAAAAAATTGTTAGCTTTGTATATTTGAGTAATTTCCCCACTATAATTGCCCATGTCCACCAATATTTTCCTTGAGCAAAATCCATCCCCCACTCTAATTGCCCATGTCAACCAATATTTTCCTCGAGCGAAATCCAGTCGAGAACCCTATACTTTGGGCCTGATAGGTGTATTTATTAGCGGGTATTCTTCCGACCACCTAATTAAGTCTGTTTTGATACTACTGTTGGACTCCTCGAGTCCATGTAAATAGCCTAACAAGTACAATAATATCCGCTTTGGGCTTCCCAAAACCCTCAAATAAACACGGAGTGCTTCCATGGAGAAAGGAATGCAGTGCACTCCCCCCCCTTCTCAGCCATTCACGGCGCGACACGTGTAGCATACATTACACGTGTCGCGCCGTGATTTGTGGAGAAGGGATGGAGTGCACTGCACCCCCTTCTCTATGGAAAAAATCATAAACACGGGAAGTTTACATATGTATACAAATTTAGATATTATTTACAAAAATCCAACAAATGAAAACTATTTACACTCATAACACTTTATGCAAATGCCATTAATTAATACCAAACAACACATCGGTTAATTATGTTAACAAAATCCACTTTATACCGAAGCATTCCGGCAAGAAAATGGGGATGATAACTGTTTCCAAAAAAATCTTCTCTTTCCAAATACAAAAAATACTCACGAATATACTATCAAAATTCTACAGATCTCCATTTTTTTTAAGAATCAAATGATATGCTCGAGATTTACAAAAAAAAAACGGAGAAGAAAGAGTTTTGTGACGGCAAATCTTGCTTCCTTTTTAGATCTGGAAATTGATAAAGGTGGAGGCGGATGTGCATAATTATATAATTTTTTCTTGTAAGTGTGTTATTTTCAATCTGATTTATTTTAATTTCGATTTATACTTTTGAAAAATTTTGTGATCTTATGATTGTTTTTCAGATCTATAATTTTCTTGAAACTCGTAAATTCTTGTAATATTCGACCTGAGAAAAGAAAAATAAGGATGGTTGTTCTTATTTCAGGTTATCATGGCCGAGATGGATTGTTTTGTCAATGAGAATTTATGGATGGCAGCATGTGTTGGTCAACTTACAGAGAGGGATGATGCTCGTCGCGACTTAGGTGCTGGGTTCCATGAATTTCTAGAAATATCACAGTTGGATATTTATAGATTGTAGTTTGGTTACATGTACCTTGCATTTGGATACTAGATATTTTTTTCGTTAATTTATTTAGATCTTAAAAAATAGATATACAAAATTGTGTATAATATCAATTGTGATATTGCATTTGTATACCAATTATTCTTGATCGTTAATATATTTATGTTTAGCAATAAAAAATAGATGTACAAAACTATGGAGAGTATCAAGTGTAGTTTACTTACCGCAATATTATATTTGGATACCATTTATTCTTGCTTGTTAATTTTTTTATATTTAACAATAAAAAATGGAGGTACAAAATTGTGGATCGTACAGGAAGAGTTTGATTCACATTAAAGATATTCTTTATAATTGAACATTGAGTTTTTAAAATTTGTAATGTCACATTCAAGCATGTGGATACTTGCAAGAGTCATTTGGTTATTTGAAGGTTGCATTTGTGTACCGTTTACATATTAATTTATTTATAACTAACAATAAAAGTAGAAGTACAAAATGATGATAATATCAAGCTTACTTTAGTTACCTAAATATATATATATTTGGATGTCGTTTTTAATTTATTTTATCCTTTGAAATTTTAATAAAAATACTATGAATACGCGCAAGTACTAGTTTGGTTACCTAGAATATTGCATCTGGATATCTGTTATTTATGCTCATGTACTTTTTAATTTATTACATCAAATAATGAAGACTGAATGAACACGCTTTGGATACTTTCATATATTTATTTGGTTACTTAAACATGAACATTTTGTGACATTTATTGTTAAACATCGAGTTATTTGTATTTGCAATCTAGATTCAACTACACATTTGTGGATACTGTCATGCTATAATTTAGTTACATTAAATGCATACTTGGATACCTTTTATGTATGCTAGTTAATAGATTTATAATTAATAATGAAAATTTATGGATTTGAAAATTTTATTAGAACAAATATGCCATGAGTAAAACAACAACCGTCACTTGTTATAGATACTCGTTGATATATATATATATATATATATATATTACAAATAACACATCTGCAACGACTTATTAACATTTGCAATCCAGATTGAATCAAAAAATTTTTACACACGAAATAACCAAACGTACCAATAATTATAATATGGTAAATGATAACAAAAATTAAGGACCAAATATTAAATCTGCAATAAACATGTTACCGTACATAACTTATACAAGAGAACCATATGGGCACATATAACTAAAGTAATCCATTATTTGTCAACATAGTAATCAAATATTGCAAAGAAACAATTGAAAAGTACATCATAATACAATGACATAAACAATTGCCATATTAAAAATATAGTAACCACTTGTATATGAATAAGTAACCACAAATAATTTCGAGAGTATCCCTAAATATGGTGGACAAGGCTCTTGTAGGAACAGAAGGCAGCGGAGGTTGCGGCTGGATTGCCGCTTAAAAGCCATAAATGGCAGCGAGAGAAAGCTGTCCAGATATGAATAAATCTGATCTGCGTGGGGAGGAGGCCATTGAACCACCATCATATATATTCGTCACCCGCGTCGTCATCTTCCTTGCAATTCGTCCGCCTCTCATCTCAATTATGGCTGCCACGACCGTCGTCGTCCCCCATTATTGAGTCGTCCCTCGCCCTTCACTCCTCCGACGTGATTTATGTTGTTAGGCAAGTGTGTGTATGGGACAGTGTTCAATGAGAGAGATAAACTATTAATCTGAACGCCTTACTTATCAATTGACTTGTTTAAATTTGCAATACTAAATACATTTACTCCTATTTATGTAACACCCCCATAGCCATCCGGGAATATTACAGCGCCGTGGGCCCCGAGATGGAACCCACAAGGCTAAAAGAAATTTTCGCGAACATTTACAAAGGCCCAAGAGGTTAACGACGATATTATCTATTTAAAACATCCGAAGACTTAAAACTCGTTTAACAAAAACCATCGTAAAATCTCATTTGAAAGAACAAGGTCTGAAATGCCAGAACTCAACAGTTTAAAAACATACGTTAAGCTATCGCTTACACGTACCGACAAAATATTTTAGAAGACGATTTCCAAAGTAACCTAAGTTACCAGATACCAATAGGCCATTTAGAAATACTCACGCAGCGGAAAAAGACAAACAATAAAAATACTCTAGCAGCAGAATACAAGAACTGATCAGGAAACTCAATACACAAATACATGCCCTTGCCAGTATCCTCCGGGAAGTTCATCTCTCCACGGCCGCTACAAGCTTGATAATCCAAGAACCTAAAAAGAAAGCCCACGACGGGGTCAGCCATAATATCCAACAATGATAACCATCACATCATGACAATAATTACATACCAATGAAAATACTAAGTAAGAATACGACCAATGTAATCTTACCGCCATAACTTTTCCAACTCGTGATAATAATCACCAAAGTTCACATCTCGTATCCTTTCAACAACACAATAAGCTCATACCGAAATATTTGTATTGTATCTCAACAATACCCAAGGTTCTCAAGACATTATCATAACTCACTGTTACGAAATCTACTAACTCTGTCCAACTCAATCCATCGGGTAACATCATCACATCTCAACACGATAATCGATTGTCCATCAAAGACAAATACCAAAGGAAATATGGAACATACCTCAAGATATGAAATGCCACGACGAAATCACGTCAGTCTAATCCAAGATCAGATCAACACAACATACGGACATGGTCCTAACACAAGACCTACAAATGCATACTCATATGAGAACGTCAATATGCTCACATCAATAACAACAATGTCACTTATGGCAAACCCATAATATACATATGCACAATAATAACACATGGTAATCCGATTATCCAGCGTTCACTGCCTAGATCCCACGATGATCCCGTCAGACCAACCGTGGTGGAAAAATCTATCTGATGATCCAGCGCACGCTAGCATAGATCCCCCAATGATCCCGTCGAACCAACACGAGGTGGACATACGACAACAATGCACAAATGCATATAACAATGACACACAATGCAAGACAACAACAATACACGAATGTATCACAACATGATTGACACGAAATGACAAAAAATGATTAGAGTACTTGCCCATAGTCCTTCGAGAGCAATCTCGATGTCTAAACCATCACGAACCATTATCCTCAATACTCGACGATCCAAAATATCACGAATTGCAGGTAATTCATATCTTCGTCTATATCACGATGTATCCTCGATACCACGTATGCCAACAACAAATGTAAATCATATACATTATGATTTAATTCCCAAAATTCGAATACAATTTATAATCTCAAATCTCCTGTGATTATGATTATAAACATCGCTATACGAATTATAAACGAATGAAATGGAAACCATTCATTAAATATTATGAACTGTGTAAATAATAACTTGCCTCGATACCGATGAAGCCGTTACCAATTCCTTGTCGTTGTCTACGCACTCCTTAGCTCCGACCAAAGTAATCATCCAACTTAAACGATCAAGAATTCATAACCGAAACAGGATATACTACATTGCCTGTTGACTTAGTGCACGTTAATTACTTAACGTAGCGTGCGCTAAGTCGCTCCCGTTAGCATGCGCTAGCCAGTAACACTAGCGTGCGCTAATGACATGCAGTTGCATGCATTTCAGATACCGATCAACATATGGCGATTATCAATAACACTAAGTGATTCTAAACCATGTTCATAGCTATCAAAACAACGAAATCCGATATCCTTTAAATATAGGTAATCATCCAACTCTTAATCCAATTCATATATTCACATATCATCTTCTTCCTCAAATATCAACATCATGAACACCAAGAACCCTAACAACATTTCCCCAATCTAACATTACAGAGATCAATCATCAACAATGACATCAACATCCGCAAAGGAGAAAGAAAGATTAACCAACTTATCTCAAGAAAACGAACTACACAATTCAAACCACACAAATCATATTAATATTATCATACTCCGGTAATCCATCTCATAATCATGCTTGTCAACTTGTTTATGTAATAATCATCAACTCAAGAACATCAACATCCAATCCAAAATGAAATCCAAAGATGAAGAGTAATTACCTTGAAGGAATGGATTGAATCCCAAGTTTGAATCCGTTTCCAATCGACTCCCAAGCTTAATATTGTTATGGATGATTAACTCCACCATAATCCAGTGTTTGGAACTTCAAACATCTCTCTAAGAACTCTCTCTATCGGTTGCAAGGAGAGAATGGACGAAATGGAGAATAATGGCCAACTACACATATATATACTGACTATTATTAGCGTGCGCTAACTGTCTTGGTTAGCGCGCGCTATCGCAGTCCAGAGGCTACTGCCTTACTGCATACAATGAGTTACGTACACAATGTCCATGAAATAGCGTACATAATTTCCTCTATCTAGCATACGCTAGTGCCCGATCACAGCGTGCGCTACTCATAGTTGACTCGTTTGTCTGTATGCTCCGAAGACGGGTCCACACGCCGACAGCTCTGACTAGGATAAGATTCCTTTTGGACTGATCTCATGTTAGCGTGCGCTAACAATATGCATTAGCGTGCGCTAACCCTTCACAACAAACATCCGTTGACCTCTTCGGCACATGCGCCGAAAGTGACCGGGTCCACACATAGATTCCTTCTGATATGGTCTGTACTAGCGTGCACTATCTTTTGCCATTAGCGTGCGCTAAACCTGCACGATAGCGTGCGCTAGGCATGCATATTAGCATGCGCTAATAATGCTACACTTAGCCATTTTCAGCTATTCTTGTCCAACGTCTCAACATACAGAATACGATCATACGACATACTGAATACGTATACTCCTTTCAATAATATTCTCATCGGATATACACTATCCTCAACTGCAATTGTCGACCAAGTACAGTAATTATACCAATACAGATGTCTCAGTCCTTCAATTGTTTTATCCATACTGTACAGATTCCACGTTGTACAATATAACTCAGATAAAATAATATTAAACAATAGTAGTAGAAATTCCGGATATTACAATTTATACCTGTCATAAATATTATCACAAATAAATATCTTCAATATTATCAATTGCGTCTTTCACGGGATATGGAGAGAGCATAATTGAAACCGCCGCTTTAAAGGCAAACGACATTGTTTTATGTAAATAAATACCCAAAATCTGGTATTAATGTAATTATTCTTTGATTGTATTATTTTTGTAATATTCAATTAAAATGTATTAGCTTATGTAATTTTCCCAATAAACCAATAAACTCATCCCGGAGAATGTATGTCTACACTATATACCCACAAATACACCATATCTAACCAATGTGAAACATTGATTGCCATCTCATCCAACCATAAAACGATATTCTTTTGCAATACTCATTTTCTTAACGTTGTTTTGTTGGGTTCTCAACCAGGTCCTCCCTTAACAGGGTGATATTCAGTATGAGATCCTTCTAAGTTTTATTCTATAATATTTTTTATTTTTTGATTTTGATTTTTTAGTTTTTTTATATCCAATGACATGGAAAATCCATGTGGAAAATGCTGAGCGAAATTTCTCACGTGGTAGTGAGGTGGACGTTGAGTCAGCAAACGAAATGTGGATGGAAAACTAGAAGAAAAAAATATATTGGTTCCCTAAATTCTATCGACGGCTGATGGCCTACCTTAAAGAAACGATAAAAAAATAAGTACCATCGGAAAACAGGCCCGCGTGTCTGGCCTTAATAAAAAAGAATGGCAGACAGTCGGAGGAAACATGCCTAAGGCCTGGCTTTTTAATAAAAAAAAGTTGGTCGATCGCCGGCGATAGCCTGTCGTAAAGCACGCCGGTGGGCATCGTGTAAAATAAAAAAAATTAGCCGGTCGTCGCCTGTGGCCCACCGGAAAGTAGGTCGGCGGCTTGAAAAAAAAAGGTCGGCCATCGACGGTGGCCCGGCGGAAAGCAGGTCGGTGGCCTGGCGTTAAAAAAATGACCGACCGTTGGAGGTCCACCGGCCTGGTTCCTCCAGAGGGGTACAATAGTCTTTTCACGAGCGGGCTACCACCAAAAAATACAGTTGTCCTTTATATTATAGATTGCAACAATTCATTATGTCATACTATTCATATACGATCTTCGAACATACTTTGTTCTACTAATATAAAAATAAATATTAGCATGTGAGATACTATTGATTTTTTTTATCTCAATATACATTTTCAAAATACTATTTTATAACTTTTAATTAAAAATATTAATGGTCAAAATTATATATTAAACTCTATGTTTAGTCCAACATTGCAACTAACATCCAAAGGAGGTATTGTCAATTAGTCGAAAGATAGAGATTTGGATATTCAACAACTTCTACGAAAATCTAATTTATGAAATAAAAATCTACAATATATGGTTTGTGCGAGAAATAAATGTTGGTTCTGTGAATTTCCAACAATGTAATTACAATAAAAATTACAAAGAAAGACAACCTAATACAATCTTAATAAATTAAAAACTGAATTGAAAATTACAACCTTAGCAGAGGCGAGTATAACTCTTTCCGTAAGACAATTTTGCCCCCGTACAAGAGCAGACAGCTCAGGCAATATGTCCCCAAGATACAACTGCTACACATTTCTGAGTTAGGTGCTCTCCAAAACTCAAAACTCCGGCGAACGTTAAGTGCTGGAAACTGGGCACGAAAAACAAGAAAGAAATATGCTGCAATATGTGGTATGCTGTATATGTTCTGTTGTGTGTTTTGAAATGAAATGCATAAGACACCCTTTTATAGGGTCCAATTCCACTCCATCAGGTGGGGTAGGGGTGTAAACGAGACGAGACAACTCGCGAGGTACTCAAGATCGACTCGGTCAAAACTCGGTCAACACTCGACTCGAGTGGGCTCGACTCGAACTCGAGCTCGGCTCGACATACTAACGAGTCGAGTTGAGCTACCCAATACTCGACTCGATAAGCTCGTGAGATACTCGATTTTTTTTTATATATAATTAGTTTTATAAATATTTGTAAAATATAATGTAAAAATTATTAATAAATAAATTGAATTGTAAAGAGACTATTTGTAAAAAAATTGAACTCAATTTTTTTCTGATTTCATGTTTTGTTTGTAAATGCATATATGTTGTTAAAATACAAATAATGACGACTATTTACATTGGTAACTAATATAATACACAAAATAAAGGGACAGTTCCACTTATTCCCACACCGGCAAAGAATAATAGTCCCAACCTTATAAATCTCTATATAAATGGAGCGTGGTACCTTGATCGAGCTTGATTCGAGTTCTGAGTTCGAGCTTGAGTTCGAGCTTTTTTCAAGCTTCAAACGAGCGTCATTTCGAGCTCGAGTTCCAGTTTAGAAAATTGTTATCGAGTTCGAGTCGAGTTTGGACTTCATATGAGCTCTTATATAAAGGGGCAGTTCTACTTATTCCCACATCGGCTAGGAATAATAGTTCCAACCTTATAAATCTCTATATAAATGGTGCTTGGAACCTTGATCGAACTTGATTCGAGTTCTAAGTTCGAGCTTTTTTCGAGCTTGAGTTCGAGCTTTTTTCGAGCTTCAAACGATTTCGAGCTCGAGTTCGAGTTTAGAAAATTGTTATCGAGTTCGAGTCGAGTTTGGACTTGATATGAGCTATTATATAAAGGGGCAGTTTCACTTATTCCCACATCGGCTAGGAATAACCGTTCCAACCTTATAAATCTCTATATAAATGGTGCTTGGGACCTTGATCGAGCTTGATTCGAGTTCTGAGCTCGAGCTTTTTTTTTTCGAGCTTGAGTTCTAGCTTTTTTCGAGCTTGAGTTCGAGCTTTTTTCGAGCTTCAAACGAGTTCGAGCTCGAGTTCGAGTTCGAGTTTAGAAAATTTTTATCGAGTTCGAGTCGAGTTTGGACTTCAATTACTCGAGAGTTTTCGAGTCGAGTTCGAGCTTGAGATATTGCTATCGAATTCGAGTCGAGTATACTGATACTCGAGCTCGACTCGCATCATTTACACCCCTAAGGTGGGGAGTTACTACATATTAAAGTGCCATTAATTCTCTTTAATCCTTCAGTTGAAGGGTTACCTCCATAAATAGTCTCATTTAATTCGGACGTTACATATGGAGTGTGAAGAGTCATATTTCAGAAGCTAAGTTCTCAACCTGCCTCATTTCAGCCGAGTCCCAAATATCAGATCAGATGGTTCAACCCCAAATATCATATCAGATGGGTTTTAAGCCCCAGATATCAGATCAGATAGGTTTCAGCCCAAATATCATATCAGATAGGTTTCAGCCCAAATATCAGATCAGATAGGTTTCATCCCAAATATAAGATCAGATAGGTTTCAGCCCAAATATTAGATCAGATAGGTTTCAGCCAAATATCAGATCAGATAGGTTTCAGCCCAAATATCACATCAGATAGGTTTCAGCCCAAATATCAAATCAGATAGGTTTCAGCCCAAATATCAGATCAGATAGGTTTTCAGCCCCAAATATCAGATGGGTTTTCAACCTCAAATATCAGATAGGTTTTCAGTCCCCAAATATCAGATGGGTTTTCAGTCCCCAAATATCAGATGGGTTTTCAAACCCAAATATCAAATGGGTTTTCAACCCCAAATATCAAATGGGTTTTCAACCCCAAATATCAGATGGGTTTTCAACCCCAAATATCAGATGGGTTTTCAACCTGGCTAACTCTTCACTTTTTCAATTAAATGGCCAACTTTAATCATTTATTTATCACTCACCGGAAATCGATTTTGAGAAAAATAAAATCCTATGTTTATCTCCTCGAAACGTAGATTCACAATTTAATATTTAATTCCCAAGAATTAAATATTTTATTATCATTATATTAGTTTCAATTGAGTCAAAACTCATTTTTCTAAAACCAATTTCTAACAATCCCCACATGAGTGGAAATAAATGCATGCATGAATGCAGACTCACATACCCAGTTTCCGTAAAACACTGTTGCATGGGAAAATATAGTTTGTGGCTATGAACCTTCCTTAGTAAAATACCGTCGGATATATCGGCGGCTTAGTAGACACTGTGCCTTGAACTAATCCTCCTTGGTATATATCGAGTCAACGACACATACACAACAATGTCTCAACACCTTTCGTTCTCATAGTTGTGTCCGTTTTGGCCATGGACAATATCTTGGTTTCCTAAGTGTTTATTCGAGGTGGCCCGTCCTCACACTTGCAACACCCCCAAATCAATTGGGAATATTACAGCGCCACAGACCCTCTCCGTGAGGATCTACCAGGCTAAATACAGAAAAACACGATAAACAATACCTGCCAACATGGCTAATAATGAACCATTAGACCGATTTGGTCTTTTGCCACAACATACACATCAAACATACATAACTCTTTCTCACAACTCATACCCACGCAGGGGTTAGAATACATCAACATTCCCATAAGACGGGAAAATACCACAACGGAGAGATAAGACAACAAGGCTTTACTAAAATACTCAACACTGGTCTTCATGTGATTAGTATCGTCGTCTTCCATCATCATTCGTACCGATACTGTGATTCGCTCTCCAACAACCTGCAAGTACTTGGACGCAATACAGACATCCACCCCCCGATTACTCGGGGGTTAGCAGAACTCCACTGTTTTGCTAGTGCAAGTGTAAAATATAAATACAAGCATACACAACATACTCCTCGAATATAATAATCGTGAACATACTTCCCGAGATAAATCACTTGATCAAAACAGTTTAAATTATGAAAAGTAGGAATAAAGCCATTATACATCTTACAAAACATTATGCGATCTCGGGAGTTTTGAAAACATTTGGAATTTAAGAATTCTCAAGCCTTTCGAAACCACTTAGGGACACAGGCCAAAGATCATTTTTCCAAAATACAATTTCGATAACAAAACACGGGGTCCACGACCCAATTTACGAAACACGGGGTCCACGACCCAAATTACGAAATATGGGGTCTATGACCCAAATCACGTAACACGGGGTCTATGATCCAAATCACGGAGCACGGGGTCTACGACCCAAATCACGAAATACAGGGTCTACGACCCAAATCACCATAACAACATATTCCCAAGGATTATTCGCGTCCCGTGCTGACAAGCCACGAACCTCAGATGCTCCCGCAGAACATACCCGAGTGAATAACCCAATGGGAAGCCATACCAAATCACATGCACCGTGACAACAGTCACATAACTATAACCACACATATGTTCATAGTTATCCCGGCATCGCGCTAGCAAGCCACGAACCTCGGAGCCTCCACGATACATACCCGATTGGACAACCCATGACACGTACATCACACAACCAAACCACAACCATAAGTTATCCCGGCATCGCACTAACAAGCTACGAACCTCGGAGTCTCCGCAAGACGTACCCGGATTATATAACCTCATAAGTTATCCCGGCATATGGCTAGCAAGCCACAAACCTCGGAGTCCCCACAATACATACCCGATTAGACAACCCTACGGTCACGCCCGACATGTACTAGCAAGGACGGATCCCGGAGATTCAACAATCTTACCCGGTGACACACCACTTACAACAATTACACAACAACAAGCAAATACCAATACCAAACAACGCTAAGCACCACAACCTCCTTACAAACGAGTAACAACTAATATCACACATCACATATTCATCGAACAAGTACAAGTACCAATACACAATCCTCGGCAAGTGATTACGGTCTACTATATTCACGAAATATGATTATAACATCTTCCAACATACGACACTAACACACATAATCCGAAACACATTTTTTCACGAGGTATACGAGTTATCTTTGAGGGAAAACATTTTATCGAAGATTTACCGATCCTTTTTGAAAGTTCATTAGAACATGAAAATTCCACATATAATCAATTACCAACTATCACGTCCACGAAATACGAAGCGTATGGGCAAGATACTTGCCTCAATAATAAATACCGAAACCTCCGACGAACACGGCTCAACCGGGAAATCTCGAACACCTAAAATCCTCCGGCGAAAACAATGAAAACATGATCACTACAAGTATAACGGTTAACAATGACGAGAAACGCACCCAAGAACCAAGGGAAAACCCTTAGAGGCATTTAATCGGACATTAAATGCTCAAGGATCCCTACGAACATAAAAATCATGGTTGGACTCAAACGAATTCAAGATACGGATATACAATCCGTAAATCATGATCCACGATGCCCAACAACATCATCTTATCTATCAAAATCGGATGAAACAACGAAATCGAGAAAGAACTTCCGAAAAATCAATTCTAGGAAACTACAAGGGATTACCTTCGATCCGGGCGACAAGAAATTGGAAGATGGTGATAATAGACACCAAGCAAGCTTCCCAAATGATCCTCAAAGATGTGCCAGTCAAAACCCAAAAATCTAGCCGAAGGATCGTGAAAGAAATGAAGAAATGAGGAAAAATGCCGACTACACTCGTGCTCAGTCCTTATATACCAAATCTGTCGAGCCATTACGGTCGTAATCGGCAGTGCATTACGGCCATAGTCGGCCTTTCCGATCCTTCTGCCCAATTTGTGCAGCATCCTTACGGTCGTAACCGGCCAACCCATTGCGGCCGTAACCGACCACCTCATTGCGGACGTAACCGAGCACCCATTGCGGCCGTAACCGACAGGCACCTTACGCCGTAACCGGCAGGTCCCTTATGGCCGTAACCCGGCCAGGCGAGTCTCTGCCCCAAAACATGCGGTCGCGACTCGGGCGTGGCCAACTCCGACAGCCCAGTTAAAACGTTCGACATATCAGTTTCACCAATACACTAGCTATGATTCAAAACAATAACGAGCAGGCTACGAAACCCAACGTACCACAGTACAAGCACATGATTCCAAAGACGTGGACGACAACAAAGCGCTCGACCAAAGAAAAGTTCAATGAAACAGGGACAAATATCTCGGGTATTACATTCCACCCCTCTTAAAAGAAGTTTCGTACCCGAAACTTAAAATATGAAACAGTCTGTTGTGTCAAGAATTAACACCTTCCGACCGGCGATCGCCTAGGAGGACCGGCGACCGACTTACTGCCGAGCGGCCTAGGCAGACCTGGAGACCAAGCCTTAGCCCAGCGGACATGCTAGACTGGCCAACCGAAGGTCCCAGGATGGATCCCGGTGCCGAGCGATCTACATCAAGACGATCGCCTCTCGGTACTCGGCGATCGACTCCTGGCGACCGACTGGAGGCGATCATCTCTCGGCATCTTGCCGACCTACCCTTGGAGACCGACCATTGCCGACCTTCATTCACTGGCCGATGGCGACCTCTGATGATCAGCTAGAGACGAGCGCCTCATATCGATCTCCACCGATGGCCATCCAGTCGGCGAAGACCGAGCCTCAAGACTGACACCACGTGCAAGATCCGGGACAAGATCCGCGAATCACGGACCATTGACCACAGTCTGACAGATTCTCTCCACCCGCCGCCAAGCCGCCGAAAGCTTGTCGGTAGGGCCACATGTTGGCCCGATTAGGACACGTGATGGCTCCTAATTGGACCGCCAGTGTGGCGGACCTTTTCCTTGGACTTTAGCCCGACAACCGGATCTTTTTGGACTTTAGCCCGACAGCCCAGAGATCGCCCCATTATAATATTGGTCGGCGGGCGATCGGCACATTATTATAATGGCCGGCAGCGATCGGCCACTACAGACGTGACCGCCCTATATAAGCAAGGCACCACGCACTTGGACACTTCTTCAGCTTCCTTCTGCAACCTCACGATTTGAGCATACAACACAGAAGCAAACATCAAGCACTTGGCTAACATCCAACTCTTGGCAACATCTATCATTCGGTCTTACTTCTCCCGGCCTTTCTCCTCGAGCAGATTACCGGCAGGGACGAAGAACACCGAGCTTCGCTCAAGAGCCGGATTAACAGAGTCTTTTTACACTCATTGTATTTAGATTTCTCACATTAATACTTGTATCCACGAATATTTGTATTAATAACATCTCGCGGGAGCATTCAAGCCCGGGCCTAACAAACCCGGCAAATCTTGTATTATTTATCTACTCTCGGAAGTGCTCCCGCAATTGTTGTTTGTTGTCCGTCTTCCAGTGATATTAATCTTCGGATAAATATTTTGGGCAACAACAATTGGCGCTAGAAGAAGGGGATCCAACCTCGATTTTTATACCTACCGTCCCGAAGAACACTCACTGTTCTCGGGCGGATATGAAGTGACACTTACCGCACTTCAAAGAAATCCTTTAGAAAACATGTCTTAGCCTCGCGTCGAAGAAAGCGGCCGACGGCCGGCGGACCTGTTCCGTCGATCCGAGCCGCGGCCGATGGTGGAAGGCGCCCGCCGGATCGAGACGCTCGATCCCGTCCGGGGCGGCGGCCCGAGCCTCTCGCTCGTCGATTCGAACCAATGAACAGATCGAAGAGGCCATAGCCGCCCTTCAGGAACGACGGAGTGCTCTCGACGCGCCTCCTGCTATCACTCCCTCGATCTCCCGCCGGAAGTCCAAGCGGAAGCTCAAGGCATTGCTGGCCGAGCGATCGCCAGGAGGCTCTCACCCGCAAGGAAAGGCGCTCGGCAGCCGGGGCACCTCTGTCTTCGATCGCCTGGGCAGCGACCCGACCTGGCGACCAGGGCAGTCCGGCCCCAGCTATGAGACGACGGAGTTGGTGTCCGTCACCAGGAGCTCGGCCTACCCAGCTCCCACAAGGCGATCCAGCCGCCTGGCTCCCGCTCGCCAGATTCCCGAGGTCGGCCGCAGCGGGGTCCGGAGGTCGGTACACGATCGCCTCGGCCCCCGCTCCCAAAGCCGATCCGCAAGCAGCCGAGCCGCGGCGATTGCCGCAATGCAACGTCAGATCGACGACGTGAAGGCACTCCACGCAATCCGGTCGGGCGCCACAAGACGATCGCCGCGCCGAGCGAGCCGCCATGGCCGACATCGAGCTCGCCCGGTGCGGCGCAGATCGCTCCCCGCAAACACCCATGTATACGAGGCGATCGGACCCCAGACGCACCTAAGCAAGTTCAACATCTACATGACCGGGTGTGGGGCATCGGACGCGACCAGTGCCGAATGTTCCCTCCGACCTTTGGACGACCTCGCCCACGGTGGTACACCTCACGCCACCTCGGTCCATTAGCTCCTTTAACGAGTGGCGCACGTCTTCACGGAACACTTCGCCACCGGGGCCGCTCGGCCAGAAGGTCCCCTTCGCATGATGCGAATCAAGCAGGGAGAAGAAGAGTCCGACTCGGACTACATCGACCGAGTAGACGTGATCATTCTCAACGGCGAGCCCGTAAGCGATGAGACCGCCCTCTACGCGGTCCTAGGAGGTTTTCAGGGCTTCTCGCCTATGTTCAGGCATCTCACGAAGACCCTACCGACGACCTACGCAGCTTTCCGGGCTAGAGCCGCAGATTTCCTGTCCAGGCAAAGGCTTCTTCTCAGCCTAGGAGTAGAGCGATCGGCGCCCGTACGACGACCTCCAGTCTCCCAGCCCGATCGCTACTACCCAGCAGAGCCGGAGGACTCGATCCCCGCCTACAGTCCATTTTAAATGAGGGACTAGCCGCCGCCCGATCGCCAATATCGACCCACGAATAAAGCGATCGGCCGCCGAGCGACGATCGCCAGTCTTCCGGCCAGATCGCAACATCATCAGCAACCCGGTGGACACGATCGCCATCTACAGTCCAGCATATAACATGACGGACTAAGGCATAAGATCGCCTCCACCGCACATCATAAAGCCATGGCCCTGGCAGTCGATGGGCAGGCCGCCCGGCCATGCAAGGTCCCTTTCGGGCGAGATCGCCAGCGGTTCGTTTAAATACGAGGCCGGCGTAGTCGAGGGCTCTCCAACGTGTCGGTGGACACATGCCACAACCCCGTCTCAACGTACACCGTCGAGGTCGGCCATCTCCATGGTGGCCGAGGTGGAAGCAGAGCTAACAAGCCGCGGGCGTGGAGTTGATTCATCCGACGCCGCCCGCGCAAGGACTCCTCTAGACCGAGACCGCACGCCCTTCGTTTAAATACGAGGCGAGGCGCGGCTGGCGAGGACCCTCATAATAAAGTGAGTCACGGGACACTCAATGTCTTCGCGCACCAAGACACGGTCATGGAGTCGGTCCATCGATCTCTGCGATGCACGATTCCTCAAACAAGCGAAACCACCAAGTTTCCATGGGGATCGGCCAATGTTGTTTTTGCGGTACAAGACCGAAAGATAGCTAGCCAATCGACCATGATAGCCCAAGTCCGAGTCTAAGTCACCCGATCGCCGTCCTCATCCAGACACGATCGCCAGCAAGAACCATCTCGCCCCATGTCTTCAACATAGGAGCAAGCTGGGGGGCAATTGTTGTGTCAAGAATTAACACCTTCCGACCGGCGATCGCCTAGGAGGACCGGCGACCGACTTACTGCCGAGCGGCCAAGGCAGACCTGGAGACCAAGCCTTAGCCCAGCGGACATGCTAGACTGGCCAACCGAAGGTCCCAGGATGGATCCCGGTGCCGAGCGATCTACATCAAGACGATCGCCTCTCGGTACTCGGCGATCGACTCCTGGCGACCGACTGGAGGCGATCATCTCTCGGCATCTTGCCGACCTACCCTTGGAGACCGACCATTGCCGACCTTCATTCACTGGCCGATGGCGACCTCTGATGATCAGCTAGAGACGAGCGCCTCATATCGATCTCCACCGATGGCCATCCAGTCGGCGAAGACCGAGCCTCAAGACTGACACCACGTGCAAGATCCGGGACAAGATCCGCGAATCACGGACCATTGACCACAGTCTGACAGATTCTCTCCACCAGCCGACAAGCCGCCGAAAGCTTGTCAGTAGGGCCACATGTTGACTGATTCCGGACACGTGATGGCTCCTAATTGGACCGCCCAGCTGTGGCAGCCTTTTCCTTGGACTTTAGCCCGACAGCCAGCATCTTTTTTGGACTTTAGCCCGACAGCCCAGGAGATCACCCCATTATAATATTGGCCGGAGGGCGATCGGCACATTATTATAATGGCCGGCAGGCGATCGGCCACTACAGGACAGGACCCGGCTGCCCCTATATAAGCAAGGCACCCTGCACTTGGACACTTCTTCAGCTTCCTTCTGCAACCTCACGATTTGAGCATACAACACAGAAGCAAACATCAAGCACTTGGCTAACATCCAACTCTTGGCAACATCTATCATTCGGTCTTACTTCTCCCGGCCTTTCTCCTCGAGCAGATTACCGGCAGGGACGAAGAACACCGAGCTTTGCTCAAGAGCCGGATTAACAGAGTCTTTTTACACTCATTGTATTTAGATTTCTCACATTAATACTTGTATCCACGAATATTTGTATTAATAACATCTCGCGAGAGCATTCAAGCCCGGGCCTAACAAACCCGGCAAATCTTGTATTATTTATCTACTCTCGGAAGTGCTCCCGCAATTGTTGTTTGTTGTCCGTCTTCCAGCAGTATTAATCTTCGGATAAATATTTTGGGCAACAACACAGTCAACGCAAGACAATCTCGGATAACACATGCTATCCGTCGCCGAAGACCGGCAACGAATCACAAGTAGTATGTGGTTGCTACCATCCACACCGCTTCACTAGAATGATAACAAAACGCAACGAACAAAAATCAATATGGTTGACCAACTCGAACAGCACAACAATCAAAACATGAGTTAATCGTTGAACAAATACGAAATTCCAATAACCTAAGGTTTGGAAGATCGAATACGAAGCTAATTTCCCAAACTTAAGGAAATTACGAAGTGATCTGAACGCTCAAAAATCATGATACGAAATCAACAAATACTGAACAACAAACGATCGAGACAACAACGGTTGAACAACCCTATCCGAATCACAACGAATGAAAAAAATCGAATAGCATCCCCGGAGTTCACAGCTCGACTCAAGACAATATATGATCCGGTGAAAACGGCAAGATATGCATTTACATAAGATTCACATAAATGGAACCGAATTCGGAAAAAGTCACAACGACAAACGGATTAACTCGAAATAATACCACAACTCGTCTAAACAATGAAAAGTGAAAAATAGAACGAGTTCAGAAAATATCAATGAACATAAACGAGTCGACATGACTGAAAAGTACAAAAGTTCAACAATCCGATCCGCCTCTAATAAAAAAAGTTTATCCCCGAAATTCTAAACAATGAAGCAAGGAAATAACATAACATACAACTCGTAGAATACACTTCTCAGGGACTCCTCAGAGTCAATCTTGATATCAATGCTCAAGTCCATTCCTCGGAAGGCTCGGTGACTAACTCGCAAAACTGAACCCGGTGTCCCTCAAGTCCGCACTTGTAATACGTTGCTGGCGGAGAAGGACAATGTGCACAAACATGCCCCGGCACATTGCAGTTAAAACACCTCCTAGCTTTACCAGGAGTCAAAGCAGACGACTTGGAACTCTCAGTCCCATGCATCGAGTGATGGAGCTTCACAGCAGAAAGGCTACGACGTTGCAATCTAGAAACACCAACTCCTGCACTGCCCACAAGGTCATCGGACTTCCTCTATTTCTTCGACTCGGGCACACGTCCCGATGATAACGAAGCTAGTTCGTAAGCTAAGGCTCGATCCTGGTAATCTCTCAGTGAAGTGCAAGTGAATCCCGCCATATACTGGCGAATCTCCTGCTTCATCCGTCTGTCAAAATGAAGGATCTTCTCTTCTTCGGTCCTCACCTGATTCCGCACATAACTAAGTTGTTTGCTATAATCGATGATAGCCTGCGACACCGACATATCTTGCGGTTATACCAAATAAAATTCGTGAATTCTCTGTTCTCTAATCGGTTTCGGACAGAACTCAGCTTCCATAAATGCCTGGAACTCCGCCCACATGACATCACGATCACGAGGTTTAAAAGAATTCCCACCAATTAGCAGCATATTTGTCAAGAAGGTACTGAGCGATAGGTACCTTACGCTCTTCGGGACAATCGAAAGCCTCGAATATCTTCCCCAACTGGAAAAGCCAACCGTCCCAGCCCAACGCATCCGCAGCACCGGCGAATCGGGGGGGATTCATACAAACTACCTCTCGAAGCCATTGATTTACACCGACGTTCTGAGTCGCTTCAGTGTTGCGTTGAACAGCCTGGGTCAACTGAGTCATCTGTGTTGCTACTTGTTTCAATATAGTAGCAACACCAACACCAATATCATTCCCATTCCCAGCTATATTCTCTCGATTCCGTATCTGATCCCCATGGCCATGAGTACCACGGTTACGACCACGACCTCTTCCCCTCGGCATACTAACAAGCAACAACCTATCATCACACAT
Organism: Orobanche coerulescens; assembly: GCA_033398695.1. Lineage (NCBI taxonomy): Eukaryota > Viridiplantae > Streptophyta > Magnoliopsida > Lamiales > Orobanchaceae > Orobanche > Orobanche coerulescens. The sequence goes on from CM065801.1 coordinate 11,509,674, forward strand.
AGAATCCACTCACAGATGATCGACTGCAAAAATTAGGCCTGACAGCATAATGCAGTCTCAAAACTTTTGCCCAGCTAGAAAGCGCGCTCCACAAAAAAAATGGTGCGCTAACTGTGCAAGTTTGGTAACACATTCATGCTCACCTTCCAATGGTACTAGACCGTAGGTTACAAATAAACAACAACGTATAAATCCAAACGCCAACGGTTCACATAATCATAACATCACACAAATAACTATTAGAAGATAATTAACATCCAAAACCGAATTTCCATCGCGAAAACTATCTTAACGAGTGCATACCGAACGGCTCAGCATTCACACCACCAATTTAATCACAACTCGGGGCACTATAGCCGAAATAACAACAACATACTCACTACATACCTTTTAACTGAATTTCATGAAATCGAAAAGTTGAAAGCGAAAGTCACGTCTCAAGTAGAATTTTTGTAGACCTCATTAGAGTTTCTAAAATCAAATTTTTTAAAATTTGCAAATGCAAGATGAAAATAAAATATAAGTAGTTTGAGTTATCAAAAATTTTCGGTCTCGAGGTCATCATACGGAAATCAAACTTTTTCCTCTCTTGAAGGATGTTTTAAAATAAAATTTACGTGACTTCCCAAAACATTTAAAGCTTTAAAACATCACATTGATAAACTTTCCTTGCGTAGCCACACCAAACCATTACTCTTGTAAAAACGATTAATACAAAGATATATATATATATATATATATATATATATATATATACACCGGCACCACTCTTCATTCCATCACAATACGAGAATCAACAAGCATGGATTACGTATTCACAATTCACATTTAAACTCCACATAATAATACAAAATCACACAAGCTCGTATAACACGAGACTCAACAAAGTAGGGAGACTTACATCCACAGATCGCACGAAGATGATGGCTGCACCTCGATACTAATCACGACCGACATCTCATACGACCCGTCGCGACACGACCCAGTCAGACAAAATCTGATAAGACAAGACTCGACTTACACACAACTAGGTTTCCGCAACCTAAGCTCTGATACCATATTCTGTAACACCCCCAAACCAATTGGGAATATTACAGTGCCGCAGACCCTCTCCGTGAGGATCTACCAGGCTAAATACATAAAAACACGATAAACAATACCTGCCAACATGGCTAATAATAAACCATTAGACCGATTTGGTCTTTTGCCACAACATACACATCAAACATACATAACTCTTTCTCACAACTCATACCCACGCAGGGGTTAGAATACATCAACATTCCCATAAGACGGGAAAATACCACAACGGAGAGATAAGACAACAAAAGGCTTTACTAAAATACTCAACACTGGTCTTCATGTGATTAGTATCGTCGTCTTCCATCATCCTTCGTACCGATACTATGATTCGCTCCCCAGCAACCTACAAGTACCTGGACGCAATACAGACATCCACCCCCCGATTACTCGGGGGTTAGCAAAACTCTACTGTTTTGCTAGTGCAAGTGTAAAATACAAATACAAGCCATGCACAACATACTCCACGAACATAATAATCGTGAACATACTTCCCGAGATAAATCACTTGATCAAAACAGTTTAAATTATGAAAAGTAGGAATAAAGCCATTATACATCTTACAAAACATTATACGATCTCGGGAGTTTTGAAAACATTTGGAATTTAAGAATTCTCAAGCCTTTCGAAACCACTTAGGGACACAGCCCAAAGATCATTTTTCCAAAATACAATTTCGATAACAAAACACGGGGTCCACGAACCAATTTACGAAACACGGGGTCCACGACCCAAATAACGAAACACGGGGTCTATGACCCAAATCACGAAACAAGGGGTCTACGACCCAAATCACGAAATACGGAGTCTACGACCCAAATCACCATAACAACATATTCCCCAGGATTATTCGCGTCCCGTGCTAACAAGCCACGAACCTCAGATGCTCCCGCAGAACATACCCGAGTGAATAACCCAATGGGAAGCCATACCAAATCACATGTCACCGTGACAACAGTCACATAACCATAACCGCACATACGTTCATAGTTATCCCGGCATCGCGCTAGCAAGCCACGAACCTCGGAGCCTCCACGAGACATACCAAATTGAACAACCCATGACACGTACATCACACAACCAAACCACAACCATAAGTTATCCCGGCATCGCACTAACAAGCTACGAACCTCGGAGTCCCCACAAGATATAACCGGATTAGATAACCCCACAAGTTATCCCGGCATCGGGCTAGCAAGCCACGAACCTTGGAGTCCTCGCAAGACATACCCGATTGGACAACCCTACAGTCACGCCCGACTCGTACTAGCAAGGACGGATCCCGGAGATTCAACAATCTTACCCGGTGGCACACCACTTACAACAATCACACAACGACAAGCAAATACCGATACCAAACAACACTAAGCTCCACAACCTCCTTACAAACGAGTAACAACTAATATCACACAACGTCACATATTTATCGAACAAGTACAAGTACCAATACACAATCCTCGGCAAGTGATTACGGTCTACTATATTCACGAAATATGATTATAACATCTTCCAACATACGACACTAACACACATATTCCAAAACACATTTATTCACGAAGTATACGAGTTATCTTTGAGGGAAAACCTTTTATCGAGGATTTACCAATCCTTTTTGAAAGTTCATTAAAACATTAAAATTCCACATATAATCAATTACCAACTATCACGTCCACGAAATACGAAGCGTGTGGGAAAGATACTTGCCTCAATAATCGATACTGAAACCTCCGACGAACACGGCTCAATCGGGAAACCTCAAACACCTAAAATCCTCCGGAGAAAACAATGAAAACATGATCACTATAAGTATCACGGTTAACAACGACGAGAAATGCACCCAAGAACCAAGGGAAAACCCTTAGAGGCATTTAATCGGACATTAAATGCTCAAGGCTCCCTACGAACATAAAAATCATCGTTGGACTCAAACGAATTCAAGATACGGATATACAATCCGTAAATCATGATCCACAATACCCAACAACATTATCTTATCCATCAAAATCAGATGAAACAATGAAATCGAGAAAGAACTTCCGAAAAATCAATTCTAGGAAATTACAAGGGATTACCTTCGATCCGTGCGACAAGAAATCGGAAGATGATGATAATAGGCACCAAGCAAGCTTCCCAAATGATCCTAAAAGATTTGCCAGTCAAAACCCTCGAATCTAGTCGAAGGATCGCGAAAGAAATGAAGAAATGAGTAAAAATGACGACTACACCCGTGCTCAGTCCTTATATACCCAATCTTCCGAGCCATTACGGCCGTAATTGGCAGTGCATTACGGCCGTAATCGTCCTTCCCAATCCTTTTGCCCAATTTGTGCAGCATCCTTACGGCCGTAACCGGCCAACCCATTGCGGCCGTAACCGAGCACCCATTGCGGCCGTAACCGAGCACCCATTGCGACTATAACCGACAGGCACCTTACAGCCGTAACCGGCAGGTCCCTTACGGTCGTAACTTGGCCAGGCGAGTCTCTGCCCCAAAACGTGCGGTCGCGACTCGGCCGTAGCCAACTCCGACAGCCCGGTTTAAACGTTCGGCATCTCAGTTTCACCAATACACTAGCTATGATTCAAAACAATAACGAGCAGGCTACGAAACCCAACGTAACACAGTACAAGCACACAATTCCAAAGACGTGGACGACAACAAACTGCTCGACCGAAGAAAAGTTCAACGAAACTGGGACGAAGATCTCAGGTATTACAACACTTAGATAGGTGGTCTCCTTTTATAAAGTACCCTGCAATACTTTTCCTCTTCAAGGACAAGGAACCATTAAAAGTCCAGAGACTTAACCTCACCACAATCACAAGACTCAGCACTTTGTTGACACAAAATGTATTTTGATGATGGTTACATACAAAACATTTAATTGAATCTATCTCGGCTCGATAATATTTTGAAGGGACACAATATGGCTAGCGCACGCTACGTATCATACCGTAGCGCACGCTATCGAGACTCTCATACCACCCGATCAAGTCATTTGACTACTCAAGTCGCCTGAATCGATAGCGCACGCAAGCTATTGAATGATAGCGTACGCTAATAAACTATAGATAGCGCACGCTATACAACATACATAACGCACGCTATCGCAAGTCTCCAGAAGTCAGTGAAAGGAATTCAGAATTGGACGTTGCGCACGCTACAGACATATTCTTACGTACGCTAAAGTGAAGACTTAGCGCACGCTAATTTTCATATCTAGCGCACGCTACCCAAATAATGGTCGTAGTCCGGTAGCCACCGGACTCACTTCGTCTAGGTCTTTACGACGCTACACAAGGCAACGTACGTTATTGAAATAATTCAGTAGCGCACGCTAAAGGAAAGGTGCTAGCGCACGCTAAATGGAATATGCAGTTTACCGTTTGAAATTCAACCGTTGGAAGCAAGAGTCAATGCAGATCCGGAAAATCTGGAAATATTGGATTTAATTAATGCTAGCGCACGCTATGCATACTTGCTAGCGCACGCTAATCATGATTTTAGCCGTTGGAAAAAGAGTCGTTGGAGAGGAAATCGGATTTTGTCAAAGTCAAGATCGAAGACTAGTTGACCAAGACGATAGCGCACGCTACCATATCATTACTAGCGCACGCTAGACACAGAATTTTACCGTTGCAACAGTCTTTGTGACCGTTCGGAGAACTCAAGTCAAAATTCGCTAACGCACGCTACAAGGATCTATTAGCGCACGCTAATAGTATATTTTTCAGATTTTGAAGGCTGTCTCACTCCTATAAATACCCGAAGGACTTGGGTATCAAACACACAACTTCAAGCATTCAAGCATTCTAGCATACAAGCAATCAAAGCATTCTTGAGCTCAGATTTACATATCTTATTGTATTACAAGTTGTGAGAAAAGGAAGATACAAGAGCGATTTCAATTGTATTATCCATTATTCCTTGTATTCTTTCATTTGGTTGTAAGTGTTGCATCACTTACACTTGAGCGAAAAAGAAACGAATCAAGAGTCACTAATCCGGTGTTATTAGGATCTTTGATCCGGCATTATTAGGATTATACTCCCACATTAAATGCGGTGAGGATTATCTAGTTCTATAGAACACTAGATAAACAATTATTCATATTGAGGAAAGGTTGAGCTTGGACCGATAGAAGACAAGCGGATTGTAACAGTTGTGAACTCGGACCGATAGAAGACGAGTTAAGGTTGTGGTTTTTCTTTAGCCAATAGAAAAAGAAAGTCGGAGAGAGGACGTAGGCAAGTTGCCGAACCTCTATAAATTCTTGAGTCTTTATTTTCCGCATTATTTTCTTTTTACTCGTAAGAAATTTGGTATTCCGCATCACCACTATTCAACCCCCTTCTAGTGGTGAATTTATCTCTTCGATTGGTATCGGAGCGGGTCTCTTTTTAAAGGTTTAACCACCTAGGAGAAAAAGATCCGCAAATGGCACTTCTAGGCCAAATTGAAGGAAATGCTCTCAACCGTCCTCCTTTCTTGACGGTTCCAATTTCATGACGTGGAAAAAGAAGATGGCGATCTTCGCTCAAGCCTACGATATTGAAATCGGAAAGTTATTGCTCTCGGTCCTAAACTTGCTAAGAAAGAAGATGGATCGTTGAAAAGATCGAAGAATTCAATGATGAGGATTGGAGAAACACGCATGTCAACTCCCGAGCTACTCAACTTCTCTATTGCGCTCTCAATCCCGAAGAACTTAATAGGATATCATCCTATGAAAGTGCCAAAGAAATTTGGGAAATTCTCGAAGTCACTCACGAGGAACCACTCAAGTCAAGGAGACCAAGATTAATATGTTACTCCATGACTACGAATTATTTTCCATGAAAGACGAGGAAACGATCACAAATATGTTGGATCGATTTTCGGCTATAACAAACGGTCTTGCATCTTTTGGAAAGCCTATATCGAGCAGCGACAAAGCTAAGAAAATTTCGCGATCGTTGCCACGAGAATGGGATGCCACGGTCACCGCGATCATGGAATCCAAGGATCTCAATAAGCTCGAATTTAGTGCCCTCATCGGGTCACTCATCAACTATGAGATCGTTCTCAAGTCTAGAGGCACAAAACCAAAGCCTCGGGAAAGAGTAGTCGCATTCAATGTTGATAGCGACGTTGAGGAAGATGTTGCCGAAGATGAAGACGACGAGGAACTCGCTCTTTATGCCAAAAACTTTAGAAGGTACAAAAACCTAATTCAAAAGAGGCGAAGTTTTCTTGGTCGGGATGGCAAACCGAGCAAAAGAAAAGTGGCTACACTCCTGTCAAGAAGTTCGACAATAATTGTCGAAAATGTGGTCAGGCCGGTCATTATGCCAAAGAATGCCGAGGATCCTCTTCAAAACCGCAAATGGAAAGATTCAAAAAGAAGGAGGTTCTAATCGCTTCTTGGAGTGATGACGAGGAGGAGATAGAAAGATCTCTAGACGCAAACCTTGCATTCATGGCCCTCGACTCCGAAAGCAATATCGAGGTAAGCTCTAAACTCAATGACGATGAATATGATTCTTTTGATTTTTGTGATTCACAAGAAGTTCATCAAGATGATGAGTTGTTAAGTGCGTTTGAATCGTTAAATACGGAGTATGACGAGATGGTCAAGTTAAATATATCTTTAAAGAGAAAAATAAAATCTCTATAACTCGAAAACTCCTCGCTTCAAAACAAGGGCAAAGCTATTGAGATCGACCATACATCATGTATTGAAAAAGAAAATGTTTTGAAAATTGAGTTAACAAAAACTCAAAAGGAGCTAAAATATATTTTGAACAAATTTACTCTCGGAAACGAGAAATTCGAAAGGCTCCTATCTATTCAAAAATCGCCCTTGCTCAAACACGGTCTTGGTTTCGACCCTTTTAAAAGGTAACAATCCCTTATTAACCTCGACAAAATAAAGAAAACCGAAACCGAGAACTCAAAAGATCCGCTCAAACAAGTTCATAATGTTAATACCCATTCAAAGTTAAGAACTATCAAAGTCAAGCAAATATGGGTTCCGAAAGGGACGATTGTTCCGAATGCTATAAGCATAGTTAACTTTGGAGGACCCAAACGGGCTTGGGTACCGAAACAACCGAGAAACTCTATTTTTGTAGGTACCGCACCAAGGAAAAACAAGTTGTACTTTGATAGAGGTTGCTAAAGGCACATGTGCGGCTCAGTTTACTTATTTGAAGACCTCGAATATCAAGATCAAGGACATGTGACCTTTGGAGATAACCAAAAGGGAAAAATCAAAGGAATCGGCAAAGTCGGTAAGGAACCTTCTCCTTCTATCAACAAAGTACTTTTTGTTGAAGGTTTGCATCATAATATCCTTAGCGTTTCGCAACTTTGTGATGAAGGTTTTAAAATTCTATTTGAGCAAACGCATTGCACGGCATTTAGAAATAATAAAATTGCATTCATTGGCTTGAGATGCGGAAACATCTATATTGTTGATCTTAATGATAAGAGTTCATTCAATGAAAAATGCCTTATTACCTTGGATGACAATGCATATTTATGGCATCGAAAATTGGGGCATACTTCTCTACCCATTATCTCTATTTTATCTAGACACGACCTTGTTCGTGGATTGCCCAAACTCAAATTCGATAGAAAACATTTGTGTGAATCATGCATTAAAGGGAAACATACTCGAGAATCGTTTAAACCAAAATTCGAGGTTTCCACTAGTCGAGTTCTTGAACTCGTGCATATGGATTTGATCGGACCATCTAGACATGTTAGTTTAAATGGTAAACTTTATACTTTGGTTATTGTTGACGATTTCTCTCGATTTACTTGGGTTAGATTTTTAGCTCATAAAGATGATGCATTTTCCGAGTTTTCTAAATGGTGTCGTTTGGTATCAAATGAGAAAAACCTCTCCATAATTTCTATCCGCACCGACCACGGAGGTGAATTTGATTGCACCCCGTTTGAACTTTTATGCGATAAATACGGTATTAATCACAACTTTTCGGCTCCTAGAACGCCTCAACAAAATGGAGTTGTTGAAAGGAAAAACCGATCTTTGGAAGAAATGTCGAGAACAATGCTTAATGAATACTCTCTTCCACGATACTTTTGGGCCGAAGCAATTTTTACGGCATGCTATGTGATTAACCGAGTTCACGTTCGTAGAACTCATCTTAAAACGCCTTATGAATTATGGAAGGGCAAAAAGCCTAATATTGCTTACTTTCATCCTTTTGGTTGCAATGTATTTATTTTGAACAATGGCAAGGATAACTTGGGCAAGTTTGATGCCAAATCCGACTCCGGAATTTTTCTTGGCTATTGTACGAATAGCAAAGCATATCGTGTGTATAATATTAGAACGAATAAAGTTGAAGAATCCATACACGTTAAATTCAATGATATGATCTCACCCCGAGAAAGGTAGAATATTTTGATGATGCGGTACCTTTCCGGATCCCTCACCGAAGTGAAGAAAATTTGGAAATCGAAGCGAACACAATCGTTGATTTACCGAAAGATTGGAGGCACATCAAGGACCATCCAAGGATCTCGTGATCGGAAACATTGAAGACGGTGTTCAAACCCGAAGGAGGACCACCGAGTTTATGGCTCATTGTGCTTTTGTATCCGAAATAGTTCCCAAAATATATCGGAAGCTCTCGATGATGAAAGTTGGGTAATGGCAATGCAAGAGGAGCTTGTGCAATTCAAGCACAATAATGTATGGAATTTAGTTCGCGCCTAAAGATAAAACAATTATCGGAACTAAATGGGTGCATAAAATCAAGAGTGACGAAGACGGCTATCCTATTCGAAATAAATCTCGTTTGGTCGCTCAAGGATATAATCAAGAAGAAGGTCTTGATTATGAAGAAAGTTTTGCTCCGTGGCTCGACTCAAGCCATTCGCTTGCTTTGTGCATTTGCCGCTCATAAAAAGATAAAGCTATTTCAAATGGATGTCAAAGTGCATTCTTGAATGGTTTCATTCAAGAAGAAGTCTACGTCAAGCAACCTCCGGTTTTGAAGACCATCATTTTCGGATCATGTCTACAAGCTCAACAAGGCACTCTACGGGTTGAAGCAAGCACCGAGCATGGTATGATCGTTTAAGTCAATTTTTAATTGCAAATGACTATAAAAGAGGCAAAGTCGATAATACCTTGTTTGTTAAAATACTAAATGATGATATACTAGTTTGCCAAATTTACGTTGATGACATTGTTTTTGGAGCTACTAATGAATCCTTGTGCCAAGATTTTTCTAATATTATGAAAGGAGAATTCGAAATGAGTATGATGGGAGAATTAACGTTCTTCCTCGGGCTTCAAATCAAACAATGCGAAGATGGAATTTTTATCCATCAAACGAAGTACTCAAACGACCTCCTCAAGAAATTCAATATGGAAAATAGCAAGGTGATATCTACGCCAATGTCGTCATCATTAAAGCTCGAGAAAGATGAAAATGGCAAATCCGTAGATCAAAACTATATCGAGGTATGATCGGATCTTTGCTATATTTGATCGCATCTAGGCCGGATATAATATTTGCTACATGTCTATGTGCTCGATTCCAAGCTAATCCCAAGGAATCACATTTAATTGCTTGTAAACGCATTTTTCGCTATTTGAAAGGAACTATTGGACTAGGTCTATGGTATCCTTCTTGCTTGGATTTTAATTTAATTGCCTATAGTGACGCGATTTGCGGATGCAAAATTGATAAAAAGAGTACTAGTGGTACATGTCACTTTATTGGATCTTGTTTAATATCTTGGGGAAGTAAAAGCAAACCAGGCGTAGCATTGTCTACAGTGAGGCCGAATATGTCATTGCAGGGAGCGCCTGTGCTCAAGTGCTATGGATCAAAAATCAACTACGCGACTACGGCATTCATTTTGAAAATACCCCTATCTTATGTGATAACACTAGTGCTATTAATTTGAGCAAAAATCCTGTTTTGCACAGTCGAACCAAGCATATAGATATCAGACATCATTTTTTACGTGATCATGTTCAAAAGAAAGACATCTGTTTAATTTTTGTCGGGACGAAGGATCAACTTGCTGACATATTTACAAAACCTCTTCCCGAAGAATCTTTTAACTCCATTCGTTTGCAACTTGGCATGGGACATATAGACAACTTTTGAAATAAAATTCTACTCAAAACATCAAAATCGGTGAATCAGATCAATCGCTAGCGCGCGCTAGCTTCATATCCTTAACGCGCGCTAAAAATTTATTTTGATAGCGTACGCTAAACCTTTCTCTCTTGCGTACGCTAATTAAAGTTTTCCTGTTATTCAGTGGACAGTCCAGTAAGTCCTATTTTTCGCCTAACGACGCTAATCTTTTAAATCCTAGCGTCGCTAACTTAAAACTCGTTGACTATATATATGCCGTACAACCCTAAATCACAAGACATCCCTTAACGCACGCAAACGACTCTCTCTTGCAAAAACCCTAGACAGACATCCGATCCAATCTGCGATCTTCTCCCTCAAAATCTTCGATTCCCTTCGTTTTTTTCCTTCTCCGATCATGTCTAGCAAGAATCGAACCGCTATGGGAAAGCAATACAACAATTTGAAGCGTCCTCTAAGCGCCCAATTTGATGCGGACCGGTTCGTCTCCGCCATCGCTTGAGAGTGTTCTTTGACATACTCCCTCAAGAACACATCACGGTGCTACTTTTTCAATCTCCTAAGTCTCGAGCGGGTAAACGTTAACATCTCCAATTTCTTCTCATCACTCGGTATTTCTCGTTTCGTTGAGTGCAAAAACCCTGTGTTTCCCGAGCTCGTCAGAATTCTATGCCAACCTTCACGTGGCCGAGAGTGAAGGTTCTTCACTCTTGTGCTAGGTAGCCTTGTCGGAGGAACCAAGGTGAAAGTGTCTTCCGATATTTTGTATCAAATTTTTGGTTTGCCAGAGATGGTTTGATTTGCCTTTGGAAAATCATTGGTCGACGATAATGAAATTGGTGAAATTGACGTGAAAGAATTTCGAGACGAAAGCCGTTATTGACATAACGGATGATTTTTTGAGAACAACGACTTGAATCAACATTCGTTTGCTTTTGGTAGCCCTCACAAAATGTCTTATGCCAAAGGTCAATTCGCGGACAAACTAGTCGGCGTGGACAAGCAAGTGGTGTACCGCGTTCTAAATGACGATAAGGTCGATTTCTCCGACATCATCATTAGTTGGATGAAGGTGAAAGGAGATTTGTTCGGTCGAAAAATTACGCCACTCGTTCTCGCAAGGTGGAATGCCTTATGGCTCTATCTGTCGGCTATCTTTAGCTTTCATCAAGTGGACTTGTCGAAGGACAAGGCGGTTCCCGTCTCTCTCGGGCATGAGATCTCGGACGTCACTTAAAGCTATGCATTACGTCCGTCACGATCAACAGAGGTGGATTCTTTTTCCGTACCTTCGTGATGATGACCAAGTTGAGAAAGGGTCACGGAAGCCCACTGCAGAAGAAATGATTACTCGTCGGGGACCTCACACCCTTCGAGAAATGCAGACTGGGGAGTTCGTAAGGAAACCAACATCGAAAGGAAAACGCCCGATGCGAAATGTGGTGACGGAGGAAGAAGAAAGTGATCTCTTTGCTCGGATGCGGGGCATCGAGACTTCACACGCTGAGTTACGAGAGGACTTTCGGGCTCTGCGTTCGGAAGTCAGAGATGTGCATTCAGAAGTCCGGGAAGTTCGTGGGCTATTATCCGAGTTTATTCGCTTCACACACCCCTCGTTCCCTTTCCCTTCGACCTCCTCCGATCTGTAGATTTGATGATTTTTGATGCTTGTTGTAGAATCTTCTTTTTCGAATAATATATATGTCGCTTGCCATGGATAACTCGTTGTATTCACTGCATTTTATTATTAATGAAATTCGCATTTCTTAATTTGGCATTTATTATGTACACGTATTTAATATCTCCTAGTATTGTTACTATCGTTGTTACTATCATTGTTGATTGCACCATTGAGTAATGGCAAAATTTAGTTAATGTTTATTAATAATGCAACAATTCAGGGGGAGTTCCTTTTTGTTTCTGTCAAAAAGGGGGAGAAAACTCCAAAAACGAAAACCGACTAACATATCGAACAAGTTTATCTTGATTCGAATCACTTCAAAACGTTTTTGCAGGTATTAATTAAATATTTTGACATCATCAAAAAGGGGGAGATTGTTGACACAAAATGTATTTTGATGATGGTTACATACAAAACATTTAATTGAATCTATCTCGGCTCGATAATATTTTGAAGGGACACAATATGGCTAGCGCACGCTACGTATCATACCGTAGCGCACGCTATCGAGACTCTCATACAGCCAGTCAAGTCACCGCAGCTACTCAAGTCGCTGAATCGATAGCGCACGCAAGCTATTGAATGATAGCGTACGCTAATAAACTATAGATAGCGCACGCTATACAACATACATAACGCACGCTATCGCAAGTCTCCGAAGTCGGTGAAAGGAATTCGAATGGACGTTGCGCACGCTACGGACATATTCTTACGTACGCTAAAGTGAAGACTTAGCGCACGCTAATTTTCATATCTAGCGCACGCCACCGAAATAATGGTCGGTAGTCCAAGAGCCACCGGACTCACTTCGCCTAGGTCTTTACGACGCTACACAAGGCAACGACGTTATTGAAATAATTCAAGAGCGCACGCTAAAGGAAAGTGCTAGCGCACGCTAAATGGAATATGCGCCACCGCTTGAAATTCAACCGTTGGAAGCAAGAGTCAATGCATCCGGAAAATGGAAATATTGGATTTAATTAATGCTAGCGCACGCTATGCATACTTGCTAGCGCACGCTAATCATGATTTTAGCCGTTGGAAAAAGAGTCGTTGGAGAGGAAATCGGATTTTGTCAAAGTCAAGATCGAAGACTAGTTGACCAAGACGATAGCGCACACTACCATATCATTACTAGCGCACGCTAGACACAGAATTTTACCGTTGCAACAGTCTTTGTGACCGTTCGAGAACTCTAGTCATATTTCGCTAACGCACGCTACAAGGATCTATTAGCGCACGCTAATAGTATATTTTTTCAGATTTTGAAGGCTGTCTCACTCCTATAAATACCCGAAGGACTTGGGTATCAAACACACAACTTCAAGCATTTAAGCATTCTAGCATACAAGCAATCAAAGCATTCTTGAGCTCAGATTTACATATCTTATTGTATTACAAGTTGTGAGAAAAGGAAGATACAAGAGCGATTTCAATTGTATTATCCATTATTCCTTGTATTCTTTCATTTGGTTGTAAGTGTTGCATCACTTACACTTGAGCGAAAAGAAACGAATCAAGAGTCACTAATCCGGTTATTAGGATCTTTGATCCGGCATTATTAGGATTATACTCCCACATTCAGACAAAGGAGGATTATCTAGTTCCTATAGAACACTAGATAAACAATTATTCATATTGAGGGAAAGGTTGAGCTTGGACCGATAGAAGACAAGCGGATTGTAACGGTTGTGAACTCGGACCGATAGAAGACGAGTTAAGGTTGTGGTTTTTCTTTAGCCAATAGAAAAAGAAAGTCGGAGAGAGGACGTAGGCAAGTTGCCGAACCTCTATAAATTCTTGAGTCTTTATTTTCCGCATTATTTTCTTTTTACTCGCAAGAAATTTCGGTATTCCGCATCACCACTATTCAACCCCCCTTCTAGTGGTGAATTTATCTCTTCACACTTCTACTGCTCTATAGGGATGGATTTATTATACTTTTCAATAGAACTTTCATAACTTTGTTTTTCCATTGAACCAAGTTTCTGGAATCTCCAGTCTTCAAGGTTGGGTTACCACTATGATCGTTCTTTCAAGATGTGGATTTTAATCCCATTCCCTCTAGCGGTTTATGAAATTGATCTCTATTCAGACCTTTTGTGAGTGAATCCCCCAAATTAACATTTGACCTCACATAGTCAATAGATATAACTCCATTTTTGATCAATTGTCGCACGGTATTATGTCTCCGACGAATGTGTTGAGACTTACCATTATACATAAGGGTCTGTTCTCTTCTAATTGTTGTTTGGCTATCGCAATGGATCATAACACTAGGCACGGGCTCCTTAATAAAGTTACGAAGCCATTCAGCTTCTTCTCCAGCTTTATCTAGAGCTATAAATTCCGATTCCATGGTGGATCGGGCTATACAAGTTTGCTTGCTTGATTTCCAAGATATAGCTCCACCCCCAATAGTAAATACATACCCACTTGTAGAGTGAGAGTATTTCGTGTTTGAAATCCAATTAGCATCAGTATATCCTTCCAAAACTACAGGATAATTACTATAAAATAGCCCATAACTTAGGGTGTACTTTAGGTATCTTAAAACCCTAGTCAGTGCATTCCAGTGCTCTTTACTCGGATTACTCGTGAACGTGCTTAACTTGTTTACAGCAAATGCCAAGTCTAGCCGTGTACAATTTGTAATCTACATCAGGCTTCCGATTACTCTTGAATATTCGACTTGAGCCACTGGATCACCTCTGTTCTTACTTAAGTAAATACTGGTGTCAACAGGTGTTTTTACAGGTGGGCTGTCAAAAGCGTTAAAGTTTTTTGAGCACTTTCTCAATATAATGAGATTGTGATAAGAAGATACCTTCTGACGTTCTGATAATTTTAATTCCAAGAGTTAAATCAGCTAAACCCAAATCCTTCATGTCGAAGTTTTGACTCAACATCCTTTTTGTATTCACAATTACTTCATTGCTACTACCCATGATCAACATATTGTCTACATATAGGCAGACTACGACAAATGACTCAGGTGTGCCTTTAATATACACACATTTGTCACATTCGTTGATCTTGAATCCATTTGCCAACATTGTTGTGTCAAACTTCATATGCCATTGTTTATGAGCTTGTTTTAGTCCATATAATAACTTCAATAGTTTACACACTTTCTTTTCTTGACCAGGCGCAATGAAACCTTCAGGTTGCTCCATATAAATTTCTTCTTCTTATTCACCATTCAAGAATGCAGTTTTCACATCCATTTGATGAATCTCGATATTGTGCAATACAGCAATAGCAATAAGCACTCGAATGGAAGTTATTCTGGTTACTGGTGAATAAGTGTCGAAGAAATCATAATTTTTCAAACGGTGCTACATACTCACCACCTCTGTCACTTCGGACTGCTTTTATTTTACAGTTCAGTTGATTTTCAATTTCATTTTTATACATCTTAAAAACTTCGATTGCTTCATCTTTGCTTCTCAAAATAAACACATAGCAATATCTCGTGCAATTATCTATAAAAGTGACGAAGTATTTTTTACCTCCCCTAGTTTGCACAAATTTTAAGTCACACACATCAGTGTGAATTAATTCTAGAGGAGTAGTATTCCTTTCCACTGAATGAACAGGCAATTTAGCCATTTTTGCTTCAACACGTACTTTGCATTTCTTATTAAGTTCAACATGGGGTTTTGGAATTAATTCGAGATTAATTAGTCTTTTAATTGATTTTAGACCAACATATCCCAATCTAGAATGCCATAAATCTGAACACTGGAGCAAGTAAACAGAGGAAGGAGCATTATTATTATTATTTCTGTTCTTGCCTTCACGGCTTACAGGCATCACATTCATTTTGAATAATCCCCGGTCAAGATAACCTCGACCAAGGAACATTCCAAACTTGCTCATAATAAATTTTTCAGACTCAAAAACTAGTCTAAACCCATGACTAACTAGTAGAGAGCCTGAAACTAAATTTCTTCGGACGTCTGGGACATGCAGCACATCCTCAAACAGAAGCTTCTATCAGAGGTCAGCTTTAAGACAACGTTCCCCACACCTGCAATCACAGAAGAAGCAGAGTTTGCCATATGCAATTTCCTACCATCAGTAATAGTGTAGGAAGAGAACATGTCTTTTTCAGAACAAATATGACGAGTAGCCCCAGTATCAACGTACCAGGCGCGGTGATTCTCCACCATATTGGTTTCAATCACCATGGCTGAGACCTCCTCGTCGAGCTCCTCAACCGTAGCTGACAGCTCCAGATCTGGCATGTCAACGTCGCCATGTTCAACCACATTGGCAACTTGCTTGCCTTTGTTTCGCTGACCAGTTGAACTTATTGGCAAGCGACAATCCTTTGCCTTATGGTTTGGCTTACCACAGTTGTGGCAATTTCTAGTAAACTTCTTTGCCTTAAACGGCTTTTTCCTTTTGTCCTGAATATGGTTCAGTTTCCTCTTTTTGCTAGAGGACCCATGTTCAAGCAAATTTACTTTGGCCTCCATAGGGCCTCTCTTGAACTTAGAATCAGACTTTCGGTTGTCTTCCCCAATTCTGAGTCGAACAACCAAGTCCTCTGGGCTCATTTCCTTTCGTTTGTGTTTCAGGTAATTTTGAAGTCCTTCCAACTAGGAAGCAACTTCTCAATTACCGTTTCCACAACAAACGGTTCAGGAAGGATCATTCATTCAGCATTAATTTCATGCACAATCAATTGAAATTGTTGAACTTGTTCGATAACGGTTTTGTAGTCCGTCATATGATAATCCAGGTAGCGTCCGATCGCAAATTTCTTGGCACCAGCATCATCGGTTTTATACTTTTTCTCCAATGAATTCCAGAGCTCTTTGGAAGTCTTGATTTGACTGTACACGTTGTACAAAGAATCAATCACCCCATTCAATATTGTATTACGGCATATAAAGTCGCCGTTATACCACTGATTGTAAGCAAAACGCTTCGTACGATCAGTTTCTGTTTCACTGACCACAGGAGGATCATCCTTGAGGTAAACAGCAAGCCCCAAGGTAGTGAGATAAAACAGCATCTTTTGCTGCCATCTCTTAAAATCAACACCCGAGAACTTCTCGGGTTTCTCAGCCTGAACTGCAATGGTAGGTGCAGCAGTTTTGGCAGCGGCAGCGGCAGCATCACAATCGGTTGCCATTTGAAATTACAGAAAAATAAAAATTGTCTTACGATTGTTGGTTCTCTGAATTTCCAACAATGTAATTACAATAAAAATTACAAAGAAAGGCAACATAATACAATCTTAAAAATTAAAAGCTGGATTGAAGCAGAGGCGAGTAGAACTCTTTCCGTAAGACAATTTTGCCCCCGTATAAGAGCAGACGACTCGGGCAATATGTCCCCAAGATACAAATGCTACACGTTTCTGAGTTAGGTGCTCTCCAAACTCCGGCGAACGTTAAGTGCTGGAAACTGGGCACGAAAAACAAGAAAGAAATATGCTGCAATATGTGGTATGCTGTATACGTTCTGTTGTGTGTTTTGAAATGAAATACATAAGACCCCCTTTTATAGGTTCCAATTCCACTCCATCAGGTGGGGAGTTACTACATATTAAAGTGCCATTAATTCTCTTTAATCATTCAGTTGAAGTGTTACCTCCATAAATAGTCTCATTTAATTCGGACGTTACATTATGGAGTGTGAAGAGTCATAATCCAGAAGCTAAGTTCTCAACCTGCCTCATTTCAGCCGAGTCACAAATATCAGATCAGATGGTTCATCCCCCAATATCAGATCAGATGGGGTTTCAGCCCCAGATATCAGATCAGGTGGGTTTTCAACCTAGATATCAGATCAGATAGGTTTCAACCCAAATATCAGATCAGATAGGTTTCATCCCAAATATCAGATCAGATAGGTTTCATCCCAAATATCAGATCAGATAGGTTTCAGCCCAAATATCAGATGAGATAGGTTTCGGCCCAAATATCATATCAGATGGGTTTTCAACCTCAAATATCAGATGGGTTTTCAGTCCAAAATATCAGATGGGTTTTCAACCTCAAATATCAGATGAGTTTTCAACCCCAAATATCAGATGGGTTTTCAACCTCGTTAACTCTTCACTTTTTCAATTATGGCCAATTTTAATCATTTATTTCTCACTCACCGGAAATCGATTTTGAGAAAAATAAAATCCTATGTTTATCTCCTCAAAACGTAGATTCACAATTTAATATTTAATTCCCAAGAATTAAATATTTTATTATCATTATATTGGTTTCAATTGAGTCAAAACTCATTTTTCTAAAACCAATTTCCAACAATAAAAATTCCGACTTATGAAAAATTTTGACAAAGTTTCATCAATTACCATTTTTTCCATATCAAATTTTGAGAATTGAATATGAAATAATCCGAATCAATATCCACTTTGAAACAACTCAAAACTTCTCCCAAAAGAAACACTCCCTCATCTCAATTTAAGTGTGAGATTTTACTTGTCCGCATGGGCAGCTCAACTGGTTCCTGGGTGGCAGATTGCTATAAGGACGCAGGTTCGAGTCCTGGCAGCCGCAGTGTGGGAGTTTTATCCCTCCAATGTGGGGGATAGCTCACTGTTCCTCCCACCTAGTGGGCCGTTGAGTCACCATGATTTAATTCCTCCACCAATCCCTGTCGGGCCGGGGGGTGGGGGCCCTGGGGGCGAGGGATTTCGCCTTTTGCTATAAGTGTGAGATTTTACTTTTCTCTTTTTCATTTTTAAAATAAATTTTTTATTTGAATATTTTTATCTTTACTCAAATTACTTATATTTCACAAATTATTGTACCTCACAAAAAATACCACGTTCTTATTATTTTTTACTGGCTTCGACCCGAGACGTTATTTTTGATCCATTTTGCTCAATGGCGTTATTTTCGAAGTCGTTCAACATGAGACATTATTTCAACTCATTCCGCTCTGGGATGTTATTTTCGACCATTTTCACCTTGTAACATTATTTTCGACTCATTTGCATCGCGGTGTCATATTAGACCCTTTCGTCGCTCGGCGTTATTTTTGATATGTTTCGCCTCAAGACGTCATTTTCTATCCGTTTTGTCCTCGAACGTTATTTTCAGATAAATTTGTGTTGTGACATAACAGGGTAAAACAGGTTGAAAATATCGTCCGAGACGTAACAGGTCGAGAATGGCGTCTGGCAACAAAACAGCCCGAAAATGGCGTTTGGGGACAAAAGAGGCCGAAAATAACATCCCATGTGAAACAGGTTGAAAATATCGTCCTAGGGCGGAACAGATCGAAAATGACATCTCAGTGGAAAATGATCGAAAATAACATCCTAAGACAAAGCGGACCGAAAATAACGCCCATGTGAAAGGGGTTGAAAATATCGTATGAGGGCGAAACAGATCGGAAATGACATTCTAGGGTCCAAACGGTCGAAAATGATATCATGGTACAGAACGGAAAGAAAATACCACGAAACGCGTCGAAAATGACGTCCCAAACCGAAAATATCCTCCTGTGGAGAAACGGGTCGAAAATGACGTCATGAGACGAAATGGGTTGAAAATAATGGGTCGAAAAACAACATATTGTACTGAAACTAGTCAAAAATATATTCACGGGTGAAACAGTTGAAAATGTCGTATGAGGACGAAATTGGTCGAAAGTAACGGTGCAAAACGGTCCAAAAGTAACGTCTTAGATCGAAAATAACATTCTGTGGCGAAACGTGTCAAAAATATCGTCTCACGATGAAACTGTCGAAAATAACGTTCCGGGAATAATGGTCGAGGACAACAGTAATGTCATGTTTTTTGTTAGGTACAACGATTCATTAAAATGTATAATTTGTGTATAATGATGAACAATATTTAAACAATAACCATATTTTGAGAATTTAAAAAAAAAAGTAAAACTTCCATTTAAATGAGAATGAACTATTCATATGCAAAAAGTAAAATTGGAAAATCGGGTTCCTAATTTACAACCCTTAATAATTGAAAAAAAAAATGAAACAACCCGATTAAATTGAGAACGAGA
Organism: Orobanche coerulescens; assembly: GCA_033398695.1. Taxonomy (NCBI): domain Eukaryota; kingdom Viridiplantae; phylum Streptophyta; class Magnoliopsida; order Lamiales; family Orobanchaceae; genus Orobanche; species Orobanche coerulescens. The sequence goes on from CM065801.1 coordinate 11,529,571, forward strand.
GATTATTATTCATGTGAAAACCAAATAAAAACAACTCGAATCCAGAAAGTAGTATCTTCCCCGGTGGATCTAAAACGGCCCAACATGCTCGACCAAAAATAAAGGCCGAGTCCCTAGCGGCTGAGCACAAATTCATATCCGGCTACTCCATTCCCAAGCTTCGGGACTTGTTCTTGAATTTGGAGAGAAAGAGTTTTGAGTGAATAAGGACCTGACTAACACGAAGAGTCCAAGACAACCACGTCACTTATTGTGCGCGGTGGTTGAGAATATTTAAGAATCTGAGAGCCAGATATACATCTCGCGATTTAACTGGTAGCAGTACTGTGGGGCCGGGGCTGTTATCCCGAGGAGTAGACAGGTGTAAGCTTGAAACCTCGGTATCACCAAAAAAAAAATTCTCAACGACAGGTGCTAGAAGGAAAGGGTCGTAATCGTTTGGGTATATATTTATGGTACCTGAATTATTAGAGAGCTTCCCAAATTTATGGGCTAGAACATTCACGATACAGTAAAACCTCGATAAATGAATATGATCGGGACCGGAGAAAAATATTCATTTAGTGAAATTATTCATTTATCGAAAGAAAATTTGAACATGTTATAAAGAGTTGTGACCGGAAAAAATTATTCATTTAGCGAGGTTATTCGTTTATCGAACATTCATTTATCGAGGTTTAACCGTAGTTAAATAATTAAAAGAATGATGATTGAGGTAATATTGAAATGTATTATTTTAGTAATCAAATTATTATGCGGAAATATTATAATGAATTTGGGCGTATTTAAGGGGAGGCCTCCCCCATTTAAGAAAAATGATTATAAATTACCTTTGAAAAAAGAATTAATATTTCTGTAAGGATTTTAAGCTTCGACCCTCTTTCAGCCCCTCTTCATAAAAATATACCTATAAAAAGATTAAATTAATGTGCTAACTTATTAAATGAATGTGCTAACTTACACTTGCAAATTTCTCAAAAAGGTTCTCCATATAATATTATTCCCAAAAGGAAAAAAATTGAGGCGAACATGAGATTGCTGTTGTTTATTACAGCATCTTAAATAAAAGACTAAATTACACAATCCCTCGTCCAGGTGCCAAAAGGCACTTTCAGTCCCTCTTTTCAATAATTAACTAAGACCGTCCCTGGGATGCCATTTCCTTGCACGCTTAGTCCCTATCGTCGTTACCGGTTAGTGGTTGCCGTTTAAGTGCCACACGAGCCTTGCACGCAGGGGTAGTTTCGTCTTTCAGGTGTAATCCTTCTTAGAGCCGTCTTTTCTGCGTAGTTGGTCCTCTTTCAAACCATTCCATTACGCAAAAAAATACCCTAATCCTCTACATGACGACGATGGTGAAGATGAAGATTAGGAATGATATGGAGGAGTTTGATCTGAAAGCTTCATACGGTAATATATTATGTTTCCCCTATTGTTAGACAACATTGCAAACCATTACTCAAAAGCTTGAATTTTTCCTTTTCCGGCTGATCATCCATCGCTGTTTAGCATACGATTGCACTATGGAGGGGAGTTTACTGACTTTCCAGGCCGCAAATACATAAAGGGTATGGTGAAATACATAGACAAGATCGACATTGACCTATTTTGCATACATGATATCGATGAGGTAATGGAGAAACTTGAGTGCGTGGAAGAAGGTAAACTGATTTACTATCACTTCAAACGACCTTTATGGGATTTAGATTTTGGTTTGTTTGCCTTGGCCAGTGACCAAGATGTAAACCACCTTAGGTCATATGTGTTTGAACACAAGCTGATAGATGTGTATACAGAGTTCTGGAAAACCAAATTGCATACATATACCATGTCCTCAAACCCTGGAAATGTCAGGATACATGAAATTCCAGAGGCCTCTTCTTCTAGAATGTTATACTTGAAATGGTATGACTCAACTACAGGGGGATGTTGAAAATGTGGGCCAACCCTCTGATGCTTTAACCTCTGTTTATATACCAACTATGGCAAGTCCTTTCCATGAACCAATTGTTGGAAGCTCAAATGTTGAACCTAATGTTGAGCCTGATGTTGAACATTGGGTTGATACTTATGAATGGTGTTGTTGCCCAAAATATTTATCCGAAGATTAAATACTGCTTGAATGTACGGACAACAAACAACAATTTGCGGGAGCACTTCCAAGAGAAAATGAATAAACACAAGATTTGCCGGGTTTGTTAGGCCCGGGCTTGAATGCTCTCGCGAGATGTTATTAATACAAATATTCGTGGATACAAGTATTAATGTGAGAAATCTAAATACAATGAGTGTAAAAAGACTCTGTTAATCCGGTTCTTGAGCGAAGCTCGGTGTTCTTCGTCCCTGCCGATCGTCTTCTTGTATGAGAGAGGCCGAGAGAAGAAGTACCGAAAGATAGCCGTTGCCAAGAGTTGGAGAAAGCCAAGTGCTGTGTGAAATCTCTGTATTCTGTGCTGAAATCGCGATAATGTTAGTCCGTTGGCCGAGTGCAGGGAGCCTGCTATATATAGGGGCAGCGGAGCCTCGTCTTCTGGCGGGCGATCGCCTTCCGGCCATTATAATAATGGGGCGATCGTCTGCCAGCCAATATTATAATGGGGCGATCGTCCTTAAGTCACACGGGCTGTCGGCCTAAAGTCTAAGGTAGATGCTGGCAGCCAGCTGTGCGGTCCAATGAGGAGCCAGCACGCGTCTGGGGTCACTGTCACATGCGGTCCTACTGACAACTTTCGGCGGGCTTATCGGCTGGTGGACGGATGTTGACAGGTTGTGGTCAACGATCCGTGATATGCGGATCTTGTCTCGGCTCTGCACGTGGGCTCAGTCCAGAGGCTCGACCTTTGCTGACTGGATGACTATCGGCATGATGCGGTCGTCTCTAGCTGGTCACTGAGGGTCGGCATCGGCCAGTCGCTGAGGGTCGGCATCGGTCGGTCACCAAGGGTCGGTCGGCAGGTGCCGAGAGATGATCGTCCGCTAGTCGGTCGCCAGTCTTGATCGCTAATCTGAGAGACGATCGTATTTGATGTCGATCGCTCGGCACCGGACTTGTCACAGGACCATTGGTTGGCCGATACATCTTGTCTCCGGGGCTGAGACTAGGCCGCTGGTCGGGTCGGCGGTTCGCCTCAGCTGCTCGCGTGCTTCGTCGCCCGATCTCCGAGGCGATCGCCGGTCGGAGAGTATAATTCTCGACACAACAATTGCCCCCCAGCTTTCTCCGATGTTGAAGACATGGGGCGAGGTGGTTCTTGCTGGCGATCGTGTAGGATGAGAACGGGCGATCCGTTGAGCTGACTTTGGATTCGGACTTGGGCTATCATGGTCGATTGGCTAGCTATCTTTCGGTCTTGTACCTGCAAAAAACAACATTGGCCGATCCCCCTCAGAAACTTGATGGTTTCGTTTGTTTGAGGAATCGTGCACAGTCGCGGAGTTCGATGGACCGACTCCATGACCGTGTCTTGGTGCGCGAAGACATTGAGTGTCTAGTGACTCACTTTATTATGAGGGTCCTCTGTTAGGCTGCACCTCGCCTCGTATTTAAACGAAGGGCGTGCGGTCTCGGTCTAGAGGAGTCCTTGCGCGGGGCAGCGTCGGATGAATCAACTCCACCTCCGCGGCTTGTTAGCTCTGCTTCCACCTAGGCCCGCCATGGAGATGGCGAACCTCGACGGTGTACGTTGAGACGGGGGTAGTGGCACGTGTCGCATTGTCCGGGTACATCATGTTAGATGGTGAACCTTGAGGGCGGGCGATCGTGTCCACTGATTAGATTTTGGAGAGCCCTCAGACTACGCCGGCCTCGTATTTAAACGAAGGGCGGGCGATCTCGGTCGAAAGGGACCTTGCATGGCCGAAGCAGTCGGTTCCATCGACTACCAGGACCATGGCTTTATGATGTGCGGCGGAGGCGATCGCGAGCCTTAGTCCATCATGTTAAATGGTGGACGGTAGATGGCGAGCGAGTCCTCCGGTTTGGTGATGTAGCTTGATGATCGGCGGTCGGGCTGGAAGACGGGTGATCGTCGCTCGGCTGCCGATCACATTTATTCATAAGTTGATACTGGCGATCGGGCGGGAGATCGTCGTTCGGGCGCCGATCGCGCTGCTCAGAGGCTAAGAAGAAACCTTTGCCTGGCCAGAAAGTCGGCGGCTCTTGCTCGGAAGGTCGCGTAGGTCGTGGGTTGGCTCTTCGTAAGATGCCTGAACATAGGCGAAAAGCCATTGAATCCTGCTAGGACCGAGTGGAGGGCGATCTCATCGCTTACGGGCTCGCCGTTGAGGATGATCTCGTCCACTCGGTCGATGTAGTCCGAGTCGGACTCTTCTTATCCCTGCTTGATTTTCATCATGCGACGGGGACCTTCCGGCCGAGCGACCCTGGAGGCGAAGTACTCCGTGAAGACGTGCGCCAGCTGGTTAAAGGAGCCAATGGACCGAGGTGGCAATAAGGTGTACCACCTGTAGGCGAGGTCGTCCAGCGTCATTGGGAACATTCGGCACCTCGTCGCGTCTGATGCCCCACACCCGATCATGTAGATGTTGAACTTGCTCAGGTGCATTTGGGGGTCTGATCTCCCCTCGTACAAAGGTGTTTGCGGAGGAGCGATCTTATGCTGCACGGGGGCGAGCTCGATGTCAATCGCGAGCGGCTCGCTTGGCTCGGCGATCGTCTTCTTGGTGTCTGCCCTGGATTCCAGGAGCGCCTTCATGTCGTCGAGCTGACGTTGTATCGCGGCCATCGCCGTGGCTCGGTCGCTCACAGATCGGCTTTGGGAGCGGGAGCCGAGGCGATCGTGTACCGATCTCCGGACTCCGCTGCTGCCGACTTCGGCTATTGGGCGAGGGGGAGCCAGACGGCTGGGCTGCCTCCTGGGAGTCGGGTAGGCCGAGCTCCTGGTGACGGACTCAAACTCCGTCGTCTCGTGGCTGGGGACGGACTGCCCCGGTCGCCAGGTCGGGTCGCTGCCGAGGCGATCGAAAACAGATGAGCCCCGGCTGGCGAGCGCCTCTTCTTGCGGACGAGAGCTTCCTAGCGATCGCTCGGCCAGTAACGCCTTGAGCTTCCGCTTGGACTTCCGGCGGACGGCCGAGGGGGTGATAGCAGGAGGCGCGTCGAGAGCACTCCGTCGCTCCTGTAGGACGGCCATGGCCTCGTCGATCTGTTCCTTGGTTCGGAGCTGATCGAGCGAGAGGCTTGGGCCACCGTCCAGGGACGGGATCGAGCATCTCTGACTGCGGCGGCTACCTTCCACCATCGGCTGTGGCTCGGACTGGGACGGAACGAGGCGTCTGGCCGGCTGTCCGGCGGCTTTCTTCGACGTGGAGGCGGAAGACATGATTTCTGAAAGATTTCTTTGAAGCGCAGTGAGTGTCACTTCAAGTATATGCCCCGAGAACAGTGAGTGTTCTTCGAGACGGTAGGAATATAAATTTGAGGGTTAGATCCCCTTCTTCTAGCGCCAATTGTTGTTGCCCAAAATATTTATCCGAAGATTAAATACTGCTGGAATGTACGGACAACAAACAACAATTTGCGGGAGCACTTCCGAGAGAAAATGAATAAACACAAGATTTGCCGGGTTTGTTAGGCCCGGGCTTGAATGCTCTCGCGAGATGTTATTAATACAAATATTCGTGGATACAAGTATTAATGTGAGAAATCTAAATACAATGAGTGTAAAAAGACTCTGTTAATCCGGCTCTTGAGCGAAGCTCGGTGTTCTTCGTCCCTGTCGATCGTCTTCTTGTATGAGAGAGGCCAAGAGAAGAAGTACCGAAAGATAGCTGTTGCCAAGAGTTGGAGAAAGCCAAGTGCTGTGTGAAATCTATGTATTCTGTGCTGAAATCGCGATAATGCTAGTCCGTTGGCCGAGTGCAGGGAGCCTGCTATATATAAAGGCAGCGGAGCCTCGTCTTCTGGCGGGCGATCGCCTTCCGGCCATTATAATAATGGGGCGATCGTCTGCCGGCCAATATTATAATGGGGCGATCATCCTTAAGTCACACGGGCTGTCGGCCTAAAGTCCAAGGTAGATGCTGGCAGCCAGCTGTGCGGTCCAATGAGGAGCCAACACGCGTCCGGGGTCATTGTCACATGCGGTCCTACTGACAACTTTCAGCGGGCTTGTCGGCTGGTGGACGGATGCTGACAGGCTGTGGTCAACGATCCGTGATATGCGGATCTTGTCTTGGCTCTGCACGTGGGCTCAGTCCAGAGGCTCGGCCTTTGCCGACTGGATGACTATCGGCATGATGCGGTCGTCTCTAGCTGGTCACTGAGGGTCGGCATCGGCCAGTCGCTGAGGGTCGGCATCGGTCGGTCACCAAGGGTCGGTCGGCAGGTGCCGAGAGATGATCGTCTGCTAGTCGGTCGCCAGGTGCTGATCGCCAAGTACTGAGAGACGATCGTATTTGATGTCGATCGCTCGGCACCGGGACTTATCCTGGGACCTTCGGTTGGCCGATACATCTTGTCTGCGGGGCTGAGACTAGGCCGTCTGGTCGCTGGTCGGCAGTTCTGCCTCGGCTGCTCGGCAGTGGCTAGGTCGCCCGATCTCCGAGGCGATCGCCGGTCGGAGAGTATAATTCTCGACACAACAAATGGTTTGAACCCCCAAGTGTAACAACACCATATGTGGAACCTAATGTTGAGCCTCATGTGGAATATGTAAGTGATAGAGAGGGTAGTGGCAATGGTAGTGATAGTCAAAAGGGCAGTGATAGTGAGGGGAGTGAAGAAGCTGCTGACAGTGAAGATAGTGATTTCCTGGTTGATGAGGATAACTTGTTGGAAGACCCTGATGTTGATATGAAAGACTTTCACCTCAACATTGACAAAGATGTGGAGTGGGTTGGAAATATTCCTGCTGGAACAGAAGGAGTTGTATTATCTGATGAGGAATTGGAGGTGATAGACATTGAGGTCCTGCTATCTGGATCATCATCAGATGAAAGTTAAGCTAGTAAAAGAAGGAAGAAGATAAGGGATGTAGAAAGGGCACATATGAATGAAGCAGCTATTGTAAAGGATGTATTTTACATCTACCAGACATTTAGCACATCAAGGGAAGTGAAACAAAAAATTTATCTTCATTCCATAGAGAGCAGAAGAGAGTTAGAGATAGTGAAAAATGATAAAAAACAGGATCAGGGTAGTCTGTAAAGGGACAATACCCCACCTTTGGATATTGGAAACAGGTGGGACCAGCAAAAGTACTGAAAAATGAGGACCAAGTCAAAATAAAAAAAAAAATCAAAGATGGTTCAATTGGTAAATGTCCATGGGTCCTACTAGTGAGTAAGTGGAAGAAAGATGTTGACTGGACTGTTAAGACATATGAGAGTAAACATATATGTCTTCAGACAAGAAAAAAAATTTGTGATCAATTTTATATTTTTGTGATCAATTTTATATTTTGTGATCCCACTTCTCAGGTATGGAATATTTTGTGATCAATTTTATATTTTTAACACTTTCTGATATATTGCAATTATCCACGGAGGGCACACTATGATGCTTTGTTGAATAATATGTGTGAGAGTTTGAATAGCAAGCTAGTGAAGGGTCGTGATAAGCCAATTATCACTTGCTTAGAGTTTATTAGGGAGTACATTATAAGGAAACTTGTCATTCTCAAAAAGGCAATTGACAAAGCTATTGGGTCATTAACTCCTACAGCCACCAAGACCCTTGAAAAAATCAAAAACTGAAGCAGGAGAGTGCAGGGCAGTGTTCTGTGGGAATGGGAAGTATCAGGTTACATGTAATACCCGGTTGTAATTCATTCATTTTCATTCAGTAACTTATCAGTCTGTAATAGTCATTCAGTAATTTTCACTCATTAATAATCACTCATCATTCATGATTCATTCATTTGCGTTCACTGTTGGCATGTTGTAACCGTATATCAGTTACCGATCGTCATTTCATCTCCGTTTATAGATCGAGACGGGAGTATTATCATTTTCATTGTGATTGGTAGCCTTGTACTGGGAGTATCATCTTTGGCTTGTGTTGGACTTGTTCACTTTCACATTCGTATGATATGTCGGATCATTCATCAGTCGTAGCGAGGAATCGGAGTTATCGGATTTTTCACCTTGTCCAGCATTGAGGTACGGCCGTAAGGACTATAGGTTACGGCCGTAACAAGGGTTCGTTGATTTCAGGCCATTTTGGACGAACGGGACTTACGGCCGTAAGGTTTCGGAATACGGCCGTAAGTTGGCGAGTCTGGCCGTAAGGCTTGGCCGGTTACGGCCGTACGTGTCCAACAGGCTGCCCAGGCATTTTGGCCGAAGGCGAGTTACGACCGTAAGAAGGGTTGGATACGGCCGTAAGTGGTCTTCGTAAATTTCAGATTTTGTCGGGCAAGGGGGACTTACGGCCGTAAGGGCTTACGGCCGTAAGGCTTGGCCGATTCTGACCGTCGCTTCTGAGCGAGTGCACTGGTCATTTTCGACGAAGGGCTTACGCCCGTAAGTTTGGCGGATACGGCCGTATCATCGAGTTACGCCCGTAAGGTGTGCGGAATGCGGCCGTAAGGATGTCGGCGAGATGTTTTTTAGCGAAAGCGGCGATTCGCCGTAACTCGGGAAGCGATTCTGGCCGTAAGTCAGCCGGCGAGCTTTGGGCGAAGCGAGTTCTGGCCGTCTGAGTTGGCGATTCTGGCCGTAAGGCCGTTGACTGGGATGTTACAGTAGTATGAAGGCCTAGTTCTGGCCGTAACTTCCGTGATATATAAGGACCAGTAGGGACTTTTACATCATTTTCATCCTTTTTTCTTCTTTGTTCCGAGAGAGAGACTTGAGGGAGGGATTTTTCCATCATCAATCATTTGAGTGTGTAATTTTCATCATCTTTATTCATTTGGGAAGCTTGGATACTCGTTTTAACTCGTGTTCATCGGATCGAAGTGGTTGGATCTTCAAGAGGTAATTTCTTCGACATCTTGGATTTCGATTTTGTGTTGAGATATGATGTTTTGGACGTTATAATCATGTTATATGAAGGGATATGTATATGATTATGAGTTTGTATAAAGATTCATTGGATTATTGAGGGATTATTCAAGAACCCTATGAATATCGAGTTGGAATTGGGGGTTTTCGATTAATTGTTGTTGAAATCACGATTTTGGATATTCATAATGGATTATTGATCGTATGGAAGATGTTTTGTTGGTTTGAAACACTTCTTGGGGATTTGATGTGGGTATTTTTGAGGTTTGGTTTAAACAATCGAAGTTTGGCCACAAAGTGTTCGATATAATGCCCCAATGAACTTGGTTTAATCGTATCGACGTTTTGAGTTCGTTATATTCGTGTTTGATTCGTATATTGAACGGATTATTGGTAATTGTATTATTCAAGGTTGTTCGAGCGATCGATATCTCAATTAGGACGTTGTTCGTGGAAGGATAATTGTCACCGGTGTTGTGTAAGTTAATTCTTACTCAGTTAAAAGGATATTCATTTCCTTTTGTTGTTGTTCATTCATAATCATAACTCATTCATCATTGTATTAATCGTATCAAAACTTGTCATTGTCAATTAATCACTTCAGTCACAAGGAACGACGGTTCCGATCATTTCATTGAGCTATCATTCATTTCACTATCATTTCATCTCGGTGAGTCATTATTCGTTTCCGATGTCACTTTGGTTATATCGTGGCATTACGGGTCATACTGGCATGCTGGTTGGTATGTGTAGGATTTTCATGTCGGGCACATTTAAGTCGTGTGTTGGTTGTTGGCCTCACATTGGACTGTGCACACGAGTTGATTGCTTCGTGAGACTGATTAGGTACAAGACCACACGTGTATCCGATCGATACTCGTTGGTGGCTTGTGCACGGACACATTTCCATCCCGGGCGTAGTGTGGCGCCATCCTTTGAGCCGTACTGTTAGTTGATTCATACAGCATGTTTGATTGCGTATATTTTCAACAAGATTGGGTTATAATCTAACCGACTCATTTTGATCGAACTTGTGGTTTATACTACATATATATATGATTGTGCTTATTCAACTCTTGAGGATTGTTGTTCTGTATAACTGACCCCGTTTGGGGATATTGTTTTTCAGGTCATGGCAAGGCAAAGGCACAGGGAGAGCACGTTAACGGAGAGGAGTCCCAATGATACTAGAAGGGCCCCCAGTCTTTTCAGTCATTTATGTTTCCTTCATTTATTCCGCTGCAGACATTCCGTTTGAATACTCATTTCACTTAGTGTTGTATATTTTATCTCCATATAAAATATACATGTATTCTGAAATATCCTGGATGTGTTGTATGAAACTCCTCATCGGAGTAATTATTGTTGTAATGTGGTTCGGTACTACATTTACTCTGTGTAATTCATCAGTTTTCATTCGCCTGGTGGGTCCCAGTCGGGGGTCCATGGCACTGTAATATCCGCCTAGTTTGGGGTGTTACAGAGTTGGTATCGGAGCGTGGTTTTGAATACTACCTTCCGAGTCATGTCTCATTTGAAATCATCGTCATCGGACTAGTATCATTGGACTTTCGCGTCACGTGTGACCTGTGCAGATGCCGAGCCATTCAGACCGAAAGAACTGTAAGACTTCTAACGCCATGGTATAATTTCTGGCAATAATCATTCATTCATAATTCATCAGTTAACAATCCTCAAACATCATTTTCATTTTGACCAGGACGGTCATTTTAACTCATTAATCACTCAATTCATTTCATTACTCAGTTGTTGATCTTAAAGATCATATAATTAATCTTGTTAGCTTGTTCAGGATAATCATTTCAATAATTTCATCAGATAATCATGTCACCTCACTTAATCATTCATGTGATCATTGTGTTAGAGCGTGTATGCTCATTTTCATCATCTCATGTCATAATCATAACGTGATATTCATGCGGGGAATATAATCATTATGTGACTTTCCTACTTCAGTATGGAGAGAGCAAGAAGAGGACGCGGAGGACGAGGCCATGGTGCGAGCCGAATCCCGAGAGCTCGTGTGAATACGCGTGCGAACGCGAGAAATAATGCTAATTCATCGAGCAGCGACGCTGCTACTCATTCACCTGGACGTGATCATTCACTATCGGGGAGTCGTACCCGGGGCACAGCTCAGTCAGAAGGTGTTCGGGTTGATCCACTCGCTTTTATGCAGGGCATGATGGCCCAAATGACTCAGATGGCACAACTAATGGAGACGATGCATAATTCAGCTAATCAAAATCAACAGGCTCCTCCGCCGCCACCTCAGAGGCAAGAGAGGGGTGTAAGTAGTATCATTGGCGATATCTCTCGCCAGCGACTACCTACCTTCGAGGGCTCATCTGAGCCGGCGGATATTGTTCATTGGCTTGAGCATTTCGAGAAGTTATTTGCTATGGTGGATTTCCCTGAAGGGCATAAAGTTTCAGTTGCGGCTTACTATCTTGGTAAGAGCGCTCATTCATGGTGGTTGTCGTTGAAGCCCACCGAAGGATCGTGTACTTGGGATCAGTTCAAGACTCTCATGATGGAGAGGTATTATCCGGCCCCACTCAGAGAGGCCAAGCTGTCAGAATTACTCACTCCTGACCACTCAGCGGACGACGATGTTCTTGTCTTCGCCGAAAAATTTCAGGAACTTCTTCCGTTCGCGTCATCTATCATTCACTCTGAGGCGGACAAAATCAAGTATTTCAGCAAGAGGCTGAAACCTCGTATGCGGCTACAGATGCTTAATCATAATTGCACCACCCTGGCCGAATTCATCGAGAAAGCTCTTACTTACGAGCTTACTGCTAAGGAAATTGCTAAGCAACAACCTTCATCTGCTGGCAAGAAGTCCAAGAACCGTAATCAGTCTGACGGCAGTCAGGTCACTTTCAAGAAACCACGTGCGGGCTCTACCTTTTCTGAGCGACCTCCTATGGCGCCCAAACCCGCGGAATCTCAGTCACGGGCGGCCAGTTCGGCTGTCACCTATTTCAACTGCGAAGAACAAGGTCATTTCAGCACCAAATGTCCGAAACAGACTATCACGTGCCATAACTGTGGAATTGCTGGGCATAGGGCCCATTTTTGCCGAAAGGACTCTAAACCCACTCCGGCGTCATCTCAGGCCCCAGGACATTCAAAGGTGCAGAATCAGTCCACTCAGTCAGCGTCGTTTAAGACAACAGGAGCTAACAAAGGCGGAGCCAAGAGCTATCAGACGGGAGCGTCTGGTTCGGGGGCCGGCAAGCCCCGAATTTACGAGATGAAGAAGACCGGAGATCCAGAGGCCCGAATGATCTCAAGTATACTCGATATTCTATCCTAGCCTGTGTGTACCCTTTTTGATACTGGTGCATCACATTCATTCATTTCCGAGTCATGTTTGAGTAGACTACGTCTGGGTAGTGCTACTAGTTGTGAGCCTTATGTCATTGGTCTACCTGATGGTAGACGAATTATCGGAAATCGTGAGATTCAGAACTGTCCGATTCAGCTTCAAGGTCGTGTATGGCCAGCGGACCTAATCGTAGTAGATTTGCAGAGAGACGACGTCATCTTGGGTATTGATTGGATGGATCGTCATGATGCCATCATTAGTGTCCGCAAGCGTATGGTCACTATCATTTCAGGCGATGGGGTCGAATGTGTGTTTCAGGGAGGTAATCCCAGCTGTTCGGGAAGAGTTATTAATTTGATGAAAGCATTGAGATTGCTCAGTCAGGGATGTATTGGTTATTTGTGCTATATGACCAAAACCGAGAAATCATCAGTAATGTTGTCGGATATTCCGGTAGTGAGGGAATATGCCGACGTTTTTCCCGAAGAATTACCTGGTTTGCCTCAACAGAGAGATGTGGAATTCACGATTGAGTTTGAGCCCGGTACGTCCCCGATATCAAAGGCACCGTACCGGATGGCCCCGACCGAAATGCAGGAGTTGAAGAATCAACTTGAGGAATTGTTCGAGAAAGGTTATATCCGACCGAGTGCGTCCCCGTGGGGAGCACCAGTGTTGTTTGTCAAGAAGAAGGATGGTTCGTTCCGCTTGTGTATTGATTACCGGGAATTGAACCGGGTGACGATCAAGAATAAGTATCCCTTACCCCGTATCGATGATCTTTTGGATCAACTTCAGGGAGCTTCAGTATTTTCCAAGATTGACTTAAGATCTGGATATCATCAGTTGCGGATCCGAGAGTCAGATATCGCGAGGACGACATTTCGAACACGCTATGGTCATTATGAGTTCGTGGTTATGCCGTTTGGATTGACTAATGCACCTGCGGTATTCATGGAGTTAATGAATCAGGTTTTCATCGACTTTTTGGATCAGTTTGTTGTTGTCTTCATCGATGACATTTTGATTTATTCTCGTAACCGAGAGGAACACGAGGTTCACCTTCATCAGGTTCTCGACGTGTTGAGACGAGAACAACTTTATGGAAAGTTTTCCAAATGTGAGTTCTGGATGTCCGAAGTGACTTTTCTCGGGCATGTAATTTCATCAGATGGAGTGCATGTTGTTCCTCATAAGACGGAGGCTATCCAAGATTGGTTACCTCCGAAGAATGTTAAGGAAATCCGAAGCTTTCTCGGATTAGCCGGTTATTATCGGCGGTTTGTGGAAGGATTTTCCAAAATTGCTCAACCATTGACGAACCTTTTATGAAAGGATAAGAAATACACGTGGTCCGACGCGTGTCAGTGGAGTTTTGAGAAACTCAAGAGCCGGTTAATGTCAGCACCTGTACTTTCCTTGCCGCAGGGGACGGAAGGATTTGTGGTTTATAGTGATGCGTCCGGACAGGGTCTCGGATGTGTGCTCATGCAGAATGGGAAGGTTATTGCCTATGCCTCACGGCAATTGAGACCTTACGAAGTTAATTATCCGACCCACGACCTGGAGCTAGCAGCCGTGGTATTCGTTTTGAAAATCTGGCGTCATTACCTTTATGGCGTCACCTGTCAGATTTTCACCGATCATAAGAGTCTAAAGTATATATTTACTCAAAAGGAGTTAAATATGCGACAGAGACGGTGGTTGGAACTGATCAAAGATTATGATATCGAGATCCTTTACCACCCGGGCAAGGCGAACGTTGTCGCCGACGCCTTGAGTCGTAAGTCCGTCCAGGAGCAGATGCTTGCTCGTTTATCAGTTCAGAAGGAACTTCAGCAGGAATTCCTTAGACCCGAGATCGAGTGCAGCTTGGCGAGTCGGGGACAACTTTGTATGTTAGAGATTTCATCGTCACTTGAGGAGAAAATCAGGGAGAATCAGGGTTCAGACCCAGCATTGTTGCGCATCCGTGAGGATGTGGCTCAGGGGAAAGCCCCTGGATTCGTGGTCCACGAGGATGGACTTTTGAGATTTAAGAATCGGTTGTGCGTCTGGCGAATGACGAGTTGAAAAACTCGATTTTGAGAGAAGCTCATGCTACCCCTTATTCTGTTCATCAGGGTCTAGCAAGATGTACAAGGACTTGAAACAAAATTACCGGTGGAGTAATATGAAGCGAGAAGTCGCGAATTTGTTTTGAAATGCTTAACTCATCAACAAGTCAAGATTGAACATCGGCGGCCGTGGGTATGTTGAAACCTCTCCCTATTCCAGAATGGAAGTGGGAAGACATTTCTATGGACTTCATCACGAGTTTGCCGACGAGTCGTCGTGGCATGAATACGATCTGGGTGATTGTGGACCGCTTAACTAAATCAGCTCATTTCCTTGAGATCAAGGGTACATGGGGTCCCGAGAGACTTGCCCAGCTGTTTATCAAAGAGATAGTGAGACTGCACGGTACTCCTAAAAGTATCGTTTACGATCGTGACGGACGGTTTGTGTCTCATTTTTGGAAATCAGTTCATCATGCCATGGGAACTCAGCTTAATCTCAGTACCGCTTTTCACCCTCAGTCCGACGGACAATCAGAGAGAACTATTCAGACATTATAGGACATGTTGAGGTCATGCGTCCTCGATTGGAAAGACGATTGGGAATCCCAACTACCATTGATCGAGTTCACGTATAATAATAGTTGGCATGCTTCGATTAAGATGGCACCTTACGAGGCCTTGTACGGTCGTCGTTGTCGATCTCCATTGTGTTGGGACGACCTTTCGGAATCAATCGGCACCGAGCTCGATATGCTTATAGCCGCCCGGGAGAAGGTAGCTTTGATCAAGAGTCGTATGTTGACAGCTCAGATTCGACAGAAATCTTATGCAGACAATCGTCGTCGACCACTAGAGTTCGATACGGGTGACCACGTTTTGGTCAAGGTGTCCCCGAGTCGAGGTATTTTCCGTTTCGAAAAACGGGGGAAGTTGAGTCCTAGATTTATTGGACCGTTTGAGATTTTGGAACGAGTAGGCGAGCTAGCTTATCGTTTGGCCTTACCTCCGGCGTTGAGCCGAATTCATAACGTTTTTCACGTTTCTCAGTTGCAGAAATATGTTGCCGACTCGAGTCACATACTTCAGTTCGACGAAATTGAGATCGCGGATGATCATTCGTACGAGGAGCATCCTGTACGAATTTTGGAGCGCCGAATCAAACAGTTGAGGAACAAGACGATCCCTTTGGTCAAGATTCAGTGGTCTAGACACGGAGTCGAAGAGGCCACTTGGGAAACCGAGGAGAGTATGCGGGAGAGTTATCCCGAGTTGTTTGACCCTTAGTTTCGGGGACGAAACTCTTTTTAAGGGGGGGTATGTAATACCCGGTTGTAATTCATTCATTTTCATTCAGTAATTTATCAGTTTGTAATAGTCATTCAGTAATTTTCACTCATTAATAATCACTCATCATTCATGATTCATTCATTTGCGTTCACTGTTGACATGTTGTAACCGTATATCAGTTACCGATCGTCATTTCATCTCCGTTTATAGATCAAGACGGGAGTATTATCATTTTCATTGTGATTGGTAGCCTTGTACTGGGAGTATCATCTTTGGCTTGTGTTGGACTTGTTCACTTTCACATTCGTATGATATGTCGGATCATTCATCAGTCGTAGCGAGGAATCGGAGTTATCGGATTTTTCACCTTGTCCAGCATTGAGTTACGGCCGTAAGGACTATAGGTTACGGCCGTAACAAGGGTTCGTTGATTTCAGGCCATTTTGGACGAACGGGACTTACGGCCGTAAGGTTTCGGAATACGGCCATAAGTTGGCAGTGCGGCCGTAAGGCTTGGCGATTCTGGCCGTCACGTGTCAGCAGGATGCCCAGGCATTTTGGCCGAAGGCGGGATTCTGATCGTAAGAAGGGTTGGATACGGCCGTAAGTGGTCTTCGTAAATTTCGTTTTGTCGGGCAAGGGGACTTACGGCCGTAAGGGTTGCGGCATACGGCCGTAAGGCGAGGAAGGTACGGCCGTAAGGCTTGGCGGTTACCAACGTCGCTACGAGCGGGGTGCACGGTCATTTTCGGCGAAGGGCTTACGCCGTAAGTTTGGTCGGATACGGCCGTATCATCGAGTTACGCCCGTAAGGTGTGCGGGTACGGCCGTAAGGATGTCGGCGGATGTTTTTGACGAAGGCGAGTTACGCCGTAACTCGGGAAGCGATTCTGGCCGTAAGTCAGCCGGCGAGCTTTTGGGACGAAGCCGAGTTACGGCCGTACGAGTTGGCCGGTTACGGCCGTAAGGCCGTTGACCTGTGATGGTACGGCCGTATGAAGGCCGAGTTACGGCCGTAACTTCCGGCAGTATATAAGGACCCAGCCGAGACTTTTTCATCATTTTCATCCTTTTTTCTTCTTTGTTCCGAGAGAGAGACTTGAGGGAGGGATTTTTCCATCATCAATCATTTGAGTGTGTAATTTTCATCATCTTCATTCATTTGGGAAGCTTGGATACTCGTTTTAACTCGTGTTCATCGGGTCGAAGTGGTTGGATCTTCAAGAGGTAATTTCTTCGACATCTTGGATTTCGATTTTGTGTTGAGATATGATGTTTTGGACGTTATAATCATGTTATATGAAGGGATATGTATATGATTACGAGTTTGTATAAAGATTCATTGGATTATTGAGGGATTATTCAAGAACCATATGAATATCGAGTTGGAATTGGGGGTTTTCGATTAATTGTTGTTGAAATCACGATTTTGGATATTCATAATGGATTATTGATCGTATGGAAGATGTTTTGTTGGTTTGAAACACTTCTTGGGGATTTGATGTGGGTATTTTTGAGGTTTGGTTTAAACAATCGAAGTTTGGCCACAAAGTGTTCGATATAATGCCCCAATGAACTTGGTGTAATCGTATCGACGTTTTGAGTTCGTTATATTCGTGTTTGATTCGTATATTGAATGGATTATTGGTAATTGTATTATTCAAGGTTGTTCGAGCGATCGATATCTCAATTAGGACGTTGTTCGTGGAAGGATAATTGTCACCGGTGTTGTGTAAGTTAATTCTTACTCAGTTAAAAGGATATTCATTTCCTTTTGTTGTTGTTCATTCATAATCATAACTCATTCATCGTTGTATTAATCGTATCAAAACTTGTCATTGTCAATTAATCACTTCAGTCACAAGGAACGACGGTTCCAATCATTTCATTGAGCTATCATTCATTTCACTATCATTTCATCTCGGTGAGTCATTATTCGTTTCCGATGTCACTTTTGTTATATCGTGGCATTCCGGGTCATACTGGCGTGCCGGTTGGTATGTGTAGGATTTTCATGTCGGGCACATTTAAGTCGTGTGTTGGTTGTTGGCCTCACATTGGACTGTGCACACGAGTCGATTGCTTCGTGAGACTGATTAGGTACAAGACCACACGTGTATCCGATCGATACTCGTTGGTGGCTTGTGCACGGACACATTTCCATCCCGGGCATAGTGTGGCACCATCCCTTGAGCCGTACTGTTAGTTGATTCATACAGCATGTTTGATTGCGTATATTTTCAACAAGATTGGGTTATAATCTAACCGACTCATTTTGATCGAACTTGTGGTTTATACTACATATATATATATATGATTGTGCTTATTCAACTCTTGAGGATTGTTGTTCTGTATAACTGACCCCGTTTGGGGATATTGTTTTTCAGGTCATGGCAAGGCAAAGGCACAGGGAGAGCACGTTAACGGCGAGGAGTCCCAATGATACTAGAAGGGCCCCCAGTCTTTTCAGTCATTTATGTTTCCTTCATTTATTCCGCTGCAGACATTCCGTTTGAATACTCATTTCACTTAGTGTTGTATATTTTATCTCCATATAAAATATACATGTATTCTGAAATATCCTGGATGTGTTGTATGAAACTCCTCATCGGAGTAATTATTGTTGTAATGTGGTTCGGTACTATATTTACTCTGTGTAATTCATCAGTTTTCATTCGCCTGGTGGGTCCCAGTCGGGGGTCCATGGCACTGTAATATCCGCCTAGTTTGAGGTGTTACATTACAGGTCAAGGTATGGACCAGTGTGTGGTTGATATGGGACAACAAACATGTTTATTTAACAAGTGGGAACTGACTGGCATGCCCTGCAAGCACACCATTGCAGCTATATGGGATATGAGACTCAACAATGAAGATATTGGGATACCTGAGACATACGTTCACCCTACATACTGGCTGAAGACTTGGAAGGAGATGTATGTTTTCAAAGTTGAACCTATTAATGGGAGGTTCATGTGGGAAAAAAGTACCTGTCCTACCAAGCTTCTAGCACCAAAGTATCATGTCCCTATTGGCAGACCTAAAAAGAAGAGAAGAAGAGCTGCAACAGAAGATGATGTTGATAGAGTCTCCACAAAAGGGAAATCAGTAACATGCTCAAAATGTGGAAATGTGGGGCATAATGGAAGGAGCTGCAAGGGTCAATCACAGAGGGTCTCAGAAGCTGGGGGTGTAGTTGGGAATGCAATAGTAAGGAGTGGAGTTGATAGTGTAAGAGGAGGTAATGCAGGAGGTAGAAAAAGAGGAGGTGGTAAAAGAAGGGATGGGAACAAGGGGAAAAGCCCCATGATTTGAAACTTTTTAGTTATGCAGTAGTTGCCTTGATACTTTGTTGCTATGTTTGGTTGTTTGGTTGTAACTAGTTATGTGAAACTATGTTTATGGATTAAAACTTTGTTGCTATTTATGGCTCTTCTAGGAGCATTACAATCCGCTACAAGTCAAGTGAAAACAACTCAACAATTTTTTTTTGTGTGCAAAAGTTACTACATCGGTCAATTCCTTCTTTTGGACTCGTATAAACATACACACAATGTATCCATGTAAATGTAATATTTTGTAGAATGCACTTAAGTTACAGGTCAATATAAAAGGACAACATAAACTATGTCTTTAAATGTAATTTTTAGAAATGGTTTCTCAATACAACAGACTTGATGGATATATACAATTGGATTCTCAATACAACAGACTTGATGGATATATACAATAAACTAGAGCCAAAAGGTGGATTCGATTCCAGGTAGATTCATGACCATCCAATGCAACAAATGAAGTTAGACAAAACCATCACATTATCATTAGATTTCCAGGTACATTCATGACCATCCAATGCACATACCCATCCAATACACATACCAAAAGACTAATAGCTTGATTACTAAACCTACAGTTTATATACAAGGATGGAAACAAAAAAAAAAAATCCAACTAATAGCTAGGTACAACTTCAATTTGCGATTTTGTTCTTCAACCTTGAGCCTAAATTCCATACAATCACAAATCTGCTCATCCACCCAACCAATGAACTTGCAGTTTGGTCCCTAAAAATTTTTAATCTTATCAGCTTTAGGTTAAGGCAAAATTGGAAAAGACGAAGAAGGGAAACAATTTTACCTTTACAGTACAAGCATAGAAAAGTCACCATGGGTTGTTCTTACTCCACGAAGTGCGAACCACAACAGCAAATCCACAATTGCATTGTGTCACCATTTTTCTTCCAATTTAGGGATTTCGTTGGTGATGAGAGGGGAAATGGGTGGATGAAGGAGACAGCAAATGGAATATAAATATACAGCGTGTGCAACGGCTCTAAGAAGGATTACACCGGAAAGACGAAACTACCCCTGCGTGCAAGGCTCGTGGGGCACTTAAATGGTGTTGGAACATTTTGTTCCATACATAAATTAAAAGTGTTTTGATGATTAAAGGCGATAAACAAAACAAAACAACGAAGACGCGAAGCAAGCATCGAAGGAAAACGAAGTGCAAAATGCTGGATAAAATCAGAGCTAACGTTCGTAACAAGGGTATGTCAACGTACGTAATATGGGCAAGCTAACGTACGTAATGGAGGTTGTATAACGTACGTAAAGGAGTTCAACCAAGTGAACGTTGGACCAGTCAAAGTCAAAAAAAGCATGCAACGGATATATTACGAACGTTAACGTACGTAACGAAGTCAATGCTAATGTACGTAACCAAAGAAACGAAGCTCACTGGACTGAAACTGGACTAGGTTAACGTACGTAACCTGGGGTGGTTAGCGTACGTAATGAAGCTTACGTACGTAATATGTAGAGGATAGCGTACGTAAACAAGTCTGCAGCAGCTAACGGCTAGTTTGATGATGGAGCCTATAAATATCATGTCTATGGTAGTGATTCAACACAACAACTTCAAGTATACTACACATTGATCTGAGATTGATATTCATTATATTGTTGTTGTAATATTGAGCTTACATTGAGTGATTGAGTGTTATACACAAAATCATACACGAGTGGTAAAAGAAAAAGATACGATTGGATTCGGTGTTATTAGGATCAAGGATCCGACATTATTAGAATCGCAATCGCTATTGAGTGAGGTTTATCTAGTACCCATAGAAATCTAGAGAGGTTGATTCCTTGTCCTACGAAAAGGAAAACGGCTTAACTTGGACCGACACAAAGACAAGTGTGAGTGGTTTATCACGGACCAATAAAAGACGTGATTGTAACGGTTATACCTCGACCGATAGAAGAGAGGAGAAGAGGTTTTCTTTAGCCTATTGAAAAAGATACCGAGAGAGGACGTAGGCTCATTTATAGCCGAACCTCTATAAATTCTTGCGTCATTTAAATTTCCGCACTTGATATTTACGCTTCCGCAACACGGCGCAATATCCGACCCCGTACCCAACAATTGGTATCGGAGCGGTATTCCAATACAAGCGGCTTAACATCCGAGGAGAAAAGATCCAATGGCGCTTTAATTTGCTCCTGTCGAAGGCCTTGCTCTCAACCGACCACCATTCTTTGATGGCTCAAATTATTTGACATGGAAGAAAAAGATGTCGATCTTTATTCGTGCCTACGACATAGAGATGTGGAAGATTATTTGCCTTGGCCCAAAAATTCCTCTCAAATCTGACGGTACGCTCAAATCTTTCGAAGAATACGACGATGCCGATTGGAAAAATGACCATCTAAATTGTAAGGCTACTCAACTCTTATTTTGTGCCTTAAATCCGGAAGAGGTTAATCGAACTTCTTCGTGTGAAAGTGCTAAAGAAATATGGAAAATTCTAGAAATCACACACGAAGGGACAACTCAAGTCAAGGAGACGAAGATCAAAATGCTTCTCCATGACTACGAGTTATTCATGATGAAAGGTGATGAGTCCATCACTAATATGCTCGATCGATTCTCGGTCATCACAAATGGACTTGCTTCATTTGGTAAACCATTATCTAGTAGTGACAAAGTTAAGAAAATTCTACGATCACTACCTAGCGAATGGGACGGCACCGTGACCGCGATTATGGAATCCAGAGATCCCAACACACTCGATTTTAGCGCCCTCGTTGGTTCGCTAATTAATTATGAGATCGTGTTAAAATCACGAAGTGTGAAGCCGAAACCGAAGGAATGATCATTAGCCATGATGGCTAAGATATCGAGAAAGAAAAAAGAAATCCCGGTGGAAGAAAGCGACAAAGAAGCGGCATATTATGCCAAGAATATTAATAAATTCCAAAAAGAAGGATATCTCGAGCGAAACGAAGAAGTTCGACAACTCTTGTCGACTATGTGGAAAACCAGGGCACTTCCCTAGACATTGCCGTGCTAAACACAAAAAGGAGGTCCTCGTGGCAACATGGAGCGATGAAGACGAAGACGACGAATTTATCGATCAAAATAATCTCGCTCTATCCGGATTTGAATTATTGCATACGGATTTTCAAAACGCTTTATCCGAAATAAAATCTCTTAAGTCTAAAATTAAATCTTTGGAAATTGAAAATTCAAAAATTATCGAGAAGGGAAAATTTGTTGAAATTGATCATTCAAAGTGTATTGAAAATGAAAATATTTTGAAGTATGATCTCGCTAGAATTAAAACCGAGCTTAAATCTTTGACAAAGAAATTCTCGTGCGGAAACGAGAAATTTGAACAAATGCTTGGTGTTCAAAAGTTTACTATGAATAAGGAGGGGTTAGGATTCAAAATACGTTCGAAAAACGAATTCGTTAATTTTAAAATACCCCATTGCGAAAAGTGTTTAAAAATCGGGCATCATATTTCAAGTTGCAAAAGCCCGAGACGGACGATAAAAATTAAGAAAATTTGGGTTCCTAAAGGAACAATCGTTTCAAATATCGTCTACGTTTCTAAACAAAAATCAACTATAGGTTGGATCCCCAAATATTGATTTTTGGTATTTTACTCAGGGGGAGTAATTTTTTTAAATCGGATAATATATTCAAGGGGAGTTAATACCCATGTATTTATTTTTGCATATTTCACTATTGATTGAATGTTTTTTTGGTACTTTATTGCATTTTTTTGATGAATACAAAAAGGGGGAGAGATAGGAGAATGGAGAAATAAGTCGAAAATGTGATTAACCGTGAAAGGGGGAGAAAAATCGAAGAAAATCGAAAGCATACAAAAAGAATTGGAAAAACGAAGGAGTTGAACAAAAATAAGGAGAAGTCGAAAATGAAGGCAAAAAAATGAGGAGACGTCGAAAAGACGATGAAAAATTAAAAATGAGAAGAAAATGAGAAAAGAAAGAAGGAGTCGAAAAATAAATGGGAGAAGAACTAACGAAACGGACAAAGTCGAAAATTTTGGTCTGTACACATATACATATATTTGTATTTTTGCAGGTAAATCCCATTGACGAAGTTTTGTTTTGTAATCATCAAAAAGGGGGAGATTGTTGGAACATTTTGTTCCATACATAAATTAAAAGTGTTTTGATGATTAAAGGCGATAAACAAAACAAAACAACGAAGACGCGAAACAAGCATCGAAGGAAAATGAAGTGCAAAATGCTGGATAAATTCAACGCTAACGTACGTAACAAGGGTATGTTAACGTACGTAATATGGTCAAGCTAACGTAGGTAATGGAGGTTGTATAACGTACGTAAAGGAGTTCAACCAAGTGAACGTTGGACGAGTCAAAGTCAAAAAAGCATGCAACGGATATATGACGTCATCAGTAACGTAATGTTAACGTACGTAACGAAGTCAATGCTAACGTACGTAACCAAAGAAACGAAGCTCACCGGTGGCAAATCGACTAGGCTAACGTACGTAACCTGGGGTGGTTAGCGTACGTAATGAAGCTTACGTACGTAATATGTAGAGGATAGCGTACGTAAACAAGTTTGCAGCAGCTAACGGCTAGTTTGATGATGGAGCCTATAAATACCATGTCTATGGTATTGATTCAACACAACAACTTCAAGTATACTACACATTGATCTGAGATTGATATTCATTATATTGTTGTTGTAATATTGAGCTTACATTGAGTGATTGAGTGTTATACACAAAATCATACACGAGTGGTAAAAGAAAAAGATACGATTGGATTCGGTGTTATTAGGATCAAGGATCTGGCATTATTAGAATCGCAATCGCTATCGAGTGAGGTTTATCTAGTACCCATAGAAAGCTAGAGAGGTTGATTCCTTGTCCTACGAAAAGGAAAACGGCTTAACTTGGACCGACACAAAGACAAGTGTGAGTGGTTTATCACGGACCAATAAAAGACGTGATTGTAACGGTTATACCTCGACCGATAGAAGAGAAGACAAGAGGTTTTTCTTTAGCCTATTGAAAAAGATACCGATAGAGGACGTAGGCTCATTTATAGCCGAACCTCTATAAATTCTTGCGTCATTGATATTTACGCTTCCGCAACACGGCGCAATATCCGACCCCATACCCAACAATTGGTATCGGAGCGGTATTCCAATACAAGCGGCTTAACATCCGAGGAGAAAAGATCCAATGGCGCTTTAATTTGCTCCTGTCGAAGGCCTTGCTTTCAACCGACCACCATTCTTTGATGGCTCAAATTATTTGACATGGAAGAAAAAGATGTCGATATTTATTCGTGCCTACGACATAGAGATGTGGAAGATTATTTGCCTTGGCCCAAAAATTCCTCTCAAATCCGACGGTACGCTCAAATCTTTCGAAGAATACGACGATGCCGATTGGAAAAATGACCATCTAAATTGTAAGGCTACTCAACTCTTATTTTGTGCCTTAAATCCGGAAGAGGATAATCGAACTTCTTCGTGTGAAAGTGCTAAAGAAATATGGAAAATTCTAGAAATCACACACGAAGGGACAACTCAAGTCAATGATACGAAGATCAATATGCTTCTCCATGACTACGAGTTATTCATGATGAAAGGTGACGAGTCCATCACTAATATGCTCGATCGATTCTCGGTCATCACAAATGGACTTGCTTCGTTTGGTAAACCATTATCTAGTAGTGAAAAAGTTAAGAAAATTCTACGATCACTACCTAGCGAGTGGGACGGCACCGTGACCGCGATTATGGAATCCAAAGATCTCAACACACTCGATTTTAGCACCCTCGTTGGTTCGCTAATTAATTATGAGATCGTGTTAAAATCACAAAGTGTGAAGCCGAAACCGAAGGAACGATCATTAGCCATGAAGGCTAAGATATCGAGAAAGAAAGAAGAAATCCCGGTGGAAGAAAGCGACGAAGAAGCGGCATATTATGCCAAGAATATTAATAAATTCCAAACCTTATTAAATCGGAGGAAGAAGGATATCTCGAGCGAAACGAAGAAGTTCGACAACTCTTGTCGACTATGTGGAAAACCAGGGCACTTCCCTAAACATTGCCGTGCTAAACCCAAAAAGGAGGTCCTCGTGGCAACATGGAGCGATGAAGAAGAAGAAGACGAATTTATCGATCAAAATAATCTCGCTCTCATGGCCCGAAGTTCGTTCGACGACAGTGACGTCGAAATCCAAGTAAGTACATCCTCCCGTGATGAACATTTTGATGCATTTGAATTATTGCATATGGGTTTTCAAAACGCTTTATCCGAAATAAAATCCCTTAAGTCTAAAATTAAATCTTTGGAAATTGAAAATTCAAAAATTATCGAGAAGGGAAAATTTGTTGAAATTGATCATTCAAAGTGTATTGAAAATGAAAATATTTTGAAGTATGATCTCGCTAAAATTAAAACCGAGCTTAAATCTTTGACAAAGAAATTCTCGTGCGGAAACGAGAAATTTGAACAAATGCTTGGTGTTCAAAAGTTTACTTTGAATAAAGAGGGGTTAGGATTCAAAACACGTTCGAAAAACGAATTCGTTAATTTCAAAATACCTCATTGCGAAAAGTGTTTAAAAATCGGGCATCATATTTCAAGTTGCAAAAGCCCGAGACGGACGATAAAAATTAAGAAAATTTGGGTTCCTAAAGGAACAATCATTTCAAATATCGTCTACGTTTCTAAATAAAAATCAACTATAGATTGGATCCCCAAACATTGATTTTTGGTATTTTACTCAGGGGGAGTAATTTTTTTAAAACGGATAATATTTTCAGGGGGAGTTAATACCCTTGTATTTATTTTTGCATATTTCACTATTTATTGAATGTTTTTTTGGTACTTTATTGCATTTTTTTGATGAATACAAAAAGGGGGAGACATAGGAGAATGGAAATAAGTCGAAAATGTGATTAACCGTGAAAGTGGGAGAAAAATCGAAGAAAATCGATAGCATACAAAAAGAACTGGAAAAACGAAAGAGTTGAACAAAAATAAGGAGAAGTCGAAAATGAAGGAAAAGAAAAATGAGGAGACGTCGAAAAGACGATGAAAAATTAAAAATGAGAAAATAAAATGAGAAAAGAAAGAAGGAGTCGAAAAATAAATGGGAGAAGAACTAACGAAACGGACAAAGTCGAAAACTTTGGTCTGTACACATATACATATATTTGTATTTTTGCAGGTAAATCCCATTGACGAAGTTTTGTTTTGTAATCATCAAAAAGGGGGAGATTGTTGGAACATTTTGTTCCATACATAAATTAAAAGTGTTTTGATGATTAAAGGCGATAAACAAAACAAAACAATGAAGACGCGAAGCAAGCATCGAAGGAAAACGAAGTGCAAAATGCTGGATAAAATCAACGCTAACGTACGTAACAAGGGTATGTTAACGTACGTAATATGGTCAAGCTAACGTACGTAATGGAGGTTCTATAACGTACGTAAAGGAGTTCAACCAAGAGAACATTGGACGAGTCAAAGTCAAAAAAGCATGCAACGGATATATGACGTCATCGGTAACGTAATGTTAACGTACGTAACGAAGTCAATGCTAACGTACGTAACCAAAGAAACGAAGCTCACTGAACTGAAACTGGACTAGGCTAACGTACGTAACCTGGGGTGGTTAGCGTACGCAATGAAGCTTACGTACGTAATATGTAGAGGATACCGTACGTAAACAAGTCTGCAGCAACTAACGGCTAGTTTGATGATGGAGCCTATAAATACCATGTATATGGTATTGATTCAACACAACAACTTCAAGTATACTACACATTGATCTGAGATTGATATTCATTATATTGTTGTTGTAATATTGAGCTTACATTGAGTGATTGATTGTTATACACAAAATCATACACGAGTGGTAAAAGAAAAAGATACGATTGGATTCGGTGTTATTAGGATCAAGGATCCGGCATTATTAGAATCACAATCGCTATCGAGTGAGGTTTATCTAGTACCCATAGAAAGCTAGAGAGGTTGATTTCTTGTCCTATGAAAAGAAAAACGGTTTAACTTGGACCGACACAAAGACAAGTGTGAGTGGTTTATCACAGACCAATAGAAGACGTGATTGTAACGGTTATACCTCGACCGATAGAAGAGAGGAGAAGAGGTTTTTCTTTAGCCTATTGAAAAGGATACCGAGAGAGGATGTAGGCTCGTTTATAGCCGAACCTCTATAAATCCTTGCGTCATTTAAATTTCCGCACTTGATATTTACGCTTCCGCAACACGGCGCAATATCCGACCCCGTACCCAACAAATGGTAGCCACTAACGGGTAACGACGATAGGGACTAAGCGTGGAAGGAAATGGCATCCCAGGGACGGTCCGAGTTAATTATTGAAAAGAGGGACTGAAAGTGCCTTTTGGCACCTGGACGAGGGACGATTCGTGTAATTTAGTCTAAATAAAAAGAAACTAACCTCCTTCCACTTAAAAAGAGTACTCTCAAATATATATTTTTAAAATCTAACAGACGAGTATATTTTTAAAATAAAATCTTAAAATATAATAAAAATAGAGTAAAGTGCACTTTGTGTACCTGAACTTTACTAAAGACACCACTTGAAATACTGAATTTTAATATGTATCACTTGCAATACTGAACATTCACTTTTCTTAAACTATGTGTACTGCCGTCTATCTATTACTAACTCCGTTAAAAATTCAGGGGTAAAACTGTCTTTTCAAAAAAAAAATCACACAATTACACAAAATCTCCATCTTCTTCCTCAACATCAGCAAACATCAGGTATTTATGAAAAACCTCCATCTTCTTCCTATAACATTATGCTAATTGTTGAATCATATCTTCCATAATACCTACAATAATAATCGGCTAGAGACAAAAAAGGATACATACAATTCCTACAATTCCAGTCCGAGAACACCCATAATTCTCGCTCAACCTCTCTGTGTTTGTTGAATCGACAACTCAACTCATATTTTACTCGAGCCGAAAACACCAAACATGAACCTCAAATTCGAAACCCTCTGGTTGTTTAAATCGGGCCTCGAATCGTCAGCTCAAATTCTAACTTAAGGGCCCGATTTCAGTCCTAATCGACTCCAATCGACCGAATCAATTTGACCTTCAATCTCGACCAACCCGGAACGAAATAACTTGGCCGTTCAATCAACCGAGATCCCAATCCCAGTACTCGAACCTCCATGGAACCCGAATCCGGGCCGAGCCCGAACTCAATTTGAGGAACCAACCCATCACCCCAAGCCAAATCCAAACAAGTGACGTAAGCCCCTAAAATTGCCGTGGACCTACACCTCCAGTCGTCGCTGCGACTTCGCCGCCGCCGCCGCTTTCCATCTTGGTCTATTGACGGTCGCCTTGTAGCTGAGTGTGTGTGTGTGTGTGTGTGTGTGTGTGTGTGTGTTCGTGCGACTCGCAGTGCATGTGTGTGTGTGTGTGACGATCTAGAATTTGGTGTGTGTGTGTGTTTTCTGTTACCCGATTTCTTTGAATTAGAGAGAGACAAATTTCAGGGGCCAGCTACGGCCAGCAGTACGGACAATGTGCTGAGCAAGGAATTTTTATTATTTTTTTCAGTCTTTTTTTAAAAGACAAATTTACCCTTGAAATTTTAACGGAGTTAGTAACAGATAGACGGCAGTACACGAAGTTTAAATAAAGTGAATGTTCAGTATTGTAAGTGATAGATATTAAAATTCAGTATTTTAAGTGGTGTCTTGAGTACAGTCCAGGTACACAAAGTGCACTTTACTCATAAAAATATAAAAAATATTTAGAATTAAAAGAAAATATTATATAAATTACATTATTAATTAATTCAGAAAATTGAGAATAAATTATTTAAAATAAATGGTGCAATCATCAAGGTTATTAGAATTACAAAATCACATTTTAACCAAAATACATCTTCAAATGCAATGGATACTTTGATACACCACGTAGAGTAAAATGGACTCTCTCATAACCGGTCAAAGGCATCCATGCTCATAATAAAAGAAAAGAGCGAGGCATTTCAAGTTTCATAATAAGTGGAGAAAAAATAGATATACCATCAAGAATAATTTACACAACTTAATATATTATATAAAATTATTATGAAATCAGTGGCGGAGGCAGAGAAAATATTCGGGAGGTCCAGACTCTATAATATATATTTATAAATATATTTAAAATTTTAAAAAACATTAAGTTCAAATTTAAAATAATAACACCAAATACAATTAATATTCAATAACTGCACCGCTAACGGTCGAGTCACCCCTCAAACACGCGTTAAAGGTGGTAAGTCCAGTCTGCGAGATCCCATGGCTTGGAAATGTTGAATAATCGCTTCATTGTCAATACCCAAAAAAATATCTTTCTCGACATAACACACCATACAGTCGGTCAAAAATTCGTCTCCCATCTTGTTGCGCAAATCTGTCTTGACAATATTCATTGCAGAGAAGGCTCGTTCTACACTAGCAGTTGCAACAGGCAAAACTAAAGCCAACTTGATAAGAAGATACACCATGTGAAAAGTCGTGTGAAATCCCACTTTCACTATATTAGTCGCAAGTTCTCTAACATTTTCTAATTTAGAAAATATTGCATCTCCTCTCATTTCAGAAATCCGCATCTTTAGTTGTTCTTTGAGCTCCATTCGATCATCCACTGAAAAATCTTGCGGATATAGTTCTCCAAGTCGAACTAACTCTGAAGAACTATAATTGGAGAACAAATTCTTAGGATCAAGGCATGCTATATACATAAGCAATTCTGTGTTAGTCTCAGTGAAACGGTTCTCCATCTCTTGACTAATACGATCAACAACCTATTACATATAAAATAATGGGAACATGTTTGAGAAACAAATATAAATAAACTAATTATAATAAGTAATTTTGACTAATTACAAGTATAAATGGATAGATAGTTGATTACCTGGCAAAATATCTCAACTCGAAAATGGTGAAAGAATGTGTGTTTACGACGAAAACGACCCGGGACATTATCTTCCATATTCGGGATGCTAATATCATTTTTAGAACAAAAACTATTGACATCTCCGAATAGATCATCCCATCCGTTCTCTCTGAGATCTTGCAATTGTCTCTTGGTAGTAACAACCAAACTCATAGCATGTACAATATTTTGGTCTTTTTGTTGCAAAAATTGTGACAAACTACTTGTCAACCCCAATACTACCTTCATCAAGTGAGCAATGAATACAAACTCATAAGTTTCCATCTTATCAATCAAGCCAACAACGATGCCTTTACTTTTGGATTCATGTCCATCTTCGTATATATTCTGAAGGACTTCAAGCACTGAAGACCACATAGCTAGAAGACGGACAATTGTTTTATAGTGCGAACCCCAACGTGTGGCACCTGGTCGAGCTAAACTAGTTTCTTGATTCAAACCTCTTCCTCTCGAAATATCACCCTTTTCTAAACTCTCAACAATATTTTTATGTTGTGCTTCTTTTAGTTCATCCATTCTTTTGCAAGAAACACCAACTGTGTTTGTTATCAAAGTCACATATTCAAAAAAGTTGCACACAAATTGGTTTACTTGAGCAAAGCCACTACTACCAATTGAAGTTGATGAGCAAATGATTTTTCATTCAAAATAAGAGTTTTCAAACTATTTAGCTCACCCCGCATGTTTGATGCCCCATCATATCCTTGACCTCTTATTTGGGACATTGATAACTTATGTGAAAGAAAAAATTTATCAATTGCCCTTTTCAAAGAAAGAGCGGTTGTTTCTCTAACATGAACAACTCCAATAAACCGCTCTAAAACTTCACCCTTGTTGTTTACATAACGTAAAACAACGGACATTTGCTCTTTTATTGAACTATCCCGAGCCTCATCAATCAATAAAGCAAAGAACTTATCACCAATATTAGCAATAATAGTTTTCGTTGTTTCTGAAGCACAAGCTCTAACAATTTGTTTTTTAATACAAGGAGAATTAAGTTGATGGTTTATAGGTGCATTCTCGTTAACTACTTTGCCAACTTCATCACAACGCAAACTATACCAATGAAGTATTTCAAGAAAATTACCTCTATGTAACGAGGTGGACGACTCATCATGCCCGCGAAAAGCCAACCCGCGTTTTAGAAGGAGTCGAATGACATCTACACTTGCTGTCAAACGAGTGCGATAAGCGGCATTTAGTACTTGTGTTCCATCATATATTTTTCTAGTCACACTTTGTCTTTGATCTTTGAATGCAACATATGATGTCCGAGTATTGTTGTGTGCGCTTGCTTCACTTTCGATATGATCACCAAATTTCTCAGAAGCTTTCTTCCAAGTTCGAAATCCTTTTTTGGAAAATACCTCATCTCCGACTTTTTATCTCCAAAAAGATAACACCATAAGCAAAATGCGACATCTTTTGAAATGCTATATTTCAACCATTCCCATTTTTTGTACCATTCAACTTGAAACGCCCTCATTCCATCTTGTATTTTTATTTTCGAATAAACATGAGAAAGTGATTGACAAGGACCCATTTGCACATGTTTTCTTCTAACTTCATCTCGAATTCGCGGCTCATACTCGAAGTCCCGGATCACTAATAATATCACCCCCTCGCAAATAGGGTTAGTCTCCGATTCCATTCTAGCTCTTTTTCCACTTGATTTAACAATAAGCTCACTCGGTGTACTTGAAGACACAACACGTTGTTGTTGGGGAGTACTCGTTGTTGATGGGCTCTTAGTTCGTGAAAAATATTTTTCCATATTCCTATATCACAATCAATCAATCAATCAATCAATCAATATCCCAAAGTACATTCGATTCAACAAATATCCTACAATCGAAAATAACAAAAAAAAAAATCATATTTTCAAGATATATTCAAGACTCAAGTGACTCAATAAATATCAATTAGTATGCATAAATTGTGCTTTTGAAGATATTCTCAAATCCTAATTTCAATAAATACTCCTAAATTATAAATCTAAATTAATAAAAAATCATAATTAAAACCCTAAAATTTAAATAGAACCTTGTCTTCTTGAATCTTGAGCAAGATGAATACTCCAACAAATGACCAGGAAGCGGGATGCAAAATTGTGTGGTGTAATTTATCCTCTGATGGAACTGTTTCTCAGAGAGAAGTTGTTTGTTTCTCTCGCGCTCGCCCCTCTGCTGCTCTGTTTATGTTCTGCCCGTATGGTTCTGTTCTGCCCTCTGTTTTGTGTTTTTATATATTTTTTTTGGGTCCAAAACGACGTCGTTTAGGTTCAGTAAGGTTACTTACTGAAACGACGTCGTTTCATATAAGGAGAAAAAAAAGATAAAGAAAAGAAACATGAGGGGACCCTCCATCATCTCCCCCCCCCCCCCCCCTCGGCAATTCCCAGGACCAGAACCCTCATTCTCCTTCCTCGCTCGCCACTCCGGCAATTCCCCAAAACCCCCCGATCGGACCCTCACCGGACCCCCTTTCCTTGCAATTCCGGCAGGCCAGCAGGGTCCGTGGACACTCCCGGACCCCCTGGCTCCGCCCCTGTATAGAATGTTCTACACTACAATGATTAAAAGATTAACGTACTGAATTTGTATCCAAGTTCAATATTCTTGTACCAAATCACTACTTATAAATATCTAAATGTCATATACTTCACTGAATATCGTGATGTTAGGTAATTAAGTAACTGTTATCCAAATATAATGATCCGGTTTGGTAATTAGCGGTTAGCGGTTAGCAGTTTGCTGTAACGGATGGAAGTAGGCCCTGATCTTTTGAACTTATTTTTGATTTTCGATTTTGATTGATTCGATTGAGTCGATTCACTTGATTGATTCGATTCTTCTTCTTCTTATTATTATTATTAGTATAATAATAATAATAATCTTAATTATTATTGTTATTATTACTAATAGTAATATTTATGATTATCGTTGTTGTTGTTGTTGATTACTATTATTATTATTATTATTATTTATCATTATTATCAGTGTTATTATTATTATTCTTAATTATTATTATTGTTATTATTACTAATAATATTTACTATTATTAATAATATTTATTATTATCGTTGTTGATGTTGATTACTATTATTATTATTTACCATTATTATCAGTGTTATTATTATTATTGTTATTATCGTTATTGTTATTAATATCATTAATATTATTTTAATTCACCCTTATCAAATAGATCTCAACTTATCATTTATATTTTATTATATTATTATTATTTTTATTATTATTTTATTATATTTATTATTATTATTTACCCTTAATATATATTTCAGTTCAGTTCAGTTCAGGTCCATTCAGTTCAGTTCAATTCAGTTCAGATTCATTCAGTCCAAAAGAACAGAGCATTAGATGTTTTGACTAGCTGTTTGAATTAGCTGTTTTGACTAGCAGTTTGTATAAAAGTGTTTGATAAATAACGGTTATCGGTTAACTATTTCAATACGTAAAATGACTAATAAGGACATTAATACATATTACTATTTAAATTTAATAATTGTTAAATAGTAAATAAATAAAAATAAATAAATAACATTCATAATTATATATTCATGTGTTTCATAATATATCAAACATTTACCTGCAAAAAAGTATATATATATATATATATATATATATATATATGCATAATTTTTAATGCAAATTTAAAACTTAAAGATCAAAACGCGAGACAAAATAATGTTTTCACAACATTAGTTAGAATCCTCTAATTGAAGTTACTCCAAATAACTTTTTTAAAATTAGCGAATTCGAGTCAATCCGCTACTTAAATCCGCTAACCACCAAACAATTACATAATTCATCTAGTCAAACCTTTAAATGAGCTTAACACTCTAATTTCTCTCCAAACCTCTAACTCACAAACACCTCTAATATCTTAGATAATCAAACTATTACCTTCAAATATATAGAACTTTACCATCTCGATTTAACACCCAGGGCTCATACAAGGTGATACGGGGAATTTCTGCCTCTCCTCAACAAATATATATATATATATATATATATATATATATATATATATATATAAAGAAAGGTCCAACTATTCCACATTCTCCATACAAGGACCCCAGCTCAATACTTTTTCTAACTGAGACATTTCATTTCATAGTGGCCACTTTCTATGGTCACGGACTCACTATCACACACCAAAGGATAGATAGATCATTTCTAACCATTTGAATCTCACAAAGACAATCCCTAACCATTTAAATCTCAAAAAGACGATTGAGATACGAGAGGACGGAAAACAGAAACAAAATCGAGACCTCACCTCACGTTTCATCATGTCGAAAGACGGAAAAAGAATAAAAATCGAGACCTCACCTCCCGTTTCATCATGTCAAAGGATTGGAAAATAGAGTGTATGACACCAACATTAGAAAGCTCGTTACACCAATATTTGAATCCATCAAACGAGTGACCTTTGGCCTAGTGGGTGAGGCACATTCGTCGAACAATTAAAACAGTTGGAAAACTTTGCATATAACTGTTCAGTTCTCAAAAGACTCAACACTGCCCATAGATGTTCCTATCCCACGAATAAAATAGAATGTCTTCAGTAAATACGACCACAAACTTAATCGGTACTCTCTATAAACACCTCGTTCATCAACTGCACGAACTCGGCCGGTGCATTGTTTAGCCCGACAGGCATAGCTTCAAAAGTCATTATGAAAAGCTAAATTTCGGTGGGAACTTGCAACGATAAAAAGTTTTCAATATGGAGATAATTGGGGGATGACTCTACCGGCTAAGGATATCGGGAACTTGAAAGCCAGATGCACATCCCACGATCCATATCATGGGATAATTCCAATGCTGTTTTTTCCGATGACTATTCCAGCATAAACTTGGAAACCTCAGCATAAAAAGAAAAAATATTGCCCACAAAGCCAACAATACAAGCACAACATTAGTAAATAGGCCTCACAAACTGAAACAAGCTTTTAATTAATAAGGTTTTATTAATTATTATTATTATTATTTTTTTGGTGGGGGGGGGGGGGGTCAACTATGTGTATATAACCTTAATTGGAATTGGAATAATAATTAAGCACCACGAAGACCAATGGGTTAACATAACCGAAGTAATTACTGAAAACTGAAGTGGTAAACACAGAAGAAGTAATTTTCGTTTTTACTGTACAAGAACAAGCCTAGTCCCAGCTCCCATATCCCCATCGCCGTCCTCCCCAGCACCGCCGTCCTCCTCTTCGTCGTCCGACGCCGCCGCCCCTTTCGGCACCGTCACCACCAGATCGCCGCCGTCGTACGCCGCGTGGGCGAGCTCCGGCCGCGTTGAAGACGGGAGACGGAACCGCCACAAATCGAGCTCGAAATCGGTCCCCGATAAGTCAACGACGCCGTTTCCCTTCACTACGATCTTGGTGACCCCAGGGTAGATCTCGACGGCGTCGGCCCTAATCTCGCCGCCGATGTCGTCGGTGGCGGCGGTGAATCTGAGGGAGTTTGGGGTTTCTTCGATCGAGACGTCGGCGTCCGAGTGGAAGGGAAGCTCTAGAACCTTGGCGAAGATGTGCGGTAACCGCCTCAGCTTCTTTTGCCGGCAGCTGTTGGCCTGAGCTAGCACCGATGCGACGTCGTACCGCAGTGTGATGTTGCCGCGTTTCCTGGGCATCGGGTGAACCTTCATTTTGGGTGCAAAATATTGTTAAAAAAGGTTTCTTTTCCAGAATAAATAAATAAAAGTAAGAAAGAGTCTGAAACAGAGAGAAGAGCCTAAACCCAAAATAAAAAAGGAAGCAGAGATGGGATTTTCAGGAGGGGAAATAAAATAAAACAAGAAGAAAATGTAGGGAAATTAAAGGGGGTGGGGGTGGGGGTGGGGGGGGGGGTCCGTATAAACAAAATAATGGATTCCTGAAAGAGAAGCATTGGGGAGGGGGGGGGGGGGGGGGGGGGGGAAGGGAAGAGAAGATAAAGATAAAGAAATACAGCAGTATATCGGTAAATTTCTGTTCGGATTCTCTTAAAACAGATTGTCCTTTGTATTATGCAGGGATGTATTGGGATTAGGGCTGTTCTCGGTCCGGTTCGGGTATTGCTTTCCGATGCCTGACTTAGCATGCAGTATTATCGGTTCTTGCTTATCGGTTTGGTCCCAACTTCGATATCAGTATCCGACCGCTAACGCTTTGGTGAGTATCGGTCCCGGGTATTTCGGGCGGGTTCTCGGGTATCTTGCATCGTTAAAAGTCCTAATCACCAAAACCTCATAATCGAAACAAGAATGGAGAGTTTTTCTCAAATGTATGCTAAGGAAATTAAGAGATAAAGTCTTTCAAACTTATTTTTTCTACATGTACTAATACCTTACACAATATTTTGTACAATGTATGTTTACGAAAAATTACCGGGGTTTTTACCGGGTTAACGATTTCGGTTCTTATCGGTTTCGGTTCTAACTTCCGTACCAGTATCCGGACCGCTAACGTTTCGAGTGAGTATCGGTTCCGGGTATTATCGGACGGTTCTCGGGCGGTTCTCGAGTATACTTGGACCGCTAACACCCCTAATTGGGATGTAGTGAATAATTATATTAAATATACATTTAAATTATTTAAATATAAAAATAATTTCTAGTTTAAGAAAAATATTCTCCTTTTTTATTTATCTTCTTTTATTTTATAATACATTAGACAAGAAAAAAAGTTTGTATTATAAAATAGTTTTAAAAATTATAAATAAAATTTATATAAATTCTAAAATTTGGCAAATGAATATAAGAAACTACAAAAAAAAATCTATTAAAAATAAAAATAGTTGAAAATATACAAATAAATTCTTAAAAATACAAATAAAATCTAAAAAAATAATCAATTAACAAATTATAAAAAGATCAAAATAGAATAAATCTTAAAAGTGTTGTAAATATATCTATAAGATATAGATATACATAGTGTTGAGCAAGTTATTAAATCCTAAAACCTTAGCTTTATACCACTATAAATAGAGGCTTTTAGTCCTCATATAAGAAAAAGATGACAATCCATTTAACAATAGACAGTAATCACATTACAATAAAATGGCAGGCAAACGGGCAACAAGTTGCGCCGCAACCCCCTTTTGAATGGCAAAACCAATCCTACTAAAAATGAAGTTATGATTCTAGAGGGCCGAAAAATTACTTTGCACCACCCGTTGAACTCTGGACAAAACTTCGCTGCTCCAGGAGCTAAGAAACCAAATGTATCAAAGGCAAAGGGGATGAACACGTGTTGATTCTCCAAGCAAGCTTTCTCGTGTTTAGCCACTTTGCTCGATTCAGCTTTCAACGCAGCTTGTCCTGCAATAAACCCATTGTCCCTGAGCCCAACAAGAGGGGACACTACAGTAAGATCTACACAAGCATGTTTCGCCCCAGCCCACCCAAACACAAGTATATCAGCTGGCCGTAAAGTAGACCTCCCTTGAATACACTTAAATACAATTCTATATAATTCTACGTATCTTCAGTTTACTTCTCTATGAATTCTCTCTTATTTCTCCTTCTATTTAGTTTATAACACGTTATTAGCACGATACTCCAACAGTAGAATTTTTCTTCCTCTCTAAATTTTCGAAATTCACGATTTCCGCGCGTCAATTTTCTGCACTACGAGACCGTATGAAAATTGCGTTTTCTGCTTCGTTAACCGTCGGATCACCCTGAAATTTTGATAGCAACTTCCCAACATAAATATCTACATATATTCAATGGTGGAGATCGGATTTTGTGTAACATCGCTTACTGAAGCTGTCGCCGAACATAAGTAGATTTTTACGAGGAAGTTTGAAGATCCGACCATCCAACACTGAACTGCTGCACCGCCGCGCACGAGTCCTTTTTCGGCTAATTATCGAGCCCATTAGATCCTTTTCCGAGCGAAAATATGTTGCCCATGATAATGTGCATGCTATGGATGTAACACCCCGAGATATTCAGAGTAATTACAGCGCCGTAAACCCTTTAAGTAAGGATTTACAAGGCTAATTAAAAGAAATGTAAATAAAATCCAACCGTACAACTGAAGTTTGAAATACAGAACTGGTTCAACTGATCCAAAGAGTTAACTTATACAACCATATCGAAAATGACATTATTAAAACATGCGTACTCGAGTACTAAAGTGAACCAAGAAGACAAATCACAATAACAATAAACATCAACCACATCACTGAGCCATTTCATCGTCATGTCGGTACTGTGGTTGCCTCCCCGCTCCTCGGCTACCTGAACATCAAAACAATGTCCACCCCCGAAGGGGTTAGCAAAACAATGCTAGTACAAGTATCATAATACATAAATCATCAGTGCATCATAAAACATGCAAAACGGACTTCCGTCATCGGAATCCAACGATGTGAATCCTCACGATTCCATCAACACAATACAGGTAATCCAATGATCCGGCGCCCTTGGTATAGATCCCCATGATGATCCCATCGGACCAACGCATGGTGGAAAACCCGTCCAGCGATCCGGGCCTCAAGATAGATCCCCATGATGATCCCGTCGGACCAACGCATGGTGGACATTCGATCCAGCGCCCTCAGCATAGATCCTCATGATCCCCTCGGATCATTTATACCATAAACCAATCAATTATGCATACATATAGGCATTTCAATATGTTCATCAATACGAACAATTAACAACGAATACCACGAGAAATTAAAGAAATACATCTCATATTCGACTACATGAACAAAACCATAAGCATGATCAAAGTTCCAATATGAATCAAACTCAACAAATGATACTTGCCTCGAAAATGGCAAGAATGAAATACTCCAACAAATGACACGCGTCCGTATGCCACCGCCCCTCGATCGTCCCCTATGCAAGGCTCGGACCTAAGAAATAATAAAGAATTCCTCTCAAGTCGTACGAACGTCTAACAATTCGGTTTACGGCCGCAAGCTCTAAAAATGAATTCTGCCTGAACTACTTAACGCGCGCTACGTATTATACGTAACGTGCGCTAAGCCTGCCCGTTAACGTACGCAAATGACCAAGTCTAGCGTGCGCTAGCCGTAATCTTGTGATCCTCTCTCGACCGATCGCCTGCCTGATGACATAACGTACGTTACGTACCCAACGTAGCGTACGTTACTCATTCCCGATAGCGCACGTTAATATATACATCTTAGCGTGCGCTAACCGTGCATGGCAGTCACTACTGGTTAAAAACTTGAGCTAAAGGTGAAGAAAACTCATGAAATCCTCAGTGTTAATACATGTCAACTCCGTGCATATCATGCTCATACGGTTTATGAAAGATCTTCATGGATTAAATGACTACGAGGCACAAGGATACGTATCATCATGACTACACCATAATTCATCTTGTTCTTCAAGAAAATATTCTAAGTTCAGTTCATTCCAAGTCCCAAAACATAAGATTCCTTACGTAAAACATACGAACTAGGTAATCTCCATATACTGGTCATAATTGGTTTGAAGATACATGAATATGCTTAGGAGTCCATATACTAAAAAGGTTCAATGGTTTATACGATGAACAAGTGCTGAAATGTCCAAAATATCCTTCTAACACATGATGTTCGACTACTAACGAATTTAACTGACTAGATAATCATGATCAAAACGTCCTTCATACAAGTACTTAGTATTGGTGAAGAATCACCTACCTCAAAGTAGTGAAGAACAAGGAGGAATTCGAAGCAATCCAACGTCGAAGACTTGAACACCAATCCCCAATGATCTACAATCTTCAACACGAGCTAGGATGCTGATATGAAGTGTTTAGGATGAAGGGAGTAATACTCTAAGTATAAGGATTCGGATGTGGGAAGAGAAAAGACTGAAAATACGAAAAAGGATGCTGTCCTATTTATAGAAAATGGTTATTAGCGCGCGCTAGTCCATACTCGTAGCGTGCGCTAACGGCTTACTGACTTCACTGTACTCAGCACTTAGCGTACGCTATTCTCACATCAGTAGCATGCGCTAAGGCGTTGACTTGGCTTTTTCCCGAAAGCCGTCCAGGTTCATTCCGACATAATCCGACCAAGATCCCCGGCCTGATCTCACCTACCAACACGTCTCAATCATATTGACCACGTATAGCGTGCGCTAAGGTTCCTTCACAGCGTGCGCTATGGATCCAAGTTAGCGTACGCTACACTTAGACGATAGCGTGCGCTACATGCGCAGAATCACAATTTTAAATCACATTTATGAAATCATACGCTCAACAACACCGGATTATGAAATACGGAGAATAATACTCAGATCAAAGTGTTACAATTACAACATCACAAGTTCCAAGTACATATCAGAAATCTCGGGTATTACATCCTTCCTCCCTAAAAAGAAGTTTCGTCCCGAAACTTAAGATGAAAACAACTCTGGATATCTAGCCTTCATACTGTCCTCTGTTTCCCAAGTGGCCTCTTCAGCTCCATGTCGTGACCATTGTACTTTAATCAAGTGTATTGGTTTATTCCTCAATTGTTTGATCCGACTCTCAAGTATCTTGATTGGTCTCTCTTCGAAGGTGCCGTCATTAGCTATCTCGATCTCATCGAAATCAATGACGTGACTGGGGTCCGGTACATACTTCCGCAATTGGGATACGTGAAACACACTGTGAACGTGACTCAGCGATGGCGGTAAGGCCAACCTGTATGCTAAATCCCCAACTCTCTCGAGGACCTCAAATGGCCCGATATATCTCGGACTTAGCTTACCTTTTCTCCCAAAACGAAAAATCCCTCGTGTAGGAGACACCTTCAATAGTACATGGTCCCTAACGTCGAACTCTAGAGGGCGACGACGTACGTCTGCATAAGACTTCTGTCGACTCTGGACAGTCAACAGTCTTTCTCGAATCAAAGCTATCTTCTCTTGAGTCTGAACTATCAATTCCGGTTCTGTCCCGATCAAATCCGAAGAATCATACCAGCACAGGGGTGATCGGCATCTTCTCCCGTACAAAGCTTCAAATGGTGCCATCTTAATAGAAGCATGCCAACTATTATTGTAGATGAATTCAATCAACGGCAAATGAACTTCCCAATCAGTTGACCAATCCAAAGCACAAGCTCTAAGCATGTCTTCTACTGTTTGTATAGTCCTTTCGGACTGACCGTCT
Source organism: Orobanche coerulescens (assembly GCA_033398695.1). Lineage (NCBI taxonomy): Eukaryota > Viridiplantae > Streptophyta > Magnoliopsida > Lamiales > Orobanchaceae > Orobanche > Orobanche coerulescens. The sequence goes on from CM065801.1 coordinate 11,570,714, forward strand.
GTCTGAGGATGATAAGCCGTGCTAAAGTTTAGCTCGGTCCCCAAAGCCCTATGAACTGCCTTCCAAAAGTGTGACACGAAACGACCATCTCGATCTGAAATAATGGTCTTCGGTGTCCCATGTAATCTGACTATCTCTGCAATAAATACTCGCGCCAATCTCTCGGGTCCCCAAGTATCTTTAATTCCTAGGAAATGAGCCGACTTGGTTAGTCGATCAACTATAACCCAAATCATGTTCATTCTCGTTTTGGTCCTTGGCATATTGGTGATGAAATCCATCGAGATATCCTCCCACTTCCACTCAGGGATCGGAAGCGGCTTTAACATTCCGGCAGGTCGCTGATGTTCAATCTTGACCTGCTGACAAGTCAAACACTTCGAAACGTATTCTGCTACATCCTTCTTCATATTCCCCCACCAGAAGTTTTGTTTTAGATCCTGATACATCTTACTGCTGCCCGGGTGAATAGAATAAGGTGCGCTATGAGCTTCCTTCAGAATTGTCCGTCTCAAATCATCATCATCGGGAACGCAAAGTCGATTCTGAAATCTCAGAACTCCATCATCTTGTATCACGAATCCTGGGGCCTTTCCTTTCTTTACTTCGTCACATAACCAAAGGATCAGAGAATCGTTCAACTGCTTAGATTTGATCTCCTCGACTAGTGATGAAGTCAGTTCCATCACATATAGTCGCCCTTGGATTCCTGGTGCCCATACTTCAATCACTTCGCGGATCAGTTCCCGTTGAATGCTGGTTTGGGATGTAAGTGCTTCCAACACTCGAAGAGAAACAAGTTTACGGCTCAATGCATCGGCTACTACGTTTGCTTTACCCGGATGATAGAGAATCTCCAAGTCGTAATCCTTGATCAATTCCAGCCACCTTCTCTGCCTCATGTTTAATTCTTTCTGGCTGAAAATGTACTTGAGGCTCTTATGATCTGTAAAGATCTGACAATGAGTGCCGTACAAATAATGTCTCCAAATTTTCAATGCAAAGACTACAGCTGCTAGCTCCAGATCATGAGTCGGGTAATTAACCTCGTACGGTTTCAACTGTCGAGAAGCATAGGCAATCACATTATCCTTCTGCATCAACACACATCCCAGACCTTGATTTGAAGCGTCGCTGTATACCATGAATCCATCAGTTCCATTTGGTAATGCTAATATAGGTGCTGTCGTCAGTCTCTTCTTAAGTTCATCAAAACCAGCCTGGCATTTCTCATCCCACGTGAACTTTTGAGTTTTCTGTAACAGCTGAGTGAGCGGACGAGCAATTTTGGAAAATCCCTCTACAAAACGGCGATAATATCCAGCAAGTCCTAAGAAGCTTCGGACTTTTTTCACGTTGCTAGGAGCTTCCCATTCCAAGATTGCTTCGACTTTCTTCGGGTCCACCTGAACTCCGTCAGCTGATATCACATGCCCAAGGAAAGTTACTTCTCTAAGCCAGAACTCGCATTTGGAAAGCTTTGCATACAGCTGCTCCTTTCTCAAGGTGCTCAAAACCACACGCAATTGCTCGGCGTGCTCCTCTGTGTCTTTCGAATATATCAAGATGTCATCAATGAAGACGACCACAAATTTATCCAAGTATTCTAAGAATATCCGATTCATCAATTGCATGAATACCGCAGGAGCATTGGTAAGTCCAAATGGCATCACTACAAATTCATAATGCCCGTACCGGGACCTGAAAGCAGACTTCGGTATATCCGATTCCTTAATTCTTAACTGATGGTATCCTGATCGCAAGTCAATCTTTGAGAATACCCTTGCCCCTTGCAGTTGATCAAACAAGTCGTCGATCCGAGGTATAGGATACTTATTCTTGATTGTCACTTTGTTGAGCTCCCTGTAATCAATACACAGTCGGAGGGATCCGTCTTTCTTCCGGACAAAGAAAACGGGCGCTCCCCAAGGAGAAACGCTAGGTTGAATATACCCCTTCTGTAATAGTTCCTCCAGTTGCTTCTTTAGCTCATACATCTCGATTGGCGCCATGCGGTATGGTGCTCTGGAAATAGGAGCGGCTCCAGGCTCTAATACGATAGTGAATTCCACCTCTCTCTGCGGAGGTAACCCAGGTAGTTTGTCAGGAAATACATCGAAGAATTCATTCACAACATGAATAGATGAGAGCTCTACTCCTTCCTCTTTCCTCATGGCATAGCACCAAAGTCCATGACATCCCTGCTTCAGTAATTTCACGGCTTTCATTGCTTTGATCAATTTTCCCGAGCTTCCCGGTCTCCATCCTCTGAATAAGTGTTCACATCCGTTGTCAGCAATGATAGAAATGACTCTCTTTCGGTAATTCAGAATAGCTCCATAACGGTTGAGCCAATCGTCTCCGAGAATTAAGTCGTCACCATGTATGTCAACTACAATAAGATTTGATGGCCAATCTCTCCCCCTATAGACACTGGAAAATCTCTAGCTTCTAGGGTTCCCACAATTTTCTCTCCGCTTGGTAATCCCACAACATAAGGTTCACAATCATACAAGCACGAGATTTTTAAACGATTAACACCGTTCAAAGATATAAAAGAATGCGTAGCTCCTGAATCGAATAAGACACTAACTGGTTGCAAAAGGATCTGAATCGTACCTGATGCAATAGCCGTGTTCTAATCGTCTGACTTCTTCATCTCGTAAATACGTGGAGGGACGGATCCAGCGCTAGATGCTTCTATTTTCCCAACATTCTGCTGCTGGAACCCACTTTGCTGCGTCTGGTTTACACTAGTGTCCTTCGGAACCGGTACAGGAGTGCGAGTGCCAAAAGATCGAGTCGCATTCCCACAAAATGTTGCGCGATGCCCTTCCTGTCCACACTCAAAACAGGTCACAGCAGGCGAGAAACAGTCACGTCGAACATGCCCCGCTTTGCCACAGTTATAACATTTCTTCCCTACGTCTGAAACGGTTTGTGCTGCCCGGAACTTCTTTCCACCTCGAGAAGGATGCGGAGGCCTCCTGGATGAATGAAAAGAGGACTGGCCCCTGCGAGGCCCACTACTCTTATTCTCCGTGAAGTTGCCAGCCACTTTCTGCTGCTTTGCTTCCGTTGATTTCTCTACTGCCGCCTCTTTCATATCATAGGCCAGTGCCTTGTCCTGATACTGTCGCAAGGTGGTACATTCAAATCCGGACATATATTGCTGGATTTCTGGCTTCATTCGCATGTCGAAATGAAAAATCCTCTCCGCCTCGGTCCTGACCAAGTGGCGCACATAAGTCAGCTGATGATTAAAGGTCTTAATCACGTCTGTCACAGATGCTTCTGAATTTTGTGGTGAGAAAAACTCCCGGACTCGGGCCTCTCTAACTGGGCGAGGACAATACTGCGCTTCCATCATTAATTTAAACTCCGTCCAGTCGACATCATGCTCCTCAGGTCGAATGGCCTCCCACCAGTCGAAAGCCTCCCCCGTCAGAAGATACTGGGCGACCGGAACCTTTCTATCGTTGGGACAGTTAATCCCCGCAAAAATCTTCTCTAACTCCTTCAGCCAGTGATCCCAAGAAAGCGTCTCAGCAGAACCGTCAAATTTCGGAGGATTCAATTTGATCACCTCGGTAAGCCATTTATCTCCCCGATTTTCCACGTTATGTTGCTGTCCCATCGCCGTCTGCATGCGATCCACAACTTGAGCAAACTGGTTTATCTGAGCAACCACCTGCTGAAGTACTCCAGGCACGTTAGGATCTGCATTATTATTTGCTGATCCCTGTTGTCCCCCGGAATGGGAATCCGTTCGGCTAGCGGTTATTTCTGGGGTAGACACCGAATCTTCTTGTCTCGCATTTCCACGTCCGCGTCCACGACCGCGTCCGCTTGCACGACCTCCTCTCAACATACTGTAAACACAAACACTCAATATCCAGTGCAAACTTTCTAAAAGAAAGTCCATCAATGTTCACAAAACATGAATTAAGTAAAACGGTAGTATTTGAGATTAGGAAACTTACAACCACGGTCTACACGACGATGCTGGCTCAGCAACGATGATACAAACGACCAATAATCAAATAATGTAAACAGACCCAACTAACCCGACTGCCAAGATATCCATGAATCTTAGTTCCGATACTATATTCTGTAACACCCCGAGATATTCAGAGTAATTACAGCGCCGTAAACCCTTTAAGTAAGGATTTACAAGGCTAATTAAAAGAAATGTAAATAAAATCCAACCGTACAACTGAAGTTTGAAATACAGAACTGGTTCAACTGATCCAAAGAGTTAACTTATACAACCATATCGAAAATGACATTATTAAAACATGCGTACTCGAGTACTAAAGTGAACCAAGAAGACAAATCACAATAACAATAAACATCAACCACATCACTGAGCCATTTCATCGTCATGTCGGTACTGTGGTTGCCTCCCCGCTCCTCGGCTACCTGAACATCAAAACAATGTCCACCCCCGAAGGGGTTAGCAAAACAATGCTAGTTAAGTATCATAATACATAAATCATCAGTGCATCATAAAACATGCAAAACGGACTTCTGTCATCGGAATCCAACGGTGTGAATCCTCACGATTCCATCAACACAATACAGGGTAATCCAGCGATCCAGCGCCCTTGGTATAGATCCCCATGATGATCCCGTCGGACCAACGCATGGTGGAAAACCCGTCCAGCGATCCAGCGCCCTCAGCATAGATCCCCATGATGATCCCGTCGGACCAACGCATGGTGGACATTCGATCCAGCGCCCTCAACATAGATCCTCATGATCCCCTCGGATCATTTATACCATAAACCAATCAATTATGCATACATATATGCATTTCAATATGTTTATCAATACAAACAATTAACAACGAATACCACGAGAAATTAAAGAAATACATCTCATATTCGACTACATGAACAAAACCATAAGCATGATCAAAGTTCCAATATGAATCAAACTCAACAAATGATACTTGCCTCGAAAATGGCAAGAATGAAATACTCCAACAAATGACACGCGTCCGTATGCCACCGCCCCTCGATCGTCCCCTATGCAAGGCTCGGACCTAAGAAATAATAAAGAATTCCTCTCAAGTCGTACGAACGTCTAACAATTCGGTTTACGGCCGCAAGCTCTAAAAATGAATTCTGCCTGAACTACTTAACGCGCGCTACGTATTATACGTAACGTGCGCTAAGCCTGCCCGTTAACGTACGCAAATGACCAAGTCTAGCGTGCGCTAGCTGTGTACTGACAGTCCTCTCTGACAGCCGACTGCCCTGCCTGATGACATAACGTACGTTACGTACCCAACGTAGCGTACGTTACTCATTCCCGATAGCGCACGTTAATATATACATCTTAGCGTGCGCTAACCGTGCATGGCAGTCACTACTGGTTAAAAACTTGAGCTAAAGGTGAAGAAAACTCATGAAATCCTCAGTGTTAATACATGCCAACTCCGTGCATATCATGCTCATACGGTTTATGAAAGATCTTCATGGATTAAATGACTACGAGGCACAAGGATACGTATCATCATGACTACACCATAATTCATCTTGTTCTTCAATAAAATATTCTAAGTTCAGTTCATTCCAAGTCCCAAAACATAAGATTCCTTTCGTAAAACATACGAACTAGGTAATCTCCATATACTGGTCATAATTGGTTTGAAGATACATGAATATGCTTAGGAGTCCATATACTAAAAAGGTTCAATGGTTTATACGATGAACAAGTGCTGAAACGTCCAAAATATCCTTCTAACACATGATGTTCGACTACTAACGAATTTAACTGACTAGATAATCATGATCAAAACATCCTTCATACTAGTACTTAGTATTGGTGAAGAATCACCTACCTCAAAGTAGTGAAGAACAGGGAGGAATTCGAAGCAATCCAACGTCGAAGACTTGAACACCAATCCCCAATGACCTACAATCTTCAACACGAGCTAGGATGCTGATATGAAGTGTTTAGGATGAAGGGAGTAATACTCTAAGTATAAGGATTCGGATGTGGGAAGAGAAAAGACTGAAAATACCAAAAAGGATGCTGTCCTATTTATAGAAAATGGTTATTAGCGCGCGCTAGTCCATACTCGTAGCGTGCGCTAACGCCATCGACTTCATCAGTACTCGACTTAGCGTACGCTATTCTCACATCAGTAGCATGCGCTAAGGCGTTGACTTGGCTTTTTCCCGAAAGCCGTCCAGGTTCATTCCGACATAATCCGACCGAGATCCCCGGCCTGATCTCACCTACCAACACGTCTCAATCATATTGACCACGTATAGCGTGCGCTAAGGTTCCTTCACAGCGTGCGCTATGGATCCAAGTTAGCGTACGCTACACTTAGACGATAGCGTGCGCTACATGCGCAGAATCACAATTTTAAATCACATTTATGAAATCATACGCTCAACAACACCGGATTATGAAATACGGAGAATAATACTCAGATCAAAGTGCAACAATTACAACATCACAAGTTCCAAGTACATATCAGAAATCTCGGGTATTACAATGGAGAGAAGCCATATTTAGTATCCCGTTCAAGGATCAAAGATCTGAAATTATTTATGGAGTAGGTAAGCATACCAAAACATTTAATTTTATATATATTGAAATTGATTCGTAGCATATTTTAATTTGTGAATATGCTTTGATTCGTGAATTATGAAAAATATATTTTATTGCAAGATGTATTTCATATATCATGTTGTATTGATGTAATAATCGTATTTGTTATGATTTATGATATAATATTTATGATTATATATCGTTGCTCTCAAAGTAGCACGATTGATATATGGTTATGATTTATGATAATCATAAACATTACATATCGTTGCTCCCGAAGTAACACAATTGATATTCCTTAGGAATATAACATGCTCTTAAGAGCAAATTAAGTGTATAAAAAATATATTGATATTTATCCATGATCTTTTGTGCAAAATGGCACAAACGAATAGATAAGAGTGAAAATTGAGTTCACTATCTCATAGTTCTCATGAGAACTATATTATTATCATCTTGATATGATAAACGTAGTTTCAAGTTGAAACTCTCAAATAATCTTAAGAATTGTTTCACATAGTTGCTCCCAAATGAGCAATTGATATTCTTGATAAATATTAATATTAAATATTATTGTTTATCGTTGCTCACGAGTAGCACACTTAATGTTTGTGAATCATATATTAAATGTTCTTTATAAGTTTGAAAATATTGTTGCTCCTGATGTAGCACAATTTGATATTCTTGATGGATATTACATGCTCTGGAAAGAGCGATTCATATTTTGAATAGTATATGAAATATTGTCGAAAGTTATCGACCATTCACGCAGATGAACTTAAAGTTCAAGAAATATTACTGCTAAACGAGTGATTTTTCTTTCATATACCTGTTGTATATGCACTACAAGAGAATTAGAGTTCTTTGTGAACTAAAAGAATTAAGTGATGATCATTTACGCCGAAGCAAGGGAGACTTGTTGGTGATAAAGATCCAAACCCGCGGAATACAAATAAATGGATCACATAACTCAGAGAATCGTCCTGAAGAGGAGAATCTCAATACCCTTGTATGTCCACGAATGATTATAATACTGGGATTGTGGAACCATCAAATTACTGCTTGATTTAAATTGCCATCAATTCTGTAAACACATAAGAAAAATGCAAAAGAAAATATCATGAATGTCGACAATATTTTCTTACCTCAAGAATTGCTTGATTAATATTATCAATAATCTGGATCCAAAACCAGTGCCAGAAGCACTAGGTAAATAGAAAAAAACAATTTAGGTAGAGCTTCTTGCATTACTCTGTAATACACATGTCAAATGTGTTGTCCCTATTGGATGCACGACGAATATTTGTATTAAGAGAAATGAAATGGTGAGATACAATGCAAGATTAATAGCTCAAAGGTTTATGATAAACCTTAAATTAATATATTCTTCTGTTATGGCATTACGTTAAAACTTATAATGAAGATAAATAGATTCACAACAATTGTGAATATATCCTCAAGTAAGGATATGTGATAATGACATATGTAGGGATGGGAAATTAATCCGACCCGATGGATACCCGATCCGAAACCCGATTTTTTGGATTTACCGAACCCGATTTTTTGGATTTGGATATGAATATGGATTTAAATTTTAAACCCGAAATATTTTGGATATGGATATGGATTTTATGTATACCGATCCGAAACCTAACCCAAAACTCGAAACCCGATCCAAACTCGATCCGAACCCGAAACCCGAAAATAATCCAGAATTTATTAAATATATTTTTTATTTTATATATTGTAATGTATATTATACATTATCATATATACTTTATACTATGTATTACTATTATTTATTGGATAATGAAATATTAATAATAAAGTAAATATATAAGACTCATTAGTCATTAGGGATTTAGGGTTATTGTCTTAAGTCATTGTCAGCCGCCCGCAATCCCAACCCGCAAGATGGCAAGAGTGAAGAAGTGAATTCTTTAGTAAGCACTCAAGTGCACCGGAGGCGGAGTGTCACCTTCGTGGTCTTGGAGTTCATCTCCAGAAAAACGTGAAGTCTGAAGAGTGAAGACGGACTGACGGAGTGCAACTTAGAGAGGCGAGCGATAGTTGACGAGTGACGACCGACGGAGGTTCATTCTTCAATTAGGTAATCGTTAATTAGTGAATCTATGATTCGTATTTTATCTTTGATTGTGGGCGTTTGTGGACTCCGTATGTAAAACCTTATGTGTTTAATCGGTGTAGCAGGAGTACATGAGTCCTTTGAAATCATTTAGAAAAACTGTTGTGCTCTTATGTGTTTAATCAGTTACATTATCTCTAGGAGTCCTATTGGCGGATCTCAAGTTCCAGAGCATGACAGCTCTATGCAAATCTTTGTTTGGGGGTGTTTGCAAACACTGTAAACAAAACATCTTTTCTTTGGGAGAGATCTGGATCTATGTTTCCTTAATTAGTAAAAATAGTAATATTGTTAGTATTTTGATAAATTTGCTTCAGTTTAATATAAAACCCATTTTTGTTGAATGATTTGAATCTATGTTGAATTTTATACCCATCTTGCTTTTCCAGTTGATAATTGAAATACACGAACCGTATGTTTATATTTTTGTTATGTATATGCATCCATGTCAACTTCACAGTCAGCCCCTAATTCTCAGCCCATTCCGGATGTAAACTCTCAACCGTCATCAACACCGGAGCTACAATCAGCCCCTATTGTTACTGGCACTAACAGTAATTCGAGCCCTGAACCTCATGTGATTGAAATCAGTAATGATGATGCTACGGCAGAAGAACCAGTTGGTAAAAAATTAAAGAGTAAAGCTTGGTTGCACTTTGATAAGAAGAAAATTGATGGTGTTATGAAAGCCGTGTGCAAATATTGGAAGGCCAAACTTAGAGGTGATTCAGGTTGCGGGACTTCTCATTTACTCAGTCACTTCAGAACGAACATCATAACAAGGGTCAAAATAGTATAAGGCAGAAACTTTTGGCGAGCAACTTCAACAAAGAACATCCGGAGTTAGCCTCGTATAGTTTTAGTCACGACGAAGCTAGGAAAGAACTTGCGAAGATGATTCTCATGCATGAATATCCTATTTCTATTGTGTAACATGTTGGATTCAGGAGGTATTCATCATATCTTCAACCATTGTTCGAGGTGCCTTGTAGAAAAACGATAAAAAATGAGATATTTCGAATTTATGAATTTGAGAGGGCGAAGACAATTAGTTTATTGGATAGTAACATAAGTCGGGTGGCCATTACTAGTGATATGTGGACCGCAAGCAATCAAAAGAAGAGATACATGGCAATCACAACACATTATATTGATGATTCTTGGCATCTAAAAAGCATCATTATGAGGTATATTTACATATTACAGTTATGGTTAGTATTTAAGTTCGATGTTAGTTTATAATGATTCTTATTAGTACTTGTTTTATTTGTTTTAGGTTTATCTATGTTCCTTGTCCACACACTAAAGACGTCCTATGTGATCAATTATTTGAATGTTTGATGGATTGGAATTTGGATAGAAAAATATCTTGTCTCACACTTGATAATTGTTCGACTAATGATGCCATGGTTCAGCTTTTGTTGGAGAAGTTGGATAGTTCTAAACTTATTGCAGGTGGTTGCTTATTCCATATGCGTTGTGCTTCTCATATTCTCAATTTGATTGTTAAAGACGGATTGGATGCGATGAAAGTTGGACTCGAAAAAAATTCGAGATTCCGTTGCTTATTGGACGGCAACCCCTAAGAGGGAAGAAAAATTTGAAGAAACAGCCCGACAGCTACGTAACACAAATACAAAAAAAATGGGGCTGGATTGTGCAACTAGGTGGAATTCAACTTATTTTATGCTTGAAACAGCTTTTTTGTATAAGGATGTGTTTGGTCATTGGCTCAAAAATATTCTCATCAATACAAATGTCATCCTTCAAAAGAAGAATGGGAGTTTGCTGAAGATGTTTGTAGTAGATTAAAATTCTTTTTCAAGGCTACTGAGGTATTTTCCGGAACAAAGTATCCCACTGCTAATTGTTGTTTTATTATTATATGTGAGATTCGACTAGCAATCACGGAATGGCATAAAAGTTCAAACATTATGATTCAGACAATGGCAGAACAAATGTTGATAAAATTTGATAAATATTTGGAAGTAATGCATGGTGTTGTAGGAGTTGCTGCGGTGTTGGATCCTAGGTACAAGATGGACGTATTGGAATTCTATTTTGAGAAGATCTTCGGAGAAAGTGCATCGACTAAAGTTGACCACGTTCGGGTTCTTTGTTATTCTTTGCTTAAAGAGTACCATCAAAAGAGTGTCGTAGATAGTGAGTGCAATAGTGATTCATGTGCTACAGGCTCTAGTTATATTTCTAATTCCCAAAGTGCATCACAATATGATTTATTTATTAGTACTAAAAAGCGTAAAAGGGGGGACTCCATAAAAGATGAGTTGGAGCTTTATTTGGATGAGGAGGTCGTGCAAAAAAGTGATGTATTATTTGGTGGAAGGTAAATGAGCTTAAATATCCTACATTGCAACTTATGGCTCGGGATTTGTTAGCTGTTCCGGCATCATCAGTTGCATCCGAGTCTGCATTTAGCACCGGTGGCAGGTTGGTAAGTCCGCATCGCAATAGGCTTAATCCTGAAACAATAGAAGCTTTAATGTGCGCTCAAAATTGGTTATGGGATGCCGAAATGCAAGGTAATCACATGTTTTTATATGATTTAATGCTTTAATGAAGCTTTACTGATTTAATGCTTAACTTGTCAAAATTTCAGGTCGTCTACTGGATATGCAACTATATACAAAGATTTGGAATTGGAAGATTCATGTATTACATGCGAGGTAATTAAAACTGTTCAAATTAGTAAAGTTTAGGGGCTCTTTACTTGCGGAAAAAATTTCCACTTTTCTGTCTTCTAGTTTTCAATTTTTTTTTCAATTTTTAAAAAAACTTGGTCCTGCTTTATTGATATGTTTATCTATGTGAAATACAAAATCTGGAAAAATATTGATGAAATGCATATATCCAGTAGGGATCGAAGAGTGATCAGTGTGTTGTTTACCCGTGCTTTTACTTTTCTAGATTTAGAAACCCTTCAAAGTTGTTTTCTATATTTTTCTAAGTTGCAGTTATAATTTGGAAAACCATGTTTTCCAATTTTCTTTTACTCAACTTGAACATATTTTCATTTTTTGTGTTTTCCATTGGCGATAAGTAAACAAATAGCTGGTACCTGAGGAGGGACCTAAGAAAAGGATATAACATGAAAAAATATAGTTATATATTTTCAGAGTTGGTACTTATAGTTATTTCCAGGAAAAACTGTGTTAAAAACAAACACATATAAGTATAAGGAAAAGTGAGGAGGGATGTAAACTGGGCTGGATTGTGCAAACAGGAAAAATATGCATTTATAACTATATAGTTATAAACTCTGATAATAGGAAAAACTCTGAAAACAAATAGCTGTAACAAGAAAAATAAATAACTGGTACTTATAGTAAAAAATATGAGGAAAAACTATTTTTTAACTATTAGTTAAAAACAAATAGTTGTAAACACATGAGGAGGGGTGTTTTCCATCGCCATCGCCATAACAGGAAAAACAAATAGCTGGTACTTATAGTTATTTCCTGCTATAAGTACCGTGTTAAAAATATGTACCTAAGAAAACACATGAAATCCTTCCTCCTCACTGACCCTTGGTACCTGAATTCCTCGTGCCCCTGATGTTTTAATGTTTCTAATTTGCTTTTTTTTTTGTTGGTATGTCTTAGGCATGAAAGAAGCAGGTTTTTTTGGCTATTTTAATCTCTGTCGTGCAAGGAAAAGGAATCAAGGATCCCTGTTGCACTGCTGCCGATCTGAATTTTCTTGTAGCTTATTTTGTTGTTCTTGGGTGTAAACTGTACCGAATTTTATTGTAAAATAAATTTTGCTGAACTATGCTTGTAAACCTGAGATGTTGGATTGAATATGTTGTATTTTATGAGTTCTGCTTCAGCAAACTGGATAATTGATGTTAATAACTGGATTTCATTTTCGGGTTTCGGATAATATTCAAATCCAGTCCAAAAATTTCGGGTTTCGGGTATATCCGAATCCAATCCGAAATCCGTTGGATCGGATTTGGATATTAATTTTCGGGTATCTTTCGGGTTCGGGTAAGGCATAAATTTTTTGGTTTGGATATGGATATTGCCATATCCGAGCCTATCCGACCCGATTCCCATCCCTAGACATATGTACGTCATTAAAAAGAGTCTTTGAATGACTTTTATTTATATTGGTGAAAAAGTCAACTCGTGCATAAATGTTAGGCCTGGGACTTTTCGGTTCCACAGAGAAAAATACAAGAACCGGAACCGAACCGCATAGTTTTTTTGCGGTTTGGTTTTGCCAGTTTTTTTTGTCCGAACCGCATAGGAACCGAACCGAACCGGAACCGATTTTGTATGGTTCGGACGAAATATATTATATTATATTAATATTTTATTTTATTAAGAATATATTATATTATATTATATTATATTAATTATGTTTAATAAGAATATATTATATTATATTATATTCAGAGGGTTGATTTCCCGGTTCGGACGGTTCCTTGCGGTTCAGATCGGTTCCTTTTTAAAACGGACAGGAACCGCGAACCGAACCGAATACTAACAGTACGAACCAAACCGGAAAAAAAATGTTGCTAGGAACCGAACCGTCGGTTCCGATGCGGTTCGGATCGGTTCCGCGGTTCCCGGTTTCAAAAGTCCTAGCCCTAATAAATGCAGAGTTTAAAATGAAATACTTCAGTGAACTTAAGTAAATCTCGACTTAAAAGATTGAGTACCGCCCTGATGGAGCGTATTATTATTACACCAATTGGTTGTAGATGGATTTGTTTTGAATAAACTACATCCCGTTAGACCCAATAATTGTCTCTTCACATAATGTGAATATAGACTAAGCATAAAAAGATAACGATTAAATTTAAGGACCCGGAGTTCCTTATTTGAGTGTTATTATGCTCTATCAGGTCTGATATTACATTCAAAGTTAACTTACTAGCAAGAAATAATGTTCTCCTGGATGAAGACATTGAAATGATATTGAGCATATCATACATTATCTTAAAGGATAATAATTAGTCTATTCAAAATAAATTGAGATTGACTTTGGTGGTCACTGGAGTATTGATTGTCTCACCCGTTACATAAAATCGAAAACTGGTATTGTGATATGCGATATACCATAGATTATTCTCCATGAGAATAGTATAAATTGTGTTGCATAAACGAGTTCCCGAAGAACTACGACACAAAATTGTGCTAGTGTTAAATTTGCATATTTATTCACTATTTCTCCTCATAATTTATACATGGAATATAGAATTATAGTATTAAATGATTTGAAGATGGTTAGCTTCAGGGGAGTAAGAATGATTGTACTTTTTTTCTTACTAAGTTTTTTAACGATCGATTTTTCTTAGTGAAGGTTTTTTTACGAGACAACTAATGCAACACATATTTATAAGTGTATATCATGCACTCTTTTCCTCTATCAAATTTTTTCCCATGTGGTTTTTTCGGAGAGGTTTTTAACGAGGCATGAACATCTCAAAAATGAAGAATAACAATATTCAGAAAGTTGGTACACAAGATCGGTGTGCGTCGACTCGGAGATCTACAATGATAGAATTGTAATACCATTGTACTCTTTTTCCTTCGACCAAGTTTTGTCCCACTGACTTCCTGGCAAGATCTTAATGAGGCAACATAGTTTTAGGGATGCTGTAATATCCGGAATTTCTACTACCGTTGTTTGATATTATTTTATCTGAGTTATATTGTACAGCGTGGAATCTGTATAGTAGGGATAAAATAAATAAAGGACTGAGATGTCAGTATTGGTATAATTGTCGTACTTGGTCGACAATTGGATGTAAGAAGTATATGTATTCAGTATGCCGTATGTTCGTATTCTGTATGTTGAGACGTTGGACAAGAATAGCTGAAAATGGCTAAGTGTAACATTATTAGCGCACGCTAATAATCATGAGTAGCGCACGCTATCGTGCAGGTTTAGCGCACGCTACGGATATAAGATAACGCACGCTAATGCAGTCAGATCGGAAGGAATCTGTGTGTGGACCAAGCCACTTTCGACGCACGTTCTGATAAGTCAACGGATGTTGTAATGTAGTGATAGCGCACGCTAATGCATGTTGATTAGCGCACGCTAACTGTATATCGGACAAAAAGGAATCTTATCCTCGTCAGCACTTTTGGCGTGTGGACCTATCTTCGGAAGCATACAGACAAACGAGTCAACTATGAGTAGCGCACGCTAAGGTAGGACACTTGCGTACGCTAAATAAAGGCATTTACGTACGCTATTGCATGGGCATTGCGTACGTAAATCACTTCATGTAGTAAGACAGTTGCCTCTGGACTTCGATAGCGCACGCTAACAAAGACAGTTAGTGCACGCTAAGTGTGTAACGTACGTTAACTGAAGATGTTAGCGTACGTTAGTAATGTACAGTATATATATAAGTGCAGTTGGCCATTATTCGTTATTTCCGTCCATTTCTTCATGTGAACTGATAGAGAGAGGTCTTAGAGAGAAGTTGAGGTTCCAAACACTTGAGTTAATCATTCCTAACAACATTTGAAGCTTGGAAGTGATTGAAAACGGATTCAACCTTGGGATTCAATCCATTCCTTCAAAGAGGTGATTACTCTCCACTTTGGGATTTCATTTTGGATTGTATATAATGTTCTTGAGTTGATGATCGTCATGTTTATGAGTTGATGAGTATGGTTATGAGATGGATTACTGAGTTACGTTGATAATATGGTTGATATGCGGATATTGATATGATTCGTGTGGTTTTGAACGGTGTTGTTTTTCTTCAAGAGATATGTTGGTTAATATCTCCCTTCATTTCGGGTTTTTAATGTTGTTGTTATTGTTTACTTCGTATGATGATGAACATGCAAGTGATTATGATTCTTGGTGTATATGATATGATTAAGAAGACTATATGTTGAAATGTTAGTGGAAATAAGATTTGGACACTTGTTTGGAAAGTAATGTGTATAAGGTTCGACTTTGGAAAATCACCACTGATTCTTGAAAACTCCAAAAATTCTGAAACATAACAGTATAATAGAGCATCTAGTTAGCTTTCTAATGGTTCAAACGGTGAGTTAATCGGAGTCCGGATGAGTGAGTTATGCTCAAAATGGCAAAAACTATACTCGTATTGCAGGAACAGGTAGCGCACGCTATTGATGAAGTTAGCGTACGCTAACATGCCTGGGCGTATAAAAACGTAAAGCAGTCGGGAATTTCATTTCCCAACCCATCCTACACGATCCCCTTTCGTCCCAAATCACCCAAACTCGGTTTTTAACCCCTAAACCTTAGATTTTGAGTTGGTTTATCAAGTGATAACGTCTAGGAAAGCTTGGAAAAAGGATTATAACATCATTCTTGATTCTTTCGCCGGATTGAAGGTAATTGGCTTGAACTTTAATATTTTTGGGATGTTTGAGATTCTTGATATATTTGGGTTGTTTAGTTCGTATCGATGGCTAGAATCATATAATGTTGAAGGATATATATGTTTGTGATTGTGTTCTTCGTGTTCTTGATGTGGTTGGTGTTTGTTGATTGATGATTCGAATATACCTTTGAATTCCACCTTCAAGGTGTTTGATTGAAGTTTTGAAAGAGAAATTGATTGGAATATTTTGGTTAAGTTTGTATACTCGCCTTATCGAATCGATATGTGGGCTTTGTGGAATCATGGGAATGAATTCGTAATTGTTTGAGTTAGATTATTCGGACTTGTGTTTAATCGAGATATTTTGGAATCGTTGGGTTTGTGGATTAGTTATATCGATTGTTGATTGTTATCGAATGTGTGTTAAATCGATTATTGTAATAGGTTGAGATTATTGATCGATGTTTAGAACCATGCTTTGCGGTCGTATTCAAGATTGTTCGTAGATTGCTTTGATCAGGGCCGAGGGACATGTAGACGACGGCAAGGAATTGGTAACGGCTTCATTGGTATCGAGGCAAGTTATTACTTGCTCAGTTTATAATATTTAATGAATGGTTTCAGTTTCATTCGTTTATAATTCGTATAGCAATGTTTATAAATCGTAATCACAGGAGAGTTGAGATTATAGGTTGTATTTGAGTTTTGGGAATTAAATCATAATGTATATGATTTACATTCTTGTTGGCATACTTGGTATCGAGGATACATCATGGTATAGACAAAGGCGTGAATTATTTACCATCCGTGACATTTCGGATCATCGAATATTCAGAATAATGGTTCGTGATGGTCTGGACATCGAGATTGCTCTCGAAGGACTCGGGGCAAGTACTCTAATCATTTTTGTCATTTCATGTCGATCATGTTGTGATACATGCGTGTATCATTGTTGTCATGCATTGTGTATCATTGTTATATGCATTTGTGCATTGTTGTTGTATGTCCACCTCGGGTTGGTCCGACGGGATCATCGGGGGATCTATGCTAGCGTGCGCTGGATCAACGGACGGGTTTTCCACCTCGGGTTGGTCTGACGGGATCATCGGGGGATCTAGGCAGTGAACGCTGGATCATCGGATTGCCATGTATTGTTGTTGTGCATATGTATATTATGGGCTTGCCATAAGTATACATTGTCGTTATTGTTGTGATCATATTGACGTTGTCATATGAGTATGCATTTGTAGGTCTTGTGTTAGGACCATGTCCGTATGTTGTGTTGATCTGATCTCGGATTAGGGTGACGTGATGGTAATGGTATTTCGTATCTTGAGGTATGTTCCGTATTTCCTTGATACTTGTATTTGATGGACAATCGATTATCGTATTGGAATTGTCGACGTTATCCGATGGATTGAATTGGCCAGAGTTGGTATAATTTCCGTATCGCGAGTTATGATCATGTTTTGAGAACCTTGAGTATTGTTGAGATACCGTACAGATATTTCGGTATTATCTTAATGTGTTGTTAAGGATACGAATCGTGGATTCTCGTAAAGTTATGACGGTAAGATTACATTGGTCGTATTCTTACTTAGTATTTCCATTGATATGTAATTATTGACGAGATGTGATGGTTATCATTGTTGGATATTATGGCTGACCCCGTCGTGGGCTTTCTTTTTAGGTTCTTGGATTATCAAGCTTGTAGCGGTCGTGGAGAGATGAACTTCCCGGGGGATACTGGCAAGGGCATGTATTTGTGTTTTGAGTTTCTGATCAGTTGTTGTATTCCGCTACTAGAGTATTTTAATTGTTTGTCTTTATCCGCTGCGTGAGTATTGTTAAATGGCCTTTTTGGTATCCGGTAACTTAGGTTACTTTGGCAATCATTTTCTAAATCTATTCTGTCGGTACGTGTAAGCGATAGCTTAACGTATGTTTTTAAACTGTTGAGTTTTGGCATTTTGGGCCTTGTGGTTTCAAATGAGATTTTACGACGGTTTTGATAAATGGATTTTATAAGTCTTCGAATGTTTTAAATAGATAATACCGTCGTTAGCCTCTTGAGAGTTTGTAAATGTTTGCGAAAATTTCCTTCAGCCTTGTGGATTCCATCTCGGGACCCACGACGCTGTAATATTCCTGGATGGCTCTGGGGGTGTTACAGATGCCCACTCAAGGGGGAGTGTTGTAAATATATCTATAAGATATAGATATACATTATATATTTATATGAGTGTTGGGCAAGTTACTAAACCCTAAAACCTTACTTTTGTACCACTATAAATAGGTCTTTAGTCTTCATATTGAATACAATTCTATATGAGTCATTTAGAACCCGTGTTACTCACAAACTAGTGATCTAAGTGTTTTTGAGTAAATTTATTTATGGTTTCGTAAATATGAAAATTTTGATGAGTTTATAGTTTATTAGTTATTGTAGTTTTTTTTTTAAATTACTCAGGACCCGATGCATCTATTTTGTTGAGTTTACAGTTTAGTTCTTCTTGTTATGTTTCTTTATTTTTTTTCTATGTTTTTAGTCTAAATTTTAGACAATGAGCTCGGTTTAGACTCTATTGAACTCTTGCTTATGTTTTACACTTAACTTTTTTTAATTTGTTATTATAATTTACAAATGGGTTCGACCCCATTTAGCCCGTGCCCATTTAAGCCCGTGCCTGTTTGGGGCCGATCCCGTTTAGACCGTGGCCCGTCCCCGCCCATTTTGCCACGTCTATGTGTTGTATACGTGTTTAAATGATGTATAGCCATATAACTTAATTAATCTATCAATTGTGTAATAGTCGAATCCTGTGATAGAAAACTTAGGATGGCCGAGCGTGATGGCGAATTGGAGATAGCAAATCTCATATTATATTATGGTGATACTAAACCTTTTAAATTTGAACAACATTTATGAGTACTTTAATGTACACATATTGTTTCAATAGCTTTTGAGCACTTTAAAAATCTTTCAATCCGAAAAAACATATAACCCATTATATGGACGCACTTTAATGTATAAATTGGGTGATCATTTTAATTTAACTTTTATTTATGAAACGTACACTAAAAATCAATGTCCCAAAAGATGTAGTTCAGCTACTTGTACCAATTTACTATTAGTTGCTTGACTTTTTGCAACACATTCATGGATAAAAAAACAAAAAAAAACTGCGTACGGATTAGAAAGGGCCAAAGAGTTTGACTTTCAAAACACAAAATGGAATCCAGCTTATATTTTGATTTACAATTTAGAAATAAATAAAATCAATTTATTGAGTTTTGACAAACATCTATCACAATATATAATATTGTTTCCAAATTTTTTATTTATTATGAAACCTTTTTTGGTTTGAGTTGTTACAAATAGAAGTAAAAAATTCGTGTATTGGTGATCATTATAAGTTTTGTAACTTACACTTGATTAGCTTTTATTTTTTATTTTTAAACAGCTTATGGCTCGGAAAGATTATAAACATAAATATTAGAATAGACCCAAACTGCAATATTTTTATTAGAATAGTCCATGCCTTCTACTTTTGTAATATCCGGAATTTCCACTACCGTTGTTTGATATTATTTTATCCGAGTTATATTGTACAGCGTGGAATCTGTACAGTAGGGATAAAATAAATAAAGGACTGAGATGTCAGTATCGGTATAATTGTCGTATTTGGTCGACAATTGTATTTGAGGATATAATGTGTTGAGTAATGTATATTTGGTATGCCGTATATTCGTATTTAGTATGTCGAGACGTTGGACAAGAATAGCTGAAAATGGCTAAGTGTAACATTATTAGCGCACGCTAATAATCATGAGTAGCGCACGCTATCGTGCAGGTTTAGCGCACGCTACGGATATAAGATAACGCACGCTAATGCAGTCCGATCGGAAGGAATCTACGCGTGGACCAGGCCACTTTCGGCGCACGTTCTGATAAGTCAGCGGATGTTGTAATGTAGTGTTAGCGCACGCTAATGCATGTTGATTAGCGCACGCTAACTGTATATTGGTCAACAGGGAATCTTGGCTTTATTGGTTGCTTTCGGCATGTGGGGTCACGAGCATCTTCGTGGTAGGTGTAGACTGTAGCAAGTCAACTGGTATTAGCGCACGCTAAATGCAAGGACTTGCGTACGCTAGACAGTGTAAGTTACGTACGCTAATGCATGGACATTACGTACGTAAGCACATGTCTGGCTTGCACGGTAGCCTGCAGGCTGCGATAGCGCACGCTAACAAAGTCAGTTAGCGCACGCTAAGTGTGTAACGCACGTTAATTGAAGATGTTAGCGTACGTTAATAATGTACAGTATATATATAAGTGCAGTTGGCTATTTTTCGTCATTTTCATCCATTTCTTCATGTGAGCCGATAGAGAGAGCCTTGAGAAGTATTTGAGGTTCCAAACACTGGATTAAGGTGGAGTTAATCATCCATAACAACATTTGAAGCTTGAAATCATTGGTGATTCTTGGAAATGGATTCAACCTTGTAAATCAATCCATTCCTTCAAAAAGGTAATTACTCTTCACTTTGAGATTTCGTTTTGGATTGTATATGATGTTCTTGAGCTGATGATTATCATATAAACAAGTTGATAAGTATGATTATGAGTTGGATTACCGGATTATGATGATGATGTTATTGTTGATATGAAGATATTGATATGAATTGGATGGTTTCGAATATGTTGTTTATCTTCAAAGAGATATGTTGGCTAATGTCTTCCTTCAATTCGGATCTGTGATGTTGTTGTTGTTGGTTTCTTCATATGATGGTGAACATGGCATGATTATGAGTTCTTGGTGTTTAGGTTGTTGATATTAAGGAAGATGATATATGAATATATGACTTGAATTAAAAGTCGGATGATTACCTATATGTTAAAGGATATTGGATTTCGTTGTTTGATAGCTATGAACATGGTTCAGAATCACTTAGAGTTTTTGATAATCACCATATGTTGATCGGTATTCGAAATGCATGTAACTGCACGTCATTAGCGCACGCTAAGCCTACTGGCTAGCGCACGCTATCGGGAACAACTTAGCGCACGCTACGGTAAGAGATTAACGTGCGCTAAGTCAACAAAGCAGGTAATATATTCTGTTTCGGTTATGAATTCGTGATGGTTTGATTTGGTTTGTTCTGACTGCGTTTATTCGAGGTTGTGTTGAACCGTTGAGTTCGATTGGTTAGTTTTGTCGGTTGTTGATTGTTATCGGATATATGTTATTTGATTACTTCGATAGGTTGAGATTATTGATCGGCGATTATAACCGGATGTTGCGGTCGTGTTCGAGCGTGTTCGTGAATTGCATGGTCAGGGCCGAGGAGCTTGTAGACGAAGGCATTGTGACTGGTAGCGGCTTCATCATCATCGTATCGGTATCGAGGCAAGTTATTACTTGCTCAGTTATAATGTTTAATGAATGATTTCAGTTTCATTTCGTTTATAATACATATAGCGATGATTATTATTGTGAACTCTGGGTATTTGGATTGGATATCGTTCTTCCGATTCTGGGAGTTAAATCATAATGTATATGATTTATTTCGGTTATTGGTATGTTTCGGTATCGAGGATACATTGTGATAAAGACGAGGATTCGAGTATTTATGGTTCATGATACGTTTGGATCGTCGAGCGTTGCGGATAATTGTCGGTGATGATTGGACATCGAGGTTGCTCCCGAAGGACTCGGGGCAAGTATTCCATATTGATTATGGTTTAGTGTTATTTGTTTTGGTCTCGTACATTTTCTTTCATGTTGTTGAACATGAAGTAGTCCTAGTAAATTGTCATGTTGTCGTGCATGTTATGTTGTTCATGTTGATGAACGTGTTGATTTGCATATGTGTATGCATATTGTGTTGTTTATGTTGTGTAAATAATCCGATGGGATTATGAGGATCTATGCTGTGGGCGCTGGATCGAATGTCCACCATGCGCTGGTTCGACGGGATCATCATGGGGATCTATGCTGAGGGCGCTGGATCGTTGGACAGGTTTTCCACCATGCGTTGGTTCGACGGGATCATCATGGGGATCTATGCTGAGGGCGCTGGATCGTTGGATTACCAGTATTGTGTTGATGGAATCTTGTGAATTCGCATAATTGATTTTATCATGTGTTGTTGTTCATATGTGTATTGTTGGTTATCCACCTTATGATGATCTGATAGGATCATCAAGGGGATCTATGCTGAGGGCGCTGGATCGTCGGATTTCCATTGAGTATACATCATTGTTATTGTTGTGATCATATTGACGTTGTCATATGAGTATGCATTTGTAGGTCTTGTGTTAGGACCATGTCCGTTTTGCATTGATCTGATCTCGGATTAGACTGATATGATTGTCGTGACACTTCATATCTCGAGGTATGTTCCGTATTTCCTTTGGTATTTGTCTTTGATGGACAATCGGTTATCGTTTTGGGATTTGATGATGTTATTCGATGGATCGTATTGATCAGAACTGGTATATTTCCGTATCGTGAGTTGGTGATGATAGTTTGAGAATCTTCAGTATTGTTTGAGGTACAATACAAATATTATGTTCGAGTTTATTGGTTAATCGAGTACGAGATGTGAAACTATGAAAACGGTTATTCTGATGAGAATTACTTGAGTAAGTAAAGTTATGGCGGTAAGATTACGTTGGTCGTATTCTTATGTTGTATTCTCATTGGTATGTAATTACTAATGTGATGTGACGGTTATCATTATTGGATATGATGGCTGACCCCGTCGTGGGATTTATTTTTAGGTTCTTGGAGTATCGAGCTTGTAGCGGTCGTGAAGAGATGAGCTTCCCGGAGGATACTGGTTAGGACATGTTTTGTGCATTGAGTTTCTTGATTGGTTCTTGTATTCCGCTGCTAGAGTATCTTTATGGTTGGTCTTTTTCCGCTGCGTGAGTATTTTGAAATGCTCTTTTGGTATCTGGTAACTGAGGTTACTTTGGAAATTGTTTTCTAAACTTTTGAGTGTCGGCAGTTTGGCCTTGCGATTTCAAATGAGTTTTTACGACGGTTTTCGATAAATGGATTTTATAAGTCTTTGTGAATTTTTAAAGATAGTACCGTCGTTGGCCTCTTGGGCATTTGTTAACGTTTGCGAAAAATTCTTTTAGCCTTGTGGGTTCCATCTCGGGCCCCACGGCGCTGTAATATTTCCGGTTAAATCTGGGGGTGTTACAGAATATGGTATCGGAGCTTAGGTTGAGAAAACCTAGGCATTTGGGTCGAGTTGGGTCGTGTTTTGGTCGCGTCATTCCAGTTGTCAATTGACTAATACTAGAGCCGTGAGTTTTTGTTGTTCACTCGGGCTTATGGGTTATGTGATTTATCAGTGTGGTACTGGGATTGTTGTAAACTTTTCCAAATGGTGTTAACGTGATATATAGTGTTCTTCAGTTGCACTGAGTTTGCAAAATGTGTGTTTTGAAAATATCTGTGTCGAGTATTTTCTTGAGTCGAGACATGTGCCAGTATCACGGGGAATCGTCGGCTTCACAATCTGTAAGTATTTGGATTTTTGAATTTCATTGAGATTTATTGTTGTTCTAAGTTGATATGCTTTGAAATTCAGCAGAATATTATACGTTATAGTATAAGGTGACAGAGTTGGGACAGGATTGATGATCTTGAGGAATTATAATTTTGAGAATCAGTATGTTGGTTAGATTTTGGAACGGAATTGTGTAATCGGGAGAAGGACTATGGATTGTTGAGAAGAACATGTAGTCATGTTAGTTCATTTTGTGATATATATGAACTGTTTTGAGCATTTGAAAATGATACTTTTCAAAATGAATATTTCACGGATGTTTTACGGAAAATGATTTTTGGGCCGAGACCCAAATCGATTTTGAAATGGTTTTGTAACTCAGGACTTGGAGTCCGAAAAGAGTTTTCTACTTTTTAAACTTCTTGTAATGCAGAACGAGATACGGGCTGAGACCCTAATGTTTCAAAAGGCTTTTTCTTGTTTTCTAAAACTCCCGAGATTTGTAAAACACTTTACCAATCGTTTACTTATGTTATTTCCGCCTTTCGAGGTTTTGGTTTACCGATTCAAATGAAACTTCTCGGGAAGTCTTTCGCTGTATTGATTCGTTTCAATATTTTGTCATATCATATTTAAGGTGATCCAGGATGGGTTAATGACTGACGTTGCGAGTCATATGTGGAAAGGAGTTTTTAGTCGGTTTATATTTGAGATCTTGGAACTCTATCGTGTGGTTTTCCGATGGGATATCAGTGGATATTGGTGACGAGCCGAAGTGGTATACAGGAGTATGGATATGGTCAAGCATTTGCATAAATTCCATTTATTTAATCGTGTGTATTCGAAAAGAATTTTTATCGAGAACTTGGCACCAGCGAGCCGATTTAAATTTTAAAATTGATTTCGTGATCTTACGAAAATTTATGTTTTGAGTTTTGGAATTTTTGAAAAGAACTTTCAAAAATTTGTCTTCTTGACGAGATTATATGATTTCAAACTGGTTTTGAAAATATGATCGATATACATACGCATTTGGTGCATAGTGCATAACATGGTGAAGTTGTGAGTATGACTCACGAACTGGTTATGACATTCCTATGGTACGATGAATAGAGATCCGGACTTTGGTATGGTAGTAGCTCGACTTTACCATAATGATCTTCGAATGATTTCTTTGTAAGTGCAGATTTGGGGTTGTTGACCTCATGCTGGTTGTTTTGAGTATCGATTGGTCGATCCCACTCCATGTATAATTTGGATATGTTCGACGGGTTGTGATTGGTTGTTCGTACGCCGAGGGGTATGCATACCAGTCGGGTATGTTTATTGAGATACACTGTATGTGATTGGTGTGTCATTTTGAGAATGTTATTCTTTCGTATATCTGTTTCTGTGGTTCTGTGTTGATCGTGTTGGAGTTTATCATGTTGATGATATTCTCGATTGTGTTTTGACCTCTGGTTGGTCATATTGGAATTTATCATGTCGATGATAAATTCGGTTGATTGTTGATCATTGTTGGTGATCATCTGAGCGTTCGGATTTTGTGTCAACGTTTTGGGATTCGTATCGTTGTTTTGGGCAGTTTTTTCGCAGATGTATTGTATATTATTCGTCTTATCGGAATTGAGACCTGATTATGTAATCAGGCAGACAGAATTTGATTCGGGCAGATTGCTTCATCCGAAGACGATATATTTTGTTGAGACTCAGGAATTGTGATTGTAAAGCGTATTGAGACTTTACAGTGAGGTCACTAGCTAGTATCTCAGGAGATCCTCGACCTTGCGCATTGGTAAGTATGCTGTTGAGGTTATTCTATAGTGATGATGATTGATCATTGTCGTGATGGTTTTGGGATATTTTGGGTTGAACGGTATGTTTGTTTGTTTTATGACGGATTGCAAGTTTCGAGGACGAAACTTATTTTAAGTGGTGTAGAATGTAATATCCGGAATTTCCACTACCGTTGTTTGATATTATTTTATCTGAGTTATATTGTACAGCGTGGAATCTGTATAGTAGGGATAAAATAAATAAAGGACTGAGATGTCAGTATCGGTATAATTGTCGTATTTGGTCGACAATTGTATTTGAGGATATAATGTGTTGAGTAATGTATATTTGGTATGCCGTATGTTCGTATTTAGTATGTCGAGACGTTGGACAAGAATAGCTGAAAATGGCTAAGTGTAACAGTATTAGCGCACGCTAATAATCATGAGTAGCACACGCTATCGTGCAGGTTTAGCGCACGCTACGGATATAAGATAACGCACGCTAATGCAGTCCGATCAGAAGGAATCTACGCGTGGACCAGGCCACTTTCGGCGCACGTTCTGATAAGTCAACGGATGTTGTAATGTAGTGTTAGCGCACGCTAATGCATGTTGATTAGCGCACGCTAACTGTATATCGGTCAACAGGGAATCTTGGCTTTATTGGTTGCTTTCGGCATGTGGGGTCACGAGCATCTTCGTGGTAGGTGTAGACTGTAGCAAGCCAACTGGTATTAGCGCACGCTAAATGCAAGGACTTGCATACGCTAGACAGTGTAAGTTACGTACGCTAATGCATGGACATTACGTACGTAAGCACATGTACGAAGCCAGCCAGTAGCCTCTGGACTGCGATAGCGCAGGCTAAGAAAGTCAGTTGGCGCACGCTAAGTGTGTAACGCACGTTAATTGAAGATGTTAGCGTACGTTAATAATGTACAGTATATATATAAGTGCAGTTGGCTATTTTTCGTCATTTTCATCCATTTCTTCATGTGAGCCGATAGAGAGAGCCTTGAGAAGTATTTGAGGTTCCAAACACTGGATTAAGGTGGAGTTAATCATCCATAACAACATTTGAAGCTTGAAATCATTGGTGATTCTTGGAAATGGATTCAACCTTGTAAATCAATCCATTCCTTCAAAAAGGTAATTACTCTTCACTTTGAGATTTCGTTTTGGATTGTATATGATGTTCTTGAGCTGATGATTATCATATAAACAAGTTGATAAGTATGATTATGAGTTGGATTACCGAATTATGATGATGTTATTGTTGATATGAAGATATTGATATGAATTGGATGGTTTCGAATGTGTTGTTTATCTTCAAAAAGATATGTTGGCTAATGTCTTCCTTCAATTCGGATCTGTGATGTTGTTGTTGTTGGTTTCTTCATATGATGGTGAACATGGCATGATTATGAGTTCTTGGTGTTTAGGTTGTTGATATTAAGGAAGATGATATATGAATATATGACTTGAATTATAAGTCAGATGATTACCTATATGTTAAAGGATATTGGATTTCGTTGTTTGATAGCTATGAACATGGTTCAGAATCACTTAGAGTTTTTGATAATCGCCATATGTTGATCGGTATCCGAAATGCATGTAACTGCACGTCATTAGCGCACGCTAAGCCTACTGGCTAGCGCACGCTATCGGGAACAACTTAGCGCACGCTACGGTAAGAGATTAACGTGCGCTAAGTCAACAGGCAGGGTAATATATTATGTTTCGGTTATGAATTCGTGATGGTTTGATTTGGTTTGTTCTGACTGCGTTTATTCGAGGTTGTGTTGAACCGTTGAGTTCGATTGGTTAGTTTTGTCGGTTGTTGATTGTTATCGGATATATGTTATTTGATTACTTCGATAGGTTGAGGTTATTGACCGGCGATTATAACCGGATGTTGCGGTCGTGTTCGAGCGTGTTCGTGAATTGCATGGTCAGGGCCGAGGAGCTTGTAGACGAAGGCATTGTGGTAGTAGCGGCTTCATCATCATCGTATCGGTATCGAGGCAAGTTATTACTTGCTCAGTTATAATGTTTAATGAATGATTTCAGTTTCATTTCGTTTATAATGCATATAGCGATGATTATTATTGTGAACTCTGGGTATTTGGATTGGATATCGTTCTTCCGATTCTGGGAGTTAAATCATAATGTATATGATTTATTTCGGTTATTGGTATGTTTCGGTATCGAGGATACATTGTGATAAAGACGAGGATTCGAGTATTTATGGTTCATGATACGTTTGGATCGTCGAGCGTTGCGGATAATCGTCGGTGATGATTGGACATCGAGGTTGCTCCCGAAGGACTCGGGGCAAGTATTCCATATTGATTATGGTTTAGTGTTATTTGTTTTGGTCTCGTACATTTTCTTTCATGTTGTTGAACATGAAGTAGTCCTAGTAAATTGTCATGTTGTCGTGCATGTTATGTTGTTCATGTTGATGAACGTGTTGATTTGCATATGTGTATGCATATTGTGTTGTTTATGTTGTGTAAATAATCCGATGGGATTATGAGGATCTATGCTGTGGGCGCTGGATCGAATGTCCACCATGCGCTGGTTCGACGGGATCATCATGGGGATCTATCTTGAGAAGCTGGATCGTTGGACGTGTTTTCCACCATGCGTTGGTTCGACGGGATCATCATGGGGATCTATGCTGAGGGCGCTGGATCGTTGGATTACCAGTATTGTGTTGATGGAATCTTGTGAATTCGCATCATTGATTTTATCATGTGTTGTTGTTCATATGTGTATTGTTGGTTATCCACCTTATGATGATCTGATAGGATCATCAAGGGGATCTATGCTGAGGGCGCTGGATCGTCGGATTTCCATTGAGTATACATCATTGTTATTGTTGTGATCATATTGACGTTGTCATATGAGTATGCATTTGCAGGTCTTGTGTTAGGACCATGTCCGTTTTGCATTGATCTGATCTCGGATTATACTGATATTGTAACACCCCCAGATCAAACCGGGAATATTACACGCCGCAGACCCTCTCCGTGAGGATCTACCAGGCTAGACATCAAAACAACACATTTCATTACATACCGACGAATCAAAATAATGGACCAACAGACCGATTTGGTCTTTCATCACTGACTTACAAATCAAAATACATAAACTCATCCAGACTCATACCCACGCAAGGGTAAAATACTTGCAACAACGAACAATAAGACAGCGGAAAAGACAATACAGTGGACTCCGACTAACTGAACCCAAAACTGGCCTTCGTGTGATTAGTATCATTCGTCTTTCATTATCCCTCGTACCGATCCTGTGTCTTGCTCCCGAAAACCTGTATGTACCTGGACACAATACAGATATCCACCCCCGATTACTCGGGGGTTAGCAAAACTCCACTATTTCGCTAGTGCAAGTATAAAGTGCAAATACGAGCCATACACAACACATTCCGAGAATACAACGAAAGACTTCCCGAGGTATATTTAGTTAAAAATAGTTCAAGTCTTGAAAGTAGAAACGAAGTAAGTAAGAACTTTGAAAACATTTCCAAATCTCGGGAGTTTTGAAAACATCAAAAATTGAAAATGTTCTTAATTCCTCGAAAGCCATTTAGGGTCACAGCCCCAAAGTTCATTTTTCAAAATACAAATCCGTTTAACAAAACACGGGGTCCACGACCCAACCATTCCGGTCACAAAACACAGGGTCCACGACCCGATCATCCACTTCAATTCACTTACAAGGACACATTACACATAACACATTATTCCTATGCCATTCTAGCCAAGCACCAAGACTTGATATATAATGTCTCTCGACCCCAAGCACAAAGCATTGTGATACTCCGGACAATATCACAATTAACGAAAACATCAACGTCATCTTCAAGATGAAAACCACAACTGGTAACCCGCGGCCGTACCCCTTAGTATCGACCCCCAGACATCCCGTCGGACACTCCGGGTGGGAAACCACTTCCGCGGCCGTACCCCTTAGTATCGACCCCCAGACATCCCGTCGGACACTCCGGGTGGAAGTTCATCCACACACGCACCCAAGTCCACTTCCGTGGCCGTACCCCTTAGTATCGACCCCCAGACATCCCGTCGGACACTCCGGGTGGAAGGAACAACACACACACACGTTCCAAAATCACAGTTGCAAACCACAAGCCTCGAAGGTCAATCACAGTATATATAGTCGAGGTACCTTACTAGAATGGCCAGTTCATCCAACATATACTCACGACCAAGTAATGATACGATTCACAAGGAAGCATAAGATTTCAACAGCACCGAACGACACAACTAATATCACAAAAACTCACATATTCATCCATAAACGCGTGACTCCAAGCACATAATTTGACAAAAGAATTACACTTTACATTTACCAACGACATAATCATACGCAATGACATCACAAGAAAGTAAGGTGATTCTATACTCGACACTAGCTCACATATTCAACTAAGCACATTGATTCCCGACACACACGGGTCACCTTTACAAAAAGCATGATGGTAAATATTCCGATTCTTTTGAAAAATGGTTATTAATATTTATTTAGCACATATCGACGATTAACAACCATAATATCCACAAAACACGTAATGTATGGGCAAGATACTTGCCTCGATAATCGATGCCGGACACTCCCACAATCACGGATCAGTCGGGACACCTCGAACACCTACGATTCTCCGGCGAAGACAACGAATACACCCACGATCGAAAAGCTTGAAGAAAGCGACGAATGGAAGGGTTCCGACTCAAATTCTTTGCGAAATCTGACCCTAACATCATACCATCAATAAATTAACGAACGAGCGAGGAAGAATAATCGTAGAACGCTCGAATCCTCTTTGCGACATTTTATCGAACACCTTCAAGGCGTCGATAAGATACTCAATAAAGCAGCGAATCCTCGGCGATTCAACCGAGGAACAGCAAGGAATTCGACATAATATTGTTTAATAATCATAAATACATCACTATTACGAGTTAAAACGAATTAAACGGACAAATCGAACAAAATCCCCAAAACTAGATTTTAAGAAAACTTGCCTTGATTATTTGGATTGAAGGATGTTACGTGATGATCAATTGATGTTATGAACTCCAAAACTTCGTGGATCCATAGTATAACAACATGTCTTCGACTTCCCAAAGACTCGACCTCGTACAGAAGGATAGGAAATAAAATGAGTGAAAAAACGCATTGCTCGGCCATATTTATAGGCTGCCGGACACGGCGCAAAGCAACGCCTGCAGCGCCGTGTGTCTCGGCCGTGTCTCGGCAGCTGCTCCCCGGCCGACCGGCGAGACACGGCGCTCAGCGGCGCCGTTTCGTGGCCGTGTTGCAGTGCAGGCAGGCCCCTCCACATGCAAGAAAATTACGTCCGAACGACCCAAACCCGAACACGAATACGAATCGGGTTACGGTTACGAAGTACTCGCAAAGACGAATCTAAGAGCTAATAGAACTCACGATTCCGACCACCCGAAGGCTCGGAATTCGACAACGGAAGTAATTACCCAAAACTTTGGGAAATTACGAAAATGGCCCAAAACGTCCGAAAATCACGATACGCAATCGAAACACCAAACCAAAGCTCGAAACATGAATAATAACATTAAATGAACTTACTAGAAACTCGAAACAACAGTTTCGGACGAGATTCGCAAGAATCGAACTCAAGTGCGGAAAAGTCGCTAAAAAGCTCGGAACTCAACAAAACGATACCGAAACGAACTCGGATGACAAAAAGTGCAGAATTAATCATTCTCGAAATGACGAAACGGTCATGAGCGAGTCATCAAAATGGACTCCGGACGAAAATGAAATTTACCGAAAATCGAAAATTGCGGATATTACATTCTACCCTCCTTAAAAGAAGTTTCGTCCCGAAACTTAAAACAAGTAGGGAGAAGCAATATCCCGCCAGGAAAACTCAACAAGATACGCAAGAAAACGCGTAACTTACACCCATCGGCGAAACGTTACAAGCAACGCAAAGGAATATACGGCGTGAAAACACGCTCCACGACGACCAACACAACGTCGCCGTTAGGGATATAACAAAACCAATAAGTGACAAGCGTCATCAAATGGATAATACAATCAAGTCAATTATCCGAACAATCACAAAACACAACAGACGAAAATCAATACGATTGACCAACCCAATGGTACATCTATCAAAACGCGAGCCAATCGCTGAAGAAATACGGAATTCCACCGCCCAAGGGTTGGAAGATCGAAAACGAGACTAATTTTCCGAACTTGGAAAGGTCACAACGATATATAGATCAATTTGGGACAATATGAGAACTCGCTCGAATGACAAAGGTGAGAAACAACACCAGGTCAGAAGCATCAACGAACACAGTCGAGTCGTTTTGGTTGGACGAAACAGAAGAGAAAGAAAGAAAAATGTGGGTATTACATCATATCACCTTTAAAAGAGGTTTCGTCCCGAAACCTAAACAACGAGAACGAAGTGCTGGAATAGCAACCTTCCCGACCATCTCCTCTTGGTCCACATCCGATCTTCATGGCCATTAGTATCGAGGTCACGACTGTATCGTCTTCCCATCGGCATACTAAGCGGATTCCCACTCAATACGATTGCACAACTTCGCAAAATATTATACTAAAGTACCAACTCAGCACGACATATCACATAAGGTAACCAATAACAACTCGAAAAGAAAATCCACGAGGTATCCTTTTAAAGGAAATCTTTTGAAAATCCTTAGATTTGTATGCTATTTAAAATAAACTTTAAAAGTACTTTTGGTACCTCAGGTTGTTTCATCAAAACTTGTAAACCACATATTTTAACCGTCTCATTTGAAATCATTTGAAGTCATCAAGCCTCTACGTATCATCATCGCCGTTAACAACTAACAAGTTAACCATGCAAGATCATCAAATCATTCTTACATACTCTAACATTTCCAAATCCGAGTTTGAACTTTACATCGAGTGAGATTTTTCCTCTTTCACTATATTTTTTTTTGAAAATAAAAATCGCATTGGTTTCTGAAATAAAATATTTTTATGGTGTGAAAGATTTTTGAAAATCATTCACTCGAATTATTTGAAAATACAACAATACGTTAAAAATCATTTTCGAAAATTCTCCCAACACTTCACAAACATCAACGATGGTAATATTTTACAAAATGTCTACATGTACTTTTAAAACAACTCTTTCAAATACCATCGAGGTTTTATTTGAGAATCCAAAGCCGGCTTGCCAATTCCAAATAATTTTCAAAGTATACACGGAGCTGCCGATTAATCGAACCGTCAAAACTTTGTGATGTTTCCAGGAAAGTGTTTTTGAACACACACAACAGACATAATTTATCAATTCATCAAACACAATCAAATATCACCTAGCAATACGAAAAGTCTTAACACACATTCACGCACAACAGTTGTTATCACTAGACACCACGTAGAGAATACAACTACAGGTGATTGGCCGCAAAAGTTAGACTTAACGGCTATAATGCGGTTCCATAGACTGCCAGTTGATTAGCGCGCGTTACAACAAAGATTAACGTGCGCTAAACATGCCACGTTAGCGCGCGTTAGGCTCGTATTAAGCCTGTGCTAACTGCTCTAATCACCAACACGATTGCAAACATATATGAGGTAATACTAGACTCGAAGGTTACAAATAAGCAACAACATACGAGTCTAAATGTCATCGATTCACATAATTGTAACATCTCACAAGCAACCATCAAAAGTAAATCATCCTACAAAAACGAAAATTTTACTTCTCAATAAAGAGGACTATCTCAACACATACATACCGATGGACTCAACATTCACGTTACTATTTTAATCATAAAACTGGCACCAATGCTCAACAACGAGAGCATCATCAATACGCATCTTCTGACCAACATTCATGAAACCGAAAAGTTACAAACGAGAGTCACGTCTTGAGTATATTTTGAAGACCTTATTTGAGTTAAAAACTCGAGTTTTGAAAACTTATAGTATGAGATGAGAATAAAATATCGGTAGTTTGAAGTCTAAAAATTTTCGACCTTGAGGTCATCATACAAAAAATCAAAAAATTTTTCCTCCATTGGAGAACATTTTAAAAATTTACGTGGCTCCCCGGAAGCCTTCGAAACTAAAAATTCCAAGGTTGTTGCTCTTGCAAGAAAAACAGTTCATACAAGGATACATTTGGCCATATCATTCTTCATTCTAGCACAATACGGGAATTAACAAATATATGTCACTTACTCACGATGCACCTCCAAATACTACTACATAACACAGAATCATACAGGCTCGTATAGTTCATGGTACAACATGTAGTAGGGAGACTTACATCCACAGATCGCACGAAGATGATGGCTGCACCTTGATACTAATCACGGCCGACATCCCAGACGACGCGTCGCGACACGACTCAGTCAGACAAAATCTGACAATACAAGACTCAACAACACATAACTCGACCCGACAGCCTAGGTTTCCTCAACCTAAGCTCTGATACCATAAATGTAACACCCCTAGATCAAACCGGGAATATTACACGCCGCAGACCCTCTCCGTGAGGATCCACCAGGCTAGACATCAAAACAACACATTTCATTACATACCGACGAATCAAAATAACGGACCAACAGACCGATTTGGTCTTTCGTCACTGACTTACAAATCAAAATACATAAACTCATCCAGACTCATACCCACGCAAGGGTAAAATACTTGCAACAACGAACAATAAGACAAATGAAAAGACAATACAATGGACTCGACTAATCGAACCCCAAAGCGCCTTCGTGTGATTAGTATCATTCGTCTTTCATCATCCCTCGTACCGATCCTGTGTCTTGCTCGAAAACTTTGTATGTACGGACACAATCTGAGATATCCACCCCGATTACTCGGGGTTAGCAAACTCTCTTGTTTCGCTAGTGCAAGTATAAAGTGCAAATACGAGCCATACACAACACATTCCGAGAATACAACGAAAGACTTCGAGGTATATTTAGTTAAAAATAGTTCAAGTCTTGAAAGTAGAAACGAAGTAAGTAAGCACTTTGAAAACATTTCCAAATCTCGGGAGTTTTGAAAACATCAAAAATTGAAAATGTTCTTAATTCCTCGAAAGCCATTTAGGGTCACAGCCCCAAAGTTCATTTTTCAAAATACAAATCCGTTTAACAAAACACGGGGTCCACGACCCAACCATTCCGGTCACAAAACACAGGGTCCACGACCCGATCATCCACTTCAATTCACTTACAAGGACACATTACACATAACACATTATTCCTATGCCATTCTAGCCAAGCACCAAGACTCGATATATAATGTCTCTCGACCCCAAGCACAAAGCATTGTGATACTCCGGACAATATCACAATTAACGAAAACATCAACGTCATCTTCAAGATGAAAACCTGGCCCAGTAACCCGCGGCCGTACCCCTTAGTATCGACCCCGGACATCCGTCGGACACTCCGGGTGGGAAACCACTTCAGCGGCCGTACCCCTTAGTATCGACCCCGGACATCCGTCGGACACTCGGTGGAAGTTCATCCACACACGCACCCAAGTCCACTTCCGTGGCCGTACCCCTTAGTATCGACCCCGGACATCGTCGGACACTCCGGTGGAAGGAACAACACACACACACGTTCCAAAATCACGATTTGCAAACCACAAGCCTCGAAGGTCAATCCACGGTATATATAGTCGAGGTACCTTACTAGAATGGCAGTTCATCCAACATATACTCACGACCAAGTAATGATACGATTCACAAGGAAGCATAAGATTTCAATGACCGAACGACACAACTAATATCACAAAAACTCACATATTCATCCATAAACGCGTGACTCCAAGCACATAATTTGACAAAAGAATTACACTTTACATTTACCAACGACATAATCATACGCAATGACATCACAAGAAAGTAAGGTGATTCTATACTCGACACTAGCTCACATATTCAACTAAGCACATTGATTCCCGACACACACGGGTCACCTTTACAAAAAGCATGATGGTAAATATTCCGATTCTTTTGAAAAATGGTTATTAATATTTATTTAGCACATATCGACGATTAACAACCATAATATCCACAAAACACGTAATGTATGGGCAAGATACTTGCCTCGATAATCGATGCCGGACACTCCCACAATCACGGATCAGTCGGGACACCTCGAACACCTACGATTCTCCGGCGAAGACAACGAATACACCCACGATCGAAAAGCTTGAAGAAAACGACGAATGGAAGGGTTCCGACTCAAATTCTTTGCGAGAAATCTGACCCTAACATCATACCATCAATAAATTAACGAACGAACGAGGAAGAATAATCGTAGAACGCTCGAATCCTCTTTGCGACATTTTATCGAACACCTTCAAGGCGTCGATAAGATACTCAATAAAACGACGAATCCTCGGCGATTCAACCGAGGAACAGCAAGGAATTCGACATAATATTGTTTAATAATCATAAATACATCACTATTCTGAGTTAAAACGAATTAAATGGACAAATCGAACAAAATCCCCAAAACTAGATTTTAAGAAAACTTGCCTTGATTCGCTGGATTGAAGGATGTTACGTGATGATCAATTGATGTTATGAACTCCAAAACTTCGTGGATCCATAGTATAACAACATGTCTTCGACTTCCCAAAGACTCCAGCCTCGTACAGGAAGGATAGGAAATAAAATGAGTGAAAAAAGCATTTGCTCGGCCATATTTATAGGCTGCCGGTTCTGTGCGACAAGCGGCCGAACAGCGCCGTGTGTCTCGGCCGTGTCTCGGCAGCTGCCGATCTGGCCGACCAGCCGCGCGAGACACGCGCTCAGCGGCGCCGTTTTCGAGGCCGTGTTGCACAGTGCAGGCGAGCCCCTCCACCTGAGGCCGAAAATTACGTCCGAACGACCCCGAAACCCGAACCTGAATACGAATCGAAGTTACGGTTACGAAGTACTCGCAAAGACGAATCTAAGAGCTAATAGAACTCACGATTCCGACCACCCGAAGGCTCGGAATTCGACAACGGAAGTAATTACCCAAAACTTTGGGAAATTACGAAAATGGCCCAAAACGTCCGAAAATCACGATACGCAATCGAAACACCAAACCAAAGCTCGAAACATGAATAATAACATTAAATGAACTTACGAGAAACTCGAAACAACAGTTTCGGACGAGATTCGCAAGAATCGAACTCAAGTGCGGAAAAGTCGCTAAAAAGCTCGGAACTCAACAAAACGATACCGAAACGAACTCGGATGACAAAAAGTGCAGAATTAATCATTCTCGAAATGACGAAACGGTCATGAGCGAGTCGTCAAAATGGACTCCGGCCGAAAATGAAATTTACCGAAAATCGAAAATTGCGGATATTACAGATATGATTGTCGTGACACTTCATATCTCGAGGTATGTTCCGTATTTCCTTTGGTATTTGTCTTTTCTGGACAATCGGTTATCGTTTTGGGATTTGATGATGTTATTCGATGGATCGTATTGATCAGAACTGGTATATTTCCGTATCGTGAGTTGGTGATGATAGTTTGAGAATCTTGAGTATTGTTTGAGGTACAATACAAATATTATGTTCGAGTTTATTGGTTAATCGAGTACGAGATGTGAAACTGTGAAAACGGTTATTCTGATGAGAATTACTTGAGTAAGTAAAGTTATGGCGGTAAGATTACGTTGGTCGTATTCGTATGCTGTATTCTCATTGGTATGTAATTACTAATGTGATGTGACGGTTATCATGATTGGATATGATGGATGACCCCGTCGTGGGATTTCTTTTTAGGTTCTTGGAGTATCGAGCTTGTAGCGGTCATGAAGAGATGAGCTTCCCGGAGGATACTGGTTAGGACATGTTTTGTGCATTGAGTTTCTTGATTGGTTCTTGTATTCCGCTGCTAGAGTATCTTTATGGTTGGTCTTTTTCCGCTGCGTGAGTATTTTGAAATGCTCTTTTGGTATCTGGTAACTGAGGTTACTTTGGAAATTTTTTTCTAAACTTTTGAGTGTCGGCAGTTTGGCCTTGCGATTTCAAATGAGTTTTTACGACGGTTTTCGATAAATGGATTTTATAAGTCTTTGTGAATTTTTAAAGATAGTACCGTCGTTGGCCTCTTGGGCATTTGTTAACGTTTGCGAAAAATTCTTTTAGCCCTGTGGGTTCCATCTCGGGGCCCACGGCGCTGTAATATTTCCGGTTAAATCTGGGGGTGTTACAACTTTGGGCTCACAACTTTTCACATTTATCATACCCTAAACACACTTCTCAAATATAACGCATCTCCCTCACCAAACTTCTCTCCCAATTCCATCTTAATCAAAATCTCAGCAAATCTCATGTCTCATCATCAAAAATCCCGGCAACTACAACATCAAAAAAATCCATTAAAAAGTGATGGGTTTTCAGTTTAGATCTGTAAAAAATTCTATGAGAAACTGAAATAAAGTCGAGATAAAAACAAATCACCTTGGTTCGAATGTTTGATATGAACGAATGATGGTCACGGTTAAGGATCTCTCGGGTAAGCCTTTTGATTCCGTGGTTCTTTTGACGGTCGAGATATTAATTTTTTTTTGTTAAAATCTTTTAGAATCTTTTCTTGAATAACACCGAGATTAGAGCATCAACACCTCTTTCCAGGATGTTTGGCCTGCAGATATCAATCATTATTAGAATTGTTTGTAAAGTTTGTTTTGGTGAATATAATGGAAAATTGGACATGTGTTATTTATAGATGTAATGAACACGGTCAATAAATTGATACAGTTAATGGTGAGCAAGTGAAAGGTTTTTTTCTTTTTTTTTGACAGATGAGAAGTTGTTAAGAGTCTTTTGGTTTTCTTTTTTCTTTGCATTTAGTTCCTGAAACTGTCGAACAATTCCTCATAATGATGAGGCTGCATTCAATTCCAAGTTTTAGGTTGATTGTACAGTACACGAATCTTACAATATTTTATGTGGCTTCAACTATATTGTACCGTACTTTCATTTGTGCACAAATCCTCTTCCACATTAAATTAAGTCTCTCAATCTTTAAGTAGTATAGATAATTCTACGTATCTTGAGTTTACTTCTCTACGTATGCTCTCTTATTTCTCCCTATTCTATTTAGTTTATTACAAAAAGATCAAAATAAGTACTAAAAATTATGTAAATATTTAAAATATAAATACCGTATAAATAGATCCAATATAAACGGGTGGATCGTAGTATCACATCGACCGGTGGAGAGGGAACAATGTGCCTTATATATGGATGTCAACCTCCATCTAGTATGAGAGCTTTTGAGGGTTCATGCATTCTACACTATTTAATATTTATGGTTAAAATTAAATAGATGTAAATTATTAACATAAAAATGGATAAAAATAATTATTCCAAACATTAAGTACCTATTTAAATTTTAAATAGATAATGTATTTACAAGCATAACATATCTTGATTACAAATAAGTTAAGATAATTACATATAATCCAAAAAATTAAATTTCATAAAATAAAAATAAAAAATCTAACAACAAAAGTAAATCTAGAATACAAATTAATTCTAATATTACAAATAAAACTTAAAAGTATTATAAATTTAAAATACTAATTATGTCAGTTTTTTCTTCATATTCTAGGCCCCCCCCCCCACACACACATATATATATATATATATATATATATATATATATATATATATATTAACAGAATTTTAAATATAACAGAATCTATTGAATTTTTCGGGAATTTGACTTTATTTTATAATATTTTTTGCAACTTAGATATCATAATATTAGGGTTAATCTTTAAACTTTAAAACTAATTATGTATTTGCGAGATTTGTTTCTGTAGCACTTTTCAAATTTTCAAATGTTATTTATATCTTTTTTTGTTCAATTTTATGTGAGCAAATAAAAAACAACGAAGAAATGAATAGAAATTTATACTTCCTCCATTTCAAAAAGTTTGTTCATTTTTTAATTATTTTCTAATTTTTCAAATTAGTCACATTTGACTATTTTTATATGGAGTTGTACGTCACCAGTCGTCAGAAATAAGTCTAGAGGGGGAGTTGAATAGACTTATTGAAACTCTTTTTCCAAGTAGGAATTAAGGAGTTTTTCAACTGATGGTACAGATGACTTAGAGTCGTCTGTAGACAATATAAGTGCGGAAGTCAGCTGATGACGAATACAGAAATATAAACAATGAAACACTAAGTATGAATGCAGCAGTTAAGTATGATGCTAAAACAATAAAATACGCAGACAATATATAGTGGTCTCAGGGGTGGGGTAATCCTCTACTAATCCACTTTTCTCCTAACCAATTGGAGATGAATCCACTATAATTTTCAACCAGTGATAATATTACAGTGATTCTACAACTTAGCTACAACAACTTCCAATCAGTGGAAATCCTGTCGTTGCAACTCCTTTCTGACTGCCTAGCACCACTCGATCTCCAAATCCTTGGATGCCTATCAGTCGTGCAACCTCAACCAGT
This sequence comes from Orobanche coerulescens, assembly GCA_033398695.1. NCBI lineage: Eukaryota > Viridiplantae > Streptophyta > Magnoliopsida > Lamiales > Orobanchaceae > Orobanche > Orobanche coerulescens. The sequence goes on from CM065801.1 coordinate 11,610,650, forward strand.
GAAGTACCCCGTACTCAATGTTTTAAGACAAGAGTGTTTGGTCTTCTCCAACTAAGAGCTTTCTTCGTATGTGAATTGTGAATGTTGCTCTTCACGATGCTATAGATTTCTTGATCGCTTGATTGCTTTAATTGCCTGAGAGTATAGTTCGCATCGTACTTTGCTCTTTCAAATCTTCAGATATTTATAGCTTGTCAATCCTTAGAGCTTTTCTTCATAGCCGTTGCAAATCTGTAACAAATCCATCTGGTGGAGAAGTAGAGTTCTTTGCTTTTTTTCTGAACGTTGCAAGGCTGGATTCCCTTATTTTAATCTATTTCCGACCGTTGTGAAGACTTTCATGTTGAAGCGCCAAATCTTTTGATTTTAATATGTTTACAGTCTTCAGAGGTGGGTCTTGATGAATTATTGAATTCATATCCTTCCGGGAATCTCTCCAATTTGTCCATTATCGCCCGCATGTGACTCTCCGTAATTATTGACTTTTCAACGCATGCTGACGTGGACATGTTTACTTGGCTGATTACTCAGACATGACTTATCTGATCTCTTTAAGTCAATCTGTCTGATGTGCAGTCAAACTTCTCTGTCGTCGGACTTCTCTGACGATGACTTCTCTGATGTCCTGACGAGACTTCTACGATCGGCGACTTGTGCGAAGTCTTCCGACTGATGAACTTGGTGATCTTGATGGTCAAACTTGGATGACTTGGGCTCGTCGATCACTTATGCGATCTGGTCAAACTTTTCTGATAAAATTGTTGACCAGTACTTCTCTGATTTTCACTTGACTGTGACTCGGCTTTCTGCAGTGTTTGGTCAAACTTCTCTGATGTTGCTTGTCTGACTGAAACTTCTCTGATGTACTTATCTACACTTTGTACTTAGTCGATTTTAAGCCTAACTTAAATGGCCTATAGAAGATACTCATTTGGTTCTTCTTTACATTTTGCCAAGTATCTAACTTAACATAATTTGGCCTATGGAAGATACTAATTTGGTTCTTCCTTACATTTGCCAAGTAATAAGCATACATTTGAATAAGCAGGTACAACGATGACATCATCAAAATCTAACAAGTATTCCTAACAAATTCCCCCTATTTTGATGATGGCAAAACTTTAAGCAAATTATTCAAATGAGGAATATGTCTGCACATGATCAAGTGCAAGACACAAACTGAAATATTCAGTCTTGTTTTTGAGACAACTAGAGGTTGTCGTTCAAATAACTGTTATATTAATTTTCTGTATTGTTTACAAGTACATAGCTTTCAATGATAAAACAAATACAGAAAAAATTACAAGTACTTAAAAACAAAAAAATACATGAAAAAGTACAAGTACAATAAATCATATCCTATCTGCCTCTGCCTCTGCGGACAGTTTGCTTGGGAGGCCTACAGGGGTGTTCAAAAACATTCGATATCCGATATCCGATATCCGATCTAAAATATCCGAAAATCCGAAGTTCCGGATATCCGAAAATTTGGATATCCGAAAATTCGGATATCCGAAGTTCGGATATCTGGAACTTCGGATTCGGATATCGGATAGTACTTTTCAGCAAAATCGGATATCCGGATATCCGAAATATCCGAAAAATCTTAAAAATTTTATTTTTTTATATTTTAAATAATATAAGGTATTCGGATATTCGGATATCCGATATCCATATCCGAAGTTTTTTTCGGATATTCGGATATCCGATATCCAAATCCGAATATTTTTTTTCGAACATATGGATATCCGAACATAATTCATATTTTTTTCGGATATTCGAATATCCAATATCCGTATCCGAAATTTCGGATATCCGATCGGATATCAAAATCTACTATCCGAATTTTCAGATATCCGAAAGTCCGGATATCCAGTTTTAAACACCCCTAGAGGCCTATATAATTTGGCTCTAATAGGCCTCTTACAGACAGGTTCAAGTCCGTACTTCCTTTTTATGATCTGGGAGGCAAAGTTCTGCTCGTCTTTGGTTGAGAAGCTATTTCGCATAGTGCTCTAATTTCTTCCTACAGCACAAGCTCATCCAGCTCTCCATCCAATCTGGTAGGAGGCTCTTCTGTTCTAAATGCCGGGATCATGGGATAAGCATCCGAGTTGTTTGCATATTTAAGTGCGAGATTCCAAAGAGTAGTCCATATGGTATCCATATAGTTTATGAAAATTTGTTGAGGGGAGCTTTCCTTGTCCTGGAGTATCTCCCAGAGATAGTACTTCTCTGTGAACTCCTTTTTGGCATCCTCCTAAACAACCATAAACTTTGCAGGTAGAAATTCTTCAACATACCACAGTTGTTTGCTCTTCCATTCGAATCTACGCCCCTCTCCTTGCCTGGTTCTTGTTTTCTTTAGGGCAGGCTGGTCTTCAGCTTGATTCGGGGCAGCTGCTTCCTTCCTCTTTAAGCTTGATGTCCCGGCTTCAAGTGAGGGGATATCTTGCCTTTTCTTAGATCTGAGTTCCTGAATAGCTGCCTCAGCTTGTTCCTGACCTGTTACTTCCCTCACTTCCCCCTGCTTACTTCCTTCCCCCTTTTTGCCAGCATCAACTAGCATAGTCAATTGCTGCTCAACTCTTACCATCCAGTCTGACATGCCAAGAGGCATCCTGGAGTTTTTGGGAGGAGGAGGTACACCTCTCTGTAGTAAGGTGTCTATCTTGGTGTTTAGGGTGTGAACCAACTGCAGGTTAGGTTTGATTTCTGTGGCAAGCAACTCCCCAACAGTCTCTTTGACAATTCTTCTGATCAGGTCAACCACCGCAGGTGAGATGGGTGTTGCCTGAGGGGAATGCTCACCTGAGCTTTCTGCGCCTGCAGGTAGGTTTGCAGTTGACCTACCTATCTGCAGACTCCTGTCTGCAGGCGGATGATCAGATGGGGTTTAGTCTGGTGTCCCCAACCTGTCTTCTTCTTCATCTGAGCTGGGGTTTTGGGCAGGTGCCCCAGGCTCATCTTGTCTGACTTCATCCTTGTCTTCTTTTTCTTCTTCTACCTCATTTTATTCTTCCTTCTCTTCTTTCTCCTTTTCTTCTTCCTTTCTTCATCATCCTTGTTTTCCTCACCATCCTTCTTTTCCTCCTCCTCATTATCATTATCTTCTTCTTTTTCTTCTTGATCAACTTCTTCTTCTCCTTCTTCTTCTTCTTCTTCTTCTTCTTCTTCTTCTACCAACTCTTTTGTTTTCTCTTGCTCTTCTTCACCAGATTGTTTTTCAACTACAATATTTTCTTCTTTTTTTTCTTCTTACTCTCGTCTCACTTCTTCTCCTTTTTCTTCAACTATATTTTTTCTTTTTGTTCTTTCTTCTCAGATTCTTCATTTTCAACTTATTCAATTCTTATGCTCTTCTCTCCAGTCCCACTCCCATCACCAGGAACAGTGCCTTCCAGGACGCTTTCCATTACAAGAAAAACACATTTGTCCATATTTGTTTTGAAATTGGACAAAAACCAATTTGGTTTGAGCATTAAAAAGATGTCAGTCTCATGACAGAAATTCATGAGAAGCTGCTCTGTAGCCTGGGGAAGATCCTAGCTACTGTTTTCTACAAGAGTTTGTAATTGTGAGAATGGAAGTGATTTAAAGTATTTCCATTCGTCATAGACATTAATGAAAGACACTCGAAGGGCTTTTTGTTTTACCTCTTGGAGCTGTTACACAGTTAGCCCCAAAGGATTGGTGTCAAGAAAGTTTAGAGAATATCCTGCCTCAGGAATGTTGATCACAAGATCAGCTTCCTCTTCCCCAGTTATGTCTGGCAAGGTGAGTAGAGGAACCACTTCAGCAACAAGATTTGATTGGACAGGGATAGGGACTGGTGAAGGGATGATCTGCATCTGATCTGCAGGGGCAGGTTCAGGTGCAGATAGGTGATCGGGATACTCTTCCTCCTCAAAAATTAGACTCCTGGGCCTCTTGGGGGAGGGTTCAGGTGAAGATTAGATCAAAGATGGCTCTCCCGGGGCTGGTCCCCTTCTCTTGAAACGTAGAGATAGTGGAGTGTTGTATGAGTCTGAATCAGACTGATCTGCAGGTAAGTCGCGGGCTGCAGCTTGGTCTCCATCAGACTCGTCTGAGCTTGAGGGAAATCTGTAGGGTGTAGGCTTAATAGGCATTTCCTCCAGTATTTTGGCTGCTTTCCTTACACTGCCCAATCTTCTCAAAGTTTCTTGGTCTATGTGACCAAGTCTTTTGTTGATGTGGAAGGGATTTGTATTTCCCTTTGCAAAGCCTAAATGCTCAAGAATCCAACTGACCTGTGTCCCAAAGGCCAATTGGGTCTTGTACCTCTTCTCATCAGCTAGCCATTGGACTTTATTCACTTCACGAACCAATTGTCTGTAGATGTAGTCTACCCAGTCAATTGGCTCAGACTGAATTAGGGCTACCATAACCGTAATTTAGCTGATGACAGTTGATCGTAGCTTCCAGCCATACCCATCACTATCTTGTTGGTAATATCTAATGCATAGCAATATTCCTTCCGCAGCTCACTCCTCATGGCAGTTAACTTCAATTTTTACGGCTCGTTAATAGCCTTGATCTTCAGTCAGATGTCGGCTGCGTTCTACTTCAATATGCCTCTACGGCCATGCCTTGAGATTTCATCCCGAAAGCCTCTCCGACTGTATGCGGAGTAATTGTTACTGCTTCTCCAAAAACCGAGCTCTTGATGCCCGATTCCAGCACTTCAGCCTCCTTGAAAAACGCGATAACTGCCTCCTTGAAGAGAGATTTAGGGCTGATGCTCAGGAATGGGTAAATCCCATTCATCTTCATGGATCTGATAATGTCATACACGTTGTTGTCCAGATTTGATTCGAGCAGCCCCTCGAAATCGACCACCAGACTAAAAATAATCTGGTCCTTCACAGCCTTCAGATTCACTCCGTCGAAGTACGATTCCATTTCTGCACAAGAAATTTTTCTCTGAGTGTATTGAAAATTCAAAAAAGGATTTCTGCTTTTGAAAACTAGGATTTGAGTGCTTTGAAGAAGGTAAAGTTGTGAAATGAATTTCCCGTCTTTAAATGGAAAAGTGAAGAGATGTTTGGAATTTAATATTCATTTATTTAAGCGGTGGTCCACCTTTTGAGATTTTAAAATTTAATTTAAATTAATCGGTGGTTCAACTTTTGAAAATTTGAAAAGTGACGGTTGGATTTTAAATTGGTCATAGTGGAGGTCGTGTGAACGTGTAGTTGCCACTTGTAAATAGATAATAATATAATATTCAAGAGTCGGTCAGGGATAAAAAAACTTAGCTGGTTGTCTGTTTGACTTCTTGACTGCTCTGCTTCAGGTAGCTTGAATCGCCTGAGGGTCAGCTAGGTTCCTTCATCTTCTTGTCTGATCCGATCAGGTGGATTCTCCTTGGCTGCATCAGGTATCTCTTCATCGGCTGATCTGATCATCAGGCAGCTTTCTCGTCTGTACTAGATTCCCAATCTAGTAATCCAAGATCCATGCTCAGCTCCAAAAACCTTTATTCTGGTAAAGGTTTGGTGAATATGTCAGCAATCTGGTATTCTGTGCCGACTCATTCTACTCTGACTCTCTTTTTAAGCACATGGTCTCTAATGAAATGATGTTTAACATCAATGTGCTTTGTCTTGGAGTGAAATACTGGATTGTTGGTTATCGAAATTGCACTGTTGTTGTCACACCATACTGGGACTTCATTTGCAATGATGTTGTAGTCCCTTAGCTGTTGTCTGATCCATAAAATCTGGGCACAACAGCTACCTGCAGCTAGGTATTCTGACTCTGTTGTTGATATAGAGTTAGATACCTGCTTCTTGCTAAACCAGGATATCAGTCTGGTTCCTAGGAATTGGCAAGTTCCACAGGTGCTCTTCCTATTAATTTTGCATCATGCGAAGTCTGCATCTGAGTATCCTGATAGCTCAAAATTATCATCCTTAAGATACCATAGTCCAACATTGACTGTAGACTTAAGGTATTTGATTATCCTCTTAGTTGCATCCTGGTTAGACTGCTTTGGCTTGGATTGAAATCTAGCACATACTCCCACAACATAAGATATGTCTGGTCTGCTTGCAGTCAGATAAATGAGTGATCCAATAAGTCCTCTGTAGTGGGTTGGATCCACTGATATGCCTCATTCATCTGCATCTAGATGTGTGCTTGTGCTCATAGGGATTCTTGCTGGTTTGGCTGATTCCATTCCAAATCTCTTGATTAAATCTCTGGTATATTTGGCTTGATTGATGAAAATTCCATTTTCCATCTGTTTGACTTGCAAACCTAGGAAGAAATTTAGCTTTCTCATCATGCTCATCTCAAATTCTCCTTGCATGAGATTTGAGAATTTCTCACACAGCTCTGGATTGGTTGAGCCAAATATGATATCATCCACGTATATTTGAACTAATAATATGTGGTCTTTATGCTCCACTCTAAATAAGGTCCTGTCCACATTTCCTTTGCTGAAACCATTCTTCTCAAGAAACACAGATAATGTTTCATACCATGCTCTTGGTGCCTGCTTAAGTCCATACAGAGCTTTTAAAAGCTTGTAGACTTTGTCTCCTTTGACAAATCCAGGAGGTTGCTCCACATAGACTTCTTCTTCTAAAATTCCATTTAGAAAGGCACTCTTCACATCCATTTGGCAGACTTCAAAATCCTTGAATGCAGCATATGCAAGGAATAGTCTGATGGCTTCTAATCTTGCAACAGGTGCATAAGTTTCATCAAAATCTATTCCTTCACATTGTGCATAGCCTTTAGCAACAAGTCTGTCTTTATTCCTAACAACAGCTCCATCTTCATCGCATTTGTTCTTGTACACCCATTTAGTGCCAATAACCTTCTTGTGATCTGGTCTGTCTGTTATTCCCAAACATTGTTCCTTTCCATCTGGTTGAGCTCTTCTTGCATTGCATTGATCCATGAGTAGTCTTCCAAGGCTTGTTATGTAGTCTTGGGTTCTATTTGAGAGATAAAGCATGAAAACATTGCCATTCCTGCTGGTACTGTGGATTGTCTGGTTCTGATTCCATTAGTTGGGTTTCCAATGATTTGTTGAATGAGGTGATCTCTAAGCCATTTGGGGATTTCTTCTTCGTCTTCAGGGTTTGTTCCCCCTGTAGAGTTGCTTTGGTGGACTTCTTCTCTTTCCGCTTCAGCTTGGTTCTGATCTCCTTGGTCTGCAACTGGATCAGCTACGGTCTTGTCATCTACAGGTGGGCATCCTGTATGATCTGCAGATGCGTCTTTATCAGCTACAGATGGGTCTTCATCAGCAGCAACTGGATCAGGTAGGTGTTGAGGTCCTATCTGATCTGCAGTTGGGTCTTCAGGCTGATCTACAGATGAGTCCATCATTCATGTATCATGGATGATGACTTCTTCTAGGGTTTCAGATTTGAGTTTATTCTCAATTAATTCCACCTGTTTCCTGTACTCAGCAGTAGATTCATTAAATACCACATGAGGTGTTTCCTCCACAACTAAGGTTCTTCTGTTAAAAACTCTATATGTCTTCTTTGTGAATATCCCGTAAAGAGACCATCATCAGTTTTAGCATCAAAGGCATTTAGTTGGATTTTACCATTGTTCTGGATGAAACACTTACAATCAAAAATATGGAAATAAGCAAATGTAGGTGTTCTGCCATTCCAAACCTCATAGGGAGTTTTGCCATGTCTCCCTACTATCATACTCCTGTTTTGAGTGTGACATGCTGTGTTGACAGCTTCAGTCCAGAACCTCTTGGGCAGGTCTGCTTTTGCAACATGGACCTGGCTTCTTCCTTCAAGGTTCTGTTTCTTCTTTCAGCAACACCATTCTTCTGTGGGGTCCTGGCTACAGAGACTTCATGCTGGATCCCATTCTAATCACTGTAGTCAGTGATTGCCTTGTTGAGAAATTCTCCTCCTCTATCTGATCTGATCTTGATTATTAAGAGGGATTTCTCATTCTGGATCTTCCTTAGCAGCTCAGGTAGTTTTGTTAGCGTTTCACTCTTTTTATAGAGAAAAATAACCCATGTGTATCTTGAGTAGTCATCTACTACTACTATTAGAGCATGCTTCCTTTCACTCAATGTCCTTGGCTTGATGGCGCCAAAGAGATCCATGTGAAGTAGATCTAGAATTCTGGTTGTGTGAGTGGTAGGGTGAACTGGTTTAAATGATGCTCTGGTTTGTTTCCCTTTCTGACATGCATCACAGAGAGCTTCCTTCTTGAATACTTCTTCTGGAAGTCCTCTGACCAGCTTCTGAGAACTAATCTTGTTGATGGCTTTGAAGTTTAGGTGACATAGTCTCTTGTGCCACAGCCATCCATTTTCTGCTATTGTCTTGGATAGAAAGCAGGTGTTGGGAGTTCCTGTTTTCCAATCTATCATATAGACATCTCTCCTTCTGAATCCTTGTAGCTTTACTTCTCCAGATAGAATATCTATCACCATACATTTCCAAATGGTGAAGACTACTAGATTCTTCTCATCACAAAATTGGCTTATGCTCAAAAGGTTGTATTTGAGCCCTTTGACATAATGAACTTTTGATATAGTGATGTTTCCTCTGCGCAGCTCTCCAAAGCCTTTAGTCTGACCTCTAGAGCTATCTCCAAAGGTTACATCTGGACCTCTTTCTTTGATATAATTTGACAGCACCTTCTTGTTCCCGGTCATGTGCCTTGAGCATCCAGAATCTACAAACTATTCTTCACCTCTAATATTTAAATTTGTGGAGATGTGGTAGTAGTCCTTCCACCTTCTCTGCAATCAAACAAGCAGAGATTTAGGTACCCAAATCTGTGTGGGTCCTCGGGGGTTAGTTGGTTTCCTGGAGAACTAATTTCTCCTGGGATTGTGAAAGTTGTTATTGCCCCTAAATGGTGTGTGTTGTCTAGGCCTGTATCTCTGTTAGGATTGTGTATTGGATATGCCTCATAAAATTGATGTGGGCCATTTCTAAATCTTGGCTGAGACCATTTATAAAATCTTTGGGGTCTCCACATCTGTTCATTTTGAAAACTTGGATAACCTTGAGGTTTCCATTTTCCCCTCCCATTTTGAAATCTGTTTTTGGGGAGTCTTTGATAATAATGGGCATGTCGTCTGGACTGCTGCTTCTGCCTTGGCCATTGGCTAGTCTCATGTCTAGGTGGCTGCCTTGTATACCTTGGCTGCAGCCTAGACTTGTGACTTGGCTGCTGCCTATTTTGAAATACATGTTTATGTGTAGGTTCAATAGTATGGACAATTGTTTCTTCCTTGACAAAAGTTGTTATAGAAGTTGAAGGAGTGTTGGGGTCATATCCAAGGCCTGATTTTAAATAGAGTGGCTTTTGGTTTGTACACAAACCATCTAAGGTTACAGATGCTTTTAAGGAGGTTATCTCTTTAGCACGAGCATCATTTAATTGTCTAATTTTTGAGAGTTCAGCTTCAAGATTCATGAGTGCACCTGATTTTTCATTGTTTAAAACTGTTAGTCTTTCTATCTCAGCGAAAGCTACTTTTTCAGTTTCAGCCTGACTGGTTTTGAAATTTTCTGAATCCTGGATGAGTTTGTCAAAATCATTTTGCAGCTGAATTTTATCATTTTTCAGTTGGGTATTTTCAATTTATGTGACCAGTGTCTTTGTTTAAGAATTTCAAAATCTTTTAAAAGTTGGTTTACAGATTTGTGTAGATTTATATCTTCAGAGAGATCTGAACTGGAACTTTCTGGAGCTTGGGGTTTTGATGATACCTCTTCATTTTCAAGATTAGCCATAAGACAATTGATTACTTCGTTATCCTCATCAGATAGGTATCCACTTGTTGATTCTTCGCTCTCTCTGATCAGCTCTGTTTCTTCATACATTGCTGCTAATGTATACCATTTTTCTTTGGCATTTCTGCAATGTTTGACTTTTGTCATGGTGGCTTGATCAAAGGTTTGTATAAGATATTTCGGGCTCGATTGCCAAGATTTTCCAGCTCACTTTCTTCGGAAGTCATCTTTGATCTGGTCTTGGGAATCTGTCTGGGCTTTCCAGCTGCAATATTCTCATCTGTATTGTCTTTCATATAGATGAAGGGACCTTCTTCAAATATACTCCACATGTCATCGTGGACAGATGATAAATGTGCCTGCATTCTTATCTTCTATAAGTCATAGTCATTTATTGTAAAAACGGGAAGACTAGAATACATATGTTCCATTATGAATGAGAGATTAAAATATATCTTCGATATATGGATCTGGTTCTGAAAAAAATGAACCAACCGTTCTGATACCACTTGTATGTCACCAGTCGTCAGAAATAAGTCTAGAGGGAGGGTGAATAGACTTATTGAAACTCTTTTTCCAAGTAAGAATTAAGGAGTTTCTCAGCTGATGGTACAGATGACTTAGAGTCGTCTGTAGACAATATAAGTGCAGAAGTCAGCTGATGACGAATACAGAAATATAAACAATGAAACATTAAGTATGAATGCAGCAATTAAGTATGATGCTAAAACAATAAAATACGCAGATAATATATAGTGGTCTCAGAGGTGGGGTAATCCTCTACTAATCCACTTTTCTCCAAATCAGTTGGAGATGAATCCACTATAATTTCAACCAGTGATAAATATTACAGTGATTCTACAACTTAGCTACAACAACTTCTAGGGCTGGGACTTTGGACCCGAATAACCGAAGATCCGAACCGAAATTGACATTTCGGTTCGGTTCGGTTCGGGTTTTAAGAAAAAAATTATTTATAAATTTCGGGTTCAGGTCCTGCAATAAATTTCGGGTTCGGGTTCGGTTATTGTAATTTTAAAATTTCAATAACCGTACTACCCGAAATTAGTGACAATAACCGAACAAAATTTCGGGTTTTAGGTTATTTTTGAAAATTTCGGGTTTTCGGTTATTTCAAAATTTGGTTATTTAAAATGTGAAAAAATTTGATTCGGTTATTTATGAAAATTAAGCAAAATGTAGAAAAAATTTCGGGTTTTCCGGTTATTTCTGAAAATTTCGGGTTGTAAATTTCGGTTCGGTTTTTTCGGTTTTTTGGTAAAATTACTTCGATTCCTAGAAATTCGGTTCCTGGAAAAAAAAGTCAGGAACCGAACCCGAATTACATAACACATTTGGAACTTCGGTTCCTTGTTTTTTTTTCAAGAAACCGAACTATCCCAGCCCTAACAACTTCCAACCAGTGGAAATCCTGTCATTGCAACTCCTTTCTGACTGCATGGCACCACTCGATCTCCAAATCCTTGGATGCCTATCAGTCGTGCAACTTCAACCAGTGAAGTACCGCGTACTCAAATTTTAAGACAAGAGTGTTTTGTCTTCTCCAACTAAGAGCTTTCTTCGTATGTGAATTGTGAATGCTGCTCTTCACGATGCTATAGATTTCTTGATCGCTTGATTGCTTTAATTGCCTGAGAGTATAGTTCGCATCGTACTTTGCTCTTTCAAATCTTCAGATATTTATAGCTTGTCAATCCTAAGAGCTTTTCTTCATAGCCGTTGCAAATCTGTAACAAATCCGTCCGTTGGAGAAGTAGACTTCTTTGTTTTTCTTTCTGAACGTCGCAAGGCTGGATTCCCTTATTTTAATCCATTTCCTACCGTTGTGAAGACTTTCACGTTGAAGCGCCGAATCTTTTGATTTTAATATGTTTAAAGTCTTCATAGGTGGGTCTTGATGAATTATTTAATTCATATCCTTTCGGGAATATCTCCAATCTGTCTCTTATCCCCCGCATGTGACTCTCCGTAATTATTGACTTTTCAACGCATGCTGACGTGGACAGGTTTACTTGGCTGATTACTCAGACATGACTTATCTGATCTCTTTAAGTCAATTTGTCTGATGTGCAGTCAAACTTCTCTGTCGTTGGACTTCTCTGACGATGACTTCTATGATGTCCTGACGAGACTTCTCTGATCTGACGACTTGCCTGAAGTCTTCGGATATGATGAACTTGACTGATCTTGATGGTCAAACTTCAGATGACTTGGACTCCGTCTGATCACTTGACTACAATCTGGTCAAACTTTTCTGATAAAATTGTTGACCAGTACTTCTCTGATTTTCACTTGACTGTGACTCGGCTTTCTGCAGTGTTTGGTCAAACTTCTCTGATGTTGCTTGTCTGACCGAAACTTCTCTGATGTACTTATCTGCATTTTTACTTAACCGATTTTAAGCCTAACTTAAACGGCCTACAGAAGATACTCATTTGGTTCTTCTTTACATTTTGTCAAGTATCTAACTTAACATAATTTGGCCTATGAAAGATACTCATTTGGTTCTTGCGTACATTTGCCAAGTAATAAGCATACATTTGAATAAGCAAGTACAATGATGACATCATAAAAATCTAACAAGTATTCCTAACATGAGTAATGTTAGTAAAATTGAAATATAATACTAACTCCTTAAATATTTGAAAACTTCAAAATTGGACAATCTTTTTGAAACGGTGTGAGTATTAAAATATTTTTGTCTATCATATTATTATTTCTCTAATAATTAATTAAAAAAATTTGAATTCTAAGATAATTTCAATTTTATCCAATATTTTTTGTTGGATTTCATACTACTTAGATAATGGATATTGTATGTAGTTAAATTGTTTTGGGATTGAATCTTGATTGCAAATTTAATAATTATTTAATAATATAATTATGTCGTAAAAAGACTACTTTAGTTAGGGAAGATAATAGTTGACTTGTAATTTTTCAAGACTATTACAGGTATTTCATATTTGTTTATGTTTTTTTTAAATTATAAATAAAAAATAAAAAATATAATATTATTTCAATAATATGACAATATATAAATTATAATAATTAGAGGTGGGCATGGGCTACGCTGGACCAGTCCGGTTCCAGGCTGGAGTCGGTCGGGCTGAGACTATGGAGCCCAGGACCGGCCCATGTTTGAGGCGGGCTGGGCCGGGCGGCCGCTGGGCCACTGCCCGCCCGCCCCCGGACTGTCGTGGGCTGGGCTGGGCCCGGGCCAGATATTACAAAAAAAAATGTTTTGAATTTGAAATATATTAACATTAAATTAAAAATAAATTTGAAAAAATATGTTTTGATTTTTAAAATAAATTAGTTAATATTAATGAAATAATCAATTTAAAAAACTATTTTGAATTAAAACAATTATAAAAATTAGTAAAAAAAATCTGCTTCAATCTATTTAAAAAATCCATTTTGAATTTTTAAGATATGTTAACGTTAAGTTAAATGTGGAGAAAAGGGGAAAAGTTGGACTTGGACTTAATTTGTAAAAATTAGATTATTTTTTGAAATTTAATCTATTTTTTAAAATTAAGCTCCCTACGTATCCTATGGAATCAAAGTCCACGTAGTTCTTTACTTACCTCTTTACTTACGTGGAACTTAAAGGTAGGATGATGTGCACAACCGTCGTGTTGGCCACTCGCCGAAGCTCTCGATTCGGATGAAGAATCCATTATCATCCACGGATCATCATCCTCGTAGTGTTCGTCATCTTCTTCCGTCCGTCCTTGTTGACGTTTTTCTGCTTGTTCCCAATCTTTTTTACAAACCATAATCTTCACAACGCCGGCCGATAAAGATGTCTGTTTATCTCTTATAACTCTTCTACCTTCACTCAAAGCGGACTCCGAAGCAATTGTAGAGGCTGGGACGATAAGGAGATCCCTTGCAATTCTAGCCAATATAGGATATTGTTCTTCACGTAATTTCCACCATTTTAAAATCTCAAAATTGGCATCAAGCTCATGCGAGCACATAAAATACTCATTTAATATTTTACTATAAGAAGTTGGAGAAGTAGAGCTCGATGACGATTTTTGTAATATCCGGATAATTGTTGAGTATTTTCATCTGTATTTGAACCTTGTAATTGTAATATCCGGAATTTCTACTACCTTTGATATTATTTTATCCGAGTTATATTATACAGTGTGGAATCTGTACAGTATGGATAAAATAAATAAAGGACTGAGATGTCAGTATCGGTATAATTGTCGTATCTGGTCGACAGTTGCATTTGAGGATATTGTGTATCAGGTTATCGTACTTTCGATATAGAGTATATCGTATAAGAATGTTATTGGATCCAGTATATGTATTCAGTATGTGTGTATGTGTTTTCGGTATTTCGAGACAGGCGGTAACAGTTGAAATTGGCTACGTATAGAATACTTAGCGTACGCTAATGTTGAAGACTTACGTACGCTAAATCACAAGAGTTACGTACGTTATGGCCGAAACATTACGTACGTAACATGGGAATCAGACGATCGAGTCGTGGTCGGCAGGTGGGACCCTGTGTCGGCAACTTTCGGCGGAGGATGTTGACAGGTGAGTCAACGTACGCGTTACGTACGTTATACAGGACGTGTTACGTACGTAACACGACCATTGTACTGTAGCAAGTCAACGTACATGTTACGTACGTTATGAAGGAAACATTACGTACGTAAGCATGTTAACAAAACAAGTCAGTTAGTTTTGGAAATGAGATTACGTACGCTATTAAGGACGCTTAGCGTACGCTAAGTGCATTACGTACGTTAATGCTGGTGGTTAACGTACGTAAAGATCGATGCAGTTTATAAAATGAAAGTTCATCTTTCATTTCTCCTGATCATTTCACTTCGTTTTTCCGTCCTTCTTCACTTCTAAGTATGTGCTAAACACTTTTAAGTCGATTGTGAGCTTGGAGGCATGGATTAGAAGCTTGGATATGAAGATATCAATGATTCTTGAAGGGTTTTGTAATATCCGCAATTTCGGATTTCCGGTAATTTTCATTTTTCGGCGGAGGTCCGATTCGAAAACTTGCTTTTGACCGTTTCATCATTCGGAGAATATTTAATTCTGCACTTTTTGTCATCCGAGTTCGTTTCGGTGTCGTTTTGTTGAGTTCCGTGTCCTTAATCGACTTTTTCACGTGGGAGTTCGACTTTGTAACGTCACCATTAATTCTTGGAAACTCCAAAAATTCTGAATCTTTGCAATATTATAGAGCATCGAGTTAGCTTTCCAATGGTTCAAACGGTGAGTCAATCGGAGTCCGGACGAGAGAGTTATGGTCGTTTGAGCTCACCGCTCGTTATTGGCCGATCACTGCCGGCCGAACTCGGCCGTGTCGTCCGACACGGCCCGTGCCGTACTCGTCCGGAAATGCGAAGTTTCGTCTCAGACCCGACCGTGTCGTCAGACACGGCCGTGCCGTACTCGTCAGGAAATGCGGAGCGAATGCGACACGCCGACCGTGTTCCATGACACGGTCGAGTCGTGCTTGAGTCATTGTCGGACGGGTCACTATCGGGCGACGCGACCGTGTCTAGCAGGACACGGTCGAGTCCCTGCCGGCCAGGGTCGGCTATTTAAGGGCCTGGACCGAGTCATCCGACCATTTTCACCCTTTTTCTTCGTTTCTTCGCGTTTCTTCGTCAATAATGGATGGATTTGGATAGATATGACATGGAGCAACATGTTTTGGAAGTTGTAGTCATGGATTAACATCATCTTCCACCCGGATCGAAGGTAAGAACACCTAAACTTTTGGTTTTGGATGTTCTTGAGGTTTCTTGGTGTTTTGGCCGATTTGCTTCGTTTTGATTCATATTATTGTTAGAACTTGATTGTAAACTTGTAATCATTCAATACCCTTGAAGTTTTGTGGAACGGATTTGAGTATTTCTTTGAATAATCGATTAAATTGGACTACGCCTTCAAAGT
This sequence comes from Orobanche coerulescens, assembly GCA_033398695.1. Lineage (NCBI taxonomy): Eukaryota > Viridiplantae > Streptophyta > Magnoliopsida > Lamiales > Orobanchaceae > Orobanche > Orobanche coerulescens. Next base: position 11,626,381 of record CM065801.1, read on the forward strand.
GTCCGATAAAATGCTTCAATGGGTAGAACTTGGGAAGTTCCATACGTTATCGTAGAATTGTGATTGAATTGATATCGTTGTGACTTAGGAACGAATTCTTGTGAAGAACTCGAGTCGGAACCCTTCCGTTCGTTGCCTTCTTTGGGGTCCGAGCTTCCCGGTCGAACTGTGTTCTTCGGAGCGTTTGGTAGCGGTTATTAAGGCAAGTATCTTACTATACGACTTGTATCTTGCGACTAGTAATCACATATGAGATTTATGAAGATTTTGCTTGTCTTCGTAAATATGTTCCGTTTGAGTTGTTTGTGCTTTCCGAAATTTGAAGGCTTTGTGATAATAGTGTTATATTAGTATATGTGTTAGCTGCTGTGCAATGCATTGTGTACCGAACGTGTGGTATGTTGGTTGTACGTCGTTGATTGATGATAGTTGTTGAGATTGTGTTATGTGCGTGCGACGTACGGTTTTGTGGCGATCAACGTGATTGACTAACTGTGCTCATTGTTGTATGTAATGTGAATGCGAATGTGATGTGCTGGAACGCTAAGTTCACTCGTGCGGGTTCGACGGGACCTACGAGGATTCATGGCACAGGTCCATGGGATCGGAACTTAGTGTGTGGTGCTGAGGTCCAATCGTGCGGGTCTGACGAGGCCTACGATGATTCATGGCACAGGTCCATTGAATCTGGACACAGTACGTCCAACCGTGCGGGTTCGACGGAACCTACGGTGACACGTGACACAGGTTCACAGGGTCGGGACTGATTGTTGTGATTGTTGTGGTTGCTCAATCCGTGTGGGTTGTTGAACCTACGGAGACTCGTGGCAAGCGATCACGGAGCCATGAGCATGATTGATTGTTGTGATTGGTTAAGTCCGTGCGGGTTGTTGAACCTACGGAGACTCGTGGCAAGCGATCACGGAGTCATGAGCATGATTGATTGTTGTGATTGGTTAAGTCCGTGCGGGTTGTTGAACCTACGGAGACACGTGACAGGGGATCACGGTGTCACGAACCATGTTTTGTAAATCAAACTCTTTGTGTAAGAAAGTTTTAAGAAAAGAATGTTGGGCCGAGCCCCATGAGATTTATGGAAATGTTTTAAATCGTAAATTGTTGTAATACAATTTTGAGATTTGGGTTAAGACCCTAAGACTTTCGAAAGGTTTTGAAATTCTAAAATTTCCGAGGTGATAATCTTATTTTCGAATGCTTCATAGTTTATCTTTCCTTGTGAAAACCTCCCGGGGATATTTTGATACTTGATTGTCATATTTGATTCACGATTATTACTTGCTTGTTATATTTCGTATGATTTGATACTTGCACTAGTAAAACAGTGGAGTTTACTAACCCCAGTAATCGGGGGTGGATGTCTGCTTTGCGTCGGTACATGCGATTCGGGGCGATCACGGGATTGGCACAAGAGGATGACGAGTGCGATACTAATCATGAGTCGATAGTTATTATGATTTTGTTGTGTTGTCGAGTTGATTTGATCTTCCATTTGTATTGTATTTCGACCCCTGTGTGGGTAATGTTATTTAAGTCAGTTTTATCGATTGGGTTGTGTGACCTCATCGGTCTGTGTATTCACGTGTAAGTGACCATATCAGTCCGTATCATTTTATTGTTTGACCCTGGTCGGGCAAGCATTTGGTCGTTTATGGATGTTTAGCCTGGTAGATCCTTGTGGCAAGAGTCTACGGCGTGTAATATTCCCATATGGTTTTGGGGATGTTACAATTATGGTATCGGAGCATAGGTTTGCGAAAACCTAGGCTGTCGGGTCGTTTCAAGTCCTGTTTTGTCGAGTAGTGTGTTGTCTTGTCGTTCGAGTCGTCAGGTGACAAGTTGAGTTGTGCGTGGTCACAACGTGTCGGTTATGTTGTCGGACGAGATTAGTATCGTGGGCGACTGTCACCTCCGTGCGACCTGTGGATATAAGTCTCCTCCTTTATGCGTAATACCTGTGTATCTCGATTTTATTTTAGTGAGTTAATTGCGGTGTATAATTTTATTTACACAGTATTGTGTAATATAGTTGTGTTTCATACTTGTGGCACATAGCATGTGTCTAGAACTGGGGACGTTATTATTTTATCTTTGAACCACCGGGTGGGGTGGTATGTTGTGAAGGTTGTAAACCTCGATGGGTTTCGAAAAGGTACCAACGGTAGAGTTTGTGAGAAACTCCGATGAATGATTTTGCTGTGTGTTTAAATTTGATACCACGAGATGCGTTTGATTGAATTGGCGACCCTGGTTGCCATTTGAATATGTGGTTTTAAATTCAACTGTTTTTGGAATGTTGTAATTTTTGTCCGCTATGGGCAAGTTTGTGAATGTTTCCTGAAGGACTTTACAGTTTGAGAATTTTGTAGAAATCGATTTTTTGGAAAATATTTTGGTGGTGCGGTCAAACCATGGTTTATATAAATTTTTAAAATTTGTTAAATTTTGACAAATGGACCGTGTATTTTCAAATGACACAATCAGACGGTATTTGAAAAATGTGTTTTAAAATACTTCGGATATTGTAAAATATTACCGTCATTTTGCTTATGAACTAAAGGATTTTGGAAAATTTTTGTTTTGCAAAACAACTTCGGCTTCCGTAATTCAGAACGTTATATGTTTATGTATTGAGGTTAAGTCGTGCAGTGAGTTACTATATTATTATTCTCGTCAGAAAATCTGGGTTGTATGCCCAAGTGGCGGGATACATTGTTAGGTATTGTTCCCCACTTCAATGACCGAGGTATTAAGCAAAGTACTTTCAAAATTTCACCCCAGCAAAATCTTCCGAACTCGCGAATTTTTTTTATATATATATTATCATTCGAACAAATACCTCGATAAACTTGTTTTTTTAAAAATATTACCGGTGTTGGACCACAATGGTATGCTTAATGTTTTAATCGTGTATGCTGAGGTATAGGTTGTTCATCTTTGTCAATGTGAACGTGTGAATATTGCATTGTGCTGCTGATTTTGGGCTTATGTCGATTATGTGAGGTTTGTTTTATCTCGTTATTCTGATTGGATGTCCGTTCAGTATGCTAAGGGGTCGAGGTCGAGGTCGTGGTCGTGGTCGTGGTCGTAATCGGGAGCAGGAGAGGGCGACTCCCTCCTTGCCGAGTACCAATCAGCTCAGTACAGATCAGGGATATTCGACTAGCGTTAATGTTGACGTTGGCGCCGCCACCATCCTTCGTCAGGTGGTTGATCAGTTAGTGCAGATGAATCAGGCCGTACGTCGGGATGAGAACCCAAATAGGGATAACGGAACTAGTAAGTGGTTACGAGATGTGATGAAGATGCAGCCGCCCCGTTTTGTGGGTTCGTCTGACTTGTTAGGTTGGGAAAACTGGCTCTTCCAGTTGGACAGAATATTTGATGCTGTAGCTTGTCCGGATGATAGGAGGGTACCCATTGCTCAGTACCTACTCGACAAAGAAGCTGCAGACTGGTGGCACGCTGTAGTACCTGCAGATCGTACACCTACATGGGCTGAGTTTAAGACCGCCATGGAGGCAGAGTATTGCCCGTTGCCTGTTCGTGAACGCAGAATTGTTGAATTTTTCTCGGCTACGCCCCAGGATGTGTCGATATCCCAGGCTATAGTCGATTTTAATCGACAGCTGGCTTATGTTCGTGATCAAGTGAGAAGTGAAGCGGACAAGGTCCGATACTTCAATATGCGCATGAAACCCCATATCCGTGAGAGTATGGCTCCGCTCATGTGTACCACCTTGAAAGATTATCAGGATCGAGCTCTAGCCATCGAAATGGCTGTTTCCATGTCAGAGGGTAGCTCAGGAGGTAAGAGGCAGAAGACCTCGAGTAACTTTTCAAGAGGCCAGAGAAGTGAGATCCGTGAGCCTGTTGCTTCACAGTTTCCTTCTGGGAGCACTCCTCGTTCGGTTGACCAGTCTAAGAATCCTACTCACGAGCCGAGTAAGACAAGCGGCGTGAAGTTATGTTTTAATTGTAGCCGTGTGGGCCATACTCGTAAGAATTGTCGCTCGCCGCAAGTTAACTGTTTCAAATGTGGACATGTGGGACATCAGGCGGTACACTGCGAGACCGTCGTTGAGATGTTCGGAAGCCTAGATCCCGCCCCTACGCGTGGAGATCTCAGTGGTGCCCAGTAGCATAGTTGCGTGTTGTATTTGTGTTGTAATTAGAGTAGAGATTGATATTTGTTGCGTGAACTTTTTGGTTTTGTTTGTAGTCTACCCTGATGTTTTATTTTAAGTTTCGGGACGAAACTTATTTTTTGTGAGATAGAATGTAATATCCGGTAACCTCGTTTTCCGTTATCTTGAATTGTTGTGTTTTGACGTCGAACATTTTCTTGTTGATGAGAATCGGAATGATTTCTATCGTAATACTCTATTTGTTTCTATCGCATAGTCGTTTTAGTCGGGTGCGACTTGTTGTCGCGTACATTTCTTTAATTAAATGTGTGCATATGATGTGGTATGTGATGCGTCGTTAATTGATCGTTATTGTTTTGAATTATTGCCGGTGGCGTTGTTATGGTCGTCGTGTGACGTGTTGTCACGCTGTATATTCTTTCGCGTTGCTTGTAATGTTTCGCCAATGGACGAAAGTTACGCGTTTCTTATGTATCTCGTTGAGGTTTCCTGTTGGGATATTGCTTCTCCCTACTTATTTTAAGTTTCGGGACGAAACTTCTTTTAAGGAGGGTAGAATGTAATATCCGCAATTTCGGATTTCCGGTAATTTTCATTTTTTGGCGGAGGTCCGATTCGAAAACTTGCTTTTGACCGTTTCATCATTCGGAGAATATTTAATTCTGCACTTTTTGTCATCCGAGTTCGTTTCGGTGTCGTTTTGTTGAGTTCCGTGTCCTTAATCGACTTTTTCACGTGGGAGTTCGACTTTGTAACGTCACCATTAATTCTTGGAAACTCCAAAAATTCTGAATCTTTGCAATATTATAGAGCATCGAGTTAGCTTTCCAATGGTTCAAACGGTGAGTTAATCGGAGTCCGGACGAGAGAGTTATGGTCGTTTTAGCTCACCGCTCGTTATTGGACGATCACTGCCGGCCGAACTCGGCCGTGTCGTCCGACACGGCCCGTGCCGTACTCGTCCGGAAATGCCGAAGTTTATGTCTCAGGACCCGACCGTGTCGTCCGACACCGCCCGTGCCGTACTCGTCCGAAAATGCCGGAACCGACTGCCGACACGCCCGACCGTGTTCCAGGACACGGTCGAGTCGTCTTGAAGTCATTGTCGGACAGTCACTATCGGGCGACGCGACCGTGTCTAGCGGGACACGGTCGAGTCCTGCCGCCGTGGTCGGCTATTTAAGAACTGGACCGAGTCATCCGGCCATTTTCACCCTTTTTCTTCGTTTCTTCGCGTTTCTTCGTCAATAATGGATGGATTTGGATAGATATGACATGGAGCAACATGTTTTGGAAGTTGTAATCATGGATTAACATCATCTTCCACCCGGATCGAAGGTAAGAACACCTAAACTTTTGGTTTTGGATGTTCTTGAGGTTTCTTGGTGTTTTGGTCGATTTGCTTCGTTTTGATTCATATTATTGTTAGAACTTGATTGTAAACTTGTAATCATTCAATACCCTTGAAGTTTTGTGGAACGGATTTGAGTATTTCTTTGAATAATCGATTAAATTGGACTACGCCTTCAAAGTGTCCGATAAAATGCTTCAATGGGTAGAACTTGGGAAGTTCCATACGTTATCGTAGAATTGTGATTGAATTGATATCGTTGTGACTTAGGAACGAATTCTTGTGAAGAACTCGAGTCGGAACCCTTCCGTTCGTTGCCTTCTTTGGGGTCCGAGCTTCCCGGTCGAACCGTGTTCTTTGGAGCGTTTGGTAGCGGTTATTAAGGCAAGTATCTTACTATACGACTTGTATCTTGCGACTAGTAATCACATATGAGATTTATGAAGATTTTGCTTGTCTTCGTAAATATGTTCCGTTTGAGTTGTTTGTGCTTTCCGAAATTTGAAGGCTTTGTGATAATAGTGTTATATTAGTATATGTGTTAGCTGCTGTGCAATGCATTGTGTACCGAACGTGTGGTATGTTGGTTGTACGTCGTTGATTGATGATAGTTGTTGAGATTGTGTTATGTGCGTGCGACGTACGGTTTTGTGGCGATCAACGTGATTGACTAACTGTGCTCATTGTTGTATGTAATGTGAATGCGAATGTGATGTGCTGGAACGCTAAGTTCACTCGTGCGGGTTCGACGGGACCTACGAGGATTCATGGCACAGGTCCATGGGATCGGAACTTAGTGTGTGGTGCTGAGGTCCAATCTTGCGGGTCTGACGAGGCCTATGATGATTCATGGCACAGGTCCATTGAATCTGGACACAGTACGTCCAACCGTGCGGGTTCGACGGAACCTACGGTGACACGTGACACAGGTTCACGGTCGGATCGATTGTTGTTAGACTGCAAAATAGGCCCGAGGCCGCGGGGCCAGGCCGCCGCTTTTGGGCGGGCATTGGCTTCATATTTTTGGCCCAAAAACCGGCCTTTGGCCCGCCCAGATTTGGCCCGCCTGCTGAGGTTCGGCCCGGCCCGCCCGCCCAGTTTTTTTTTTTCTTTTTTTTTTTAATTTTATTTTATATTTAATTAAAATATTTAAAATTTTTCCTTATTTGTTAGATTAGATTACATCTATATGTTAATTATTGATGTAGTTTTATTTTTTATGGGACTTTGTGATTACTTTGTAGCATCTCATATCAATAATAATATTATTTTATGATTTTTATAAGAAAGTAGTAGTGATAAATAAAATGATGATCAAATAAAAATATTTATATATTTATCTTTTGATTGTGGTAGTGTAGTAAATAATATAATTATCAAATAAAAATAATTCTACATTTATTTAATTGATTGTGATAGTATAGTGAATAATATAATAATTACGGATCGAAAAATATTTCTATAATTATTCAGAAATAATATTTCAAAAAAAAAATGTCGAGGCCCGCGGGCCGGGCCGGGCCCGCCCGGGGCGGGCCACGGGCCTAATATTTTTGGCCCAAAAAAAACCGGGCCTTTTTGGCCCGGCCCAGATTTGGCCCGCCCGTTTTTTGCCCGGCCCGTTTGGGCCGAGCCCGCCCGTTTGCCAGGTCTAATTGTTGTGATTGTTGTGGTTGCTCAATCCGTGTGGGTTGTTGAACCTACGGAGACTCGTGGCAAGCGATCACGGAGTCATGAGCATGATTGATTGTTGTGATTGGTTAAGTCCGTGCGGGTTGTTGAACCTACGGAGACTCGTGGCAAGCGATCACGGAGTCATGAGCATGATTGATTGTTGTGATTGGTTAAGTCCGTGCGGGTTGTTGAACCTACGGAGACACGTGACAGGGGATCACGGTGTCACGAACCATGTTTTGTAAATCAAACTCTTTGTGTAAGAAAGTTTTAAGAAAAGAATGTTGGGCCGAGCCCCATGAGATTTATGGAAATGTTTTCGTACTGTAAATTGTTGTAATACAATTTTGAGATTTGGGTTAAGACCCTAAGACTTTCGAAAGGTTTTGAAATTCTAAAACTTTCCGAGGTGATAATCTTATTTTCTAATGCTTCATAGCTTATCTTTCCTTGTGAAAACCTCCCGGGGATATTTTGATACTTGATTGTCATATTTGATTCACGATTATTACTTGCTTGTTATATTTCGTATGATTTGATACTTGCACTAGTAAAACAGTGGAGTTTTACTAACCCCCGAGTAATCGGGGGGTGGATGTCTGTTTTGCGTCCAGGTACATGCAGATTCAGGGGAGCAGTCACAGGATTGACACAAGAGGATGACGAGCTGCGATACTAATCATGAGTCGATAGTTATTATGATTTTGTTGTGTTGTCAGAGTTGATTTCAGTCTTCCGCTGTATTGTATTTCGACCCCTGTGTGGGTAATGTTATTTAAGTCAGTTTTATCGATTGGGTTGTGTGACCTCATCGGTCTGTGTATTCACGTGTAAGTGACCATATCGGTCCGTATCATTTTATTGTTTGACCCTGGTCGGGCAAGCATTTGGTCGTTTATGGATGTTTAGCCTGGTAGATCCTTGTGGCAAGAGTCTACGGCGTGTAATATTCCCATATGGTTTTGGGGATGTTACAGGTTTGATTGGGTTATTCATGTTCTTGAGGTATGTTGTTGAATTCTTCACTTTGATTTCGGATTTTGGTATTGTTATCCGTAAATGATTCGTATAAAGAGGATTAAGATGTTGTTGTTTCGATTCTTGAGGTTATATGAATCATATGTTGAAAGGAAGATGGTGATATGATGGTTTATACCTTGAATATGTTGATTATGATTATGAAATCATAGAGTTCTTGATGTTCTTGGTAATATTATCCGTATTTGATCCGTATGATGATGATTAGGGAGTTTTTGTTACAATCCTTGAGGTTATGTAGAGTGTATATTGAAGAATACGATGATTCATGACTTGGATTACGAATTGGAAGATTATCTTCATGTTAAAAGATATCGAATTATGTTGTTTTAATGGTTCTGAACATGAGTTCGAATCCCTTAGTGTTCTTGAGGAACTTTTGATGAATTTAACATAGCAAGACGATCGTATGTTGAATTAATCGGATTATGAATCGTGTTGCGGTTTTGAGTTCGTAATTGTTTGAGTTGGATTGTCCGGACTTGTGTCTAATCGAGATATTGTGGAACCGTTGGAGTTTATTGATCGGTTGTATTGATTGATTATGATCATCGAGTTGTAGTTTGTATTGTAGATATCGTTGAATCGTTGACATGATTTGGTTGGTCGGGTCGGTTGTTAATTGTTATCGGATATGTGTTATTTGATTACTTCGATAGGTTGAGATTATTGATCGGTGATTATAACCGGATGCTGCGGTCGTGTTCGAGTATGTTCTTGAATTGCTTCGGTCGGAGCCGAGGAGCTCATAGACGAAGGAATTGTGACTGGAAGCGGCTTCATCATCGTATCGGTATCGAGTCAAGTTAATACTTGCTCAGCTATAATGTTTAATGAATGGTTTCAGTTTCATTTCGTTTATAATGCATATAGCGATGATTATTATTGTGAACTCTGGGTATTTGGATTGTATATCGTTCTTCCGATTCTGGGAGGTAATTCATAATGTATATACTATTGGTATGTTCGGATATCGAGGTTATGTTGCGATAAAGACGAGGATATGAGTATCTATAGTTCATTGTACGTTTGGATCGCCGAGCATTGAGGATAATTGCCGGTGATGATTTGACATCGAGATTGCTCCTAAAGGACTCGGGACAAGTATCTTAGTTTGATTCGGTTTAGTGTTAATGATGTTGATCATGCAGGTTGTCATTCATGTTGCTGAGCATGAAGTCGCCTTAGTTGTGTCATCATAGTGTCGTTCATGTTTTAATCCATACGTCGTTCATGTTGATGAACATATTGAGTTGCATATGTGTATGCATGATTGTATTGTTTATGTTGTAAATGATCCGATGGGATCATGAGGATCTATGCTGAGGGCGCTGGATCGGATGTCCACCATGCGTTGGTTCGACGGGATCATCATGGGATCTATGCTGAGGGCGCTGGATCGCTGGACAGGTTTTCCACCATGCGTTGGTCCGATGGGATCATCATGGGGATCTATGCTGAGGGCGCTGGATCGTTGGATTACCCAGTATTGTGTTATTGTTGTGCATATGTATATTGTTGGTTATCCACCTCGTGTTGATCTTATAGGATCATCTTGGGATCTATGCTGAGGGCGCTGGATCATGGGATTTCCATTGAGTATACATAGTTGTTATTGTTTTTGAGCATATTGACGTTGTCATATGAGTATGCATTTGTAGGTCTTGTGTTAGGACCTTGTCCGTATTGCATTGATCTGATCTCAGATTAGACTGATATGATTATCGTGGCACATCATATCTCGAGGTATGTTCCGTATTTTCTTTGGTCTCTGTCTTTGATGGACGATCGGTTATCGTCTTGGGATTTGATGATGTTATTCGATGGATCGTATTGGTCAGAAATGGTAGATTTCCGTATCGTGATTTGGTGATGATAGTTTGAGAATCTTGAGTATTGTTTGAGGTACAATACAGATATTATGTTCGAGTTTATTGGTTAATCGAGTACGAGATATGAAATGTGATAACGGTTAGTCTGATGAGAATTACTTGAGTAAGCAAAGTTATGGTGGTAAGATTACGTTGGTCGTATTCTTATGTTGCATTCTCATTGGTATGTAATTATTAATGTGATTTGACGGTTATCAATGTTGGATATTATGGCTGACCCCGTCGTGGGATTTCTTTTTAGGTTCTTGGAGTATCGATCTTGTAGCAGTCGTGAAGAGATGAGCTTCCCGGAGGATACTGGCTAGGACATGTTCTGTGCATTGAGTTTCTTGATTGGTTCTTATATTCCACTGCTAGAGTATCTTTATGGTTGGTCTTTTTCTGCTGCGTGAGTATTTTGAAATGCTCTTTCAGTATCTGGTAACTGAGATTACTTTGGAAATCGTTTTCTAAACTTTTGAGTGTCGGCCGTTTGGCCTTGCGATTTCAAATGAGTTTTTATAACGGTTTTTGAGAAATGGATTTTATAAGTCTTTGTGCATTTTTAAAGATAGTACCGTCGTTGGCCTCTTGGGCATTTGTTAATGTTTGCGAAAAATTCTTTTAGCCTTGTGGGTTCCATCTCGGGGCCCACGGCGCTGTAATATTTCCAGTTAAATCTGGTGGTGTTACAGAATATGGTATCAGAGATTAGGTTGAGAAAACCTAGGCATTTGGGTCGAGTTGGGTCGTGTTTTTGTCGCGTCATTCGAGTTGTCGATTGACAAATATTAGAGCCATGAGTTTTTGTTGTTCACTCGGGCTTACGCGTTATGTGATTTACCAGTGTAGTACTGGAGTTGTTGCAACTTTTCCAAATGGTGATATATTGTGTTCTTGAGTTGCACTGAGTTTGCAAAACGTGTGTTTTGAAAATATCTGTGTCGAGTATTTTCTTTAGTTGAGACATGTGCCAGTATCACGGGGAATCATCGGCTTCACGATCTGTAAGTATTTGGATTTTTGAATTGCATTGAAATTTATTGCCGTTCTAAGTTGATATGCTTTGAGATTCAGCAGATGTTATGCGTTACAGTATAAGGTGACAGAGTTGGTACAAGATTGATGATCTTGAGAAACTATGATTTTGGAAATCAGTATGTTGGTTAGATGTGGGAACGGAATTGTGCATTTGGGAGAATGTTGTGGATGGTTGAGAAGAACATGTAGTCATGTTAGTATATTTTGAGTTATATGAACTGCTTTTGAGCATTTGAAAATGATAATTTTCAAAATGAACATTTCACGGATGTTTTACCGAAAATGATTTTTGGGTCGAGACCCAATCAATTTTTAAATACTTTTGTAACTCAGGACTTGGAGTCCGAAAAGAGTTTTCTACTTTTTAAAACTTCTTGTAATGTGGAACGGGATACGGGCTGAGACCCTAATGTTTCAAAAGAAAGTTTTTCTGTTTTCTAAAACTCCCGAGATTTGTAAAACACTTTACCAATCGTTTACTTATGTTATTTCCGCCTTTCGAGGCTTTGGTTTACTTGTTCAAATGGAACTTCTCGGGAAGTCTTTCGCTGTGTTTGATTTGTTGATTTGTTTCAATGTTTTGTCATATCATAATTGAGGTGATCCGGGATGGATTAAGGATTGACGTTGCGAGTAGTATATGGAGGAGTTTTTAGTCGGAGTCTATATTTGAGATTTTGGAATTTCATCGTGTGGTTTTCCGATGGAATATCAGTGGATATTGGTGACGAGCCGAAGTGGTATACAAGAGTATAGATATGCACAAGCATTTGCATAAATTCCATTTTATTTAATTGTGTGTATTCGAAAAGAATTTTTATCGAGAACTTGGCACCAGCGAGCCGATTTAAATTTTTAAAATTGATTTCGTGGTCTTACGAAAATTTATGTTTTGCGTTTTCAAACTCTTCAAAGAATTTTCGAAAATTTGTCTTTTGACAAGACCATATGATTTCAAACTGGCTTTGAAAATGTGATTAATAACCATACGCATTTAGTGTATATTACATATCATGGTGAAGTTGTGAGTGTGACTCACGAACTGGATGATATATCAATGTGGGACGAGGAATAGGGATCTGAACTTTGGTATGGTCGTTTGGTTATGCAAGGATGATCGATTGATTTATCGGATAAGAGAAATATGTCGTGTGTTGTAGAATCATGCACATAATATAATTTTGGAACTTTGGATTTTGTGAAACCGGGACATATGTGCTATGTGATTCCATTGGTATGGTAGTAGTGTGATTTTTACCATAGTGATTTTGAAGGATTTCGTTGTAAGTGTAGATTTGGGGATGGCGGCCCCATGCTGGTTGTTTTGGATATTGAGTGGTCGCCCCCACTCCCTGTATGATTAGATATGTTCGTCGGTTTGTGATTGGTTGTTCGTATGCCGAGGGGTATGCTCACCAGTCGAGTATGTTTATTGAGATCCACGGTATGTGATTGGTGTGTCGTTTATTCGTCCGTATATATGTCTCTGTGGTTCTGTGTGTATCGTGTTGGAATTTACCGTGTGAGGGTATTCCTGATTATTATCGCTCCTTCGTTGTTAATATTAGAGTTTATCATGTTGATGATATTCTCGATTGTGTTTTGACCTTTGGTTGGTTATATTAGAGTTTATCATGTTGATGATATACTCGATTGTGCTTTGACCTCTGGTTGGTCATATTGGAGTTGATCATGTTGATGATATTCTCAGTTATGTTTTAACCATTGGATTGGTCGTATTGGAATTTATCATGTCGATGGTATTCTCAGTTAATTTGTTGGTTGATCATTGTTGATGATCGTTTAAGTGTTCGAATTTTGTGTCGATGTTTCGAGATTGGTTGTCATTATTTTGGACAGTTGTTTCACAGATATATCAGATATTATTCGTCTTATCGGAATTGGAACTTGATCATGCGATCAGGAAAACAGGATTTGTCACGGATAGATTATTTCATCTGACGATGATATAATTTTTTTGAGACTCAAGGAATTGTGATTGTAAGCGTATTGGGACTGTACAGTGAGATCGCTTGCTAGTATCTCAGGAGATCGTCGACCTATGTATTTGTAAGTGTACTCTTTTGGTTATTCAGTAATGACGATAATTGATCGTTGTCGTGATGGTTTTGGGATATTTTGGTTGGACGGTATATTTGTTTGTTTTTATGATGGATTTCAAGTTTCGAGGACGAAACTTATTTTAAGTGGTGTAGTATGTAATATCCGGAATTTCTACTACTGTTGTTTGATATTATTTTATCCGAGTTATATTATACAGTGTGGAATCTGTACAGTATGGATAAAATAAATAAAGGACTGAGATGTCAGTATTGGTATAATTGTCGTATCTGGTCGACAGTTGCATTTGAGGATATTGTGTATCAGGTTATCGTACTTTCGATATAGAGTATATCGTATAAGAATGTTATTGGATCCAGTATATGTATTCAGTATGTGTGTATGTGTTTTCGGTATGTCGAGACAGGCGGTAACAGTTGAAATTGGATACGTATAGAATACTTAGCGTACGCTAATGTTGAAGACTTACATACGCTAAATCACAAGAGTTACGTACGTTATGGCCGAAACATTACGTACGTAACATGGGAATCAGACGATCGAGTCGTGGTCGGCAGGTGGGACCCTGTGTCGGAAACTTTCGGCGGAGGATGTTGACAGGTGAGTCAACGTACGCGTTACGTACGTTATACAGGACGTGTTACGTACGTAACACGACCATTGTACTGTAGCAAGTCAACGTACATGTTACGTACGTTATGAAGGAAACATTACGTACGTAAGCATGTTAACAAAACAAGTCAGTTAGTTTTGGAAATGAGATTACGTACGCTATTAAGGACGCTTAGCGTACGCTAAGTGCATTACGTACGTTAATGCTGGTGGTTAACGTACGTAAAGATCGATGCAGTTTATAAAATGAAAGTTCATCTTTCATTTCTCCTGATCATTTCACTTCGTTTTTCCGTCCTTCTTCACTTCTAAGTATGTGCTAAACACTTTTAATTCGATTGTGAGCTTGGAGGCATGGATTAGAAGCTTGGATATGAAGATATCAATGATTCTTGAAGGGTTTGATTGGGTTATTCATGTTCTTGAGGTATGTTGTTGAATTCTTCACTTTGATTTCGGATTTTGGTATTGTTATCCGTAAATGATTCGTATGAAGAGGATTAAGATGTTGTTGTTTCGATTCTTGAGGTTATATGAATCATATGTTGAAAGGAAGATGGTGATATGATGGTTTATACCTTGAATATGTTGATTATGATTATGAAATCATAGAGTTCTTGATGTTCTTGGTATTATTATCCGTATTTGATACGTATGATGATGATTAGGGAGTTGTTGTTACAATCCTTGAGGTTATGTAGAGTGTATATTGAAGAATACGATGATTCATGACTTGGATTACGAATTGGAAGATTATCTTCATGTTAAAAGATATCGAATTATGTTGTTTTAATGGTTATGAACATGAGTTCGAATCCCTTAGTGTTCTTGAGGAAATTTTGATGAATTTAACATAGCAAGACGATCGTATGTTGAATTAATCGGATTATGAATCGTGTTGCGGTTTTGAGTTCGTAATTGTTTGAGTTGGATTGTCCGGACTTGTGTCTAATCGAGATATTGTGGAACCGTTGGGGTTTATTGATCGGTTGTATTGATTGATTATGATCATCGAGTTGTAGTTTGTATTGTAGATATCGTTGAATCATTGAGATGATTTGGTTGGTCGTGTCGGTTGTTAATTTTTATCGGATATGTGTTATTTGATTACTTCGATAGGTTGAGATTATTGATCGGTGATTATAATCGGATGCTGCGGTCGTGTTCGAGTATGTTCTTGAATTGCTTCGGTCGGAGCCGAGGAGCTCGTAGACGAAGGCATTGTGACTGGAAGCGGCTTCATCGTCGTATCGGTATCGAGGCAAGTTAATACTTGCTCAGCTATAATGTTTAATGAATGGTTTCAGTTTCATTTCGTTTATAATGCATATAGCGATGATTATTATTGTGAACTCTGGGTATTTGGATTGTATATCGTTCTTCCGATTCTGGGAGGTAATTCATAATGTATATACTATTGGTATGTTCGGGTATCGAGGTTATATTGCGATAAAGACGAGGATATGAGTATCTATAGTTCATTGTACGTTTGGATCGGCGAGCATTGAGGATAATTGCCGGTGATGATTTGACATCGAGATTGCTCCTAAAGGACTCGGGACAAGTATCTTAGTTTGATTCGGTTTAGTGTTAATGATGTTGATCATGCAGGTTGTCATTCATGTTGCTGAGCATGAAGTCGTCTTTGTTGTGTCATCATAGTGTCGTTCATGTTTTAATCCATACGTCGTTCATGTTGATGAACATATTGAGTTGCATATGTGTATGCATGATTGTATTGTTTATGTTGTAAATGATCCGATGGGATCATGAGGATCTATGCTGAGGGCTCTGGATCGGATGTCCACCATGCGTTGGTTCGACGGGATCATCATGGGATCTATGCTGAGGGCGCTGGATCGCTGGACAGGTTTTCCACCATGCGTTGGTCCGACGGGATCATCATGGGGATCTATGCTGAGGGCGCTGGATCGTTGGATTACCCAGTATTGTGTTATTGTTGTGCATATGTATATTGTTGGTTATCCACCTCGTGTTGATCTTGTAGGATCATCTTGGGATCTATGCTGAGGGCGCTGGATCATGGGATTTCCATTGAGTATACATAGTTGTTATTGTTTTTGAGCATATTGACGTTGTCATATGAGTATGCATTTGTAGGTCTTGTGTTAGGACCTTGTCCGTATTGCATTGATCTGATCTCGGATTAGACTGATATGATTATCGTGGCACATCATATCTCGAGGTATGTTCCGTATTTTCTTTGGTCTTTGTCTTTGATGGACGATCGGTTATCGTCTTGGGATTTGATGATGTTATTCGATGGATCGTATTGGTCAGAAATGGTAGATTTCCGTATCGTGAGTTGGTGATGATAGTTTGAGAATCTTGAGTATTGTTTGAGGTACAATACAGATATTATGTTCGAGTTTATTGGTTAATCGAGTACGAGATATGAAATGTGATAACGGTTAGTCTGATGAGAATTACTTGAGTAAGCAAAGTTATGGTGGTAAGATTACGTTAGTCGTATTCTTATGTTGCATTCTCATTGGTATGTAATTATTAATGTGATGTGACGGTTATCAATGTTGGATATTATGGATGACCCCGTCGTGGGATTTCTTTTTAGGTTCTTGGAGTATCGAGCTTGTAGCAGTCGTGAAGAGATGAGCTTCCCGGAGGATACTGGCTAGGACATGTTCTGTGCATTGAGTTTCTTGATTGGTTCTTGTATTCCACTGCTAGAGTATCTTTATGGTTGGTCTTTTTCCGCTGCGTGAGTATTTTGAAATGCTCTTTCAGTATCTGGTAACTGAGATTACTTTGGAAATCGTTTTCTAAACTTTTGAGTGTCGGCCGTTTGGCCTTGCGATTTCAAATGAGTTTTTATAACGGTTTTTGAGAAATGGATTTTATCAGTCTTTGTGCATTTTTAAAGATAGTACCGTCGTTGGCCTCTTGGGCATTTGTTAATGTTTGCGAAAAATTCTTTTAGCCTTGTGGGTTCCATCTCGGGGCCCACGGCGCTGCAATATTTCCGGTTAAATCTGGGGGTGTTACAGTAATATTCGACTTTGTGGTATCAATAATCGAAGTGTGATTTTTTTTTCCGTATTCGTATTCCAACAGTCATGATCATATCGGGAAGAATTTGCAAATTCATGCATGCGGCTACGTCATAACGTACGCTAGCAGATAAGCTTAACGCAGCGGATAAAGATACCGAAAAGCCATTTTCAAATATACACACGCAGCGGATAAGAATAACCAGAAAAGAAATACTCGATACTCCAAAACATGCCACCGCCAGTATCACATCGGGAAGCTCATCCCTTCACGACCGCTACTAGATCGATCTCCGAGTACCTAAAAATAAAGCCCACGACGGGGTCAGCCACAATACTCAATAATGATATCGATCACATCATCATAAATAATTACATACCAATGTAAATATATAGTAAGAATACTACCAAAGTAATCTTACCGTCATACCTTACCGATCCATAACAATCCAATCCTTACCATAATCCACATTTCGCATTCTCAAATGACGAGATAAACTTAACAACTATTATCTGTACTGTATTCCAAAAATACCAACAATCCTCAAAACATCATCATAACTCATAAGTGTGGAAATAATCCAAACTGTGCAAACTCCTGTCCGTCGGATTACACAATCAAATCTCAACATGAATAAACCAATAATACACAACATATCTGTAGATCAACTACCACATGATAATGATAACAAATCCTGAAACATCGACATTTAGTTTGAATGATTATATGATCAATAACCAGATCAACCGATAAATCAACTGAGAATATCATCGACATGATAGCTCCAATACGACCAATAAAGGATCACGATAACTGAGAATACCATCAACATGATAACTCCGACACGATCAACAAAGGATCAACAATAATCGAGAATACAATCAACAAGGTAAACTCCAAATGATCAACAAAAATGGATCTCAAAGAAATAACTCTGACTGTCGAACATACCCCTCGGGCATATGAACAACCAGTCACAAACCGTCGAACATACCCAACCATAAAGGGAGGATGAACGACCAAACAATATGGCTCAAAGATGGAAGTCATAGTACGCCCGATCCGAATATGTGTCAGTGCACATGTCCACCCCGTATACGGAATCCAGGATATACGTGGGACAATGTACCTAATTAGCCTCAACGAACTACGTCTCGTGTGCACAGCCTTTCACGGAAAATATTCACACATGACTATATATGTGTCCGACTAAAAATCCTACACAATATCCAATCGGAACGCAGATATGACTCCAGATGTGTCACGATGCAACATGACAACGAAACTCAAAGAAACACATATCCAATAAGGATCAAAAGACTCTCCGAAGTGAACAACAACAGTCTGACAATGAAAAGTCGACACGGCCAATCAATATTCAAAACACAACCCTGGGATCACAAACCCCAAAGGATAATCCATACCATCAACAATCTCAGACAACAGTTCTGGGATCGACATCCATCAACGAACAACGAATATGAATCTCAATACACGAAGCCTCAACGTACAACATAAACAACAACTCAACATAATAATTATCTCATAACTGAACAATACATAAATTACCTCAAAGCCGGAGACAACATCCTTTCCACGAACCAACATCCCTGAACGAACACATAGTTATACGAATAATCCCGAAATAGGTATAGTCCATTTATACCAACAAACCACCATCTCGACATCAATATCGACACGATAACTATCCTCGATATCCGATATTCTATATCCTTGACGAAAGATAACTCACGTCTTACTTGAACATAATTAAATCATATACATTATGATTTAATCCAAACTAGAGCACGATATACAAACCATCATTCCGACAATTTACATTTCTAATAACATTGCTATACGAATTATAAATGAAATGAAAATGAAACCATTCATCAAATATTATAAACTGAACAAGTATAAACTTGCCTCGATACCGATACCACGAAGACGTTACCAAAATCCATTGCCTTCATCCACGAGCTCTTCAGCCCCGAATAAAGCAATATACGAACTCTTCGACCTCAACCGCAACACAACGGTCATAATCCACGATCACAACATATCAACCTATTGCAATAACCGATTAACACACATTCGATAAAAATCAATAACTGACATACCCAATCAACAACTCAGCGGTTCAACGAAACCTCGATCATAAACAAAACCGAACAATACAACTCAAACAAATACGAACTGATATCCACAATACAAGCCGTAACTCGATGATCACAAATAACAATCAATAACCGATCAACAAACACAACGGTTCTACAATATCCCGATTAAACACAAATCCGAACAACCAAATCAATCGATCACGAATTCAAAACCACAATACGATTCCACGATCCGAATATCATATCCATAATCTATTTAAACCAACAAGGGTCTAACATTACCGATTCCAAATTCAATCTTAAATACAATTACAAGTTTCTTCCTTGTATAATCATAATAAAATCCAATTACCGATTATCATCATCAATCCGGACAATCCGATTAATTCAATATCATAGATAACTATATTCCAAGGGTTTCAAATAATTCCATTATCCGAATTGAACACTTGTTCAATACGTATGAATTCTCAAACTCAAAAGTGAATCATAACCTTATCAAATCCGGAATCATATTCGTATTCCTATACGAATATTGTATCAATACACATAACTTAGTTTTAGATATGAATATTCCATATGCATATCCAAAACACCAACATCACTCAAACATGTTCATCAATTCATATATAATCCAAGAATTCCTTAAGAACACAACTTATTCCGAAATCACATTCAAAATCCTCAAACGACATAATCCGATGTGTTCTAACATCTAAACAATCCTTATTCACAATTTAAGGTGTATATAATCATGTTCTTCAACATATATACTTCTCATAACATCATGAATCGCAACAAACCACAAAGAACATCGAGAATACTACGACTCCATAATCATAACAACATAATCGAATTATTCGATCACCAATTCATTATCTTCCTTTAACAAAATTCCCATAATTACCAAGAATCATCACAACAATATCAATTCAATCACCATCCATACGAAAACGTGTAGAATTTTCCAAGTTCTATCCATTGAGACATTTCATCGAACACTTTGAAGGCATAGTCCAATTCAATCGATTATTCAAATAAATACTCGAATTCGTTCCACAAAACTTCAAGAGTATTGAATGATTACGAGTATACAATCAAGTTCTATCAATAATCTGAATCAAAACGAAGCAAATCGGCCAAAACACCAAGAAACCTCAAGAACATCCAAAAACCAAAAGTTTAGGTGTTCTTACCTTCGATCCGGGTGGAAGATGATGTTAATCCATGATTACAACTTCCAAAACATGTTGTTATAAGTTGCTCTTACTCAAATCCATCAATTCTTGCTGAAGGAATCGCGAAAAAACGAAGAAAAAATGAAAATGCCGAAGTGACCCGGTCCAGGCCTTATATAGGCCGAGACCTGCCGGTACCTTACATACGTAACCGACGGGTCCTTACATACGTAGCCGGCCGTGGCCTACCCTACTGCCCAGTTCGTTCGGCACCCTTACGTACGTAACCGGCAGCTGCCTTACGTACGTAACTGGCCCTTACGGCCGTAACTGGCCACTGCCTTACGTACGTAATCAGCCAGTCCTAGCCATCCCTGCGAGTCACTGCCGCCCATGCTCGGCCATCCCAACGAGTCACGTCCGGCCATGCTCGGCCATCCAGGTCATCTCGGCCACGACTCGGCCAGCCGCCCCGTAACGTATGTAACACTTAATCCGTTGCGTACGCAATACGTACGTTGACTTGCTACAGTATAATACTCGTATTACATACGTAATACACCCTGTATAATTTACGTAACTCCATCCGTTGACTCACCTGTCCACATCTGCGCCGAAAGCTGCCGACCACGGGCCCCACTGTCCGATTCCTCTTGTTACGTACGTTATTTACACTATATAACGTACGTAAACTAACACATTTTACGTACGTAAGCTCTAAGGCTTAACGTACGTAATGGCTTTTATACTTAGCCAAAAATCCAACTGTTCCTATCTGACGTCTCGACGTACAAAATACAATCATACGGCATACTGAATACACATACTGAATCCAAAAATATTCTCACATGGTATACCTGATATCCAAATCAGTTCAACCTGATACAACATATCCTGAATATATCTGTCAATCAAAACGATAATCATACAGTATAACTGTCTCGGTCCTCAATTTATTTTATCCATACTGTATAGATACCAAACTATACAGTATATCTCAGATACAATAACGCGAAAAATTTATACTGAAAATACGGGTATTACATACTACCCTCCTTAAAATAAGTTTCGTCCTCGAAACTTGCGACCTATCACCAACAACAGATAAATCCAAAACTTTCCAACTCATCACAAAACAATCAAGTGTCGCCACAAGCGAATAACCACACCAATATACTTACAGGTGCGTGAAACCGATGATCTCCCGTGATACTAGCACACGACTCCCACACGAAGTCTCAATACGATACCAACACACACCAATATCACAAATAGCAATTTGAAAAGAATCTCAAAAATTTTGGAAACTCCAAAAATCGATTCGACTCAAAAGTCAGAAAAACTCATTTTCAAAAATCACGCTACTACCGTACCGGTAGAGCCACATAACACACACGCCTGGGTTTCACAAAACTCAAGCTCTGATACCATCTTCTGTAACACCCCCAAAACCATCTGGGATATTACAGCGCCGTGGGCCCCGCGCCGGAACCCACCAGGCTAAAAACCGTTTACAAAACCATTTTAAAAACGTTTAAAAACGCCAAAAGGCCGATGACGGTAATATTTTAAATACTCAAATATTTTCAAAAAAAGAAATTTTGAAATACTGTCACAAAATACCATTTGAAAATATAAGACGAAGTGCCAAATCTCGATAGTTCAAAATGTACGTTAAGACGCCACTTAAACGTACCGATAAAATAGTTTAGGAAAAGGTTTAACGAAATAACCCAAGTTCGCAAAGTGCCAAAAAGGCCATTTAAAATACACACATGCAGCGGATAAAGATACCGAAAAGCCATTTTGAAATATACACACGCAGCGGATAAAGATACCAAAAAGCCATTTTGAAATATACACACGCAGCGGATAAGAATAACCAGAAAAGAAATACTCGATACTCCAAAACATGCCACCGCCAGTATCACATCGGGAAGCTCATCCCTTCACGACCGCTACTAGATCGATCTCCGAGTACCTAAAAATAAAGCCCACGACGGGGTCAGCCACAATACTCAATAATGATATCGATCACATCATCATAAATAATTACATACCAATGTAAATATATAGTAAGAATACTACCAAAGTAATCTTACCGTCATACCTTACCGATCCATAACAATCCAATCCTTACCATAATCCACATTTCGCATTCTCAAATGACGAGATAAACTTAACAACTATTATCTGTACTGTATTCCAAAAATACCAACAATCCTCAAAACATCATCATAACTCATAAGTGTGGAAATAATCCAAACTGTGCAAACTCCTGTCCGTCGGATTACACAATCAAATCTCAACATGAATAAACCAATAATACACAACATATCTGTAGATCAACTACCACATGATAATGATAACAAATCCTGAAACATCGACATTTAGTTTGAATGATTATACGATCAATAACCAGATCAACCGATAAATCAACTGAGAATATCATCGACATGATAGCTCCAATACGACCAATAAAGGATCACGATAACTGAGAATACCATCAACATGATAACTCCGACACGATCAACAAAGGATCAACAATAATCGAGAATACAATCAACAAGGTAAACTCCAAATGATCAACAAAAATGGATCTCAAAGAAATAACTCTGACTGTCGAACATACCCCTCGGGCGTATGAACAACCAGTCACAAACCGTCGAACATACCCAACCATAAAGGGAGGATGAACGACCAAACAATATGGCTCAAAGATGGAAGTCATAGTACGCCCGATCCGAATATGTGTCAGTGCACATGTCCACCCCGTATACGGAATCCAGGATATACATGGGACAATGTACCTAATTAGCCTCAACGAACTACGTCTCGTGTGCACAGCATTTCACGGAAAATATTCACGCATGACTATATATGTGCCCGGCTAAAAATCCTATACAATATCCAATCGGAACGCAAATATGACTCCAGATGTGTCACGATGCAACATGACAACGAAACTCAAAGAAACACATATCCAATAAGGATCAAAAGACTCTCCGAAGTGAACAACAACAGTCTGACAATGAAAAGTCGACACGACCAATCAATATTCAAAACACAACCCTGGGATCACAAACCCCAAAGGATAATCCATACCATCAACAATCTCAGACAACAGTTCTGGGATCGACATCCATCAACGAACAACGAATATGAATCTCATACACGAAGCCTCAACGTACAACATATACAACAACTCAACATAATAATTATCTCATAACTGAACAATACATAAATTACCTCAAAGCCGGAGACAACATCCTTTCCACGAACCAACATCCCTGAACGAACACATAGTTATACGAATAATCCCGAAATAGGTATAGTCCATTTATACCAACAAACCACCATCCCGACATCAATATCGACACGATAACTATCCTCGATATCCGATATTCTATATCCTTGACGAAAGATAACTCACGTATTCCTTGAACATAATTAAATCATATACATTATGATTTAATCCAAACTAGAGCACGATATACAAACCATCATTCCGACAATTTACATTTCTAATAACATTGCTATACGAATTATAAATGAAATGAAAACGAAACCATTCATCAAATATTATAAACTGAACAAGTATAAACTTGCCTCGATACCGATACCACGAAGACGTTACCAAAATCCATTGCCTTCATCCACGAGCTCTTCAGCCCCGAACAAAGCAATATACGAACTCTTCGACATCAACCGCAACACAACGGTCATAATCCACGATCAAAACATATCAACCTATTGCAATAACCGATTAACACACATTCGATAAAAATCAATAACCGACATACCCAATCAACAACTCAGCGGTTCAACGAAACCTCGATCATAAACAAAACCGAACAATACAACTCAAACAAATACGAACTGATATCCACAATACAAGCCGTAACTCGATGATCACAAATAACAATCAATAACCGATCAACAAACACAACGGTTCTACAATATCCCGATTAAACACAAATCCGAACAACCAAATCAATCGATCACGAATCCAAACCACAATACGATTCCACAATCCGAATATCATATCCATAATCTATTTAAACCAACAAGGGTATAACATTACCGATTCCAAATTCAATCTTAAATACAATTACAAGTTTCTTCCTTGTATAATCATAATAAAATCCAATTACCGATTATCATCATCAATCCGGACAATCCGATTAATTCAATATCATAGATAACTATATTCCAAGGGTTTCAAATAATTCCATTATCCGAATTGAATACTTGTTCAATACGTATGAATTCTCAAACTCAAAAGTGAATCATAACCTTTTCAAATCCGGAATCATATTCGTATTCCTATACGAATATTGTATCAAAACACATAACTTAGTTTTAGATATGAATATTCCATATGCATATCCAAAACACCAACATCACTCAAACATGTTCATCAATTCATATATAATCCAAGAATTCCTTAAGAACACAACTTATTCCGACATCACATTCAAAATCCTCAAACGACATAATCCGATGTGTTCTAACATCTAAACAATCCTTATTCACAATTTAAGGTGTATATAATCATGTTCTTCAACATATATACTTCTCATAACATCATGAATCGCAACAAACCACAAAGAACATCGAGAATACTACGATTCCATAATCATAACAACATAATCGAATTATTCGATCACCAATTCATTATCTTCCTTTAACAAAATTCCCATAATTACCAAGAATCATCACAACAATATCAATTCAATCACCATACATACGAAAACGTGTAGAATTTTCCAAGTTCTACTCATTGAGACATTTCATCGAACACTTTGAAGGCATAGTCCAATTCAATCGATTATTCAAAGAAATACTCGAATTCGTTTCACAAAACTTCAAGAGTATTGAATGATTACGAGTATACAATCAAGTTCTATCAATAATCTGAATCAAAACGAAGCAAATCGGCCAAAACACCAAGAAACCTCAAGAACATCCCAAAACCAAAAGTTTAGGTGTTCTTACATTCGATCCGGGTGGAAGATGATGTTAATCCATGATTACAACTTCCAAAACATGTTGTTATAAGTTGCTCTTACTCAAACCCATCAATTCTTGCTGAAGGAATCGCGAAAAAATGAAGAAAAAAATGAAAATGCCGAAGTGACCCGGTCCAGGCCTTATATAGGTCGAGACCTGCCGGTACCTTACGTACGTAACCGGCGGGTCCTTACGTACGTAGCCGGCCGTGGCCTACCCTACTGCCCAGTTCGTTCGGCACCCTTACGTACGTAACCGGCAGCTGCCTTACGTACGTAACTGGCCACTGCCTTACGTACGTAATCGGCCAGTCCTAGCCATCCCTGCGAGTCACTGCCGCCCATGCTCGGCCATCCCAACGAGTCACGTTCGGCCATGCTCGGCCATCCAGGTCATCTCGGCCACGACTCGGCCAGCCGCCCCGTAACGTACGTAACACTTAATCCGTTGCGTACGTAATACGTACGTTGACTTGCTACAGTATAATACTCATATTACGTACGTAATACACCCTGTATAACGTACGTAACTCCATCCGTTGACTCACCTGTCCACATCTGCGCCGAAAGCTGCCGACCACGGGCCCCACTGTCCGATTCCTCTTGTTACGTACGTTATGTACACTATATAATGTACGTAAGCTAACACATTTTACGTACGTAAGCTCCAAGGCTTAACGTACGTAATGGCTTTTATACTTAGCCAAAAATCCAACTGTTCCTGTCTGACGTCTCGACGTACAAAATACAATCATACGGCATACTGAATACACATACTGAATCCAAAAATATTCTCACATGGTATACCTGATATCCAAATCAGTTCAACCTGATACAACATATCCTGAATATATCTGTCAATCAAAACGATAATCACACCAGTATAACTGTCTCGGTCCTCAATTTATTTTATCCATACTGTATAGATACCAAACTATACAGTATATCTCAGATACAATAACGCGAAAAATTTATACTGAAAATACGGGTATTACAAGCGTACACTATGGGCGAAGCATAGCGTACATAACAGGCAGTCACACAGATCAGGTTGGTCGGCGTATGGGCCAGCTTCATGGGGTCGGAAAAGATTAGATTCCCACGTGATCCGGATAGCTTTTTGATAAAGCAAGTCAACGAGGCATAACGTACGTTAAAGGATTAAGATAGCGTACGCTACACAGAGCTTATTACGTACGTAAAATGTGATGGTTAACGTACGTTAAGGAGGTCATAAAATGAGACAGTAGCTACTGTCGGACGTTAACGTACGCTAAGGATTGCAGGTAGCGTACGTTAAGACAATAACGTGCGTAAGGCTTTGAGATTAACGTACGTAAAGATCAGGATTTTATACATAGGACTTCACCCTATTTCATTTCCCACTTTCACCTCCGGCCATTAATCGATTCTCACGACTTGGAGAAGCCATCCCATGATATTTCCACCCCCATATCGGCCCTGAAGGTGATTGTTGAAGACAAGAGACATTGAAGATTGGTATTCAAGCATCCAACGTTGAGCTTCACCTAGAAATTTCATCGTTTTTTTCCATAGTACGGTATGTGATGCTCTAACCATCTGGAATTCATGTTCGTAGGAATGCTCATGAGTAGATTACTGAGGTTATTGAGATTGTTATGAACTTTATGAATCAAACAACATGTTTAGGAGAATTGAATTGTATGAACTTAGGGCTTTCGTTGGTAATAGTCGAGCCTTGATGATGCCTATCATAGGGACGTGATTTGTTGCAGATTATGACCTGCTTTGTGATGGTTTTGTGATGATTTTTTATGATGGATAGAATGAATATGTTATCACCTAGACTAGGTGAATCCGAGATGTTGAACATAGGGATTATTCCTTAAGTATAATCCGGGGTTTGTAAGGATTATTCATATTGATAAACTTCAATATGAATGGTTAGAACGTTATGATCTTGTGTAACAATCGTGGTGAACGTAGATGTTGAAATATTTTATTCCAAACATTCATTAATCGAGTTTTGATGATTAGTTGTTAAACAAAGAAAAACAACAAGGAAGCAAAAACAACAACAAAGGAGTCAAAGACGCAAAAAGCTGGAAATAACATGGATAACGTATGCAATGCATGTAGCATAATGTATGTAATGTAGCAAGCTTAACGTATGTAACACATGGTTCTTAACGTACGGAATAGAGTTTTTTGGATTCAAACAAGGAACCGTTGAAGATGACGTCATGGCATACATCAGCATGCAGCGGATAATTTGACTGAAGATAACGTACATAAGGGGGAGAAGCTTAATGTGTAATGGAAGAAACGAAGCTACTGGACTGATATGTGAAGAGCTTAACGTACGTAACCAAATGGTGTTAACATACGTAACACATCTAACGTACGTAATATATGGCTTATAACGCACGTAATGAGGCAGCAGAGAGCTAACAGCTAGTTGAGGATTTGGAGCCTATAAATACCACTTCCTATGGCATTGAACATACAACTTCAAGCAATCGATACATTGATCAGATATTAATATACATTCTATTGTTGTTGTAATTGAGATTATATTGTCAAGAGTTTGATTGTGATACACGAAAACTCATACACGAGAGGTAAAAGAAAGGTTAAGATTCGATTCGGTGTTATTATGATTAAAGATCCGGCATTATTAGAATCACAATCTATATCCGAGTGAGGTTTGTCTAGTACCCATAGAAAGCTAGATATGTTGATTCCTCGCCCGATAGAAAAGGAAAACAGATTAACTTGGACCGACAAAAAGACAAGTGGTTGTACGGTTTACTCGGACCGATAGAAGACGAGTTTGTAACGGTTATCCCTCGACCGATAGAAGAGAGGTGCAGAGGTTGATCTTCATCCTATAGAAAAAGATACCTAGAGAGGACGTAGACACGTTTGGCCAAACCTCTATAAATCCTGTGTCGATTTATTTTCTGCACCTTTATTTAAATCGCTTCCGCAACGCGAAAGAGTTTTATAACTCTATGTTCAAACGGCGATACCGACCAATCTTGCTCCAATAGTTGGTATCAGAGCGGTACCTCTTAGAAGCGGCTTAACATCTAAGGAGAAGACGATCCAAATGGCATTTCAATTTGCCCCAGTTGAAGGTCTTGCCTTGAACCGGCCACCATTCTTCGATGGATCAAATTATATGACTTGGAAGAAAAAATGTCGATCTTCATTCGTGCCTATGATATAGAAATCTGGAAGATCATTTGTCTTGGCCCGAAAGTTCCAATCAAATCCGATGGATCTCTTAAGAGTTTCGAAGAATACAATGACGAGGATTGGAAGAACGATCATCTAAATTGTAAGGCCACTCAACTTTTATATTGTGCCTTAAATCCAGAAGAGGTCAACCGTATCTCATCGTGTGAAAGTGTTAAAGCGATATGGAAAATTCTTGAAATCACACACGAGGGAACAACTCAAGTCAAGGAGACAAAGATTAATATACTCCTCCATGACTACGAGTTATTCATGATGAAGGGTGACGAGTCCATCACCAACATGCTCGACCGATTTTTGATCATCACCAATGGACTAGCTTCATTCGGGAAACCACTATCAAGTAGTGAGAAAGTCAAGAAAATCTTACGATTACTACCTAGAGAGTGGGACAGAACGGTGACCGCGATTATGGAATCGAAAGATCTCAATAATCTTGATTTTAGTGCCCTCGTTGGTTCACTAATAAATTACGAGATAGTCCTTAAATCTCGAAACGCAAAGCCAAAACCGAAAGAAAAATCAATAGCTTTAAAAGCTAAGATGTCGCGCAAAGAAGAAATCTTGGTGGACGAAAGTGATGAAGAATCGGCATATTATGCCAAGAATATTAATAAGTTTCAAAACTTATTAAACCGGAGAAAGAAATACATCAAGATGGGCAAATCTAAGAAATTCGACAACAACTGTCGAATCTGTGGTAAACCAAGCCATTTCGCGAAGAATTGCCGAGCAAATCAAAAGAAGGAAGTTCTAATTGCCACGTGGAGTGACAAAGACGAGGACGAATATTTCATCTATCAAAATAATCTCGCACTCATGGCAATAAGTTCATTCGACGAAAGCGACGTCGAAAGCCAGGTTAGTACGTCGTCTCAAGACGAACTATTTGAAGCATTCGAATTATTGCATACCGATTTTCAAAATACTTTATCCGAAATTAAATCCCTCCAATCCAAAAATAAACTATTGAAAATTGAAATTTCTAAAATCCTTGAAAAAGGGAAAATTGTCGAGATCGATCATTCTCAATGTCTTGAAAATGAAAATATTTTAAAGAATGATCTTTTAAAAGTCCAAGACGAACTTAAAGTTTTGACAAAGAAATTTTCATGCGGTAATGATAAATTTGAACAAATGTTATCGGTTCAAAACTATACTTTGAATAAACAGGGGTTAGGATTCAAACCTCGTATTAAAACCGAATCCGTAAATTTCAAAATACTCCGATGTGAAAAATGTTTAAAAATTGGGCATCACATTTCAAATTGTAAAAGCCCACGATAGACGATTAAAATTAAAAAAGTTCGGATTCCAAAAGGAACCACTATTCTGAACATCGTCTATGTTAATGAAAAATGGCCGACTTTCGGTTGGATCCCCCAAAATTAATTTTTATCAATTAGTCTTTTACTCAGGGGGAGTATTATATTTTTTTCAAAAAGGTGGAGATTTTTGTCAGGGGGAGATTACCCATTTTTGCATGCATTTTATAATCAATCGTTATTTGCATTTTATTTACACTTTTTGCTGATAACAAAAAGGGGGAGAGAATCGTTGAATGGGATAAAAAGCGTCATGGAAGAATGACGAGAAGAACGACGAGGAAAAAATAAAAGTAAAAAGGGGGAGATAAAAATAAAAAAATTCATACGAATCCGAAAGGAGGAGAAAAGTCGAAGGAAGTCGAAAAAGAAAACGAAGAAGTTGAAAAATGAAAAGAAAAAGTCAAAAAGGAGAAAAAGAAAAGATGGGAGTGTTGTTACCCAAAATATTATCCGAAGATAGTATTGCTGGAATGATCGAGTAACAAACAAATGCGAGAACACTTCCGTGAGAAAAAGATAACACAAGATTTGCCGGGGTTGTTAATCACGGGCTTGAATGCTCTCGCGAGATGTTATTAATAAATATACTGTCGAGTACAAATATTAATGTTAGAATCTATTACAATGAGTGTAAAAACTTCTAGTTATCTAAGCTGTAGAGCGTGTAGATTGCCGGAAGAACCAGATATGTAGATCTGTGAGTTCTTGCTTGGGATGTGTGATAAGTGTGTATGAATATCACTGAGAATCTCTAAGTAATTGCCTGTAAATTCGCCTCCTTTGCCACTATAGTGAGTTCCTTATTTATAGGAGACAAGGTAGTTGAGACCCCTCAGGCGATCGCGGGCGACCGCCGTTTTCTATATTATAATAGGATGGTCGATCGTCTCGTCACGTGGGGCTGCTCCCTTAAAGTCTGGGGCTGCTGCTGTTGGCCAGCTGTGCGAGCCAATGGGAAGCCAGCACGCGTCCTGAGTCGCTGTCCGGGGAGGACCCACTTTGAACCTTTCGGCGGCCTTGTCGGTAGGTGAGGTAGGTCACAGGCTGTGGTCAAATGTCCTATCTGTCGGCGCCCTTTGTGGATCTGCACGTGGGCCACCGTCCAAGATTCGGTCTTTGACGGATGCTGGATCCATACTTGGCACGAGTAGATCGTCTCTGGTTCGCTCATCAAAGACGATCGCCAGATATCAAAAGACGATCGCTGGGTACCAAAACACGATCGCCGTATTGTGCCGATCGCTGGGCGTTTGCCCAGAGTATGTCTTCTATGGTTGGCTTCTCTGATCGTGATGTCGATCGCCTATCGAGGCGTATTAATCACCGCACAACAATTGCCCCCCATCTCGCCTCGATGTTGAAAACACGGGGTGAGGTGGCACTGTTGGCGATCGCCAATGTTTTGACGATCGGGCGATCTGATTTCAAATTTGGACGATCTCCTTTTGTGCTGGGAGCAGCGGGAAATGAAGGCGGGCTCTCGAAACGTTGCAAGGACACGCGTCGCGCTACTGTTGGGGGAGTCCGATGGTTTGTCAGACTTGTCGCCTGGCGTGCCCTCGAAAAGACGCGTACGCGGGATTCGAGGGCAGCATTTAATGTGTCCCCTTACTAACGGTTGCTATTCAGCCCTCGGACTTTCCCTTATTTGCATAGAGACCCCCGCTTCCATCTATAAAAGGGGCTAGGGCTACTCCATTCTTACTCTTCACGTGTCCTTGCCTCCTTGCTGAAACTCTGCAAAAATTTCCGGAGCTTGTTGCGCCGATCGTCTTCCTTTCTTTAGGTAAGAAAAAACAATCTTCTTTATCCCTTATTTTTATAATATGTCGGGAGGATCCAAGCCCTTCGAGACCGGAAGCTCTTCTGCCTCCGCGGCTTCGCCTGACCGGGAGGAGATTCCCGTTGGAGTTGACATGGAAACGGCCGTTGAGGCCATTCGTGCGGGGATTGCACCCGCAGAACTCGAAGAGCTTTTCAACGAAGCCGAAGTGGCGAGGACGGCGGCGACGGCGGAGCAGGGGGGCTCGCCGGTGGATGAGGATGAACTGGTGCGGGTGGCCTGGGAACGAGAAAGTGTTTTTGGCCCCGCCTATATGGCTTTCGCCAGGATTATGGAGGGGATCGCCGGACCTTGTCCGAAATTTGACTTTGGAGCTTACTCCGCCGCTCATCCTTATGAACCTGTGAAGTGGACGGTGTTTCGGGCCGCCGACCCGTCTCAGTGGACCCTTGGAAAGATCCGGAGTTCGGCGACCCGGAAAGACTTGAGCCGCTGGAGGGCTAAATATCACATTCCCTCTGACGTTTCCCTGCACGTGCCCTCGGAAAATGAACGTGCTGATCAACCGCCCGAGGGTATGGTCGCCGTTAGTGAGATGATCATGGAGGCCGGTCTGCGATTCCCTCTGGCGTTCGCCGTCTCCTATTTGTTGATCGCCTGGAATTTGGCGCCGCTCCAACTGACGCCGAATGCTTGGCTACAGGTCATTTGCACTTTGACGCTCTTCGGCGGTCACCGGTTGTTCCGCCTCCTTTCTGCGCTGGAGATGAACTATCTCTTCAAACTGGCTGCGCAGAAAGGGTCGATCGGCGGTAATCACATCCAAGGCCGAATGGGAAGAGTGGTCCTTGGTGTGCCGAATAAGACCAGGGGTGACCTGGCAAAATGGTGCTGGGTCGGCGGAGCGTGGCGATCGGCATCGAGCGAAAATCCGGAGGAAGAGTTGGATATCCCCACCAATTTTCGGGAGAGGAATCCGAGTAAGGGTTTTAACTCTCCCTTTGTTCGGACTTGTCCTGAACTGATCTAATTTCGTTTTCTTTTTGCAGGATCTCTTGTTCCAGCGATCGGCGATCTCCCTTTCGATTTCTTGATCGTTTGGGAAAGGATTCGTGCCTTGCCGGACTCATATATAGATGTTCGCTCACTCGGTCGCGAAATTCATCGCTTGGGGGCTCGATTATTTCGGTTCCCACGTCATCTGAAAGTTCCAGGTATCAACTTAATTTCTTCCTTGCTTGACGATCGTCTCCAGGAGGTTGTAACGTCTAGGTAGTTTGTCTAACTTGTTTGTATTTCTTCTTTGACAGAGATTCACTTTCCCCTTTTTGCCGAGCCACCGCCAGAGATCGCCATGTCAAACCCGGGACTCATCAGTCGCCTTCACTTGGGTAAGAAGACTGGTCGCGTTCCTGCGACGACATCTCGCCCTGCTCCGGTGGTGAGGCCTGCTGAGGTGCCGATCACCGAACCGGAAGTTCAGGATGAGGAACAACTTCAGCGCCGCAAGAGGCGGAGGCCGGAGGAGTCCCTGCCGACCACTGAGGCGGATGTTTCCATTCTGGAGCATCCGGTTGCTGCGGCTCCTATCTCTGCCATTCCGATGGTGGAGGGATCAGGCCCTAGGCCCTCGGTGTCCGGCTCTAGGTCATCGGGCGGCTTTTCAAAGAAGGTGGTGATCGCCGAGGCGGAAACCTCTCGGGGCAAGCCTTATTTTGGCCGCGATCCCGAGCTGGTCAACAGGTAAGATTGGATCGAAATTTCCGAGTTAGGCATTTAGAGTGAGATATAGACTAACTCCCTTGTCATTTTTGTTTGCGCTGCAGGATTCGTCTTGCCGACCCTGACGTCGCTCCCATGGTGCTCGACTTCTTGTCGAGTATGTCTCCACCGAAGTCCCTCGACGTCCCTACCTACGTCCAGAAGGCCATCACCTCACTGCCCAAGGCCTGGACGACCGATCTTGATGCGATCGCTCGTCGGCGATCTGGAGATACCATGCAGGCGACCATTGCCCTGGCTCTTCAGACAGCGACGATGGCCGTCCAGGCTGCCAAGGATTTTGAGGGGCGACCCTCCACTGCTCGCCTCCATAGCGATCTCGAGGCCGCTCGCAACACAAACATTGAATATGCCAACCGGATCCAGTCTATGGAGAAGGAGTACATAGAGACAGCCAAACGAGCTAAACAGGAAGTCGACCGACTGAAGCAAGAGCTGAGACGCTCCAAGGAGGCTGTCGATCGGTTCCGTGATCAGGAGAAAGAAGCTCGCCGGAAGCATGCGGCTTCGTAGGAGGAGGCGGCCGGACTGAAGGCGATGGTGGATCGGCTCAGCAGCGAGCTGGAGGCGGCGAAAGGAGAGCTAGAGAAGGCCAAATGGGAAAACGCCGCCAAGGTGGTCGAGCTGGCGGAGGCTGAGAAGACGACCGTGGAGTTGAAAGGGCAGCTGAAGGCGATCGAGACCGATCCCTACCTCAACGTTGCGCTCGTTGGCGAGTTCGCTTATTACTTGGCCTACGCTGACGCCGTTCGAGCCGCCAAAAAGGCAGGGATCGAGATCGGTCCCTTGATGGAGAGATTCAAATCCTATGCACTCAAGCACCCTCTGCACCCGGAGTTCTCCTTGCCTATCCTTGACCTTGTCGACTTCGGGATCGACTTGAGTTGGTATCCTGGTAAACTCATTCATCCTGAGGCCGATGGGGGGCGCATGACGATCCTCCACCTGAGGGCGAAGACCAGCCGGTGGGACCTTGAGAGATCTCTTTATTTTCCTTGTATCTTGTAATTTTTCTGCTTTCTCTCTGTAATGCCTTCGGGCTCCACAGTGTACGACATCTTTGTTATGAATAAAGTACTCTTTTTTCATACTGTGTCTTTTTATGTACGATTGCCCTTGTATGTTTGCGTGCAATTTTTACAAGTATGTGTATGATTGCATCCGATGTCTTGTTCGTCCGACCGGTTGTTTGAATGTTGAATGTATTGACATGTTTCGAATCGAAATTCTTACTTGTAAATATTGTTGGACAATGCCGATCGTCCTGCGTGTGTTTGAGCGAAGCCGATCGGGTGCGGTTCCTTCCTCTCGATCGCATTTAGGACTAGCTCCCCTCCTTTGCCCCTTGTTTTTGTTTACTTATTGTAAGGGAGCAAAAATAATATGTTTGGTGAGTTATCCTTAGTTTTGCCGTCTTTGAGGAATCGTGCACGGTCGCGGAGTTCGATGGACCGACCTCCACAACCGTGTCTTTGTGTGCGAGGGATATTGCCTATCCCGTGACTCACTTTATTGTGAGGGTCCTCCGTTAGGCTACGCCTGCCTTGTATTTAAACGAAAGGCGGGCGATCTTGGTCTGGAGGAGTCCTTGCACGGGGAGTCGTTGGTTTAATCGACTCCACATCCGTGGCTTGTTTGCTCTGCTTCCACCTCGGCCCGCCATGAAGATGGCGACCCTCGACGGTGTACGTTGAGACGGGGGTAGTGGCACGCAGCATTGTCCGGGTTCACCCTGTTTAGATGATGAACCTCGAGGACGTGCGAACGTGTCCACTGATTATTTTGGAGGGTCCTTCGGCTATGCCGGCCTCGTATTTAAACGAAGGGCGGGCGATCTCAGCCCAAAGGAACCTTGCATGGGCGAAGATGTCGGTTCCATCGACCTCCAGGACCATGGCTGCCTCGCTTCTATCTCGGATCGTCATGTATGGACGACGATCCTCGTCAGTATCGAAATGCTCGGTGGGGCGATCGTCAAAATATATGGGACAGCAAAAAATCTCATTATAATCCTTGTACATAGGATAGTAGGAAATGACTACAAAGTATTTACTGGTAGTATTTCTTCAGATGTATGGCGTTCCAGGGATATTGATCCAGAGTACCGTCAGGATGTTCAAGTTCGTAGGCTCCCTTAGTTAGCCATTTAGATATCCTGAAAGGGCCTTCCCAACTCGGACCAAAGACGCCTGTATGGGTTTGGATCTTCTTGAGGACGAGATCGCCCACTTGAAACCTTCTTTCCTTGACCTTTCAATTGAAGAACTTCTCGGATCGCCTTTTGTGAATTGTGTTCTTCATTTCTGAGGTTAGTCGTCGTTCTTCGAGCATGTCGAGGTCGATCCGTCGGGCCACATCATTGTCGGTCGTCATCTCTTGTTCGGTTCGATGGCTGAGCACGGCGATCTCCGAGGGAATCACCGCTTCTATTCTGAAGGCGAGGGCGAATGGGGTTTCACCGGTTGAATTACGGGTCGTCGTTCGATAAGACCACAAAACGTCTGGGAGTTCGCTCGCCCATCGTCCTAGCTTGGATTCGAGTCGCGCTTTAATTGTGTGTTTGAGGATCTTGTTCACAGCCTCTACCTGCCCGTTTGTCTCAGGGTGGTAGGAGGCCGAGAACAACCTCTTGATTCCCCACTTCTCGCAGAATTGCATGACTTCTAAGCCGTCGAACTGCTTTCCGTTGTCGGAGATGATGGCCTGGGGCAGACCGAATCGGCATATGATGTTTCTCCAGATAAACTTGATCACTTGCTATTGGCCGATCATGTTGAGCGGTTCGTCCTCAGCCCATTTGGTGAAATAGTCGACCCCTACGATGGCGAACTTACAGCCTCCTGGAGCACTCGGCAAGGGACCTATAAGGTCGATGCCCCATTGCGCAAATGGCCAAGGGCTGTACATGGAGGTGAGCTGTTCGGGGGAGAGTTTAATGTTGGGGCCCATTATTTGACACCGGTGACACGACCTGGCATAGGCGATCGCGTCCTTCTGAAGTGATGGCCAGAAAAAACCTTGCCTGGTTGTATTATGGATGAGAGCTCGCCCGCCCGCATGATTTCCGCAAATCCCGTCATGGATCTCGGCTAAAACGAGCCGACCTTCCTCCGGTGTAATACACTTGAGGAGGGGAAGGCTGAAGGCTCACTTGTAAAGCCGGTCGTCCAATAGGGTATATCTTGTCGCACGGAGCTGAAGTTGGCGAGCTTTATCACGGTCGTCAGGGACCGTTCCGTCTTTTAAGTATTTGATGAACGGAGTCATCCAGTTCTCCTCGGTGATGGCCACCGTGGTAACCAGGTTTTTGTCGATCGCCGGCCTTGCTGACTTTGTGATTTGGATATTAGAGAAGTCGGCTGCCCCATCTGATGACGCTAGCTTGGATAGGGCATCGGCCTGGGAGTTGTGCTCTCTCGGGACTTGTTCGATTAGCACTTCCTCAAATTTCGTGCACATTTCGGAGACCAGCTCTTGGTATTTGACCATCTGTTCGTCGCGCGCCTCATATTCTCCCTTGACTTGGTTAACGACCAAGAGGGAGTCCATGAAGATATGGAGGCGACGAACATCCAGGGTGAGGGCTAGATCGAGCCCGCCTACCAAGGCTTCGTATTCGGCTTCATTGTTGGTCGCGCGAAATCCGAAACGCACAGCATTTGTGAAACTTTGCCCATCGGGACTGATGAGGACAATCCCTGCCCCTGCTCGCGAATTGGTCGCCGAGCCATCCACATATAGCTTCCAGGCAGGTCGGCCGATCTGGGTTGGACTGTGAGGGAATGTTAATTCCACCACGAAGTCCGCCAGGGCTTGGCCTTTGATCGCAGTGCGAGGGGCATACGTGATACCGTATTGGGCGATCTCCAGTGACCACTTGAGGAGTCGCCCGTTGGTGTCCGGTCGGTGTAAAACTTGTCTTAGTGGTAATGTTGTCAGAACCTCCACTTGATGTTCGAAGAAGTAGGCCCTTAGCTTGCGAACGCTCATGACAAGAGCGTAGGCGATCTTCTCCAAAGGTGTATAGCGTGTTTCTGCGTCATGGAGCGCTTGACTAACATAGTAGATCGGCAAGTGGACCTGTCCCTCCGCTCGCACCAAAACGGCACTCAGTGCGACCTCCGAGGCTGCCAGGTAAAGGAATAGTTTCTCACCGGGGATCGGCTTTGCCAGGATCTGAGGGTTAGATAGATATTCCTTTATTTTGGCGAACGCTACCTGACTCTCCTTCGTCTATGCGAACTTCTTGTTCTTTATGGTCGCGAAGAATGGCTTACTTTTATCGCTGAGCCGAGATATGAAACGGTTGAGGGCGGCTAGACAACCTGTGAGGCGTTGCACCTGCTTGATGTTCCGCGGCTCCTGCATGTCGAGGATCGCCTGAATCTTGGTGGGGTTCGCCTCGATCCCCCTTTGGCTCACGATGTGCCCCAGGAATTTCCCGGAGCCTACCCCGAAGTTGCATTTCTTGGGGTTCAGTTTCATGTTGAACTTCTCGAGGATGGCGAACATCTCGGAGAGATCGTTGAGGTGATCTTCCTTCTTGAGGCTTTTGACCACGATGTCGTCAATGTAGACCTCCATGGTTTTGCCGATCTGATTGGCGAACATTCTGTTGACTAGTCGCTGGTAGGTTGCCCCTGCGTTCTTCAAGCCGAACGGCATTCGGACCCAAAAGTATATGTCTTTTTCCGTGTAGAAAGATGTGTGTTTTATGTCTTTCTCCGCCATTGGGATTTGATGATATCCGGCGAAGGCATCCATAAACGACATCATTTCGCAACCTGCTGTACTATCGACCAAGTGATCGATATGAGGCATCGGAAAGTGATCTTTTGGACATGTCGCGTTGAGGTCGGTGAAGTCGATGCATAATCTCCAGGAACCAGTTGGCTTTTTGACGAGTACCGCGTTGGCGACCCATTGTGGTTCGTCTGTAGCTACTCCGATCAATTTGTTGTTGAGTAACTTTTGGACTTCTATGTCGAGTGCCGCGTATTTTTCGGGACCGAATTTCCTACGTTTCTGGTGAATAGGCTTCATTGCCGGGTCGATCTTCAGATAGTGGCAAGCGTGCTCGGGACTTATGCCAACCATATCTTGATGTGACCAGGCAAAGACTTCGATGTTCTTATGTAGCAAATTGATTAGATTCCCTTTTAATTCGCGGTCGATGCTTGCGCCGATCTGTACTTCCCGTTCTGGATGAGCCGAATCTATCGTTATACTCTCCAACTCTTCGACAGAGACGGTCGCCTCTCGTTTGGAACGATTTCCGGACTCGATCCCTGGGTCGATGTCGAGGCTTGGCTCGAAACCGATCCTTGGCTCGATGTCGTCCGTTAACCGATCCGAGATGGCGTCCTCTGAGTCGGGTTGGTACGATGTGTTCGGCTCGTCGATCTCCATGGGTTGATCGTCAATCGTTTCAATGTTACACATATCATGGGAAGTATTGAAAGCAGTTACGACATAGGAGTAGTTCAAACATTTCTTTGCCATTAGCTGATCTCCTTTTACAGTACCGACCGTCCCATCGGCAGTGGGGAATTTGATACAGTAAAAGAAAGATGAGGCGACCGCCTCAAAGGTTTCTAAAAAGGGGCGACCTAGGACCCCATTATAGATGCTGGGCCTATCTATGATTACAAAACTCAGGTTCCTAGTAATCCTAACCTTGGGATCGTAAAAGCATACAAGCTCGACAGAGAGCTTGATCCTTCCGTAGGCCTGGACTGTGCTGTCGCCGAACCCTTGAAGTATGGTGTCGAATGGCTTGATGAACTTGGTCAAGTTGCTGAGCTGGTCCAGGGCGAATTTGAATATGATGTTGCAGAAGCTCCCGTTGTCGACCAGTACGCGATCGTCCATCTTTCCAAGGATACAAGCAGAGATCACCAATGCATCCTCTTTGGGGCATTGTATTCCCTCCCTGTCCTTGTTGGAGAAGGTGATGAGCGCGTATTTAGAGATGGTCGGCTCTGGGGGTACCACGACATGGACCCCGGCGAAAGCCCTCAGTTCGGCCTTTCGCTTCCTGTTTGACATGGTGGAAACCGGGGAAAGGCCCCCACCTCCTGCTTGAAGCATGTTGATCCGGTCGCCAGGGTTGATCGGAGGGATCGACTCATCAGAGTACTCCGGCTCATGCTCGATTCTGGCGACCGGATTGGGAGGAGTTCTCTCGTTTTGTCGGCGTTCGCGCCCTCCGGTCCTTTCCATCCTAGGTTCTGTCTTGGTGACCAAGTTATCCAGTTTGCCTTCCTCAAACAGTCGCCAGAGTTGTCTGAGGAGGTCACGGCATTGGCTGGTGTTGTGGCCGGGACTCTTTTGGTATGCACAGAATTTGCTGCGGTCTAGATGACCGTGGTCCCTTATTGGCTTTGGCTTGGAAAGCCACTCGCGCCCCTTGATCGCGTTGAAGATGTGGGCCGGAGATAAGTTGAGGTTGTGGAGAAGGTGGACCTCCACATCCTCGAAGGCTTTGAACTCGCCAAGCGGCTTGGAGAACGCCTTTATGGGCTTGGCGACCGCCTTCTTCTCGAATTGGGATGGCGCCTTTCCTTCTCCGGACGGTCCCTCGCCTAAGCGGAGGGAGAGCATCCTCTGCCTGGCCAAGAAATCGGCGGCTCTGACGCGGAAGATCGTGTAGGTCGGGGGAATATCCTTTGTGAGGTGCCTGAACATGGGTGAGTGGCCGTAGAATCCACCCAGGACTGAGTAGAGGGCGAGCTCGTCGCTGATGGGCTCTCCGGTGAGGACTATCTCGTCTACCCGGTCGATGTAATCTTCATCTGATTCGTCCTTCCCCTGCCAGATTTTCATCATGCGGTGGGGGCCTTCAGGGAGAGCGACTTTGGCGGCGAAGTACGACATGAAGTCGTTCACCAGCTTCTCAAAGAAATTGATTGAGCGAGATGGTAGTGAGATGTACCACCTGTGGGCGAGGTCGCCCAGAGTTACCGGGAACATTCGACATTTCGTCGCATCTGATGCTCCGCATCCGGTCATGTAGATCCGAAATTTGCTCAAGTGGGTCTCCGGATCTAACCTCCCCTCATATAGAGGCGTTTGTGGGGGAGCGATATTTGGTTGAACTGGGGCGAGTTCGATCTGAACCACGAGTGGTTCATTTAGCCCAGCGATCGATCTCCTGGCGCCTGCCCCAGTTTCCAGGAGCGCCTTCATCTCGTCGAGCTGACGTTGCATGGCGGCCATTGCCGTTGCCTGACTGCTCGCCGATTGGCTCCCGGAGCACGAGCCAAGGCGATCGTGTACTGATCCCCTGGCCCCGTGGTGAATGACGAGCTCCCTGCCAGTGGGTTCATTTCTTGGGCGAGCAGGGACTCGCTGACCGGCTTGTCTCCTGGGAGTCGGATATGCCGAACTCCTGGTAAAGGATTCGGACTCCGATGTCTCCCGGCTGGGGCCTGAGTGCCCGGGTCGCCATGAGGGATCGCTTCCTAGGCGGCTGAAGACAGAATCGTCCCGCCTCACGAGAGCCTTCTCCTGCGGCTCGGGGCTTTTTGTTGATTTCTCAACATAGATCCCCTTGAGCTTCCGTTTGCCTGCCCGGCGGATGGCTGACGGAGTGATGGTGGGCGAATCGCAGGCCTTCCGTCGCTCCCTCAGGATGGCTATAGCCTCCTCAATATGTTCCGCTGTCTGGAACTGATCGAGTGAGAGGCTAGAACCGTCCGTTGGGGGCGGGAGTGAGAGTCTAGCGTCGCCACGGTCGCCTTCCGCCGTGGGCTGGGATTCGGTCCGGGCCGGAATGATATTTACGGTGGATCTTAGGGTGGCTCTCTTGGAAGTCGTAGCAGAAGTCATTTTTCTGAAGGCTTTTCTGTTGAAGAACAGTGAGTGTTTCTTCAAGTATATGTCCGGAGAACAGTGAGTGTTCTTCGAGACGGTAGGAATAAAAATGAAGCTTTTAGATGCCCTCCTTCTAGCGCTAATTGTTGTTACCCAAAATATTATCCGAAGATAGTATTGCTGGAATGATCGAGTAACAAACAAATGCGAGAACACTTCCGTGAGAAAAAGATAACACAAGATTTGTCGGGTTTGTTAATCTCGGGCTTGAATGCTCTCGCGAGATGTTATTAATAAATATATTGTCGAGTACAAATAATAATGTTAGAATCTATTACAATGAGTGTAAAGACTTCTAGTTATCTAAGCTGTAGAGCGTGTAGATTGCCGGAAGAACCAGATATGTAGATCTGTGAGTTCTTGCTTGGGATGTGTGATAAGTGTGTATGAATATCACTGAGAATCTCTAAGTAATTGCCTGTAAATTCGCCTCCTTTGCCACTGTAGTGAGTTCCTTATTTATAGGAGACAAGGTAGTTGGGACACCTCAGGCGATCGCGGGCGACCGCCGTTTTCTATATTATAATAAGATGGCCGATCGTCCCGTCACGTGGGGCTGCTGCTGGTGGCCAGCTGTGCGAGCCAATGGGAAGCCAGCACGCGTCCTGAGTCGCTGTCCGGGGAGGACCCACTTTGAACTTTTCGGCGGCCTTGTCGGTAGGTGAGGTAGGTGACAGGCTGTGGTCAAATGTCCTATCTGTCGGCGCCCTTTGTGGATCTGCACGTGGGCCACCGTCCAAGATTCGGTCTTCGACGACTTTGACGGATGCTGGATCCATACGTGGCACGAGACGATCGTCTCTGGTTCGCTCATCAAAGACGATCGCCAGATATCAAAAGACGATCGCTGGGTACCAAAACACGATCGCCGTATTGTGCCGATCGCTGGGCGTTTGCCCAGAGTATGTCTTCTATGGTTGGCTTCTCTGATCGTGATGCCGATCGCCTATCGAGGCGTATTAATCACAGCACAATAGGGAGAAACTAACGAAATGATCAAAGCCGAAAACTTTGATTCGTATAAATATATATACTTTATTTTGCAAGTTTTATCCAATTCAAGTTGTTGTTTTGTAATCATCAAAAAGGGGGAGATTGTTGGAATATTTTATTCCAAATATTCATTAATCGAGTTTTGATGATTAGTTGTTAAACAAAGAAAAACAACAAGGAAGCAAAACAAAACAACGAAGGAGTCAAAGACGCAAAAAGCTGGAAATAACATGGATAACGTACGCAATGCATGTACCATAACGTACGTAATGTAGCAAACTTAACGTACGTAACACATGGTGCTTAACGTACGTAATGGAGTGTTTCTGAATTCAAACAAGGAGCCGTTGAAGATGACGTCATGGCATACATCAGCATGCAACAGATAATTTGACTAAAGATAACGTACGTAAGGGGAAGAAGCTTAACGTACGTAATGGAATAAACGAAGCTACTGGACTGATATGTGAAGAGCTTAACGTACGTAACCAAATGGTGTTAACATACATAACACATCTAACGTACGTAATATATGGCTTATAACGTACGTAATGAGGCAGCAGAGAGCTGACGGCTAGTTGAGGATTTGGAGCCTATAAATACCACTTCTTATGGTATTGAACATACAACTTCAAGCAATCGATACATTGATCAGATATTGATATGCATTCTATTGTTGTTGTAATTGAGCTTATATTGTCAAGAGTTTGAGAGTGATACATGAAAACTCATACACGAGATATAAAAGAAATGATAAGATTCGATTCGGTGTTATTAGGATCAAGGATCCGGTATTATTAGAATCACAATCTATATCCGAGTGAGGTTTGTCTAGTACCCATAGAAATCTAGATAGGTTGATTCCTTGTCCGATAGAAAAGGAAAACGGTTTAACTTGGACCGACAAAAAGACAAGTGGTTGTACGGTTTACTCGGACCGATAGAAGACAAGTTTATAACAGTTATCCCTCGACCGATAGAGGAGAGGTGCAGAGGTTGATCTTCATCCTATAGAAAAAGATACCGAGAGAGGACGTAGGCACATTTGGCCGAACCTCTATTAATCATGTGTCGATTTATTTTTGCACCTTTATTTAAATCGCTTCCGCAACGCAAAAGAGTTTTATAACTCTATCTTTAAACGGCGATACCGACCAATCTTGCTCCAACAGTAGAACTTGGATAATATGAATCTACTTGCGGAAAGAACAAGAATCATAAGTGGGGTTAACTTAGAATTCGGTTGAACATACTCACCTAGTTAGGAATTCGCTTAGATAACCGTTACTTGCATTTAGAATCATTAGGCAGAATTGAATTATGGTTTGGGACGTTTTGAAGACACTGAAAATCCGTATACATCATCATGTTATCCCCGTTATGATATTGCATTTCGTATGTAGCATGGTATTCGTTCGACGTAGTGTTCTTTAAGAAGTTAACCAAGAATAGACCATGTAATGATAATTAGTTCAGTCACCATTTGGAACGTTTAGAATGTTCGTGTGATAGCCTCATTACGTAAAGTTGAGTTGCCGCTATTTCCTTTTGTGTAAGGTTCAAGCTTTACGAACAGTTGATCGAAGCCTTCGAGTTTGTTGGAGTCGTTGAAGTATTTATCTCTTGCCACATTTCTAAGGCAAGTACCTTAATTATATTTATTCGTATTAATGTCGGTTATATTGTTGAGTGTAGTGCATATGTGTTGTGATTGTTTTGTCCACCATGCGTTGGACGGGATCATCATGGGAATCTATAGATGTGTGCGCTGGATCGTTGGATAGGTATTTCCACCATGCGTTGGTCCGACAGGATCACCATGGGAATCTATAGCTGTGTGTGCTGGATCGTTGGAATACCACGAGCATGTTGGGATTGACATGTTGTGTTGTATATTGTTACTGTTTCTCGTTGGAGAGACTTGTTGTAATTATTGTTGATATTATTGACGTTATTATTCAGGGATTGTTGAATAAATTATTATTGTATAATTATCGTACTTGTACTATTATCGTTGTGTTAACCCCTTCGGGGGTGAACATTTGTTTTATGTTCAGGATCCAGGAGGGCGGAAAACAACCACTAAAGC
The DNA here is from genome assembly GCA_033398695.1 of Orobanche coerulescens. Lineage (NCBI taxonomy): Eukaryota > Viridiplantae > Streptophyta > Magnoliopsida > Lamiales > Orobanchaceae > Orobanche > Orobanche coerulescens. Next base: position 11,670,652 of record CM065801.1, read on the forward strand.
TGCATGACGACGAGGGTGCAGAGTGATGTTATGGCCGAAAATGAATGTTTGTTTTGTTTTAATAAAGTACTCGAGTACGCTGTTGTTTTACCGTCTTTGAAATTTATTTTCGGATGTGGATGGATTTGTATGTTCTAGACTGGTGATGTAATAATTATTTCTATGTTTGGTATTTAATAATATTGTTTTTAAATTTTTAGCCTAGTAAATCCTTACATCAAGGGTTTACGGCGCTGTAATAATCCTGAATATCTCGGGGTGTTACAGAATATGGTATCGGAGCTAAGATTATGGATATCTTGGCCGTTGTGTTAAAATAAGGTTCATATAAGTCTTTTGTAGTAAACGGCCGCGAGTAACATCATTGTACTGCCTACGTCTTCGTGTGAGTGGTGGTTGTAAGTTTCCTAAACTCTATCTTGTCATTTACATGTTATACTTTTTATACTTGAAATGTTAGGATGATATTATTCCCTGTATATTGAGTATTTATGCCTATAGTATGTTGAGAGGAGGACGTGGACGTGGTCGCGGTCGTGGACGTGGATGCAGGAATGTTGAGAGAGAAGCTTCACCTTCTGTCCCGGATTTGTTGTCAAATCAAGCTAACAACAGTTCGGAGGAACAACAAGAGTCTGTCAACAATGAACGAGAACAGACGGTGGAGACAAATTCCGAACCTGCTGTTACCGACATCCTTCGTCACGTGGTCAACCAGATGACTCAATTTGCTCATGTTGTGGATAGGATGCAAGTGGCGGTAGGATTGCAGTCGGGGGAAAGACAGCAAGGCATCCCAGACTTAGAAAATCGAGGAGACAGATGGCTACAGGAGGTGGCGAGGATGCACCCGCCAAAATTCGATAGTTTTCTTGAGACACCGACATGGGATCATTGGTTGAGAGAACTGGAGAAAATATTTGCAGGAATTAACTGCTCAGATGACCGGAGATCCCCCATTGCTCAGTATTTTCTAACAGGAAAAGCGTCCGAGTGGTGGGAAGCCATCCGACCTGTTGACCATGATGCCAGTTGGGAAGAGTTCAAACTTATGATGGACGCTCAGTACTACCCTCGTTCGGTGAGAGAAGCTAAGGTTCGAGAATTTTTCTCCGGGCAGCCTTCGAATGTGCCGGTGGCTCAGACGATTAAGACATTTAATCAACAACTGGCGTTTGTTCGACATCTGGTTAGAACTGATGCAGAAATGATGTTTCACTTTGATATGAGAATGAAGCCGGAGATACAGAGGTGCATGTCAGGTTTTGAATGCACCACTCTCCGCCAAAATCAAGACAAAGCTCTAGCGTATGAAATGAAAGAAGCAGCTATGGAAAAGTTCTCTGAGTCCAAGAAACAGAAAGTCTCTGGTAGTTCCACAGAGCACAAGAGTAGTGGGCTACGCAAAGCCCAGTCATCTTTCCATTCATTCAAGAGGCCCCACCACCCATACACAGGCGGAAAGAACTTCATATCAGTATCAACACCGACAAATGTGGTCAAGAACTATTTTAATTGTGGTCGCCCAGGACACCTTTGGCGTGACTGTTCCCGTTCTCCAGTGACATGTTATGAATGCGGACAGGAAGGGCATCGTGCTATGTTCTGCAGGGATGCCACTAAGTTAAATGGAGCTCGTACTTCGCAGCCGGACCAGAAGGATGCAAGTGTCCGCAGACACAGCAGAGTGTCCAGCTACCCCAGAGTTTTGGTCGAGGACGAGGCAGGGGACAGTTCGACTGAAAGGCAGAATCGAGTGCCGGATCAGTTCCTCCACTCCTTTATCAGAATGCAGCTATCGCATCAGGTGCCGTTCATATCCTCTCGCAACCAGTTAGTGTTTTGTTCGATACAGGGGATACACATTCGTTTATATCATTGTCTTGTGTTAATCGTTTGAACATTTTTTGTTTTCATGAATGTGAGCCTTATGTTGTGGGTTTACCAAGTGGGGAAAGAATCGTGGGGAACTTAGAAACTAGAGATTTTCCTGTATCAATTGGAGGCAAAGAGTGGCCCTCAAATCTGATTATGGTAGAGATACAAGGAGACGGTCTGATTCTTGGAGACGATTGACTTAACCGATATGGAGCTATTGTAAACTACCGGAAGAGCATTATCTCGATGATAGCCGAAGATGGTTTCGAATTATTATTCGAGGGACGGAGACCAGGAAGCTCAGGAAAAGTGATCAAAGCTATGAAGACTGTCAAATTACTAAAGCAGGGTTGTACTGGATACTGGTGTTACGCGATGAAGAAAGACGAAGGAAAAGTAGAGCTTTCATCTATTCCTGTTGTGAATGAATTTCCGGGCGTATTCCACGATGAATTACCTGGATTACCTCCGCAACGAGATGTAGAGTTTACCATCGAGCTAGAACCAGGAGCTACATTAATTTCTAAGGCGCCGTATCGTATGGCACCTACCGAGATGTATGAATTGTAAAATCAGCTGGAAGAACTACTGGATAAAGGCTATATTCAGCCAAGTGTTTCGCCCTGGGGTGCACCAGTTCTTTTTGTTTGAAAGAAAGATGGATCGCTTCGACTACCAAGAACTGAACAAGATGACGATCAAGAACAAGTACCCGTTGCCACAGATTGATGATTTGTTTGACCAATTTCAAGGAGCGACAGTATTTTCCAAGATCGATTTGAGATCGGGATATCATCAGTTGAGGATTAAGGAATTCGATGTTCCTAAGTCAACATTCAGAACTCGCTACGGACATTATGAGTTTGTGGTGATGCCGTTTGGTCTCACTAATGCGCCTGCTGTGTTTATGCAATTAATGAATCGAGTGTTCATAGAGTATTTGGACAAGATCGTAGTTGTGTTTATTGATGATATTCTGGTTTATTCCAAGAGCCCGGAAGAGCATGCGCAACACTTACAGATCGTTTTGGACCTCTTGAGAAGCAAGCAATTGTATGCCAAACTTTCTAAGTGTGAATTCTGGCTGAAGGAAGTGATGTTCCTCGGTCACGTAATATCAGCGGAAGGAGTCCGAGTAGATCCCCATAAAGTCGAGGCAATTTTGGATTGGAAGTCTCCTAAGAACGTGAAGGAAGTCAGCAGTTTCTTAGGACTTGCTAGGTATTATCGTCGGTTCGTGGAAGGGTTTTCCAAAATTACCCGTCCACTTACTCGATTACTGCAGAAAACCCAAAAGTTTGAATGGAATGATATGTGCCAGGCCAGTTTTGATGAATTGAAGAAGAGATTTACGATGGCACCAATATTAGCACTACCCCAAGGAACTGAAGGATTCGTAGTTTACAGTGACGCTTCGAATCAAGGTCTCGGGTGTGTACTAATGCAGAATGAAAAGGTAATCGCCTTCGCTTCACTATAATTGAAGCCATATGAAGTAAATTATCCAACGCACGCTTTGGAACTGGTAGCTGTGGTTTTCGCCTTGAAGATATGGAGATATTATTTATACGGGACTCACTGTCAGATCTTCACAGATCATAAGAGTCTCAAATACATCTTCAGTCAGAAAGAGTTAAACATGCGGCAGAGGAGATGGCTGGAATTGATTAAAGACTATGACTTGGAAATTCTTTATCACCCAAGCAAAGCGAATGTAGTGGCCGATGCAGTAAGCCGCAAACCTATTTCTATTCGAATGATGGAGACTCTCACCTATCAGTCCAGCATTCAATGAGAATTGATTCGTGAAGGAATTGAAGTATGGTTGTAAGGAGTCCAAGGGCAATTATGTGTGATGGAATTAACCTCATCATTAAACAATTAGATGACCCTCTGATGATTCGGTTATGTGATGAAGTGAGCAAGGGTAAGGCCCTAGGATTTGTGATTCATGATGATGGAGTTTTGAGATTCCAGAGTCGACTTTGTGTTCCCGGTATTGATGTTTTGAAGCAGACAATCATGGATGAAGCTCACAGTATGCCCTATTCTATTCATTCGGGCACCAGTAAGATGTATAAGAATCTGAAGCAGAATTTTTGGTGGGGCAACATGAAGAAAGATGTGGCGGAATATGTCTCGAAGTGTTTAAGTTGTCAGCAGGTTAAGATCGAACATTAATGACCCGCCGGAATGTTGAAGCCACTTCCGATTCCTGAATGGAAGTGGGAAGATATATCGATGGACTTTATCACCAATATGCGAAAGACCAGAACAGTGATGAACATGATTTGGGTGATAGTTGATAGTCTAACCAAATCGTCTCATTGTCTGGGCATTAAGGATACTTGGGTACCAGAAAGGTTGGCACGAGTGTTTATTACAGAGATAGTCCGATTACATGGTACACTACAGACCATTATTTCTACCCGAGATGGTCGCTTCGTGTCATATTTTTGGGAAGTGGTTCATAGAGCCTTGGGAACCGAGATAAACTTTAGCACATCTTATTATCTTCAGACTGATGAACAATCTGAGAGGACTATTCAAACAGTAGAAGACATGCGGAGAGCTTGTACCCTAGATTGGTCGACTGAGCGGGAAGTTCATCTACTGTTGATTGAATTCACTTACAACAATAGTTGGCATGCTTCCATTAAGATGGAACATTTTGAAACGTTATACGGGAGAAGATGCAGATCACCCCTGTGTTGGGATGATTCATCAGACTTAATTAGGACGGAACCCGAGTTGATAGTACAGACTCAAGAGAAGGTAGCTTTGATTCGTGAAAGGCTGTTGACTGCCCAGAGTCGGCAGAAATATTATGTAGACATGCGCCGTCGCTCATTAGAATTTGGAATTGGGGACCACGTGCTTTTAAAGGTTTCTCCTACTCTGGGAATTTTTTGTTTTGGGAGGAAAGGAAAGCTGGGTCCGAGATATATCGGACCATTCGAGATTCTTGAAAGAATTGAAGAGTTGGCGTACAGGTTGGCCTTGCCGCAATCGCTGACTCATGTTCATAATGTGTTTCACGTATCTCAATTACGGAAATACATACCAGATCCCAGTCATGTCATTGATTTCGGCGAGATCGAAGTCGCCAAAGATGGCACGTTCGAAGAGAAACCAATCAAGATACCCGAGAGTCGAGTCAAACAATTGAGAAATAAACCAATCACTTTGGTTAAAGTTCAATGGTCGCGACACGGAGTCGAAGAAGCCACTTAGGAGACGGAGGATAGTATGAAGTCAAGATACCCAGAATTATTTTCCTCTTAAGCTTAGGGACGAAACTTCTTTTTAGAGGGAGAGTATGTAATATCCGGATAATCGTTGAGTATTTTCATCTGTATTTGAACCTTGTAATATTCGACTTTGTGGTATCAATAACCGAAGTGTGATTTTTTTTCCGTATTCGTATTCCAACGGTCATGATCATATTGGGAAGAACTTGCAAATTCATGCATGCGGCTACGTCATAACGTACGCTAGCGGATAAGCTTAATGTACGTTATGAGTTAAGGATAGCGTACGCTATGGGCGAAGCATAGCGTACGTAACAGGCAGTCAAACAGATCAGGTTGGTCGGCATATGGGCCAGCTTGGGATGGGGTCGGATAAGATTAGATTCCCGCGTGATCCGGACAACGTTTTGATAAAGCAAGTCAACGAGGCATAACGTACGTTAAAGGATTAAGACAGCGTACGCTACTGATCGCTTGTTTTCGCGTAGTATGGTTTTCAAATCCGATCAATTTTAAAATTTGTAAAACCTCGGAGTATTTCCAAGGTGTCGAACCCAAGGGAATTGATGTGTCGAAAATAAAGGAATTAACTCTACTCAAAATTTGACTGCTATTTAGGAATCCGAAAAATTGTTTTGATTCTAATTATCTAACTTTAAAAATCGAAGAACGAAAATTAAATAAAAGATGAAATATCTAAATTAAGCAAATAAAGCAAATTAGCAAGATAAAATCACAAGTCGAAAGGTAATTGATCCTAGGGTAGTATCATCTAATTGAGTTCACACAATTCATTCATTTAATTCCTTTTCCCCAAATTTTAATTCAATCCTAGAAATAATCACTTAGCCGATCTAGAATTCCGATCAAGGCAACCTAGAAAGATAGTTAATTTAAACCCTTTTCCCTTGAGAACTCAAAGAATTGTAATCACTTAAAAGCACCAACTTATTTATCTATGATTTATCTTTCTCCGCTAGGTCTCAAGATAAAATCATATTGTGCATCAAGTATTTCCACTAATCAATTACTCCTTAGGACAAAATCAATTAGCTAACATGCATCGATTAAGGGCCCTTTAATCTAACATGAGATTTAACACAACTTGAACACAAGCCTAGGATGAAAGGTCAAAAGGTAATCAAAAGAACATCATGTGAACATCAATTAAAATTACTAACCTAGAATCAATCAAAGGAATTAGCGGACATAATTGAAATTAAACAAGAAATTGATGAAGAATGCATATTATTAATATAAAAGAGAGATTACAACCCTTACGGATGAACTCCGAGTCTTGATAATAATTCTCCTCCAAAAGTTCTTGAATCAAAAGAATAAATCTTGCTAAAAGATGTAAAAAAATGTAAAAGATGAAAAAGAATGATAAGGGTGGTGAAAGATCCATGAAACTAGGTCTCAAAGGAGGTTTATAAAGCCTAAGGAGTTAAAATCCCGATTAGCCCTAATCTAGGAAATAAAATCTATCAAAAGAGTCAAAATCCGTCCAACTACGAGAGCTCATTGGGAAGCCTTTCGGCTGGCCTATCGGCCGATAGGCTGGCCGATAGGTGGTTCGTCGATTTCTTCACTCGGTAGGCGAATCTCCTTTCGGGCGCCTATCGGCCGATATGCTTGGCCGATAGGTTCGACTGTTTCTCGCAAAAAATCCATTTCTTCGTCCGCTTGACTCGACTCTCGGTCCTTTGTCTCGTTTTGGGTCCTTTTGGCTCTAAAAACCTGCACACACACTAAAACCAACCCAAACGCGTAATACGGCTCGACTAATCATAAATAAGCCAAATACGAGCACATTAATCACGAAACGAGATAAAAACCTAGTATAAAATCCTAGAAATAAGTGGTAAAATTACCACTTATCAAACCCCCCCAAACTTAAGCATTGTTCGTCCCGAACAACAAAAAGAAAAGAAAAAGAATGTCATGAATTATCGTGCAACTCATAGTGTTCAACCTAATCAATACTATCCTGTAATTCTCTCTAAATAATCCGAGTGTCGTAAAAGCGAGCTGCACTCAGAATAATGATTCCGCAAAGTAGTCAAGTTCAGTCCTAATCATTCGTTCATGAAGAAAATCCAGCTCAAAGATTAACAAAACGTGAGTCAAATCGACCGTCAATATGAAGGGCTAAAATAAACAAGCTAGTTCGTCCCGTTACACAGTCTAGTGGCACATTTTTCACGAGTTTCATAACAAATAAACCTCGGTCAGTATTTCCTTATAAATATGTTCAAGAATTTGATTCGGGTTGACCACTAGGTTAGGATCTCGAGATGTCTCATCGGGGTAATCCTAGGGTGGAACTTCCATTCTCATGTATTAGGAAACCGTTTGACGTAAAAGACACTCATGGGGCACATGGATGCTTCTAGTTACTAAGTTCCGTCTACGGCGGAGAAACAACTCGAATATATAATTTCGCATGTCCGAATCAAGGTCGCCGTTTACGCGAGTAAGCAATGGTCACGCGAATACCCCCGGTTACTAAGTTTCCTATCATTGGCACATGTGAAATATCTAAATTACTAGTCTAATCAGAGTCGTCGTTTTACGCGAGGGTAAACAACGGGTCACGCGAATGCCCCCGGTTACTAGACTTCCCTTCATAGAACAACATTATCTCAACTTTTGGGAAAAACTGACCGACTCTAAACTCACTCCAAGTGTCAACACGATTGTGAAAGCAGATCGACTCACTATCCGGAAGATGTAACCAAACGTATTGACGGTGATTTTAAAACAAGTATGTATCGTCTCTTATCTGCCAAGACCTCTACAATCACGAAAAATTTTGGACCTAAATGAATACTATGCAAAACAGAAATAACTGACTACAACTCGACTAAACTCGACCGTTTCTTCAGAGAGAAAAACAGTGTCGTAACATCGGTATCACACAAATAGAAGCACGAAAAATTCACTAATAAAGAAAAACTAAGACAAGCAAGGCTATCTAAAACAAACAACGAAAAGCAAATAAAAGCAAACACGAAAGCAAAACACTACTACGACCTAAAAAAATAGAAACTAGCAAACACACCAAACGAAAATGAACATAAAAATCTAAAAAACTAAGCAACAAAAGCCAAGACCACGCAACACCAATATGATAAGCACAAATGAAAAAAAAAAAAAAAGGGCACCAACACAATCAAATAATGATACAAGGCAAACAAGGTACTCACACGAAACGAAATTAACAAAGCCGCACTTCTCCCCCCCCCCCCCAAACTTATTTCGCATCCCAAAGGAGGAATAAGTTTGAAAAGAGAAAGGAGTGGCTTTGTTAACGGAGTACCTGATCACTGTGGCGGAAGTCGAAGCATATAAAGTGCCGGGTATGTCATATCGGGCTGCCTATCGGCCGACAGGCTGGGCCGATAGGAACTTCTGTCTCTTACCATGCTCATATCGGGCGGGATATCGGTCGATAGGCAGACCCTAGCGACCACTGCTTGTAATCAATAAAATTTTTTTATTTTCCTCAGCCTATCGGCCGGGCCTATCGGCCGATAGGCTCGCCCGATAGGATTGTCTGTCTCAAAAATTTTTCAACTCATTTTACTTCGCATACTTGGTCCCGTTTTTGCTTGGATATGGCGATTAAAGACCTGCAAGTATCCAAAACTCGGCGTGCATGGATTAGAACTTAACAAAACTAACAAAGCTACTACGAAACTAGAAACTACAAAAATCACGCAAACGAAAAATCGAAAATAAAAGAATAAAACGAACTAATATACATACGTTGGGTTACCTCCCAACAAGTGCTACGTTTAACGTCTTTAGCTAGACGATACCTCATTCAATCCGGGTCTTCGGCGACTACTCCCCCTTGAACGGGTTTGTTGACATCAAGATAACATACGCTCCTCTCATTAGGTCGAGACTCGTTCGCCTCCATCATTCGAACATACTCTGGTAATTCCTCGTAAATTTCTTCAACCTCAGAATGTGAGTAAATGGAGTGTGAAATGCAATGCTCCAACAAGTCGGTCGGGGGCGGCATAATAGACTCAATTTCAAAACATTCCTCGGGCGCATCCTCGGGCTTCTTCATCGCGTCATAGATGGAAATTTTCAGATTTTGATCATTAACCCGGAAAGTAAGATCACCCTCTTGGACGTCTATAAGTGCTCTCCCCGTCGCTAGAAACGGTCTCCCAAAGATCAATGGTTGATTCTCGTCCTCGGGCATATCAAGAACTACGAAATCGGCCGGAAAGACTAAGTGTTGGACTCTAACGAACACATCCTCCACAACTCCCCTCGGATAAGTGATCGACCGGTCCGCCATGAGTAGAGAAATGGTAGTCGGCTTCATCTCCCCAATCTTCAACCTCTTAAAGATGGATAGAGGCATAAGATTAATGCTTGCCCCGAGATCACACAACACATTACGGAACGTTTGGTCGCCAATTATGCATGTAAAAGTAAAACGTCCCGGATCCTTCTGCTTGAGCGGAAGCTTGTTTTGAATGATAGCGCTACACTCCTCTGTCAAATTTATGGTTTCAAACTTTCCCAACTTCCTCTTGCTTGCCACAGCGTCTTTCAAGAATTTAACGTACCCCGGCATGTCTCTCAAAGCGTCTAGAAGTGGAATGTTGATATTCACCTTTTGAAACATGTCGATAAATCGTTGAAGCTTTTCATCATGTCTCGACTTGGCCAATCGCTGTGGAAATGGAGCTTTCACCTCAAAATCTTTCACATTCGAACTTCCAGGGACCTTTCGGCCGATAGGGGGGTCGATAGGATCCACTGCCGGCCTTCTGTGTGGGTATCGGGTGGGCTTATCGGCCGATAGGCTACCCGATAGGTTCTGCTGTATTCCATCTTCTTCCTCGTTTTCTGCTCCCGTTTCTAGTACATCTTTGTTTCCAGATTTCTCAACTTCAGCCCCATGATTACTGTACCTCGTCCCACTCCGAAGCTCGATTGCGTTGCATTGTTGCGTCTTCGGGTTGGTCTCGGTGCTGCTCGGAAAATGGCCCGGCTTATGAAATCCGGCTTGGGCGTTCGCCATTTGACTCATTTGGGTCTCCACCATCGACATCTGCTTTGTCAAGGCTATCACTGAGTTTCCAATAGATGTCACACTATGCTCGAGAGCCCCGAACCTCTTATGCCTTTATAGATAAAATCTTTTGACTTGCCTCCAACCTTTCTAACATCTCTTCCATCGGTGTCTTAGCGATCGGCTCTTGAATAACCCCATTTTCACGTTAAATCCGGTGGTATGCAGAGCATTGTTCGGGTTGGCATAGGAGAAATTAGGGTGGTTTCGATTGTTCGGATAATAGTTTCCCTATTTCCCCCTTGGAAGTTTCCTCCTTGCAAGTAATTCACATCCTCCTCAATTGCAATAGGCTCGTTTAGCTCTTCAAAAACTGCATTGACTCCCAAAGTCTTCTTTCTTAGTATCTCAAGCTCTTTTTGCTGTCTTTCAAATTTCGCCTTTAAATCACCGTAGGCGTCCTCGTCACCGGATGGAACCTTTCTTCTCGCCATCTTCCTATCGGTCACCTCCTCGTAATCATTGTTGACCGCTAGCTCAATGAGATTCTTGGCCTCTTCATAATCGTTAGCCAGAAATCCCCCTTTCGATGAATAGTCCAACTCTCTTCTAGCCTTCCTCGTCAAACCCCGATAAAACCGAATGTAGATCTCCTCCTTGTCAATTCCATGATGCGGGTATTTGCGAAGAAGCTTCTTAAATCGGATCCATGCTTCGTATAAGTATTCATCCTCATATTGCTCGAATTGCAAGATATCATTGATTTGTTTTTGCACCTTCGAGGGAGGATAGAACTGTGCTAAGAACAACCGGGTCATCTCTCTCCAAGTACCAATTTCCTTCCGATCTAGGCTCTTGTACCAATCTAGCGCATCGTCTTCTAAGGAGAATCGGAATAGGCGGAGCTTAATGACATCCGGAGGCACTCCGTTTTGCTTGATGGTGGCACATATGTCCAAAAACGACTCAAGGTGAGCGTTTGGATCTTCATTAACTCCCCCTCCGTATGTTTGAGACTTCACTGTAGCAATGAGGGACGGCTTAAGCTCAAAATTGTTGGCATCAATCTTTCCCCAACCTCCTTCTTGATAATCGTCCAGCTTCGGTTGAAAGCGGGCATTCAAAGGGATCTTCTCGAGACGGGCGAGTTCTCGTGGTGGGTCAACAATGCCGGCCATGGTATCAACGAAAGGTATAGAAATAGTCTCGGTTCTCGCTTCTTGCTTCTTCCTCCTCAAAGACTTCTCGATTTCCGGATCCAAAGGAAATAGGTCCTTTCCTTGGGATCTTGTGATCATGCACCGCCTACAAGGAAGAGAAAACAAGATGTGAGGAAACGAGATCGAATATTAATAATAAAAGTAAACTACCTAAAGTAAAAATCTCTTTTTTTTTCGAATTATTCCCTTAAATTTTCTATCAATTCCCCGGCAACGGCGCCAAAAATTGATCGCTTGTTTTCGCGTAGTATGGTTTTCAAATCCGATCAATTTTAAAATTTGTAAAACCTCGGAGTATTTCCAAGGTGTCGAACCCAAGGGAATTGATGTGTCGAAAATAAAGGAATTAACTCTACTCAAAATTTGACTGCTATTTAGGAATCCGAAAAATTGTTTTGATTCTAATTATCTAACTTTAAAAATCGAAGAACGAAAATTAAATAAAAGATGAAATATCTAAATTAAGCAAATAAAGCAAATTAGCAAGATAAAATCACAAGTCGAAAGGTAATTGATCCTAGGGTAGTATCATCTAATTGAGTTCACACAATTCATTCATTTAATTCCTTTTCCCCAAATTTTAATTCAATCCTAGAAATAATCACTTAGCCGATCTAGAATTCCGATCAAGGCAACCTAGAAAGATAGTTAATTTAAACCCTTTTCGCCTGTGGCTCAAAGAATTGAAATCACTTAAAAGCACCAACTTATTTATCTATGATTTATCTTTCTCCGCTAGGTCTCAAGATAAAATCATATTGTGCATCAAGTATTTCCACTAATCAATTACTCCTTCCGGACAAAATCAATTAGCTAACATGCATCGATTAAGGGCCCTTTAATCTAACATGAGATTTAACACAACTTGAACACAAGCCTAGGATGAAAGGTCAAAAGGTAATCAAAAGAACATCATGTGAACATCAATTAAAATTACTAACCCTAGAATCAATCAAAGGAATTAGCCAGACATAATTGAAATTAAACAAGAAATTGATGAAGAATGCATATTATTAATATAAAAAGAGAGATTACAACCCTTACGGATGAACTCCGAGTCTTCAATAATAATTCTCCTCCAAAAAGTTCTTGAATCAAAAGAATAAATCTTGCTAAAAAGATGTAAAAAAAATGTAAAAGATGAAAAAGAATGATAAGGGCTGGTGAAAGATCCATGAAACTAGGTCTCAAAGGAGGTTTATAAAGCCTAAGGGAGTTAAAATCCCGATTAGCCCTAATCTAGGAAATAAAATCTATCCAAAAGAGTCAAAATCCGTCCAACTACGAGAGCTCATTTGGAAGCTCTTTGGCCTATCGGCCGATAGTCAGCCGATAGGTGGTCGTCGATTTCTTCACTCGGTAGGGCGTAATCTCCTTTGGGCGCCCTATCGGCCGATATCTTTGGGCCGATAGGTTCGACTGCTTCGCAAAAATCCATTTCTTCGTCCGCTTGACTCGACTCTCGGTCCTTTGTCTCGTTTTGGGTCCTTTTGGCTCTAAAAACCTGCACACACACTAAAACCAACCCAAACGCGTAATACGGCTCGACTAATCATAAATAAGCCAAATACGAGCACATTAATCACGAAACGAGATAAAAACCTAGTATAAAATCCTAGAAATAAGTGGTAAAATTACCACTTATCAGCTACACAGAGCTTATTACGTACGTAAAAGGTGATGGTTAACGTACGTTAAGGAGGTCAGAAAATGAGGCAGTAGCTACTGTCGGACGTTAACGTACGCTAAGAATTTCAGATAGCGTACGTTAAGATGACAACGTACGTAAGGCTTTGAGATTAACGTACGTAAAGATCAGGATTTTATAAATAGGACTTCACCCCCATTTCATTTCCCATTTTCACCTCCGGCCATTAATCGATTCTCACGACTTGGAGAAGCCATCCCACGATATTTCCACCCCCATATCGGCCCTGAAGGTGATTGTTGAAGACAAGAGACATTGAAGATTGGTATTCAAGCATCCAACGTTGAGCTTCACCTAGAAATTTCATTGTTTCTTTCCTTAGTACGGTATGTGATCCTCTAACCATCTGGAATTCATGTTCGTATGAATGCTCATGAGTAGATTACTGAGGTTATTGAGCTTTATGAATCAAACAACATGTTTAGGAAAATTGAATTGTATGAACTTAGGGCTTTCGTTGGTAATAGTCGAGCCTTGATGATGCCTCTCGTAGGGACGTGATTTGTTGCAGATTATGACTAGCTTTGTGATGGTTTTGTGATGATTGTTATGATGGACGAAATGAATATGTTATCACCTAGACTAGGTGAATTCGAGATGTTGAACGTAGGGATTCTTCCTTAAGTATAATCCGGGGTTTGTAAGGATTATTCGGATTGATAAATTTCAATATGAATGGTTAGAATGTTATGATCTTGTTGTAACAATCGTGGTGAATGTAGAACTTGGATAAGATGAATCTACTTGCGGAAAGAACAAGAATCATAAGTGGGGTTAACTTAGAATTCGGTTGAACATACTCACCTAGTTAGGAATTCGCTTAGATAACCGTTACTTGCATTTAGAATCATTGGGCAGAATTGAATTATGGTTTGGGACGTTTTGAAGACACTGGAAATCCGTATACATCATCATGTTATCCCCGTTATGATCTTGCATTTCGTATGTAGCATGGTATTTGTTCGATGTAGTGTTCTTTAAGAAGTTAACAAAGAATAGATCATGTAATGATAATTAGTTCAGTCACCATTTGGAACGTTTAGCATGTTCGTGTGATAGCCTCGTTACGTAAAGTTGAGTTGCCGCTATTTCATTTTGTGTAAGGTTCAAGCTTTACGAACAGTTGATCGAAGCCTTCGAGTTTGTTGGAGTCGTGGAAGTATTTATCTCTTGCCACATTTCTAAGGCAAGTACCTTAATTATATTTATTCGTATTAATGTCGGTTATATTGTTGAGTGTAGTGCATATGTGTTGTGATTGTTTTGTCCACCATGTGTTGGTCCGACGGGATCATCATGGGAATCTATAGCTGTGTGCGTTGGATCGTTGGATAGGTATTTTCACCATGCGTTGGTCCGACAGGATCATCATGGGAATCTATAGCTGTGTGCGCTGAATCGTTGGAATACCACGAGTATGTTGGGATTGACATGTTGTGTTGTACATTGTTACTGTTTCTCGTTGGAGAGACTTGTTGTGATTATTGTTGATATTATTAATGTTATTATTCAGGGATTGTTGAATAAATCATTATTGCATAATTATCGTACTTGTACTATCATTGTTGTGCTAACCCCTTCGGGGGTGAACATTTGTTTTATGTTCAGGATCCAGGAGGGCGGGAAACAACTACTAAAGCTGCATGACGACGAGAGTGCAGAGTGATGTTACGGCCGGAAATGATTTGTCAGATGTTTGTTTTGTTTTAATAAAGTACTCGAGTATGCTGTTGTTTTACCGTCTTTGAAATTTGTTTTCGGATGTGGATGGATTTGTATGTTCTAGACTAGTGATGTAATAATTATTTCTATGTTTGGTATTTAATAATGTTGTTTTTAAATTTTTAGCCTAGTAAATCCTTACATCAAGGATTTACGGCACTGTAATAATCCTGAATATCGGGGTGTTACAATTTTAGTTTTCTGAAAAGAATTAAAAATGTAAATTGATAAAATCTGCCTTTATTTTTTGAAGTTGACTGAGAGGTTAGAACCTCCGGTTATATTTTTTAATGTGCAAATCAACTAATGAAGCTAATATTTTGACGCACTCATTTACGTATTCCTCAATATCAAAAGATGTATTACCTAAATTATAATAATAATAATAATCAGTAAGATTACCGAGTGCTTTTTTTTTTACACCATGGTCAAGAAGATATGAAACACCATATATGTAAGGAAATTGTGCCAAATACTCTAACCATTTTTCTTGCATTGTAGAAATAACTTGAGATAAATGTATATTATTTTGGTGTTCACTTAAAGAACCAATAATTTTACAACATTCTAAAATAACCAAGTGCACATTAGGTTCATAAACATAAGAAAATAAATATGTAGAATTATCATAAGCACGTAGTATATTATGGACGATCGTAGCAAGTTCCCAATGAGCCTAGTTATGAGGTCTTGGTCGGCTAAATGTTTGGGATCAGAGTTATATAATTGAGTAATAATTTCCTTATAAGGAATAGCATCATCAAGCAATATAAAGTATAATTCCAATGGGTAGGTGTATCGATACTCAATTTTTTATTTTAAATTATGTTTCTTACATAGATGTTTATAATATCTCCTAATATGTTGACTCGGTCTTAGCCATTTAATTATTTTTCTAATCGGATTTAAAAGAGGTGAAATCATAATCTATAAGTAGAAACTTGAAAAACAATTTAACACTTAGCTGACAAAGTTCAAGACACAAGCACAACATCTAATATGCACTCGTTTGCAAGTAAAGGCAATTCGTCCAACATCCATGCACTTATTATTCGCAACAGCACAATTGAGAGAAAAAGAAAGCACTTTATCAAATATATTAAATTCCTTACAACATTCAATTATTCTATCTTTAAAATTTTTAGCGATATGTGATTCCTCCATAATATCAAAAATAGTAATACGTTTTTCTATCACATATTCAGTTCCAATCCAATGAACTGTAATGCAAAGATAAGGTTCACCAGTTGGAGAAGTCCAACAATCACTAGTAAGACATATACAACCTTCAAATCTTTTAAAAATTCTGAATTCGACATTCAAGAGTATTCCTTGGTATTCTTAGATATACCGGTTGTAAAGTCCTAGTCATAATTTCTAAATTTTCGCTCTCACCATGACTTAAAGGCAGTTCACCAAGAGTAACATATTTAGCAAATCCGTCAATTAATTTTTGTTGATTATAAACGAAAGGCATACCTCCACCGGTTGCTTTTGAGAAATAGCCGAATAGTTGAGCTTGATCATCTGAATATTTGGATCATGATTATCCTTAGTCTTACCGTGGTCATTTGCCAAATGACGAGCTAGTGTTCCAGTTCTGGTACCAATCTTTCACGAAAAAGTAGTAGTTTTCTTTTGATTTTTGCATACAAGACAAATCATTTTACAATGCGTTGGTACGGTACCGAGAGTCCTCTGATGCCCAAACCCATAATTTTTTATTCTTATTTGAAGTTTCCGCCATAGGTTCGGATGGAGGTGGCATGGTAGTAGAGTCTTGAGAGAACTGATAACAATTTATAATAATAAGTACTAAATAAATGAACTCTAATAAGCATAAAAAAATGATACAAAGTAGAAGTTGTAAACTTGCCGAAATGCAAGTTGGTATCATTGTCGCCGGTTCCTTCATGATGAACGTTCCTTGATCCGTCCGCCATGGTAATTTTTTTTAATAAAGATAGATTTGGATTAATACAATTATACAAAGTTACTTAACAAAAAATAATAATACAAGTTGTGAAAACTTGAGAATTGTGAAAATTTAAGAGTCGTGAAAACTTGAGAATTAAGAAGAAGAGAGAATAGAGTTGTTGGTGTGGAGAATTGGTTAAAAGGATGTGGGTATTTATAGATGATTTTCAAAAAAAAAAAAAAAATCTGGCCGTTGGGCAAAGGCTAGTGCACCAACCAATCGGTTGGTGCCACATGGCATGGGTCCCGACCCAACCCCATTCAAATTTGAATGGTGGACTAGGATGGGCTTGGAGTGAGTTGGGGGGCTGTGGGCGGGTGGGTTGAGGGTCGGGTTACGGGTGGGCTGGGGCCCGACTACGGGTTGGCTGGGGGCCGGGCCAATCTGTGCTAGGGGGCGGGCCGCTGGGCTGGAGAGTTCAGGACTGAGGCCGCCCAAATGTCCATGGGAGTTGGGTCAGGCTGGCTCGAGCAGCCCGCTGCCTAGAAAACTCGGGCTGAGCCGGGCTGGGCCGACCAACTAGCCACCTCTATTAATAACAGACAAACATAATTAATTTTAATTTAATTTAATGAATATAAAATAACTATCTGTATATAAAATTATAAACAGTACAAAGAGTCTATAGACTTGTATTTTTTTTATGTCCTAAATATATATGCTTATTTTTTATAAACATCAATTTATTTCATTTACTAATAAATTCATATCTAATACATTGATTTTTTCTAGCATTAATTCATCATTAAATAATAAATAGGAACATATTAAGAAATTACTTCTATAATT
Source organism: Orobanche coerulescens (assembly GCA_033398695.1). Classification (NCBI taxonomy): domain Eukaryota; kingdom Viridiplantae; phylum Streptophyta; class Magnoliopsida; order Lamiales; family Orobanchaceae; genus Orobanche; species Orobanche coerulescens. The sequence continues at coordinate 11,688,242 of CM065801.1, forward strand.
TTGTTTTTCAATGATTTTCTTAATCCTTGTAAAAATTCTAATCAACTTCTATCATTAGGACGGAGGGAGTAATACTATCAATCCAATTTAATTTTGAAAATTAGAGCCTCTGATTCCTTACCTGAGATTTGAAGTTTGTACTAGGGACGGATCCAAAATCAGGATATTAGAGCATCTCCAAGGGCACATCTCCCTTACCTATAATCAATCTAGGTGGACAAAAATAGGGATTTAGCTTTAAAATATGATTTAAGATCATTTGAGGACCAAACTTTTTTTACATACCAAGGGACTAATCTCCACCCTCCATCTTCCCTCCATCTTTATTTGATCTAATGGATGAGATTAATCCCAACAATTTAAAAAACCCACTTTCATCATTTTTTTTAAAATATCAATATCTTTCAAACCGTTAATCGTTAAGTCAAAAAAATATACCGTTACGACGAGCATTTAATTATCTTTCTATAGATAGGCACTTTGATATACTTTCGACAATTTTTTTTTCGCTTTTTTCACGTTTTTTTCGTGGCCGAAAAAATCACATGTGATATATCATATATGATACATATCATATGTGATATGTAATATCATATATGATATATCACATGTGATTTTTTCGGCCACGAAAAAAAACGTGAAAAAAACGAAAAAAAATTTTTGTCGAAAGTATATCAAAGTGCCCGTCTATAGAAAGATAATTAAATGCTCGTCGCGATGGTGTAATTATTTTCGCTTAACGATTAACGGTTTAAGAGATATTTAAATTATAAAAAATGTGTGAAATATTAAATGCTTTTAATTTCAACCATTGATTTCTTTTTGGATGGATGGTGGGGATGAGTCCCTTGTTATGTAAGAAAAGTTTGGTATTTAATATAACTCTACTTTTAAAATATTCCCTCCAACCATTTCCCCCATACCAAAAAAATTTTAGGTTAGAGAAAGATGAACCCTATATTTGAGGGATCAATTTTGCTCCCCTATATTTGCCAGAGCATCTCCCACTACTTCATCCTCCAAATCTACTAATTAAATATTATATTTTACTCTCACCATCCTCCATCCTTACTAATAAAATATTATTTTTAAAATATAGGGATCCAATATAGGTAACACCATTGGAGCAAATCAATTTTTTGGTTCCCTATATTTTAGGTAACTAATATTTTATTATATTTTAGGAGATCAAAATAGGGATTGCCCTTGGAGATGCTCTTACTTGTGCATAAATATTATAAAAATAAGTATTCAAGAACCGTCCTTCCAATTTTTTTATTATCCTTAGATCGAATATCGTATTTTTTTCTATTTTTTAAATACATGAATATAATTTCATCTGTTTATTTATAATTCTAGCTTCGCTAGCAAATTTTTAAAGGGGGATTAGTAAACACTGCCTTCAATTACTAGTCACCGTCTTTGAAAATTACACTTTTGTCATATTCATATTTACTTGATAATTTCTCATTATCTCTTATTTTCATTTCTTCCACCCAAAACAATCAAACATTCAAAACTATCATCACCAATAAATTTGACCACCATCCCACAACCGCGAAAATGGACGAAAATGCACCGTTGATGCTGTTGTTACCCAAAATATTATCCGGAGATAGTATTGCTGGAATGATCGAGTAACAAACAAATGCGAGAACACTTCCGTGAGAAAATAAATAACACAAGATTTGCCGGGGTTGTTAATCCCGGGCTTGAATGCTCTCGCGAGATATTATTAATAAATATACTGTCGAGTACAAATATTAATGTTAGAATCTATTACAAGGAGTGTAAAGACTTCTAGTTATCTAGGCTTTAGAGCGCGTAGATTGCCGGAAAAACCAGATAGATAAATCTGTGAGTTCTTGCTTGGGATATATGATGAATATGTATGAATATCACTATGAATGTATAAGTGGTTGCCAAAATAGTCTTTGATTCTCTCTTTCGTGTGTATTTTGCACTGAATTCGTAGTAAATTCGCGTCCCTTTGGATGCTGCAGTGAGCTCTCTATTTATAGGGTACAAGGTAGTTGGGACCCCTCAGGCGATCGCGGGCAACCGCCGTTTTTTATATTATAATAAGGTGGCCGATCGTCCCGTCACGTGGGCATTCCCTTAAAGTCTGGCAGAACTGCTGGAGCCAGTGTGCGAGCAATGGGAGGCGGCCGCGCGTCCTTGGCCCGGTATGCAGGAGGACCCACTTTGTACCTTTCGGCTTTGTCGGTAGGTGTGGTAGGTGACAGTGGGGTCAAAGGTCTGTTGTCGGTATCCTTTGAAGATCCGCCGTGGGCCACCGTCGAGGTCGGTCTTCGGCGACTTTGACGGATCTTTGGATAGATACGTGGCACGAGGCGATCGCCTGCGGTTCGCTCATTAAAGGCGATCGGCGATATCAAAAGACGATCGGCCGGTACCAAAAAGGCGGTCAGTATTGTGCCGAACTCTGGGCGTTTGTCCAGAGTAGGTCTTCCATGGTTGGCTTCCCTGATCGTGATGCCGATCGCCTATCGAGGCGTATTAATCGCCGCACAACAATTGCCCCCCAGCTCGCCTCGATGTTGAAAACACGGGGTGAGGTGGCACTGTTGGCGATCGCCAATGTTTAGCCGATCAGCCGACCTGAATTCAAATCTGGACGATCTCCTTTTGCGCCGGGAGCAGCGGAAAATGAAGGCAGGCTCTCGAAAAGTTACAAGGACACGCGTCGCGCTATTGTTGGGGGAGTCCGACGGTTTGTCAGACTTTGTCGCCTGGCGTGCCCTCGAAAAGACGCGTCCGCGGGATTCGAGGGCAGCATTTAATGCGTCCCCACTATGACGGTTGCGATCCGGCCCTCGAGATTTCACCTATTTGCATTTAGACCCCCGCCTCCATCTATAAAAGGGCTAGGTCTTCGTCTCTTTCATTCTTTACGCATCCTTGCTTCCATAGCCGAAACTCTGCAAAAATTCCCGGAGCTTCCTGTGCCGATCTTCTTCTTTTCTCTAGGTAATAAAAAATCAATCTTCTCTCTCCCTTTATTTTCTAATATGTCGGGAGGATCCAAAACCTTTGAGACCGGAAGTTCTTCCGCCGCCGCAGCGTCGCCTGAACGGGAGGAGGTTCCCGTTGGAGTGGATATAGAGATGGCCGTTGAATCTATTCATGCGGGGATTGCTCCCGCAGAACTCGAAGAACTTTTCAACGAGGCCAAAGTGGCGAGGACGGTGGCGACGGCGGAGCAGGGGGGCTCGCCGGTGGATGAGGATGAGTTGGTGCGGGTGGACTGGGAACGAGAGAGTAGATTCGGCCCTGCCTATGTGGCTTTCGCTCAGATGATGGAGGCGATCGTCGGACCCTGTCCGGAATTCGACTTCGGAGCCTACTCCGCCGCTCACCCTTACGAACATGTGAAGCGGACGGTTTTTCGGGACGCCGTCCCGTCTCCGTGGACTCTCGGAAAGATCCGGAGTACGGCGACCAAGAAGGACTTGAGTCGCTGGAGGGCAAAATATCACATCCCCTCTGACGTTTCCCTGCTCGTGCCCTCGGAGAATGAACGTGCCGATCAACCGCCCGAGGATATGGCTGCCGTCAGTGAGATGATTGTTGTTGCCCAAAATATTTATCCGAAGATTAATACTGCTGGAAGACGGACAACAAACAAATGCGGGAGCACTTCCGAGAGAAGAGATAAATAACACAAGATTTGCCGGGGTTGTTAGTCCCGGGCTTGAATGCTCTCGCGAGATGTTATTAATACGAATATTCGTGGATACAAGTATTAATGAGAGAAATCTAAATATAATGAGTGTAAAAAGACTCTGTTAATCCGGCTCTTGAGCGAAGCTCGGTGTTCTTCGTCCCGCCGGTAATCTGCTCGAGGAGAAAAGGCCGGGAGAAGTAAGACCGAAAGAAAGCTGTTGCCAAGAGTTGGATGTTAGCCAAGTGTAAGTATTGTTTCTGTATTGAGTGCTTGAATCGTGAGGTTGCAGAGTGTTTAGAGAGTCAGAATCTCGGTCCTTTTTACAAGTGCCTGCTGCCTTGTATATATAGAGGCTGAGGGGCCCTGTCCCCTAGTGGGCGATCGCCTTTCGGCATTTAATGTAGCAGGCGATCGTCACAAAGGCACGTGGTGCTGCCAAAAGTCCAAAGCTTCTGGTGGTGGCGGTAGTGCGGTCAATGAGGATCCGGCACGCGTCCGAAATCTTGTCATAGGAGGTCCCACTTTGCTACTTTCGGCGGACTTTGTCAGGGTAGGTGACAGGCTGTAGTCACATGTCTTGTCCGCCAACTCCTTTCGCAGGTCTGGGCCATGCTGGTAGGTGAGGTAGGTACAAGGTTTTCAGCGCCTTTTGTGGGTCTGCACGTGGGGTCAGTCTTGAGACTTGGCCTTGGCCGACTGGATGGCCATCGGCCCAGATCGTCATGATGCGGTCGCCTCTAGCTGGACACCGAGGATCGTTCTCGGCCCGCCACTGAAGGTCGGCAATGGTCGGTCGCCAAGGGTCGGTCGGCAAAGCGCTGAGAGATGATCGTCCACAAGTCGATCGCCAGGAGTCGGTCGCCGAGTGCCGAGTGATGATCGTATCTGAGGTCGATCGCTCGGTACCGGGACTTGTCCTGGGACCTTCCTTTGGCCGATTTAGCTGGTCCGCTGGGCTGAGGCTCGGTCGCCTAGGGTCGCTGCTCGGCAGATCTGCCTTGGCCGCTCGGCAGTAAGTCGGTCGTTCGGCCTCGGAGGCGATCGCCGGTCGGAAGGTGTTAATTCTTGACACAACAATTGCCCCCCAGCTTGCTCCTATGTTGAAGACATGGGGCGAGGTGGTTCTTGCTGGTGATCGCGTCTGGATGAGGACGGGCGATCGGAGCCGACTCAGGACTCGGACTTGGGCTAACATAGTCGATTGGCTTAGCTATCTTTCGGTCTTGTACCTGCAAAAAACAACATTGGCCGATCCCCCATGGAAACTTGGTGGTTTCGCTTGCTTGAGGAATCGTGCACAGTCGCGGAGATCGATGGACCGACCCCATGACCGTGTCTTGGTGCGCGAAGACAATGAGTGTCTCGTGACTCACTTTATTATGAGGGTCCTCTGTTAGGCTGCGCCTCGCCTTGTATTTAAACGAAAGGCGTGCGGTCTCGGTCTAGAGGAGTCCTTGCGCGGGGCAGCGTCGGATGAATCAACTCCACGCCCGCGGCTTGTTAGCTCTGCTTCCACCTCGGCCAGCCATGGAGATGGCCGACCTCGGCGGTGTGCGTTGAGACGGGGTTGTGGAATGAGTCCACCGATTAATGTTGGAGAGCCCTCCGACTACGCCGGCCTCGTATTTAAACGAAGGGCGGGCGATCTCGGCCGAAAGGGACCTTGCATGGCCGAAGCGGCCCAGTTCCATCATTGCCGGGGCCATGGCTTTATGATGTGCGGTGGAGCGATCTTAAGCCTTAGTCCGTCATGTTATATCTTTGGGTGTAGATGGCGATCGTGTCACCGGGTTCTTGATGATGTTGCGATCTGGCGGAAGGCGCGATCGTCGCTCGGCGGCGATCGCTTTATTCGTAGGTCGAAATTGGCGATCGGGCGGCTAGTCACTCATGTTAGAATGGGTGTGGCGGTGATCGAGTCCTCGGCTCTGTGGGTAGTAGCGATCGGTGGGAGGCCCGGAGGTCGTCGCGCGGGTGCCGATCGTTCTACTCTAGGCGAAGAAGCCTTTGCACAGACAGAAATCTGCGGCTCTGGCCCGGAAGGCCGCGTAGGTCGTCGGTAGGGTCTTCGTAAGATGCCTGAACATAGGCGAGAAGCCCTGAAAACCTCCTAGGACCGCGTAGAGGGCGGTCTCATCGCTTACGGGCTCGCCGTTGAGGATGATCATGTCCACCCGGTCGATGTAGTCCGAGTCGGACTCCTGTTCTCCTTGCCTGATCCGCCACATGCGATGGGGACCTTCGGCGGCGGCCTGGTGGCGAAGTATTAGTGAAGACGTGTGCCGGCTCGTTAAAGGAGCGATGGACCGAGGTGGCAATGAAGTGTACCACCGGTGGGCGAGGTCGTCTAGTGTCGGAGGAACATTCGGCACACAGTCGCGTCCGATGCCCCACACCCGGTCATGTAGATGTTGAACTTGTGCGGAGTGTGCTTGGGGTCCGATCGCCCACAGTACACGGGTGTCGAGGAGGAGCGATCTTGTCTTTGTCTGGGCGAGCTCGATGTCGATCGCGAGCGGCTCGCTCGGCGCGGCGATCGTCTTGGTGGCGCCGCCCGTGATTGCAGGAGCGCCTTCATGTCGTCTATCGACGTTGCATTGTGGAGATCGCCGCGGCTCGGCCGCTGCGGATCGGCTTTGGGAGCGGGGGCCGAGGCGATCGTGTACCGATCTCCGGACCCCGCTGCTGCCGACCTCGGGAATCGCGGCGGGAGCAGGCGAGGTGGATCGCCTTGTGGGAGCCGGGTAGGCCGAGCTCACAGTGACGGACACCAACTCCGTCGTCTCGTAGCCGAGGCCGGAGCGCCCGGTGGCTGTGTCGGGTCACCGCCCGGGCGATCGAAGACGAGGTGCCCGGTGCGCGGCGCCTCTTCTGCGGACGGGAGCCTCTGGCGATTGCTCGGCGATAGTGCCTTGAGCTTTCGCTTGATCTCCCGGCGAGAGGCAGAGGCGTAGGCTGGGCGCGTCGAGCACTCCGTCGCTCTGTAGGGCGGCGGGGCCCCTTCGATCTGTTCCTTGGTTGGAACCGATCGAGCGAGAGGCAGGCCGCCGTCCGAGGCGAGATCGGCGTCTCGATCGCGGCGGCTACCTTCCACCATCGGGCGTGGCTCGGGCCCAGGGCGGAGCAGGGGTTTGGCCGGGCGATCGGCTTTCTTCGACGCGGAGGCGGAAGACATGATTTCTGAAGGATTTCTTTTGAAGTGCAGTGAGTGTCACTTCAAATATCTGCCCCGAGAACAGTGAGTGTTCTTCGGGACGGTAAGTGTAAAAAAATCGAGGGTTGGATGCCCTCCTTCTAGCGCCAATTGTTGTTGCCCAAAATATTTATCCGAAGATTAATACTGCTGGAAGACGGACAACAAACAAATGCGGGAGCACTTCCGAGAGAAGAGATAAATAACACAAGATTTGCCGGGGTTGTTAGTCCCGGGCTTGAACGCTCTCGCGAGATGTTATTAATACGAATATTCGTGGATACAAGTATTAATGAGAGAAATCTAAATACAATGAGTGTAAAAAGACTCTGTTAATCCGGCTCTTGAGCGAAGCTCGGTGTTCTTCGTCCCGCCGGTAATCTGCTCGAGGAGAAAAGGCCGGGAGAAGTAAGACCGAAAGAAAGCTGTTGCCAAGAGTTGGATGTTAGCCAAGTGTAAGTATTGTTTCTGTATTGAGTGCTTGAATCGTGAGGTTGCAGAGTGTTTAGAGAGTCAGAATCTCGGTCCTTTTTACAAGTGCCTGCTGCCTTGTATATATAGAGGCTGAGGGGCCCTGTCCCCTAGTGGGCGATCGCCTTTCGGCATTTAATGTAACGGGGCGATCGTCCTAAAGGGCACGTGGGCTGCCTGCCAAAAGTCCAAAGCTACAGCTGGTGGCCAGCCGTGCGGTCCAATGAGGATCCAGCACGCGTCCGGAAGTACTGTCATAGGAGGTCCCACTTTGCTACTTTCGGCGGACTTTGTCAGGGTAGGTGACAGGCTGTAGTCACATGTCTTGTCCGCCAACTCCTTTCGCAGGTCTGGGCCATGCTGGTAGGTGAGGTAGGTGACAAGTTTGTCAGCGCCTTTTGTGGGTCTGCACGTGGGGTCAGTCTTGAGACTTGGCCTTGGCCGACTGGATGGCCATCGGCCCAGATCGTCATGATGCGGTCGCCTCTAGCTGGACACCGAGGATCGTTCTCGGCCCGCCACTGAAGGTCGGCAATGGTCGGTCGCCAAGGGTCGGTCGGCAAAGCGCTGAGAGATGATCGTCCACAAGTCGATCGCCAGGAGTCGGTCGCCGAGTGCCGAGTGATGATCGTATCTGAGGTCGATCGCTCGGTACCGGGACTTGTCCTGGGACCTTCCTTTGGCCGATTTAGCTGGTCCGCTGGGCTGAGGCTCGGTCGCCTAGGGTCGCTGCTCGGCAGATCTGCCTTGGCCGCTCGGCAGTAAGTCGGTCGTTCGGCCTCGGAGGCGATCGCCGGTCGGAAGGTGTTAATTCTTGACACAACAATGATTATGGAGGCCAGTCTGCGATTTCCTCTGCCATTCGCCGTCTCCTACTTGCTGATCGCCTGGAATTTGGCGCCTCTTCAAGCGACGCGAGCAGCAGCTCTGAGATCATCTGCACGTTGACACTGTTTGGCGGTCACCGGTTGTTCCGCCTCCTTACTGCGCTGGAGATGAATTATCTATTTAAACTGGCCGCGCAGAAAGGGTCGATCGGCGGCAATCACATCCAAGGCCGAATGGGGAGAGTGGTCCTCGGTGTGCCGAACAAGACCAAGGGCGACCTGGCTAAGTGGTGCTGGGTCGGCGGAGCGTGGCGATCGGCATCGAGTGACAGGCCGAATGAAGAGTTGGAGATCCCCACCACTTTTCGGGAGAGGAATCCGAGTAAGGATTTTAACTCTCCCTTTGATTGAGCTTGTCTTGGACTGATCTAATTTTGTTTTGTTTTTGCAGGACCTCTCGTTCCAGCGATCAGCGATCTCCCTTTCGATTTCTTGATCGTTTGGGAGCAGATTCGTGCCTTGCCGGATTCCTTCATTGACGTTCGCTCGCTTGGTAACGAAACTCATCGGTTGGGGGCTCGATTGTTTTGCTTCCCTCGTCACTTGAAAGTTCCAGGTACGAGCCTAAGTGGTGCTTTTGCTTGGCGATCGTCTCCAGGAGGTCGTAGCGTTTAAGTTGTTTGTCTAACTCGTTTGTACCTCTTCTTTGACAGAGGTTCATTTTCCCTGATTTGTCGAGCCCCCGCCAGAGATCGCCATGTCAAACTCGGGACTCATCGGTCGCCTTCACTTGGGTAAGCGGTGAGTCGCGTCCTGCGGCGGCGTCTCGGCTGCTCGGTGTGAGGCTGGCGAGGTGCCGATCGCCGAACCGGAAGTTCAAGGTGAGGAACAGCTTCAGCGCCGCAAGAGGCGGAGGTCGGAGGAGTCCCTGCCGACCACTGAGGCGGATGTTTCCATTCTGGAGCCTCCGGTTGCTGCGGCTCCTATCTCTGCCATCCCGATGATGGAGGGATCAGGCCCTAGTCCCTCGTCGTCCGGTCATCGGGTGGCCCCACGAAGAAGGTGGTGATCGCTGAGGCGGAAACCTCTCGGGGCAAGCCTTATTTTGGCCGCGATCCTGAGCTGGTCAACAGGTAAGAAAGGATCAAAATTCTCGAGTTAGGCATTCTGAGTAGGGTGTGGGCTAACTCCTTGGTCTCTTTGGTTTGTTCTGCAGGGTTCGTCTCGCCGATCCGGACGTCGCTCCTATGGTGCTGGACTTTTTGTCGAGTAAGGCTCCGAAAACATCTCTCGACGTCCCTTCCTACGTCTAGCAGGCTATCTCCTCTCTGCCCAAGGCCTGGACGACCGATCTTGATGCGATCGCTCGTAGGCGATCTGGAGATGCCATGCAGGCGACCGTTGCCCTGGCTCTCCAGACGGCGACGATGGCCGTCCAAGCTGCTAGGGATTTTGAGGGGCGACCCTCCACTGCTCGTCTCCATAGCGACCTAGAGGCCGCCCGGAATAAAAACATCGAATTTGCCCACCGGATCCAGTCTATGGAGAAGGAGTATCTGGAGACGGCCAAAAGGGCTAAACAGGACGTTGACCGATTGAAGCAGGAGCTGAGCCGCTCTAAGGAGGTTGCCGACCGGTCCCGTGACCAGGAGAAGGAAACCCGCCGGAAGTATGCGGCCTCGCAGGAGGAGGTGGCCGGGCTTAAGGTGACGGTGGATCGGCTCAGCGGTGAGCTGGAGGCGGCGAAGAAGGAGCTGGAGAAGGCCAAGGGTGAGAATGCCGCCAAGGTGGTCGAGCTGGCGGAGGCTGAGAAGACGGCCGTGGAGTTGAAGGGGCAGCTGAAGGCGATCGAGGCCGATCCCTACCTCAACGTTGCGCTCGTCGGCAAGTTCGCTTATCAGTTGGCCTATGCTGACGCTGTTCGAGCCGCTAAAAAGGCAGGGATTGAGATCGGTCCCTTGATGGAGAGCTTCAAATCCTATGCCCTCGAGCATCCTCTGCACCCGGAGTTCTCCTTGCCGATCCTTGACTTTGTCGACTTCGGGATCGACTTGAGTTGGTATACTGGTAAACTCATTCATCCCGAGGCCGATGGGGGGGCCCAAGCCGATCCGCAACCTGAGGTGGGGCCTTGAGAGACATTTTTGATTTCCTCTGTAACTTGTACTTTTTTGTTTTCCTTTTGTAATGCCTTCGGGCCCCGTAATGTATGAAACTTGCGTTATGAATAAAATGTTCCTCTTTTCATACTGTCTCTTTACATACGATCGCCTTTGAATGTTCGCGTGCAATTTTTACAAGTACGTGTATGATTGCTTTTGACGTTTTGTTCATCCGACCGATTGTCTGAGTGTTGAAAGCATTGATATGTTTTGAATCGGAATTCTTACTTGTAATTTTTGTCGAACGACTCCGATCGTCCTGCGTGTGTTTGAGCGAAGCCGATCGTGCGTGGTTCCTTTTTGTTCGATCGTATTTGGGATTAGCTCGACCCATCTCTGCCCCCTTGTTTTTGTTTACTTATTGTAAGTAAGGAAACAAAAACTAGTTTGTCCGGCAAGCTATCTTCAGTTTTGCCAATCCCGTGTGTGCGAGGGATATTGTGTATCCCGCGACTCACTTTTTGTGAGGGTCCTCCGTTAGGCTACGCCTGCCTTGTGTTAAAATGAAAGGCGGGCGATCTTGGTCTGGAGGAGTCCTTGCGCGGGGCGTCGTCGGCTTATTCGACTCCACGTCCGCGGCTTGTCAGCTCTGCTTTCACCTCGGCCCGCCATGAAGATGGCGACCCTCGACGGTGTACGTTGAGACGGGGGTAGTGGCACGTCGCATTGTCCGGGTTCACCATGTTAGATGATGTACCTTGAGGACGTACGATCGTGTCTACTGATTATTTTGAAGGGTCCTTCGGCTACGCCGACCTTGTGTTTAAACGAAGGGCGGACGATCTCAGCCCAAAGGAACCTTGCATGGGCAAAGCTGTCGGTTCCATCGACCTCCAGGACCATGGCTGCATTGATTTTACCTCGGATCGTCATGATCAACGATCGTTGGTGGTATGCGATATGCCTGGTGGGACGATCGCCAGAATAGATGGGATAGGAAAAAATCTCATTATATTCCTTGTACATCATTGAAATTGAATACAAAATTGTCACTGGTAGTATTTTTTCAGATGCACGGCGTTCCAGGGGTATTGATCCGGAGTACCGTCAGGATGTTCCAGTTCGTAGGCTCCTTTAGTTAGCCATCTGGATACTCTGAAAGGTCCCTCCCAGTTCGGACCGAAAACGCCTGTGTGGGTTTGGATCTTCTTGAGGACGAGATCGCCCACTTGAAACCTTCTTTCTTTGACCTTTGAATTGAAGAACTTCTCGGCTCTCCTTTTGTGGATTGTATTTTTCATTTCTGAGGTCAGCCGTCGTTCTTCGAGCATGTCTAGGTCGATTCGTCGGGCCACATCGTTGTCGGTCGTCATCTCTTGTTCGGTTCGATGGCTGAGGACGGCGATCTCCGAAGGGATCACCGCTTCTGTTCCGAAGGCGAGGGCGAAAGGGGTTTCGCCTGTTGAATTACGGGTCGTCGTTTGGTAAGACCACAAAACGTCTGGAAGCTCGCTCGCCCATCGCCCTTGTCTGGATTCAAGTCGCGCTTTAATTGTGTGTTTGAGGATCTTGTTCACAGCCTCTACCTGTCCGTTCGTCTGAGGGTGATAGGGTGCTGAAAACAATCTTTTGATTCCCCATTTCTCACAGAATTGCATGACTCCTAAGCCGTCGAACTGCTTTCCGTTGTCGGAGATAATGGCCTGGGGCAGACCGAATCGGCATACAATATTTCTCCAGATAAACTTGATCACTTGCTCTTGGCCGATCTTGCTGAGTGGTTCGGCCTCAGCCCATTTGGTGAAATAGTCGACCCCTACGATGGCGAATTTACAGCCCCCTGGAGCCGTTGGCAAGGGACCTATAAGGTCGATGCCCCATTGCGCAAATGGCCAAGGGCTATACATGGAGGAGAGCTGTTCGGGGGCTAGTTTAATGTTGGGGCCCATTATTTGACACCTATGACACAATCTGGCATAGGCGATCGCATCCTTTTGAAGTGATGGCCAGAAAAAACCTTGTCTGGTTGTCTTATGGATGAGAGCTCGCCCGCCCGCATGGTTTCTGCAAATCCCATCATGGATCTCGGCTAACACGAGCCGACCTTCCTCCGGTGTGATACACTTGAGGAGGGGAAGGCTGAAAGCTCGCTTGTAAAGCCGGTCGTCCAATAGGGTATATCTGGTTGCCCGGAGCTGGAGCTGACGAGCTTTGACACGGTCGTCAGGGACCGTTCTGTCCTTTAAGAATTTGATGAACGGAGTCATCCAGTTCTCCTCGGCGATGGCAACCGTGGTAACCAAGCTTCTGTCGATCGCCGACCTCGCTGACTTTGTGATTTGGATGTTGTAGAAGTCGGCTTCCCCATCTGATGATGCTAGTTTGGAAAGGGCATCAGCCTGGGAGTTGTGCTCTCTCGGGACTTGTTCGATTAGCACTTCTTCAAATTTTGTGCACATTTCGGCGACCAGCTCTTGGTATTTGACCATCTGTTCGCCGCGCGCCTCATATTCTCCCTTGACCTGGTTCACGACCAGGAGGGAGTCCATGAAGATATGAAGGCGACGAACATCTAGGGCGAGGGCTAGATCGAGCCCGCCTAGCAAAGCTTCATATTCGGCTTCATTGTTGGTCGCACGAAAACCGAAATGCACAGCATTTGTGAAACTTTGACCGTCGGGGCTGATGAGGACAATCCCTGCCCCTGCTCGTGAATTGGTCGCCGAGCCATCCACATATAATTTCCAGGCAGGTCGGCCGATCTGGGTCGGACTGTGAGGGAAAGTTAATTCCACCACGAAGTCTGCCAGAGCTTGGCCCTTGATCGCCGTGCGAGGAGCGTAAGTGATACCGTATTGGGCGATCTACAGCGACCACTTGAGGAGTCGCCCGTTGGTGTCCGGTCAGTGTAGGACTTGCCTTAGAGGTAGAGTTGTTAGGACTTCCATTTGGTGATCGAAGAAGTAAGCCCTCAGCTTACGAACACTTATGACAAGGGCGTAGGCGATCTTCTCCAATGGTGTATAACGTGTTTCAGCGTCGTGGAGCGCTTGACTAACATAATAAATGGGCAAGTGGACTTGTCCCTCTGCTCGTACCAAAACGGCACTCAGTGCGACCTCCGAGGCCGCTAGGTAAAGGAATAATTTCTCACCGAGGATCGGCTTTGCTAGGATCTGGGGATTAGATAGATATTCCTTTATTTTGGCGAACGCTACCTGACTCTCCTTCGTCCATGCGAACTTCTTATTTTTGATGGTCACGAAGAATGGCTTACTTTTATCGCCGAGCCGAGATATGAAACGGTTGAGGGCGGCTAGACAACCTGTGAGGCGTTGCACCTGCTTGATGTTTCACGGTTCCTGCATGTCAAGGATCGCCTGTATCTTGGTGGGGTTCGCCTCGATCCCCCTTTGGCTCACGATGTGCCCCAGGAATTTCCTGGAGCCCACCCCGAAGTTGCATTTCTTGGGGTTCAGCTTCATGTTAAACTTCTCAAGGATGGCGAACGTCTCGGCGAGATCGTTGAGGTGATCTTCCTTCTTGAGGCTTTTGACTACGATATCGTCAATGTAGACCTCCATGGTGTTGCCGATCTGATTAGCGAACATTCTGTTAACTAATCGCTGGTAGGTCGCCCCTGCGTTTTTCAAGCCGAACGGCATTCGGACCCAAAAGTATATGTTTTTCTCCGTGTGGAAAGATGTGTGTTTTATGTCTTCCTCCGCCATTGGGATTTGATGATATCCGGCGAAGGCATCCATAAATGACATCATTTCGCAACCTGCCGTACTATCGACCAAGTGATCAATATGAGGCATCGGAAAGTGATCCTTTGGACATGCCGCGTTGAGCTCGGTGAAGTCAATACATAACCTCCAGGAACCAGTTAGCTTTTTGACGAGCACCGCGTTGGCGACCCACTGTGGTTCGTCTGTGGCTACTCCGATTAATTTGTTGTTGAGTAACTTCTGGACTTCTATGTCGAGCGCCGCGTATTTCTCGGGACCGAACTTCCTACGCTTCTGGTGAACAGGCTTCATTGCCCGGTCGATCTTCAAATAATGGCAAGCGTGTTCGGGACTTATGCCAACCATATCTTGATGCGACCAGGCAAAGACTCTGATATTCCTATGTAGCAAGTTGATCAGATCCCCCTTTAATTCGTGGTCGATGCTTGCGCCGATCTGTACTTCCCGTTCTGGATGAACTGGATCCATCGTAATGCTTTTCAACTCTTCGACATGGACGATCGCCTCTCGTTTGGTGCGATCTCCGGACTCGGTCCTTGGATCGATGTCGAGACTTGGCTCGAAACTGATCCTTGGCTCGATGTCGTCCGTCAATTGATGAGAGATGGCGTCCCCTGAGTCGGGTCGGTACGATGTGCTCGGCTCGTCGATCTCCATGCGTTGATCGTCGATCGCTTCAATGTTACATATAGTATGGGAAGTATTGAAAGAAGTAACAACATAGGAATAATTCAAACATCTTTTTACCATTAGCTGATCTCCTTTTACAGTACCGACCGTCCCATCGGCAGTGGGGAATTTGATACAGTAAAATAAAGACGAAGCGACCGCCTCAAAGGTTTCTAAAAAGGGGCGACCTAAGAACCCATTATAGATGTTGGGCCTATCTATAATTACAAAACTTAGGTTCCTAGTAATCCTAACCTTGGGATCATAAAAGCATATTAGCTCGACGGAGAGCTTGATCCTCCCGTAGGCTTGGACTGTGTTGTCGCCGAATCCTTGGAGCACGGTGTCGAACGGCTTGATGAATTTGATTAAGTTTCCGAGTTGGTCTAGGGCGGATTTGAATATGATGTTGCAGAAACTCCCATTGTCGACCAGCACGCGATCGACCGTCTTCCCAAGGATGCAGGCAGAGATCACCAGTGCATCCTCTTTGGGGCACTGTACTCCCTCCCTATCCTTGTTGGAGAAGGTGATGAGTGTGTCTTTAGAAATGGTCGGCTCCGGAGGTACCACGGTATGGACCCCGGCGAACGCCCTCAGCTCGGCCTTTCGCTTCCTGTTTGACATGGTGGAAACCGGGGAAAGGCCCCCGAGGTTTCCATCTCCCGCTTGAAGCATGTTGATCCGACCGCCAGGGTTGATCGGAGGGATCGACTCATCAGAGTACTCCGGCTCATGCTCGATTCTGGCGACCGGATTGGTAGGAGTTCTTTCATTCGGTCGGCGCTCGCGCCCTCCGGCTCTCTCCGTCCTAGGTTCTAGCTTGGTGACCAAGTTGTCCAGTTTGCCCTCCTCAAACAATCGCCAGAGCTGTCTGAGGAGGTCGCGGCATTGGCTGGTGTTGTGGCCGGGACTCTTATGGTAGGCACAGAATTTGCTACGGTCTAGATGACCGTGGTCCCTTATCGGCTTTGGTTTGGAAAGCCACTCGCGACCCTTGATTGCATTGAAGATGTGGGCCGGGGATAAGTTGAGGTTGTGGAGAAGGTGGACCTCTACATCCTCGAAGGCTTTGAACTCGCCAGGCGGCTTGGCGACCGCCTTTCTGGGCTTGGAGACCGCCTTCTTCTGGATATGGGATGGTGCCTTTCCTTCTTCGGACGGTCCCTCGTCTAAGCGGAGTGAGAGCATCCTCTGCCTGGCCATGAAATCGGCGGCTTTGCCGCGGAAGACCGAGTAGGTCGGGGGGATATCCTTTGTGAGGTGCCTGAACATGGGCGAGCGTCCGTGAAATCCGCTCATGACGGAGTTGAGAGTGAGCTCGTCGCTGATGGGCTCGCCGGTGAGGACAATCTCGTCTACCCGGTCGATGTAATCTTCGTCTGATTCGTCCTTCCCCTGCTTGATTTTCATCATGCGGTGGGGGCCTTCAGGGCGAGCGACTTTGGCGGCGAAGTACGACGTGAAGTCTCTCGCCAGCTTCTCAAAGCAGTTGATTGAGCGAGGTGGTAGCGAGATATACCACCTGTGGGCGAGGTCGCCCAGGGTTAATGGGAACATTCGGCATTTGGTCGCATCTGATGCTCCACATATGGTCATGTAGATCCGGAATTTGCTCAGGTGGGTTTCCGGATCCGATCTCCCCTCATATAGAGGTGTTTGTGGGGGATTGATCGTCGGTTGGACTGGGGCGAGCTCGATCTGAATCGCGAGTGGTTCGCTTGATCCAACGATCGATCTCCTAGCGCCTGCCCCATTTTCCAGGAGCGCCTTCACCTCGTCCAGCTGGCGTTGCATGGCGGCGATCGCTGCCGCCCGATCGCCGCCGAGTGGCTCTCAGAGCGCGAACCAAGGCGATCGTGTACTGATCCCCTAGCCCCGTGGTGAATGACGAGCTCCCTGCCAGTGGGTTCCTTCCTTGGGCGAGCAGGGGCTCGCTGACCGACTTGTCTCCTGGCAGTCGGATATGCCGAACTCCTGGTAAAGGATTCGGATACCGATGTCTCCCGGCTGGGGCCTGAGTGCCCGGGTCGCCATGAGGGATCGCTCCCCAGGCGGCTGAAGACGGAATCGTCCCGCCTTACGAGAGCCTTCTCCTGTGGCTCGGGGCTTTCTGTCTATTTCTCAACATAGATCCCCTTGAGCTTTCGTTTACTCGCCCGGTGGTTAGCTGACGGAGTGATGGTGGGCGAATCGTGGGCCCTCTGTCGTTCCCTGAGGATGGCTATAGCCTCCTCAATATGTTCCGATGTCTGGAACTGATCGAGTGAGAGGCTAGAACCGTCCCTCGGGGGCGGGAGTGAGAGCCTAGCGTCGCCACGGTCGCCTTCCGCCGTGGGTTAGGATTCGGTTCGGGCTGGAACGAGATTTCCGGCGGATCTCAGGGTGGCCCTCTTGGAGGTCGTTGCAGATGTCATTTTCTGAAGGTTTTTCTATTGAAGAACAGTGAGTGTTTCTTCAAGTATATGTCCGGAGAACAGTGAGTGTTCTTCGAGACGGTAGGAATAAAAATGAAGGTTTACCTTTCCTCTAGCGCCAATTGTTGTTACCCAAAATATTATCCGGAGATAGTATTGCTGGAATGATCGAGTAACAAACAAATGCGAGAACACTTCCGTGAGAAAATAAATAACACAAGATTTGCCGGGGTTGTTAATCCCGGGCTTGAATGCTCTCGCGAGATATTATTAATAAATATACTGTCGAGTACAAATATTAATGTTAGAATCTATTACAAGGAGTGTAAAGACTTCTAGTTATCTAGGCTTTAGAGCGCGTAGATTGCCGGAAAAACCAGATAGATAAATCTGTGAGTTCTTGCTTGGGATATATGATTAATGTGTATGAATATCACTATGAATGTATAAGTGGTTGCCAAAAGAGTCTTTGATTCTCTCTTTCGTGTGTATTTTGCACTGAATTCGTAGTAAATTCGCGTCCCTTTGGCTGCTGCAGTGAGCTCTCTATTTATAGGGGACAAGGTAGTTGGGACCCCTCAGGCGATCGCGGGCGACCGCCGTTTTTTATATTATAATAAGGTGGCCGATCGTCCCGTCACGTGGGGTTGTTCCCTTAAAGTCTGGGGCTGCTGCTGGAGCCAGCTGTGCGAGCCAATGGGAGGCCAGCACGCGTCCTGGGCAGCTGTCTGGGGAGGACCCACTTTGTACCTTTCGGCGGCTTTGTCGGTAGGTGTGGTAGGTGACAGGCTGGGGTCAAAGGTCCTATTTGTCGGTATCCTTTGAAGATCCGCACGTGGGCCACCGTCCAAGATTCGGTCTTCGACGACTTTGACGGATGCTGGATCCATACGTGGCACGAGACGATCACCTCTGGTTCGCTCATTAAAGACGATCGGCAGATATCAAAAGACGATCGCTGGGTACCAAAAGACGGTCGCTGTATTGTGCCGAACTCTGGGCGTTTGTCCAGAGTAGGTCTTCCATGGTTGGCTTCCCTGATCGTGATGTCGATCGCCTATCGAGGCATATTAATCACCGCACAACAGATGCCTCATGAGGTAAATTTTCTTAGTTTTCGTTGGAAATGACGCGTGCGTCTGGACAAAACGCCTGCACCATGCGACAGACGTCCACGATTTCCGCCTGCACCATGGCGTATGCGTTAAATCAAGACGCCTGAACCGTGGCGCTGGCGTTAATTGCAGATGCATGTAGCATGGGTCAAGCGAAAACTCTGAGGGCCTACGCCATGGTTTAGGCGTTTACCGCGGACGCCTGTAACATGGCAAAGGCGGAAATTCTGGGCGCTTGCACCACGGTAGAGGCTGATTTTTGGACGCCTATGTTTTTTTGTTTGCGTCATTTGAAGTTTAGTATCAGTATTATTGGTATTATTATTAACCTCTGTCAATTAAAAATTTAAGGTTACATTGGACGAATTTGACGGTGACGGCGTTGATTATAGTGGATATCTCGTTAATTCCGAAATATTCGAGAGTGGTTTAAATGTGATTGCTTGGGCCAAAAAATTGCGCTTCAAATTAGTTTCGAGTTGATTTTTTTCTCGCACAAGAATAAAGAAAAGATGAAGTTGTTGAGATGTAATCGTGGTGAACGTTACAGAGGGATATTGAAGATTTGGATATTTCCAGAAAGTGCCCACTTGCTTTGTACATGGCATATTAATAAGGATGTTGAAGACAATGTCTATAGAATTTGTGGAAAAGATAAGGAAACGGGACAAAAGTTTAAGAACGAGAAGTGGAAGAAGATCATGGAAGGAGATCGTCATTGGTCATTTGGGGCATATGTACAAAAATTATATTCGTCTAGATTTGATGCCTAATTTTCCTGTACCGCCCATAATGACCAATTGGTTTACATACCGTGACTGTAGTGTTGTTGGTTGGGAGAATTTGTATAAGAGTATGACAGAACAATGGGATTGATTAATCGCTATGATGTAATTATTGTTATTATTAATAATATTATAATAATTATTATTATTATTACATTCAAGTATTACTAAAACATCATATACAAAATACGCAAAAAAATAAAACATCATACTGATTCGGTGTGATGCGCTCCAGACTCTATCATCTCTCTAACTAGCGGCATAGATTTCTCCGCTCCTCCTCTCATCTGCATTTAGCATAATACAACTAATGAGTAATTATAATACCAACAATAACAAGACACTAATTATTAATCAAAATAATAATAATTATTATTTTAATTAATTATTTAAATTATAGTAATTATATTATTACAAATAATTATTATTTTAATTTATAATATTTATTTATTATAATATTTATAATGATTCTTATAATAATTATTTATTATAATATTTATAATTATTATAATTATTTCTAATAATTATTATTGATTACAATAAAAAATTCTTTCACAATTATAATTATAATAAATCATAATTATAATTATAATAATTATTTATTATTTATTATGAATACTGAAAAAAATGGGGGACATCTATAAATTCCGCCTGCGCTATGGTCCGGGCGTCCATGGCGGATAAGCTGTAACACCCCAATTCACAAATGGGACATTACACGCCGTAGAACCCTCATGAGATCTAGCAGGCTAACGCATGACACACATACCGTACATGAAAATCCCAAAGACACAATCATCAATGTAAAAATAGGATCGTAGCCTCGGCCAAAACGTTTTAAAAGGACGTACGTGAAAATATAAGTCGATACCATATCATTGCCCACGTAGAGGACTTTAACTGAATACAATAAAATCAGACAAATTCCAATACTCAAACAGTATAAATGACCGAACATAAATAAAGACTCGAGCCTCATAATCATGCCAATCCATCCTTTGCGTGCGTATCCCGTGCCTGTTCCTCAGCTCTTCCGGTACCTGAAATGCATAAGACGCATTTCCCCCATTTAAGGGGTTAGCATTCGAATAGCTAGTGCAAGTACACAATTACACAACATTATATACAAATACCATTTTACACAGTCATCTCAATCAGAAATCATTTGCCATATATATTCCGGAATACTACATTGGCATTCAAATCAATTATCAATTCATCACGATATCATAAAATCACAACTGGTGTCCCGTGGTCGTACCCCTTAGTATCGACCCCCAGACATCCCGTCGAACGCTCCAGGTGGGACACCACTTCCGCGGTCGTACCCCTTAGTATCGACCCCCAGACATCCCGTCGAACGCTCCGGGTGGAAGTTCAACCACACACGCACCCAAGTCCACTTCCGCGGCCGTACCCCTTAGTATCCACCCCCAGACATCTCGTCGAACGCTCCGGGTGGAAGGAACACAACTCACGCACCAGAAAACCACAATTTATCATACATATTGAAAACGTAACATACATAACGAAATGTAATACATGTACTTGCCTTGGTTAACACGACGCGAAGGAAACGACGAAAGAATAGGTTTCGGTCCAAATAATCCTCCCAAATCCGTCCCTAACACAATAATGGTATACAAACAAGTCTCAATATTGCGGAAAGGTAAGAATTAATCATAATTCTACCCGTTGGAACAATTTGACGGTCACTACGAAGTCCTAGATGGTTTTAATCTTATAATGGCGAAACTACGAGGTTAAATTCGTTAGACTATAATGGAAACAAGGGATTACGACTACACAATCGAAATCTAACAATTCGACGGAGCTAAATCGGATTAAAAGGAAGAATTATGTCAAAAATCACGAAATCCCCAAAAAAACTAGGGTTCAACGATGTATACCTCGATTCGGATAGAGAATGATGATTATGATGATGATTAACCTCCCTTGGTACACAATAATCAATCTCCAGAGGAACTCTACGGATTTCTCTGGACAAATCGCTCCAAATCGCTCAAGGAAACTCACGTCGCGCACAAAGGGATGAGAAGGAACGAAATAACGCGACTGAGGTTAAGTCAGGATTTAAAACGCCTGACAGTGTGTTACGTACGTTAACACGAGTTGTTAACGTACGTTATCATGTTTACGTAAGTAACCTCTCACATGTTAACGTACGTAACAAACAATCTGTACTCTATTGTGAAAACCATAACGTACGTTACCAATAAGGTATAACGTACGTTATGATGCCTCTATAACGTACGTAAGGGAGCATGCATAACGTACATTATGCATGCAGCAGTCCCACGCTGCTAAACACTTAATTCTGCACAGTTGATACAACGACGAAACGCAACACATGGGTAGAATCAAAAGTGTAAACACGCGGTATCCATAACAACGAAGCTGAGTGTTGAAAGAAAATACACTTCCAACTACCGAGGAATCCAAAATACGACAAGGAGGATAAAAGCACCCTAAACTTCTAGGAAATTACAAAATGGCCCAAACATCCGAAAATTCATGATACGACGTCGGATTAACAATCCGAAACTCACAACATGAGCAACTCATCCAAACGAAAATCATAGAAACAGAGGAATAATGAAATCGAACGAGTTTTACGGAAATCGGACATACATAAAGCAAAATATAATTCAAGATGAAAATACGTAAAAATATCTTCGAAACTCGTCCGGATGGAAAAACTCCAAGAACAAAATAGATTCAGAATTCCAAACTAGTAATAAGCGAGTCGTACGAAACGAACATACACCAAAATTAGAAATTACCAAAAATAGAAAGTATGGATATTACATTCTCTCCCCCTAAAAATAAGTTTCATCCCGAAACTTACAACGCGAATAACTCAGGGTATCTCGACTTCATACTCTCTTCCGTCTCCCACGTGGCTTCCTCGGATCCATGCCTCAACCATTGAACTTTAACCAAAGGGATGGTTTTGTGCCTAAGTTGCTTCACCCGACGCTCTAAAATCTGAATAGGCCTCTCCTCGATGGTAATGTCGAGTCCCAACTCAATCTCTCGAAAATCAATAATATGGTTAGGGTCCGGTACGTACTTCCTAAGCTGGGAAACATGAAATACATTATGCACGTGACTCAAGGACGGCGGCAAGCCTAACCGATATGCAAGCTCTCCAACTCTCTCTAAAATCTCGAACGGTCCAATATATCTCGGACTAAGTTTACCCTTCCGGCTGAAACGGTAAACTCCCCGTGTCGGCGACACCTTAAGCAAGACATGGTCTCTCACCTAAAACTCCAACGGCCGGCGACGCGTATCGGCATAAGACTTCTGCCGACTCTGGGCCGTCAACAACCTATCGCGAGTTAGAGCAATCTTCTCTCTCGTCTCAACTACCATATCGGGTTCGGTACCAACTAACTCGGACGCATTGTCCCAACACAACGGCGATCTGCACCTCCTCCCATACAATGCCTCAAATGGTGCCATTGTGATCGAGGCGTGTCAACTATTGTTGTACGTGAACTCTATCAATGGCAAGTGCGACTCCCAATCATCCTTCCAATCTAAGGCACAGGCTCTCAACATATCCTCCAGCGTCTGGATCGTCCGCTCTGACTGCCCGTCAGTTTTAGGGTGGTAAGATGTACTGAGTCTCAACTCAGTCCCCAAAGCTCGATGAACAGCCTGCCAAAAATGTGATACAAACCGGCCATCTCGATCCGAAACAATACTCCTATGAGTCCCATGTAACCTCACGATCTCTGCAATAAACACTCGTACCAGCCTCTCTGGCCCCCAAGTGTCCTTAATACTCAGGAAATGAGCTGATTTGGTTAGTCGATCGACAATAACCCAAATCATGTTCATTCCAGTCCGAGTCCTAGGCATCCCGGTAATGAAATCCATAGAGATGTCTTCCCACTTCCATTCCGGAATGGAAAGTGGTCGTAGCAACCCCGCGGGCCGCTGATGCTCAATCTTAACATGCTGACAGGTCAAACACTTCGCCACAAACTCGCTAACGTCCGTCTTTAAATTGCTCCACCAGTAGTTACTCCTCACATCCTTGTACATTTTGCTCGTACCAGGATGTATGGAGTAAGGTGTGGTATGAGCTTCACTCAAGATCTTCTGTCTCAACTCAATATCACTCGGTACACATAATCTGCCGCGAAATCTCAAAACTCCATCATCCTGAACCACAAATCCCGGGGCTTTCCCCTTCCTCACATCCTCCCTCAACTGGACCAAAAACGGATCATCATACTGTTTCGCCTTGATATCATCAGTCAAGGACGAAGTGATCTCCAACGCACATAACTGACCCTGAACTCTCTGAATCCAAACCTCGATATTCTGACAAATAAAATCCCGCTGGATCCTACTCTGTGGTGTAAGTACCTCTAACATCTGTAACTCCATCGGCTTCCGGATGATAAAGTATCTCGAGGTTGTAATCTTTAATTAGCCACTACGTTAGCCTTACCCGGATGATAAAGTATCTCGAGGTTGTAATCTTTAATTAGCTCCAACCACCTACGCTGTCTCATATTCAACTCTTTCTGACTGAAGATATACTTCAAACTCTTGTGATTCGTAAAAATCTTACACGACGACCCATAGAGATAATGCCTCCAGATCTTTAAGGCGAAAACGACCACAGCTAACTCCAAATCGTGCGTGGGGTAATTTACCTCATAAGGTTTCAACTGGCGGGACGCATAAGCAATAACTCTATCTATCTGCATCAAAACACATTCGAGCCTGAGGCCCGAAGCATCACTATACACCACAAAATCCTCGTTCCCTTGAGGCAATGCTAAAATGGGTGTGGTAGTCAATCGTCTCTTCAACTCGTCAAAACTATCCTGTCTGTCTGCGGTCCACTCGAACTTCTGAGTTTTCTGGAGTAACTGAGTGAACGGTCTAGCGATCTTAGAAAACCCCACCCCTCAACGAATCTAAGACAATAGCCTGCAAGTCCCAGAAAACTTCTCACTTCCTTCACATTCTTGGGCGGTTCCCAATCCATCACCGCCTCTATCTTCTGTGGATCTACCCGAACTCCCTCCGCTGAAATCACGTGCCCGAGGAACATCACTTCCTTGAGCCAAAACTCACACTTAGAGAACTTCGCATACAACTGCTCAGTTCTCAAAGTGTCCAACACAATCCGGAGATGTAAAACATGCTCCTCTCGACTTCGGGAATAGATAAGGATGTCGTCGATAAAGACGACTACGAATTTGTCTAGATACTCGATAAAAACTTTGTTCATTAACTGCATGAACACTGCTGGGGCATTGGTTAGCCCGAAAGGCATAACCACAAACTCGTAATGGCCATATCTCGTCCGAAAGGCAGCTTTCGGAATATCGCTGTCCCGAATCCTCAACTGGTAGTAGCCCGATCGTAAATCAATCTTCGAAAAGACTATCGCTCCCTGAAGCTGATCAAACAAGTCGTTGATCCTGGGCAAAGGGTACTTGTTTTTTATGGTCAACTTGTTTAATTCTCAGTAGTCGATGCATAAACGAAGCGATCCATCCTTCTTCTTAACAAAAAGTACGGGCGCACCCCAAGGCGATGCGCTCGATCGAATATACCCTTTATCTAACAATTCCCCCAACTGTTTCTTCATTTCTAACACGGTGCCATACGGTATGGCGCTCGAGAAATGGGAGCCGCATTCGGCTCAATATCAATAGGAAACTCAACCTCTCGCTGTGGTGGTAATCCCGACAAGTCATCTGGAAATACGTCGGGGTACTCGCTGACAACTGGGATCGACGACATGTCGACTCCGCCTTCTTCCGCCTGCAGAGCGTAACACCAATAGCCGACACAACCCTGATTCAAAAGTTTCATCGCCTTTAAGGTGCTAATCACACTTCCCGATCTACCCGGTTTACAACCGATGAGAGTATGCTCGGTGCCGTCCTCGGCCACTATCGAGATGGTACGAGTCCGATAGTTCATGATAGCACCGTGACGATCCAACCAATCGTCCCCGAGGATCAAATCCTCACCCTTAAGGTCTATAACAATGAGATTCGAGGGCCAATCTCGGCTCCTGATCCTCACTGGACAATCCCTAACTTCCCGGTCCCCAACCATATGATCCCCGCTAGGCGTACCCACTACAAACGGTTCACACTCGAACAAGCAGTCAATACCAATACGACACACACAATCCGAAGCAATAAAAGAATGAGTAGAACCCGACTCGAAAAGCACCGAAACTGGATGAGAAAGGATCTGAGTGGTACCTGACGCCACCGGAATGTCTGCCTCCTCCGTGCGCCTCATCTGATATAACCGGGGGTGGACTGAGCCCGAACTAGATGCATCTCGGCTGTCCGGCTGACCCCGGCCCCTACCACAGCCCGAACTCTGAGGAACATGAGTAACTGGAGTCTTCTGATCAATAATGTGCTCTATCTGAACGGCGGTGGTAGTCGGAGCTCTGGCATCCCTGGTGGCTCTCTCACAATGAGCTGCTCGGTGTCCGGTCTGCCCGCAAGTAAAGCAAGTAACTGGAGGAGAAGGGCAATCCTTCATCAAATGCTCATATTGGTTGCAGTTAAAACAAACCCTGCCACCAGAAGCAACGGACTGGACTGAACGATTACCCTGAGATCCTCCAGCCTGATGAAACGGCCTCTTCCCAGGTGTAGGGGCAGACTGTGCTCTCAAAAATCGGCCACTCTTGTCGGCTGAAAAACTGCCAGCTGTTTTCTGTTTCTTGGCCTCGGTACCCAACTCTGATTTCGCTGCAGCCATCTCGATCGCTAGGGCGCGATCCTGATACTCCTTCAATGTGACACACATGAGCGGTGCCATACTTTGCCTAATATGCGGTTTCATGCGCATATTGAAATAACGGATCTTGTCGGCCTCGGTCCTCACCTGATCTTTCACGAATTCTAACTGCTGATTATAAGTGATGATGGCCTGAGAAATCAGCACATCCTGAGGTGTAGCAGTGAAGAATTCCACAATCATGCGCTCCTTGACTGGCGGTGGACAATATTCGGCTTCCATAGTAGCTTTAAATTCCTCACAAGTGGCCTGACGGTCTCTGGGCGTCACAGCCTCCCACCATTCCGCAGCTTCATTATCCAGGAGGTACTGAGCAATATGTACCCTCCTGTCATCGGGACAAGCTACGGCATCAAAAGTCCTGCCCAACTGAAAGAGCCAATTCTCCCAACTGAGGGAGTCAGAAGAACCAGTGAAACGAGGGGGGTGCATCTTAGTTACTATCTGAAGCCATTTACTAGCTTCGTCCTCTGGAGTCAGGGGCGGATTTTGGCGTCCACCCTGAGCTATCTGAGTGAGTTGGGCTACTAACTGCTGAAGTACGGCAGTAGCCCCGGCGTCGGCGTTATTACCCGACGGCACTGAATGAGAAGTCGAATCCGCAGAGGACTGAGAAAGTGAGCCTTCCTCGTTATTAGCACCATGAACACGGCCTCGGCCGCGTCCCCTAGATGGTCTGTCGCGACCTCTCAACATACTGAAGAAAATATGAAAATAACAAGATCAAAAAAATTCACAATTCACAATTCTGAACAACACAAGAAAACGAATTACAAAAGTATAAGAGTTCGAGGAGACTTACAACCACGGGTCGCACGAAAAGACGGTAGCACGATGATATTAGGCTCAACGACTGACTCTAACGACATAACTGACAGACCCAAAATTAACCGACAGCCTAGGCATTCAAAACCTAAGGCTCCGATACCATAAATGTAACACCCCAATTCACAAATGGGACATTACACGCCGTAGAACCCTCATGAGATCTACCAGGCTAACGCATGACACATACCGTACATGAAAATCCCAAAGACACAATCATCAATGTAAAAATGAGGCCTTGGCCTCGGCCAAAACGTTTTAATAGACGTACATGAAAATATAAGTCGATACCATATCATTGCCCACGCAGGGGACTTTAACCGAATACAATAAAACCACACAAATTCCAATACTCAAACAGTATAAATGACCGAACATATATAAAGACTCGAGCCTCATAATCATGCCAATCCTTCCTTTGCGTGTGTATCCCGTGCCTGCTCCTCAGCTTCCGGTACCTGAAATGCATAAGACGTACTTCCCCCATTTAAGGGGTTAGCATTCGAATAGCTAGTGCAAGTACACAATTACACAACATTATATACAAATACGATTTTACACAGTCATCTCAATCAGAAATAATTTGCCATAGATATTCCGGAATACTACATTGGCATTCAAATCAGTTATCAATTCATCACGATATCATAAAATCACAACTGGTGTCCCGTGGCCGTACCCCTTAGTATCGACCCCCAGACATCCCGTCGAACACTCCGGGTGGGACACCACTTCCGCGGCCGTACCCCTTAGTATCGACTCCCAGACATCCCGTCGAACGCTCCGGGTGGAAGTTCAACCACACACGCACCAAAGTCCACTTCCGCTACCGTACCCCTTAGTATCGACCCCCAGACATCCCGTCGAACGCTCCGGGTGGAAGAAACACAACACATGCACCAGAAAACCACAATTTATCATACATTTTGAAAACGGAACATACATAACGGAATGTAATACATGTACTTGCCTTGGTTAACACAAAGCGAGGGAAACGACGAAAGAATAGGTTTCGGTCCGAACAATCCTTCCAAATTCGTCCCTAACACAATAACGGTATACAAACAAGTTTCAATATTGCGGAAAGGTAAGAATTAATCCTAATTCTACCCGTTGGAACAATTTTTCGGTCACTACGAAGTCCTAGATGGTTTTAATCTTATAATGGCGAAACTCCGAGGTTAAATTCGTTAGACTATAATGGAAACAAGGGATTACGACTACACAATCGAAATCTAACAATTCGACGGAGCTAAATCGGATTAAAAGGAAGAATTATGTCAAAAATCCCGAAATCCCCAAAAAAACTAGGGTTCAACGATGTATACCTCGATTCGGACAGAGAATGATGATTATGATGATGATTAACCTCCCTTGGTACACAATAATCAATCTTCAGAGGAACTCTACGGATTGCTCTGGACAAATCGCTCCAAATTGCTCAAGGAAACTCACGTCGCGCACAAATGGATGAGAAGGAACGAAATAACGCGACTGAGGTTAAGTCAGGATTTAAAACGCCTGACAGTGTGTTACATACGTTAACACGAGTTGTTAACGTACGTTATGATGTTTACGTACGTCACCTCTCACAGGTTAACGTACGTAACAAACAATCTGTACTCTATTGTGAAAACCATAACGTACGTTACCAATAAGGTATAACGTACGTTATGATGCCTCTATGACGTACGTAAGGGAGCATGCATAACGTACGTTATGCATGCAGCAGTCCCACGCTGCTAAACACTTAATTCTGCACAGTTGATACAACGACGAAACGCAACACAAGGATAGAATCAAAAGTGTAAACACGAGGTTGTTGGGATTCCGAAAATAAAACGAAATACGCAGCGGAAATAAATACGAATCCCAAACAGGATCGATCAAGTAACGTATATACAAAAAAAAATACATACAAAGGTAAAGATTCATACCCTTGAAGCCTTTGAAATAAATCTTCGTAAAGTGTAGACGATGATCACGATCCCATCCCGAACACGAAATCCCTTCGTTCCAAGCACCGAAAGTTCGAAGCCTCTACTTCACACGCGTCGGAAGTTGCCCGGAAAAATATACAATACTCCGTTCTATGAAGAACACGGCTAGAAAGTGTTGTAGGAATTTTTTCTCTCTTAATTTTTCTTACTTCTTTTCACCTCAAAGATGAACAAAATGAAGAAGGAAAATTTTTCTCTCTCTCCTCACTTCAAATCACGGCAGGCAGCTCTCAATTGCTGGTTAGTATGTGTGTATTGTAGTTGTTATATTATGTTGCTTATATATTATCTCAAACATATAATACAAATCATATAATTGAGATAAAATATCAACACATAATAACAAAAATACAACTAACACATACACATGCATGGAAATGATTCCATGTGATGTGGGGAGAGGGAAGGTGGCCCATGGTGGAAGTTTCCTAGAAAACGAGCCGAGTCACTCGGCTCGTGTACCGGACGTTCGTCAAACGACTCCGTTAAATACACTCCGTTTAATCACCAATGTATTTATATTAATTAATTAATCTAATTAATTAATAATATCAAATACAAATATATTTCTCTAAGAAATATAATTTATGAATTAAATTAATTACCCAGTAACTTAATTTTAATTCATAAGACCGCTATTTTGATTTATCTAATAAATCATAATTAGATATCGATATCTAATATTAATAGAGAGATAATAAATTCACATTTATCCGTCAACGCTCCCGATGCGCGACTCAGAGGTCCGTCTCACCGGCATTGGGAGGAACTAATGAGTGCGGGCGAGACTTAGCCACTTAGGCCGCACCGTAAACCCCGATCGAGAACGAATGAAGGGATCATTCCGGAACCATTATGTCGTGAATACTATATACGTATAGACCCTTCATCGATGTCCGGTCAAGTCTTCGGTCACGGTAAAGTCAAACCCTACTATTGACTAAACTCTATACATGTGTTAATGCAAATCAAGACCGACTGATTAATAGTGTATCTAATACGACTATATCGTAATGCTTTGGCCAAAGACTTATGATCTTATTTGCCATTAACCGTATAGGACATTCGCCTGCTCACTAACAGAGATAGAATCCTTTCTTGGCGTACAAGAAGATCGCTACTGCCCGTATAGTCCGCACTTCGAGGTCGACTCAAGAATTAAGCAAATGAGTCTAACTACTCTAATGACAAACTAAACGTCACAGCACATCTTCTACCGAACCCTCAAGTCAAAGGTCCACGTATACTATCACAACCTTCGATTCGTCATCGACTCTCCGAGAGTGAATACCGTGTGATGAATCGAGTATGAGTCGTGTTCGAGTATCTTGGCCCCACCAATATACTTATAACTATGCTATCAAGACGTGCACACGTCCTAGAATCAGTTATACAAGTCATATTAAAACTTAATGCCCATTTTAAGTTTATTGACTTGCGAACAATTTACGTAAATAAACTTTAAACACTTCCAGTACATTTTCTCTTATCCCATAACGAGAATGGAATGTTCAATTTATTTACATGGACTTCACTTCAATGTTTACCAAGTCAAGAATGCAATTGAAATACAATAAACAGTGAATGAATCGTATTGCCTTTTTATTAATTATTCCATAATTACAAGTACAATGCCCCTACTCTCTCATCCCCTGAGTGGCATTCGAGGGCATATTCCTAACAATCTCCCACTTGCACTCAATGCCACACATCATGGTATCCAATACCCATGTTCTTCAGATGTCTTTCTAAGACGGCCTGAGATAATGGCTTAGTCAGCGGGTCAGAGACATTGTCTTCTGAGTCTACTCTTTCCAATGAAACATATCCTTTTCCACCATCTCTCGAACGATGTGGTACTTTCTCTCTATATGCTTGGTGTTGTGGTGAGCCCTCGGCTCCTTGGCTTGGGCGACAGCTCCATCATTATCACAGAATAGTGATATAGGCAACTCCGCGTTAGGCACCACTTGAAGTTCTTGTATAAACTTCTGCATCCAAAATGCTTCTTTGCTAGCCTCTGAGGCAGCTTGATACTGCTTGCGGTGGAATCTGCGAGAGCGGTTTGCTTGGAGCTTCTCCAAGATATCGCTCCTCCATTGAGAGTAAATAAATACCCGGATGTCGACTTAGAGTCGTCATTGTCTCCTTGAAAATCAGAATCGGTGAATCCAATCACCTTCGCTTCTCCACCACCATAAGTAAGAACTAAATCTCTAGTTCTTCTTAAGTACTTAAGAATGTTCTTTACGGCGGTCAATGTTCCCTTCCCGGGTTTGCTTGAAATCGACTTACCATACTCACAGCGTAGGCTAAGTCCTGGTCTCGTACACAACATAGCGTACATGAGGCTACCCACTGCCGAGGCATAGGGTACCTTACTCATCTCTCTCTTGTCTTCCTCACTTTGAGGACACATTTTCGTGGTGAGATGAATTCCATGTCGCATGGGAAGGAACCCTCTTTTAGATTCATCCATCTTGAATCTTCTCAGGATTTTATCGATATAAAGGGCTGGGGAAAGTCCGATCACTCTTCGTGGGCTATCTCTGTAAAGACGGATCCCTAGAATATAGGAAGCTTCTCCCAAGTCTTTCATGGAGAACGTTTTAGAAAGCCAAGCTTTCACAGTGCTGAGCATTGCTACGTTATGTCCTATAAGCAGAATATCATCTACATATACTAAGAACGCAATGTTGCTCCCACTGACCTTTTTGTAAACACACGGTTCCTCCTCATTTCGTTCGAAGTCAAAGTCCTTAACTGCTTCGTCAAATCGAAGGTTCCAACTCCGAGAAGCTTGCTTCAGACCATAAATGGCTCGTTGCAGCTTACACACTTTATGAATATTAGCTTTGGACACAAAACCTTTAGGCTGTTCCATATAGATTTCCTCCTCGAGGTATCCATTTAGAAAAGCCGTTTTGACATCCATTTGCCATATTTCATAATCATAATAGGCAGCAATGGCAAGCATCATGCGAATCGACTTTATCATAGCTACGGGCGAGAAGGTATCATGATAATCGATTCCTTCCCTTTGGGTATAACCCTTTGCCACAAGCCTGGCCTTATAGGTATCAACCTTGCCATCCCCATCAGTCTTTCTTTTATAGATCCATTTATTTCCAATCGTCCTCATGCCAGTTGGAAGATCTACAAGAGTCCAGACCTGATTGGTATGCATCGAGTCTATCTCAGCTTTCATTGCTTCTTGCCATTTATCGGAGTCTACATCCACTATCGCTTGGTCATAGGTGACAGGGTCGTTTTCACTGCTATCAGGTGTGTCGTGGAGACCCAGTTCCTCGACATGTGTATAGCCATACCTCTCAGGTAAGTGAGATACCCTATCAGACCTTCGAAGTGGAGGTTGTGTTACAATAGGTTCGGTTCTTGATCCCTGATTAGATGTCTCCTTAGGACTTTCATTATGCTCTTCCAAAGAGATATTTCTACCCGAGCCACCTTCCTAAATGAATTCATCCTCAAGGAAGTGCGCTTGTAATGCCAAAACGACCCTATGGTCTTCTGGCATGTAGAATAGATAACCCATCGAGTCCTCTGGGTATCCTATGAAACGTCCTTTTATGGACCTCGCTTCCAGTTTGTCCACCTTAGCCTTTTTGACATAGGCTGGACATCCCCAAATCCTTATGTGATTAAGGCTTGGTTTCTTACCCTTCCACATCTCATGTGGAGTGATAGGAACAGATTTGGAAGGACATCTATTTAGGATATAGGCAGCGGTTAGTAAGGCATACCCCCACAGGTAAATAGGTAAATCGGTGTAATTTAACATGGAGCGAACCATGTCCAACAAAGTCCGATTTCTCCTTTCTGAAACACCATTTAACTGTGGGGTTCTGGAGGCGTGAATTGTGAAACTATTCCATGTTCCTTAAGGAACCCATCAAACTCGGTGCTCATATATTCGCCACCTCGGCCGACCAAGTGCTTTGATATGACATCCAGTTTGTTTTTCAACTAGGGCCTTAAATTCTTTGAATTTAGCAAAGGCTTGATTTATGTTTCATTAAGTACACAATCCCATACCTAGTATGATCATCGTGAACGTTATGAAATATTGATATCCGTCTCGGGCTACTTCTAAAGCACCACAAACATCGGTATGCACCAATCCAAGTTTATCGGCGGCCCTTTCAAAAGTCCCTGTGAAGGGGAACTTAGTCATTTTGCCTCTAAGGCAAGATTCACAAGTTGGATAGGGTTCTACACCCAATGGACTTAAAAGTCCATCTTTTTCCATTTTCGAACCTTGGTCGACCAACATGACCAAGTCTAAGGTGCCATTTAAGAGCTTGATTAGTATCGTGCCTACCTCGTTTCCTAGTTATAGTGTTCACTTCTGTTTTATTTTGCATGTTGTGATTTTATAAACCATTCAACAATGTAGTTGTTCCAACCAATTTATTTCGAAAATAAATTTTACAACTGCCATTGCCAATGAAGAAACAAAATCCTTTCCGGTCCAAGACTGGAATGGATACAATGTTTTTATGCCCCTTGGGCAAAACAAGTACTTCATCTAATGTCAAAATAAAACCAGATTCTAAACCCAGAAGGATTGATCCAATATCGATTGGCTCGACACTTTGTCCGCTTCCAACAGTGATCATTATTTCCCCAGCTTCAAGTTTTCTACTGTTCCAGATCCCGATTCATAGTACAAATGTGAGAAGTGGCACTGAATCCGAATCCACGAAGGTAATATACTGAGCGGAACAATTAGTTTCAAAAACAAAAAGTTCCGCACGATGCGCCATTAATCTTGGGACAAGTCCTTCGCGATGGCCCACTCACCGCATTCAAGGCATTTGTCCGTAGGTTTTGGACCGCCTACCTTTTGAACCTTTTGGGCCTTGCCCTTTCCTTTTGCACCCCTTTCTTGGGTTTGTCTTGCTCGTAGGTCTTTTTCTTCTTATTCTTGGACCTCTTAGGCCCGGAAGAAATCACAAGAGCAAACCTCTCTCGGTTTAGTCTTCATGTTAGACTGCGCCGTCACGGTTTATTCATTAGCCCACTAATGTGCATGTAATTTCATTACGGTTGAAATTCATTACAAATCGCGTGAAAGAGTCGGGTAGAGATTGAAGGATGAGATCAATTTGAAGGGATAAATCCATATTAAAGTTGAGCACCTCGAGCCTCTCAATCATAGAGATCATCTTGAGGACGTGGTCTCCCACTTTCTCCCCTTCTTTCATCCTAGCACCGAACAACCGCTTTGATATCTCATATCTAGCGATCTACCGTGCTCTCCATAAAGTTCGGTCAAGTGTGCGAATGCGCCTAGCAGAAGTCATTTTCTCGTGCGCTCTCTGCAGCTCATTAGTCATTGAGCCCATCATAAAACCACGGACTAGCACATCATCCTTGACCCATTTTTCATGGACATCAATGTCTTCCTGATTACCCCTAGTCCGGATTGGAGTCAGTGGAATGTCCGCCTCCAAGACGTATCCCGAACTCCATCGAGTACAATCATCGATTCCGCAACTACCAACAAAGTTAGGGCCGATTAGGAGATTCTTTTCAAGTAGTATTGCAAGTGGGTTTTTAGCCATTATAGAGAGATTCAATTTCGTTTTACGCAAAGATTTAGACAAGATTGAATTAGTGACTTGTTTAATTATGACCGAGTATAGAACTTAAGGGCTTGTATAATTCTTGTCTCGGCTCCCACTAATTTTATCGGAATTATACACTCCCATGTTATAATCCGGAAATCATGGTTAGATCGATTTCTTAGTGGTGATCAAGTTCTTTACAAATTTTAGACGCAACCTATCGGGTTTCTTGCCAATTAATTTATGTAAAGTGGTGTCTAACACCAACCCGTCTAACGGATGATTTGATCTTCTTTTACCCCTAGTCTTCATGCCCTCAACCTATCAGGTTTCTTGGCAATCCAGACTATCTAAGTTGTTGACCATCAACGTCTATCGGTTTGACTATTGAATCTCACCCGGCAACCTATCAGGTTTCTAGGGGCGAAATTTATCACCAACCGAAGGCATCTAATGCACTCAAGAATTTTTCAACCTCTACCAAATGTACTACCCCGATAACTCGGAAGCATAGCACACCTGCTCGGGTATCAATTTTCTACGAGTTTGATGGAGGGTAGGAAACCTCGTAACCTTTTTCAAACTTAGTCTGTTTGTTGTCGGGAGAATTTCGCGATTAATGTTACACTTTGCACATTAATTCATTTATACGCGCGTTTGTATGTTTGTCAATCATTCAAAATGAAAAACAGAAAATAGTAACCTAGTTACTACCAACATATAGCTCATGGACCTAATTCCTAAGTACTGGGCCAAGCGAATGACCCAATAAATAAAAAAAACAGTCTTCGATTCTTCGTCTTCTCGGTCGGTTGTCTTCGGTCTTCTTCATACCCAAAATAATAATTACATCATTGAAAAATTGCATCCTATACAAGTTTTTCTAGTAAATATAAATAGGCTCAAAACGGCCTTTACAACCCAATCGAATCGAACAAATCAAAAACTAAGTCCACGAGCTATATCACCATCACATAAGGATTCCATACAACATGTAATGGAAACGAAATTAAACAATTAAGTTTAATATAAATTAATCTAATTAATCTATAAAATTAATCTATTCAATTTCTACTATATTAATCCAATTAATATAAAGTGGCATTAAAATTAAATAATCAATTAATATATATTAATCCAATCAATATAAAATTAATCTATTCAATTTTAATGGTATTAATCAAATTAATACTAATAATCATCATTTTAATTAGTTCAAGTAATCCAAAAATAATATTCTCGTTTAATTTATTTCCTTAACTCAAAAATATTCCAAATATTAATTTAGTCAAATTAAAATCCAATTAAAAATTCGGGAAATAATTACAACGAAATATAAACTTAAACGAGTCCGGACAATCCGGTTTAGGCCCACCGTGGCCCGATTCAAAATCGGGCCAAAAACCCGAGTGCTGGCCGAAGCCATCGCTCGGCAGTGGCCGATCATTCTCGGCCTGGCCGAGCACTCTCAGCCCCTGGCCGAGTCATGGCCGAGCATGCATGCTCGAGCAGCGGCAAAGTGATCTTTGCAGCACCTGCCGACAAACCGTTTCTTCGTTTTCGGCCGTTTCAAAACGTGATGCTACAACGAACAATTTAAAATCTACAATTATTCCAAACATGATTCTAAAACATAATCATCATCCAAAAGCATTCAAAATGCACAAATAATCGTATATACGGAAACATTGACCTCGCTCCGATACCACTGTTGGGATTAGAAAATAAAACGAAATACGCAATGAAATAAATACGAATCCCAAACAGGATCGATCAAGTAACGTATATACAAAAAAAAATACATACAAAGGTAAAGATTCATACCCTTGAAGCCTTTGAAATAAATCTTCGTAAAGTGTAGACGATGATCACGATCCCGTCCCGAACACGAAATCCCTTCGTTCCAAGCACCGAAAGTTCGAAGCCTCTACTTCACACGCGTCGGAAGTTGCCCGGAAAAATATACAATACTCCGTTCTATGAAGAACACGGCTAGGAAGTGTTGTAGGAATTTTTTCTCTCTTAATTTTTCTTACTTCTTTTCACCTCAAAGATGAACAAAATGAAGAAGGAAAATTTTTCTCTCTCTCCTCACTTCAAATCACGGCAGGCAGCTCTCAATTGCTGGTTAGTATGTGTGTATTGTAGTTGTTATATTATGTTGCTTATATATTATCTCAAACATATAATACAAATCATATAATTGAGATAAAATGTCAACACATAATAACAAAAATACAACTAACACATACACATGCATGGAAATGATTCCATGTGATGTGGGGAGAGGGAAGGTGGCCCATGGTGGAAGTTTCCTAGAAAACGAGCCGAGTCACTCGGCTCGTGTACCGGACGTTCGTCAAACGACTCAGATTAAATACACTCCGTTTAATCACCAATGTATTTATATTAATTAATTAATCTAATTAATTAATAATATCAAATACAAATATATTTCTCTAAGAAATATAATTTATGAATTAAATTAATTACCCAGAACTTAATTTTAATTCATAAGACCGCTATTTTGATTTATCTAATAAAACATAATTAGATA
This sequence comes from Orobanche coerulescens, assembly GCA_033398695.1. Lineage (NCBI taxonomy): Eukaryota > Viridiplantae > Streptophyta > Magnoliopsida > Lamiales > Orobanchaceae > Orobanche > Orobanche coerulescens. The sequence continues at coordinate 11,725,059 of CM065801.1, forward strand.
TCCAATATCTAATATTAATATAGATATAATAAAATCACATTTATCCATCAACGCTCCCGATGCGCGACTCGAGGTCCGTCTCACCCGGCATTGGGAGGAACCAATGAGTGCGGGCGGACTTAGCCAAACTAGCGGGCCGCATCAGTAAACCCCGATCGAGAACGAATGAAGGGATCATTCCGTAACCATTATGTCGTGAATACTATATACGTATAGACCCTTCATCGGATGTCCCGGTCAAGTCTTCGGGTCACGGTAAAGTCTAACCCTACTATTGACTAAACTCTATACATGTGTTAATGCAAATCAAGACCGAGATTAATAGTGTATCTAATACGACTATATCGTAATGCTTTGCCAAAGACTTATGATCTTATTTGCCATTAACCGTATAGACATTCGCCCGCTCACTAACAGAGATAGAATCCTTTCTTGGCGTACGGTAAAGATCACACCGCCCGTATAGTCCGCACTTCGAGGTCGACTCAGCAATTAAGCAAATGAGTCTAACTACTCTAATGACAAACTAAACGTCACAGGCACATCTTCTACTGAACCCTCAAGTCAAAGGTCCACGTATACTATCACAACCTTTCGATTCGTCATCGACTCTCCGAGAGTGAATACCGTGTGACTGAATCGAGTATGAGTCGTGTTTGAGTATACTGGCCCCACCAATATACTTATAACTATGCTATCAAGACGTGCACACGTCCTAGAATCAGTTATACAAGTCATATTAAAACTTAATGCCCATTTTAAGTTTATTGACTTGCGAACAATTTACGTAAATAAACTTTAAACACTTCCAGTACATTTTCTCTTATCCCATAACGAGAATGGAATGTTCGATTTATTTACATGGACTTCACTTCAATGTTTACCAAGTCAAGAATGCAATTGAAATACAATAAACAGTGAATGAATCGTATTGCCTTTTTATTAATTATTCCATAATTACAAGTACAATGCCCCTACTCTCTCATCCCCTGAGTGGCATTCGAGGGCATATTCCTAACAGAGGTATCCATAACAACGAAGCTGAGTGTTGAAAGAAAATACACTTCCAACTACTGAGGAATCCAAAATACGACAAGGAGGATAAAAGCACCCTAAACTTCTAGGAAATTACAAAATGGCCCAAACATCCGAAAATTCATGATACGGCGTCGGATTAACAATCCGAAACTCACAACATGAGCAACTCATCCAAACGAAACTCATAGAAACAGAGGAATAATGAAATCGAACGAGTTTTACGGGAATCGGACATACATACAGCAAAATATAATTCAAGATGAAAATACGTAAAAGTATCTTCGAAACTCGTCCGGATGGAAAAACTCCAAGAACAAAATAGATTCAGAATTCCAAATTAGTAATAAGCGAGTCGTCCAAAACGAACATACACCAAAAATAGAAATTACCAAAAATAGAAAGTACGGATATTACATAGGCGTCTGCAGATTCCGCCCAATCACGGACTGGGGTCCGCCGATCCCACCTCGACCTTAGGCGAGGCGTCTGGACTAGACGCCTAAACCGCTGGCAAGGCGTAATCTTCAGACGACCACCCATTGTTCAAGCGAATTTTTTGGACGTCTATGAAAGAGAACTTACGAGTGTTTTTCTGTAAACATATATGTAAGGTCGGGGCCATCGACATATTTTTTTATGCCAACATTTCTATAAAAAAATATCTTAATTTAGATTGTCAATTCATATTTTTATTTTATCATATGATCATAACAAATATCATTGTCGGTCCGCCGGGTATAGCTGCTGATCAACAACAATAATGTTAAACAATACCACGTGGTAATTTAAAAGATGTTGCTAAACATACCCCCCAAAAAAGGAAAATATGGGAATCTGACAGAACGGATGGACCGAGCCAGCATACACACACCCACAATCATGGGGAAAAGGAAAAGGTTAAAAAAAAAAAAAAACTAAAACACATCAGACACACACACCCACATTCATGGGGAAAAGGAAAAAGTTAAAAAATAAATAAAAAAAGACTAAAACACACCAGACACACACACCCACATTCATGGGGAAAAGGAAAAAGTTAAAAATAAATAAAAAATACTAGAACACACCGGACACACACACCCACAGATCTCCTTCACATGAGAAAAATGTGGCATGCAAAAAAGACAACAGACCTTCACGTGATTCCCTTTTTTTCTTCCCCCAACACACAAAACTTTCTCATGCCTATATTTAGACCATATTGCACACACAGAACTGGATACACACAACTAAACACACATATACACCTACGCCCACAGATGTCGATTTTTAACGAAAATAATTTAACTGAAGATGCTGGAAAATAATTTAATGAAAATAATTTAACGAAAATAATTTAACTTGACACAACTAAACACACACATACACCCACTTGTCTCTAGACAAGTGCATGCACCCACGTGTTATAGTTACAGACCGGGAGTTGGCTCTAATGAATGCATGCAAAAAAGGTTTTTCCGAATGCTGCTCAATTACTTTGTAGATGGCACATTAGTACAAATATTTTGAAGAATTGCAGGCCATCTATTAGCTCACCAAATGATTGGGAATCATTTCTTTCATTGTGGAAGTTACTATAGGATTATGCAATACGTGCAGCTTACACAGAAAACTACATGCGACTTCAATCATTGTTGATAAAATATCCACGTATGTTTTATATATTTCACATTTAATATTTATTTTTCTATGTCTCAAAGTTATTTTTTCTTATATATTTCTCATACAAATTTACGTTACTTTCCAGGTGTTTTAAATTACGTAAATGAGAGTTGGTTGAACAAATACAAGGAAATGTTTGTGTCAGTCTGGATTGATCAACATCTCAACTTTGGAAATAACACAACCAATAGAGTTGAGAGTCAGCATGCGAAGCTAATGAATTCTACAAAGTCTAGTTTGGATCGATTTGTGGGTTGTATTGATCGAATAGTGCAGTCGCAACTTATATCAATTAAAGAAAGCTTAGAAAAAAGCAGAATTGTCCGCATTCATCAACACAATATTCAGTGCTTCAAACTATTGTGTGGTTTTGTTTCAAATGAAGCTCTCGATATAATTCTTGGAGAACGTAAATGATGGAAGGATCTTCAGTTAGACTCCTCAAATTGTGATTGTCGATTTCGCAACAGTTGTGGGTTACCATGTGCTTACGAACTTTCAATGTATATAAGTACACGTAAGTATATTCCCTTGTATTTTGATATCTTTTGGAGGAAGCTAGATATTTCACCGTCAACATCTGTGCAAAATGATGATATTAGTTGTGACGGTGAACTAAAACATTTTAAAGAAAACTTTTACAAGCAGTGCAAAGTTGAGAAAAAAAGTTTGGCGCAATTGGCCACCTGACCTTCAATTTAGTTGGAGGTCAGGGGTTCAATTCCTAGTGGCAACACTTTGGAATTGAATTTCTCAAGGCCCAATGATCCCTTAGTCTTTGACTAAGGGTAAGGTCCTAGCCCTCCGGGGTACGCTGGTGGAACAATTAAATATTGAGGGCTTCAAGCGGCAGTGTGGGAGGCCAGATCTCGGTGAGACCCTGCGGTTGGATTTGAGGAGGTCCAGCATGGAGCAATCACTTGGGGGACGACTCCTTGTGCACGGTAGTTGAGAATATTTAAGAACCTGAGAGCCAGATACACATCTCGCGATTTAACTGGTAGCAGTACTGTGGGGTCAAGACTGTTATCCCGAGGACTAGTCAGGTGTAAGCTTGGAACCTCGGTATCAAAAAAAAAAAGCTAAAGGATATCATATATAATATGTCTATTTAAATATTGTATTTTTTATTTTATATAAATTTAGTATATTTATAAGTAAGTAAATTAAATTAAAACAAAAAAAGAAGTAAAAGAATTAAAAAAAAAAAAGGCTGCCAGCTGGCAGCAAGGGGGCAGTAGGGGGAGGAAGGGGGTAAGAGTAGATGCAAAAAATATTATTTGACATTTATTATTTTTATTGGTAGATTTAATAATTTTTTTTGATACATTTAGCCAATGCCAATTTAAATTACCAACATCTGTACCGAAAGTGTTTGTTCCTGAGTATGTCTCGCAATTTAGACCGATTGCGCTCTGTAATGTCTCTTATAAACTCATTATCAAAAGAGGGGTGATAGGGCAACACCCTGAACCACACCCACATATACATCATGTGCTTTATGGGTGTTGTACCGCATGCTTTACAGATAAATTATTTATAATAATATTATAATAAAATTAATAGTAAAGCACGCGGTAAAACACCCATAAAGCACGAGTGTGTTTGGGGGTGTGGTTCAGAATGTTGCCCTATCATTTCTCTTACCAAAAGAGGGGTAATAGGGCAACACCCTGAACCACACCTCACAAATCGGCTTAAGATGGTTATGCCAAAAATTGTAGGGGGCCACCATAGCAGTTTTGTTCCTGGCAGGCAGATTTCTGATTCTGACAATATTATGGTGTTCCAAGAGGTGTTGAATTCGATGAAAAGAGGAGTGGTATTGAAGTATGGTTACAACACAGTAAGGGACAATTATGCTCAATCAATATACACTCGTTCTTATTAAACAAGATATGTCTAGTACAGATGGAAGATTCCGAACTATGTGCGATCGGTGGGGGAATCGAAGGGGGAAATGTTTTCGACTACAAGATCCAGGGGGACTTGGTGAGATTCAAGAACAGGATCTGTATTCCGCCGAATGACGAGATGAAGCAAACTATACTGAGAGAAGCACACTCCACTCCCTACTCCATTCACCCTGGAGCAAGCAAAATGTAAAAGGACTTGCGACAGAGTTTTTGGTGGAAAAATCAAAACAGGAATGTTTATCCTAACAATATGTAACAACCACAAGTATCGACTTTCAACAATTCCGTGACTCCCCTAGGACCATCACACGGTTTTCCTCGACAAACAGAGATACCGACTTCTCTTGCGGTCTCATCCACCACAAAGTGGCGTGGGAATAAAGAACACAAGAACCCACGTCCACAAAGAAAAATTCCCAAAAAAAGAGAATTGAAATTGGGACAAGTTTAGATAATTTCCTCGATTATAAAATTATACGTGTGATATGGATCAATCAATGGTGTGCTCCGATCTATTGATTGGTACTCGATGCGACTATGCGAAACCGGGGGCACAATTTTGGCAGGTTCAGAAAATCACAAAATAAATTGATGCTCGGATTTTTGGGCCGAAATTTTGAATCGGGTCAGTCAGGCTAGATTGACACGGGTCACGGCTTTCGACTTAGGAATCGACGGTAGACTCGGTGATCTTGGCACAGCAAATCGGCTCACGGGCGGGACTGCTCGTCGCAGGGTTCGATCAAACGGTCTGGACTGGGGCTGGTCAGATCGGACGCGGAAGACAGGGGTCGAGTCGGTAATGGTACGGGCGATCTGGCCTGGATCGAGTTGGCGGGTGGCAGGGGCCGGGCAAATCTGATCGGGACAAATAGGTTGCGGCGGAGAGGGTTGGGTCAGATAGCAGCGGTTCCGGGTTGCAGGGGACAACGGCCGGGCAGCGGAGGTAGGGGCCCGTCAGATCGCGGCGGTTCCAAGTGTAATACCCGAGAATCTCGTTTCTGTTGTCTGGAATTATTTATCATTTTGTGTCGGATACCTTTCTCTCAACAATGATTACGTGGAATTACTTCTCCATTATGTATTGTGTGGTGTGTCGTGTTATTCCTCGGGAAATTGCATCGTTGTACCAACTTCAGACCATATTGTGTCAGAACATGTTACGTATGCTAACAAGTGCATTACGTACGTAACTGGTGAAGGTTAGCATACATTATGCATATAACTTAATGTACGTTAACATACTTGTTGGTTGAGGCAGAAGTTTATGGAGAGGCTTTAGCGTACGCTACATTGGGTACATAGCCTACGTTACCCTTTGATTGCGTACGCAGCCTTGAGAGGGTTGCGTACGTTAACTTACATGTAGTTTGGGGCAGTGAGCTCACTTAAGCTTAGTGGGTCGCCATGTGTTGGCTCAGTCGGTGATTAATGCGATACCTTATTATACCATGCAAACGGCGAATCTGCCTGTGGGGGTGTGTGAGGCAATTGAAAAACGTATTTGGCCATTCTTGTGGAAGGGTCCTGCCGAGGGTCACTTCTATAGCCTTGTATGTTGGGAGGAGGTTGTAAAGCCAAAATCTCATGGGGGTCTTGGTCTTCGCAGTTTGAGAGGGATGAACGCGGCCTTCATGGCAAAGGTGGGGTGGCGTTTATTCACTGAACATGATGCTTTGTGGGCGAGAGTTTTGTTGGCGAAATATATGCGGAATGGTCTGACTTTGGGCAATATTGAATCAAAGTCTGGATCATCTAATTTATGGAAGGGTGTGGTCTCTGGGAAGCTGTTGCTGGCCTCGGGTCTGCGACGGATGGAAGGAGGGGGTGGTGTAGGTGATCATTGGTATTGGAGTTTGGAGCCGTCTGGGAATTTCTCGATATCCTCTGCATTTACTCAGCTCACGGGACTTTCTCCGACGCTGAACGGCATTTGGTCTGCGATCTGGAAGTTAAAAGCACCAAACCGGGTATGTATGTTTGCTTGGTTAATTAATCATAATTGGGTAATGACGAATGTGGAGAGGGTAAGACGGGGATTCACCTTAAATGGTAACTGCCATTTTTGTTCGGGGCAGTTGGAGGACCTCGACCATTTGTTTCGCAGCTGTGCTCGAGCTAGGCCAATCTGGCAAGGATTGAAGCTGCCATCTGTGCAAAGTTCCTCATTTTAGGACTGGTTTGCGAATGGAATTCGACTTCCTGTCCTAGGTAACCTGACGGGACATGAAGGTGCAAATTTTGTGGTTATTTTATGGTGGATTTGGCGATGAAGGAATGAGGAGGTGTTCTCACGGGTTATGCGGCCTGTGGCATTTAAGTTGAGTTGGTTGAGAGGGCAGTTTAGTGCCATCAACGGAGCCTTTGAATCCCGGGCAGCGGCTGTGGCGGCTGGAGGGGAATTGCAGACAAAGTTTCTCCGGTGGGAGAAGACGCGGTTGGGATTGTTTAAGTTGAATACGGACGGGGCTGGCCAGCCGGGTAGTGGCCGGACTTGCGCCGGCGGTGTCATTCGGAATCACGAGGGAAAGTGGGTTGTTGTTGGGTTTGCATGTTCAAGAGAAGGGGCGGGTGTGGAATTTGCTGAAGCTTGGGCGGTGTGGCAGGGGTTGTGCCTAGCCTGGGAGAAGGGGATTCGTTCTTTGATCCTAGAATGTGACTCTTTGAGAATAGTAAATTGTCTGAGGGGTGGAGAATTGCCGAGAGGGCCTTTCTTAGAGGTGATTAAAGCTTGTCTGGAGGTGTTGGAACGGGAGTGGGAGGTGGAGGTTGTGCCAACTGCCCACTGCTATATTAATATACTAATTTGAATTGTTCAACTAAATCACCACCAAATAATTCAAAAAATTACCACAAAATAATTAAAAAACATGTTGTATTTTTAATAACTAGCGGTATTACCAGTTGGTCATCTAAATTATATATGGTTATTTAACAATTGTCAGTCAGTCGGCCCAGTGAACCGCGACAGTATCCGAATTACCAACTAGTAATATAGATAACCAATAATATCTTGAATTACCATGAGATAATTCAAAATATCATACAAAATTTTTGAATGTTGATTTTATCAACACAAAAATGTACAAGAAAACAAAAAATTCAGTTATACAGAATATGTCTCCCCACAATTTACAAACAAAAATAATAATAGGAAAGGGGGAAAGTGAGGTTTTTTTGTTTAAGAAAACAAAAAATAAATTTATACAAAAAGAATACTTCTATAACTTATAATGATTGAGAACGACCAAAATATAATATAAAAATATCTTTTATCAATCTTCTCCCCTGTAATATTTCTTCATCACAATCATCCGCCGATTTACTTATAGTTTATAGAAAAAAAACAAAAGAGGAAGAAAGAAAAAGAGTCAGATCTGCCATAATCGCCGAGACAACAACAAAGACAACCACCAAGACAACTACCACAAAAATTTAAATCCGAAGCGGGCCTATGAAATTGGATCAGCGAGGTCGGGCAGCTGGAGATGATTGTCGCAACTCGAAGTTGCACTTGATGATGACGGCGATATTTGGTTTGTTCGTCGCATTCAGGCGATGCTTCGGCGCCGCAAAGAGAGAGGGGGAGAGCAAGAGGGGCAGAAAAAGAGGAGAGATAGGAGAAAAACAGAAGGGACGAAAGTGGATTTTTATATTAAGATGGTGCGTGTATATATATATATATATATATATATATATATATATATATATATATATACTAGTAATACCAGTCGTGCGATGCACGGGCTCTAGTTTAAATTTTGTAAATAGTTGAGATATTTGCACATTGAAAGAGTTTAAATAATTAAGAGAAAAAAATACTAAGATCAATATAATACAGTGCGATATATTTAATATTGTCCGAGATAAATGAAAATAACGATTTTTACAAATTGCGGAAGACCTCCCTATAGACGACATTTCTTGTTGTGGTAGATTTGTTGTTCTCTTTGTCGCCCATCAAGATTTTGAGACCCTTTGGATGAGTAACCCTTGACAAAGCCACATATAATTGACTGTGATAAAAAAAACTCATTTCCTTAGAAATAGTCCAACGTGAGTCAAAGATTGACATTGGCTCTTATTTATGATCATTGCAAATGACACAATCAAGGGATATTGCCTTCTTGCGAATTTGACTGGTAGCCTGGGATCAGAAGGTGTCAACGACATTCTAGGAATTAGTGATCGATGTCCTGTGTTACTTCTTGTTAAAATCTCAGCTTCAATGACATAGTTCCCAAACTTTGTCACGACCATTCTTGTACCATTGCATAATCCAACTGAATAGTCGACATTTCATAGCAACATCATCGGAGTACCTACTTTCAAATTAAGTTCATGATTTGGAACCCCTAAAGACCTGATTTCATTCAAAAATTCAGTTGTGTGAAGTTTATTTATGACATCAGTTGTCTTGTTTGAGTGACATGGTTCGTCCGAACTTAAATATAAGTGTCCATCTCCAGCTAATTGTGCGTTCATATACTGATTCACTTCATCAACGACGTTGTGTAGGTGCCAAAATTGCCTTTTCTTTAAAGTAAGACGAATCTTCAGTGTAAATGCCAGAGGATGAATATGTGCTCTCAACAATTGATGGGATAGGATCCTCGAAGTCTTGTATAAAAAAATCATGAGAAATATAGAAAAAATATTGTTATCTTGAAATTTAGAAATTGTGGTAACTTACTGTGGGTGTTTGTCTCAAAAATCTGCAAAGCTTTTAAGCACAATTATCAAATTTGAAAATTCTTCTTTCGGATCTTCATATATGAGAGTTCATCCACAAATGTTGATCATGAAGGGTGCATCAGTTGTTGGATATGGCATATCATTTAAGGCAACCAAAAATTTAGACATTCTATATAGTTTTTCTTCCTGCAGCATGGGCCTGTGCTTCGAAACCCATGGTTTTTTTATTTGAGCATGGATCCTGTCTCCCTATAAATAAAAAGTATTACACAGTGTTGCATCAAGTAAATGATAGACATCTTTGTATATGGAAAACGTAATCACAATGTAATAGAATCTTACAGTTTACATCGTGAAATATGCATTCAACTGTTTTTATGTCTCTCCCAGCAAAATCAAACACATCACATGATCTGACCAGACGCAATCTCATGCTCCATCTGAAATTTCTGCGTGCCAGATCTCTTATACTGCTCCAAATCGGCATGTTGTCTATCTTTTGTTAATATATATCTATGGTGATCGTTTCTGCAACTATAGGAATAATGGAATGGAGCTGATGTATATTCCTTGGTTAGGGGCTCCTTTTATACTATTTTCCATTTTAATATGCCGGTATAAGGTAGTTTTATGTTAGTGACTAAAGTAGTGGACAATATGGTTGTTGTGGATACGAAAACATAAACAGTTTTTGTTAAACCGCCACTCCTAATAAAACCGTCAATTCTAAAAAAACCACCAATTTTAATGGGGCAGTTTTTTGATAAACTGTCATTGCAACTACAATACAATAACATGCTAGTGAAGAATGTGGCTGTGATGATTTATTGTAATCAAGTTTTATATTTTTATCTTCAATATTGCTTTTATTAATTTTTTTATTTAATTTCTTTTGCGACGGTTTTATTCATAAAACCGTCATTAGACATACCATACACTAACTATAATTTGGGCGGGAAATCCCGTATTTTTATCTTCAAATTTATTGTTTTTATTAATTTTTTCTTTAATTTTTTTGCGACGGTTTTATTAAAAAACCCGCCATTACACCTATTTTTTCTTTAATTTTTTGCAACGGTTTTATTAAAAAACCGTCATTGCGGGAAACCTCCTTCCCAAATGACTATATTCTTTTAATATATATAAAGATATATATATATATATATATATATATATATGTTTGGGTTATTCTAAAAAGGGTCTTATAATAAAAAGTGTAGGAAGGAATGTGGGAGTGACATGTGTCATTCCCCATTCCACATCATATGACATGTGTCACCCCCACCCCACCCACCCACCCCCCGCGGAAATTTTTTTTTTCCTGCCAAAAATTTTTTTTTTTTTGGGCAAAAAAAATTTTTTTTTCCGCCAAAATGATTGATAAATACATAATAAAAGTTTTAAACGTCAAGCAAAAAAATAAGATCATATTGAAAACTGGATTACTAAACACCGTCCTAAATTATTAGTCACCGCCCTTAAAAATTACATTTTTGCCCTTCATTACTATTGAACCTCTCTCTCTTCTCTCTCACTATTTTTCTCTCTCACTATTGTATCTCACTTTTCTCTACCTGCCATTATCACCGCCACACCGCCGCCGTGCAGTCGCACCACCACCGCCGTGCCGTCGCATCGCCACACTACTCTTACTTCGGTGAAATTGACGCAGGCGTCTGGAATTTCCGCCTGCACCATGGTGCAGGCGTCTGAAATTTCCGCCTGTACCATGGTACAGGCATCTATTGTAGACGCCTGCACCATGGTGTAGGCGTCTATTCACGCCCGCACCATGGTGGAGGCGTCTAGAGTTTCCGCATGCACCATGGTGCAGCGTGCAGGATAGACGCTTTATACCATGGTGCGGCGTCTGGGATAGACGCCTATACCATGGCGCAGGCGTCTACAATAGATGCCTGCACCATGGTACAGGTGGAAATTCCAGACGTCTGCACCATGGTATAGGCGTCTATTGTAGACGCCTGTATCATGGTGCAGGCTTCTAGAGTTTCCGCCTCCACCATGGCGCAGGCGTACGGAATAGACGCCTACACCATGGTGCGGCGTCTACAATACGCACATGTACCATGGTACAGGCGGAAATTCCAGACGCCTGCACCATGGTACAGGCGGAAATTCCAGACGCCTGCGTCAATTTCACCGAAGTGAGAGTAGTGTGGCGGTGCTATGGCACGGCGGCGGTGGTGCGGCGACACGACAGCGGCGGTGCGGCGATGGCGGGAGAGAAAAGTAGTGAGAGAGAAGAGAGAGAGGTTCAATAGTAATGAAGGGCAAAAATGTAATTTTTAAGGGCGGTGACTAGTAATTTAGGGCGGTATTTAGTAATACCCTATTGAAAATTGTGATTAATTGGTTGAAAAGAAATCGATATTAGATTTTCTCATAAGTTATTACAATGAATTTTGGCTTTGTGAATTTATACGCCATCAACTTAAGAGGGACAATTCACCACCATCCATACACACTAACCTAGGGGTCTATGGTTTACACCCCTCACCAACTTTTGACCAAATTTTGTCACGAGTAGTCTATTTTTTTTTTGGCTCTTTGTCTGGTTTACACCCCTCACCAACTTTTGACCAAATTTTATCACGATTGTTCTTTTTTTTGGGTCTTTGTCCAAAAAGTATTTTGCTGTATTTATATATATATATATACATACACACACATATATACATGCACTCATAATATCTGAATAAGGAGCTGTTCATAGGCATTCAGAGAGGAGATTTTGGGTAAAATTTATGCGGCAATCTGCTATACATCTGGTGGTACGTGTCAATATATATATATATATATATATATATATATATATATATAATAAAAAATTAGAATTAAATTATATATATATATATATATGTATATATTTCATTTAATGCTAATTTTTTTTAGTGTAATTTTATTTTTTACGCTCTCTTTCAGTTTTTAGGGTTTGATATTGATTTTTTATAATTTATTTTCCAGAATTTTTGTATTTATTAGTTTTAAAATTTAGTTTTAAGGAAATTGATGTCATAGTGATAATCAAATTTATTAGATCTCCGGTCAACAATATAAATAAAAAAAACTCTAATTTTCGTGGTTTAATATATAAGCAAATTTTTGTAGTTTTCTTTAATTTGATGCTAATTTAGGTAGTATACCTATTTTTTTTAACAAAATTAAATATAATCTATCAACTTCTTAAATTAAATGAGTATAATTTTTGCTTATGAATGTGATAGGAGGGAGTACTCTTTTTCAATTTAGGCTTGTTTGATCTTATATATTCTCTTTTTCCCCATAGAATTATAATACACTCTTGTGTATTTAGTAACTTATATGGATTGTGTTAATTTTAGGGTTTTCAATGGGTTTTTAGATTTAAGTTGATGTTTGGCTTTTTAGTGTTATTGGGTTTAAATTGCTTTTTGGCCTTTTTGTTGTTATTTAGTATTATTAATAAATTTGATTTTGTTTATTATATATAATTATGATGATTTTTTCTTTTTAAATGCAGGAAATTGCTTTGTTCTGATAAAAAATATCATTTTTTTATCAAGACAATTCAAATTCAGGTGGTGACGACGCTCACTATTTTTATGAAACGGAAGAAGCTCAATTTTCTACATGGACATCATCTTTTTTTACCGATCAGGTACAATAGACCATAAATAATAAATATTTATATTATATTAGTAAAATTAATATTTGTCACCTCACCATTAACAAAAATAAATTTAATTGTAGGTTTTTGGGTCTCGCGAAAATATGATGAATTGGGTGAAAAATACGGCATATTCGCTTGGTTATGTCATTGTCACACAAAGATCAAAATAATGCAAAAATGGTCTCTCGAATAAATTGGTTCTTATGTGTGACCGTGGTGGTAAACCTAGCGGATCCGGATCAAGTACAAATACTAGATCCAAAAAGACAGATTGTCCGTTTAAGTTAGTAGGTAAATATTCATTGGAACATCATTATTGGACGATAAGAGTTGTATGCGATCAACATAACCATCCCCCTACAGTGAATCTAGAGGGTCATGCATATGCAAGACGTTTATCTGATGATGAATTCCGTTTGGTAGAAGATTTGACGTGGAAGAGTGTGCCACCACGTGAAATTCTATCAACGTTAAAGGATCAAGATAAGAATAACTTGTCAACACTCCTGACAATATATGAGACACAAAAGAAAATTCGCAAGGACTAGAGAGCCGGGAAAACGCCTATGCAGGTTCTTATGTCTCTTTTGCATAGTAATCGCTATGTTTATCAGCCATATACACACCCAATTACCAACGAGTTGCAAGCTTTATTTTTTGTTCATCCTACATCTTATGAGATATGGCCTGCATTCCCACACGTGTTGATTATAGATGCCACGTACAAGACAAACATATATAATATGCCTTTTGTTCAAATTGTTGGTGTAACTTCAACCGGAAAGACATTTTGCATAGCTTTTGTCTTTATAAATGAAGAAAAGATGGACAATTATAAATGAGCCTTGGAACAACTAAAGTTGACGCTAAATGAGTGCATGCACCTAGAGCTGTTATCGGACCGGTTCGGACCGGTTTTCTCCAGATTCGGATCCGGTCCGATAGGTTACCGGGTAGATCCGGTCCGGACCGATAACGGTTCCGGTTCAATTTTTAGAACTCGAATCCGAACTCGTTAGTTTCCGGGTGAGTTTCGGTCCCGGATATTTCGGTCCGGTTCATGATCGAACTCCAGACCTTTTGTTCAAAGGTATAGCGTCTTAACTACTTGACCAGCATGCTATTTGTGTTTAAAACACGCAAAACGTATTAATAATATATGTATAAAATATATAAATTATAAAATACATATAAACGTTTTTTTTAATTTATTACCGGGTTTCTTTTCGGTTTTATCGGTCCGGATCTTTGTAATATTCAGGGGTAATTTTTTTTTTTCGTGTTACTGTTGAGTTGTACGTATTCATTTGGAATTGTACAAGTGTTGTTGTTCGGACCTATACAATGTATATTGTATTAGAATATTTCGGGATCGAAATATTTATACTGGTCGACGGTTTGGTTTCGTCGTTTGGTTGTTGCTTGGCGAGTTTAGAATTTTGGCTAAGTTTATAGCCATAGCGTACGCTACCTGTGTAACTTTACGTACGCTAATTTGTTACGATTGCGTACGTTGCGCCCTGAGGTTACGTACGTAATGCGTGGTAGGTGGTGGGAACCTTCCTCGTGGTCAACTTTCGGGGCGAGAGTATCTTTGGGGTATCATTTATATATATATATGTAAACCTGCTCGGCGGCGGCAGGTGGCTCGTGACTGGAGCGGCGACGGCCGGTCGGAATTTCCGGATCGGAAGGCGTTGCAAATCCGGTCGAGCTGTTCGTCGACATCTGATTCGAACGGAGAATCCAGCCGGCATTTTTTTTTCTCTTTCTTCTGTCGAGACGGAGCTCAGGCGCCGGTTCTTCATGGTTTCCGGCCATGGACGCTTCTCCATTGTTTCCGGCGACCGGAGGTAGTTTCTGTCCGGAACGGACGGCGGAACGGAGGCGCGGCAAACTTCCGGCGAGGAGTTGCAGGCGGAGAAGGTGAAAACCGGCCATGGACGGAAACGGGCTGGAGTTGGACGAGGTCCGGCGGGTCAGCTTTTCCGGCAGCCGAGTTCCAGCAGGAGAGTTGTTTTCTGACCGGATTCCGGCGAGGGTTGCCGGCCGATCGACTCTTCTGGTTAGTTTGTATGTGTGTGCTTCGTGAGTTTGTGTGTGTGTGTGTTGTGTGTTCTGTGTATATATATATATATATATAATGTATATAAAGCTGTGTGTTATATATATATTGTGTGTGTTGTGTAGTGTGTGGGTGTGTATAAATATATATATATAATAGTGTATATATATATATATTATGTAAAGTGAGTGTGTGTTAGTAATGTGTGTACCGTATGTATATTATACATATATATATATATATGTATATTATACATATATATATATATTATATATATATGTGTGTATACGGGTAAATACGAGTATAATATGTGTTCGTGTTGGAATCGGAGTTAGCTATTATGTTGTTTTCGGTCGATATCGTGTTATCGAATGAATTGTATTTCATTCAAGGTTGTTCGAGTGCTTGTGATTGTCGGAGGACGTCGTTGATCGATTCGTGGTAGGACGTTGATCGTGGAAGGACTTTCTCGCCTTCGGTTTGAGGCAAGTTTTATACTTGTACTGGTCAATGAGATTAATGTTATCATGTATGTGTATGAATGTATGTATCATTTCGAGACTTGGTCTCTTTATGATTTTGTTGATATCAGGGGATTGTTTGATACGATACCCTTCGGCAAATCATGCCAAATATTATTGTTGTTCGTAAATGGCCGATCCAAGGCATTGCGATACTTGTTGGTAATATTGTTGTCGATAGCCGGTTCGCGGTATCGATATATCGATTGTTATTGTTGATTGATGTTCCTTTGAGATATTGTTGCCGATAGTCGGTTCGCGGCATCGACGTATCGATTGTTGTTATTGATTGATGTTCCATCAAGATATTTTTGTGAATCGCCGTTATTGATATCAGTGTTTTTATATTGATGTCGTTTTGGCCGATTGAAGGCATTGACGTATTCGATTATCATCTTCGTTCTCGGTAACCGATTAAAGGTGCCGAGACATCCGTTGTATAATTGTTATCGGTTAACCGTTCTGAAGGTAATCGATATATTGAATTGGGATAATCAAAGATAATTCCCATCCGTTGTATAATTATTATCGATTGTCCGCTCTAAAGGTAATCGATATATTGAATTGGGATTATCAAAGATAATTCCCATCCGTTGTCAAAAAGATAATTCCCATCCGTTGTATAATTGTTATCGATTGGCCGTTCTACGGTAATCGAAGTATTGAATTGGGGTATCGAGGATAGTTCCCATCCGTTGAATTATTATTGTCGTGTTGGCCGATTCAAGGCACACTATTATTCTTGTGAACTCGGTAATTTTGTGATCGTTGAAGGTTGAGGATTTCCCGAACTGTTGTGTTGTGATCGTTGCTCGTGTTAATCGGTCCTTAGGGATTTTGATCCCAGGATGGTTGTTTTGAATATTGTTGGTCGTGTCGATCTTTCATTATTCGTGTGTTATCGTTCACTTGGTGAGTCGTATGATCTGTATTGGATGTGTTATCCTTTTAGTTTCGTTGTCATGTAGTATCGTGACATATCAGGAATCATATAATCGTTACGATTGTTTATTGTGAAGGAATTTTAGCCAGGCAAATATATAGCCATTCGTGGATATTATTCCGAATTGGGTGTGCACACGAGGCGTAGTTTCGTGAGGCTAATTAGGTACATTGTCCCACGTATATTACGGATTCCGTATACGGGCGGACATGTGCACGGACACATTTCCGGATCGGGCGTACTGTGATGTCCATCTTTGAGCCGTACAACTTTGATCGTCCATAGTATTGGATGAGTTCGACGTTTTGTGATTGAGCGTTCATACGCCAGAGGGGTATGTTCGACAGTCAGGTTTGTTTCTTTGAGATCTGTATTGTGATGATTTACGACTTGAGGTCATTCGGCTTTGAGCCATCGTGATATTTTGGCAGCTTCGGCTGAGGGCTTTCAGGCCATTGTGATGTAACGGTATTTCCGTTTGAGCCTTCGGGCATTATGACCCTTATTTATTTCATCGTTGGTTTGATTTACCTTCGGGTAATGTATTGTTGTGTTCTATATTGATGATTCGCCGTTGGGCACATATGTTCTAACCTATTGAGCAGGTATTGATCGTATGCCGTGGGCATAGTGTTCCACGAATGCTCGATTCTTACTTTGGTTTGTGAGCATCTCGTACTACCATTGTTGTCTTGTTTATTACGCCTTTGGATGCATATCATGTTGTGCATGTATTTGATATTCATTATTACGGATGGTGGCCCGTGGGCGGAACATGTTTTCATGTTTTAGGTGCTTGCGAGGAGAGAGTTGAGACACAGGGGCATGACGATGGCGACGAGGCATTCGAGCGATACTAGTCCGAGATATTTTGGGTTCATTTTGGTCAGACAGTTTGGAGTACTCCAATTTTGTTCAGTCGTTGTCGTTTTGTATCATCCGAGCAAGGCTCGTGTATGTTGTTGTATTTTAATTTGGCCATGTAGGCCCATCCTTGTCGTTGAAATTCCATATCGGAATAGTATGTCGGACATCATAGTAGAGTCTGTGATTTCCTATCTTGGTCCGTTTGTTGTATTTTAGTTGTGTTCGCCTGGTGGATCACCTGGTGTGGGGTCCACGGCACTGTAATAACCCAATGGGATTTGGGGGTGTTACAGAAGATGGTATCAGAGCATTGGGTTGTGAGATACCCTGGCTTGTGTGTTATGTGGCTCTACCAAGGCGGTAGTAGCGGGGCTGTCAGGTTATGACAATGCGGGACGATCGGGTTTTGTGAGTCGTGATAGTTGGACGACTGTATGAGTCATTCTTTCATCAAGTCGTCGTCAGTGAAGACTAGTATCGCAAGACCTCGAAGCTTCGTATGACCTGTGTAAGGACTCTATTCTCTTTTATGTGCATACATTCATTATGTCATTGATTTAACCTGTTTTGTTGACACTTGTATGTGACGATCGGGTGCAATTTATTTATGATTACTTGCTTTGGAGCATGTGGGCTCTGTATCGGCTATGATTAGCGCGATCGATGTGATCCTTTATCTGTTGAGTATGTATACTCGTGTTTTGCGTTGACCTAGCATTCTGGCCGTTGAGGCGTATTTGAGCTGTGGTCATGATTGAACGTTATTCTTTCAGTCTGGAAAGAGGACGTGACAGAGGGGATAGAGGCCGCAGAGTGGGCCGAAAACCCGAAACCTCGTACCAATACTTTGGTGGCTGGCGAATCATTTTCGGAGTCGTGCTCGATAACCCACCGATCGTGATTGTGCTTGGAGTGAGTTCAAGACTCTCATGTTAGAGAGGTATTATCCGGCTCCACTTCGTGAAGCCAAGTTGTCGGAGGTTTTGAACCCCGAATCTGTCGAGGACGAGGGTGTTATTGTTATTGCTGAGAAGTTTCAAGGACTTCTTCACTTTACTTTATCTGTTATCCGTACCGAGGCGGATAAGATCAAGTATTTTAACAAGAGGTTGAACCCGCCGTTGAGGATGCAGTTGTTCAATCACAATTGTAACTCACTTGGCGAATTCATCGAGAAGGCTCTTGGAGCAGAGCTTTCGATCGAGGAGCTTACTCAGAAGGATCCTTCAGTTTCTTCTGGTGAGAGGACTAGGATGCCGATTCGTTCAGAGGGACATCGAGTTCCGACGTCCAAGAGGTCATTTTCTAGTCGACTTCGTGCTGGGAAAGCATCTTCCTCTCAGGCAACGAGTTCGACTGTTGTTTGTTTTAACTGTGATTCAGCGGGGCATGTGAGTACTTGATGTACGATGCCAGCTATTATTTATTTTCTGTGTGGGAGGCAGGGACACCTTCAGAATACTACAGGAGTTCTAGTCAGTAGGTCTCGAGAGAGCTCATGGGCCTCGAGAGATTTTGTTACTTCAGTCCGTACTTCATCCAATGGGTCATATCGGGCTTCGGGAGCCGGAGGTATGGACACCCGAGGGGAAGTAGCGAGTTCAGATTAGGGTCTTCCTCGAGTCGATGAGATCGAGGAACTCGATGATCTGGAGGATGTTGATTCCGGGTACATTTGAGATATAGCCTTGATTTGTATTTTCCTTGTCTTTCGGATTGATGTTTGACTTGGTCTGTATTTTAGTATTGTGGTTGCGAACCATTTATGGTTGATCTATCTTGTAATCATTGTATCTGAGAATCTTGACACTTGAGTCATTTGATGTGATTTTCTTTCCTTTTGGTCCTGTACCCGAGATTTTTGTGATGATCTGGGTAATTGTTCATTGTGATTCAAGACGTCAAGTCGTGAGGACTTGGGCGTGCGTTCGATATAGTCCCGAGGACTATGTTTGTGTTGTTATTATCTTTTGTGGTGCGAGTCCGTGTTTACATGGGCGTCCGATGCTGACGAGAACGGGGAAGTGTACACCGATGGTTGTAGGCATGTACAATGAGCGGCTCCCTCGGGATGTGTACGCCGGTGTTACGAGTCATGCGGTTAGTACGACTTCCTGGCTGGTCTCTAGCAGGAGAGTCATGATTCGGCTAATCTCGCATTTGATTGAGTGTCTTTATCACTTGATTTTTTCGCCTTGTTCAGGCAGAGGAGACGTGGGGACCCGTGGGGTCGGCCCAGTTGCTTAGGCGGAATTGCTCGTGTTGAGGAATATTCCTGGAGATGTTGTTTTCTTATCTTGATGAATAGTCCGTGCCCCGACTTGTGCACCCTGAGTTTCGGGGACGAAACTCTTTTTAAGGGGGGGAGTATGTAATATTCAGGGGTAATTTTTTTTTCGTATTCTTGTTGAGTTGTACGTATTCATTTGGAATTGTACAAGTGTTGTTGTTCGGACCGATACAATGTATATTGTATTAGAATATTTCGGGATCGAAATATTTATACTGGTCGACGGTTTGGTTTCGTCGTTTGGTTGTTGCTTGGCGAGTTTAGAATTTTGGCTAAGTTTATAGCCATAGCGTACGCTACCTGTGTAACTTTACGTACGCTAATTTGTTACGATTGTGTACGTTACGCCCTGAGGTTACGTACGTAATACGTGGTAGGTGGTGGGAACCTTCCTCGTGGTCAACTTTCGGGGCGAGAGTATCTTTGGGGTATCATTTATATATATATATATATATATATAAACATGTTATCAACTTT
The DNA here is from genome assembly GCA_033398695.1 of Orobanche coerulescens. Classification (NCBI taxonomy): domain Eukaryota; kingdom Viridiplantae; phylum Streptophyta; class Magnoliopsida; order Lamiales; family Orobanchaceae; genus Orobanche; species Orobanche coerulescens. Next base: position 11,745,203 of record CM065801.1, read on the forward strand.
TTCTCACGTTGACTTAATTATCCTCTCTCCTCCCTTTCTCCCTCACTTTATTTATATATATGTAATATATACATATACATTATATCAACTCTCTCACCCCCCTCACCTTTCTCTCTCTCTCTCTCGTCCCTTTCCTCTCTCTCTCATTCTCACTTTCTCTCTTTCTTTCTCCATCTCGTCGTCTCTCCCTCCCGTCTTCTCTCCCTCGTTTTTTTTTCCGGTGAGGTGGAGCTGAAGGATGGGCAGGCTCTTCCGACGGACTGGAGTTGACGACCGGAGTTTGCTGACATCTCCGGCGACGATCAGAGCTCGGCGGCGGCAGGTGGCTCGTGACTGGAGCGGCGACGGCCGGTCGGAATTTCCGGATCGGAAGGCGTTGCAAATCCGGTCGAGCTGTTCGTCGACATCTGATTCGAACGGAGAATCCAGCTGGCATTTTTTTTCTCTTTCTTCTGTCGAGACGGAGCTCAGGCGCCGGTTCTTCATGGTTTCCGGCCATGGACGCTTCTCCATTGTTTCCGGCGACCGGAGGTAGTTTCTGTCCGGAACGGACGGCGGAACGGAGGCGCGGCAAACTTCCGGCGAGGAGTTGCAGGCGGAGAAAGTGAAAACCGGCCATGGACGGAAACGGGCTGGAGTTGGACGAGGTCCGGCGGGTCAGCTTTTCCGGCGGCCGAGTTCTAGCAGGAGAGTTGTTTTCTGACCGGATTCTGGCGAGGGTTGCCGGCCGATCGACTCTTCTGGTTAGTTTGTATGTGTGTGTGCTTCGTGAGTTTGTGTGTGTGTGTGTTGTGTGTTCTGTATATATATATATATATATATATATATATATAATGTATATAAAGCTGTGTGTTATATATATATATTGTGTGTGTTGTGTAGTGTGTGGGTGTGTATAAATATATATATATATAATAGTGTGTGCAGTGCAGTATATATATATATATATATATATATATATATATATATTATGTAAAGTGAGTGTGTTAGTAATGTGTGTACCGTATGTATATTATACATATATATATATATATATATATATATATTATATATATGTGTATATACGGGTAAATACGAGTATAATATGTGTTCGTGTTGGAATCGGAGTTCGCTATTATGTTGTTTTCGGTCGATATCGTGTTATCGAATGAATTGTATTTCATTCAAGGTTGTTCGAGTGCTTGTGATTGTCGGAGGACGCCGTTGATCGATTCGTGGTAGGACGTTGATCGTGGAAGGACTTTCTCGCCTTCGGTTTGAGGCAAGTTTTATACTTATCTTTGATGAGATTAATGTTATCATGTATGTGTATGAATGTGTGTATCATTTCGAGACTTGGTCTCTTTATGATTTTGTTGATATCAGGGGATTGTTTGATACGATACCCTTCGGCAAATCATGCCAAATATTATTGTTGTTCGTAAATGGCCGATCCAAGGCATTGCGATACTTGTTGGTAATATTGTTGTCGATAGCCGGTTCGCGGTATCGATATATCGATTGTTATTGTTGATTGATGTTCCTTTGAGATATTGTTGCCGATAGCCGGTTCGCGGCATCGATGTATCGATTGTTGTTATTGATTGATGTTCCATCAAGATATTTTTGTGAATCGCCGTTATTGATATCAGTGTTTTTATATTGATGTCATTTTGGCCGATTGAAGGCATTGACGTATTCGATTATCATCTTCGTTCTCGGTAATCGATTAAAGGTGCCGAGACATCCGTTGTATAATTGTTATCGGTTAACCGTTCTGAAGGTAATCGATATATTGAATTGGGATTATCAAAGATAATTCCCATCCGTTGTATAATTATTATCGATTGTCCGCTCTAAAGGTAATCGATATATTGAATTGGGATTATCAAAGATAATTCCCATCCGTTGTCAAAAAGATAATTCCCATCTGTTGTATAATTGTTCTCGATTGGCCGTTCTACGGTAATCGAAGTATTAGTGGGGTATCGAGGATAGTTCCCATCCGTTGAATTATTATTGTCGTGTTGACCGATTCAAGGCAGCACACTATTATTCTTGTGAACTCGGTAATTTTGTGATCGTTGAAGGTTGAGGATTTCCCGAACTGTTGTGTTGTGATCGTTGCTCGTGTTAATCGGTCCTTAGGGATTTTGATCCCAGGATGGTTGTTTTGAATATTGTTGGTCGTGTCGATCTTTCATTATTCGTGTGTCATCGTTCACTTGGTGAGTCGTATGATCTGTATTGGATGTGTTATCCTTTGAGTTTCGTTGTCATGTTGTATCGTGACATATCCGGAATCATATCTGCGTTCCGATTGGTTATTGTGTAGGATTTTTAGCCAGGCACATATATAGTCATGCGTGGATATTATTCCGAATTGGACTGTGCACACGAGACGTAGTTTCGTGAGGCTAATTAGGTACATTGTCCCACGTATATTCTAGATTCCGTATACGGGGCGGACATGTGCACGGACACATTTCCGGATCGGGCGTACTGTGATGTCCATCTTTGAGCCGTACAACTTTGATCGTCCATAGTATTGGATGAGTTCGACGTTTTGTGATTGAGCGTTCATACGCCAGAGGGGTATGTTCGACATTCAAGTTTGTTTCTTTGAGATCTGTATTGTGATGATTTACAGCTTCGGGCTGTTCGGCTTTCAGGCCATCGTGATATTTTGGCAGCTTCGGCTGAGGGCTTTCAGGCCATTGTGATGTAACGGTATTTCCGTTTGAGCCTTCGGGCATTATGACCCTTATTTATTTCAGCGTTGGTTTGATTTACCTTCGGGTAATGTATTGTTGTGTTCTATATTGATGATTCGCCGTTGGGCACATATGTTCTAACCTATTGAGCAGGTATTGATCGAATGCCGTGGGCATAGTGTTCCACGAATGCTCGATTCTTACTTTGGTTTGTGAGCATCTCGTACTACCATTGTTGTACTGTTTATTCTGCCTTTGGATGCATATCATGTTGTGCATGTATTTGATATTCATTATTCTGGATGGCCCGACCCGTGGCGGAACATGTTTTCATGTTTTAGGTGCTTGCGAGGAGAGAGTTGAGACACAGGGGCATGACGATGGCGACGAGGCATTCGAGCGATACTAGTCCGAGATATTTTGGGTTCATTTTGGTCAGACAGTTTGGAGTACTCCAATTTTGTTCAGTCGTTGTCGTTTTGTATCATCCGAGCAAGGCTCGTGTATGTTGTTGTATTTTAATTTGGCCATGTAGGCCCATCCTTGTCGTTGAAATTCCATATCGGAATAGTATGTCGGACATCATAGTAGAGTCTGTGATTTCCTATCTTGGTCCGTTTGTTGTATTTTAGTTGTGTTCGCCTGGTGGATCACCTGGTGTGGGGTCCACGGCCTTTGTAATAACTTGATGGGATTTGGGGTGTTACGAGAAGATGGTATCGAGCATTGGGTTGTGAGATACCTGGCTTGTGTGTTATGTGGCTCTACCAAGGCGGTAGTAGCGGGTTTGTCAGGTTATGACAATGCAGACGATCGGGTTTTGTGAGTCGTGATAGTTGGACGACTGTATGAGTCATTCTTTCATCAAGTCGTCGTCAGTGAAGACTAGTATCGCAAGACCTCGAAGCTTCGTATGACCTGTGTAAGGACTCTATTCTCTTTTATGTGCATACATTCATTATGTCATTGATTTAACCTGTTTTGTTGACACTTGTATGTGACGATCGGGTGCAATTTATTTATGATTACTTGCTTTGGAGCATGTGGGCTCTGTATCGGCTATGATTAGCGCGATCGATGTGATCCTTTATCTGTTGAGTATGTATACTCGTGTTTTGCGTTGACCTAGCATTCTGGCCGTTGAGGCGTATTTGAGATGTGGTCATGATTGAACGTCATTCTTTCAGTCTGGAAAGAGGACGTGACAGAGGGGATAGAGGCCGCAGAGTGGGCCGAAAACCCGAAACCTCGTACCAATACTATGGTGGCTGGCGAATCATTTTCGGAGTCGTGCTCGATAACCCACCGATCGTGATTGTGCTTGGAGTGAGTTCAAGACTCTCATGTTAGAGAGGTATTATCCGGATCCACTTCGTGAAGCCAAGTTGTCGGAGGTTTTGAACCCCGAATCCGTCGAGGACGAGGGTGTTATTGTTATTGCTGAGAAGTTTCAAGGACTTCTTCACTTTACTTTATCTGTTATCCGTACCGAGGCGGATAAGATCAAGTATTTTAACAAGAGGTTGAACCCGCCGTTGAGGATGCAGTTGTTCAATCACAATTGTAACTCACTTGGCGAATTCATCGAGAAGGCTCTTGGAGCAGAGCTTTCGATCGAGGAGCTTACTCAGAAGGATCCTTCAGTTTCTTCTGGTGAGAGGACTAGGATGCCGATTCGTTCAGAGGGACATCGAGTTCCGACGTCCAAGAGGTCATTTTCTAGTCGACTTCGTGCTGGGAAAGCATCTTCCTCTCAGGCAACGAGTTCGACTGTTGTTTGTTTTAACTGTGATTCAGCGGGGCATGTGAGTACTTGATGTACGATGCCAGCTATTATTTATTTTCTGTGTGGGAGGCAGGGACACCTTCGGAATACTACAGGAGTTCTAGTCAGTAGGTCTCGAGAGAGCTCATGGGCCTCGAGAGAATTTGTTACTTCAGTCCGTACTTCATCCAATGGGTCATATCGGGCTTCGGGAGCCGGAGGTATGGACACCCGATGGGAAGTAGCGAGTTCAGATTAGGGTCTTCCTCGAGTCGATGAGATCGAGGAACTCGATGATCTGGAGGATGTTGATTCCGGGTACATTTGAGATATAGCCTTGATTTGTATTTTCCTTGTCTTTCGGATTGATGTTTGACTTGGTCTGTATTTTAGTATTGTGGTTGCGAACCATTTATGGTTGATCTATCTTGTAATCATTGTATCTGAGAATCTTGACACTTGAGTCATTTGATGTGATTTTCTTTCCTTTTGGTCCTGTGCAGAGATTTTTGTGATGATCGGGTAATTGTTCATTGTGATTCAAGGCGTCAAGTCGTGAGGACTTGGGCGTGCGTTCGATATAGTCCCGAGGGACTATGTACGTGTTGTTATTATCTTTTGTGGTGCGAGTCCGTGTTTACATGGGCGTCCGTCTTGTGAGCAGGGAAGTGTACACCGATGGTTGTAGGCATGTACAATGAGCGGCTCCCTCGGGATGTGTACGCCGGTGTTACGAGTCATGCGGTTAGTACGACTTCCTGGCTGGTCTCTAGCAGGAGAGTCATGATTCGGCTAATCTCGCATTTGATTGAGTGTCTTTATCACTTGATTTTTTCGCCTTGTTCAGGCAGAGGAGACGTGGGGACCCGTGGGGTCGGCCCAGTTGCTTAGGCGGAATTGCTCGTGTTGAGGAATATTCCTGGAGATGTTGTTTTCTTATCTTGATGAATAGTCCGTGCCCCGACTTGTGCACCCTGAGTTTCGGGGACGAAACTCTTTTTAAGGGGGGGAGTATGTAATATTCAGGGGTAATTTTTTTTTCGTGTTACTGTTGAGTTGTACGTATTCATTTGGAATTGTACAAGTGTTGTTGTTCGGACCGATACAATGTATATTGTATTAGAATATTTCGGGATCGAAATATTTATACTGGTCGACGGTTTGGTTTCGTCGTTTGGTTGTTGCTTGGCGAGTTTAGAGTTTTGGCTAAGTTTATAGCCATAGCGTACGCTACCTGTGTAACTTTACGTACGCTAATTTGTTACGATTGCGTACGTTACGCCCTGAGGTTACGTACGTAATACGTGGTAGGTGGTGGGAACCTTCCTCGTGGTCAACTTTCGGGGCGAGAGTATCTTTGGGGTATCATTTATATATATATATATATATATATATATATATATAAACATGTTATCAACTTTTTCTCACGTTGACTTAATTCTCCTCTCTCCTCCCTTTCTCCCTCACTTTATGTATATATATATGTAATATATACATATACATTATATCAACTCTCTCACCCCCTCACCTTTCTCTCTCTCTCGTCCCTTTCCTCTCTCTCTCATTCTCACTTTCTCTCTTTCTTTCTCCATCTCGTCGTCTCTCCCTCCCGTCTTCTCTCCCTCGTTTTTTTTTCCGGTGAGGTGGAGCTGAAGGATGGCAGCCGGCTCTTTCCGGCGACGGACTGGAGTTGACGACCGGAGTTTGCTGACATCTCCGGCGACGATCAGAGCTCGGCGGCGGCAGGTGGCTCGTGACTGGAGCGGCGACGGCCGGTCGGAATTTCCGGATCGGAAGGCGTTGCAAATCCGGTCGAGCTGTTCGTCGACATCTGATTCGAACGGAGAATCCAGCCGGCATTTTTTTTTTCTCTTTCTTCTGTCGAGACGGAGCTCAGGCGCCGGTTCTTCATGGTTTCCGGCCATGGACGCTTCTCCATTGTTTCCAGCGACCGGAGGTAGTTTCTGTCCGGAACGGACGGCGGAACGGAGGCGCGGCAAACTTCCGACGAGGAGTTGCAGGCGGAGAAGGTGAAAACCGGCCATGGACGGAAACGGGCTGGAGTTGGACGAGGTCCGGCGGGTCAGCTTTTCCGGCGGCCGAGTTCCAGCAGGAGAGTTGTTTTCTGACCAGATTCCGGCGAGGGTTGCCAGTCGATCGACTCTTCTGGTTAGTTTGTATGTGTGTGTGCTTCGTGAGTTTGTGTGTGTGTGTTGTGTGTTCTGTGTATATATATATAATGTATATAAAGCTGTGTGTTATATATATATATTGTGTGTGTTGTGTAGTGTGTGGGTGTGTATAAATATATATATATAATAGTGTGTGCAGTGCAGTATATATATATATATATATATATATATATTATGTAAAGTGAGTGTGTGTTAGTAATGTGTGTACCGTATGTATATTATACATATATATATATATTATATATGTGTGTATACGGGTAAATACGAGTATAATATGTGTTCGTGTTGGAATCGGAGTTCGCTATTATGTTGTTTTCGGTCGATATCGTGTTATCGAATGAATTGTATTTAATTCAAGGTTGTTCGAGTGCTTGTGATTGTCGGAGGACGCCGTTGATCGATTCGTGATAGGACGTTGATCGTGGAAGGACTTTCTCGCCTTCGGTTTGAGGCAAGTTTTATACTTGTACTGGTCAATGAGATTAATGTTATCATGTATGTGTATGAATGTGTGTATCATTTCGAGACTTGGTCTCTTTATGATTTTGTTGATATCAGGGGATTGTTTGATACGATACCCTTCGGCAAATCATGCCAAATATTATTGTTGTTCGTAAATGGCCGATCCAAGGCATTGCGATACTTGTTGGTAATATTGTTGTCGATAGCCGGTTCGCGGTATCGATATATCGATTGTTATTGTTGATTGATGTTCCTTTGAGATATTGTTGCCGATAGCCGGTTCGCGGCATCGACGTATCGATTGTTGTTATTGATTGATGTTCCATCAAGATATTTTTGTGAATCGCCGTTATTGATATCAGTGTTTTTATATTGATGTCGTTTTGGCCGATTGAAGGCATTGACGTATTCGATTATCATCTTCGTTCTCGGTAACCGATTAAAGGTGCCGAGACATCCGTTGTATAATTGTTATCGGTTAACCGTTCTGAAGGTAATCGATATATTGAATTGGGATTATCAAAGATAATTCCCATCCGTTGTATAATTATTATCGATTGTCCGCTCTAAAGGTAATCGATATATTGAATTGGGATTATCAAAGATAATTCCCATCCGTTGTCAAAAAGATAATTCCCATCCGTTGTATAATTGTTATCGATTGGCCGTTCTACGGTAATCGAAGTATTGAATTGGGACTGTCGAGGATAGTTCCCATCCGTTGAATTATTATTGTCGTGTTGACCGATTCAAGGCAGCACACTATTATTCTTGTGAACTCGGTAATTTTGTGATCGTTGAAGGTTGAGGATTTCCCGAACTGTTGTGTTGTGATCGTTGCTCGTGTTAATCGGTCCTTAGGGATTTTGATCCCAGGATGGTTGTTTTGAATATTGTTGGTCGTGTCGATCTTTCATTATTCGTGTGTCATCGTTCACTAGGTGAGTCGTATGATCTGTATTGGATGTGTTATCCTTTGAGTTTCGTTGTCATGTTGTATCGTGACATATCCTAATCATATCTGCGTTAGATTGGTTATTGTGTAGGATTTTTAGCCGAGGCACATATATAGTCATGCGTGGATATTATTCCGAATTGGGTGTGCACACGAGACGTAGTTTCGTGAGGCTAATTAGGTACATTGTCCCACGTATATTACGGATTCCGTATACGGGCGGACATGTGCACGGACACATTTCCGGATCGGGCGTCTTGTGATGTCCATCTTTGAGCCGTACAACTTTGATCGTCCGTAGTATTGGATGAGTTCGGCGTTTTGTGATTGAGCGTTCATACGCGAGGTATGTTCGGCGGATCGAGTTTGTTTCTTTGAGATCTGTATTGTGATGATTTCTGACTTGGGCTATTCGGCTTTCGAGGCCATCGTGATATTTTGGCGGCTTGGTGAGGGCTTTCGAGCCATTGTGATGTAACGGTATTTCCGTTTGAGCCTTCGGGCATTATGACCCTTATTTATTTCAAGCGTTGGTTTGATTTACCTTCGGGTAATGTATTGTGTTCTATATTGATGATTCGCCGTTGGGCACATATGTTCTAACCTATTGAGCGGTATTGATCGTATCTTTGTGGGCATAGTGTTCCACGAATGCTCGATTCTTACTTTGGTTTGTGAGCATCTCGTACTACCATTGTTGTCTTGTTTATTACGCCTTTGGATGCATATCATGTTGTGCATGTATTTGATATTCATTATTCTAGATGGTGACCCAGTGGCGGAACATGTTTTCATGTTTTAGGTGCTTGCGAGGAGAGAGTTGAGACACAGGGGCATGACGATGGCGACGAGGCATTCGAGCGATACTAGTCCGAGATATTTTGGGTTCATTTTGGTCAGACAGTTTGGAGTACTCCAATTTTGTTCAGTCGTTGTCGTTTTGTATCATCCGAGCAAGGCTCGTGTATGTTGTTGTATTTTATTTTGGCCATGTAGGCCCATCCTTGTCGTTGAAATTCCATATCGGAATAGTATGTCGGACATCATAGTAGAGTCTGTGATTTCCTATCTTGGTCCGTTTGTTGTATTTTAGTCGTGTTCGCCTGGTGGATCACCTGGTGTGGGGTCCACGACACTGTAATAACCCAATGGGATTTGGGGGTGTTACAGTCTTATCGGTTTCGGTTCAATATTTAGAACTCGAATCCGAACTCGTTAGTTTTCAGGTGAGTTTCGATCCCGAGTATTTCGGTCCGGTTCATGACCGGGTTTCGGGTTCACTCGGACCGCTAACAGCCCTACATGCACCCACGTGTCATAGTAACGGATAGAGAGTTGACTCTTATGAAAGCGTGTGAAATAGTTTTTCCGCACGGCAATCATTTACTTTGTAGATGGCACATTGTTCAAAATATTTGGAAGAATTGCAGACAAACTATTAGGTCGCAACGTGATTGGAACCTTTTTCAATCGGCGTGGAAGTTACTAGAAGATTCTCCAACGTGGATATTGTACACGGAAAACTATGAGAAACTTCGAACATTGTTGTCAACATACCCCCGTAAATCTTTTATATTACTTATTTTTCTATACAATATTTATTTTTCTTTCTAATACTTGTTTTTCTATCATTTCAGGTGCCTTAAGATACCTACATAATAACTGGCTCGACAAATATAAAAACTATTTTGTCTCTGCCTCAATTGACCAATGTTTGAACTTTGGAAATCGCTTTATTTTATAAAGTGATTATAGTTGTTACATTTTGCTTTTTTTTAATAGACAATTTATTTTCTCGTTAGCTATTTGTATTCTGATAACACACCGACAAAACATATAATTAAAAATTAAACTAAAAGTAAAGACAAATAATTAAGTATTAATAACAAAAACTAAAATAGAGAATAAAATAAAATAAAGTAAAACTGAAAAAGAAAGAAAAAGACAAAAAGAAAAAACAACAAAAAGACAAAAACAAAAAAATTAATTAAACCACAAAGCCTAAATAAATTAGTGTGTATGGGATGGTGGTGGGTGTCCCTCCTAAGTCGATGGGGTATAAATCCACAAAGCCCTAATGTATTTAGGCTTTGTGGGTTAATTAATTTTTTTTATTTTTTTCTTTTTGTTGTTTTTCTTTTTGACTTTTTCTTTCTTTTTTAGTTTTATTTTATTTTATTTTATTCTTTATTTTAGTTTTTATTATTAATACTTAATTATTTATCTTTACTTTTAGTTTAATTTCTAATTATATGTTTTGTCGGTGTGTTATCAGAATACAAATAGTTAACGAGAAAATAAATTGCTCATTAAAAAAAGCAAAATGTAACAACTATAATCACTTTATAAAATAAAGCAATTTTCAAAGTTCAAACATTGGTCAATTGAGGCGGAGACAAAATGGTTTTTATATTTGTCGAGCCAGTTATTATGTAGGTATCTTAAAACACCTAAAATGATAGAAAAACAAGTATTAGAAAGGAAAATAAATATTGTATAGAAAAATAAATACTGTATAGAAAAATAAGTAATATAAAAGACTTACGGGGGTATTTTGACAATAATGTTTGAAGTTTCTCAAAGTTTTCTGTGTACGATATCCACGTTGGAGAATCTTCTAGTAACTTCCACGCCGATTGAAAAAGGTTCCAATCACGTTGCGACCTAATAGTTTGTCTGCAATTCTTCCAAATATTTTGAACAATGTGCCATCTACAAAGTAAATGATTGGCGTGCGGAAAAACTATTTCACACGCTTTCATAAGAGCCAACTCTCTATCCGTTACTATGACACGTGGGTGCATGCACTCATTTAGTATCAACTTTAGTTGTTCGAAGGCCCATTTATAATTGTCCATCTTTTCTTCACTTATAAAGACCAAAGCTATGCAAAATGTCTTTTCGGTTGAAGTTACACCAACGATTTGAACAAAAGGCATATTATAAATGTTTGTCTTGCACGTGGCATCTATAATCAACACGTGTGGGAATGCACGCCATATCTCATAAGATGTCGGATGAACAAAAAATAAAGCTTGCAACTCGTTGGTAACTGGGTGTGTATAAGGCTGATAAACATAGCGATTAATATGCAAAAGAGACATAAGAACCTGCATAGGCATTTTCCCGGCTCTCTCGTCCTTGCGAATATTCTTTTGTGCCTCATATATTGTCGAGAGTGTTGACAAGTTATTCTTATCTTGATCCTTTAACGTTGATAGAATTTCACGTGGTGGCACACTCTTCCACGTCAAATCTTCTACCAAACGGAATTCATCATCAGATAAACGTCTTGCATATGCATGACCCTCTAGATTCACTGTAGGGAGGTGGTTATGTTGATCGCATACAACTCTTATCGTCCAATAATGATGTTCCAATGAATATTTACCTACCAACTTAAACGGACAATCTGTCTTTTTGGATCTAGTATTTGTACTTGATCCGGATCCGCTAGGTTTACCACCACGGTCACACATAAGAATCAATTTATTCGAGAGACCATTTTTGCATTATTTTGATCTTTGTGTGACAATGACATAACCAAGCGAATATGCCGTATTTTTTACCCAATTCATCATATCTTCGCGAGACCCAAAAGCCTACAATTAAATTTATTTTTGTTAATGGTGAGGTGCCAAATATTAATTTTACTAATATAATATAAATATTTATTATTTATGGTCTATTGTACCTGATCGGTAAAAAAAGATGATGTCCATGTAGAAAATTGAGCTTCTTCCGTTCCATAAAAATAGTGAGCGTCGTCACCACCTGAATTTGAATTGTCTTGATAAAAAAATGACATTTTTTATCAGAACAAAGCAATTTCCTGCATTTAAAATGAAAAAAATCATCATAATTATATATAATAAACAAAATCAAATTTATTAATAATACTAAATAACAACAAAAGGCCAAAAAGCCATTTAAACCCAATAACACTAAAAAGCCAAACATCAACTAAAATCTAAAAACCCATTGAAAACCCTAAAATTAACACAACCCCAATAAGTTACTAAATACACAAGAGTGTATTATAATTCTATAGGAAAAAAGAGAATATATAAGATCAAACAAGGCCTAAATTGAAAAAGAGTACTCCCTCGTATCACATTCATAAGCAAAAATTATACTCATTTAATTTAAGAAGTTGATAGATTATATTTAATTTTGTTAAAAAAAAATAGGTATATAACCTAAATTAGCATTAAATTAAAGGAAACTACAAAAAATTTGCTTATATATTAAACCACGAAAATTAGAGTTTTTTTATTAATATTGTTGACCGGAGACCTAATAGATTTGATTATCACTATGACATCAATTTCCTTAAAACTAAATTTTAAAACTAATAAATACAAAAATTCTGGAAAATAAATTATAAAAAAATCAATATCAAACCCTAAAAACTGAAAGAGAGCGTAAAAAATAAAACTACACTAAAAAAATTAGCATTAAATGAAATATATATATATATATATAATTTAATTCTAATTTTTTATTTTATATATATATATATATATTGACACGTACCACTAGATGTATAGTTGATTGCCGTAAAATTTTCACCCAAAATCTCCTCTATGAATGCCTATGAACAACTCCTCATTCAGATATTATGAGTGCATGTATATGTGTGTATATATATATATATAAATACAGCAAAATACTTTTTGGACGAAGACCCAAAAAGAAAAAAGAACACTCTGTGATAAAATTTGGTCAAAAGTTGGTGAGATGTGTAAACCAGACAAAGACCCAAAAAAAAAAAAGACCACACGTGACAAAATTTGGTCAAAAGTTGGTGAGGGGTGTAAACCATAAACCCCAAAAAATAAAACTACACTAAAAAAAGAGCAGTAAATGAAAAATATATATATATATATATATATTGACACGTACCACCAGATGTATAGCAGATTGCCGCAGAATTTTTACCCAAAATTTCCTCTCTGAATGCCTATGAACAGCTCCTCATTCAGATATTATGAGCGCATATATATATATATAGCAAAATACTTTTTTGACAATGACCCAAAAAAAAAAAACACTCGTGATAAAATTTGGTCTAAAGTTGGTGAGGGGTGTAAACTAGACAAAGACCCAAAAAAAAGACTACTCGTGATAAAATTTGGTCAAAAGTTGGTGAGGGTGTAAACCATAGACCCATATTTTTTACGCTCTCTTTCAGTTTTTAGGGTTTGATATTGATTTTTTATAATTTATTCCAGAATTTTTGTATTATTAGTTTTAAAATTTAGTTTTAAGGAAATTGATGTCATAGTGATAATCAAATTTAGTAAGTCTCCGATCAACAATATAAATAAAAAAAAACTCTAATTTTCTCAAAAGCTACAAATTATAACTTTTCTAAAAAACAACTTTTCTAACTTTCTCGGCTTTTAAGAAAAGTAGTTTTATATTTACCAAACAATCCTTTTAAATGATTGTAGCCAAACACGTATATTCTCTCATTATGGTGGATAAAAGTCCAAACACAAGATATACATCACTTATACATTATACTCGCAACTTTGAGTGGAAAATGTAAACCACCAACATCTATCTATTATATATAAAGCTTATCCCCCTTAATTTAATGTACAAAGGAGGTTGTGCACAAAAATTAGTACTGTACAATTAATGCATTGCACACCAAAAATAATTTTGTTTTTTATAAACTCACGAATTTACATCTACATATTAAACTCCAAGGAATACAAACAATCGTGTAATGTGGGGTGAACACAAAAGGATTCCTGGAACCATGCTCTCATAATTGATGAATATGAATTGTTGCTGAAGTATTAATGTTTGAAGCACTATATAAACCATCTAAGCTTTATATATAATAGACGAGAAAACAACATAGCAAAAAACCACACCAGTTTTGCAGTTTGCCATATAAGCCTCCTGTTACGTTTTCTATTTATATGTAGATAAGGTTGTCACTATTTTTTAATCTTGGCCTACCTTTTCGAATATGGAGTTAAAGACTTGCTGTGGTATTCTTTAAAGATGTTTGTGTGTGCTTCTGACATTAAAGGGTTTGATGTTTTTATGGAGTTAAAGACTTGCTGTGGTATTCTTTCGAATATGGAGATTTGTGATTTGATGTTACTTTCTCTTCTTTGTTCGTTAAAAAACACAGAAACTAAATCGAATGATTTTGAGCTGAAACATTAAAGGGTTTGATGTTGTGTTTGATTATTACGGGTAAGGAGTTACAACGACGGTAGTTTGTGTGTGAAGCTGTGTTCATGTTTGGTGGTTGATCGGCAAAACCAGAGAAAAAGATGGATGAGAGGCAGATGTTTTTAGGATAGTGATAAAAAATTAGATGTATATAGGGGTGGCCCATGAACCGAACGTTCGCGAACTGTTCGTGAAAAAGCTCGGTCAACGGTCAGTTCGAGCTCGGTTTGACCGAACCGAACATGTTCGCGAATATGTTCGAGTATTTACGAACTGAACATCGAACATTTTATATTTTGATCGGGTGTTCGCGAACATTAATATATATATATATATATATATTATATATTATATATATTATACTCCCTCCATTTTTCTTTAGATGTTGTTTGACTTTTTGACACACATTTTTAGGTGCTTTGACCGGGTAGTTAAATTTATCATTTTTTGAATAAAAATATACAATCTAAATTTTAATTCACAAAAAAAATTATTTAAAGATAATAATTTTAACTATACGGTCAAAGCACCTAAAAATATGTGTCAAAAAGTCAAACGACATCTAAAGAAAAATGGAGGGAGTATATTTTATATATATAATATGGGTGTAATAAGTTATAACTATTAATTAAACCTTAAACCTAACCTAACCTTCAACCATAAAAATTTGTGATGCAAGATTTTATTTTATTTTTAAAAAAATTGTAATTTACACATTTTTTCCGAACACAAACGAACCGAACACGAACAATAAAAAATGTATCGAACCGAACTCGAACACTGATTTGTAATGTTCGTCGAACACGAACACGAACCGAACACTACACGAACCGAACGAACGAACGGTCAATAATACCAAAAGCTCAGTTCGTTCGGTTCGTGTCCACCCCTAGATGTATATCTTGGAATGGATTGGATCCCATCTTACCCGATTTTTTTTACCCCATTGATTTTGGGTTTTAATCTGTTGGACTGGATCCAACCGTAGCAAAACGATCTCAAAACACAATGAATTGATGTCAATAATCAATCGGTTGGTGTTTGCTAAAAGAAATGAAACAAAATGGATTGAAATAAAATGATTGTTTTAAAGTGTACAACTCATGAAAAGCTAATGAATGAATATATGCATGTAATAATGGGAAGCTTATGTGAATACTGAGTCGGACCTCCAGCAGTTGGTAAATTTGACACATACATACATTCATCAATGCATACATAAACACGTATCACGTATGCATGCAGACACATATGTACGATATTGGTATACATTGAATAAAGAAGCTGAAAAATATTACAGATACAGCATGGCTGCATGGGTATTTTGCTTTATAGGTGGCATTCTTCATTGGAAATTTACCTCATATTAATGATTTACATAATTAATATGCACGCTTTCTCTCTATCTCATGATGATGCTACTAGTAGTCTCCTACAATATAATGGAGACTCTTCATGTCCATTTCTTTTGTATTATTCACTTTTACTTTTTGCTTGGGGGATGGTAAGTTGGTAACCGTTGTGAATTAAAAACGAAATCATATCGTAGTTTCAAGATTGCATAAAATTGTAGAATGTTAAAACAAAAGCTGTTAGTATTTAAAGATTATATGTGAAGAGACTCTTTTAAATGTAACGTCTTAGAAAAAGTCTTTTGACATGTACTCTTTTAATGTGAATAAACTATTTTAAGTACTGGAAACCTAATTAGTACCGACCATTACACTATGAATATTTAGATGCAATGGGTGCAATGCACGGGTTGATAAAACATTACACTATGAACATTTAAATAAATACAATACATTACATATAACTAATTACATAAACTAAAAGAATTCTACACGGAAAAAGCGTTACGGATGAGTCCTTATTCATATTAAAAGACTACATGTGAAAAGACTATTTTAATTGTAACTTTTAATGTAAATAAACTAATTTAAAACAAAAGTTATGATAACATCACAATTAAATCCTCTAAAATAAATACAATACAAATTCTCTAATAGGCATCTAAATACCGTCATATGCTCATTCAAGCGTCTGCAACCAATGCTCATTCAAGCGTCTGCAACCAAAGACCGTGCATCGCACGGGTTGGATCAAGCCTCGTGCATTATATATCATTGTGATTGTAAGTGTACATCATTAAATGTAAATATGCATCACTTAAACTAGGGATGGACATTTTCCTCGCCCCGCCCGGTCCCGATCCGATCCCCGCCCCGTTCGCATCGGGGATCGGGAATTTTTTGGGTACGGGACGGGATCGGGGACAAATATATAAAAAAAATCGGGGATCGGGGCGGGGTCGGGGATTGGTGTCTCTCCACCCCGGTCCCTGAATCCCGCTCCCCAAACCCTATTTTTAGTAAAAATAATATTTTTTATATGTATATCAAATAAATTATCAAAAATATATATCTAATGTAATAATATTAAATTTTTTATTCACTCATTAATTTAAAGTTTACAAATTATGATTTAATTTAATTATAATAATATTAGTTTTGCCTATTATCAGTAGTATAAATAAATATAAATTCAAATTAAGGTTTAAAATATTATATTAAATTAAAATAAGTATTAAATATTATCATTTATCATGTTAATTTATATTATAAAATATTATTCATAATTTACATTTTATTAGAAAAAATTAGAATTCCTCGATTCCCCGCGGGATCCCCGTTCCCCGTTCAGGACGGGAATCGGGGAGTAAAATAATCCCAGTTCGGGGATCGAGACGGGTTCGGGGATAGTTTCTGGTTCGGGGATCGAGTGCGGGGATAGCACTCCCGGGGCCTGAAGTGACCCGATGGCCATCCCTACACTTAACACACTGCATACATCAGATTGTTTGCGTATGGACATTACTAACATGCATTACGTACATTATTTTGATTGTTAATCTAAATCGATCACACACGATATTATAATTGTTATATATAATATTATTGATAATAACATCACTTTAACTATAAATGTACATTATTGACACACTATGTATATCACTGTAACATACATTATTTACACACACACACACACACACTAGTAACCACATTTACTACACATTAGACACACTATTCTGGAATCTTCTTCTATTTCTTTCAATCCATACTTAATAGATCACCATAGTTACCACAAGTTTGTATAACTTTTGTGCTCCTCTGTTAGACTTACATTGTGTGATCAGGAACTGCTTCTCCTCATTCCATCCCTTTCTCTTCCTATTCAAGCCACACCAAATGGTAATCTTTTCCCATATAGAGGCAAAGTAAATACATTGAAAAAATAAATGATCCAAACTTTCATCAACTTCCTTATATAGAATGCACTGTCTATCCACCAAAATCCCAATCTGAGCAAGTCTATCACATGTATTCAATCTCCCCAACACTGTGAGCCAACAAATAAAGATGGACTTGGTAGGGGCAATGTTACAACTAATCATCTTACGCCAATTGACTTTCTGATAGAGAAAGGAGGATCATGTAATACCTGAGTCCCAGCTTGTGAACTGGTGAGATGTGTTCGAGCTCCAATAATCTTCTTGATAACCCATGCTGCTTGTGGGAGGATAGGCATAGTGAGGATATCTTGTTGCTTGATGTAATACCCATGCAATACACATTACTTTGAGTGTTAATCTAGATCGATTACATACGATATGTACATCACTTTAACTATAAATATACACCAACCTTACACATATATGTCACTTTGATTGATAAATGTACATCAAGTAAGCATACTAAATAGGTGCCGGTAGGTGCCGGACTCATCAACAGTGTCGCCGACATCACCCAAAAATGGGTTTGGATTCGAAACTCAAATCAACAGTACAAACTATGCCGGAATCGTCTATAATAGAAGTAGAAATCATATTATCATCCATCTAAATAACTAAAATCACAATTAAAAATATGAAGAAGAAATAAAAAACTCCTAACTAAAAGGAAGAAAAACGGAAAAAATATAAAAAAAAAATAACAAGAAGAAGAAAAAATTACTCTCTCGGCCAAAGGTTGACAGCTAGTGTATATTTGTTATATCTTAGGTAACGATTGGTATAAGTAATGATGGTAAAAGTATAGTGGAGCTTAAAAAGTAAAAATATTAGATGACTGTATGATAGATATTAAAAAGTAAAAAATGATTGTTTAATTTGAAGGATAACTTTTTGAGAAAAATATAAACTTTTAAACAGAATACTTGATATGTGCAGAATTGGGTCCACAATTACTAACCAGGTCCATTGCAAAGTGGACACTATTTCACAACTTAATTACATCTAACATATCGGGCTTTGTTATAAATATGTACATGTATATGGATGTCTATTCATATAGATTCATATATGATATTTGAGTATATTCATGTATGTCTTTTGACTGTTTGATTATCATGTATCTTGTAAGCCTATATAAAGCATTGATTCTAGCTTGATGAAATATAAGTGAATATGATACAAAAAGTTTTCTCTACTTCTCTTTTCTTCTATTCTTCTATAGTCTTTTTAGTATTATTTATAACACGTTATCAGCTCGAAGTCGCTCGTCCATTTAAACTTTGAGATTATGATATCAATCACAAAGTCGCATCTCAACTTTTAAGTTCGAAGATCTCCTCCATTTTTTAGGTATGTTTACAAATTGTTTTGATAGATATGTAGTACTTGATTCATGCTACTGTTTTAATCTACTAGTTATTTGCCTTGCACATGTGAGACTATGAAACTAGTTATCTAATTTTAATCCACATGCCTATTTGTCCATTTGTCTGTATGCTTTCGTTAAGCTAAGACTTATTAGAATAATTAATCACCTGTGAACATATAAGTTAGTAGGTAATTGTTGTTTGAATGATTTCGTTGGTCCAATCCAAAACTAGTTTGCAACGCGATAACACTTGATTAGTCTCCCTATATTATATACTTGCTTAAATGAAAATTGTATAATATTCATGATTTAGTTTTCTTTTTAAGAACTAGTATTTAAATTAGATAATTCTTTAAAATCTACTTCTTTCTTTGTAAACATGTGAACATGTTTTGAATAAGCCCTAATAAAATTTGTCTTATTCAACAACATTAGATATAAAATATTATAATTTATTATGATTGATTATATATATTACTTTTAACGTCTTATAAATTTTGTAGTTATCATATCATGTCAAATTTCACCAAACTTGAATATGAAGCTCTTGATATCACCGGAAAGATCTATTTGTCATGGATATTGGATATCGAAATCCATTTAGCCGGACAAGATCTTGGAGACACAATGAAAGGGGAAATAAAGAATCTGAATCAAACCACGCAAAGGCAATGATTTTTCTTCGCCGTAACCTCCACGGAGGTCTTAAAACTGAATATCTTACAGTGCAAGATCCACTTGAAGTTTGAAAATTTTTGAAAGATAGATATGATCATCAAAAGACTGTGATCCTTCCAAAAGCCAGCTATGAATGGATGCATTTGAGGCTTCAATATTTTAAAACCGTTATTGAATATAACTCCGCTCTTTTTAGAATAACTTCTCAACTAAAATTATGTGGAGAAAAGATTACTGACGAGGATATGTTAGAAAAAACTTATTCAACTTTTCATGCCCCAAGTGTACTCCTCCAACAACAATACCGTGAAAAAGGTTTTATAAAATATTCAGATCTAATTTCATGTCTTCTTGTTGCTGAACAAAATAATAAGCTTTTGATGAAGATTCACGAGTCTCGCCCACCTGGATCTAGCCCCTTCAGTGGAGTAAATAAGGCATCTTATCATTTTGGGCGTGCACGTGGTTACTGTTGGAGCAAGATTATCGGTATTTTCCCCGTTTTGAAATAGGCGCGGAGTATATAAGAGTTATCAAACTCTTTGCGTTTTTCGGAATTGATTTAAAGTGCAGAAACTAAATGACACAAGATTTATAGAGGTTCGGCCAATCGTGCCTACGTCCTCTCTCCGTATTTTTTTCTATAGGTTAAAGATCAACCTCTGCACCTCTCTTCTATCGGTCGAGGGATTACCGTTACAATATCATCTTCTATCGGTCCGAGATAAACCATAACACACTTGTCTTTTTGTCGGTCCAAGTTAAACCGCTTTTCTTTTCTATCGGACAAGGAATCAACCTATCTAGCTTTCTATGGGTACTAGACAAACCTCATGTGGATATAGATTGTGATTCTAATAATGTCGGATCATTGATCCTAATAACACTGAATCCAATCTTATCCTTTCTTTTTCCTCTCGTGTATGTTTTCGTGTATAACACTCAAACACTTATCAATATAAGCACACTTACAACAAGGAAAGTATATATAACAATATCAGACTTTTATATCTTTTGCTCAGAGTTGTTGTATTGATTGATACCAAATGGTTTGGTATTTATAGGCTCAAAGGCTCAACTAGTCGTTAGCATCTGTATCTTCATTACGTACGTTATTCAATATCCAATACATACGTTATGTATGTTACGTACGTTATTATCTCCTTGTTACGTACGTTAAGCTCTTCACAGATCAGTCTAATAGCTTCGTTTCTTCAATTACGTACGTTATAATATCCTCATTACGTACGTTATCTTCAGTCAAAATATCTATTGCATGCTGACGTATTCCATGACGTCATTTGTCCGTTCAACAGTTCTAATATTTGAATTCATAGCACATTACGTACGTTATATGTCTTGTATTACGTACGTTATCCTGCACTGCGTTACGTACGTTATCGTCCTCTTGTTACGTATGTTATACAGGTTAAATAGCTTCAGTTTGCTTTTCTGACCATCTTTATGCGTCTTCCACTTCTTCGTTGTTTCGTTTTGCTTCCTTGTTGTTTTTCTTTGATTTAACAACTAATTATCAAAAGTCAAATATAAATGTATGGAATAAGATATTCCAACGGTTGCGGACGTGGTCGTGGACGTGATCGAGGAAATTTTGTAAGAAACAACCATTTTCACAAACATAAGAAACTGAAATCCAACCCGAAGTTGGAGAAATGTAATGAGAAAGTGGAGAAAAGAGGACAAAAGAATGTTGGGAATATTTGTTATAGATGCGGTATGAAGGGTCATTGGTCGCGTACCTGTCGTACACCCAAATACTTAGCTGAACTGTATCAAGCATCCGAGAAGGAGAAAGAAAAAACCGTCGAAGCAAATTTAGCTTTTCAAAGTGATGGACTCGATTACAACCCCTCTGACATGACACATCTGGGAGTGTCCGATTTTTATGAAATCCCTGAAAGAAGCGGCAATAGAAATGATACAAATTTTATATAAATACCTCGTTCGTTGAAAGAATTTATTTATAATAATCATTGTGTGTAAGACAGTTTGTTTGATGAATTATTATTATCATCAAAATACTAAATATGTGTACTTTTATTTCAGAAAGATATAGATGTTTCTCAATTTCGCCCTGGTCATAAAATGAATGAAGATATTTGTTTCGTCGATAGCGCAACTACTCATATTATCCTTAAAAATAAAAAAAAAGATTACTTCTTACTCAAGTATGAAGGAAATGTTGACACTATTTCGGGAAGTATTAATTGGATTGACGGCTCCGGAAGAGCTAATTTATTATTACAAGGGGGAACAAAATTTATTATAACTGATGCATTGTTCTTTCCAAAACCACAAAGAAACTTATTGAGTTTCAAAGATGTCCACAGAAATCGATATCATATTGAAACAATTAGTAAAGAAAATAAAGAATTTCTTTGTATAACATGCATCAATTCGGGTAAGAAATATGTGAAGGAACAGCTACCCGCTTTTTCTTCCGGATTATATTATACAAATATACAGAAAATTGAGGCAAATGCTATCGTAAACCATAAGTTTACTGATACAGATAATTTCATTATTTGGCATGATCGGTCGGGACATCCGGAATCAATTATGTATGCGGAGAATTATTGAAAACTCACATGGGCATCCATTGAAAAACCAGAATATTTTTCAATCGAATGAATTCTCATGTGCTGTTTGTTCTCAAGAAAAATTAATTACCATGCCTACTTTGACAAAAGTTGGAACAGAATCTCCTAGATTTTTAGAACGAATACACAGTCATATGTGTGGGCCCGTTCATCCTTCATGTGGACTATTTAAATATTTTATGATATTAACTGATGTATTAACTCGATGGTCACATGTGTGCTTATTATCGTCTTGCAACCTAGCATTTGCGAGACTACTTGCACAAATTATTTGATTAAGAGCACAATTGCCTGATCATAATATTGGTACGGTTCGTTTAGATAATGCAGGAGAATTCACATCTCAAGCCGTCAATGAATACTGTGTGTCAATTAGAATTAATGCTGAACATCCTCTCACTCATGTTCATACAGAGAATGGTCTTGCAGAATCATTCATTAAACGACTTCAATTGACTGCCAGACCATTGATCATGAGAACGAATCTCCCCACGTCAGCTTGGGGGCATGCTATTTTGCATGGAGCAGCACTTGTATGCATCAAACCTCTAAGCTATCATAAATTTTCTCCTTTACAATTGGCCTCCGGAAGAGAGCCTAATATTTTCCATCTGAGAACCTTTGGATGTGCGGTATATGTCTCAATTGCTCCGCCAGAACGAACATGGGTCCCCAAAGAAGATTGGGAATTTACATCGCTTATCAATCTCCCTCTATAATAAAATATCTTGAACCATTGACAAGTGATATATTTACAACAAGATTTGCCGACCATCATTTCGATGAAGCAGTTTTTCCAAGGTTAGGAGGAGAGAACAAGATTATCCTAAAATCAGGGGAGAAAATAAACAGCTGGAAAAAGAAATTACATGGAATGCATCAACACTGAATACTTATGATCCTCGTACAAATCAACGTGAATTGGAAGTTTAGAAAATAATTCATCTACAAGGCATTGCATGATGCATTCACTGATATAAATAGAGTGATTAAGTCACAAATACCAGCTGAAAATGCTCCTGCAAAATTAGAAGTCCCGAAAGGACAGATAATTAAAGCAAGTGAGTCGAAACCTCGCATGAAACGTGGTAGACCGCTCGGTTCCAAAGATAAAAATCCTCGAAAAGAAAAGGAGCAAGGAGTTAAGATGCCCAAACAGAGGAAATAAAATCTCCAAGAGAGACTCCAGAAGAGACCTGTGGCATGAAAGATGAAACCCTAGAAGAGGAACAGGTACATGAAAATGTTGAAACTGAAGAGATCTCAATAAATTATGTTGTCACGGGAAAGAGATGGAATCGAAATTTAGAAAATTATTTCTAAATTTATTTATTAATTCATTTTATGATACATATTGAATAATTATTTAAATTTAATTACCAGTTGGGCCTATAATCATTTATTAAGTCCAATTATTATAAGTCCAAACCCAATTCATGTATTTTAGGCCCAAACCAAACAATAATAATAAAAATAATTAAAGCCCAACTCCTATATTTAATTACCGAGCCCAATTATCATTATAATATTCAGCCCAAAATCTCTCCCACACACACACGATCAGAACGCGAGAAGAGGAAGTTTCCTGGAGATTCACACAAGACACAACCACCTTAGTGGAAGTAGTGGGGATGGGAGGAGGTGGTTACATATTATCATATAGAAGATGATACAATCAAAAGAGAAAAGACACATACATTTCACGTTGAACACAAACCTCACTCAAACACACACACACACACACACACACACACACACACACTAAATCCCATTTTTACAGCAAAATTTATCACGAATTACTCAGCAAAATCATCGCTCAGAATTACAAACGTGTTTTCGTCTGCATTATACTCTCAATCTTTGCTCCACGCTTCAAGCCATCTCTCTTTGGAAGGTAAGAAATTCTTCATCCTCTGTTTGCAAAATAATTTCAAAAATACTTTATTTCCATTCTTCACCACTGCAAATTTATCTGTTCGACTGATTCGTTATCATCAACACAAATTCTGTTAGTTTCAACTACACAATACCGGACCCGATTTGGGTCACACTAATCCAGCACCCGACCCGAACCAAACCAGTTCGAACCTCAAACCCGATCCCCCAAATCAGAAAACCAGTTTTAAAAAAAAAAAGAAACAAACCTGAAAAATCTCCTCGGCCGCGGCAAACTCCAGTCCTCTTCCTCCAGCCGCCGCCCCACTCTTTCCTTTCCAGTCGCACCACTGCCACTCAGTTTCGCGGCGAGTTTGGGCGAGCCTCAAATCTCAACTGACCAATCTGTAGGAGTAATTTCCGAAATATAGTCTTTTTCGGAGTCGACCGGACTCCGGGCCACGGCACAAACCCTCTGGGCTGTGGCACTTCGCTTCAAATGTCATTTTCCTCACCCGGCTTCTTTGAGCAGCCTGGTGCCAGCCGCGGCCCCGTGAAGTCACTCGGTTTACGGCCGAGGCGCCACTGCAGGCCGTGGCCCCTACCGGCTGGGCCGCGGCCCCTGCCGAGCACACACCTGCCGACACCTGCCGATCACCTGGGGCCGCGGCACATCCCTGCCGAGCCGCGGCCCCCATTATTTGCCTGGCGCGTCTGTACTCTGGGCCCCGGCCCCTGCCGGCCGAGCCGCGGCCCCCTGCCGAGTCATGGGTGCAATTTTGCGCTGTGTGCCGCGGCACACTTGGGCTGGGTTGTGGCACACGGGTCAAACCAGCAAATGGGTACCTTTTATGCAGTTTTTTGGATCGGGACTTAACACTTCATCTTCCACACTTTGAAGAACAAGAGAGAGAGATAGAGAGAAAAATACAATTCTTCATTTTCCCGGAGATTTATCTGTCGGATTGTCGTGATCTTTTGACAAGAGCTTTGTAGCTATTGGGCAAATCTTTTCACCGGTGTAGATCGAGTTTTTGAGTCCGGAAGTACGGGTATTTCATTAGCTCTTTGTGTAAGCTATTTACGGTTGTTTCTTTTCCCGATCTTGTTGTTGTTAATTCCAAATACTTAAAGAACATTTATTACCAAGTATTTGACGATTGGTGTATACCCATAGTTTATATTAGGGACGATTGTGTATTTGTGTGTATTGGTGATAGTGGATTTAAGCGGCTTCGGTCCCGTGGTTTTTACTCTCGTCTTGAGGGGTTTTCCACGCTAAAATTGTGTCTCATTATTTATCGCTTTCGAATATCATTTGTATTATTTTTATCGAGTTGTAATTGTTTCTCTACTCGTCGGTAACCACAAAGTTACGATTGAAGAGTGGGAATTTGTCAAACGAGGTTCCACTTTATTCGTTGTGACGTGACGTTTGTCGCTATTTTTCCCAACAAAGTGGTATCGGAGCCACGGGATTTGTTGTTTCATGGTTGTTAAGTATCTCAATTGTAAGATGGGAGCCAACACGAGTAGAATGGTTAACTTGAACGGTTCAAACTACCACGTATGGAAAGGGAAGATGAAAGACCTTCTATACGTGAAGGATTATTATATGCCGGTTTTTAGCAAAGATAAACCGGAAGGGAAGTCCAACGCGGAGTGGACTATTTTGCATCGCCAAGTTTGCGGATATATTCGACAATGGGTGGATGACAACGTTTTGAACCATATTAGTGGAGAGAAGGATGCTCGAGAGTTATGGCACAAGCTCGAGCAATTGTATGCTTGGAAGACGGGGAATAATAAGTTATTCCTCATTAAACAAATGATGAATTTAAATTTTCGAGACGGGACTGCTTTATCGGATCATTTAAATACATTCCAAGGCATAATTAATCAACTTGCCGGAATGGGAATTAAATTCGAAGTGGAGGTGCAAGCTTTGTGGTTGTTAGACACATTGCCGGATTCTTGGGAGACGTTTCGAACGTCGTTGTCTAACTCCGCCCCCGATGGAGTCATTTCGATGGAATTAGCCAAAGGGAACATGTTGAATGAGGAGGTCCGAAGAAAAGCGCAAGTATCTTCGTCACAGTCGGATGTTCTAGTTACCGAAAGACGGGGGAGAGGTCAAAGTAGAGGTCCGAGTAATAGAGGGCCACAAGAGAGTAGTTCTAGGGGGAAGTATGCCAACATCGAATGTTACCACTGCGGTAAGAAAGGGCATACTAAGAAATTTTGCCGACAATTGAAGAAGGAGAATCGCCAAGGCCGAGAAAATTCACAAAAGAAGGAAAGCGGTAGTAATGATAAATCCGAAGTTAATACTACTACCGAAGAATTCTTTGTTTTTTGTGATTATGATATGGTCAATCTTGCTAGAGATGATTCGAGTTGGGTGGTCGATAGTGGAGCTACGTGTCATGTTACATCACGTAGAGATTTTTATTCCTCTTATACTTCGGGTGACTTTGGTATAGTCAAGATGGGTAACGATGGGTTATCCAAGATTGTTGGAGTGGGAGATGTGCATTTGAGATTCGACACCGGAATGAAACTTGTTTTACGGAATGTAAAACATGTTACGGATATGAGGCTTAATGTCATGTCCGTTGGTTTACTCGATGATGACGGTTATCATAGCGGTTTTTGCAAGGGGTTGTGGAAACTCACTAGAGGTTCATTGATTGTCGGGAGAGGACAAAAGGAAGGAAAATTGTACGTGACACTTCCGAAGGTCACGACTAAATTTGTGAACACAATCGACAATAATGACATGGCCGAGCTATGGCATAAGAGGCTCGGTCACATGAGTGAAAAAGGAATGGCGCTATTGTCAAAGAAGTAGGCGTTGTCCGGGGTTCACAAGGTACACCTTAAAAGATGCTCTCATTATCTAGCCGGGAAGCAAAGGAGAGTTACTTTTAAGAGTCATACTCCTTCACGGAAGGAAAATGTGCTTGATCTTGTTCATTCCGATGTTTGTGGTCCTATGAAGACTAGGACGCTCGGTGGTTGCCGATATTTTGACACATTCATCGACGATCACTCTAGGAAGGTGTGGGCTTACACCTTGAAGACCAAAGATCAAGTGTTAGACACTTTCAAACAATTTCATGTCTCAGTGGAAAGAGAGACCGGGAAGAAGCTAAAGTGTATCCGGACGGACAATGGTGAAGAGTACACCGGACCCTTTGATGAATATTGCCGAGAGCAAGGGATCCGACATCAAAAGACGCCCCCGAAGACTCCGCAACTCAATAGTTTGGCGGAGAGAATGAACCGGACTTTGGTCGAGAGAGCTCGTTGTTTGCTCTCACATGTCGGATTGCCAAAGTCGTTTTGGGGAGAAGCTTTGAACACGGCAGTTCATGTTATTAATTTGACGCCTTGTGTTCCTTTGGAATTTTATGTGCTGGATAAGGTGTGGAGCGGTAAAGAAATTTCGTACCGCCACTTGAGGGTCTTCGGATGTAAAGCTTTTGTTCACATTCCGAATGATGAGAGATCAAAGCTTGATTCCAAGACAAAGCTGTGTATTTTTATTGGCTACGGTCTTGATGAGTTCGGGTATAGATTATATGACCCGGTGACAAAGAGGCTTGTTCGGTCGAGAGATGTTGTTTTCGTAGAAGATCAAACAATGAAGGATGTTGAGAATGAAGAGTCGGCTCCGCAACACGACTACGATCTTATTGATTTGGACCCCGTTCCTCCACAAAATGTTGAGACACCCGTTGGAGATAACGTCTAAAATGATGAACAACAAGATGCCGGTGACAACGATGAGTTGAGACAAGATGACACCGATGGAGCTCATCCCGAGCTACCCGTGATGAACATGCCATCTTTTGTTCCACATAGGCGGTCGACGAGGGACCGTCATCCCTCCACCCGTTATTCGGCCGATGAGTACGTTTTACTCACCGATGAGGGAGAGCCCGAATATTTTGCGGAGGCCATGGAGGATGAAAAGAAGAAGGAATGGATGGATGCCATGCAAGACGAGATGAGTTCCTTGCATGAGAATAACACTTACGAGTTGGTGAAGTTGTCGAAAGGCAAGAGGGCTTTGAGAAACAAATGGGTGTATCGGGTGAAGTCGGAGGAGCATACCTCGTTGCCTCGATACAAAGCTAGACTCGTGGTGAAAGGATTTAGTCAAAAGAAGGGCATTGATTTTGACGAGATTTTTTCTCCGGTTGTGAAGATAGGATCGATTCGATTGGTCCTTGGTATTGCGGCTAGCCTTGATCTTGAGGTTGAGCAAATGGATGTCAAGACGGCTTTTCTTCACGGAGACCTTGACAAAGAAGTTTATATGAAGCAACCGGAAGGATTTGAGGTCGAAGGAAAAGAGGATTATGTATGTAAACTTCGGAAGAGTTTATACGGGTTGAAACAAGCACCAAGGCAATGGTACAAGAAGTTTGAGTCGGTTATGGGGGAGCAAGGCTACCGGAAGACGACTCTCGACCATTGCGTATTTTTCAAGAAATTCGGAGATGATGACTTTATCATCTTATTGCTCTATGTGGACGACATGTTGATCGTTGGCAAGAATGCCGAGAGGATTGCCGACTTGAAGAAAGAATTGAGTAAGTCCTTTGCCATGAAGGACTTGGGGGCGGCTAAACAAATTCTTGGAATAAGAATCACTCGGGATAGAATAGCCCGGAAATCGCACATGTCGCAAGAGCAATATATCGAGAAGGTGCTTAAACGTTTCAACATGGACCAAGCTAAAGTTGTTAGTTCGCCTCTTACTAACAATTTTAAATTGACGAGCCAAGATTACCCTAAGACGAAGGAGGAGATTGAGGATATGGATAAAGTTCCATATGCCTCGGCGGTCGGGAGTTTGATGTACGCTATGGTATGTACTAGGCCCGACATTGCTCATGCCGTGGGAGTGGTGAGCCGGGTTTTATCGAATCCGGGTAAGAAGCATTGGGAAGCCGTAAAATGGATATTTAGATATTTGCAGGGTACTTCCAAATTGGGGATTACGTTTGGAAACGGGAAAGCAATGCTTGTTGGATATTCCGATTCGGATATGGCCGGTAATGAAGATAACCGAAAATCCACTTCCGGTTATTTGATGACGTTTGCAGGGGGAGCCGTGTCATGGCAATCAAGATTGCAAAAGTGCGTTGCCTTGTCTACAACAGAGGCTGAGTATATTGCGGCGGTGGAAGCGAGCAAAGAGCTCTTATGGTTGAAAATGTTTTTACGAGAGCTAGGCTTCCGACAACGACGTTACGTAGTTCTTTGTGATAGTCAAAGTGCGATTCATCTGGCTAAGAATGGGACTTTTCACAAGAGAACGAAACGTATCGATGTGAGGTACCATTGGATCCGAGATGCATTGGAGGATGGTTTATTTGAACTTAATAAAGTTCATACTGACGATAATGGTTCCGATATGTTAACCAAGGCGTTGAGTAGAGAGAAGGTGAAAGTGTGTTGCTCGATCGCCGGGATGGCGAACTCTTCATACATTCCGGAAAGGGGGAGATTTGTAGGAGTAATTTCCGAAATATAGGCTTTTTCGGAGTCGACCGGACTCCGGGCCGTGGCACTTCGCTTCAAATGTCATTTTCCTCACCAGCACTGCTGGGCCGCGGCACACAGCTGTCGAGCCGCGGCACACAACTGTCGAGCCGCGGCCCCCGCGAAGTCACTCAGTTTCTGGCCGAGACTGTACTCTGGGCCGCGGCCCCTGCCGGCTGGGTCGCGGCCCCTGTCGAGCACACACCTGCCGACACCTGCCGAGCCCCTCCCGGTCGAGCGCTGCCGAGCGCTGCCGATCACCTGGGGCCGCGGCACATCCATGCCGAGCCGCGGCCCCCGTTATTTGCCTGACGCGTCAGCTGCAGGCGCGGCCCCTGCCGAGTCTGGCGCAATTTTACTTGTGTCTTGCACACTTGGGCCGGGCCGCGGCACACGGGTCAAACCAGCAAGTGGGTACCTTTTATGCAGTTTTTTGGATCGGGACTTAACACTTCATCTTCCACACTTTGAAGAACAAGAGAGAGAGAGAGAGAGAAACAAGAGAGAGAAATACAATTCTTCATTTTCCCGGAGATTTATCGGTCGGATCGTCGTGATCTTTTGACAAGAGCTTGGTAGCTATTGGGCAAATCTTTTCACCGGTGTAGATCGAGTTTTTGAGTCCGGAAGTACGGGTATTTCATTAGCTCTTTGTGTAAGCTATTTACGGTTGTTTCTTTTCCCGATCTTGTTGTTGTTAATTCCAAATACTTAAAGAACATTTATTACCAAGTATTTGACGATTGGTGTATACCCCTAGTTTGTATTAGGGACGATTGTGTATTTGTGTGTATTGGTGATAGTGGATTTAAGCGGTTTCGGTCCCGTGGTTTTTACTCTCGTCTTGAGGGGTTTTCCACGCTAAAATTGTGTCTCATTATTTATCGCTTTCGAATATCATTTGTATTATTTTTATCGAGTTGTAATTGTTGCTCTACTCGTCGGTAACCACAAAGTTACGATTGAAGAGCGGGAATTTTTCAAACGAGGTTTCGCTTTATTCGTAGTGACGTGATGTTTGTCGGTATTTTTCCCAACACAATCGGACCTCCCAAATTAGGTCTTTGAGTCGGGTTAAACCTGTTCGCAACTCTGATTTAGGAATAGTTGCCTCGTCGTGGTCGTTTGGAAGCAAGATCGGGCGTTTGGGAATTATGTATAGGGAGAGGGAGTCCGGGCAGAGAGAGGAAAAATATTTCGGTAATCGGACGATGAGTTTTGGGGTTAGCCGATATACCTTGGTTCAGTTGGGTTATTTCTGTAATATCCGCAATTTTCGATTTTCGGTAAATTTCTTTTTTCGGCCGAAGTCCGTTTTGACGACTCGCTCATGACCGTTTCATTATTCTGAGAATGATTAATTCTACACTTTTTGACATCCGAGTTCGTTTCGGAGTCGTTTTGTTGAGTTCCGTGCTTTTTAACGACTTTTCCGCACTTGAGTTCGGTTCTTGCGAATCTCGTTGGCTAACATGTTTCGAGTTTCCCGTAAGTCCGTTTAACTTTGTTAGACGTGTTGTGAACTTCGGTTTGGTTATTCGATCACGTATCGTGATTTCCGGGCGTTTTGGGCCATTTTGTAATTTCTTGAAAGTTACGGGTATCCGTATCTGTAATTGTTGTCTCGACCCGTTTCTTGGTCGCGTATGGCTAATTATGGTATTATGTTTTCCTTTCGGGCCGTTGATGTTGTCCGCGAACTTTTCGTCGTGTTCGTTAAAATGCGTTTTGAAATCGGGTCGTCGAGCCACAGTGGTGGTGGCTTGCAGACGGTTGCGGGGACTGGCCGGACGATTGCGGGCACCGGCCGGACAGTGTGGCAGAACCGGCGTAGCGCACGCTCTTCTTTGGAAAGGCTGCCGCGCTAACCGGCAGTGTAGCGCCTGTGCTCAGGTGGCCTAGCGTCTGTGCTCGGGCACAGGCGAGAGGATTACGAGGTTACGGACTCGGTCAGGATCGGCAGGTAGCGCACGCTTCTTTCGGTCGTAGCGCACGCTAACCGGTAGGGGTAGCGCACGCTGCCGGCCGACTAGCGTACGTTACATGGGTAAGTTTGTTAGTCCAGTGGCTCTTTGGGCCAGTCGGCAGCGCGCGGGCTTCGGCCGTAGCGCACGCTAGCGGGAGTCGGAGTGGACGAGTCATGGTCGGCGGGGTGGTCGGTGGTGCCGGGTCATGCGGGCCATGGCGAGAGTGCTCGGCAGTGCGGCGATAAGCGCACGCTAGTCGGGAAGGCTAGCGCCGCTAGTTCGGCCCGATATATATATGACAGACCAGCCACTTTTCCCTTCGTTTTTCATTTCCTTCCTTCTCCGTCCGCGGCTGGCGATTCATGGGTGACTAAGCCATGTTGTTTAACAACAAATCCATGAAGTTCTTGAGTTCATAACATCAATCAATCATCCGTTATCATCCTTTGATCCAGCGAATCAAGATAATCTTCCTTAGAACCCTAATTTCGTGAATTTGGGGGTTTGTGCATTTTCGTTCGATTCGTTCCGTGTTGTTGATTAATTCATGATGGGTATGATTAATCTTGGTAGTATTCTCGTGTTTAACATCATTTAATCCATTGTTCTTCGTCGAATCGAAGTATATTTCTTGATTTCCTTCGAATTGACTTTTTGGGGGATTTGTCCCCGATCTCGTTTTTCATCCGTTTTCGATGGATCGATTATGGTTAAATGATGTTGTTAA
Source organism: Orobanche coerulescens (assembly GCA_033398695.1). Taxonomy (NCBI): domain Eukaryota; kingdom Viridiplantae; phylum Streptophyta; class Magnoliopsida; order Lamiales; family Orobanchaceae; genus Orobanche; species Orobanche coerulescens. The sequence continues at coordinate 11,777,553 of CM065801.1, forward strand.
ACATATTCTATGGATTGTATATCCATATTTCAACTTGGAATTCCGTTTTCGGGTTTTGACGGGACGAATCGTGTTCTTGGCCGTTTTGGGGGAAATCCTTGAACCTTCGTCATTTGTTCTTTGAATTCAGCGGCTTTGGGTCATACTTTGGAATTCATTTTCGTTGTTATTGTTTTCGTTCGTAGTTCATTGTTGCGGATTGTCGTTCGGTGGAGTCGGCGGGTTCGTAGTCGGTTCGTGTCAACCTACTTCGGTCGATTCTCCGCGTTATTCTTATTCGAGGCAAGTACCTTGCCCATACTTTTCTCGTTTTATGGATATGATGATCGGTGGTCGTCTTGATGTGTTCGTTTGGTTATTTGAAATGAATTTTCAAAAGATTTTGGTTTGGCCTCGTTAAAGGCTCTCTTTCAAAACGCGTGTGTGTTTTGTGAACGTTGTATTTTGGGAAGTGATTATTTTGAACGTTGAAAGCTTTGATGATATTCCTATTGTTTAAAGTTATGGAATCGTGTATTCCGTGTTTAATCTTGTTATTGTGTTTTGAAGAGTTTGATAATGTTGTCGGATAAATGGCCATCTCTAGTAAGTATTCTTGATGAACTTACATTCTTAGCATATTAGTATTGCATGAGTAACGTGTGTGTGTGTATGCTCACTATGGGTTAGATCCGACGGGGTCTCGGTAGGGGTCCACGGAGGGGTGGATCCGCGAGCTTGCTTTTAACCACTATGGGTTAGATCCGACGGGGTCTCGGTAGGGGTCCACGGAGGGGTGGATCCACGGTTAATTGTGGTGCATTTTACAAATGTGATTTGATTATGGCATTTCCGGAAATGAGTGCTTTGGAACTATGTTTTCATGATTGCATGCATCGACTAAGTGTGTAAGAGGTAATTGTTCGTTTGGCTTACTTGGCTAGGATGGCACTAGGGTATTTTGTTGTTTGTGTTAAATCCTTTATTTGTGGATTTTGATGTTGGGAGACGAACCTTGTGGTCGTTCTTGTGTACTGTGAGTTGATGAGATTGGGGCTAAAATCCCAACGTTTTTGTAAAGGTCATTTGACGGATTTGGGGCTAAAATCCCAACGGTTTGGTAAATGTCATTTTTCAGAAAGTAAACCTTTGGGGCGGTGACCCCTTTTGTCTTTGGATTTTGAAAAGTAGGATTTGATAATCCTAAATTGTGTTCTATTAAAACTCTCGATGGCATTCTAAACCGTTTTATAAATTACTTCCATTGATTTATGATATTTCGATTTTGAAATGTTTTCTCAAACTCTTGCCTCGGGAAGTACTTTTCATTTCGTTTGGATCTTTGAGGATTCATAGTTATTTTTATTAGTGGAATGTGAATTGTATGGCTCGTATTTGCACTTTGTTCTTGCACTAGCAAAGCGGTGGAGTTTGCTAACCCCGAGTATTCGGGGGTGGATGTCTGTTTTGCATTCGGGTTTTGGAGCATAACACGGGGTCGGCACGAAGGATGATGAAAGATGATCGATACTAATCACATGAGGAACCGTACTTTGTTTATTGGTTCGATTGTACTCTATTTTTCATTTGCTATATTTTCCGTTATGCAGGTGTGGTTGTATTTTGACCCTGCGTGGGCATGAGTTGTATTTGAGTTGTATGTATTTGTTGAAAGACCAAATCGGTCTACTGAGTCATTTTAGCCTTAAAGGCATGGTTGAGTTGTTATATGTCGTTACCAGCCTGGTAGATCTTTGAGGAAAGGTTCTACGGCGTGTAATATCCCTGAGCGGATTGGGGGTGTTACATAAATGGTATCGGAGCTTAGGTTGAGGAAACCTAGGCTGTCGGGTCAAGTCGTGTTGTTTGAGTCTTGTTTCGTCGGATTTTATCTGACTGAGTCGTGTCGCGATGCGTCGTTTGAGTTTGTTGGTCGTGATTAGTATCGTGGGGCGATCATCATCTTCGTGCGACCTGTGGAAGTAAGTCTCTCTTCTTTGTGTTGTGCCTCGTGTGACACGAGCTATTTTTATGATTATTTGTTAAGTGGTGGAATCCTTATGTGGATTTTGATTTCACGATATGTATTTAGTCGACTCTCGTATTTGATTTATACGAGGAGTGTCGTCGCTTGTGATGTCTTTTTATTGTTGTTTTGTCCGTGGCTGATGACTTTTGAATCGATTTGCACGTTTTACAAGTTCTCTTGTGGAAGCTTTGTGCTTATACACGTTCGACTTGTTCACTAGCCAGTGCGGGAGGGTCTTTAGAGGCCTCGAATGGGGTCAGTGGTTTTGTTCTGAATGTGGTATTTTATCGTTTATTTCCGTTTAAAGACATATTGTCTTGATTTTAAACGTTTTGGTGCGTGTACTAGGAGTTGTTTTAGTAAACGTCGATATGTGTGAGTTTTGGGCATTCTGGACTATTGGATTTTTGAAAACCTTGAGTATCTTAGAAAAATAAATTTCGAGACATACTTTTCAAATGAGTTATTTTCTTGTGGTACATCCAAGGTGCCACAATATATTTCCAAAAAAAATTTCTACCTCGAGGACCAAAATGCTTTGAGATATTTTCAATGTTTTAGAAACACTTTTATTTAGACCCGAGGGTCGAATATTCTGAAAGTTTTCACTAAGATTAAGTGTCCTCATTTTTATCAAATGCGAAATGGTTCTCCAATGTCTCGATAACGATGTTTCACGTTTGTACTTTTTGAAAGGTGATACTCAAGATCAACCGGTGTTCTTCTAAATTATTTTCAAAATGACGTTTTCGTTTTTAAAACCTATCCATTCCCGTTTGAGGACTGGGTATGTATGTATGATGTTCGCATTGTCATTTTGATGTTTGCTCCCGAGTATGATCGAACTGGCGGCGTGAGCGTTGAGTCGCTTTCCACACATTGGTTGTGCTAGCCCCCTGTGAGAGGTGGGATGTTGGTGTTGACTGTTGTCGCCTCGTGGTGATTTCTGCGTTGTCGCGTATGTGCGAGCTGTTAGAGCATTGGTTTGGTATGACCGTGTGCATCGGTGATGGTTCCGTTATGTGTCGTTTGTTTAATGTCTTGTTACCTTGCTCCCGTTTTTGTGAATTTCATGGACGAGGTCGGAGGTAATACCCGTACTATTTTGACTTCGGTATTTTCTCTTTCTCCAGTCTATCGATTCGCTCATGTTCGTTGATACTTTATGAACTTGCTCGGTATTTCAGTTTCATCGTCTGAACGAGCTGTGATCTTGTTTTGAGTCGATCTGGTTATCGTTGAAAATTTTTTGAGTTCGGTTCGATTCTTGTGAACCTTGTTCGGAAGTAACATCATTTGGTTCTACTAGTTCTTTTATTCGAAGTGGATCGGATTTTGAACTTCTGTATATTCTACTTTGTCGACTCATTTATGTTCGTTGACATTTCTGAGCTTGTCCTGCCCCTTGCTTTTGTTGATCGAACGAGTGTGGTATTATTTCGGAATAACTCGTTTGTCGTTGTGACTTTTCAATCGCTATTCCCTTTCCTGTGGATCTTATGGGAATGCATGTCTTGTAGTTCTCACCAGATCATCGTGGGAGTTGTTGTTTGAATTTTATTATCCTTCGTGTTTCGGACATGATAGTTCGATTTTTGTTGTCTCGATCGTTTGTTTGTTCGGTTTTTGTTCTCGTTTCGTGATTGTTGAGCGTTCAGGCTCCTTTGTAATTCCCTTAAGTTCGGGAAATTAGTCTCGTTCTCGATCTTCCAACCCTTGGGCGGTGGGATTCCGTATTTGTTCAGCGGTTGGCTCGCGTTTTGATTGATGTACCGTTGGGTTGGTCAATCATATTGATTTTCGTTCGTTGTGTTTTGTGATTGTCGGATAATTGACTTGGCTATATTATCCATTTGATGACGCTTGTCATTTGTTGGTTTTATTATATCCCTAACGGCGACGTTGTGTTGGTCGCCGTGGAGCGTGTTTTCACGCCGTATATTCCTTTGCGTTGTTTGTAACATTTCGCCGTTGGGCGTTAGTTACGCATTCTTGTGTATCTCGTTGAGTTTTTCCTGGCGGAATATTTCTTCCCCCTACCTGTTTTAAGTTTCGGGACGAAACTTCTTTTAAGGAGGGTAGAATGTAATATCCGCAATTTTCGATTTTCGGTAAATTTCTTTTTTCGGCCGAAGTCCGTTTTGACGACTCGATCATGACCGTTTCATTATTCTGAGAATGATTAATTCTACACTTTTTGACATCCGAGTTCGTTTCGGAGTCGTTTTGTTGAGTTCCGTGCTTTTTAACGACTTTTCCGCACTTGAGTTCGGTTCTTGCGAATCTCGTTGGCTAACATTCGAGTTTCCCGTAAGTCCGTTTAACTTTGTTAGACGTGTTGTGAACTTCGGTTTGGTTATTCGATCACGTATCGTGATTTCCGGGCGTTTTGGGCCATTTTGTAATTTCTTGAAAGTTATGGGTATCCGTATCTGTAATTGTTGTCTCGACCCGTTTCTTGGTCGCGTATGGCTAATTATGGTATTATGTTTTCATTTCGGGCCGTTGATGTTGTCCGCGAACTTTTCGTCGTGTTCGTTAAAATGCGTTTTCGGAAATCGGGTCGTCGAGCCACAGTGGTCGGAGTGCGGCGGACGGTTGCGGGGCTGGCCGGACGATTGCGGGCACCGGCCGGACAGTGCGGCAGAACCGGCGTAGCGCACGCTCTGCCGGAAGAGGCTGTAGCGCTAACCGGCAGTGTAAGCGCCGCTATCGGGTGGCCTAGCGTCTGCTATCGGGCACAGGCGGGAGGATTCGAGGTTACGGACTCGGTCGGGATCGGCGGTAGCGCACGCTCTGTCGGTCGTAGCGCACGCTAACCGGTAGGGGTAGCGCACGCTCTGCGGCCGACTAGCGTACGTTACAGGTAAGTTTGTTAGTCCGGTGGCTCTTTGGGCCAGTCGGCTAGCGCGCGAGCTTGGCCGTAGCGCACGCTAGCGAGTCAGTGGACGAGTCATGGTCGGCGGGGTGGTCGGTGGTGCCGGGTCATGCGGGCCATGGCCGAGAGTGCTCGGCCGGTACTGGCCGATAGCGCACGCTAGTCCAGGAAGGCTAGCGCACGCTAGTTCCGGCCCAGTATATATATATGACAGGCCAGCCACTTTTCCCTTCGTTTTTCATTTCCTTCCTTCTCCGTCCGCGGCTGGCGATTCATGGGTGACTAAGCCATGTTGTTTAACAACAAATCCATGAAGTTCTTGAGTTCATAACATCAATCAATCATCCGTTATCATCCTTTGATCCAGCGAATCAAGGTAATCTTCCTTAGAACCCTAATTTCGTGAATTTGGGGGTTTTTGCATTTTCGTCCGATTCGTTCCGTGTTGTTGATGAATTCATGATGGGTATGATTAATCTTGGTAGTATTCTCGTGTTTAACATCAATTGTTCTTCGTCGAATCGAAGTATATTTCTTGATTTCCTTCGAATTGACTTTTTGGGGGATTTGTCCCCGATCTCGTTTTTCATCCATTTTCGATGGATCGATTATGGTTAAATGATGTTGTTAAACATATTCTATGGATTGTATATCCATATTTCAACTTGGAATTCCGTTTTCGGGTTTTGACGGGACGAATCGTGTTCTTGGCCGTTTTGGGGGAAATCCTTGAACCTTCGTCATTTGTTCTTTGAATTCAGCGGCTTTGGGTCATACTTTGGAATTCATTTTCGTTGTTATTGTTTTCGTTCGTAGTTCATTGTTGCGGATTGTCGTTCGGTGGAGTCGGCGGGTTCGTAGTCGGTTCGTGTCAACCTACTTCGGTCGATTCTCCGCGTTATTCTTATTCGAGGCAAGTACCTTGCCCATACTTTTCTCGTTTTATGGATATGATGATCGGTGGTCGTCTTGATGTGTTCGTTTGGTTATTTGAAATGAATTTTCAAAAGATTTTGGTTTGGCCTCGTTAAAGGCTCTCTTTCAAAATGCGTGTGTGTTTTGTGAACGTTGTATTTTGGGAAGTGATTATTTTGAACGTTGAAAGCTTTGATGATATTCCTATTGTTTAAAGTTATGGAATCGTGTATTCCGTGTTTAATCTTGTTATTGTGTTTTGAAGAGTTTGATAATGTTGTCGGATAAATGGCCATCTCTAGTAAGTATTCTTGATGAACTTACATTATTAGCATATTAGTATTGCATGAGTAACGTGTGTGTGTGTATGCTCACTATGGGTTAGATCCGACGGGGTCTCGGTAGGGATCCACGGAGGGGTGGATCCGCGAGCTTGCTTTTAACCACTATGGGTTAGATCCGACGGGGTCTCGGTAGGGGTCCACGGAGGGGTGGATCCACGGTTAATTGTGGTGCATTTTACAAATGTGATTTGATTATGGCATTTCCGGAAATGAGTGCTTTGGAACTATGTTTTCATGATTGCATGCATCGACTAAGTGTGTAAGAGGTAATTGTTCGTTTGGCTTACTTGGCTAGGATGGCACTAGGGTATTTTGTTGTTTGTGTTAAATCCTTTATTTGTGGATTTTGATGTTGGGAGACGAACCTTGTGGTCGTTCTTGTGTACTGTGAGTTGATGAGATTGGGGCTAAAATCCCAACGTTTTTGTAAAGGTCATTTGACGGATTTGGGGCTAAAATCCCAACGGTTTGGTAAATGTCATTTTTCGTAAAGTAAACCTTTGGGGCGGTGACCCCTTTTGTCTTTGGATTTTGAAAAGTAGGATTTGATAATCCTAAATTGTGTTCTATTAAAACTCTCGATGGCATTCTAAACCGTTTTATAAATTACTTCCATTGATTTATGATATTTCGATTTTGAAATGTTTTCTCAAACTCTTGCCTCGGGAAGTACTTTTCGTTTCGTTTGGATCTTTGAGGATTCACAGTTCTTGTTATTATTCGTGGAATGTGAATTGTATGGCTCGTATTTGCACTTTGTTCTTGCACTAGCAAAGCGGTGGAGTTTGCTAACCCCGAGTATTCGGGGTGGATGTCTGTTTTGCATTCGGGTTTTGGAGCATAACACGAGTCGGCACGAAGGATGATGAAAGATGATCGATACTAATCACATGAGGAACCGTACTTTGTTTATTGGTTCGATTGTACTCTATTTTTCATTGCTATATTTTCCGTTATGCAGGTGTGGTTGTATTTTGACCCCTGCGTGGGCATGAGTTGTATTTGAGTTGTATGTATTTGTTGAAAGACCAAATCGGTCTACTGAGTCATTTTAGCCTTAAAGGCATGGTTGAGTTGTTATATGTCGTTACCAGCCTGGTAGATCTTTGAGGAAAGGTTCTACGGCGTGTAATATCCCTGAGCGGATTGGGGGTGTTACAATTTCCTCCTCCAGGCCCAAACCCTTTTTAATCCATGAACTATGAAACCCCAGTCCATTTTATCATATTCAACCCAATATTGTTTAACTGTGACCCGATCTGTTTTTTTATTCCTACTTCAATATATATATATAATTCCAATTATTTATATAATTATTATATAATAAAATATACTCCACTTTAATTGTAGGCTACGAGAATCAAAAGCACGATTAGGACGATTCATAAGCATCCCAAGCATTTCGCATTCACCTTATCTAATTTCATGTGGGAATTATTACTTTTCAATTTTAATTGCTTTATTTGAATTGTATAGATGATATGTTATATTTATGATTAACATGGAGTCACATGTTTTTCATACCAAGTATCAGTATATATTTACATGCAGTCACATGTTTACATGCTCGAGTTATATGTTGATATAACAAATATTCATGCTATGCCTCCGTTATGTATTGTGATTATTGTTGACTTGTGATGTTCCCACGAGCAATAGAAAGCCCATCCCATTTTCTATGTAAAATTTTCAGGTTAATTCGGAATGAAGAGGACGGGTCGCAGGGCAGACCGACATATGATATATATAATGCTACATATTCCTTTTAAATTCTGCTCAACTTAATATGAAACAATTAACCTTGTTCGTGACAATTATTTTCCGCTGCTTGATTTTACGGTTATATTGGAGATTTGAAATCCTTTTAAATTCCGCAAATATTTTAGAAAATGTATGTTTCGTAACGACTTGAAATTTCTACAAGTTTTTCTTATATATATATATATATATATATATATATATATATATGTGTGTGTGTGTGTGTGTGTTTAAAATACCTTAGAAAAATCGGGTCGTTACAGATACTATCGTCGACGAAAATTTTGCATATAATGTAGCGCTTGCTATAATGATAGAAAATGAGGATCTTGAACCAAAATCTGTCGATGAGTGTCGATGTAAAGATGATAGGCCAAAATAGAAAGAAGCCATTGAAAAGGAACTGAGCTCGGTTAATAAACATAAAGTTTTTGGACCTGTAGTCCGAACCCCTAAAGGGACAAAACCAATTGGTTATAAATGGGTATTCGTGCGAAAGAGAAATGATAAAAATAAATTTGTGAGATATAAAGCACGTCTAGTTGCTCAAGGATTTACACAAAGACCGGGCATTGATTATGAGGAAAGATATTCGTTTATAATGAAGGCTACAACTTTTCGTTATCCTATTAGCTTGGCCGTTATTGAAAAGCTAGATATGCGCTTAATGGATGTTGTCACTGCATATTTGTATGGTTCCCTCGAAAAAGACATTTATATAAAAATTCCTGAAGGATTTCGAATGCTTGAAGCATCTCGATCACATTTCCACGATCTTTATTCGATTAAGTTACAAAGATCTATATACGGATTAAAACAGTCCGGTCGAATATGGTATAAGAGATTAAGTGATTATTTGTTAAGAGAACAGTACAAGAATGATCACATTTGTCCATGTGTCTTTATAAAGAAAACAGAATCTTCATTTGCTATAGTTGTTGTATATGTTGATGATATAAATATTATTGGAACTCCCGAAGAGCTTCGGAAAACAGTCGATTATTTAAAGGCAGAATTTGAAATGAAAGATCTTGGGAAAATAAAACTTTGCCTTGGATTGCAAATTGATCGTATGTTTGATGGAAGATTTGTGCACGAGTCAGCATATACATAAAAGATCTTAAAACGCTTTTACATGGGCAAATGACATCCATATTAGCTCTCTGGTGGTTGTCCGATCACTAGATAAGAAAAATGATGTATTTCGGCCAAGAGAGGAAAATGAAGAAGTACTTGGTCCCGAAATACCATATCTTAGTGCTATCAGTGCATTGATGTATCTGGCTAATAACACACGACCCGATATAGCATTTGTCCAATCACCAGATAAGAAAATTGATGTATTTCGGTTGAGGGAGGAAAATGAAGAAGTACTTGATCCCGAAGTACCATATCATAGTGCTATCGATGCATTGATGTATCTGGCTAATAACACACGACCCGATATAGCATTTTTTGTAGATCTGTTAGTAGACCCGGTAATTTACCACACGAAAATGACACGAAATATAGTGTTTGGATTTGCATTCTGAGTACACGACACGAAAATACACGAACACGAAAGTACACGACCGAGATATAGTGTCAGTTTTGTGTTTACCCTTTGGGTACACAACACGACACGAGGTACATGAAATAAATAAATAAATAAATAAATAAATAAATATAATATTTTATATTTAATTTAATAAAAATATATATTTTATGAATTCTGTCTATACTAAACTTTAAAATTTGAAAAGATAATGTGAAATTTCATGAAAAAGGGCGTCCTTCTTTCACCCCTAAGTTCTGAACAGCTTTCAACCTCTTGGTGTATTCCTTAAATGCCGAATGTAGTAAGGGCTCTACCATAGATAAATGGCGCTTATTTTCACATCCAAGGGAAATGATCTTTATATGGAAATGATCAAATTAATAGTATTAAGCATCATTCTCAAGGAGTCTAAAATAACAAGATCAGGAGTCCATTGATGAGAAGAGGCTGGGTGTACTCCACCAATAGTCTAATGGTTGGGCCTGAGGAAAAGCAAATATCCAAGATCTCCTCCTACTCCAACCACAGCCACCCTCTCTCCAATGGAAAGAATTCGGTGCAGATGTAGGATACATATCCAGCCGGGAGTTAATCTGTCTAGTTCTATTTTGACTAATCCAGATCGTTGAAGAAATGTGAGTTCTCACTTAGTTGTGTGGAAGAAACATTCGTGTTTTCGTTGCCATTCGTTTCATTTCGTCTACTAAAACCTATAAAAATAATATTAAAATATTAAAATTATTATTTTTTATAATATTTTAATATTTATTTTATATAATGTGCCTGACACGAAAACACGACACGAAACGACACGAATTTGCGCGGTACACGACACGACATGACACGAATTCATTTCGTGTCGTGTATGGTTTGGACTTTTGGTACACGAAACACGAAAGTACACGACACGAAAATACACGACACGAACGAATTGCCAGGTCTATCTATTAGCAAGACATAGTTGTGCTCCATCACGGAGACATTGGTATGGAGTTAAGCCTATATTCTCAATTATTTTTTATTTTTTCCCAATCAACTAATATTTAATATATATAATTTTCATTTTTATGCCAAAACTTTATGGATGAAATTGTTTATTTTTTTATTGAATCTCTATAAAATGCATAAATGGTTAGAAATTAATGCTGGATATTATTAAATTATCTAAATTCAAATAATTCAAATAATATTGAACGATCCCAATTCTAGAAGATGATATATACTTAATTTAGTTTATTATGAAACTGTATATTTACTTAATATGGTAAATCATGCATAATAATTACGGTAAACGTGTGAATTGAATGATATTAAAAATGCATAAATTATAAGAAAATAAGACAGGATATTTACGATTTTTTATTAAATCCAAATAAATCGATTATTATGAAAATATTCCAATTTCAGAAAGTAATATACATATGTAATTATAGTAAATTTATCTCTACTTATAAATTATTTTACAACATAAAACCAAACGAAACCAAACATACTCAGTATATCCCGCTCAGAGCAGGGTCTGGGGAGGGTAAGATCTACGCAGACCAAGCCCCTATTTTTTACGGTAGGGAGACTGTTTCCGTGAAGACTCCCACCTTAGTGCACAGCAAAATATTGAGTGATAAATTCAGAGAAGCACATGATTCGGAAAAGCTCAAAACCATACCTGAGCCCATGGCTTAATTCACATGAGACTTACCTAAGGGGACTTTGACTACTACACTCTCGATGAACACTGCTCTAACAGAAGAGAGGTTGACTGTGCACAGCTCCCTGTCAGAAAAACCACACGCAAAAGCCAATAAGATAAAATATACAATAAAAATAAAAAATACAATATTCTATGTCAACGCTAACCGAGACATCACAATCCTGAGGCTCTCTACTACAGAACCGCTCCCTAGAAAAGAATCCACAACTCTGATCTGACGTCTCCAAGAGTACCTATCAACAGTCATGGTCTCAGATAAGTTTAAGGCCTTCAAATCTAATCTCAACTCCTCCTCCCACGTCCTCCTCGGTCTGCCTCTCCTCCTCTCCCTACAACCAATATACTCTCGACCCTCCTCACCGGAGCCGAGGCCTGCCTCCTGCGGACGAGGCCAAACCATCTCAATCTCCCTTTCACTAACTTTCGCTGAAATGGGCTCCACTTCTAGTGTGTTCCTGAAAACCCCGTTCGGGATTCTATCTAACATTGTGCAACCACACGACCAACGTAACATTTGTAACACCCCCAATCCACTCAGGGATATTACACGCCGTAGACCCTCTCCTCGAGGATCTACCAGGCTGGTAACAATATTTAACATCTCGACAATGCCTTCAAGGCTACAATGACTCAGTAGACCGATTTGGTCTTTCCACAAATACATACAACTCAAATACAACTCATGCCCACGCAGGGGACAAAATACAACTACACCCGTACAACGGGAACAATATAGCAGCGGAAAATAAAGTACAACTGAACCAACACACGATGTACGGTTCCTCATGTGATTAGTATCGATCATCTTTCATCATCCTTCGTGCCGACCCTGTGTTATGCTCCAAACACGAATGCAAAACAGACATCCACCCCGAATACTCGGGGTTAGCAAACTCCTTTGTTTTGCTAGTGCAAATACAAAGTGCAAATACGAGCCATACAATTCACATTCCACGAATAACAATAACCGAGGATCCTCAAAGATCCAAACGAAACGAAAAGTACTTCCCGAGGCAAGGGTTTGAGAAAACATTTCAAAAACGAAATATCATAAATCAATGGGAATAATTTATAAAACGGTTTAGAATGCCATCGAGAGTTTTAATAGAAAACAATTTAGGATTATCAAATCCTACTTTTCGAAAACCAAAAGACAAAAGGGGTCACCGCCCCAAAGGTTTACTTTCTGGAAAATGACATTAACCAAATCGTTGGGATTTTAGCCCCAAATCCGTAAAACGACTTTTACAAAACCATTGGGATTTTAGCCCCAAATCTCATCAACTCACAGTACACGAGAACGTCAACAAGGTTCGTCTTCCAACGTCAAAATCCACAAATAAATGATTTAAAACAAACAACAAAATACTCTAGAGCCATCCTAGCCAAGTAGGCCAAACGAACAACTTACCTCTTACACATTTAGTCAATGCATGCAAATGAAAACCGTTCAAAAGTACTCATTTCCGGAAATGCCAATATCAAATCACATTTGCAAAAATGCACCACAATTAACCGTCGATCCACACCTCCGTGGACCCCTACCGAGACCCCGTCGGATCTAACCCGTAGTGGTTAAAAGCAAAGCTCGTCGATCCACACCTCGTGGACCCCTCGAGACCCCGTCGGATCTAACCCGTAGTGAGCATACACACACACACGTTACTCATGCAATACTAACATGCTAAGAATGTAAGTTCATTAAGAATACTCACTAGAGATGGCCATTAACTCGACACCATTATCAAACTCTTCAAAAATAAATAACAAGATTAAATACGGAATACACGATTCCATAACTTAAACAATAGGAGTACCATCATAAAATCCTTCAACGTCCAAAATAATCAAATCATAATCAATTCTCAAAACACGTTCACAAATCACACTCGTTTTGAAAGAAAGCCTTTAACGAGGCCAAACGAAATCCTTTGAAACTTCATTTCAAATAACCAAACAAACGCATCAAGGCGACCACCGATCATCATATCCATAAAGCGAGAAAAGTATGGGCAAGGTACTTGCCTCGATACCACGACGGAACCACGAACGGATACGGCTCAACGGGAAGCTTGGGCGCCCGATGCTAACGAAAGGAATACGACAACGAGCGGAGCGGAAGAATCAAGCACGACCGCGAGGAACGGCGAAAATGAACCTAACGATTCGAATAGCACAATCACAACCACTTCTAAACGATTACGGAAATGGAATACACCGGAAACCGCCTACGATTCATGTATATTCGCACAAAAATAACAACGAGGGCGGACCACAACCAAACCCTCTCGATTCCGTAAAACTATGAAAATATACCATGAATCCGTAGGAAAACTAATGATATCAACAAGATTAATCATATTCATCAAGAATCCATCAACAAAACGGAAAGAATCGGACAAAACCCCAAAATCCCCAATTATCCAAAAAGGTAGGGTTACAAGAGATATTACCTTGAGTGATTCAAGTATTTAGATTCGTAAAACACGCGTTGGATTGATTGTCCGGGCTTCACAACCGAAGAAGAATGATGAAAATCAACCCTCCAAATGATAATGATGAGAAGCTCTCCTCCTCTCTCACTCTCTCTCGCGTCTAAGGAAAAAGAAGGAGGAAATGAGCTGTTCACGCTCAAAACAACACATTTATAGTGTAACACAGCAGGACCTATCGGCCAGCCTATCGGCCGATAGGCCCAACCGATACCCATACGGAATGCCGGCAGTAGAGTCTATCGACCCCCCTATCGGCCGAAAGGCTCCTGGAAGTGCTCGGCCAAAAACTGAAACGACCATAACTCTCTCGTCCGGACTCCGATTGACTCACCGTTTGAACCATTGGAAAGCTAACTCGATGTTCTATAATATTGCAAAGATTTATAATTTTTGGAGTTACCAAAAATTAATGGTGATCTAACAAAGACGAACTCATACTTAGAAAAGTCGTTTAGGAATCCTGAATTCAACAAAACGACACCGAAACCCGAACCTGAATACGAACCGAAGATACGGTTACGAAGTACTCACAAAGACGAATCTAAGAGCTAGTAGGACACACAATTCCGACCACCCGAAGGCTCGAAATTCGACAACGGAAGGTAATTATCCCAAACTTTGGGAAATTACGAAAATGGCCCAAATGCCCGAAAATCACCATACGTCAACGAATAATCAAACCGAAGCTCACAACACGTATAACAACGTTAAATGAACTTACGAAAAACCCCAAACGACAGTTTCGAACGAGATTCGCAAGAACCGAACTCAAGCGCGGAAAAGTCGCTAAAAAGCACGGAACTCAACAAAGCAGCACCGAAACGAACTCGGATGATAAAAAGTGCAGAATTAAATATTCTCCGAATGACGAAATGGTCATGATAGAGTTGTCAAAACGAACTTCCGCCGAAAAAAAAGAAATTACCGGAAATCGAAAATTGCGGATATTACATTCTACCCTCCTTAAAAGAAGTTTCGTCCCGAAACTTAAAACAAGTAGGGAGAAGAAATATTCCGCCAGGAAAAACTCAACGAGACACACAAGAATGCGTAACTAATGCCCAACGGCGAAATGTTACAAACAACGCAAAGGAATATACGGCGTGTAAACACGCTCCACGGTGACCAACACAACGTCGCCGTTAGGGATATAATAAAACCGACAAGTGACAAGCGTCATCAAACGGATACTATAGCCAAGTCAATTATCCGATAATCACAAAACACAACGAACGAAAATCAATATGATTGACCAACCCAACGGTACATCAATCAAAACGCGAGTCAACCGCTGAACAGACACGGAATCCCATCGCCTAAGGGATGGAAGATTGAAAACGAAACTAATTTCCCGAACTAAGGGGAATTACGAAGGAGCCTGAACGTTCAACAATCACGAAACAAGAACAAAAGCCGAACAAACAAACGATCGAGACAACAAAAATCGAAGAATCATGTTCGAATCACGAAGAACAATAAAGTTCAACAATAACTCCCAGGATGATCTGGTGAGAACTACAAGACATGCATTCCCATAAGATCCACAGGAAAGGGAATAGCGATTGAAAAGTCACAACGACAAATAAGTTATTCCGAAATGATATCACACTCGTTCGATAAACAAAAACAAGGACAGGACAAGCTCAGAAATGTCAACGAACATAAATGAGTCGACAAAGTAGAAAATACAGAAGTTCGAAATCCGATCCCTTCGAATAAAAGGACTAGTAGAACCAAATGATGTTACTCCCGAACAAAGTTCACAAGAATCGAACCGAACTCGAAAAAAGTCACACCGATAACCAGATCGGCCCACAACAAGATCACAGCTCGTTCGGACGATTTAAATCAAATACCGAACAAGTTCATAAAGTACCAACGAACATGAGCGAATCGATAGACTGGGGAAGAGAAAACACAGAAGTCAAAATAGTACGGGCATTACCTCCGACCTCGTCCACGAAATTCACAAAAACGGAACCAAGGTAACAATACAACAAGCAACCGACACAATGTGGAACAATCACCGATGCACACAATCATACCAACCCGATCTCTAACAGCTCGCATATATGCGATAACGCATAAACCGCTACGAGGCGACAACATTCAACACCAACATTCCACCTCTCACAGAGGGCTAACACAACAAATGTGTGGAAAACGACTCAACGCTCACACCGTCAATTCGGTCATACTCGGAAGCAAACATCAAAATGACAACGCGAACATCATACATATATACCCAACCCTCAAACGGGATTGGATAGGTTTTAAAACGAAAACCTCATTTTGAAAATAATTCAGAAGAGCACCGATTGATCTTGAGTATCACCTTTCAAAAAGTACAAACGTGAAACATCGTTATCGAGACTTTGGAGAACCGTTTCGCATTTGAAAAAATGAGGACACTTTCTCTTAGTGAAAACTTTCGAATATTCGACCCTTGGGTCTAAATAAAAGTGTTTCTAAAACATTGAAAATATCTCAAAACATTTTGGTCCTCGAGGCGAAAAATTTTGGAATATATTGTGGCACTGGATGTACCACAAGAAAATAACTCATTTAAAAAAATTATGTCTCGAAATTTGTTTTTCTAAGATACTCAAGGTTTTCAAAATCGATAGGCGAATGCCCAAAACTCACACATATCGACGTTCACTAAAACAACTCCTAGCACACGCATCAAAAAGTTTAGAATCAAGACAATACATGTCTTTAAATGGAAACAAACGATAAAATACCACATTCAGAACAAAACCACTGATAAAATACTCTCCCGCACTGGCTAGTGAACAAGTCGAACGCGTATAAGCACAAAGCTTCCACAACAAAACTTGTAAAACGTGCAAATCGATTCGAAAATCATCAGCAACGGACAAAAACATCAATAAAAAGACATCACAAGCGACGACATTCCTCGTATAAATCAAGTACGAGAGTCGACTAAATACATATCGTGAAATCAAGATCCACATAAAATTCCACCACTTAACAAATAATCATAAAAATAGCTCGTGTCACACGAGGCACAACACAAAGAAGGGAGACTTACTTCCACAGGTCGCACGAAGATGATGATCGCCCCACGATACTAATCACGACCAACAAACTCAAACGACGCGTCGCGACACGACTCAGTCAGATAAAAATCCAACGAGACAAAACTCAATAGACACCACTGACCCGACAGCCTAGGTTTTCACAACCTAAGCTCTGATACCATTTATGTAACACCCCCAATCCACTCAGGGATATTACACGCCGTAGACCCTCTCCTCGAGGATCTACCAGGCTGGTAACAATATTTAACATCTCGACAATGCCTTCAAGGCTACAATGACTCAGTAGACCGATTTGGTCTTTCCACAAATACATACAACTCAAATACAACTCATGCCCACGCAGGGGACAAAATACAACTACACCGTCTACAACGGAACAATACAATGACGGAAAATAAAGTACAACCCGAACCAACACACGATGTACGGTTCCTCATGTGATTAGTATCGATCATCTTTCATCATCCTTCGTGCCGACCACGTGTTATGCTCCAAAACCCGAATGCAAAACAGGACATCCACCCCGAATACTCGGGGTTAGCAAAACTCCCTTTGTTTTGCTAGTGCAAATACAAAGTGCAAATACGAGCCATACAATTCACATTCCACGAATAACAATAACCGAGGATCCTCAAAGATCCAAACGAAGCGAAAAGTACTTCCCGAGGCAAGGGTTTGAGAAAACATTTCAAAAACGAAATATCATAAATCAATGGGAATAATTTATAAAAGCGGTTTAGAATGCCATCGAGAGTTTTAATAGAAAACAATTTAGGATTATCAAATCCTACTTTTCAAAACCAAAAGACAAAAGGGGTCACCGCCCCAAAGGTTTACTTTCTGGAAAATGACATTAACCAAATCGTTGGGATTTTAGCCCCAAATCCGTAAAACGACTTTTACAAAACCATTGGGATTTTAGCCCCAAATCTCATCAACTCACGATGCGAGCGTCAACAAGGTTCGTCTTCCAACGTCAAAATCCACAAATAAATGATTTAAAATAAACAACAAAATACTCTAGAGCCATCCTAGCCAAGTAGGCCAATCGAACAACTTACCTCTTACACATTTAGTCAATGCATGCAAATGAAAACCGATCAAAAGTACTCATTTAAAATGCCAATATCAAATCACATTTGCAAAAATGCACCACAATTAACCGTCGATCCACACCTCCGTGGACCCCTACCGAGACCCCGTCGGATCTAACCCGTAGTGGTTAAAAGCAAAGCTCGTCGATCCACACCTCCGTGGACCCCTACCGAGACCCCGTCGGATCTAACCCGTAGTGAGCATACACACACACACGTTACTCATGCAATACTAACATGCTAAGAATGTAAGTTCATTAAGAATACTCACTAGAGATGGCCATTAACTCGACACCATTATCAAACTCTTCAAAAATAAATAACAAGATTAAATACGGAATACACGATTCCATAACTTAAACAATAGGAGTACCATCATAAAATCCTTCAACGTCCAAAATAATCAAATCATAATCAATTCTCAAAACACCGTTCACAAATCACACTCGTTTTGAAAGAAAGCCTTTAACGAGGCCAAACCGAAATCCTTTGAAACTTCATTTCAAATAACCAAACAAACGCATCAAGACGACCACCGATCATCATATCCATAAAACGAGAAAAGTATGGGCAAGGTACTTGCCTCGATACCACGAGCACGGAACCACGAACGGATACGGCTCAACCGGGAAGCCTTGGGCGCCGATGCTAGCGAAAAGGAATACGACGAGCGGAGCGGAAGAATCAAGCACGACCGCGAGGAACCGACGAAAATGAACCTAACGATTCGAATAGCACAATCACAACCACTTCTAAACGATTACGGAAATGGAATACACCCGGAAACCCGCCTACGATTCATGTATATTCGCACAAAAATAACAACGAGGGCGGACCACAACCAAACCCTCTTGATTCCGTAAAACTATGAAAATATACCATGAATCCGTAGGAAAACTAATGATATCAACAAGATTAATCATATTCATCAAGAATCCATCAACAAAAGCGGAAAGAATCGGACAAAACCCCAAAATCCCCAATTATCCAAAAAGGTAGGGTTTCAAGAGATATTACCTTGAGTGATTCAAGTATTTAGATTCGTAAAACACGCGTTGGATTGATTGTCGGGCTTCACAACCGAAGAAGAATGATGAAAATCAACCCTCCAAATGATAATGATGAGAAGCTCTCCTCCTCTCTCACTCTCTCTCGCGTCTAAGGAAAAGAAGGAGGAAATGAGGCATTCACGCTCAAAACAACACATTTATAGTGTAACACGGCGGGACCTATCGGCCGGCTATCGGCCGATAGGCCCAACCGATACCCATACGGAATGCCGGTAGAGTCTATCGACCCCCTATCGGCCGAAAGGCTCTGGAAGTGCTCGGCTGGCCAAAGCGACCATAACTCTCTCGTCAGGACTCGATTGACTCACCGTTTGAACCATTGGAAAGCTAACTCGATGTTCTATAATATTGCAAAGATTTATAATTTTGGAGTTACCAAAAATTAATGGTGATCTAACAAAGACGAACTCATACTTAGAAAAGTCGTTTAGGAATCCTGAATTCAACAAAACGACACCGAAACCCGAACACGAATACGAACCGAAGATACGGTTACGAAGTACTCACAAAGACGAATCTAAGAGCTAGTAGGACACACAATTCCGACCACCCGAAGGCTCGAATTCGACAACGGAAGGTAATTATCCCAAACTTTGGGAAATTACGAAAATGGCCCAAATGCCGAAAATCACCATACGTCGAATAATCAAACCGAAGCTCACAACACGTATAACAACGTTAAATGAACTTACGAAAAACCCCAAGCAGGTTTGAGCGAGATTCGCAAGAACCGAACTCAAGCGCGGAAAAGTCGCTAAAAAGCACGGAACTCAACAAAGCAGCACCGAAACGAACTCGGATGATAAAAAGTGCAGAATTAAATATTCTCCGAATGACGAAATGGTCATGATAGAGTTGTCAAAACGAACTTCCGCCGAAAAAAAAGAAATTACCGGAAATCGAAAATTGCGGATATTACATTCTACCCTCCTTAAAAGAAGTTTCGTCCCGAAACTTAAAACAAGTAGGGAGAAGAAATATTCCGCCAGGAAAAACTCAACGAGACACACAAGAATGCGTAACTAATGCCCAACGGCGAAATGTTACAAACAACGCAAAGGAATATACGGCGTGTAAACACGCTCCACGGTGACCAACACAACGTCGCCGTTAGGGATATAATAAAACCGACAAGTGACAAGCGTCATCAAACGAATGCGTAACTAATGCCCAACGACGTCAATGATTAGAGCGAAGAGAAGAGGGCTTAGCGCCGACCCCTGGTGTAGCCCTATCTCAATCGGGAAATACTGGGTGTCACCAACTGGGGTCCTGACGCAAGTCCTAGCTTGGGAGTACATGTCTTGGATCGCCCTAACAAACGGCGATGGCACCCTCCTCTCTTCTAGGCTCCTCCAAATAATATCATGCGGAATGTTATCATAAGCCTTCTTTAGATCAATGAACACCATATGGAGGTCCTTACGCCGCTCTCTAAACTTCTCCATAAGGCGTCTGATGAGATAAATGGCCTACGTCCTGGACCTCCCCGGCATGAAGCCAAATTGGTTCTCTGAGATCTCAACTTCTCTTGTAACCCTACATTCCACCTCTCTTTCCCACAGTTTCATAGTATGACTGAGGAGTTTAATACCCCAATGGTTACTACAACTCTGAGCATCGCCTTTGTTCTTGAAAAACGGCACCACAATACTATGCCTCCACTCCGTCGGCATCTTAGAATCTCTGAGGAGGATGTTGAATAGCTCTGCTAGCCACTGAACTCCAACTTCCCCTAGACAAAGCCACACCTCAATATGGATCTGATCCGGGCCTACAACCTTAGCTCTAGCCATCTTCATTAGGGCACCCTTTACTTCCTCATTGCTGATGCTCTCACAGGAACTTAACGAACGAGCAGAAGATAGACTAACTCATTGCACCACCGAGTCGCTACCCCTAGCCTCATTGAAAAGTTCCAAAAATACCTATTCCACCTTTCCTTAATAGCCACAATGTTCACTAACACTTGACCCAAATCATCCTTAATATACTTAACGGGACACAGGTCGCGCCGCCCTCTTTCTAGCTTTCGCTAGTTTAAAAATAGCATTCGCTCCTTCTTTGGTGCCTAGGCGCTTGTACATCTCCTCGTATGCCTCGCCTTTAGCCTTAGCCACTGCCTTCTTAGCCTCTCTTTTCGCCACCTTGTAAGCTACAATCTTCAAGATTCTCTCCTCCCCAGCACTAACCGACAAAATCTCCTTAAATAGCGCTTGTTTAGCCTTAACTTTCTTTTGAACCTCCTCATTCCACCACTATGCCTCCCTAGGTCCACTAGACCTGCCTGAAGAAACCCTACCACCTTCTCGCCCACACTCCTAATAGCATTAGCCATGCTGGTCCACATATGGTTAGCATCACCCCCCCGCAAAAAACCTCCTTCGCGGGTTAGACACTCCCTGAATTCAGCCGCCTTCTCACCCTTCAGATCCTTCAAGAGAATCCTACGTCTAGATTCTCTAGCCTTGCTAACAACACGACCTCCCATGGATAAATCTATAGCCAGCAGCCGGTGTTGCGAAGCACAAGCCTCGCTCCGGAACATCTTGCAATCCACGCACGTCCTAGCATCACGACTGCGCAAAAGAAGGTAGTCAATATGCGTGTTGTGCCCCCACTACCGAAGGAGATGGGGTGCCCAGTTCTCTTCAGAAAAATAGAGTTAGCAATTACCAACTCATGCGCACCGGCAAACTCCAACAACGCGGAACCTCCTGCATTCCTAACTCTGAAGCCGAAAAAGGGCGACGGTCGGACATCACTTTTTTTGACATGACAAATCTAACAAATTGGTCGGAAATAATTTGTTTGATGAGGGCAAAATTGTCACGGCGCCTTTCATATTGTAGTTGCATGTCGGTTTCGGAGCTTTGGATCTTTTCGAATGAAGGTGACTGGAAAGCAGTTACCACTCTTTCCCGTAGGGCCCATTTGGTCAATTCATCACATCCACTCACAAGCGCACGCCGTACCTAACACTGAGATTTAAATACAATTCTGAGTCCCATTTCAGATCCGCGGATTTATGCTCTCACAGAAAATTACAAAAGAAAGTCTGGTCCTCACGAACTGCAGTGTTGAACTTCCATTGGCATTCACATTTCTTTTCGTGTTTCAGAGAAAAAAGAAAATCAGACTCAGTTATTCATACAGCTCGTAAAAGCACATACGTTTAGAGAGAGAGAGAGAGAGAGAGAGGCAAAGTTGGAGTCTAAGATCTGCACCATTTCCTCTGCCCACACTCGAAAAATCAGGTCAGTTCTCTAAAAAATTTGCAGCTGATTTATGTATGTGATTTCTTTCTGATGTTATTTTCGTTTTCTTTTTCATTTCCGTTTGTGTAATTATTTCATTTTCATTTCCGCGTGATGTGTGTAGATCTGAAGAAACTGAAGAGTAACGGTGCAGTTGTGCATACTCACGGGTATACATATATGTTTCGGTGTATCGGTAGGGCTTAGTAAAGTAGAGACTGTGCGGCTCAGATTTTGGTGGTGATGGAGGAGATATAAAATTTCTGAAGGTTTATCGTTGATAGAATTGTGAGAAAGCTGTTAAAAATTTGCTAGATCTCCTTCTTCTCCATTTTTTTAGTTTTATTAGTTGTAATTAAGACTAAGCGATTAGGATAAAAGTACAAATAGGATGGAGACTTTAGTTGTTGCTCGTCATAGGAATGACCATCAGTATTACAGTAGAAAGCGCGCCTACAGTTCGTCAAAGTTTGTGTCCTTTGGCCCATCACCTTCGGGTAGTTATCGGGGTATTAATTGCAGTACATTTCAGTCTGGAGAAGGTTTGCTTCCGACCCCTTCCGAAGCCTACTCCACTAAAACACCTTTTACTGAAAAGATGTCCCCCGCCCCTTTTTCGCCCAAGACACCATCTCGAACTCTTAACGAAAGCCAAAGAATCTCGAAAAGAATTGTAGAAAGCAGTACAGTTGCAATACCTATTAAGTTCCAGATCGATAATATTGAGGGGGAGTTCCATTTTTCCGAGCGTTGGGCTGGACCTGCTTATTCGAACTCACCTCCCCCGAGTTCGTTGCCCATCCCTAAGTTTTCACAAAAGCCTAAAAGAACTGTGTCTCTTGACCTGCCTAACGTGGCCTCAGAAATTAATTCCCATCCCATCTCTAAATCAGCACCTGCTTCCCCGACGAGGGAGCACCGTCTTTCGCCGTGTGATCCCTTTGGCTTTTCTGATTCTGCTACTGCGACGAGTATTTTCCCATGTGAGTCCTTTGACATTTCGGATTCTGGTAGTGAGATGAGTCTTTCGCCCTGCAATTCCTTTGACATTTCTGTTTCTGCTACTAAGACTCTTCGTCGGATTCTTAATCTTGACGATTACTGATGATTGATGAATGATTGGGGCGTTGGTGGTGATAACTGTTCAGTAAATAAGGATGTTAGTTTACTTATATGGTTTAGTTGTGGTATGTATATATAATAAAGAATACCAGTCCATGGGATAGCTTGTTATTAAGAGTTGACTTAGCATTCTGATGTAGTGTGGCATGACGATGCAAGAGCTGGAATATGTTGTTGGTCGACTATCTTCAATAATTCTGGAAATTGATCGAGTGTGGGATGTTTATGGGGTACTCAGTGATGGATTTTGCTAGAAGTTGTGAGTTGAGGACATGATTGTGGAAACTAGTTGCTGTTGAAAGTAGAAATTCAGTTCTTCAAGTTTATTCTGTTAGGGAGTTCATTCCGCCTTACCATTTCTTCTCCTTTTCGATTAGATTCTTTCCGTATACTTGTATATCCTGCAATGTATCTAACTTGGTTAGAATTAGTAGGGTTTCGTTTGCTCTCTTCCTTGGTCAGGTACCAACTGTATCAGCTTTCTTTGCTCGTGGTTCCTGCATTCCTTTTCTTTTGACTTAGTTATCAACTTCCATACCTTTGGTTCTCCCTTAGCCAAAAATTTCTGGTTTTTGATATAGAAATTTGGCAGGGAAATAGGTATAGATGACCCCCTCCCCCTCCCATAGTGCTTGGGTTTGTTTCCTATTGGCCTTTTCTTGTCAACTTTTTTAATTTTCTTTGCTGGGTTTGCGTTGGACAATCTTTCTGCTTGTAGTGCTTCCTTAGCCTCGAGCATTCGGAGCTATCTTCTGTAAGCCTGCTGCCTGCCTGCTTCTCCTTTTCGGAAGTGGGTTGTACTTTTCTTTTCTTTTCTGTTGTTGTAGAATTTCACTTGACACTGGAGATTGTTGATCATACTGAATTGTCACAGGTAATTTTTATAAAAGATTATACTTTGGATTTTTCTCAATATTATTTCATGCACTAGGTACAACACTAATACATGTACTTTTTGTGCTGTTACAGTACTTGTATTTGTCGCCGGTGGAAGAATGATTCTTGAAGAGGCTGTTTCAGTACCTTGTTGCCCGATCTTTGTAGCTCATGGTTTTTAATTTCTGATGCGTGTGTTGTCTGCTATGAAACTTTTATGCATAGTATTCGAATCTTATGTTTGTGGAAGTAGGGAACTATTATCTGGTTATTGTTGTGTTAGTGTCGTTTGAACTTGTGTCTTTTTTCGGACCCCTCGGGGGAAGTCTATAGTTTCTATTTGATGGTTGGTTTCAAATACTTTTTCCTATTTGCGTTTCCTTTTCTTTTGAAGTTGAGTTTATATCGAGTATGTTAATTCATCCGTTCTTGTTATGGTTCTTAATATTTTTGATTTGGCTAGTTGTGAGACAAACGATTGGTCTCGTAGGATGTGATGGAGCTTAAGTTGTACGTTTAAGTTGTTCGTTCAGTTTTTAGGTGGGAGACTTTTTCCACTCTTTAGTTCTGTTAATTTTTTCTTACGTGTTTTCAGTTTTTCAGGGTCTTTTGGGGGGGGTTTATTTTTATTTTTTCTCATTTTTAGGGTTCATTTTATAGTATTTTAGATTTTTTTTTTGGGAAAGATTTGTTAACATAGTATCCGGCCAAAAAGTTGCCCCAACTAGGGTTACAATCTAGTCGGTATCAGTGTTTTAAATAGTGCGCTCTAGTTTTAAACTAGTTCTGCTATTTTGGCAAGAACTTTCGTTACTTGCGGATAAAATTGAGAAGGCATGGGAAGGTAGATTTGTTCATTGGGCATGGGAAGGTAGATTTGTTCATTTGCAAAAAAAAAAAAAATGAATGAAACTCTGGCAGAAGGCCGGCGCACGTGAAAAGTCTAAAATTAAGAGTTGCTGACTTTTGGTGCGTCTGAACTCTAAGAGCCGTCTTTCTTGGTATTGCATGATAATTTGCCAACATATGTATTTTTTTTATGTTTAATTATCTTGTTGATTTATTAATATGCATATACTTTTATTTTTTAATTTAATAATGGACATGCTTGAATAACTACACTATGTGCTATGCCACTTATACTTTGCTACGACGGAATAAGAACGCTACACATGTAAAAATGCTATTTAAAAGTTAAAACACTGGTTGATCCTGCTTTTTTTATTTTATTTTATATTTTTTTGTATTCTTTGCTTTAATATTTAGTTTGGCTTTCTTTTTGGATTATGAGTTTGTGGCATTTCCAAATTGGACAGTAAAACCATTAACATATGGTCTAAAGTTGGACGCAATATGGTATACTATGTGGTGATCGATTTTTGTTTAGGGCAAACTGGCTATGAATCAATTCAGTAATCGGAAGTTGCCTGGCTGAATTTGATTTACAATGGATGACATGTAGGAGAAATGATTGATGTTCGTCGGTCGAACACAATGAACATGTCAATTCATTGACGCAAGTAATACGATTTGTTCCTGGAAAGTCTGTCACAAGTATCGTCCTCGAGGACAGGGGCGAAGCCAGAAATGAAGTCTGGGGGGGCTGAGTTCAACAAATCTTAAAATGATACAAATATAACAAGTTCATTCATTCATAATATAAATATCAAAATTAGGATGTTCACACATGCGCTTTCTTTTTCCAGGATCTCGTTCAATTATAGCATGTGATTCTAAATTAGGATCAATAGATGGAGTATTATCGGTTGGAGGAGGAGATAGAGTTACCGGATGAGATTCAATTGGAGAAGGACTTCGAGTTTGCTCCACAAATACATCTTCTAGTTTATCCACTTTCGAAAAGAACGAAAATAAATTCTTCCTTTTCTTAGTAGTGTTAGATGATTGTCCGGCCTCCATTATGGATTCTACAATGTAAAAAAAATAAGTCAATTTAACAATAAAATATAAATTCCATTGCCCACTCAAAATAGATACAAAAATATAATAACATTTAAACAAATCACATTATTAAAAATAATACTAATAAAATAAAATCACATTATTAAAACACTAATCAAAGTTTCGAATACTTATAAAAAATCCCCAAATCACATTATTTTAAAAAAATACTAATAAAATCACATATTCAAACACTACACTAATCAAAGTTTCGAATACTTGTAAAAAATCTCCAAATCACATTATTAATTACGAATAATTCGAAGTCAATTTTATTATAACAAACTAAAAAATAAAATAGAATTTAAACAAAAACAAATTCAAGATAAATAAATTTAAGGATGAAAAAAAAAGTCTTACATTTAAATCTCCAATCAGTCAATCACCTACTATGCGAGCCACAAAATGATGCTTCTGATTTGCTTTCCTCCGGAATTTCTGTGCAAGCCGCAAGGTTGGAATTTTTTTTTTCCTCCACCAGAAACAGAAATCTATCGCAGGGGGAGGGTTTCTTTTCTTTTTTTTTGGTTTTTGGGTTTCTTTCCTTTTTTTTGGTTTTCCTGCTGCTGTCCGTGTAGTTTAGGTGTGTGTGTGTGATAGATAAATTTTATTAAAGTAAATGAGTTGGGTTGGGTTTTGGGCTGGGCTATTATTATAATAATTATAAAAATAAACTAATACATATAGGGGGGTTGACATGGGCCAGCACTGGGCTACAGCCCAGTATAGCCCCCCCTTTCTCCGCCTTTGCTCGAGGATCTGTTTGGTTCAAATGATAGTATGAGTGGAGTTTTTATAGAAGGAAGGGAAAGAGAGGAGAGGAGATGCAAAATATGTTTACTTTATTTGGAAAGACCGTGTAGAAGGAAAAAAGAGAAATAGAAATATATTATTCCAAAAATGTATAAACATGAAAATATTCCAAAATGAAGTACAGAATCAACTTGGCAGGACATTAAAAGCCCTACGATCAGATCGGGATGGCAAATACCTGATCCAAGAATTCGATGATCATCTTAGGAATTGTGGAATTGTTTCACAACTTACTCCTCCTGAAACACCTCAACATAACGTTGTGTCTGAGAGAAGGAATCGAACTTTACTAGATATGGTTCGATCTATGATGAGTCGAACGGAGCTTCCATTAATTTGGAAACATATTGTTCCTAGAAAGTCTATCACAAGTATCGTCCTCGAGGATATGTTTGGTTCAAATGAGCGGAGGAGTTTTTATAGAAGGAAGGGAAAGAGAGGAGAGAGATGCAAAATACATTTACTTTATTTGAAAAGATTGTGTTGAAGGGAAAAAGAGAGAAGTAGAAGCATATTATTTAATAAAGCGAAAATAGTGGGTGAAAAATAAACTAAATTAGATTATTATGTATTTAGTATATTTATTTTTACATTTTAAATCAAAAGTTATATAAGAAAATTTAAGTAATTATGTAACTAAATTTTCTTTCCCTTCCGAATCCCTTCAATATTAGAGGGGAAGTAAAATGAGGGAAGGGATAGGAAATGGATTAAAAAAATTCCTCCCTTCCCCTCCATTTTATTAACCAAACAAGTAGTTTTAAATAAAATCAATCTCCTTATTAGGGCTGTCAAAATTCGTTTTTTTTTGTAGGAACTGAACCCGAACCGAATTGTGTAATTCGGGTTCAGTTCCATATTTTTTTTCATTTGGAACCGAACACAACCCAAACCGAAATTTTCGGTTCGGTTCCGATAATATTTCGGTTTCATTTTTTTTCATGTCTATATGAATCTATTCATCTGTTTTAATTTTAAACAATAATAGTCTTTAAAAATAAATTTTGACTCCAATTTAAATTTTTAAACAATAATAATTCAATTAAAAACAAGATAGTGAAGATACAATATTGAATGTTTAGTTGATACAATCAAAATATCAAACAAAATGAAGCAACAAAAGAGTAACTTGAACTTCAATAAATTAAGTGAGACGGTATACTTCTAGGGGTTTTTTTTTATTTTTCTTTATAAATTAACTAATGTTAATAAAAAAAGGTAAATAGGTAATTTCGGGTTTTTGTGAAATTTTTTTTGCAGGAACCGAACCCGAACCGAATTTCTAAATTCGGGTTCGGTTCCAAAAAAATAAATAATTTCAACATCTAGGAACCGAACCGAACCGAGAATTTCGGTTCGGTTCCGATCGATTCCACGGGTTTCGGGTTGAAAATTCCCAGCCCTACTCCTTACCTCTCCTCCCATCTAAATCCACCCAACCAAACAAAATTCAAGACTAAGGGGGTTGTATTCATTGTGGATTCTGTGTGATTTTTTTGAGTTTAAGAAGTCTGTAGATTTTTATGGATTTTCTAATTCCAAAGACTCCACGCAGAGTTTGACAGACTTTTTTTTTTATTGATTTACATGGATTTTCATCTACTTTGTAAGCATGTAAAATCCCGCTCAAGTCATGAAACAAGAACAAGCTAGCCTCAGATAATAATAATAAAAATAATAGTAATAATAATAATAATAATGATACTAATGATAATAATAATAAATAATAATAATTGATTGGGGATCGGAGGCTTCAAATGTGACTGTCGGAGAGGAGAGGATCGCGCGTATAGGGAGAAGAAAGGTGAAAAAGTCCATCAAAATCTCGTGTGATGAGATAAAAGTTATGGAGAATTTTTCTCTTTGTATTTTTGAATGAAATCCTACAAAATCCATGAAATATTAAAATCTTTAAAAGTCTATGAAGTTTTGAATATCTCAGAATTTTTAAGGAGTTTTCAAAATATAAATTGAATACCTTAAGATTTTTAAGGACTTTTCAAAATTCGTATTGAATACTTCCAGACTTATAAAGTTCAAAATATCCAATAGAATTTTAATCCAATACACCCCTAACTTTACCAGCAATCTCCCAACTACCCAACCATAACATTTTATAGTTACCAGATTAAGCTACATCCATATGGGAAAAAGAAGTATGAAAACTAAGCAATAGTTTATTTTCTTTCTTTTCCACATCACCAATATTCTTCCTTACCCAACTATATTTTTTTTGTGGTTTATCAATGATCACCCCAACCGCCCAAATATATATATATATATATAAAATAATAAAAATTCAAAATACGAAAAATCAATAACATAAATGACAATAATTGAAAGATGGAATTTCTGGAGGTGAAAATTGATATTATTTATAGAGAAGAAGAGATAATTCTATTGTACATAATTATGACAATATTAGTGTCAATTTATGGAGAATGAAAAAAGAAATTTTTTATTTTTTCTTAAAATATATTTATTTTATTATCCATATATAGTATATGAAACTAATGAAATTTTGCCAAGTGTCACGAAAAAAAAGGAGGGTGGGGAAAGTTGGGTGCCCAAAGACAGGCGAGTCCACATGGTTGAAGTGGGTGCCACTAAACTTTGTCCAAGGGCGTATTTTTTTATGCCCAAGAGTGTAACCTAGGGTTGAGAATTTCCCGTCGGAAAATCCCGAGTCCCGGTCCCGTCCCGAGTCCTGATGAGAAACGGGACCCTGAGTCCCGAATTTTTCGGGATCGGGACCGGGACCGAGAGCTTAAACTTTGGTAATTTCGGGACTCGGGAGTCCCGAAATCTCGATCGGGACTATCCGAAGTCCCGATTGCAAATTTTAATTTCGGGACATTTTGGGATATTTCGGGACATTTCGGGACATTCGGGACATTTCGAAAAATTATCCTCGGGATCGGGACCGGGATCGGGACTTAAATTTATCCCAATTCGGGAATCGGGACTCCCGAAATCCCGATCGGGACCGGGACCGGGACCACCAAATTGGTCCATTTCGGGACCGAGACATTCGGGACTCGGGATCGGGACCTCGGGATGTCCCGATTCTCAGCCCTAGTGTAACCACATGTGCTCATTTGAAGAAACGAACACCTCCCTGCCCAAAGACTAATAGTAAATTGCAATGTGATTGGATGGAAACACTCTACTTCGCGGGTTCGAATCCGTGGTGACAATTCTTTGCGGAAATATTGCAAGATTTGTTGCTGGGTTCGTGTCTCGTTGGTCATCTCCCTTGCAGGGCTGCTATTAGTGCACATCCCTCAATTTACAACCCACCTTGTCAAGGGACTTCTGATACAGGTGGGGGAGTTTCTCGTCTCTCCCTTATATATATATATATATATATATATATATATATATATATAACAAAAAAATAAAGCAATTACCAGACTTGGGCCGACCATGGTCCGGGGTTGGTCTCTGTTTTGGTTAGAAAAATCAAATTATTTGAAGTCACTTTGTGTTCAGACTGATTAAAGCTCGTTTTAGCTCGGCTTGATTACTAATCAAATCAAGTTAAAATATTGTTTAAATGTTGAAAAAAATCAAATAAATTTGAACAAACATAAAATCAACTCGTTTGAATTGATTTACACCCCTATTCAAGGTCAACCGTGATTGCTGAAAAATCATGTCCAATGAAAGCAGTTTATTTATTAAAGTTGACAGTTTGAGGAGGAATTTTCGTGCAGATTTTGAAGCAGAAGGAGTACTTTGTATGATGTGAGAAGCACTGCATTTATATATTTTGAAGCAGTACATTTGTACGTTGAAGCAGTGTAGTTATAAGCTAAGAAACAATATGTTATAAGTTAAATTTTAAAGCATCTCTAGTACTTACTACTTAGTACACTATGAAGCGCACTACTTTGTACACTGTGAAGCAGTGCATTTGTACACTCTGAAGCAATGCATTGTATATTCTTATAAAACAAGGATCCTGACAATCTTCATTCCATGCATCATAACTATTTCCATACTTGATATTTTTAGTGCCTTTTTTTGTTGAAAACTAGACTCATTTGACTTTTAGATGGTATATGGAACAACATCTAATTCATATCCAATAAAAACAGTTTATTTGTTGAAGTTGACGGTTTTATCAGAAACTTTTGTGTTAATTTTGAAGCAGAAACGGTATATTGTATACCATGAAGCGGTGCATTTATACACTGCGTAGCAGTGTATTTGTAAATTCTATGAAGCACTGTATTTCTCTTTACGATTTACACTACTTTATTATTACAATACATTGCTTTTTTTAAGTATGCAATATGCATCTTAAATTGTAGATTATGAAAATAAGATTACTTTGATATACATTTTATTTAAAATGAATAATACATGAATAAGTTATTCTATTTTAAATGGGAATAATTTATTTATGAACGGAAAAAATTAACATTCTCCTTAATTAATGTTATTCACACGCCCCATTTATTGTGATGATGTGACAAAATTTGGACCTCCTTATTTTATCATTTAATGACTGATTGGTTCATAGTTCACACATCAGTAGTCTCTCTCTCTCTCTCTCTCTCTCTCTCTCTGTCTCTCTCTCTCTCTCTCTCTGTGCGTGCGCGTGTGCATGTGCAATTTAAATTAAGTAATTCCCGCATCACATACAAAGTGTTATATTCCACCTAAAATTATATCTTTGAAAGTGTTACATATACTAAAATATCATCAATCACACTATTAATCGAAGTGTCACATTCTCCATTCGCTCAATACTCACTAGTAGAGATGTTAAACGGGCTCGAGCCCGGCGGGCTGGCCCGTTTAACCCGTCAAAAATTCGGGTCAGAGCCGATATTTTCTAGCCCATTTAAATTCGAGCTTTTTTGGCCCGGACCGTTTAGCCAGAAGCCTGTTAGGGCTAGCCCGAAGCCCGCTAAATAAATATATATATATATATATATATATAATTTCAACTTACAGTAATACTATATTTATATAACATGTAATAATATTATATATATAATATATATAAATATTATATATATTATTACTGTATTTGTTAATATAGTGTATATATATATATATGTATGTATATGCATAAAAGTATATTTTTTATTATATTTATTATAGTGTATTTGTTACTATATATATATATATATTGTTACTGTTTTTTTTGTTTATGACTTATAAAAAAATAAAAAATAGATTTATTAAATATTTAACCCGTTTAGCCCGAAGCCGGCTAGGTTTAGGGTTAGGACCGGTATTTCCTAGCCTGTTTAAATCCGGGCTTTTTTGGCCCGGACCATTTAGCCCGAAGCCCACTAGGGCTAGCCCGTTTAACATCTCTACTCACTAGCAGTACACACCAAACTCATATCAATATTTATGGAACTTAAACATATATCACATACAATTATTTTTCGAGAAATACATCAATTTTGTCCCTACTCTGATACTTGAGTTGGGATGAAGGGAGCGATATTATAGGAAGTTGACCCAGTGGGCAATTATAACAAATCGTAATGCATATTTATTTTTCTCCCAATATTACAAACATATTTTCCGAGCTATACACAGTTAAAAATTAAGTGTGAATTAAATGTAATCACGAAACTTGTAGAAGAACTTGGAAAAGAAATGTAGAGAATGAGATTACAAAGGAAATAATTGAAGTATAAGAAATGAAATAACAAACTCTATATTAAGACGAGTCGAGGAGGCCTCTTTCCGCAAGACAAATATTGCCTTGGTAGTGCTCTTCGGTTTGTCAATTCGTCTCCAAAGGTAAAACGACTTTCGTCTCGACGAATGTAGCACCACAATTCCGGCGAGCTCTGGAGAACAGGAACGAGCTGAGGACTGGACTGACTTATGAAATGCGAAATGCAGAGTATGCAGAAAAAACTTTTTCAATTTTTCATGTTTTTTTGATGCAATGAGATGCATGCCTATTTATAGGCCATCTCACACCTGCAGGGGGTTTAAACAAAGCACTAATGGCTGTCATAATATAGACATTCATGCCTGCATTGAATATTGGAGTTTCAAAATTCAACAGGCAGGAGTTAGAGAATTCAAATCGTCCATTTACTCATCCTCATGTGCACATACGAGCCCAGCAACATTGTTGAGCTAGTCCAAAAAATTCTTTAAGCAAGCCCAATGCCTAGCCCAAAGAACAACCCAAACACCACCCAAAGACCAAGATCCAAGATCCAAGTCCAAGATTAAGATCAAGGCCAAGGCCAAGGTCCACGGTCCACGGCACGCGGCATGCAACTCGCGGCACGCGGCCGAGGCCGAGGCGAGACGGAGGGACGGCGGCGGCGCGCGCGTGTGTGTGCGTGTGGGCTTTAAGCCCATACACATGTGCCATTAATTATTACGTGAATAATGGTAACTCCTTATTTACTTGAACCATGATAGCTCATTATTCAATGTGGGATATCCATTTCCCATTTATTCACAATTAAGTGACAAACTTTAATTCACTATTTCTCACTCACCGGGAATCGGTTTAGAGAAAGTGAATATACCATGATCATCTACTCGGAACGTAGATCAATCCTATGATATTTAATTTTAAAAAATAAAATTAAAATCATTAACGATTCTAACAATCTCCAACATAAGTGAAAATAGCCCAAATGCAATGTACAGACACAAGCTCAGTCCTCAAGAGGCATTAAAGTATAAGGATAGGTAGTTCGTGGCTTTGAACCTTCTATAGTTAATACCATCAGGTACACAGGCAGATTGGTGGCGTTATGCTTCGAACTATTCCCCCACGACGTGCACCGAGACAATGGTGCTAACACTTGAACACCTCCACCTCATCCGTTCTCACGTTTTGTATCCTTTGCGGGTCTTGGACACCTCTTTGGATTCATAAGTGTATGCCATGAAGCGGCCTTCACTTATCACTTATATAGGTGATTCTTTACTGAGTATCTTGCCATACTCAACCTCCTAGAGGTCTTTAAGAATCATTGAAAGTCATAGACTTAACCTCACCACTAGGCAAGCTTTCAACACTCAATTGCTCTATAAGGAATAAACTTAGATGAGTGTTTCACACGAACTCTCATAGCTTAGTTCTCCCATTGAACCAAGTTTTTGGGATCTCCAATCATCTTGGTTGGGTTACCACTATGATAATTCTCAATTTGTGGATTTTAAACCCATTCCCTCTAGCAATTTATTCATTTGATCATGGTTTAACCCTTTGGTTAGCGGATCCGCTAGATTATCCAATGACCTCACATAATCAATACAGAGATCCCACTTTTGATCAAATGTCTCACGGTATTATGGCGTCGATGAATATGTCGAGACTTTCCATTATACACGTTAATTCTCGCCCTACCAATAGCAACTTGGCTATCACAGTGTATAATCACTGCAGGCACTGTCTTTGACCAACATAGAATATCTTCTAGAAAGTTTCTTAGCCACTCGGCTTCTTCACCAGCTTTGTCCAAAACTATGAATTCCGATTCCATGGCGGATCGGGCTATACCCATTTGTTTCGCGGACTTCCACGAGACAGTTCCACCCCCAATAGTAAACACGTAACCACTTGTAGAAAATGAACTTTTCGTATCGGGTATCCAATTCGCATCACAGTACCCTTCAAGTATCGGGGGGTATCTCGAATAGTGTAACCCAAGGTTTTGAGTATACTTTAAGTACCTCAGAACTCTAACAAGAGCTTTTCAATTGTAACACCCCAAATCACAAATGGGACATTACACGCCGCAGAACCCTCACGAGGTCTACCAGGCTAACACACGACACACAATCCGAATATGAAAAACCCAAAAGACACAATCATCATAGTAAAATAGGGCAGTGGCCTCGACCAAAACATTTTAATCAAGCATCGTAAAGTATAAATGCACCTGAATCCATTGCCCACGCAAGGGAATTTAACCAATTTGTAAAACACTCAGTCTAACCCCAACATCAAGGTAAATGCAATAGTAAAACATGAAACACGACTCGAGCCTCATCATCATCATGCTGGACCATCCTTTGTATGCATATCTCGTGCCAGTTCCTCGGCTCGACCAGTACCTGAAAAATGCATAAGACGTATTTTCCCTATTTAAGGGGTTAGCATTCGAATAGCTAGTGCAAGTACATAATTACACTATACTATATACATACACGATTCGACACAAGCAATCCATTTGAGAAAAACATATGAAATCAATATTCCAGAATATCACATTAACACCAAAAACAATATATTCTCAAGTTTTCCACATCACAACTATACACGCTTGGTAACCCGCAGCCGTACCCATTAGTATCGACCCCCAGAGGCCCCGTCGGACCGTCCCCGGGTGAGAAACCACTTCCGCGGACGTACCCATTAGTATCATCCCCCAGAGGTCCCGTCGAACCATTCCCGGGTGGAAGAACATCAACACACGTACCCAACCATTAGTATCGGCCCCCAGAGGCCACATATGCCATCACCGGGTGGAAGAACAACAACCACATCCATTTAATAGCACAATTTACATCATTCGCATCAAAACCGTACACACATAACGAAATGTAATACATGTACATGCCTTGGATAACACGGCGTGAAGGAAAACGGTGAAAGGAAAGGTTTCGGCCCGAATAATCTTCACAAATCCGATCCTAATACAATAACGATACACAACCCATCTCAATAATGTGAAAACGTAGGAATTCATCCTAGTTCTACCCGATGGGACAATTCGTCGGTCGCTACGAAGTCATAAACGATTCTAATCTAGTAACGGTGAAAACCTTGAAGTTTAATCCGTTAAACTATATAGGTAGCAAGGAATTACGACTACACAATCGAAATATAACAACTCGTCGAAGCTAACTCGGTTCAAAGGATAAAATCATATTAAAATCCCGAAATCCCCAAAAGCTAGGGTTCTAACAAAATATACCTCAATTTGAAGATGAACAACGGATGATTTGATGCTAGAGTGATGATACGATGTCCCAAAATTGCTTCTCAACTGAGGTTGGACGAAATCGGACGAACCCTAGGCCGGAAAAGTCGCTCCAGTCGTGAAGGAAGTGAAAGAAATGAAGAATGAGAAGGAAAACCTCATCGCCTTGATTTAGTATCTTTAGGCGGCATTACCGTAATATATTACCCGTTTCGGCCGTAATGGCATTCCAGATCCCACTTAACTGGTTTCGAAACATCATTATGGCCATTACGAAGGGGACATTACGGTCGTAATGTGTAGAGGTTTACGGCCGTAATGCATGGGTACTTACGGCCGTAACTCAGGCCTGGAAGTCGGCCAGCCTGCAATCTGAGAAAGAAATAACGGCTCGACAACCACCGGAAGAAAATACAAGGGTAGGATCACTGGATACCCAAAAATTCTTTGCTGACGAGTCAAAGATCACAATCATCACATACCTCCGGCCACCCGAAGGTCGGTATAGAACGAATATTAACAACAACACCCAAAGTATTAAGAATTTACAACAATGACCCAAACGTCCGAAATACACGATACGATGTCGAATTAAAAATCCAAAACTCGTGTTATGTTCAACTCAACCAAATGAACTCATGGGAACATAGGATTAATGAAATTGAACGAGTTTTATGAGAATCGAACGTACATGCGACAAAACATGACTTAAAATGAAATTACGTAAAAACATATCCGTAACTCGTCCAAATGAAAAAACTCAAAGAACAAACCAGATTCAGAATCCCAAGATAGTGACAAGCGAGTCGTCCAAAATGAACATACACCAAAAATAGAAATTATCAAAAATAGAAAGTACGAAAATCACACCAATTCTCTTTGCTTGGATTGCTCGTGTAACGACTCAATTTGTTCACAGCGCAAGCTAATTCAGGTCGAGTGCAATTTGTAAGATACATTAAACACCAATGACTCGTGCATATTCTTCTTCTGCAATGG
Organism: Orobanche coerulescens; assembly: GCA_033398695.1. Lineage (NCBI taxonomy): Eukaryota > Viridiplantae > Streptophyta > Magnoliopsida > Lamiales > Orobanchaceae > Orobanche > Orobanche coerulescens. The sequence continues at coordinate 11,814,390 of CM065801.1, forward strand.
GCTCCTCTCGATTTTTGCTCAAGTGAACATTTAACTCTATTAGGGTCTTAGCCGGCAAGCTATCAAAAGCATTAAACTTTTTGAGAACTTTCTTGGCATAGTGAGATTGTGTCAAGATGATTCCATCAGATTTTCTCAAAATTTTCATTCCAAGAATCACATCGGCTAGCCTCATATCTTTCATGTCAATTTTTTTTAAACATGTTCTTAGTGTCGTTAATCACTTGTATATTGCTACCAATGATTAACATGTCATCTGTATAAAGACACACAATAACATAGCTATTATTAGTGTTCTTAATATAAACAGATTTATCACACTCGTTTATTTTAAAACCATTTGATAACATTACATTATCAAATTTCAAGTGCCACTATAGTGGAGCTTGTTTCAATCCATATAGAGACTTAACCAATTTGCATACCTTTTTCTCTTGTCCAGGTACTACGAACCCTTCTGGTTGTTCCATATAGATCTCTTCATCCAGATCACCATTCAGAAAAGCAGTCTTAATATCCATTTGATGAATCTCAAGATCGTGCAAAGCAACAATCGCGAGAAGCACTCGAATAGATGTAATTCTCGTCACAAGTAAATAGGTATCGAGAAGCACTCGAAGGTTGAGGTAATTCTCCAGATCTATGCTATTCAAACTCGCCACAGGCATACCATTCTTGAGAGTTGGAGCCACATAGTTAAGTTTCATACCTTTGTTAAGAAATGATGGTCGCGATTCACCCTTCATCGTCTGATATTTGATTGGAGATTTGGGCATTTCCTCCTTCTCCGCTGGGGTTTTGCTGAGATCCAGTTTCCGATGTACTTCCGGTCGAAAGGACGACTCAGTTTCCTCTCTACCCTTCATCTTTGTTCCTTTTATTTCGGATTGCGTAGATGTTGTTGCAGATGATTTCGAGTTACTCTTGTTGATCTGGCCCGTTAATCCACTCGATGTGTTCAATTGTTGTTTCCTTCTTGACTTTCTTTTCCTCGGACGACCTCTTAGCCGGTCGGTTTGTGCCATTCACCGTCGATAGCGCACGTTAACCCAGTGCGATTAACCTGTGTCGTTGTTGCCTCAGTTTCGCCTGCGTTAGAAATGTTAAATTATTATTTTGAACTAATTTATAATACCAAATATCTTATTCTCGAAAATTTTCGATGAATGAGAAACAAATAATTAAAATTGAGCATTTGTAATAAATTAAATGAGAATCTGGAAAGACCTTTGAACTTAATGGTCATGTAATTAATCTAAGGAGCCCTTTCAGCTGAAGAGTCGGAAGATTAATTTGATGATTCTTGGAGTGAAAATACCTTTGAACCGAAAGGGCATGTATGTAATTGATCCAAATAGACTTTTAAGTTGAGATGAGACCTCACTGATTGTTGATGACCCCTCACATGATGGATTCTGGAGCCTATAAATAGAGGCTTCTGACATCACAACACAACACATCAAAGCATTCCAGCATCATATTGATACATACTTTCCTTTGTCATTCGTGCCCAATTTTCGTCGCCAATTAGTTGGCTGGAGTTTTGAATTTTGGAGATCATCTGGTTTAGAAATGTGAAGCAATTGTATTTTGGGCACTAATTGACAGCAGAGCCTTTACGGGAGCAAAATATTCTTAATCGCATGAGATCTCTAAAATTCCAACATTAATTGGTTGGAAATCAAGTCACTCGAATCATTTATTCGAATGGGTTTTAGATCCACTTATATAAGTTACTCGAGTGGCCATTAAGTCACTTGAATATGTTACTCGAGTAAACGATAAGTTGCTCGAGCAGGTTACCTGAGCAAGCATCAAATCTATTGTTCGGGCGAGCATTAAGTTACTCGATCAGATTACTCGACAAATTTGTCTGTTTTGCCACATATCATTAACATTTTAAATGCTAAAAATAATGAACCAAACAATAATAATAATAATAATAATAATAATAATAATAAATCTATGACATATTCATTTGTTTAATAACAATTTCTGCCTTACATTATCCTTATATCATATATGTGTAAGGGAGAGAAGGGATTCAAATAGAAACAACAAGATAAAAAAAACCAAAAAAAGAAAAAAGAAAAACAAAACCGAACAAATATTTCACATCGATTAAAAGAGACAAAAATTATTCTTGAATATTTCTAAACAGAATCATCATCATCAATCATCATCACTCATTTGACTCTGGATTCGTCATTCCTTTCAAAAATATTTCTTGGCATGGCACCGGCATTCATGGCTGCAAAAGGCTTTCTCACCCCTGAAAACCCAAATAACTAAATTAATTAATTAAATAAATAAATTTGAAAAAAACAATATTTATAGGCATAAAGTCTCAACTAGCCTTTAGTGGCTGTCTTCATTAGCGTGCTCTACTGTCTTTGTTTAGCTTGCGCTAATTATCCGTCTTACGTACGTTAATATTGCATGGTTACGTACGTTAACTGTTCTTTTCTTCAGTCTAGTAGCTTCTGCCTATTCCGTTAACGTGCGCTGACATTAATCCCTAGGGTGCGCTAGCTGGCCTTCGTTTACAATGGTCTGATGCTGAAAGTCTTCTGTCCAACGGACATATTTCAAACTTAGCGTGCGCTAAGTTCTTGTCATAGCGTGCGCTATCTGTTCAAACTTTATTTTTCAATTCAAACTTCATTTTTCAGATTCCGCGTGATCTCCGTGTTGAATGTCTTCACAACTGATATATTCCTTCGTTAGCGTGCGAAGCTGTATCCGTAGCGTGCGCTAACTTAGTCATTTAGCGTGCACTAATCTTGCACCTTAGCGTGCGTTATCCATGTTAGCTGCAGTCTCGTATGCCTTCAGGTGATATGCATTACGTATGTTGATCCTATAGACATAGCGTACGTTAGCTTCGATAATATGAACTTCTTTGCTTTTCAGTACGGTTCGAGCGTCTTCGACATCTTTGTTGTTTTGGTTCGTTCTATTGTTGTTTTCTTTGATCAACAACACATCAGTAACTCATCATCAAAATCATTTTATAATTATATGGAATAGAATATTCCAACAACAATATATTATAAGTTAAATTTTAAAGCATCTCCAGTACTTACTACTTAATACACTATGAAGCGCACTACTTTGTACACTGTGAAGCAATGCATTTGTACACTATGAATCAATGCATTTCTATATGGCAATCTCCATTCCACGCATCATAACTCTCTCCATACTTGATATTTTAATGCTTTTTTGTTGAAAACTAGACTCATTTGGCTTTTCGATGGTATTATGGCACGACATCTAATTCATATCCAATTAAAGCAGTTTATTCGTTGAAGTTGACAGTTTTATCAGGAACTTTTATGTTAATTTTGAAGCAAAACAGTATATTGTATGCCATGAAGCGGTGCATTTATATACTGCGAATCAGTGTATTTGTATATTATATGAAGCACTGCATTTCTCTATACAATTTACACTGCTTTTATTATTACAATACATTGCTTTTTTTGGTATGCAATATGCAGCTTAAATTATAGATTATGAAAATAAGATTAATTTGATATACTTTTTATTTAAAACGGATAATACATGAATAAGTTATATATTTTAAACGGGAATAATTTATTTATGAATGGAAAAAATTAATCTTCTCCTTAATTAATGTTATTCACACGCCCCTTTTATTGTGATGATGTGGCAAACTTTGGACCTCCTTATTTTATCATTTAATGACTAGGATTGGTTCATAGTTCACACACTAGTGAAGATTCTCGTTGGAAACAATCTCTCTCTCTCTCTTTATATATATATATATATATATGCGTGTATGCGCGCGCACGCACACGCGCGTGTGTATGTGAAATTCAAATTAAGTACTTCCCGCATCACATGCGAAGTGTTATATTCCACCCAAAATTATACATTTAGAAGTGTTATATATACTAAAATATCATCAATCACACTATTAATCGAAGCGTCACATTCTCTATTCACCCCAGTACACACCAAACTCATATCAATATTTATGAAACTTACATATATATCACATACAATTATTTTTCCAAAAATACATCAATTATATCCCTACTTTGATACTTGAGCTGGGATGAAGGGATCGATATTATAGGAAGTTGGCCCAGTGGGCAATTATAACAAATCGTAATGCATATTTATTTTTCCTCCCATTATTACTTACATATTTTTGGAGCAATATGCAGTTAAAAATGAAGTGTGAATTAAATTCATACTATATGTATTTCGTACTTATATTTTTATTGAATGGATTGATTCTCATTTGAACCGATTCTAAATATGTAGGAGCGATTGACCTCACATTCAGTTGGATGAAATGTGACTAATGGATTTGGGATGATTTGATGTCAAAATTAGAAATTGAAAATGATGACTTTCACTAAATACAACCTAATTTCAATCAATAAATAGTTTTAAAAAATCCCCACAGGCATAGACTGATGGTAAATTGCAAAGTGATTGGGGTGGAAACACTCCGACATCGCGGGTTCGAACCCGTGTGGTGACAATATTTTGCTGAAATATTGCAAAGTTTGTTGTTGAGTTCGTGTCTCGTTGATCCTCTCCCTTGCAGGGCTGCCATTAATGCACATCCCTCAATTTAACAACTGTCTGATCAAGAGACCTCTAAGACAGGGGGATTTCTGGTCTCTCTCCTAACAAAAAAAATAAATAGTTTCAAAAATGGAGAAGTGGAATGGAAAATGCAATGCAATTATGCAACCATGCAATGCAAGACACTTTTTTTTTTAATTATTTCTGCTTGCGTAGAGATACAGACAGCATATGATAAGGACTTGCAGAGTTGCTGATTATATTATGGCCGGTTATAGTTAATGAGGCACATCATGGACCACGACTTTTCCTGCACCTATGCTTTGATACTACGAATAAAATATCTATCTATTATATATAAAGCTTATCCCTCTTAATTTAATGTGCAAGGAGGTTGTATTATATATAAAGTTTATCCCCTTAATTTAATGTGCAAAGGGGGTTGTGCACAAAAATTAGTACTGTACAATTAATGCATTGCACATCAAAAATAATTTCGTTTTTTATAAACTCACGAATTTACATCTACATATTAAATTTCAAGGAATACAAACAATCGTGTAATGATGTAGTGAACACAAAAGGGTTCCTGGAACCATGCTCTCATAATTGATGAATATGAAGTGTTGCTGAAGTATTAATGCTTGAAGCACTATATAAACCATCCAAAGACGAGAAAACAACATAGCAAAAAACCACACCAGTTTTGCAGTTTGCCATATAAGTCTCCTGTTACGTTTTCTATTTATATGTAGATAAGAGGTTGTCACTATTTTTTAATCTTGGCCTACCTTTTCGAATATGGAGTTAAAAACTTGTTGTGGTATTTTTAAAGATGTTTGTGTGTGCTTCTGATATTAAAGGGTTTGATGTTTGTATGGAGTTAAAGACTTGTTGTGGTATTCTTTCGAATATGGAGATCTGTGATTTGATGTTACTTTCTTTTCTTTGTTCGTTAAAAAACACAGAAACTAAATCGAATGATTTTGAGCAGAAACATTAAAGGGTTTGATGTTGTGTTTGATTATTTCGGGTAAGGTACAACGACGGTAGTTTGTGTGTGAAGCTGTGTTCGTATTTGGTGGTTGATCTACAAAACCAGAGAAAAAGATGGATGGGAGGCGGATGTTTTTAGGATAGTGATAAAAAATTAGATGTATATCTTGGAATGAATTGAATCCCATCTTACCCGAATTTTTTTACCCCATTGGTTTTGGGTTTTAATCTGTTGGACTGGATCCAACCGTAGCAAAACAATCTCAAAACACAATGAATTGATGTCAATAATCAACCGATTGGTGTTTGCTAAAAGAAATGAAACAAAATGGATTGAAATAAAATGATTGTTTTAAAGTGTATAACTCATGAAAAGCTAATGAATGGATATATGCATGTAATAATGGGAAGCTTATGTGAATACTGAGTCGGACCTCCAGCAGTTGGTAAATTTGACACATACATACATTCATCAATGCATACATAAACACGTATCACGTATGTATGCAGACACATAGGTACGATATTGGTATACATTGAATAAAGAAGCTGAAAAATATTATAGATACAGCATGGCTGCATGAGTATTTTGCTTTATAGGTGGCATTCTTCATTGGACATTTACCTCATATTGATGATTTACATAATCAATATGCACACTTTCTCTCTATCTCATGATGATGCTACTAATATTCTCCTACAATATAATGGAGACTCTTCAATGTCCATTCCTTTTGTATTATTCACTTTTACTTTTTGCTTGGGGGATGGTAAGTTAGTAACCGTTGTGAATTAAAAACGAAATCATATCGTAGTTTTAAGATTGCATAAAATTGTAGAATGTTAAAACAAAAGCTGTTAGTATTTAAAGATTACATGTGAAGAGACTCTTTTATATATAACATCTTAGAAAAAGTCTTTTTACATGTACTCTTTTAATGTGAATAAACTATTTTAAGTACTGGAAACCTAATTAGTACCGACCATTACACTATGAATATTTAGATGCAATGGGTGCAACGCACGGGTTGATAAAACATTACACTATGAACATTTAAAATAAATACAATACATTATATATAACTAATTACATAGACTAAAAGAATTCTATACGGAAAAGCGTTACGGATGAGTCCTTATTCATATTAAAAGACTACATGTGAAAAGACTATTTTAATTGTAACTTTTAATGTAAATAAACTAATTTAAATACAAAAGTTATGATAACATCACAATTAAATCCTCTAAAATAAATACAATATAAATTCTCTAATAGGCATCTAAATACCGTCATATGCTCATTCAAGCGTCTGCAACCAATGCTCATTCAAGCGTCTGCAACCAAATACCATGCATCGCACGGGTTGGATCAAGCCTCGTGATGAAATAAACTTTAAGAAGAAAAAAAGATGTGGAAATGTACGGTTGTAGCCTTTAAGATTTAAAGAAATTCTTTAAAACATCTGATTTTGTTTCAGGAGAAAGTAAAAGACAGTAAATACGAGTCAATCAATTGTATTCATAACACTGATAGAGGGGCCTTTATATAGACATTACAATGAGAGTCCTTCCATACATAGGATTCCTAGATAAGGTAAGACATCTAATAGGATCCTACTACCTCTAGAAGGATCTAAAACCTTCCATCTATGTATCTACAACCAGTATTAGGTAAGACACATTACGGGAATAATAATTCCCGGAACACTCCTCCTGTGTTGAGCACTAATACAACAATGGTGCAGAAGATGTTGCCTTCGTAAAAACCTATTCCAAGCCAAAACAAAACCCCATGGGAAAAATAAAGGCTTGATGAGGAAAAGATTGCAACGCACCAATATAACATGTCATGTATACTCCCCCTGATGTATACATAATGACTCCTCCTGATGAGTACCTCAAATCATAGGAGTCGAATGCCAAGTTGCCCTCACAACTATACCAAGGAAAAACCCAGTGGAAAAAATACCTCTTGGTCTAAGTTGAACAGAAGTACAACGCATCATTGCATGGATGTTCTCATAGGTCGCCTCGTTAAAAGCCTTGCCAAGTGAAACCCCAATGGGAAAAAACAAACCTTGGTCTAAGGACAAAAAGAGCGCGACACATCCAAAGTGCAGAGTCGCTAAAGACTTATCAAGTTTTCTAAAGTCTTGACCTTCATGCACTAAATCAGTCATAACTTCTTCGATTCAATAGGTATCAACGAAACTGTAAGAACTTATGAAAACTAGACACCCGTAGCTTTTCATTCACATATAGTACGTAACCTAGATCGACCTGAGCAGATCACAACGCTCTATCGAAGTTGACTCATCAAATTACCGGACATATCCTGTCCTACTTTGCAACAATAGTCATATGTCACTCAACATGATGGATGTGATCAAATGGTTGGTTTCCTTGAAAAGTAGACACAAACCTTTCCAATGGTACAAATTTCACCATTTTCCATCAAGTGAGCTGCCCTGTAGGTCATATGAGAGATAGACCAACACATTCTGGACAGATTCGGGTATCAGTTTTCAAGTGTCCTTTTTATCGAGATAGAGCGAGCTTCAAGCTTCTTATCATTCACAGATATTGCGTGAGCGCATCCTAGGCCATCATCACAGTGGCTTTACCGGATTAATACAAATGAGTACATCGAGTCAAACATGAGTACATAATACCGTACTTTTCTCTTAAGACTGCATCATCACTTAAGTGAGCCAAGTCTTATTATGACTTCGACTAGTCATTGGGAATCATATAGGCATTACTTTATCGTCTCTTAGGGAAACCGTCCCTTAGATTGCCTTAAACCGATTGATGAATACGTATCATCAAGTGTCCCCAAGATCCTTTCATTCTTAACTTTGGATTTAGCGGAATCTCTTAGTCTCACAAGAGTACATCACTATAAACCCTTAGTTTTACACGCAAAAGCTTCATATCTCTTCCAAATCAAGTATATACTTAGTATGTATTCCCGACAATCACTTGTCGACGCGCTCCGTGGTCAGGAGCCACTTGATTTGAGTCTGATCCACCACGAGATCCTTTCATCACTTAACTTAGTTCCCCACTAAGATAAGATTTAACCACAAGCTGCACGTCAGTTTTTGGGAAACTATCTAACTGAAAATATAGTGGATGATATAACATCCATTACGATAGCACGACTATGTTTCGTGTTATCGTAGTCGATTCCAGTGCGTTCATGAGAAACCTCGCGCCATGAGGTGATTTTAACTCCTTCTCTCACTCGCTTTAACAAAGTATACGGATAGATCTTATTTTTGGAGTGTTGGCACCACTTCAACAAAGGGCTATCACTTTGTTTATACTGGAGTCGCATATATTTCCATTTTAGGCCAAGGCTACAACATTGTAGATTTTCAACGAAGTATGGTTCGATTAAACTCACATTCCACGTCCTCATGTACCAGCTTTATTCATAGAGTACTCTTTATGGATTAGCATTCATTGAGGCGTCCCCCAATGATTACTATAATCCAGAATCACATGAGACGGATGAGTTCATTTGATCATATGATCAAGTTTCATGTACCAAACTCGCATACATTCTTAGCGAGAGTATTTATCGAACCAAGTAGCATCCCAATACGCTATGAGATCCACGGCCTAGTAACACCATCTACCACAATTTGTGATGTTACCATATCACCATTTATAGGTGACGAACGTCCATGATCGGACACAATCCTTGCAGACATGTTTGCAGCATATATTTAATCTCGTCACTTTAGGAAACTTGGTGATACACAGTAGAGACAAACTACGACAATTCCAAGTCGTTCTACTCGAACATGATCGTTCGCATCTCCCCCTAACGACGGGAAGACTGGCTCATCAAAGTGACTTACGAGATCGTCTGCCAAGGTATATTTTAAGCGGACTATGAGTGAAAGCGCATGTCATATTCATCATTTATAACCCGTCATAATGCGATGTGGTGACGCACTTTGGCACATGAACATGTAGACGATAAAGCTTTTCAGTGTTAACACAATCCGGTTAACAAAATGCATACGGTTACACTTGTAACTAAGCATTTGAATGATGATAGGTATAGGTGAATATGACATGTTGTCCGATGCTACATAACCGTATCTACTGGTCTTGAGAATCCAACAAAACCGCCACCATGCACCACCGGGATCGAACATAAAGAAACGATTGAACCGATGATAGGCCGTTGGTTTTATCGAACCTTTAGTGCTTTCTTGAAGAGTTCACTCCATTAACCAGCCCCAAACACCTCAAAATTTCATGAGCATGTATAAACGGGTGTTTAGGATTCCAAAACCATCAACCTTGTGGTCAGAAACCGGTCGAAATGATATCGAACTGGTTGTTAGGACGGCTGGTGGTATGTGAAAACTTCATTTAGTGGTTCACCTCCTTCGAAGTCTCCAAATGGCACCAAAATTTGTGAGAAGGTAGCATTGGATGTTAGGAAGTACTCGTTAAAATTTCACTTTAAGACTTGGTCTAAAAGTGGGTGAACCAACCTTTACAATGACTGGTCCGCAAGTTGGACAACCATAAACTCAGGTTTCGTCAACATATCAATCATTGTCAAAGGAACAACATAACATATAAATGTTATTACTTGAGTACGACCATTTGTGAACACCATAATAGCATCATAAGCCACCCAGGCTAATACTTATGATCATGTATGTATAAGGACTCGGTGAAAAGGGAGGACTCAGCACCATGCTTATGCGAGTCGTTACATTATTCTCTATAGCATAGGAGAGTGTCATATCCTAATCGTGCCAAAGAATAGGCTTTAATCAATGAACATGGCTAAGAAGGATCATTGGGGGGGTTTTTAGCATCACACATTTTTATGAAAACAAGACGCAGATGACATAAATATCATCATCGGTCATGAGCCCTCCTCACGACTCCACCAACGTACTTTGGTGTCTTTGATCCAACTAGTTTCTTTGTTCAAAGAAAATAATGTCCATGACAATACCGTGGTATATGGATCATCAAACTGTCCAAACTCCGGACTATTAAAGCATAAATGTGTCAATGTCCCAATACATCTTCTGGTTACCAAAACCGATGCAAGCCGGACCATATTGACTCATGAATATTTTTCTTTTCACATATCCAATACAAGTGATGCATAAGATTTTATTCTCACAAATCACAATGAGATGCTATGAGTGATACACTTTGGCATATATATCATCGAGTCATAACATGGTTCAATTGTTACGGAACATATGTGACTAGAAAATGCCATTCGACATTCAACAACTTGAGCATCATACCGCTCATTGATTGTGATGACCTACTCATCATAGTCACAATGGATTTATAATACGAAATCCAAAAATATTGCGTTCCTTGGAAATAGATTAATATGTACTCAATTTCGCTTGCAAAATTTTACAAACATGAGCATAGCGAACACTCTAACAACATAGAGATTTTATACCAGATACGATCAAAATGATCTATCATATTGAGTGCATAACATGGCAAGTTTATATGCCTAAGGGGCAAAATTACGACACAAGCATAGTGTAACACTACCATGCACACGCTCGACCTTCTTATAAGGGTGCGTATTTTGGGCTTCCCCAAGGAAACTGTTTTTTTCAACATTTGAAAGATGATATTTTAGCGTACAATGCATACCAAAAATCGCATCATCTGTGCCAAATTCGGCCAAAAAGAGGTTGAAAAACATGTGTCATAAGACCACTTGCAAATTTAAGATGGGAACCAAGTTGGTTGGGACAAAAGTTAGCACAATCGCTGGAAATAAAATTCCGTGCAGCTTGACCTTTGTTCACTAAAACAGCGATAACTCCCTTGTTAGGAAGGCTATGGACGAACGGTCAGATGTTCTGGAAACTAGACTTCCTTATCTTTTTATCCATATATTGTGCACTACACGGATCTTTAAAATCAGATCACAGTGTATATTTTAATTGGATGCTTTAGTATTTCCCAAGTTTAGTGAAAAAACAAGGTTGAGGCTATATCCAATGGCATAAGTGTTGATGCAAAAACATGGCAATGACAACCATAGGTGCCTTTAAACGCATCAGGGTGTTTGATTTCTTATCTCGACTAATGATCCTTTCGGTAACTCCAACTTGGTAGATTTGCAGAGAAAGTAGGAATGTCGGTACAGCTAAGGCTGTTTAAAAACCACTGATTCCGTTTGAACTTTCAAAGCATAAACAAATACCAAGGAGGATGCGCCCAGTCATGATCAAAAGTGTAGACAAAATCCACCAAAGTGCATCAAATCAACCAAGTATTTTAATTCTCAATTTGCAAGTATACGTCATAATAGCCATATTATGTGGATGCAACGCGGTGCATCATAATTAAGCATTTTGAACCATGAGACATAATGAATATACCATAACCAACTCGTCTTGAGCATCCACTAAGATTGACTAAACATGGTCAAATATGTAAGGCACATGCCTTAACAAATACTCGGAAAAGTATTCGGACCTATAGTCACACGAACTATAATCGAGGTCAACGAATTTATGTATTTACCGCAATATGCCATTGCTTTACATGTTAAAATTTATGAGAATTACTCGTACATTCTTTCATATATCATATTGCAAGGAGATGGTGCATGACTACTGTTATATATTTCTGAGTTACAAACTTGCTGGGCGGAAATTAAATTACAACTGAAAACTACAATTACAACTCGAAAACTGAAAATACAGGACTCGAGGCGGAATTAAAAACAAAAAAATACAATGAAAAACAAAACTGAATCTGCACTAACCAGAAACAAATTAGAAATACAAGAAGATAATCGAAACAACAAAAAACAATAAACGAAACTAGACTGTGGTAGAAGTTGCCCGAAGATGCCTTCTGCCCGTAAGACGAGAAACGTCCCGGTAGTGTTCACGGATTGGCGGTTCGTCCCCAAAGGTCAACGACTTTACGTCTCTATAGTAGCAACACCACAAACTGGAGAGCTCCGACGAACTGGAAGAGGTGAGGACAAAGCTCCGACTTATGATATGCAGAGAATGATGAAAACTGTATGTTTATACTGAGTTCGAAAATTGCATGTACTTATGCAGAGGGATGCATGCCTATTTATAGGCCATGCACACTGCAGAGGGGGTTTAAACACAGCCCTTATGGCTGTCATAATGCAGGCATTCATGCCTGCATTGAACACAGGAGTTTTGAATTTCAAAAGTTGGCAGGAGTTACAGAATTCAGATCTGCCAATTACTCCTCCTCATAACACCTGGGAGGTTACTTTCGGGTTGGACTGAATTTGAACAGTCATGACGCACCTGGACTGTATTCAGCTCCTTAACTATTTGACGGATGTACCTGGACATCCTTATGTGCACATACGAGCCCAACTATGTTGTTGAGCTTGTCCAAAAAATTCTTTAAGCTAGCCCAAGGCCTAGCTCACGGCCAAGCCCACGAACAGGCCCAAAGACCAGCCCAAAGACCAATTTCCAAGATCCAAGATCCAAGTCCAAGATCAAGATCAAGATCAAGGCCCAAGGTCCAAGGTCCACGGCACGCGGCACAGGGCACGCGGCACGCGGCTCGCAGCTCGCGGCTCGTGGCCGCGGTCGAGGTGGGCGGGCGGCGGCGGCGGCGCGCGCGTGTGGGCTTTAAGACCATACACATGTGCCATTAATTATTATATGTATAAAGGTAACTCCTTATATACTAGAATAATGATGGTTCATTATTCAATGTGGGATTCCATCCCTTATTAATTCACAATTAAGTGACAAGCTTTAATTCACTATTTCTCACTCACCGGGAATCGGTTTAGAGAAAGTGAATATACCATGATCATCTACTAGGAACGTAGATCGATCCTATGATATTTAATTTTACAAAATAAAATTAAAATCATTAACGATTCCAACAATCCCCCACATGAGTGAAAATAGCCCAAATGCAATATGCAGACTCAAGCTCAGTCCTCAAGAGGCGTTAAAGTATAAGGATAGGTAGTTCGTGACTTTGAACCTTCCATAGTTAACATCATCGGGTACACAGGCGGATTAGTGGCTTGATGCTTTAAACTATTCCCCCACGGCGTGCACCGAGACAATGGTGCTAACACTTGAACACCTCAACCTCATCCGTTCTCACGTTTTGTGTCTTTTGCGGGCCTTGGACACCCCTTTGGATTCATAAGTGTATTTCATGAAGCGAACCCCACTTCTCACTTATATAGGTGATTCTTTACCGAGTATCTAGCCATACTCAACCTCCTCGAGGTCTTTAGGAATCAGTAAAAGTCATAGACTTAACCTCACCACTAGGCAAGCTTTCAACACTCAATTGCTCTATAGGGAATAAACTTAGATGAGTGTTTCACACGAACTCTCATAGCTTAGTTCTCCCATTGAACCAAGTTCTTGGGATCTCCAGTCATCTTGGTTGGGTTACCACTATGATAATTCTCAATTTGTGGATTTTAAACCCATTCCCTCTAGCAATTTATTCATTTGATCACGGTTTAACCCTTTGGTTAGCGGATCCGCTAGATTATCCAATGACCTCACATAGTCAATAGAGATAACCCCACTTTTGATCAAATGTCTCACGGTATTATGACGTCGACGAATATGTCGAGACTTTCCATTATACACGTTACTTCTTGCCCTACCAATAGCAGCTTGGCTATTGCAGTTTATCATCACCGCTGGTACTAGCTTTGACCAACATGGAATATCTTCTAAAAAGTTTCTGATCCATTTGGCTTCTTCACAAGCTTTGTACAAAGCTATGAATTTCGATTCCATGGTGGATCGGGCTATACATGTTTGTTTCGCGGACTTCCACGAGACAGTTCCACCCCCAATGGTAAACACGTAACTACTTGTAGAAAATGAACTTTTCATATCGGATATCCAATTCGCAACACAGTACCCTTCAAGTACCGGGGGTATCTCGAATAGTATAGCCCAAGGTTTTGAGTATACTTTAAGTACCTCAAAACTCTAACGAGAGCTTTCCAATGCTCTTTACTTGGATTGCTCGTGTAACGACTCAATTTGTTTATAGCGCAAGCTAAATCGGGTCGAGTGCAATTTGTAAGATACATTAAACACCCAATGACTCGTGCATATTCTTCTTGTGCAATGGGGTCTCCTCGATTTTTGCTCAAGTGATCATTTAAATTTATTGGGGTCTTAGCCGGCAAGCTATAAAAAGCATTAAACTTCTTGAGAACTTTCTCGGCATAGTGAGATTGTGTCAAGATGATTCCATCTGATTTTCTCAAAATTTTCATTTCAAGAATCACATCGGCTAGCCCCATGTCTTTCATGTCAAAATTCCTTTTTAACATGTTCTTAGTATCGTTAATCACTTGTATATTGTTACCCATGATTAATATGTCATCTATATAAAGACACACAATAACATAACCGTTATCAGTGTTCTTAATATAAACACATTTATCACACTCGTTTATTTTAAAACCATTTGATAACATTACATTATCAAATTTCAAGTGCCACTGTAGTGGAGCTTGTTTCAATCCATATAGAGACTTAACCAGTTTACATACCTTTTTCTCTTGTGCAGGTACTACAAACCCTTCAGGTTGTTCCATGTAGATCTCTTCATCCAGATCACCGTTCAAAAAAGCAGTCTTAACATCCATTTGATGAATCTCAAGATCGTGCAAAGCAGCAATCGCGAGAAGCACTCGAATAGATGTAATTCTCGTTACAGGTGAATGGGTATCGAAAAAATCGTACCCTTCCTTCTGTTTGAAACCTTTGACTACTAAACGAGCTTTATACTTGTCAATTGACACATCAGCCTTGTACTTTCTTTAAGGATCCATTTGCATCCTAAGGGCTTACAACCTTCAGGTAAATCAACCAAAACCCCAGTTTGGTTTTGTAAAATTGAGTCAATTTCACTCTGAACAGCTTCTTTTCAGAGCAACCCGTCTGGTCTGGCATAGGCTACCTTGATCGATGTTGGTTCTTCATCCAACATGAATGCTATGTAGTCAGGTCCAAATGTCTTTGGTGTCCTAACTCTACTACCGCATCTCGGTTCTACATCTTCCAGATTAGATCTCGATTGCTTACGTGACTTTAAATCTACATCCACAAGTTTTGAACTTGTTTCTTCATCTTCAACTCTATTGCTAGAATTGTTCTCAATTTTATCATTACCCTTACAAGGATATATGTTTTCAAAGAATACAGCATTCCTTGATTCAATTGTTGTTCCCACAGTCATTTCAGGAACTTCTGATTTGTGGATAACAAACCGATAGGCACTACTGTTCAGTGCATACCCAATAAAGATACAATCGACCGTCTTAGGTCCGATTTTAACTTGTTTAGGTAGAGGTACCTTAACCTTAGCCAAACACCCACACACTTTGAGATATTTGTATGAAGGTTTTCTACCTTTCCACAACTCATAAGGGGTAATATCCTTATCTTTACGTGGAATCTTGTTCAATATGTAGTTGGCTGTCAGGATAGCTTCCCCCCACATGTTCTGGGGCAACCCTGAACTAATCAATAAGGCATTCATCATATCTTTAAGGGTTCGATTCTTACGTTCAGGAACGCCATTAGATTGTGGTGCATATGGAGCTGTTGTTTGATGAATTATACCACTTTATTTGCATAATTCCTCAAACGGGGCTACATATTCGCCACCTCTATCGCTTCGAACCATCTTGATACGGCAGCCTAATTGATTTTTGGCTTCATTCTTGAAGTTCTTAAAAGCTTCAATAGCCTCATCTTTACTTCTCAAAAGATAAAGATAACAATATCTTGTGCAGTCATCGATAAAAGTGATAAAGTACTTCTTACCACCTCTAGTTTGCACAAACTTTAGATCACACACATCTGTGTGAATTAATTCAAGGGGTTGTGTGTTTCGTTTTACCGAATGAAACGGAAGTTTCGTCATTTTTGCTTCAACACAAATCTCACATTTGTTTTGAGTATTGACTTCATTTAATTTTAGTAAATCTAAGTTTACTAATCTTTTTATAGCATTTAGATTCACATGACCTAATCTACAATGCCATAAATCAGAACACTCAGTCAAGTAAGAGGAAGCAGTAGCATTTTCATTAGCATTACTGGACTTGGTTACATGGCGTTTAGCCAAAGCATTAAGTTTAAAGAGTCCCTCCGTGAGGTAACCCTTACCAAGAAACCTATCAAACTTTTTTATGATAATTCTATCTGACTCAAACACTAGTTTAAACCCCTTTTTAACTAGTATAGAGCCTGAGATCAAATTCTTTCTCATATCCGGAACATGAAGCACATTCTTCAAGGTGAGTGTCTGTCCGGACGTATGTTTGAGGCCCACTTCTCCAACTCTGATAATTTCAGATGAAGCTGGATTCCCCATGTTGAGCTTCCTCCCCTCAACAGCTTGATAGTTCTTAAACTGGATCCTATCGGCACCAACGTGGGCGGTCGCACCGGTGTCGACGTACCAACCACCTTGGTTCTCAACGTGGTTGACTTCTTCGGTGACCACAGCAGCAAGGTCATCCTCTTTCCATTCGCCGCTAGACTCGGCAATGTTGGCAACGTGTTTCTTCTTCTTGTTGGCTTTCGGCTTCCGACAGTCCTTCGCCGCGTGCCCATGTTTATCACAGTTGAAGCAATCGCCATCAAACTTCTTGACTGGTTGCTTCCCTTTGCTCTTGTTTTGGACACTTGGACGAGCTCTTTTATTGGAGGGACCGCCATGTTCCAATAGATTGGCCTTAGCATCAATCAGGCCTTTTGGTTTGTGGTCATTTTTGCGCACGTCGGACTCGATGCGTAATATCACAATCAAGTCTTCAAGAGTCATCTCCTTTCGCTTGTGTTTAAGGTAGCTCTTGAAGTCTTTCCAACTGGGGGGCAACTTCTCGATCACAGTTGCAACAGTAAAAGCGTTCGATAGGACCATTCCCTCGGCATTGACATCATGAACGATGAGTTGGAACTCTTGTACTTGTTCCATGACAGGCCTTGAGTCAACCATCTTGTAGTCCAGATAATTGGCGACTACAAACTTCTTTGTACCTGCATCATCACTACGGTACTTCTTTTCAAGTGCTTCCCACATCTCTTTTGATGTGTTTAGAACAGAGTATACATTATACAAACTATCCTCTAAAGAATTCAGAATAAAGTTTTTACAAAGATAGTCTTCATTGTGCCAATTGTCATAGGCAGCTCGGACTGTGAAACTAGTCTCTTGAGCACTTGGCGCCGGTGGCGCATCTTCCTTAAGGAAGTTCGCAAAGCTCAATGTTGTCAAATAGAACAACATCTTCTGTTGCCACCTTTTAAAGTCGGCTCCACCAAACTTTGGTGGCTTTTCGGCGGCAGCATCATCCTTGGCCCCGTGGTCGTTCCAAAAAAGGAACCACTCTTGTTGAACACGTAGGCTCCAACACTAGATCCTAACATGGATCCAACGGTACCACTAAAAGTGGAACCTACGGTGCCACTGGAGGTGGATCCACCGGTAGTCAGAAAGGGGTTCGAAAACACACATGGAGTTGTTGATGAGGTAGTTGAGCTCATCATGCTGGACATGGTTGCGGCAATGGTGTTTGCCACGTTTGAAGAGGCAGTCGCAGAGGCAAAAGCAGCGGTGGTGTTGGAGTCGGTGGAAGCAGCGGTCGTCATTTCCAGTTATAGGATTCAACAAGTAGGTTTCTCTTCTTGCGCTTGTTGTATATTTCTGAGTTACAAACTTGCTGGGTGGAAATTAAATTACAACTGGAAACTACAATTACAACTCGAAATCTGAAAATACAGGACTAGAGGCGGAATTAAAAACAAAAAAATACAATGAAAAACGAAACTCAATCTGCACTTACCAGAAACAAATTAGAAATACAAGAAGATAATCGAAACAACAAAAAACAATAAACGAAACTAGACTGTGGTAGAAGTCGCCCGAAGATGCCTTCTGCCCGCAAGATGAGAAACGCCCCGGTAGTGTTCACGGATTGGCGGTTCGTCCCCAAATATCAACGACTTTACGTCTCTACAATAGCAACACCGCAAACTGGAGAGCTCCGACGAACTGGAAGAGGTGAGGACAAAGCTCCGACTTATGATATGCAGAGAATGATTAAAACTGTATGTTTATACTGAGTTGGAAAATTGCATGTACTGATGCAGAGGAATGCATGCCTGTTTATAGGCCATTCACACTGCTGGGGGTTTAAACACAACCCTTATGGCTGTCATAATGCAGGCATTCATGCCTGCATTGAACACAGGAGTTTTGAATTTCAAATACTTCCGGGTTGGACTGAATTTGAACAGTCAGGACGCACTTGGACTGTATTCAGCTCCTTAACCATTTGACGGATGCACCTGGACATCCTTATGTGCACATACGAGCCCAACTACGTTGTTGAGCTTGTCCAAAAAATTCTTTAAGCTAGCCCAAGGCCTAGCTCACGGCCAAGCCCACGAACAGGCCCAAAGACCAATTGCCAAGATCCAAGATCCAAGTCCAAGTCCAAGATCAAGATCAAGGCCAAGGCCAAGACCAAGGTCCACGGTACACGGCACGCGGCTCGCGACTCGCGGCCGAGGCGAGGCGGGCGGGTGGCGGCGGCGGCGTGCGCGGGTGCGCGCGTGTGGGCTTTAAGCCCATACACATGTGCCATTAATTATTATATGCATAAAGGTAACTCCTTATATACTAGAATAATGATGGTTCATTATTCAATGTGGGATTCCATCCCTTATTAATTCACAATTAAGTGACAAACTTTAATTCATTATTTCTCACTCACCGGGAATCGGTTTAGAGAAAGTGAATATACCACGATCATCTACTCGGAACGTAGATCGATCCTATGATATTTAATTTTACAAAATAAAATTAAAATCATTAACGATTCCAACAACTACACCCACATACAATATTTTATTTTAATAGGATGAAAGATGGAGTTTTCCAAGTATGGGATTGGGTCAAGACCAACGTGGTGGTCGCTCAATTCAACGTGACAAATCCGTCACAACTTGATTTTAACCACGACATATCCGTCGCAATCGATGTTTGTCCCATTTATACGTCACAAATCCGTGACTAATCATGAATAAGTTATAACTTTACCGTTACCGATAATGTTCATTTTATTCAATTGTTGGTTTAAAATCGACAAAACTGCGACGTCAAATCGCACCCAAAACGTGGTGTATGCAACAACCACAAATATCGACTTTCAACAATTATCTGTGACTCCCCCAGGACCGTCACACAGTTTACTTCGACATATGAGAGTGATACTACCTCTCATAGTCTCATCCACCGCAAAGTAGCGTGGGAGAAAAAGAACCCAAATACCCAATTTCCCAAAAAAAATTCCCAAAAGAGAGGAATTGAAAAAACGGGAATTTTAATAAAGTCTTACACGTACTTGGTTCTATATACGCTTTGATCCTTGAACGGGAGCTTCTCTCCATATGAGCAACATATTTTCGTGGTATTCAGTTCCATATTTACTTTGATCCTTGAACGGGATAATAAATATGACTCCTCTCCCTATCGTGCACATCATCATGAGCAACATATTTTCCTATATGCACGTAAAACATAAACATCGTAAGATTCATAAGTGTACAAATCAATGAACAAATGAATCATTAACTAGGAAAAGATAGAGAGTTGAGAAACGCCCGGAAAGGGCTACTGGGCTCGATAATCGTCCGGAAAAGGGACTCGAGCGCGGCGGTGCAACAGCTCGATATTGGATGAGGCCGGATTTTCAAATTTCCTTATAAAAATCTACTTTATTTCGGAAGTAGATTCAGTAATCGATATTACTCAGAATCCGATCTCCACCGTTGAATATACAGATATTTGTGTTGGAAAGTTGCTTTCAAAATTTCACACCGATCCGACGGTTAACGAATTGGAAAACATATTTTTCGTACGACTGCGCTGTGCAGAAAATTTATGCGTGGAAATTCTCGTTTCTCGTTTTTTTTTTGTGTGTAAAAATATGCTTCTGCTCGCGTACAGTTTCGTAGAGAAATACTTTTCCGAATCAGATCCCCACCATTGAATTTGTAGTTTTCGTGAGTGGCTGAAAAAAGGATTTGAGTGAAATCTGTAGGGTCGGACAAACAAGAAGTCGATACAAAACAGGCGGATCGAAAAATATTATGCTGAATCTACTTTTCGGTCACGGGCTGGGTGCTTTTGTTCCCCAACAGTTCAGTCAGAAAGAGCAGGCATTCAATTAGGCCGACCCGGGTGTCTAGCCACTGGTGGAGTTGCAGACAGGTCGCGTCTGAGTGAAATCGGGTGCGTCCCTGCAGAAATCGTGTCGGGATGCCGGGAGTACTGGGATAATAGGAATCCGACTGGGTTTCTGACGATAGGGTTGATGGCGGCCGAATTGTAGCAGCAGTGAGGCGCGCCGGGGGGGTGGCGGTAGCACAACGGTGGTGAACTGGAGAGTGGGATATGTCCGATTTGGTGCGATGGGCGGCCGATCTGGTGTGGTGCGGTGGCAGAGGTTGCTCGCGGGGGATTTGCAGATCGAGGGGTAGGGTTGATGGCTGGCATCGGGGCTTCTTGCTCCGACTTAATGTGCAGCGACGGCGGTGCTAGGGTTTTTGAAAAAAAAGTGATTTTTTTTTCGGGATTTTGGACGAATTTTTCTTGCTCAGTTGGGATACTACGTACTGATAACGTGTTTCAGGAGAAAGTAAAAGACTGTAAATACGAGTCAATCAATTGTATTTATAACATTGATAGAGAGGCCTTTATATAGTCATTACAATGAGTCCTTCCATACATAGGATTTCTAGATAAGGTAAGACATCTAATAGGATCCTACTACCTCTAGAAGGATCTAGAACCTTCCATCTATGTATCTACAACATGTATTAGGTAAGACACATAACGGGAATAATAATTCCCGGAACAGATTTAAATTTTTTCTATAAGAAACGATCAATTCATTAAATCATCGTGAAGAATTTCAACAAGGAAAGGGAGCGGAATGGCGTGCAACTCGCCACAACCTGACATAGAAACAGCCTCCCGAGCAACAGTGTGGGCGGCGCGATTCGCAGACTGCTCTGCAAAAATAAAGTTTACATCATGAAACGAAAGAGACAAACCATTTCATGTCATTTTTGAGATACTAATTTGTATGTATTCTAGTGAGATACAAATAAGTGTTGGAAACTAGTTTTAAGAAAATGAGCGTCAGTCACTAATTTAATAATACCAAATATTTTATTCTCGAAAATTTTCGATGAATGAAAAATAAATAATTAAAATTGAGAATTTATAGTAAATTAAATAAGAATCGGAAAGACCTTTGAACTTAATGGTCATGTAATTAATTTAAGGAGCCCTACAGCTGAAGAGTCGGAAGATTAATTTGGTGATTCTTAGAGTGAAAATACCTTTGAACCGAAAGGGCATGTATGTAATTGATCCAAGGAGACTTTTAAGTTGACATGAAACCTCATTGATTGTTGATGACCCTTACATTATGGATCCCGGAGCCTAGGGGTGGCATTTCGGAACCGAAAATCCAAAACCGAACCGAAAAAACCCGAAAAAATAACCGAAAAACCGAAACCGAATAAGACCGAACCGAAAAACAATAAATCAGAACCGAACCGAACTAATTTGGTTCGGTTCTCGGTTCGAGTAAGCGGAACGAACCGGATCGAAATGGACCAAGTCAAATTTCAACATACTAAAATGACCTTGTTTTTGTGATTTTGGTGTGTTTGAATTTTAGTATAATGCGTTTTCCTTTTGTAAGACCTCTGGGTCCAAGAAAGGCGATAATATCTTTAATTTGTGATTCAATTAATTTAGGTTGAGAGAATGAGCTTGTGATTTACGATTATTATATATTTTGAGATATTTGGAAATTCTTTATGCAACTCTAGCTTTTATCTTGATATATATATATATATATATATATATATATATATATATATATATATATATATATATATAACTCTTGTTGGCTTGTTGTTATATATAACTTATTATATTACATATAATATTTGAATTTATATTGTGAAGAACCGAAAAAACATCAAACCAAATCGAAACCGAACCGAATATTTATAAAACCGAACTTAACCGAACCGAACTTCAAAAAGAACCGAACCAAACCGAAATCGAATATTTGGTCCGACTCTCGATTTCGGTCAAAAACCGAACCGAATGGAACCGAGTCCACCCCTACCGGAGCCTATAAATAGTAGGGGTGTTCATAACCGGTACTGGTTTTTCTGCGAATTCTACGGTACGGTTTTTGCACCCGAATTTACTGCACCGGTTTTTCGGTAATGAAAAATTCGGCCCGTGACCCGACCCGAAAGCCGTGCACTAAAAGCGGGTACCCTATTTTTTCGGTCGGGTCATAGGGTACCCGCCCAAAATTTAATACCACTAATTTTAAATTTTTATAAATAATTTGTAATTTTAATATAAATTTATTTTAAAATTTATTATATAAATTAATTCCCAGTACTAAATACATTATAAATATTTTCCGTACAATAAGTAAATTTCAAAACTAACTAAATATTTTTATATATATCATTTTTTTATTATATAATTATGCTTAATTCAATATTTAATTATATATATGAAAGAATATATTATTTTTATTTAAAGATTTTATAAATTTCCAAACTAGTGAGAATAAATACCATGAGTGAAAATACATTAACATGTATTCTCATATTAAATATATTTCATATTAGTTGAAAGATAAAATTTCATATAATTGCAAATTAAATAATTAAATTTATAAAAAAACTAATTATTAAAAATAATCGGGTTTTGGTGCAATTTACGCAACAAGTCGGCCCATGACCCGCCCGATTATATGACTTTTTTGGTCGGGTACAGCCGAAAAAAATTTAAAAATTTTAAAAATACCCGAAATATTTAGTTCGGGTCATCGGGTATTCGGGCCGGGTAGTTCGGGTCGGGTATTTTTGAACACCCCTAATAAATAGACACCACAACACAACACATCAAAGTATTCGAGCATCATATTGATACATACTTTCCTTTGTCATTCGTGTCCAATTGACTGGAGTTCTGAATTTTGGAGATCATCTGATTTAGAAATATGAAGTAATTATATTTTGAGCAAAATATTCTTAATAGCATGATATCTCTAAAATTCAAGCATTAATTGGCTGGATATTAAGTCACTCCAATCATTTATTCTAATGGGTTTTAGATCCACTTATATAGGTTACTCGAGTGGCTCGAGTGGCCATTAAGTCACTCAAATATGTTACTCGATTAAAACAATAATGAACCAAATAATAATAATAATATAAATCTATTACACATTCGTTTTTTAATAACAATTTCTGCCTTACATTATCCTTATGTCATATATGTGTAAGGGATTCAAATAGAAATACAAGATTCAAGAAACCAAAAAAGAAAAAACAAAAACAAAACCGAAAAATAAAAAATAAAAACAAAACCGAACAAATATTTCACATCGATTAAAAGAGACAAAAATTATTCTTGAATATTTCTAAACAGAATCATCATCACTCATTCGACTCTGAATTCGTCATTCCTTCAAAAAATATTTCTTCGCACCGGCATTCATGGCTGCAAAAGGCTTTCTCACCCCTGAAAACCCAAATAACTAAATTAATTAATTAAATAAATAAATTTGAAAAAAAAAACAATATTTATATCCCACAAGGAAAAGGAAAATATGTTTATGAGACTGGTTTGGAAACAGTCTTCAATTATTGCAGTTATAAACTGTGAGAGGTGAGGTGAGACATAAGGTATGATAACCACTACAATAAAAATGTGTGTTTGACCAATCATTGCTTGGTAGTGATTCATTTAAATCATAAAATAATGTACCAAAAAATTTGGTTTAATGGATTATATTTATCCATACTCCTCTTCGAACCTCATTTTTAAGCTCATAAACCTACTTCCTCCGTCCCAATTATATAGACTGGTTAGAATTTTCACAAAGATTACGAAACTCATTAAAAAGAAAATTATAGAAGTAACTTCTTAATATGCTCCTATTTATTATTTAATGATGAATTAATGCTCGAGTAAATCAATATATTAAATAGGAGTTTATTTATTAGTAAATGAGCTAGAAAAATATTGAACTTATGAAAAAGACCTAATTATTTTTTATATCCGAAAAATGAATACAAACCTATATAATTGGGAGTACTATTTTATTTTATGGGTCCCACAGATTTCCCACTATCTTTTTCTATTTTTTATTAAAATTTGTATTTATATTTAAAAATTCATTAAATAATTTTATTTTAAGTTTATATATATATATATAATAACTGTAAAATAACACGGGGCTTTTTTTTATAAATTTTAGACATTAAATAATAGACATAAAGAACATTGAATACATAATAAAGAATTTAACCAAGGTTACACAAAAAAAAGAAAAAAAAAGTCAGCATGAAGAATTTAATAAATCACTAATATAATTTAATTATTATATAAATTTATAAATAATATATTTGATTTTAACTAAGATTAAAAAAAGAAAAAGAATTGCATATAAAATTGGGGTTGTGGGGGAATATAATAGAAAAATGAGGGGAAAGTGGGTAGGGAAAAGAATAAAATAACAGAAAAGTAAAAGAGAGAGAGGTTTAGGAGAGATTTGAATTTTCAAACATATTCCACAAATCTAACCCCAAACCTTCATCTTCTAACCATAAACATTTAACTTCTACAAACCCAAACATCCCAAAGCTATGAATGAAGATGTTCTTAGAGTATGTAGGGATAATGTGCCTATTTACTTTATAAGAAGAGGTAATTAGCTATTTTTAAAACATATGGAATAATATGATTATTTATTTTGTGGGCATAAGGGGTAATGCATATAGTTGTGGCTTAAAAAAATGGCTGCACCTATAATGCAAAAATAATTAGCTATGAATTTAAGAATATTTGAGTTTGGTAAATATTAATCACTCCGTTCCCTAGACACACTTCATTTTTAGTAAAATTATTTTGACTTTCCTTTCTAAGTCATATTTACTCTCCACTCAACGTACCACTTTTTTCTATAAAGTCATAAACCATTTATTAAAATCCACATACCACTTCTTTCTATAAAGTCATAAACCATTTATTAAAATCCACCTACCACTTCTTTCTATAAAGTCATAAACCATTAATTAAAATCCACATACCACTTCTTTCTATAAAGTCATACTCTCTCTCTCCACTCCACAGATCATTTATTAAAATCCGTGCCACTCAATCAAGTGTCTACTTCAAGGACGGAGGGAGTATTTTTTTTAAGATGTAAAATATTATTTCACTATTTTTTATGTTCCAAAATATATTATCATCGACTCGTAAATTCTATAAACTGATTTTTTATCTACCAACACTACTAATTAAAAGTTCATAAAAGAACCCATTATTTTTTAAAATTTAGCAATATCAAACAAGGCCTAAGAACTTTAGGGACCTAATCATTTCTGGGCTTTAAAGAACATGATCCATCATCATTCATGCCCCTTTATACTTTCCAGTATCATTTTTTGAATACTTCAAAATATGGCATCAAATTTTAAAAAATAAAAACTAAAATAACTAACTAACTAACCTGTAAATGTAAATATCTTTGCCTTGTCCTAAGATATCCTTGCAAGTGTGGCAAAAGCTCAAGAAATCTTCCGATGGATATGTCGAAACATTATTTTCAAACCCACAATCCATTTTCTTGATCTCATAATTCCTTGAATCATCATCATCATCATCATCATATTCCCCCAAACACCTCCCCACAATACAATCATCAAATATATGAGTGGTTTTAGGATTAGGACCATGGGTGATGACACAAGTATAATCCTCCGAAAGCTCCATTTCTTTCAAAGATAGCTGCCTAGTGAAATCTCCCTTCACTTGTGTGCTCGAACAAGGGCTCGAAACATGAGGATTATTCCCAGACTTGATTCCGAAATCAGCTGGAGATTTCGGAGACTCGTCGTTCGGAGAAATCGAGGTTGTTGGATTCGTTACAGCCGGAATCTGAACCTTCATGTCACGGGATGACACTCGACGAACCGCACGGGGCGGGACGTTAAGCTTCGATCCATATAGAGATGTCCTGTTAATCGGTTTGGAAAATTTTGGTGATTCACTCTCACAACTTTTCTTACCCTCGATGATGGTGTCAATTAGGGCTAGGCCAATGGCCCTAGTGTCCTGTTTGGCAGATGAGTTGTTTTTAGGATTTGAGTTTGGAGATTTGGACAAGATGCTGTCATAGCCAAATGAGTTCACATAACTGGAGGTGTCAAGAATTGAAGTTGGGCTGAGGACATTACTATGTTTCATAGTTTCTGTGTCTGAGAAAAGATTTTTTGACAAGAACCCATTGAAAAACCTTGGAGAATTCAAGAAAGATGAAATTGGTGAAGATGGGTTTTTGGTAGTGGGAGAGAGTAGTAATGAAGGTTGATGATCAGCCATAAGGGCTTGTTTGTTTGTCACTGCTCTAGATTTGTTTCTCAGCATTAGTGATTATTTTTCCTTCTTTTTTTCAAGAAAACCTCTTGTGTGCAAATTAACTGCAGTAAAAAACAGGAAATAAACTACAAATCCTCAAATAATTTTGGCAAACCAGAAACACCCCCCACCCCCACCCCCCACCCCCACCCCCACCCCCACCCAAAAAAGGGAATTGTGTGAGAAGAACAAACCTGGAATTAGTGGTTTAACCTTAACCCCATGTACTGCTGCAAAAAAAAATATATATATATATAACCAGCATAAATCATATAGAAATAAAAATAATAAATTTAAATAAATCTGCATAGCATAGAAATTAGAGAAACCTTCTCAATCTCATGAGCTTCCATTTTAGAACACTAACATCTAAAACAGAAAAGACCCAATCTTTTTTTTTTTTTGGCTGTTCTTCAACAAAATCAAGTGCTATTTTCCATGAGCCCAGAAATGCATTATTGATGATCAAGATTTAATATAAAGAAAATACATTATTGATAAGTTTTTTTTTTTTTTTTTTTTTGTAAGGAGAGAAATGAGGTGAAGGTGAAGAAGGGGAGAGAGTTTTGGTGCGTATTTTAAAGAGGAAACTGATTGATTGATTGTGTTTGAGAAAAGGAAAGGAAGAAAAAACAAAACAAAGAAAAGGTAGCGCCAGCAAGATGATGGGTCCACCTGATTTCTCAGTTGATAATTATTTTTTTCTCATCCATTTGGGTTTTTTTTTTTTTTTTTGAATATATCCACTTTGGAATTTACCACTCATCTTTCTTGAAATAATGATATACTATATCTCTGTTATTTTATAATTGCAATATTTGAATTTTCACGTTTGTCAATACACAATTTTAATTATTAATATTATTAATTCTTTATTTTTAAAAAGTATAAAAACTTGATATTTTGAAAGTATATTTCGAGATGAATCTAACAAAATGTCACATAACTATATTTTTTCATATGTATAAATCACAAAAGATGGTCAAAAGAGAGATGCGAATAAACAGAATAAATAACACGCAGATAATAAGAGAACAGAGAAAGTATATATATATATATATATATAGAGAGAGAGAGAGAGAGAGAGAGAGAAAAAGAGAGAGAGAAAAATGGTTTTCAATTTTTTTTTTCTTGATACCGAAATTCCAAACTTACACCTGACTAGTTCTCGGGATAACAGTTCCGGCCCTACAGAACTGCTATCAGTTAAATCGCGAGATGTGTATCCGGTTCGCAGATTCTTAAATATCATCAACTAGCGCGCATAAGTAGTCGTCCCCAAAGTGATTGCTCCACGCTGGATCCCATCAAATCCAACCGCAGGGTTCCATCGAAATCTGACTTCCCACCGTGCCGCTTGAAATTGTTCCATCAATGGTTTTTCAAATTTAATAAATAGGAAAATAAATTAAAAGTCGTAATCAGAATATAGGCTATCACTAAACTGTACTTATTGACTTCTTAAACAGAAATGAAATGATATATTGTAATGAATAATTATGGGGAATACAATGTTTAGAATATCTATATTATATAATACTTATCCCCCTTAATTTAATGTGGAAGAGAGATTTAATTGTAACTTTTAATTGTAAATATATGAAGAGACTATTTTAATTGTAACTTTTAATGTAAATAAACTAATTTAAATACAAAAGTTATGATAAACATCACAATGCAAATGCACCTTCCAATACACAAGGTGATTAAAATGAACTTTTAAATGATAGTATAAATTACAAGATGGTTAAATTTTAGCTACGGAATCTTAGATACAATCGGTGCATCGCACGGGTTGAATAAACAAAAAACAACACCGGAGCAACATACGGGTTAGTAAAGCCTCATTTCATATAACTAATTACATAGACTAAAATAAAAGGACAATAACAATTAAAAAAACATATAAACTTCTGTAAAAGGCATTTAAATTCTGTCATCTGCTCATTCAACAGTCTGTCCCAACATTACGTACAAAACACGTAGATATTCAACCAAAGACCGTGCATCGCACGGGTTGGATAATGCCTCGTTAATATTTAAAGTTTAAATCTTGTAGAAATGATAATGTGAAGGGTGGGTTGGGTTCTGTTTACTTGCTCGAGTTGACATGTTAGTCTAAAATCGATTAGAAGATTATAATCTAGAATTGATTCTAAAAATTCATGTTGAACTTAAAAAAAATGCGGGGTGTGTGTTGAAGCAAAATTGGCTAAATTGCATTTGTATTTCGTTGAAATGAACACTACTTTTTGGGAATTAATTCACGCTGATGTATGTAATTTAAAATTTATGCAAATTAGAGGAGGTAAAAAATACTTCGCTACTCTTATAGATGATTGCACCAGATATTAGTATGTGTTTTTTTTGAGAAGTAAGTAAAGCAATTGAGGATTTTAAATGTATAAAAAATGAGGTTGAAATCAATTGAAACGTAAAATAAAGGCAATCTAAACGACCAAATGAATTAATTGAATCTTGTGTAAGGATGCAAACAAGTCTAGCGGAACTTAGTTTGACCTTAACGACCAAGGCTCGTTACTGTTCACTCAAACTCGAGCTCCATCAACCGCAAATTCCAGTGTCTTAGGGAATTTGGTTGGAATGTTATTCAATATGTACATGGCAAAATTTCACCCAATAAACATCATCAATAAATCCTTAACACATTTCACCCTTTTTCTAAAAATCATCGCATACATCATCCGTATCTCAAAAATCTGCACCACATTCCGATTTGAATATCTCCCGGTGACCGTATATGCCATAAGTCGTTGAACGTAACGGATCACCGGGTTTCGAATGGCGGTGGCCTTAGTTTTTCCCGCGACAAATGGACCGGCATCATTCGTAATCATTTGCCAAATCGCATTTTCGGGTGGTATGTCATCTTCTTCCTCGGGTTCGGCAGTCAGCCTAAGTGTTCGGCCGAACTGCTCGACCCCCCATGTATACCCCTTACCATTTAAACGAAAATAATGGTATTCCTCATAAACTTCCCAATTCCCTGTTGCCAACCTCTCCCACCCCAGTCTGGTATTCCTCTTTTCGCTTCGAGTGATTCGGTTCAGGGGCCTGTTGGTATTCCTCTTTCCGGTCATAGCGGCGACGACAGGGTTTGCTGCAGAAAGAGAGAGAGAGAGAGAGAGAAGGTTAGTAAGGGAGATGACCGAACGGGAGTGAAAAGGGATGACCTAGATGAGGGAGAAAGGAAAAATTAAAAACTATGTGGGGAAAACAAGGAAGTAAAAAAATAAAAGGAAATAAAAAAATAAAGCAGGATAAAAATATTTTACTACCAAAAACTAACGAAAAAATGCGAAGAATAAAAAATATAAATTGGGTTGCCTCCCAATAAGCGCCTTTTTTACGTCGTTGGCTCGACGAACTCCCTATTTTTTTAAATTTCAGATGGGTCCTCGAGTTTGTATTCCTCCATATTAGCCGTCGTAAGTCCTTCGCGATAGGGTTTTAGGAGATGCCTATTAACCTTGAAAATTTTTCTTGTCTTTAGACTTTGAATTTCAATTGCTCCAGACGGAAAAATATTGATAATTACGAACGGGCCAATCCAGCGGGATCGCAACTTGCCCGGAAATAATTTGAGTCGAGAGTGATAGAGTAACACTTTTTCACCTACGACGAAGTCTTTCCTTATTATTTTTGAATCGTGGAACGCCTTCGTCTTTTCTTTGTAAATTGCTGCATTTTCGAACGCGTCATTTTGTATCTCTTCCAGTTCTTGCAATTGCAACTTCCGGTGGGTGCCTGATTCGTCAAAATTCATATTGCACTTCTTGATTGCCCAAAAGACACGATGCTCGAGCTCGACGGGAAGATGGCAAGGTTTGCCATAAACCAAGTGATACGGTGACATGCCAATTGGTGTTTTATATGCCGTCCTATAAGCCCAAAGCGCGTCGTCGAGTCGTAAGCTCCAATCCTTCCGATTTGGCTGAACTGTTTTCTCCAAGATTGCTTTTATCTCCTTGTTAGATGTTTCGGCTTGCCCATTTGATTGCGGGTGATAAGAAGTGGACACCTTGTGCAAGACTCGATATTTCCTTAAGAGTGCCTCAATTATTCGATTTTTGAAATGTTTTCCCCGATCGCTTATTATAGCCCTTGGAATTCCGAATCTAGCGAAGATATTAGATTTAATAAATTTGGCCACTACTTTAGAATCATTGGTCCGTGAGGCGATCGCCTCCACCCATTTGGATATGTAATCCACGAAGAGTAAAATATAGAGATTCTCATATGAGGAGGGAAAAGGTCCCATGAAGTCCATGCCCCAGACGTCGAAGATTTCACAAACCAAGATAGGATTTTGGGGCATTTGATTTCGTCGAGAGATATTACCCGTTCTTTGACAATTATCACACGCCTTGCAAAAATCATAAGCATCTCTAAATAGCGAAGGCCAGTAGAAACCACTCTCCAAAACTTTATGTGTTGTTCTCTTTGAACCGAAGTGTCCTCCGCATGCATGCGAGTGACAAAAAGCAAGAATTGAATGAAATTCAACCTCTGGTACACATCTTCGAATCATTTGATCTGAACAATGCTTCCATAGATAAGGATCATCCCATACGTAATATTTGGAATCACTTCTGAGTTTATCCCTCCTGGCCCGTGTCATACTAGTAGGAAAAATATTGGCTACGAGAAAATTTACTAAATCGGCATACCATGGTGCTGCAGAGTCTGACACTGGGTCACCCAGTGTTGAACAGTCCTCCCAGTGTTGAGAGGCGGAAAATAATTGTTCGTCGGGGAAACTATCACACATAGGTTTCCCATCATTTTCTAAGACTAACCGGCTCAGGTGATCGGCCACGGAATTTTCGGACCCTTTCTTGTCCTTGATCTCCACGTTGAATTCTTGAAGAAGTAAGATCCATCGAATAAGTCTCGGCTTTTCCTCCTTTTGGCTAACAAATATCGTAGGGCAGCGTGATCTGAGAAAATAATGGCCTTGGTCCCGAGTAGGTAGGAACGGAATTTTTTTAGTGCAAAGACCACAACCAGAAACTCCTTCTCGGTTATAGAATAATTCGCTTGTGTCGGGTCCAGCGTTTTTGAGGCGTAATAAATTACGTGGGGTGCTCTCCCCACTCTTTGACCCAAGACAGCCCCTACCGCGTAGTCCCTTGCATCGCACATTAGTTCGAATGGCAGATACCAATTTGGTGGTTGAATTATGGGTGATGTTTTCAGCAATTGCTTCAACTTGTCAAAGGCGGCCTTGCATTCGTCGTTCATGTTAAATTCCACTTCCTTCTGGAGAAGCTTGCATAAGGGCGCCGCTATCTTTGAAAAATCCTTGATGAACCTTCTATAAAATCCTGCATGGCCAAGAAAAAAACGTACTTCCCGCACCGTGGCGGGGTAAGGCAAAGCGGCAATAATATCAATTTTTGCTTTATCAACTTCAATTCCTTTTTCCGAGACTACATGCCCTAAAACTATTCCTTGTTTCACCATAAAATGGCATTTTTCCCAATTAAGTACGAGATTAGTTTCTACACAACGTTTTAAAATAAGTGTGAGATTTTCTAGGCATATATCGAATGAATCCCCATACACACTAAAATCATCCATGAATAAATCAATGATATTACCTACGTACTCAGTAAAAATGCTTACCATACACCTTTGGAAGGTAGCGGGCGCGTTGCATAGTCCAAAGGGCATCCGTCGATAGGCGAATGTGCCTAAGGGGCAAGTGAATGTCGTCTTTTCTTGGTCTTCGGGTGCGATTGCAATTTGAAAGTAACCCGAAAACCCATCCAAGAAGCAATAGTACGCGTGTCCGGCAAGCCTTTCAATCATTTGATCTATAAATGGCAAGGGAAAATGATCTTTTCGGGTCATTGAATTCAGCTTGCGGAAATCGATGCACACCCTCCATCCAGTTTGTATACGGCTAGGAACATGTTCGCCTTCTTGATTCTCGACCACGGTAATTCCTGATTTCTTTGGGACGACTTGCGTTGGGCTTACCCATTTGCTATCGGATATTGAAAAGATCAGCCCTACGTCGAGGAGTTTAAGAATCTCCTTTTTCACTACCTCCATCATTGGTGGATTCAACCACCGTTGTGCTTCTCGTGTGGGCTTGGCGTCCTCCGTTAATAGAATTCGATGCATGCATAGGGCTGGACTAATTCATTTAATGTCGGCTATAGTCCACCCAATGGCTTCCTTATATTCCTTGAAAACTTTTAGCAATGCCTTCTCTTAATTAGGATTCAGCTCGGCCGAGATAATGACAGGTAGGGTTTCGTCGGCTCCCAAATGTGCGTATTAAGTGTTGTGGCAAATGTTTCATCTCTAGCTCGGGTGCATGCGTAACCGAAGGCTTGATCTTACGGCGTTCCTCATTAAGTCGAATGAAATTTGCTTCCCTTTTTGTTCTGATCGGTCCCGCCCCTTGCAAGGCGGCTACGACTTCGAGCAACTCTCTTGATATTCCAAATGCTTCCTCATCGTTGATTCCTACATCACTTGTGAGTGCTACCTCGAGTGCGTCCCTGAAATTCAAATCAAATACTTCCTCGACAAGAGGGTCAATCACGCTTAATGCAAAAAGAGAGCAATCTTCCTCAGGAAATTTCATAGCATCATAAATATTAAAACATACAATTTGGTCGTCGAATTCCATCGTGAGGGATCCCTCACGAACATCTATTTTGGTATTGGCCGTATTTAAAAATGGTCTTCCTAACAAAATAGGTGTTGAATTTGATGACTCATGTTGCATATCGAGAACGTAGAAGTCGACTGGAAATACGAACTTATTGACTTGGACAAGAACGTCCTCAATTACCCCTTCGGGATACACAAGGCTACGATCCTCCAATTGTATAATTATCCTTATTTTCCGAAGAGGTCCTAGATTTAAGGAGGTGTATATAGAGCGTGGCATAACATTTATTGATGCTCCTAAATCTAGCATAGCTCGTTCAAAACCCGTATTTCCAATTCGACAAGGAATAGCAAACATACCTGGATCTTCCCGTTTTTGTGGCAATCTCTTTTGGAATACAGCGGACACATTTTCTCCCATTACCACCTTCCCATTGCCCTTTAATCTTCGCTTGTTGGTGCATAAGTCTTTAAGGAACTTTGCGTATTTTGGAATTTGTTGAACTGCGTCGAGTAGGGGAATGTTGATCTCAACCTTGCGGAATAACCGGAGGTGTCTCAGTGGATTTTTCCTCCTCGTTTTCAGGTTCCTCCACCTTCTTCGGCTCCTTAAGCTGCTTCCCACTCCTTAGAGTTACAGCACTCACGTTCCTTGGGTTCGGCTCAGGTTGGGATGGCAATTTCCCACTATTTTGGCTCTCAATGCGGCTCACCGTGGTGGCTAGTTGACTCACTTGATTTTCTAGAATTTTGATACTCAATTTAGTGCCATGCTGGAATTGCATAGTGTTTGCCACAAGGGTCTTCATCATTTCCTCCAAAGATGGTGTCGAATTTTCGGTGGGTTGCTTGTAGAATTGTCCCCTATTTTGTGGAGGCGCCTCTGGCTGGTTTTTCCATCGAAAGTTAGGGTGATCCCTCCATCCTGGGTTGTATGTGTTTGAGTACGGATCGTTCTTCCTCCCATAGGAATTTTCGGTTCCAATTGCATTGGTGTGTGCCTCAATTTCATCAAGCAAAATCCGACAATTCTCCGTTGTATGCTCCGTGGTTTTGCAAAGACGACATGGTACGACCGGCGTGCTATTACCTACAGCAAGTTTTCTAAAAAACATAGTTAGCTCATTCAATTTTTCCTCAAGGGACGAGTCATGCATCTCCTTCACCATCCTGATCGGTGAATCGCGACAACCAATGTGTTGTGAATTGGCCGCCATGTTGGATATGAGACCCCTTGCGGCCGTGGGAGTTTTGTCAACTAGGGCTCCTCCACTTGCTGCATCTATCGTGTTTCGCTCCATCGGATTAAGTCCTTCGTAGAAATACCGAATAAGGAGTTGCTCGCTAATTTGATATTGCGGGCATCGAGATACCAACTGTTTCAATCGTTCCCAATATTCATGCAATGTTTCTCCGGTCATTTGCCTTGCACCACAAATCTCTTTCCTTAGGTTGGCTGCTCGAGAGGCCGGAAAATACTTTTGTAGAAATAAGATCTCCATCTCGTTCCACGTTGTGATAATGGACGACGGTAAATAAAATAACCAATCCTTAGCCGAATCTTTTAATGAGAATGGGAAGGCTCTAAGTTTGATTTGTTCTTCGGTGACACCGTTCGGCTTCATGCTTGAACAAACGACATGGAATTCCTTGAGATGTTTGTGCGGGTCCTCTCCTGATAGACCATGAAATGCAGGTAGCAAGTGAATCGATCCCGACTTCAATTCAAAGATGTTGTTGTTGTCAATAGCCGGGATCGTGATGCACATTGGTTGTTGAGGTAGCTCTGGGTTGGCTAATTGCTTCAGCGTCTTTTCAGCGTTATTTGCCATGACTCCAATTTCGTCCTCCGACTCACTGGGTGATGTTTCGAAAGAAAATGGTAAGTGCTCGAGTCCTTCTTTGGTTTCTTTTGCTTTTCGTCTGAAAATTCGATCTCGTTTGATGATTTCTGGAAAGTATTGTAAGTCTTTATCCCCTCGGGACCTTGTATTCATGCAAAGCTAAAACAAACGGATTAGTGCACAACTGACGGTTATAATGAATTTCCAGAACTGACACCTGGTGACCCAGTGTCGAAATTGCAGAAAGTTTTTAACCCAAATTAAGTAAAATTAATTTAACACCGTTCCCCGGCAACGGCGCCAAAATTTTGTTCGCGCTGTCGTGACGCGTCAAAATTAGTTATTTATATTTTCCTCGTCTTACTTCTACTAACTAGTAGTATCGGCAAGTAAGGGTCGATCCCACGGAGAACGGTAAATCAATTATACTAATTAAGGATTAAGTACTTAGTGCAATAAAATAAAACGAAAGAGGGGGGGGTTGTTTCTGATCTTAACTAAAATAAATTGCGTAAGATAAAATAAAATAAACAAAGGAAATAAAAAGTTGAAAATATCAATTGAGGAATAATCTAGTCCTTAGCTCCGTTATCCACCGGTTCGAATTAATTCAAGTTTCAATGCAGCGCTTATCTCTTCTCTAATCTCATGAACTCCTGTTCCGAAGCCAACAACAAGCTCTGTTGACCCCAATTATTTCTTAAGTTTATTCAATTAAAACAAGCTCTTTAATCGAACCTATCTATGCGGTGGATTCAAAACAAGCTCTTCAAATCTCGCTCGCTAGATGCATTAAAAACCAAAATAATGGAATAGGCAAGATATTAAGTTCATAAGCTCGACTTAAGGGATCTCGATTGTGTGTTACCCAATTGGAAAAAATCAATTGTTTGCTACTTGTGAAATTAAAATTGCAACAATTACGGATTACAACTCAATTTCTAGCATAAGACATAAAACTCCTAATCTAGTTGGCCAAACCAAATCAAGAAATTAAATGGCATAGTCGTGAATTCAATAACACAAAAGTAATTCAAGAGAATTCGAGTTGAGAATACACTACGGGATTAAAACATGAATAATTCAAATACGGTTTCAAACTTCACTAAGAACTAGAATAGAAAATTAGTCGGACATGTTGACTTTAAAAAACAGCAAATTAATAAATTTGTTCAAGTGTTTAAGTGTTTAAGTTGAGCTCAGATTCAAACATGATATAAATTTGTTCGATCTCAACTCCACTTCAAATTATGTGAATGGTAAAAAGGTATTATCGAGTACATGGAGCAATGACAAGTTCAACATCTTATTTAAAAAATGTGATATTTCGATGGTAGAAGCTACACCACATCAACACGTCGAAAATGTAACAAACTGAGCTAGTTCAGTTGGCCACCACATGAGTGTAGAGTCCCGTGGGAGTGGAGGTCAAGAGTTCAATTTCTGTCTCCACCTAAAAAAATCTTCTCCGGGGCATATGTCTTAAAGCTTTAGACGGATCTCATACTGAATATCATCCGTGTGGTTCGATTTGAGGGGGGGACTTCACTTCTCTTTACCCAGGAAGATCTGGTTGTACGTTAGCAGAACCCGGCAAGACACTGATCAATTCGTGCACATCCTTGGAGGCGCTAATAAGGAGGCGGAGTTCTCAAATATAGTTAAGTGTAAGCCTCAAAATTGAATTATAGAAAAAACATCGATATTGTGAACCAAATCTTGCTCGATCGTACTCTTCCTTATTCCTTTTTCTTTAAAAAAGGAAAAGAAAAAAGAAGATCATAATTGGAATATATATATATATATATAATATTATAATACGTATATATAGAACACCATGATAAAAGTTAACTCAATCATGAAAAAAGCTAGGTCTACCACGAAGTGAAAAGTATAAAGTTTGATAAAAAAAAAGGTAAGGAAGTCAAATTCAACACCCAATAAGTAAGTTCAGAGATACTCTATTTTATCTCCTAATTTTGATTGAAAATCTTTTATATAAAATTTTAAAACCAAAAATCGTGAATACATACGAAATTAGAATAAAATAGTTGAGATTCATCGTTCTTGTACTATCTGAGAGTATATAATTATATAAAATAATTTTTCTGTTACATTTGTGTTTAAGTGTTGTATATATGTCACTTGGCAGTAAATACTTTGTTTAGTAAATATTTTTTGTAGTAGATACACTTTAAATACTTGGTGACGCTTTTGTGATTTAGATGACACTTTAATTGTTGATTTTGAACTTTTTAATTAGTGAAGTTATTTTATACATGTTGCTTCATTTGAGATGAGATCGAATATGGTTCAAGCGCGAATCCTTTTAAAGGGGGAGGGGATAATAGATAAGATCCTAATTGAATATCATGACAGGTATGATCTGATTTGCCAAAAATTCAGTAGTTCATTTAGTATTTTTATTTCCATATAATGTTTTACTTACGTTTTAAGTTATCATTTCTTAGTCTACAAGTTATTATTACTACTATTTAAGAACTAGATTGTAAGCTTTATTATTGGTTGAATATTGAATTGAAGTTATTTTAAGTTTCGTGTTGCGTCATAAAGACATAAACGGATATATCAACAATACAGAATCACGTACCATCCAAATATATCCAATACAATAACTATACATCGTACAAATCCACCCCATAACAATAATCACGCACCATCCAAAAATATAAATCACGCACCATGAAAATTTAATAGTTTTTAAAATAACGTCGTACCATTTAGAACAACTTAAAAATGACAGGGCACCATTAAAATTGTCAGTTAATCTTAACAAAATTTTGTTGTGAGTGGTTTCTTCTTAATGATTTACAATAATTTGTTGGGAGATGCGTGGGCAACTATAAATGGTGTCGCTGTCTATTTAACTAAGCAGACTGTAATGGTGCGTGGTTTTGTGTTTTTTGGATGGTGTTACAAAAATTTGCCCAACGCCGAAAAGAACCACATAAGTGAGAGTTGTTATGTATATATACATGTATGATTATTTATGTATTATGATGTGAGTTTACGTGACGCATCCATATCCATATTCATATATTTGTGTATCCGTGCTGGTGCAACATAGCTTCTTATATCAATCATTTAGGTGTTGACGAGGTCATATATTCGATTCAAGAGTATGTCCATGTTTCCTTCATCAGATTTTGCTAAATCGTAATTATTTTTACTGAATAAAATTGATTAAAATTGATTTTAATGATTGAAAATTAAAGTTGATTTTTGCTAATTAAAACTACATCTATTTATTCAAACTATTTTTTACTGATCAATAATTTTTTTATTTTCTTAGATTTCCTTTTAAATTTAAGAGAACATGACCTATATGGGTGGAGTTGATTCACGTAGGGACCCTTCTCTACTTTGGGAAGTAGAAATCTTTTATAACCATAAGATCAGAAATGATCGATAGTTATAATTAATTCCTTACCGTTGCGGATATTTTGAAACAAACCCCATTTGATCACTCATGAGGAAAGATTGGGAACTTTTAATTTGTCCCTCGAAATTTCAAAATATTATAAATTATTCGTTTGTTATCAGTTTCAGATGAAAAATGAATATATTATCAAAATAATTGTCATTCTGTGATCTATGATTTAATACATTACCTAAAATATTTAAAAATATCTAAGGGCCTGTTTACTAGCAGCCTAATGAAACTTATTGGTTTCTTATAACTTTTTCGGACAGCTGATAATGTGTTTACCAGGAGCTTAATCAATAAGATAACAGCTTAATAGGACAGTGATCCCCCAACTCCTTATTCGGTAAGTTATCGTCTTAATGAAACCAAATGACTATTATAACTAGATATTGTGTTATATTATTATGATGTTGTGCAATTTATAATTGTATGGTGTTGAACTATTTTGGATATAAATATTTAATACATTTTTATATATATCGAGGGAGTAAAATGGTTATTTATGCCATTCAGACAGTTGATTCAGCAATGCAGGTAAGCAGCATTTCATCTTTATTCAGACAGACAGCATAATCCCAAAAGATAACTTATTCCACTCAGATCTTAATGACAGAGTTGGTAAACAATCCCTAAGAGACTTTTGAGCTGGATTTTTAATGAATTTCTCTTTTCTCTATTTCGAGTTGTCTTAGTCAATTAGTATAATTAAAGGAGAAAT
Source organism: Orobanche coerulescens (assembly GCA_033398695.1). Taxonomy (NCBI): domain Eukaryota; kingdom Viridiplantae; phylum Streptophyta; class Magnoliopsida; order Lamiales; family Orobanchaceae; genus Orobanche; species Orobanche coerulescens. Next base: position 11,854,189 of record CM065801.1, read on the forward strand.
GATAGGGCAACATCTTAAACCACACCCCCAAACACACTCGTGCTTTATGGGTGTTGTACCGTGTGCTTTACTATTAATTTTATTTTAATATTATTATGAATATTTTATCTGTAAAGCATGCGGTACAACACCCATAAAGCACGGATGTGTATGGAGTTGTGGTTCAGAGTGATGCCCTATCAACCCTCTAAATAAAGTCGAAGTCTCCTTGTATAATGACATCATGGGAGCACGGAATTGGAAGGATTTTGAACACAAGTACTTTCCCCATTAATAATAAACTGCGATATTGAATTTCTCACGAAGTTCAATGTACAATTTTAATTAATATTATATTTAAATTAATGAAATTATAAAAAATAATATCTTTAAAATTTACATCGAGATAAATCCAACAATATGTTACATGTTAAGATTCATTTTTTAATAGTGAAACAAAAAAATGAATGGAGGTATTATATACCTTAGGAAGAGGCAAAAACATGCAAGAGAGGCGAATTACATACCCATACATAAGTATTACTTGACCAATTTCTTCTTCTTTTCTTCTCAAATTCTATATTGGTATTTATATATTAATTTTCTAAATTTGAAGCCATGAATTGTGGGTAAATTATTTATAATTATATGTGTATTTCAATAATATTAATTTTGACAATTAATTGAATCGCTTCTATTGTTTATTTGTTTGCTTATTCTATGAATTGATTGTTCATGTATGATTAATTAATCACCATTTATATATACTTTATAATTAATTTGAAACTGGGAGACGATAATTGATTATGGGAAAACATATAATCTTTGGGACGCTAAATTAGTTATTAAATTATAGATAAAAACTATAATGATTAAAAACAACTCTGTGTTACTATTCGTTTTTGAAATGAAATGTTGGAATACTTAAACAATTGATCCTGCAATTAAACATAATTAAATTACTTTAAATAGTTTTAAGGGAAGGCAAATTCTAAAATCATCTCATCCCGAAAGTGCTTCTTTTACTTTCTTCCCTAAGTGTTGATTATAATTTAGTTCGTTTCCCTACAGATCAAATTCCAACTTCTTAATCATTTAGATAAAAATTGAAAATATCATAATTACAATAGCCATAAAACTTGTTTCAAATAATTAATTTATGCGAAATATGATTTTACTCGCCACTTGTTATACCTACTCTGTATATTTATGAATAGCAAAAATATTTGGTGAATCATATTTGTGTATGCAAAACAACAAACAATATGATGATTTCAAACTTAATTAAAGGTGTTTCATTATAGTTAAAAATTAGGAAAAAGAATCACTATGGTCATCGTACTTTGCACAATTCGACACTCTGATCATTGAACATTATAAACTATCACTTTGATCACTGAACTTTGCATATATATTTTATTTTGGTCACTAACATTATCATCTCTGTCAGAAGAATTACAAGATCGCACGTGACTGTCACGTGACCAACTTTCTGAAGGAGGAAAATATCACTTTGGTCATTGCACTTTGCACAATTCGACACTTTGGTCATTAAACTTTACAAACTATCACTTTGGTCACTGAACTTTGCATCTGTCTTTCATTTTGGTCACTCGCGTTATCTTCTCCGTCAGAAGGGTTACAAGATCGCACGCCGTGACTCTCACGTGACCAACTTTTTGAAGGGTATTTCCGATATTCCTTAAGGCTTTTGTAAGAATAAAAAAAATTAAGAAAAAAAATAAGTCTTCTATTCAATTTTTAAGCTCCTTCTTTTTTGATCATTAATAGCCCGGTTGCATGTTTGTGGACATGACAAGATTAATTAGCAAGACTAATTGATCGTCTATGGGATCTTTACCACTTGTTACTAAGTTTTTATATGCTTATATATTATTTTGTATGCATTTAATTTCACAAATTACTTCCTTCCGATGATAGTAGGAACCAAAGAGCACCACTTGTGACACTCCTTTAATAATCTTTTACTCGAGCGGTTCATGTTTTGCATCATTTTTAACATAACATAATGTCTCTAATCAAGAGCATGCTTAGGAAAAAACCGGAACACCGATCAAGTATAAAAACACAACAAATACCACTTCTATAATTTTTGTTTTTACAAAAAAATCTTTTTTTTTTAATTTGATTTCAATAACAGGTATCTGAACTGTTGAAGCATCTATACCTATAGTCTTATATCAAACATTACCATCCACCCTATTCACCCGAGAAACCTCTTTACGCTGCTCGTGAAAATAAAAAGAGTGTGGAGTCATAGTAGCAACAGTACTTGCAGTGACAACATGAGGATCCAGGATGTAATATTAACAACGAACTAAAGCAGCAACATCCTAAGACGATAAAGAACATTATGACAGCTTTGAAAGAAGGGAAGAATAAAGAAAATAGTTCTCCGATGAGAAGCCACTATGCGAGAGCAAGTGCTGCTGACAGTAATCAGATAGTGATTGTAGAAGCATTTCCTAGAGTAGCGAAATATAAGGGTAATGTGGAGTAGACACTATCATCAAGGGCTATCTTCACCTTCTCCGTCTGAAATTGTTGCATCAATACCCTTTAAAAAATTATGACAGTGACCAAAATGAAAGACAGATGCACAGTTCAACGACTAAAGTGATAGTTTATAAAGTTCAATGACCAAAAGTGTCGAATCGTGCAAAGTACACTGACCAAAGTGATATTTTCCCCCTTCAGAAAGTTGGTCACATGAAGTCACGTGCGAACTTCTAACTGTAACACCCCAAATCTCATAAGGGACATTACACGTTGTAGAACCTTCACAAGGTCTACTAGGCTAACACATGACACATAATCCACAAAAGAAATACCATAAGACACATTAAGAATAATAAGTAGGGTCGTGTCCTCGGCCAAAACGATTTAGTTCAATTTTAGTAAACAGAAAATAAAATGAATCCATTGCCCACGCAGAGGACTTCAACGACATCATTAAACCATAACACGTTCACACAACTACTTCAACAACAAACATTTAATAAAACATAATAAGGTAAGTGACACAGACTCGAGCCTCATCATCATACTGGGCCATCCTTTGCATGTGTGTCCCGTGTCGGCTCCTCAACTCGTCCGATACCTGAAATGCATAAAATGCATTTCCCGTATTTAAGGGGTTAACATTCGAATAGCTAGTGCAAGTACACAATTACACTACATTATATATAAATACGATTCAACACAGTCATCTCATTTAGAAAGCAGTTGAAAATCATCTTCCGGAATATCGCATTTGCGTTAAACATCATTTTCATAAATATCACATCAGCTCATTTCATCATCGTAGCAATCCATACTTGGTAACCCGCAGCCGTACCCATTAGTATCGACCCCCAGAGGCCCCGTCGGACCGTCCCTGGGTGGGAAACTACTTCCGTGACCGTACCCATTAGTATCGGCCCCAGAGGTCCCGTCGAACTGTCCTTGGATGGAAGAACATCTACACACACACACGATCTCACAGTTCATAATCGTATCGAGACCGTAACACACATAATGAAATGTAATATATGTACTTGCCTTGAATAATACGATGCAAAGAAACTGTGAACGGAGAGACTACGATCCAAACTCACTCCAAGGGTTCGCTCCTAACACACAATGATATACAATTAACTACAACACCACGGAATCAAAAGGGTTATTCTAGATTCTACCCCTTTGGAAGGATTTTTCGAGCACTACGGGTGCAAAATGGGTCGCAATTGATCAACGATGGAATAACGAAACTTCAGTCCACAAAACCACAAGGAAAACTAAGGATTACGAAAATACTATCGAAATCTAACAACAATCAATGCTAATTCGGTTCAGAGATATGAAGTCACCCTAAAATCCCCAAAATCCCAAAAACTAGGGTTCTACGAAGAATACCTTGATTCAAACGGTGGAATATGATTTGATGATGATAAATCCGCACAAGAAACCCAAAGATAGCAATAGATGATGATATCTGACTGAGATCGACCTTTCTAGCCTGAATTCGCCGGGGGTCGCCAAAGGAACGGGAAAAAGATGGAAAAAATGACGAAGTAACTACTGTTGTCCTATTTATACTAGACAGACTTAGCGCGCGCTACACAATACTTAGCGTGCGCTAACGGTGTGCAGAATACTAGTGCAGAAAGCAGTCAGAGGCTTCTGTCCTCCCGTTAGCGTACGCTGCCACCAGCTTAGCGTGCGCTAAGGTTAGCATTTAGCGTACGTTAACAGCTAGTTAGCGTACGCTACCTGGTTCAGTTCAGAAATACTGAACCTTTTGTCCAGTCCTAAAGTACTCTGCCCAGATGCATTAGCGTACGCAATTATATAAGTCTAGCGTGCGCTAGATATACCCTCATAGCGCGTGCTACAGATATAACGCTAGTGTGCGCTAATTGTTCCTGTACAGAGTACAGTTAGGAAATTCAGCCAGACTGCACCCAACTCATAAGGCATGAAACAACTCGATAGATACCAGCGAACAACGAGACATAACAAGAAAAAAAAACATGCAAGCACCATCTCCCTATCCGTATGTACGATTCCAACCATACAACGGATCGGACAACAATTCTTAAAGGTGATACCCAAAACTATAATAAATTACAAAACAACCAAACTCTCGAGAATCATAACTCGAGGCCAATTAACAATCTCCGAAAGTTGTAACGAATCCAGAAATATTAAGGGAACTCATATAAGTAATGAAATGTCGGTTTAGGACAAGATTTACGAGAATCGAGTCTAAACGCAGAAAAGTTACTCAATCAACTCCGAAACTCATTCGGACGGCCATGAACACATAACGAAAGAACTTCAGAATATCAAAATACATACAAGCGAGTCATCCGAAATGAAAAAGTACTAAAAATAGAAATTACTAAAAACAGAAAGTGCGGATATTACACTAACTCTTCTGACGGGGAGAAGATAACGTCAGTGACCAAAATGAATGACAGATGTAAAGTTCAGTGGCCAAAGTGATAGTTTATAAAGTTCAGTGACCCAAATTATCGAATTGTGCAAAGTACAATGACGAGAGTGATATTTTCCCTTATAACTTAAGATGCTTCTAAATGTATACTCAAATATTATTTTATATATGAGAATATGCTGGTAGTTTATGTGTCTAAAATATATTTAAATAACATCCAGATTTTTGAAGCTAGTAACAAATTTTATTTGGTTTCTAGTATTATATTATGCAATAAGTATATTAAATTGTACATTATGAAAACACTATTAATTTGATTTATTTTATCTAAAACAAATAACGAACAAGTAAATTAGTGTATTTTAAAGACTTAGATAAAAGAGAGTCTGATTGTAGTTATAAATTAGGATGTTGTTTTTGCTGCTTTGCATACAACAAGATGATGCTAAATGTGTGCTTTAGATTCTATTAACAATTATATTAAAATAACCTCCAAATATTTGATGATAACAATGATTGTTCTTCTTAGTTATGTAGATCATGAAAATATGATTAAATTCATATATTTTTCATCTAAAATACATAAACAATTAATTATGTTATTTTAAAGGAAAATGAATTTTATTTGAAAATACCAACCTTAAAAAAAGACATATAACCATACATTTTAGTGTAAATTAAGATGCTTCTGTTGGAAATTGATTTTAGAAAAATGACTTTTAACTCAATTTAAAACCAATTTAATAATGATAAAATATTTAATTCTTGGGAATTAAATAATAAATTGTGAATCTACGCTTCGAGAAGATGAACGTAGGATTTTTATTTTCTCAAAACCGATTTCCGGTGAGTGAGAAATAAATGATTAAAGTTGGCCATTTAATTTAAAAGGTGAAGAGTTAACGAGGTTTGAAACCCATCTGATCTGGAACTCGCATCGATCGGACTGCATCGATCGACTGTATGATCTGGGACTGCGATCTGAGACACATACGATCGACTGTCGATCTGGGACTCCGTCGACCTGTCTGATCGACTGTCGATCTGGAACTTATGCGATCGGAACTTGTCCGATCGACTGGCCCGATCGACATGTCCGATCTCGACTGCCTGATCGGACTGCCTCGATCTGGGACTGTCTCGATCTGGGACTGTCGATCGACTGTCGATCTCGGGACACTCTGCTTCGACTCCTCGATCTGAACTGTCGATTTGGAACACATGTCGATCGACTGGCCGATCTGGGACTGTCGATCTGGAACACATGCGATCCGGAACCTATCTGATCTGGAATTTGGTCTCGTCTGAAAAGAAGCAGGTTGAGAACTTAGCTTCTGGAATATGACTCTTCACACTCCATAATGTAACGTCCAAATTAAATGAGAATTATGGAGTTTTAATTTGTTGTAACTCCCCACATTATGTAGATTTAATTTGTTGTAACTCCTGAGCTGGAGGATTAAAGAGAACTAATGGCACTTTAATTTGTTGTAATTCCCCACCTGATGGAGTGGAATTGGACCCTATAAAAGGGTGTCTTATGCATTTCATTTCATTTCATACAATCAGAACATAAAAAAATACAAGCATACCTCATATTGAAGCATATTTCTCTCTTGTTTTGTGCCCAGTTTCCAGCACTTGAACGTTCGCTGGAGTTGTGAGTTTTGGAGAGCACCTAACTCAGAAACAAATAGCAGTTGTATCTTGGGGACATATTGCCTGAGCCGCCTGCTCTTATACGGGGGCAAAATTGTCTTACGGAAAGAGTTATATCGCCTCTGCTAAAGTTGTAATTTTCAATTCAGCTTTTAATTTATTTAGATTGTATTAGGTTGCATTATTTGTAATTTTTATTGTAATTACATTGTTGGAAATTCACCGAGGATCCAACAATCGTAAGACAATTTTTCATTTATATTCTCTGTAATTTCCAATGGCGACCGATGCTGATGCTGCTGCCGCTGCCGCTGCCAAAGCTGCTACACCTACCATTACTCAGGCTGAGAAACCCGAGAAATTTTCGGGTGTTGATTTTAAAAGATGGCAGCAAAAGATGCTATTTTATCTCACTACCCTGGGACTTGCTGTTTACCTCAAGGATGATCCTCCTGTGGTCAGTGAGACGGAAACTGATCGAACGAAGCGTTTTTCTTACGATCAATGGTTGAACGGCGACTTTATGTGCCGTAATACAATATTGAATGGGCTGATGGATTCTCTGTACAACGTGTACAGTCAAATCAAGACTTCCAAAGAGCTTTGGAATTCTTTGGAGAAAAAGTATAAAACCGATGATGCTGGTGCCAAGAAATTTGTGATCGGACGCTACCTGGATTTTCAGATGACGGACTATAAAACCGTTATCGAACAAATCCAACAATTTCAATTGATTGTGCATGAAATCAATGCTGAAGGAATGATCCTTCCTGAACCGTTTGTTGTGGGAACGGTAATTGAGAAGTTGCCTCCTAGTTGGAAGGACTTCAAAAATTACCTAAAACACAAACGAAAGGAAATGAGCTTAGAGGATTTGGTTGTTCGACTCAGAATTGAGGAAGACAACCGAAAATCTGATTCTAAGTTCAAGAGAGGCCCTATGGAGGCCAAAGTAAATTTGCTTGAACATGGGTCCTCTAGCAAAAAGAGGAAACTGAACCATGTTCAGGATAAAGGGAAAAACCCGTTTAAGGCAAAGAAATTCACTGGAAATTGCCACAACTGTGGTAAACCAAACCATAAGGCAAAAGACTGTCGCTTGCCAATAAGTTCAACTGGTCGGCGAAACAAAGGCAAACGAGTTGCCAATGTGGTTGAACATGGCGATGTTGACATGCCAGATCTGGAGCTGTCAGCTATGGTTGAGGAGATGGACGAGGAGGTCTCAGCCATGGTGATTGAAACCAATATGGTGGAGAATCACCGCGCCTGGTACGTTGATACTGGGGCTACTCGTCATGTTTGTTCTGGAAAAGACATGTTCTCTTCCTACACTGTTACTGATGGTAGGAAATTGCATATGGCAAACTCTGCTTCTTCTGTGATTGCAGGTGTGGGGAACGTGGTCTTAAAGCTGACCTCTGGAAAGGAGCTCCTTCTTAAGGATGTGCTGCATGTCCCAGACGTCCGAAGAAATTTAGTTTCAGGCTCTTTACTAGTTAGTCATGGGTTTAGACTAGTTTTTGAGTCTGAAAAATTTATTATGAGCAAGTTTGGAATGTTCCTTGGTCGAGGTTATCTTGACAGGGGATTATTCAAAATGAATGTGATGCCTGTAATCCGTGAAGGCAAGAACAAAAATAATATAAATGCTCCTTCTTCTGTTTACTTGCTCGAGTGTTCAGATTTATGGCATTCTAGATTGGGACATGTTGGTCTAAAATCAATTAAAAGACTAATTAATCTAGAATTAATTCCAAAAACCCATGTTGAACTTAATAAGAAATGTGAAGTATGTGTTGAAGCAAAAATGGCTAAATTGCCTTTTCATTCAGTGGAAAGGAATACTACTCCTTTAGAATTAATTCACACTGATGTGTGTGACTTAAAATTTGTGCAAACTAGAGGAGGTAAAAAATACTTCGTCACTTTTATAGATGATTGCACAAGATATTGCTATGTGTTTCTTTTAAGAAGCAAAGATGAAGCAATTGAGGCATTTAAGATGTATAAAAATGAAGTTGAAAATCAACTTAATCAAAATAAAATAAATTCAAGTGACAGAGGAGGTGAGTATGTAGCACCGTTTGAACAATTATGTGCTGATTCAGGCATAATTCATCAAACGACTGCTCCTTATGCTCCTCAGTCAAATAGAGTTGCCGAAAGGAAAAATCGAACCCTGAAAGAAATGATGAATGCTTTATTAATAAGCTCAGGGTTGCCGCAAAACATGTGGGGGGAAGCTATTCTTACAGCTAACCACATTCTGAATAAAGTGCCACACAAAGGGAAAGATAAAACTCCGTATGAGTTATGGAAAGGGCGCAAGCCTTCTTTCAAATATCTTAAAGTGTGGGGGTGTTTGGCAAAGGTTGAAGTACCCGAACCAAAACAAGTAAGAATCGATCCAAAGACAGTTGATTGCATATTCATAGGTTATGCATACAACAGTAGTGCATATCGATTTCTGATTCATAAATCTGAAATTCCTGATATGCATGAAGGAACTGTCATTGAATCAAGAAATGCCATTTTCTTTGAAAATGTTTATCCTTGTAAAGAAAGGATTGTGACAAACTCAAACAAAAGAACTCTTGAAACTGCAAGTAGTTCAAATCCTATAAATGAAGAGCCAAGAAAGAGTAAGAGAGCTCGGAAGGCTAAGTCATTTGGTTCTGACTTTGAGACTTTTGCAGTTGATGATGATCCAAAGACTATACAGGAAGCTTATGCTAGTCCTGATGCTCCTTTTTGGAAGGAAGCTATTTATAGTGAAATGGATTCCATCATGCAAAATTCTACTTGGGAACTGGTTGAACTTCCGCCAGGATGTAAGCCTTTAGGATGTAAATGGATCCTAAAGAGGAAATACAAAGATGACTGGTCGATAGACAAGTTTAAGGCCCGGCTTGTTGCCAAAGGGTTTAAACAGAAAGAAGGTTATGATTTCTTTGATACATATTCACCAGTAACCAGAATAACTTCCATTCGAGTGCTTATTGCTATCACGTATCAGACAATCTTGAAATTCATCAAATGGATGTGAAAACTGCATTTTTGAATGGTGAACTAGAAGAAGAAATTTATATGGAACAACCTGAAGGTTTCATTGCACCTGGTCAAGAAAAGAAAGTGTGTAAACTGTTGAAGTCATTATATGGACTAAAACAAGCTCCTAAACAATGGCATATGAAATTTGACACAATTATGTTGGAAAATGGATTCAAGATCAACGAATGTGACAAATGTGTGTATATTAAAGCCACATCGGAGTCATTTTTCATAATTTGTCTATATGTAGACGATATGTTGATCATGGGTAGTAGCAATGAAGTAATTGTGAATACAAAAAGGATGTTAAGTAGAAACTTCGACATGAAGGATTTGGGTTTAGCTGATTTAATTCTTGGAATTAAAATTATCAGAAAGTCAGAAGGTATCTTCTTATCACAATCTCATTATGTTGAGAAAGTGCTCAAGAAGTTTAACGCTTTTGACAGCCCACCTTTTAAAACACATGTTGATACTAGTATTCACTTAAGTAAGAACAGAGGTGATCTAGTGGCTCAAGTCGAATATTCAAGAGTAATCGGAAGCCTGATGTACATTACAAATTGTACACGACCAGACTTGGCATTTGCTGTAAATAAGTTGAGCAGGTTCACGAGTAATCCGAGTAAAGAGCACTGAAATGCACTGACTAGGGTTTTAAGATACTTAAAGTACACCCTATGTTATGGGCTATTTTATAGTAATTATCCTGCAGTTTTGGAAGGATATACTGATGCTAATTGGATTTCAGACACGAAAGACTCTCACTCTACAAGTGGGTATGTATTTACTATTGGGGGTGGAGCTATATCTTGGAAATCAAGCAAACAGACTTGTATAGCCCGATCCACCATGGAATCGGAAGTTATAGCTCTAGATAAAGCTAGAGAAGAAGCTGAATGGCTCCGTAACTTTCTTGAGGATATTCCATGCTGGAAAAAGCATGTGCCTAGTGTTATGATCCATTGCGATAGCCAAGATGCAATTGGAAGAGCACAAAGCCTTATGTATAATGGTAAGTCTCGACACATTCGTCGGAGACATAATACCGTGCGATAATTGATCAAAAATAGAGTTATATCTATTGACTATGTGAGGTCAAATGTTAATTTGGCGGATCCACTCACAAAAAGTCTGAATAGAGATCAATTTCATAAACTGCTAGAGGGAATGAGGTTAAAATCCATATCTTGAAAGAACAATCATAGTGGTAACCCAACCTTGAAGATTGGAGATCCCAGAAACTTGGTTCAATGGGAAAAAAAAATTATGAAAGTTCTATTGAAAAGCGCTTATAATAAATCCATCCCTATAGAGCAGAATAAGTGCTAAGTCCTGTGATTGTGGTGAGGTTAAGTTTCTAGACTTTTAATGGTTCCTTGTCCTTCGAAAGGAGAAGTATTGCAGGGTACTTTATAAAAGGAGACCACCTATCTAAGTGTGAGGACGGACCGCCTCGAATAAACACTTAGGAAACCAATATGTTGTCCATGACCAAAACGGACACAACTATGAGAACGGAAGGTGTTGAGACATTGTTTTGTAAGTGTCGTTGACTCGGTATACACCAAGGAGGATTAGTTCAAGGCACAATGTCCACTAAGCCGCCGGTATATCCGACGACATTTTACTAAGGAAGGTTCAAAGCCACAAACTACCTTTCCCCATGCAACAGTGTTTTACGGAAACTGGGCATTCATGCATGCATTTATTTCCACTCATGTGGGGGATTGTTGGAAATTGGTTTTAGAAAAATGAGTTTTAACTCAATTTAAAACCAATTTAATAATGATAAAATATTTAATTCTTGGGAATTAAATAATAAATTGTGAATCTACGCTTCGAGAAGATGAACGTAGGATTTTTATTTTCTCAAAACCGATTTCCGGTGAGTGAGAAATAAATGATTAAAGTTGGCCATTTAATTGAAAAGGTGAAGAGTTAACGAGGTTTGAAAACCCATCTGATCTGGAACCTGTCTGATCGGACTGATCACGACTGGTCTCGATCGACATGTCGATCTGGACTCCCCTCGATCTCGAGACTCTGTCGATCTCGACTGTCCCGATCTGGGACTGTCTCGATCTCGACCTCGATCTGGAACACTGTCGATCTGGGACTGCCTCGATTCGACTGCCTCGATCGACATGTCGATCTCGACCTGCCTGACGGACTGTCGATCCGGGACTCGTCGATCGGGACTGTCGATCCGACTGTCGATCTGGAACTCGTCTGCTTCGACTGGCCCGATCTGGAACTCCGTCTCGATCCGGGACTTGTCTCGATCTGGAACTCGTGTGATCGACTGCCTGATCTGGGACTGTCGATCTGGAACTCCGTCTCGATCCGAACCTATCTGATCTGGAATTTGGTCTCGTCTGAAAAGAAGCAGGTTGAGAACTTAGCTTCTGGAATATGACTCTTCACACTCCATAATGTAACGTCCAAATTAAATGAGAATTATGGAGTTTTAATTTGTTGTAACTCCCCACATTATGGAGATTTAATTTGTTGTAACTCCTGAGCTGGAGGATTAAAGAGAATTAATGGCACTTTAATTTGTTGTAACTACCCACCTGATGGAGTGGAATTGGACCCTATAAAAGGGTGTCTTATGCATTTCATTTCATTTCATACAATCAGAACATAGAAAAATACAAGCATACCTCATATTGAAGCATATTTCCCTCTTGTTTCGCCCAGCTTCAAAGACTTGAACGTCACGAGTTCTGAGTTTTGGAGAGCACCTAACTCAGAAACAAATAGTAGTTGTATCTTGGGGACATATTGCCTGAGCCGTCTGCTCTTATATTGGGCCAAAATTGTCTTACGGAAAGAGTTATCTCGCCTCTTCTAAAGTTGTAATTTTCAATTCAGCTTTTAATTTATTTAGATTGTATTAGGTTGCCTTATTTGTAATTTTTATTGTAATTACAATGTAGGAAATTCACAGAGAATCCAACAGCTTCTAAATATACTTAAATATTATTTTATAGATGACAAGATGCCGGTAGTTTGTGCATCTCAAATGCTATTAAAAGTAATATTTAAAAAACACTCATATTTTTTAAGCTAAAATAAATCTTATTTAGTTTTATTTTAGTACATTAGGAAAATCCTTTTAATTTGATTTATTTCGTCTAAAATAAATAACAAACAAGTAAGTTATATGTTTTAAAGATTTGAGGTAAAAAAAAAGGTCTGATAGAAAATGTATTTGAAAATACCAACTTAAGATGGAAAACAAAGTTGCAACTTGGGAAGACGATTCCTAAATGAAATTATTGTGTTCCCCCTTTTTTCTTTTTCCTTGTGGCTAATCATATCCAACGCAAATTGTAAAAAACTTTATAGTCCTTCATGAATGGATAAGAAGTAAAAAAAATGCGCAAAAGGTAAAACAAAATTACCTCGGGTATGATAAGAGAGTTGAATATGTAAAAGACAAAAACCAAACCAAACCAAGCCAAACATACCTAATATATCCCGCTCAGAGCAGGGTATGGAAATGGTAAGATTTACGCAGACCATGCCCCTACTTTTACGGTAGGGATGCTGTTTCCGTGAAGACCCTCAGCTTAGTGCACAACAAAGTATTGCGTGATATATACAAATAAGCATAAGATACGAAAAAGCTCAAAACCATACCTGAGACCATGACTTAATTCACATGAGACTTACCTAAGGGGATTTTGACAACTGCACTCTCGATGAACGCTGCTCTAACGGAAGAGAGGTTGACTCTGCGCACAGCTCCCTGTCAAAAATACACCAAAGGCAATATGATAAAATATACAATAAAAGTAAAAAGTACAATGCTCTAGGTCAAAGCTAACCGAGACAACCCAACCCTGAGGCTCTCAACTACAGCATCGCTCCCTACAAAAGAATCCACAACTCTGATCTGGCGCCTCCAAGAGCACCTATCAACAGTCATGGTCTCGGAAAGGTTTAAGGCCTTCAAATCTAATCTCAGCTCCTCCTCCCCGTCCTCCTCGGCCTGCCTCTCTTCCTCTCCCCGACAACCAATAAACTCTCGACCCTCCTCACTGGTGCAGATGCATGTCTCCTGCGGACGTGGTCAAACCATCTCAATCTCACTTCCCTAACTTTCGCTAAAATGGGCGCCACTTCAAGCGCGTTCCTGAAAACCCCATTCGAGATTCTATCCAACATTGTGCGACCACATGACCAACGTAACATTCTCATTTCAGCCGCTTCCAACTTGCTCTCAAGCGACTTCTTCATCGCCCAACATTCAGAGCCATACAACATTGCAGGTCGGATTGCCGCTCTATAGAATTTACCCTTCAACTTTAGAGGTACTTTCTTGCCGCACAGGACCCCTGTCACTGCTCTCCACCTTAGCCACCCCGCCTTGATATGATGAGTGACATCATCATCACACTCACCTTCCTTCTGAATGAACGAACCCAAATACTTGAACTTATCCGTACAGGGTACGATCTGATCTGCAATCATTACCTCTACATATTCCTCGTTGGCCTCTTCACTAATGTTACACCAGAGATACTCGGTCTTAAACTGGCTCACATGCAAGCCCTGGTATTCTAACTTAGACCTCCATAGCTCCAACTTCGAGTTCACCTCCCTCCTCGACTCCGCCACTAATACAATGTCGTAAGCAAAAAGCATGCACCACGGGATGCCATCCTGAATCTCCTGCGAAATGACGTCAAGGATTAGAGCGAAGAGAAGAGGGCTTAGCGCCGGCCCCTGGTGTATCCCTATCTCAACCGGGAAATACTGGGTGTCACCAACTGGGGTCCTCCTAGCTTGGGAGTACATGTCTTGGATCGCTCTAACGAACGGCAACGACACCCTCCTCTCTTCTAGGCTCCTCCAAATAACCTCGTGCGGAATGCTATCATAAGCCTTCTCTAGATCAATGAACACCATATGGAGGTCCTTACGCTGCTCTCTAAACTTCTCCATAAGGCGCCTGACGAGATGAATGGCCCCAGTCGTGGACCTCCCCGGCATGAAGCCAAATTGGTTCTCTGAGATCTCAACTTCTCTTCTAACCCTGCATTCCACCACTCTTTCCCAAAGTTTTATAGTATGACTGAGGAATTTAATACCCTTATAGTTACTACAACTCTGAGCATCGCATTTGTTCTTGAAAAACGGCACGACAATACTACGCCTCCACTCCGTTGGCATCTTAGAACCTCTGAGGAGGATGTTGAACAGCTCTACTAGCCACTGAACTCCAACTTCCCCTAGACAAAGCCACACCTCAATAGGGATCTGATCCGGGCCTACAGCCTTAGCTCTACCCATTTTCATTAGGGCACCCTTAACTTCCTCATTGCTGATGCTCTCACAGGAACTAAACGAACAAGCAGAAGAAAGACTAACTCCTTGAACCCCTCGAGTCGCTACCCCTAGCATCATTGAAAAGTACAGAAAAATACTTATTCCACCTCTCCTTAATAGCCACATCGTTCACTAACATTTGCTCCAAATCATCCTTAATATACTTAACGGGACCCAGGTCGCGCCACCATCTTTCCCTAGCTTTCGCTAATTTAAAAATAGCGTTCGCTCCTTCTTTGGTGTCTAGGCGCTTGTACATCTCCTTGTATGCCTCACCTTTAGCCTTAGCCACTGCCTTCCTAACCTTTCTTTTCGCCACCTTGTACGCTACAATTTTCAAGATTCTCTCCTTCCCAGCACTAAACGACAAAAGCTCCTTAAATAACGCTTGTTTAGCCTTAACCTTGTTTTGGAACTCCTCATTCCACCACTATGCCTCCCTAGGTCCACTAGACCTGACCGAAGAAACCCCTACCACCTTCTCGCCCACACTCCTAATAGCATTGGTCATACTGGTCCACATAAGGTTAGCATCCCTCCCCCCCCTCCGCAAAAAACCTCATTCGCGTGTCAGAGACTCCCTGAATTATGTCGCCTTCTCACCCTTCAGATCCTTCCAGAGGATCTTAGGTCTAGCTTCTCTAGACCTGCTAACAACATGACCTCCCATGGATAAATCCATAGCCAGCAGTCTGTGTTGAGAAGCACATGCCTCGCTCCGGAACACCTTGCAGTCCACACATGCCCTAGCAACACGACTACGCAAAAGAAGGTAGTCAATTTGCGTGTTGTACCCCCCACTATCGAATGTGATGAGGTGCTCAGCTCTCTTCTGAAAAACAGAGTTAGCAATTACCAACTCATGCGCAGTGGCAAACTCCAACAGTACGGAACCTCCTGCATTCCTAGCTCCATAGTCGAAACCCCCATGCGCACTATGGTAACCATCCACCCCCTCACCAATGTGCCCATTGAAATCGCCCCCCAAAACAATAAATTGATCGTTCGGAATACCCCCAACCAACTCATCTAAACAGACCCAAAAAGCTTCCTTAACAAACATACCCAAACCAACATGAGGGGCATACACACAAACCACGTTAACCACCTTCTCCCCAACCACCACTCTAACAGACATAATCCTATCGTTACACCTCTTCAATTCCACAACGTTATCCTTAAGCTCCTTAGACAAAAGAATACCCACACCATTACTCGAGTTAGCAAAGTCTGAATACCACAATTTGTAACCGTTCCACTACATCAAAAACACCAATTTTTGACTTTTAAACTCCCTAATTTTGTGACTGCCATTGACAGTCGTAATTTTATGACTGCCAATAACAGTCATAACGACTACATAGTGATACACTTAATTATTTGTGACTTCTTAGGGTAGTAACATCTGTTGCTGACTGTCGTTGACTATCATAAATGAAAAAAAAATCCTTTCGTATATGACTGCTACTAGCAGTCATTAGTTTATGCTAAACGACACATACATTAAGAAGACTTTGATGACACTTCTATCACTTTCAATATATCGATCGATCTGACTCGCAGTAACTCACAGAATCTCTAGGGTTTCATCGATCTGACTCTATTCACTCTCATAGTATTTCACTATCTAGGGAAATCCTTTCTTCCTCATCCCGGTGCAGACGAAAGTCATCTCAGGAAAGGGGAATGCGGACGAAAGCCTTCGCAGAGACCAAATCCACTTCATCTGAATTAACTTATGCGCAAGTTTTGTTGTCTCAATTGCTTGTTATTTACCTTGTCATAGATTTCTTGGTATCTTAGCAACGACATAATTATATTGCTTTTCTAAATATATTGGACCAAAATGTTGATTTATTCTATAAACATCTGTAAGACTCCTCTAGGAGTATATTTTTAAAATGGATTTCTGCTGTAAGATCAGCAAAATATTGGGTATATTATTGCTTTCTGGTACATTGTCAAGTATTTGTTAATATCTTAGTGAGCATAAAAATATATTGTTGCATTTGTAAACATATAGGACCAAAATAGTGCTCATTAATCAATGATTATGTTCGATGAATTTAGTTTAAACTGGATTTGTTGTAAAGACAGCTAAAGAGTAGGTATGGTATGTAAAAAATGTTGCACAACATAAGTGAACCTTATCTTTGCGACATTAGATGAAGGCATTCAGATGTATACTGGTATTTGATAGGACCATTAAAGCATAAAATTGACATAACAACAAGAAGGTATGCAAAACATGATATAAGTCTTCGGTTTTCCTCATGGAATGTTTGTAGTTTGGAAAAGAAGACATTAAATCCTTTTAATATCACTCAATGAACCATTTTATTCCTAGTAGTTCAGTCGATCATCTTGCACCAGAGAGACAAGCAAATAAGAAAATCAAGTTTTCACCCTGGTTTTACAGCCTGATTTTACCAATTTCAGTAGGACATAGGGCTTCGGCATCGCAAGCAGACATCTCAGACCAACTTCATGAGGGCATAGGCTTTTTACCAGTCTCAATTCTGAAGATTGAGATCGAGGTAATTTTATGCCACTTGTTCTCTTCTGTTCTTACATTTTATTATAATCTTGAATGCTGATTTTAATTATTTTGAGTGGAATTAACTTTGTTTTTTATGTTTAATCAAGCATACAGATCCAATTCTAGTGCTCTTTGTTTTGGGAATTTGAGGTTTATTTCGGATTTCAGAGCTCTAAGTGCTTTTGGATTGTTTCTATTTTTGTTGCTTGATTTATTCGGTCCTTTTCATTTTAATTGCAGTTGGGGTGAATTCTGTGATTAGTTTTTTTGCTGGAGAATTAATAATATACCGTTAGTGTGTTTGTGTTTCTTGTATGTTTGCGGTTTAGTATTTCTTGTCGTATTTTTGTTCTTTACTCATAAACTCGATCACATGCGGATTTATTAAAGCAAAACTCACAATTTTTTTAAGAGCTCATCCAGCTTGTGTGTACTCACGCTCAGGCTCAGGTTCGCGTCCTGGTTCCTCCTCAGCCACAATCTGTTACACCATATGATTAAATTACTATTCAGGCTCTTTTATATGTAAGAGGTCTATCAACACCAAAAAGTCCAAGAGAGGCAGATAATTACATGCAAAAAGAAGGAAAAGAAATTTGAACTAATGCGCTACTTCGCAACAACAGTTGTTGCTGGCACTGAATATTTTAGATTTTTTTTTTGGTATTGCCGAGGCAATTAGAAATTAGGTGGTAAAATTTAAAAACTATTTTGAGTGGACCATTATGACATGTGTGAAAAATAGATTATCCTTTTTAACAGTCTCGGTTGGTTGGTTTCGTGGGTAGCATTATACAACTATTCTGAGTCGATCTTTGTCGACACATGTGATGAAAAAGCTATATTTTTAACAGTTTTGATTGATCAATTTCACGGGTAAAATTCAAAACTATTTTGAGTTGAGTCGTTATCAACACATGTGAAAAAACACTAACAGTTTCGGTCAAATTTTATCTTTTGGGTTGACCGTTACAACGTGTGAAAAAACACTAACGGTTTCGGTCAATTTGTTTTACGTATTTAATCCTTATGTTCATTCTCTGTATCCAGACTTTTCGAGGATGCCCTTGTTCAGTTTTGTTATTTCTTCTCTGTACACTTCTCTATGCAGCCTACTTTTACGAGAGCGGTTTGTTTGGTTACGCTCACTGATTTTGTGTATGGTGCTATGTGGCGTCCTTTTTTATGAATCATTCTTCACAACTAACTTGCTGCATAATATTCATATCAGTGCTTGATTGCATAATCTTGTGTTAGTGATGACGCATTGGACCTAGCGATGGCCTTTTGCCCTTACAACCCCTCTCCTAAATTGGAAAATACAAAATAAATTTAATGTGGCATAAATTCCTCTTTATTGAGCATTGTTGTTAAGTCGCCGACTAGTCGACCAGTCGGAAAGCTACGCTCGACTTGGCCACTCGACTAGGGAACCTGTGATTAGTCGAGCGTCTTGCGCTTCCAGTTGTCGACTTGGTCGACCAGGCGCCTTGACTGACCGTCCAAACCCGTCGACTCGTTTCAGTTTACTAAATTTGTTATCTAAAAAACCCTAACTCAACCAAAGCAAAGAGATAAGCGAGAGAACAGAGGATAGAAGAGAAAAGCGAGAGAAGCAAAAACAGAGAGATGGTTCCGCCGCCGATTCTCCGGCCACTGCCGATATCCCCCACCTCCGCCGATCCTCCTGTCGCCTCCGATATCTCCCGTCGCCGCCGATATCCCCGGCAGACGTCGCCGATTCTTCCTGGGCGATCAACTCCAGGGCCCAGGTCGATGTCTTTTTTTTTTCTGTTAGTCTTTGCCCTTCAGTTTGTTAACCTTCCCTTCTTAACTCCCATTTTTCGGTTTCTCTCCCTTCAGTTTTTAATTCTGTTTTTTAGTTTTAATTCTTCATTAGTTTATTAAAGTAATTAAAAACTAATTTTTATGTTACAAAGTTGTGACTACAAGCATGAGATGTTACTGATTCTTTGTTTTGTACTGTACATTTTCAGAAAAAACTAAACTGGGTAGTAGGCAGGCATTTTTTTCATTTATATTTTCTTGTTATGCATTGTACTAAAATTTATGGTAGATTCTATGTGGTGTTGAACCTTGTGTTGAACTTATATGTCATCTTTTGGAACATATTTTGCTAAGTTATTTCAAGTTATTTTATTACATGTTATAATTTATATCATCACATGTTAAATATATATCTATTATTTATTATTTTTTACATACCGACTAGTCAACGACTAGTCGCTCAGTCGGATCTTTGTTGACTCGACTCGACTTACCGACTTGAAAACCTTGTTATTGAGACAATTTTTTATCTTTTCATGCAGATTTGGCTACAAGCACCCGAACAGGAACTCTGCCCTTGTTCTTTTACAGTAGACGAGTACCTTGACAGCTTCTCTACTTGTAAGGTTTGTCTTGAATGTGCTGTAAATGAATTGCATTTATACCCACCAGCAAAAGCTATAAAGTCATTTATCTTTTTGATGTTCAACTGCTTTCTGTGTGGCTCTTTAACATGTCCCAAATTACTCTATCTAGGTAAATTAAGAGTTTTCATACATTTGGCTTTGGCTGAAAACTTATTTTATTTATAATGAAATAGAGAACATTTTTTGACTATTATTTAAGTTATTGTTATCTGACATATATGAATGATCCCTTAATTTCTAGCAAAAAATATTTGCATAATTATTGAATAAGCCCCCTAATATTCTGCAGTCAAGATGCACACACACACACCATTTTATGAAAATACATTTTTTTGGGTGCTCTGACATGCAGTATACGGTATACCATCATATATCAAATTAGTATGATCCGATGGTTGTTGAGGGCCTTGAGGACTGTTTTCAGCTGGTAGGTCTTCTCTTTATATGTCTTCATATTTCTGATTGAATTAAGTTATGGGAAAGGGCACTGCTTGATTGATGAAAAAGATTGCGTGTTTTTTATTGCATTACTAATGTCTTTTAGGCAATTTGGTGGTTGTAGTTGTTATGGCTTAAAGTTAAGGTCATAACTTCTGATCTTGGTGACTAGAAGAAGTCATCTGATGCAAAATTTTGTGTTGGGCTGTATTAATATTTGACATATTTAATGTCCCGCTTGTTAGAAAGGAAGATGTTTTAAAAGAGATGGGTGGGCAACTAAAAACTTGGAGATGGTACATGCGGCAAAAGTATTTAAAGAATCTGGATGCTACTGGAATACTGGCTTTGAAGGACCACGTACCCCCGAAAGAGAACATTCGCACCAGCAATGGAATGCATTTATTGAACATGAAGCAACGGCCAAAAAGCTTCAACAAAGAGAGGTTCTAAAAGCAAACAGGGCTAATAAGACCATGAAAGCAAGATTAGTGTTATAAGTGTGGATAATGACGAGAATGACACTCAGTTATATTTAGGTAGCCAAGGTTGTGCCACCAGGATCGGTAAAGTTGTTGGTGGGTTCGTGGTGTGGCCTAAATGTTTCCTCGAAGAAATATAATTTAACTTGAATTTGTGGACTTGTAATATTTTGTGAACTTGGAAGTATTTTAGGTTTATTTATGAACTTGTAATTTGTTGACTTGATGGTACTTTGAATTTATTTATGAACTCGTAGTAATTTGTGGACTCGGTAATACTTTGGGTTTATAAGGATTTGTAGTATTTTGGCTTTTGTGGAATATTGTGAAAAAGATTAGGTGATTTGCTGGAGCAAAATCGGTATTTGCGCCGTTTGTGCGGAAGCGTAAATATAAAGTGCGGAAATAAAACGACACAAGGATTTATAGAGGTTCGGCCAAACGTGTAACAACCCCAAGTTATTCAGGGACTAATACAGCGTCGTGAGCCCCACCGTGGGACCCACAAGGCTAAACATACGCGGAACTATAAATTTTGATCGAGAAGGTCTACATACAATGGAATGAAGAACAATACAAGGGGTATTCGAAACATGTCCAACGTATCCAAAGACATCACAACACAAAACAATACCTCGGCAAACACATGCCGGAACATCAAGAAAAATGGAAAACCATACTCGAGTATTCAAATAACCATTCCAGTACAACAACACTGAATGGAGGACACAAAACATAACCAGAGGAAAGACACAGTATCACGCTTGCCGAACATCTTCATGCCGACCCGATACCTGCCTGTCAGCTCTCCTGGAACCTCAAATACATGAAAAGTATTTCCCCCATAAAGGGGTTAGCCGTCGAATAGCTAGTGCAAGTATATCAAGTATGAAATACAATACTCCTCGACAATAAAGTAAATGTAACCGACAATTCATCAATTTAAGACTAGTATTCCGGAATAACTAAATCTCATAGCATCACATCAATACATATATGAATACCGTGGAACCGCACCAGTGGCTACGGAACCCTCAGAGGACCCGTCGGTCCGTCCCAGAGTGGTTCGTTCATATCATCCGTGGAATCGCACCAAGAGGCTACGAAACCCTCAGGGAACCCGTCGGCCCGCCCCAGAGTGGATATAAATAATCATGCCATTAATATATCTTACTTTCAAAGTTGAGAACGTACAATCATAAATATATACTTGCCTTTGAGACATCGAGAAATTAAATGGAAAAAGGGTACGAGTTCGGTAGGTCCAAGAACGCGCTTCCGGCACCTAAACGATTCGCAAGGAATATGATAATCAATTATCCATACTCAAATTACACGAAGAAACTCCCGAAACCTGTCTACAATTCACGAAAATATACGGATAAACAACTAAAGGTTGGAAAATCGTCCAAACCCTCACAAGTCCGAAAACGGCACAATCCAACCCGTAAAATTGTAGGGAAAGCATGCATACGGGATAAATACATCATAATCTCAAGGTTCTCAAGCTTCAAAATGAATAAATCGGACGAATCTAGGAAAAACCCCAAAATTCCCAAAAATAGGGTACTAAGGATTTTTACCTTGATTTGGACGTTAGGATGGATTAGATGTTGTGGAATCCTTGTTCTCCAACCAAATATGTTGATGTTTGACGAAGAATCGCTCCCAATCGCCCAAAATCGTCTCTCCCGAGCTGCTCCCATCGGAAATGAGTGAAGAGGATGAAAAATGACGAAATGGAAGTCAATTGTCCAATATATATCCGCCCAGTTTAGCGCACGCTACGCTTCCTCATTAGCGTGCGCTAGCGTGGTCACCGGGTAGTCCAGTGGCTTCTGCCGGCCCCGTTAGCGTGCGCTAATCGCCCTTCTCTAGCGTGCGCTAGCCAAAAAGTGGTGTCCAGTACTGGAGTCCAGAACCTACTGTCTTCTGCCCTGCTCAAGCCTCAGCGTGCGCTACCGTTATGGCTTAGCGTGCGTTATGCGACAGCTTTAGCGTGCGCTAGCCGAAGCCTAGCGTACGTTACCTGATAGTCCAGAAAACCTGACAACCTCACTGCCTCTGCCAGACCAGCCCGTTAGCGTGCGCTACGGACGGATGTTAGCGTACGCTACTAACCACGAATAGCGTGCGCTAACGAACTCCTAGCGCGCGTTAACCGCAAATTCCGAGAGGGCGATCCGAGCATCGGGTTCTCGACTGGTCCCTTAGCGCGCGCTACGGCTCAAAACTAGCGTGCGCTAATCAAGCAGAATTAGCGTGCGTTAGCCTAGGCCTAGTGTGCGCTATTTCTCTGGTCCAGAACACATCCGCAAGTTCTAAACAACACGATCATGACCCAAACAAGATACGAAACTCAATAACAATATCGACAACATCACCAAGAGTTTACAGAGTGACAAAATAAGAAGAACGGCAAGGTCGAACAGTCAATAAAAAGTACGGGTATTACATTCTCCCCCTCTAAAAAGAAGTTTCGTCCCGAAACTTAAGAAATAAAAAGTTCGGGGTATTCCAACCGCATCTTCTCTTCCGCCTCCCAAGTCGCCTCCTCGACTCCATGTCTCGACCATTGTACTATAACCAGTGGAATGGTCTTATGCCGAAGTTGTTTCTCTCGATGCTCGAGGATCTTCACGGGTTTCTCCGGAAAGGTAATATCCCCGGCTACCTCAATTTCACTGTAGTCGATAACATGGCTCGGATCCGGCACGTACTTTCTCAAATGAGACACATGAAAAACACTATGGACGTGACTCAAACCTGGAGGCAACGCCAAGCGATAAGCTAAATCTCCAACTCTGTCCAAAATCTCGAAAGGTCTGATATACCCCGGACTATGTTTCCCCTTTTTCCCGAAGCGGAAAACTCCTCTGGTCGGCAATACCTTGAGTAAGATGTGGTCCCCCACTTCGGACTCCAAGGGTCGACGACGAATATCAGCATAAGATTTCTGACGACTCTGGGCAGTCAGCAATCGGTCCCGGATAATAGAAATCTTTTCCTTAGTCTCCATCAACATATCTGGTTCCGTACCAATTGGCTCGGAAGCCTCGTCCCAACATAATGGCGACCTACATCGCCTACCATAAAGTGCCTCGAATGGTGCCATTTTGATCGACGCATGCCAACTATTATTGTAAGCAAACTCGATCAACGGTAAGTGAAGCTCCCAATCATTACTCCAGTCTAAGGCACGAGCCCGCAACATATCTTCCAACGTCTGAATCGTCCTCTCTGTCTGACCGTCCGACTGAGGATGAAAGGAAGTGCTCAATCTCAACTCAGTACCCAAAGCCTGATAAACGGCCTGCCAAAAATGCGATACGAAATGGCCGTCTCGATCAGAAACAATGGTCTTGGGGGCACCGTGCAACCTTACGATCTCAGCTATAAAAGTTCGAGCCAATCTATCCAGTCCCCAAGTATCCTTAATACCCAAGAAGTGTGCAGACTTGGTCAACCCATCGACAATTACCCAAATCATATTCATTCCGGCCCAGGTTCTTGGCATGCCAGTGATGAAATCCATAGAGATGTCTTCCCACTTCCACTCGGGAACGGGAAGCGGTTTCAACAACCCCGCTGGTCGTTGATGTTCGATCTTGACTTGTTGACACGTCAAGCACCGTAGTACAAACTCCGTGACATCCTTCTTCATGTTATTCCACCAAAAATTGCGCTTCAAATATTTGTACATCTTACTCGTCCCGGGGTGGATTGAGTAAGGCGTAGCATGAGCTTCTCGAAGAATTCTCTGCCTCAACTCTAAATCGTTCGGAACACAAAGCCTGCCCTGAAATCTCAGAATACTATCCTCGTGAACCATAAAGCGAGGAGTTTTTCCTTTAATTAAGTCTTACTTCAGTTGAGATATCATCGGGTCACTCCACTGTTTCCCTTTGATGTCGTCGACCAAGGACGAAGTAATTTCGAGAGTACACAACTGTCCTTGCACTCGTTGAAGCCAAACTTCTATCCCCTGCTCAATTAAATCCTGACGAATTTTCGCCTGAGGTGTAAGAACCTCGAGCATTTGAAGAGATGCCGATTTGCGGCTCAAAGCATCCGCGACGACATTGGCTTTTCCGGGGTGGTAAAGAATTTCCAACTCGTAATCCTTTATCAACTTTAACCAACGTCTTTGCCTCATATTCAGCTCCTTCTGACTAAAAATATACTTCAGGCTCTTGTGATCGGTATAAATCCAACACGGAGAACCATACAAATAATAACGCCATATCTTGAATGCGAAGACAATTGCGGCCAACTCTAAATCGTGAGTAGGATAATTCATCTCATAAGGCTTTAATTGTCGTGACGCAAAAGCTATCGTCTTATCATGTTGCATAAGTACACAACCAAGACCTTGACCCGAAGCGTCACTATAAACTGCAAAGCCCTCACTACCATGTGGCAAAGTTAAAACCGGTGCTGAAGTCAAATGTCTCTTCAGCTCATCGAAGCTCTGTTGTCTCTCATCCGACCAAACAAACTTTTTGGTCTTCTGGAGTAATTTCATAAGCGGCCGAGCGAGTTTCGAGAACCCCTCGACAAACCGACTGTAATACCCAGCAAGGTCCAAAAAGCTACGAACTTCCTTAATATTTTTAGGCGGTGCCCAGTCTAGAACTGCCTCAATCTTTTGCGGGTCTACGCGAACCCCTTCGGCCGAAATCACATGGCCGAGAAACATAACTTCTTCTAACTAGAATTCACATTTCGTGAATTTTGCATAGAGGTGCTCGGTTCTCAGAATATCTAGTACCAAATGCAAGTATCGGGCATGTTCCTCTTTATCTCGAGAATAGATCAAAATGTCGTCAATAAAGACGACTACACACCTGTCGAGATACTCGATGAAAAATTTATTCACTAACTGCATGAATACTGTGTTGCGAGATTTCGTTGAACGCAAGTGCACGTTATCGTAAACAAGTAATAAAGATATGAGTAAGATATCGTTCCCACGAGGACTGACTTACTAATTACCGATTTATGAGTATTCTAATTTTATCTGAACTATCGAAATTGGAGATGCAAGAATGATTAAAGAAAATTAATAAAAGAATAAATAATGAAAACGATTGTTCGAAGAAAGAAAATCAAATAAGGAATTAATCTAGGATTGTGAATCCACATCGGTTTATCCGAATTACTCTTGATTATATGAATTTAATGAATTCCCAATTTATTGAAGGCGAAGATTGCTAAAATACTCTACCGCCTCTCCTGACGTCAATAGAATTTTCTAAGGCGAATAATACACTCTATTCCTAGGTGAATTAATTCGACAATAGGCAAAAAGTACGAAATCTCCAGAAAGGCCACGTAATTCCTATGAGTATATTCCTATCTCACAAGATAAAACGGTTCTCACCAATTATTTTCTACCAACTCTCCTCTCCCGATTCGAGTTGCGTAATTAAAACAATTCAATTATAGGCCACACAATTGAAAGCATTAAGAATAATTGGGGAAAACTCAATAAGAAAAGGGAATTATATTGATAATGCAAAATCAAAAGTTAATTCGTCAAAACCTTGGTTTCATCAAAATCCTAGACTAGGGTTCTAGCCTGACATGCTAGAAAATAAAAATACAAAAAGAATTAAAGAAAGCATAGAAATCAAACGCAGACGAAGAACTTGGATTCCTCCGTTCTCTAGCTTCCGCTCTCTGCTCTTTGGTGTTTTCTGCTTCTTCTCGATTCCTTGATTCTCTCGATGATCCCCCTCTTGATTCTAGACCTTGAATCCCTATTTATAACTATCATTAGCCTCCAAAACGCGTCCGGGGATTGGGTCGAAAACAGCCTCCGAAAACGGCCCAGAAACGCGGCAAATCCATCAAAACCGCTCCGTGGGCCGCAGCTCACTTAAGCTGTGCCGCGGCTCACCATGTTCAGCGCCTATACCTGGGCGCTAGTTTTTCCTCATGGGCCGCGGCTCAGCATCCTTGTGCCGCGGCCCCCGGTACAGTTCGCTCGGCGCTCTCTGTGTGTCGTGCGTGTGCTGCGGCCTGCTTTCCTTGTGCCGCGGCCCCAGGCCAAAAATTGTCGTTTCGGCCCGTTGTTCGCCGTTTGAGCTTCCGGACTCCAATTTTCTACAAAATATATAAAGATAGTGCATTAAAATCTCATTTATGCAGATTTAGGCTCAAAATGGATATAAAATAAATGATAAATAAGCGCATAAAAATACGCCTAACAAATACCCCCAAACTTGAGACTTTGCTTGTCCTCAAGCAAAAATCAATTTTCAAATAAAAAAATATCTTGAATGATCGTGCAAATCCATAGTGCTCAACTTAATCAATACTACCCTGAAAATCTCAAAGAATAATACGAGTATCGTAATAGTGAGTCACATCAAGGACACTGATTCCACAAAGTAACCATTATTTGTGCTAATCAATCGTTTATGAAGAAAATCAAGCTCAAAGATTAACAAACGTGAATTTAACCGACAGCCAATACGAAGGATTAGAGTAAACAAGCCAACTCGCCTAGTCCCACAGTCTAGTGGTAAAAATTTAAGAGTTCCATCGTCAAAAATAATCCTCGGACAGCATTCCCTTATGTATGATCATAACAAAGATTCGAGTTAACCACTAGGTTCGGATCTCAGGATATTTTATCGGGATGATCCTAGGGTGGATTTCCATTCTCATGTATTGGGGAACCGTTTGACGTAAAAGACACTCATGGGGCACATAGATGCTTCTAGTTACTAAGTCCCCCTCTACAGCGGAGAAAAAAACTCGAATAGCAATTCCCGCTCGTCAAGGTTGCTGTTTTACGCGAGAGTAGACGACGGGTTACGTGAATACCCCCGGTTACTAGGCTTCCCATCATCGGTAATGCGCTATTTCTAAACCATTAGTCTATTCAGGGTTGTCGTTTTACGCGAGAGTAAACAACGGGTCACGTGAATACCCCCGGTTACTAGACTTCCCGTCATAGAACATGTATAAATTCTCGACTTTTTGAGAAAAACTGTCCGACTCTAACTCAATTTAAGTGCCCACAAGACTCATGTTACTGGACGACTAGCTACGCGAAAAGTATAACCAAACGTATAGACGGTGATTTGAAAACATGTATGTCTCCTTTCTTATCTGCTAAGATTTCTACAAAAACGAAAAAATTTCGGACCTAAATGAATACTCAACGGAAACAGATATCGCCGACTGCAACTCGACCAAAAGCCAACCGTTTCTTCAAATAGAAATCAGTATCGTAACATCAGTTTTACACAAAGAAGCACGTAAAATCCATGAATGCAAATAAAAACAAGACAAGCAAGGCTAGCGTCAAAAATAACGAAAAATGCAAACGAATAAGTAAAGAGCAACTGAAAGTAAACCCCCCCCCCAAACTTAGGACGTACATTGACCTCAATGGACATAGACAATAATATGCGATAAAATAAAAGGTCAAGTACTCCCCTAGTGTCAGCTTATGAACTGGTGCCGGCCTCGTCCGGCGAGGAGGGTGGTGTGGATGGCCTAACTGGTGGAATGAATGGCCCGTCCGGGTGCAGTACATGGCTCGTCCACGCAGAAAGGTACTCCTGATGGTAAGCATCCCTCGCCGCCAAGCGTCTCTCCTCACGTCGATTGGCGGCGGGCCTGCACTCTCATCTCCTCCCGGACGGCTGCGAGGATGCTCTCTCTCTCTCTCCGTCCACATCTCCTCTCTCATAGCGGCTAGGTGGCTCTCTCTATCTCTCCTCGTCTCCTCTCTCAGACCGTCAAACATCGCCTGGAGGTGCTCTCTCTCGGGCGGCGGGCTGGACTCCGCCTGCTCATGCGTCAAAAGAAGAGGCTCGGGGGACTGCTCATGTGCCTCATTAAGAAGAAACCCTCGTCCCCGAGCATGTGCCGGCGCTCCACCCCACTGGTCAAAGTGAGAAATGATGCGATGATCAATCGGACCCTGGGGGGCTAGCATCGGCTCATCATCCGACCAAGTCATGCCCGACTGGCGGCATAGAGCGCAAATGAGAGATGGGTGCTTCAGTCCCGTCTTGGCCCCTCCTTGAATGCACTGAAGGATAGATCGGACCAGATGAGGTGCCACATCGAATCTGAGCCCGGAAGTGATAGCATATAACAATCGAGCACGAGAGAGTAAAACTAAGCGGATCTACGAGGTGGGATCGACCCGTGCGCAGAGGAAGTATAACCAGGCTCTCTCGAGACGACTGAGGCGCGAGCTCTTAAAATAGAAGGCGGAAGAACCCGGGGCGCGCGTTTCCCAGACGGAACCGGGCTGTGTTAGTGTCTCAAGCAAAGCCTCCCTCGTGAGTTTACTCATACTCTGCGTAAACGCCGTCTCGTCCACCACTGGCAGCTCATATAATCTCCGAATAGCAGCCACCGAAAAATCCACTATATGGCCTCGGACGATGACCTGAGTCCGAGTATCTGATTGCGGTATCATCTGCCCTGCCCGAATATGTCGCAGTAGAGCGCTAGCGTAAAACTCTTGGACGATGGAGATCACAGCCGGCTCGGGAGGCGCAGCGAAACGAGCCCACCCCATCTCGTCAATCATGGTCAGAAGCTCACCGTCCTGGGGGGCAGGAGTGAATCCCCGCTCCGGGATTATAGGTCGAGGTCGGATTTTTTCATTAAATATTTTGTGAATTTCTGGATCGAAGAATTGGTGCGACTCCAACTCGGCTCGGCTTTGTGAAGTTTCCCTCTTGTGGGGGATGATTGTGTCCTAGCCCTTGTGCTAACCTTCCTTTTTCTGGCCATGGCGAGTTTCCTGAAAAGATAAACACCGGAAATTACGTAAACTTTAAGGAAAACAACACCACTTGACTTAAGGTATCCAAAACGTGAATATCGACTTGAGCGAGCTTGCACCGTCGTGAGAGAAAATTAAAGTTGAGCTTTCACGTTTAAACTTGACGTAAGGGTTGAGGTACAATGTAAAACCATAAACAAATTCATTGCACATAGTTTCAAAACGTTGGCTTAAAAATTTTCATTTACGCATTTCATCGAACACCTTGACTGCATGAGTTTAAATGAAGAACAAACATGACAATATCATAATTCAATCCCCAAAAATAACAACCTCAATCGATAGTTTGAGAAAACGACAAATAACATCAATAATTATACATAATCACAAATACCATCACAATCAATCACCATATTCACCATATTCCAACTCAATTCTTGAGAGAACTTTGAAGAAAAACTAAAAACATATTCAACATCAAATGAATAACAATACCTGACTTTTCAAATCATGTATCAATAAGGATTAAGAGATTGAGAATTACCTGACTTGGATTGAAGTATGCAAGAAGAAGAAGAAGTGAGAAGAGATCGTCCGAGTGCAGCGCGCAGAAAGGGAAGAAAACTTACCTGGAGTGCCGGCCGATCGATATTATAAAGCAAGCCTGGGAGGTTAAAATTCGCAGCAGGGGCCGCGGCACAGCTTAAGTGAGTCGCGGCCCAGAGTACAGCATGCCTTGGTGTGTTTTCTAGGTCGCCATGTGCCGCGGCTCAAGATATAGGTGCCGCGGCTCAAGATATAGGTGCCGCGGCTCATCGTGTAAGTGTACCGCGGCTCAACTGCTCTGTGCCGTGGCACGGAGTACAGGTACCTGGGCGTATTTTTGGCATTTGGCGTGCCGCGGCTCAGGGACCGGCTGTGCCGCGGCCCAGTGAGGTCGTGCCGCGGCACAGTGTACAGTTTGTTTGGCCTTGTTGTGTCAACTTATGTGTGTATCCTTGTGCCGCGGCCCAATGCTGAATTTTCCCCTGGGGTGATTTCTGCACAGAATTTTCAAAGGAACACATCAAGAACGAGAGGGATAAGCAAATCAAAGCAAAAATGACAAAAAATAAAGACTCTGAAATGCAAGAAAACACTGAAAAAAATAAAATCTACAACTAATACTCGGGTTGCCTCACAAGAAGCGCTAAGTTTATAGTCTTCAGCCGGACTTTTTGAAGATCAATTGGCATTTCGCAAAGACCATTTGGACTCCGCACATTCCATCGAACCGTTATTACATGATTTAAATTGTTGACCATTAAATTTCAACCGTTCGACTTTTGGTTTGGGTATCCAACGTTCTTTGCGAAACGGCTTTAACAATAGTAGCCTCCCAAAACACCCATTTTGCAGTTGACTTGGTACTCTGGTGACATCCGGCTTAATTTTCAACTCTACGGGCGAATTTATGACAGTATGAGATTTTATCGATGGTGGATGAACGGATGTTGAAGATGACATATTTAACTGCTTAAGATACATGATTCGCTCTTCATTTTTATTAGACGTCGGAGCAGCTGAAATGGACTCTGAACACTTCGACCGACAACTCTCCCGGTGTGTGTCTTTCGCAAAGATATCTACACTTTCAATTTGTGAACTCTTCTCGACACTACTTGGACACGGAAAGGATTGAAACACTTGGAAAGTGACTTGCTCATCTTGAACCCGTAGAGTGAGTTTCCCTTTTTCCACGTCAATGAGAGTTCGGCCGGTAGCTAAGAATGGTCTTCCCAAAATAATTGGGATGTCTTGGTCCTCCTCCATATCGAGCACAATGAAATCAGCCGGAAAGATGAATTTATCTACCTTGACTAAAACATCTTCTATTACCCCCATTGGGTACTTGATAGATCGGTCAGCTAATTGCAGCGAGATTGTCGTCGGCTTGGCTTCCCCAATGCCTAGCTTCTTAAATATGGAAAGGGGCATAAGATTAATGCTGGCCCCAAGATCACACAACGCTCTATCAAAAGACAAATTTCCTATAGTTCACGGTATATTAAAACTTCCTGGATCCTTCAATTTTGGCGGGAGCTTTTTCTGCAAGATGGCGCTGCACTCTTCCGTCAATGCCACTGTTTCGTATTCCTCGAGCTTCCTTTTGTTAGATAAGATCTCTTTCATGAACTTCACATAGATCGGCATTTGTTCCAAGGCATCAGCAAATGGAATGTTGATATGTAGTTTCTTTAAGACATCAAGAAACTTAGAGAATTGCTTGTCCAATTTTTGCTTTTGCAACCGCTGTGGAAACGGGACGGGTGGTACATATGCCTTCGTATTGTCAGGAAACAGTTTCGAGGGTCTAGAATTTTGTGATTCCTCAGTCGCCAAATTTTTCTTTTCCGCATCATCACCTCCCTTTTTGCTCTGCCCAGGCTGCTCGCACACTTCCTTCCCGCTTCTCAAACTAATGGCATTTATACTCTCTCGGGGGTTCGTCTCGGTTGTACTTGGCAAGGTACCCTTAGGGCGGGCTGTTAACACATTTGCTATTTGACCCAGTTGTACTTCCAAGTTGCGAATAGAAGCGAAATGGTTTTGCAAGGTTGCTTCCGTACGGGTCATGAACTGACTCGTATTTGCTGCTAACTTCGCCATTGCCTCCTCTAAAGAGATCTTTGGAGCGGGCGGGGGTTGCTGTTGGTGTTGAGCAAACTGAGGTTGGTTTCCGTTTTGTCCGTTTTTCCACGAAAAGTTAGGGTGATTTCGCCACCCCGGATTATATGTGTTGGAGTACGGATTGTTCTGCCGATTCCCATTCCCCACAAACTGAGCTTGTTCCATCGGGTGTTGCTCGAAAGGATTTCCAACTTGGCATTCTGCGCTAGGATGAGACCCATTACACCAATTACATGATTCTGTAGCGGGGGAAGGAGCATGTGAAAAAGCTTGAAGTTGCTGAGTCAGTGCTGCGACTTGTGCTGATAGTGCAGATATTGGATCATTATTGGAGATTTCCATTACTCGCTTCGGGATCACTCGTTCGGAAGGCCACGGATAAGCGTTTTCAGCCATAGCTTCCAATAAAGAGTGGGCTTCGGCCATCGTTTTACCCATCAACGCTCCTCCAGCGGCTGCATCAACAAGAGTGCGTGTAGAAGCACTCAATCCGTTATAGAACGTCTGAATTTGTAGCCAGTCCGGTAGGCCATGGTGGGGGCATCTTCGTAATAAATCCTTGTATCGCTCCCAAGCTTCGTGAAGGGACTCCATATCAAATTGCCCGAACGTGGTTATCTCGTTCCTTAGTCTCGCCGTCTTTGATGGTGGAAATAATTTAGCCAGGAAGGCTTGCGCTAATTCCGCCCAAGTCGTGATAGAGCCCGGCGGTAATGAATTCAACCAAAATTTGGCTTTGTCCCTCAAAGAGAAAGGGAAAAGCTGCAGACGAATAGCATCATCGGAGACACCATTATTCTTGAAGGTGTCACAAATCTCGAGAAATGAAGCGATATGTGCGTTGGGATCTTCGTTCGCCAGTCCACAAAATTGGCTTGCTTGTACCATCTGAATAATAGCCGGCTTAATTTCGAAGTTATTCGCTTGGATGGTTAGACGCCGAATCCCCAAAAAGTTTGCATTGATTTGTGGCATGGCATAATCACGGAGTGCCAATGCCGGTTGAACTTGTTGAATAGGATTTTCTCCTCCATGATTTTCCGTGTTATCGGCCATGGTCCCTGTTGTCGGTAGCTCACGTTTCTCCTTCTTGTTTTTCCGAAGAGTGCGCTCGAGTTCGGTATCCAAAGGTAGTAGGCCTTCGTTACCGAATTTTCTCATGCACTAACCAGAAATTCCTGAAAGGAAAAGAATAAAAAAAAATTGTTCAAACTAAGACTAGAAATACTGAAATCGATATTAGTAAAATAATCAGTCCCCGGCAACGGCGCCAAAACTTGTTGCGAAATTTCGTTGAACGCAAGTGCACGTTATCGTAAACAAGTAATAAAGAGATGAGTAAGATATCGTTCCCACGAGGACTGACTTACTAATTACCGATTTATGAGTATTCTAATTTTATCTGAACTATCGAAATTGGAGATGCGAGAATGATTAAAGAAAATTAATAAAAGAATAAATAATGAAAACGATTGTTCGAAGAAAGAAAATCAAATAAGGAATTAATCTAGGATTGTGAATCCACCTCGGTTTATCCGAATTACTCTTAATTATATGAATTTAATGAATTCCCAATTTATTGAAGGCGAAGATTGCTAAAATACTCTACCGCCTCTCCCGAGGTCAATAGAATTTTCTAAGGTGAATAATACACTCTATTCCTAGGTGAATTAATTCGACAATAGGCAAAAAGTACGAAATCTCCAAGAAGGCCACGTAATTCCTATGAGTATATTCCTATCTCACAAGATAAAACGGTTCTCACCAATTATTTCCTACCAACTCTCCTCTCCCGATTCGAGTTGCGTAATTAAAACAATTCAATTATAGGCCATACAATTGAAAGCATTAAGAATAATTGGGGAAAACTCAATAAGAAAAGGGAATTATATTGATAATGCAAAATCAAAAGTTAATTCGTCAAAACTTTGGTTTCATCAAAATCCTAGACTAGGGTTCTAGCCTGACATGCTAGAAAATAAAAATACAAAAAGAATTAAAGAAAGCATAGAAATCAAACGCAGACGAAGAACTTGGATTCCTCTGTTCTCTAGCTTCCGCTCTCTGCTCTTTGGTGTTTTCTGCTTCTTCTCGATTCCTTGATTCTCTCGATGATCCCCCTCTTGATTCTAGACCTTGAATCCCTATTTATAACTATCATTAGCCTCCAAAACGCGTCCGGGGATTGGGTCGTAAACAGCCTCCGAAAACGGCCCAGAAACGCGGCAAATCCATCAAAACTGCTCCGTGGGCCGCGGCTCACTTAAGCTGTGCCGCGGCTCACCTTGTTCAGCGCCTATACCTGGGCGTTTGTTTTTCCTCATGGGCCGCGGCTCAGCATCCTTGTGCCGCTGCCCCCGGTACAGTTCGCTCGGCGTTCTCTGTGTGTCGTGCGTGTGCCGCGGCCTGCTTTCCTTGTGCCGCGGCCCTAGGCCAAAAATTGTCGTTTCGGCCCGTTGTTCGCCGTTTGAGCTTCCGGACTCCAATTTTCTACAAAACATATAAAGATAGTGCATTAAAAGCTCATTTATGCAGATTTAGGCTCAAAATGGATATAAAATAAATGATAAATAAGCGCATAAAAATACGCCTAACATACTGCCGGCGCGTTAGTCAACCCAAAAGGCATAACTACAAATTCATAATGCCCATATCTCGTCCGAAATGCTGTCTTCGGAACATCGGACTCCCTCACCCTGAGTTGATAATACCCGGATCTTAAATCAATTTTCGAGAAAACTGCAGCCCCTTGCAATTGATCGAATAAATCGTCTATACGAGGCAAAGGATACTTGTTCTTGATGGTCACTTTGTTTAGCTGACGGTAGTCGATGCACAAACGTAGATAACCATCTTTCTTTCTCACAAAAAGAACCGGTACGCCCCAAAGCGAAGCGCTCGGTCTAATGTATCCTTTCTCTAGGAGTTCTCCCAATTGATTCTTCAATTCTTGCATCTCGGAAGGTGCCATCCGATAAGGTGCTTTAGAAATCGGAGCCGCATCTGGATCTATGTCCACGGTAAATTCTATCTCCCGATCTGGTGGTAATCCCGGGAGATCATCCGGAAAGACATCGGGATACTCATTAAAAACCGGAATCGAAGGGAAATCGACTTCGTTTCCTTCCGTTTTCAAAGCATAACACCAATAGCCCGTACAACCTTTATTCAAAAGTTTTACGGCCTTCATGGCACTGATAAGTAACTTGGATTGTCCCAACTTACGTCCCAAAAATGAGTACTCAGATCCGTCTTTAGTCATCATGGTGATAACCTTAGTACGGTAATTCATAATCGCTTGATGACTATCAAGCCAATCCTCGCCGAGGATCACGTCATCGCCTTCCATATCAACTACAATTAAATTCGATAACCAATCCATACCGGATATAATCATCGGAAAATCTCTAATATCCCAGTTCCCCACAATTCTATCCCCGCTAGGCAGTTTCACGATGAAGGGATCGCAAGCAGTCATACAAGTTATATTCAAAAGGTGTACACACTCCAAGGAAATAAAAGAATGTGTAGCACCCGTATCAAAAAGTACACGAACTGGATGAGATAAAATATGAATGGTACCTGAAGCCACCGCCGCGTCGGGTTCATCTGTTCGACGCATCTCATAAACTCGTGGTTGTACCGAACCGATGCTAGAGTTTCCCCCTCCAGCGTTCTGACCCCGTCCCCGGCCCCTGCCGAAATTCTGCTGAGATTGACCAAAAGATTGTCGCTGATTTATACCTTGGTCAAGTGGTGCTGGGGCAGAAGCCCGAGTGTCCAAAGTCTGATTCGGCTCGGAACAATAAGCCGCTCTATGTCCCAACTGTCCGCACGTGTGACACTTCAATGGTGGAAAGTTGCATTTCAAATTAACGTGGCCTGGACGGCCACAATTATAGCAAGTCACCATGCGGTTTGTGGTGCACGGAGTAGAACGGTAACCCCTCTTTCCTTTATTAGAACGTGACGACTGTCCGGCAGAACGGTTAGTCGTCTGTGACCTCTTAAAGTTGCCACTCTTAGAGCCAGAAAAATTTCCCGCGACCTTCTGCTTCTTCGATTCTTCAACAGTATCGTTGTCGAGGCTTAACATATCATGGGCCAAAGCTCTGTCCTGATATTCCTTCAGTGTGGTGCAGGCAAATCCGGCCATGTACCGCCGTAAGTCTATATTCATCCGCATATCAAAGTAACGGATCTTATCACGCTCGTTACGCACTTGATCCTTCACGTGGATCAATTGTTGGTTGTATTCCACGATCGCCTGCGAAACGGGAATATCCTATGGTTTAGCCTCGAAAAAGGCTCGGATTCGGCCTTCTCGAACCGGCCAAGGGCAAAATTCGGCCTCCAAAAGCTCTTTAAATTCATCCCACTTGGCAACACGATCCTGTGGCTTGATGACCTTCCACCACGTAGCGGCCTCTTTGGTAAGGAAATACTGAGCAATCGGTACTTTCCTCACTTCGGGGCAATCAACCGCTTCGAAAATCTTTTCCAATTCCGCTAGCCAATCTTCCCAACCTAACGGGTCTTTGGCACCGCCAAACTGTGGAGGGTGCATACGGATTACATTCTAAAGCAAGGCATCCGTGTTCGGGTTCGGATTATTCAGTTGAACGGTTTGGGCTAAAATGGTCATCTGGGTAGCCAATTGTTGAAGTACATTCGCAACTCCAAAGTCCACGCTGTTTCCCTGTCCGTTCGACTGGTCGTGCTGACTTTCGGTGTCAGGATGCACCGAGTTCGACAAACTGGGGTTGGTTGACCCCGCAACAGAACTGAGGGAAATGGCCGTGCCACGTCCTCGTCCACGTCCACGGCCACGACCACGGCCTCGTCCCCTACCAGCTGACATACTGAAGAACACACAAAGCACGTAAGTACAATTCAATCGCACTTCATCGAAGTGACCGATTCTCAAGAATACCAAGAATAGAAGCAAAACGAATAAGGAAACACCAGAGGAGTAAGAGGTCTTACAAGTACCGGTCGCACTGTGATGATGGCAGAGTAGTGATACTGTGGACAAATGACGACTCAATCGACCCAAAAGACCGACAGCCTAGGTATCCATAGACCTAAGCTCCGATACCATATTCTGTAACACCCCCAAGTTATTCAAGGAATATCACAGCGCCGTGAGCCCCACCGTGGGACCCACAAGGCTAAACATACGCGGAACTATAAATTTTGACTGAGAAGTTCTACATACAATGGAATGAAGAACAATACAAGGGGTATTCGAAACATGTCCAACGTATCCAAAGACATCACAACACAAAACAATACCTCGGCAAACACATGCCGGAACATCAAGAAAAATGGAAAACCATACTCGAGTATTCAAATAACCATTCCAGTACAACAACACTGAATGGAGGACACAAAACATAACTAGAGGAAAGACACAGTATCACGCTTGCCCATCATCTTCATGCCGATCCGATACCTGCCTGTCAGCTCTCCTGGAACCTGAAATACATGAAAAGTATTTCCCCCATAAAGGGGTTAGCCGTCGAATAGCTAGTGCAAGTATATCAAGTATGAAATACAATACTCCTCGACAATAAAGTAAATGTAACCGTCAATTCATCAATTTAAGACTAGTATTCCGGAATAACTAAATCTCATAGCATCACATCAATACATATATGAATACCGTGGAACCGCACCAGAGGCTACGGAACCCTCAGAGGACCCGTCGGTCCGTCCCAGAGTGGTTCGTTCATATCATCCGTGGAATCGCACCAAGAGGCTACGAAACCCTCAGGGGACCCATCGGCCTGCCCCAAAGTGGATATAAATAATCATGCCATTAATATATCTTACTTTCAAAGTCGAGAACGTACAATCATAAATATATACTTGCCTTTGAGACATTGAGAAATTGAACGGAAAAAGGGTACGAGTTCGGTAGGTCCAAGAACGCGCTTCCGGCACCTAAACGATTCTCAAGGAATATGATAATCAATTATCCATACTCAAATTACACGAAGAAACTCCCGAAACCCGTCTACGATTCACGAAAATACACGGATAAACAACTAGAGGTTGGAAAATTGTCCAAACCCTCACAAGTCCGAAAACGGCACAATCCAACCCGTAAAATCGTAGGGAAAGCATGCATACGGGATAGATATATCATAATCTCAAGGTTCTCAAGCTTCAAAATGAATAAATCGGACGAATCTAGGAAAAACCCCAAAATTCCCAAAAATAGGGTTCTAAGGATTTTTACCTTGATTTGGACGTTAGGATGGATTAGATGTTGTGGAATCCTTGTTCTCCAACCAAATATGTTGATGTTTGACGAAGAATCGCTCCTAATCGCCCAAAATCGTCTCTCCCGAGCTGCTCCCGTCGGAAATGAGTGAAGAGGATGAAAAATGACGAAATGGAAGTCAACTGTCCAATATATATCCGCCCAGTCTAGCGCACGCTACGCTTCCTTCATTAGCGTGCGCTAGCATGGTCACCGGGTAGTCCAGTGGCTTCTGCCGGCCCCGTTAGCGTGCGCTAATCGCCCTTCTCTAGCGTGCGCTAGCCAAAAAGTGGTGTCCAGTACTGGAGTCCAGAACCTACTGTCCTATGCCCTGCTCAAGCCTTAGCGTGCGCTACCGTTATGGCTTAGCATGCGTTATGCAACAGCTTTAGCGTGCGCTAGCCGAAGCCTAGCATACATTACCTGATAGTCCAGAAAACCTGACAACCTCACTGCCTCTGCCGACCAGCCCGTTAGCGTGCGCTACGGACGGATGTTAGCGTACGCTACTAACCACGAATAGCGTGCGCTAACGAACTCCTAGCGCGCGTTAACCGCCAGTCCAGAGGGCAGTCCGAGTTACTGGTTCTGACCTGACTGGTCCCTTAGCGCGCGCTACGGCTCAAAACTAGCGTGCGCTAATCAAGCAGAATTAGCTTGCGTTAGCCTAGGCCTAGCGTGCGCAATTTCTCTGGTCCAGAACATATCCGCAAGGTCTAAACAACACGATCGTGACCCAAACAAGATACGAAACTCAATAACAATATCGACAACATCACCAAGAGTTTACAGAGCGACAAAATAA
The DNA here is from genome assembly GCA_033398695.1 of Orobanche coerulescens. Lineage (NCBI taxonomy): Eukaryota > Viridiplantae > Streptophyta > Magnoliopsida > Lamiales > Orobanchaceae > Orobanche > Orobanche coerulescens. Next base: position 11,893,576 of record CM065801.1, read on the forward strand.
GAAGAACGGCAAGGTCTGACAATCAATAAAAAGTACGGGTATTACAAAACGTGCCTACGTCCTCTCTCTCTGTATCTTTGTCTATAGGATGAAGATCAAAACCTCTGCACCTCTCTTATATCGGTCGAGGGATTACCGTTACAAGCTCGTCTTCTATCGGTCCGAGTAAAACCGTTCTCTTACTTGTCTTTTTGTCGGTCCAAGTTAAACCGTTTTCCTTTTCTATTGGACAAGGAATCAACCACTCTAGCTTTCTATCGGTACTAGATAACCTCACTAAGATAGCGATTGCGATTATAACAATGCCGGATCCTTGATCCTAATAACACCTAATCCAATCGTATCTTTTATTTTTCTTCTCGTAAATGATTTTGTGTATAACACTCAATCACTCTAATTTTAAGCTCAAGAACGACAACTATAATATTTACAATGATATCTCAAGTATGTATTGTTGGAACATTTTGTTCCATACATAAATTAAAAGTGTTTTGATGATTAATGTTGACAAACAAAACAAAACAACGAAGAGGCGAAGCAAAGCATCGAAGGAAAATGAAGTGCAAAAAGCTGGAAAAACACAAAGCTAACGTACGTAATATGTTATCATTAACGTACGTAATGTAAGCAGCTTAACGTACGTAACAGGTGAGAGATAACGTACGTAATGTAGTTCAAACCAAGTGAACGTTGGAGAAGTCAAAGTCAGCAAAGCATACAACGGATATATGACGTCAGCAGTGACGTAATGTTAACGTACGTAACAAAGGAAAGGCTAACGTACGTAACTCAAATGACGAAACTCACTGGACTGTTTTGTGAAGATGCTAACGTACGTAACCAGGCAGGGTTAACGTACGTAAACGATGCTTACGTACGTAATGGGAAGTATATAGCGTACGTAATGAAGGTCCTGGCAGCTAACGGCTAGTTTGATCAAGAAGCCTATAAATACCATGTCTATGGTATTGATTGAGAACAACAACTTCAAGCATACGATACAATCATCTGAGATTCATATTGATATTATTGTTGTTGTAATATTGAGCTTACATTGAGTGATTGAGTGTTTATACACAAAATCATACACGAGTGGTAAAAGAAAAGATACGATTGGATTCGGTGTTATTAGGATCAAGGATCCGGCATTATTAGAATCACAATCGATATCTAAGTGAGGTTTATCTAGTACCCATAGAAAGCTAGAGCGGTTGATTCCTTGTCCGATAGAAAAGGAAAACGGTTTAACTTGGACCGACGCAAAGACAAGTACGAGTGGTTTATCACGGACCAATAGAAGACGTGATTGTAACGGTTATACCTCGACCGATAGAAGAGAGGCGTAGAGGTTTTTATCTTGATCCTATAGAAAAAGATACCTAGAGAGGACGTAGGCTCGTTTATAGCCGAACCTCTATAAATCCTTGCGTCATTTTATTTTCCGCAATTTTATTTACGCTTCCGCAACACGGCGCAATATCTGACCCCGTACCCAACAATTGGTATCGGAGCGGTTCTCCAATACGCGGCTTAACATCCGAGGAGAAGATCCAAAATGGCATTTCAATTCTCTCCAGTCGAAGGCCTTGCTCTCAACCGACCACCATTCTTCGATGGCTCAAATTATTTGACGTGGAAGAAGAAGATGTCGATATTCATCCGAGCATACGACATCGAGATTTGGAAGATTATTTGCCTTGGCCCGAAAGTTCCAATCAAATCCGACGGTACGCTCAAATCTTTCGAAGAATACGACGATGCCGATTGGAAAAATGACCATCTAAATTGTAAGGCTACTCAACTCTTATTTTGTGCCTTAAATCCGGAAGAGGTCAATCGAATCTCATCGTGTGAGAGTGCGAAAGAAATATGGAAAATTTTAGAAATCACACACGAAGGGATGACTCAAGTCAAGGAGACGAAGATAAATATGCTTCTCCATGACTACGAGTTATTCATGATGAAGGGTGACGAGTCCATCACCAATATGCTCGACCGATTCTCGGTCATCACCAATGGACTAGCTTCATTTGGCAAACCATTATCTAGTAGTGAAAAAGTCAAGAAAAACTTAAGATCACTACCTAGCGAATGGGACGGCACCGTGACCGCAATTATGGAATCCAAAGATCTCAACACGCTCGATTTTAGCGCCCTCGTTGGTTCGCTAATTAATTATGAGATCGTGTTAAAATCACGAAGTTTCAAGCCGAAACCGAAAGAAAAATCGTTAGCCATGAAGGCTAAGATTTCGAGGAAGAAAGAAGAAATCCCGGTGGAGGAAAGCGACGAAGAAGCGGCATATTATGACAAGAATATTAATAAATTCCAAACTTTATTAAACCGGAGGAAGAAGGATATCTCGGGCGAATCTAAGAAATTCGACAACTCTTGTCGATTATGTGGTAAACCAGGCCACTTTGCTAAAAATTGCCGTGTCAAACCCAAGAAGGAGGTTCTCGTAGCAACATGGAGCGATGACGACGAAGATGATGAGTTCATCAATCAAAATAATCTCGCTCTCATGGCCCGGAGCTCGTTCGACGACAGCGACGTCGAAAGCCAAGTAAGTACATCCTCCCGTGATGAACTTTTTGATGCATTTGAATTACTTCATACGGATTTTCAAAATGCATTATCAGAAATCAAATCCCTTAAGTCTAAAATTAAATCTTTGGAAATTGGAAATTCCAAAATTATCGAGAAGGGAAAATTTGTCGAAATCGATCATTCAAAGTGTATTGAAAATGAAAATATTTTGAAGAATGATCTCGTTAAAATCCAAACCGAGCTTAAATCTTTGACAAAGAAATTTTCGTGTGGAAACGAGAAATTTGAACAAATGCTTGGTGTTCAAAAATTTACTTTGAATAAAGAGTGGTTAGGATTCAAACCACGTTCGAAAAACGAATCCATTAATTTTAAAATACCCCATTGCGAAAAGTGTTTGAAAATCGGGCATCATATTTCAAGTTGCAAAAGCCCGAGACGGACGATAAAAATTAAGAAAATTTGGGTTCCTAAAGGAACAATCGTTTTAAATACCGTCTATGTTTCCAAACAAAAACCAACTATAGGTTGGATCCCCAAAAATTGATTTTTGTATTTTACTCACGGGGAGTATTTTTTTTAAGGGGGAGATAATATTTTCAGGGGGAGTTTTTACCCTTTATGCATTTATTTATCATAAATTGATATCGTGCATATTCTACATTTTGGTATCATTAAATTCAATTGCTATTTTTTACTTTTTGATGAAAACAAAAAGGGGGAGAGAAAGGAGGAAAATAAGAAAAATGGGATTTACCCTAAAAGGGGGAGAAACGAAGGAGTTGAAAAATGAAAAGGAGAAGTCGAAAAAATGACAGAATAAGAAAAATGAGGAGACGTCGAAAAGACGATGAAAAATAATGAAAGTGAGAAAAGAAAAGGAGAAAAGAAAAGAAGGAGTCGAAAAAGAAATGGGAGAAGATTCTAACGAAACGGACAAAGTCGAAAACTTTGGTCTGTACACATATACATATATTTATATTTTTTTCATGCAGAAAAATCCCATTGACGAAGTGTTGTTTTGTAATCATCAAAAAGGGGGAGATTGTTGGAACATTTTGTTCCATACATAAATTAAAAGTGTTTTGATGATTAATGTTGACAAACAAAACAAAACAACGAAGAGGCGAAGCAAAGCATCGAAGGAAAACGAAGTGCAAAAAGCTGGAAAAACACAAAGCTAACGTACGTAATATGTTATCATTAACGTACGTAATGTAAGCAGCTTAACGTACGTAACAGGTGAGAGATAACGTACGTAATGTAGTTCAAACCAAGTGAACGTTGGAGAAGTCAAAGTCAGCAAAGCATACAACGGATATATGACGTCAGCAGTGACGTAATGTTAACGTACGTAACAAAGGAAAGGCTAACGTACGTAACTCAAATGACGAAACTCACCGGATCTGTTTTGTGAAGATGCTAACGCACGTAACCAGCAGGTTAACGTCGTAAACGATGCTTACGTACGTAATGGGAAGTATATAGCGTACGTAATGAAGGTCCTGGCAGCTAACGGCTAGTTTGATCAAGAAGCCTATAAATACCATGTCTATGGTATTGATTGAGAACAACAACTTCAAGCATACGATACAATCATCTGAGATTCATATTGATATTATTGTTGTTGTAATATTGAGCTTACATTGAGTGATTGAGTGTTTATACACAAAATCATACACGAGTGGTAAAAGAAAAGATACGATTGGATTCGGTGTTATTAGGATCAAGGATCCGGCATTATTAGAATCACAATCGATATCTAAGTGAGGTTTATCTAGTACCCATAGAAAGCTAGAGCGGTTGATTCCTTGTCCGATAGAAAAGGAAAACGGTTTAACTTGGACCGACGCAAAGACAAGTACGAGTGGTTTATCACGGACCAATAGAGGACGTGATTGTAACGGTTATACCTCGACCGATAGAAGAGAGGCGTAGAGGTTTTTATCTTGATTCTATAGAAAAAGATACCTAGAGAGGACGTAGGCTCGTTTATAGCCGAACCTCTATAAATCCTTGCGTCATTTTATTTTCCACAATTTTATTTACGCTTCCGAAACACGGCGCAATATCCGACCCCGTACCCAACATGTATGCTTTGCTCAATGTTGTTGTGTAGATTGATACCAACTCACTTGGTATTTATAACCTTCTTCCACAAACTAGCCGTTACTGCCAGTTGTTATTAGCGTGCGCTAGGCTTCTTCCTTAGCGTGCGCTATCGCTTGTAGCGTCAGTCCAGTGGCTACTGTCTCTCTTCCTTAGCGTGCGTTAGCTTCTCCATTGCGTACGTTAAGTACACATATTAGCGTGCGTTAAGCACTCTTCGTAGCGTGCGCTAACCATGTATCCGTTTGTATGATTTTACCAAACCGACCGTTGATTCTTTATGACTTTTGTTCAGACTTTTCCCAACGGATTGATTGACTTGAATTCAAACTCCTTAGCGTGCGCTATTCCTTGTAAGTAGCGCGCGCTATGGCTTACTTCACTGCATACGTCATTTTCTGTCTAATGTCTTCGCAACGGTAAAATGCCTCGATAGCGTGCGTTAGTAAACATGTGTAGCGTGCGCTATCTTCATCAGATGACTTGCCTTCAGGTAACTTCGAACTCGTCTGTTCTGCAGTTAACTCTCGTTAGCGTGCGCTAACCTTCAGCTCTTGCGTGCGCTAATCATGTACAGATTGCAACTTTTTGCGTCTTCGATTTCTTCGATATTTTGCTTCGCCTCGATGTTGTTTTGTTGTGTTTAGCAACTTAATCATCGAAACTCTATTTATGAATATGTGGAATAAATATTCCAACAATCTCCCCTTTTTTGATGATTACAAAACAACTTTTGAATTAGATAAAACCTGCAAAATAAAAATATATATTTGTACGTTTCAAAGTTTTCGACTTTGATCGTTTCGTTAGTTTCACCCATTTTCTTTTTCTGTCATTTTCGACTTCTTCGTTTCTCATTTTTTCAACTCCTTCGTTTCTCCCCTTTTTTGTATGCTTTCTTTTTCTCCTTTTTGACTTCTTCGATTTTTATTATTTTCTCCTCTTTTTCAATTTTTATTTTTCTCGTAATATCTTTCATGATGCTTTTTATCCGATTCAACTTCTTCTCCCCCTTTTTGTATTCAGCAAAAAATGTAAAAATAAATAAATTGTGTAGAGGATACCAATTATTGAATATGTATGATACCAATTTATGAATATAAAATATGCATGAATAGGATATTACTCCCCCTGGAAATATTATCTCCAAATAAAAATTACTCCCCCTGACAAAGATATTTAAATAAAAATTATTTTTTGGGGATCCAACCGATAGTTGGTTTTTCTTTCGAAACATGGACGATATTTGGAATAGTGGTTCCTTTAGGAATCCAAATATTTTTGATTTTAATCGTCCGGCGTGGGCTTTTACAATTCGAAATATGGTGCCCAATTTTCAAATGTTTTTCACAATGGGGTATTTTGAAATTTACGGATTCATTTTTAGAACGTGATTTGAATCCTAACCCCTGTTTATTTAACGTAAAATTTTGAACCGAGAGCATATGTTCAAATTTCTCGTTTCCACATGAGAATTTCTTCGTTAAATTTTTGAGCTCGGTTTGGACTTTAACAAGATCATCCTTTAAAATATTTTCATTTTCAATGCATTTCGAATGATCGATTTCGACAAATTTTCCCTTCTCAATAATTTTGGAATTTTCAATTTCCAATGATTTATATATAGATTTAAGGGATTTAATTTCACTTAAAGCATTTTGATAATCGATATGTAATAACTCGAATGCTTCAAAAGTTTGTCGTAAGAGTTACTTACTTGGCTTTCGACGTCGCTATCGTCGAATGAACTCCGGGCCATGAATGCAAAGTTATTTTGATCAATGAAATCATCATCAATATCTTCGTCACTCCATGTTGCAATTAAAACCTCCTTGGGTTTTACTCGGCAATTTTTAGCAAAGTGGCCTGGTTTACCACATAATCGACAAGTGTTGTCGAATTTCTTAGATTCGCCCTTTTGGATGTCCTGCTTCCTCCGGTTTAATAAGTGTTGGAACTTATTAATATTTTTGGCATAATATGCCGATTCTTCGTCGCTTTCATCAACCGGAATTTCTTCCTTAGATCTCGACATCTTAGCCTTCATGGCTATCGATCTTTCCTTCGGCTTCGGTTTAGCATTCCGAGATTTTAGAACAATCTCGTAGTTGATAAGAGAACCAACGAGAGTACTAAAATCAAGATTATTTAAATCTTTTAGATTCCATTATTGCCGTTACCGTACCATCCCATTCTCGAGGTAGTGATTAAAGAATTTTCTTTACTTTCTCACTACTCGAAAGCGGTTTTCCAAAACATGTTAATCCATTTTTAATTACCAAAAAACGGTCGAGCATGATCGTGATGGATTCATCATCCTTCATTTGGAATAGTTCATATTCGTGAAGTAGCATGTTTATTTTCGTCTTCTTGACTTGAGACGTTCCTTCGTGTGTTACCTCAAGCATTTTTCAAATTTCTTTGGCACTATCACACGATGATATCCGGTTGTGTTCTTCCGGATTTAAGGCACAGTATAGAAGTTGAGTTGCCTTACAATTGTAACGGTCGTTTTTCCAATCGGAATCATCATATTCTTCGAAAGTTTTAAGCGTACTGTTGGAATTGAGAGAAATTTTTGGATCAAGACATATTATTTTCCAAAGCTCGATGTCATACGCTCGGATGAATATAGATATCTTTTTCTTCCACGTCATGAAGTTTGAGCCATCAAAAAATAGTGGTCGGTTAAGAGCAAGGCCTTCGACTGGAGCAATTTGAAATGCCATTTGGATCGACTCCTCGGATGTTAAGCCGCGTATTGGAGTACGGCTCTGATACCAATTATTGGAGCAATATCGGTATTTGCACCGTTTGTGCGGAAGCATAAATATAAAGTGCGGAAATAAAACGACACAAGGATTTATAGAGGTTCGGCCAAACGTGTCTACGTCCTATCTCTCGGTATCTTTTTCTATAGGATGAAGATCAAAACCTCTGCACCTCTCTTCTATCGGTCGAGGGATTACCATTACAAGCTCGTCTTTTATCGGTCCGAGTAAAACCGTTCTCTTACTTGTCTTTTTGTCGGTCCAAGTTAAACCGTTTTCCTTTTATATTGGACAAGGAATCAACCACTCTAGCTTTCTACCAGTACTAGATAAACCTCACTAAGATAGCGATTGCGATTCTAACAATGTCGGATCCTTTATCCTAATAACACCGAATTCAATCGTATCTTTTCTTTTTCCTCTCGTGTATGATTTTGTGTATAACACTCAATCATTCTAATTTTAAGCTCAAGAACAACAACTATAATGTTTACAATGATATCTCAAGTATGTATGCTTTGCTCAATGTTGTTGTGTAGATTGATACCAACTCACTTGGTATTTATAGTCTTCTTCCACAAACTTGCCGTTACTGCCAGTTGTTATTAGCGTGCGCTAGGCTTCTTCCTTAGCGTGCACTATCGCGTGTAGCGTCAGTCCAGTAGCTACTGTCTCTCTTCCTTAACGTGCGTTGTCTTCTCCGATGCGTACGTTAAGTACACATTAGCGTGCGTTAAGAACTCTTCGTAGCGTGCGCTAACCATGTATCCATTTGTATGATCTTGTCAAATTGACCGTTTGATTCTTTGTGAATTTTGTTCAGACTTTTCCCAACGGATTGATTAGTGCGCGCTATTCCTTGTAAGTAGCGAGCGTTATGGCTTACTTCACTGCATACGTCATTCTGTGTTTGAATGTCTTCGCAACGGTAAAATGCCTCGATAGCGTGCGTTAGTAAACATGTGTAGCGTGCGCTATCTTCATCAGGTGACTTGCCTTCATGTAACTTCAAACTCGTCTGTTCTGCAGATAACTCTCGTTAGCGTGCGCTAACCTTCAACTCTTGCGTGCGCTAATCATGTCCAGATTGCAACTTTTTGCGTCTTCGATTTCTTCGATGTTTTGCTTCGCCTCGATGTTGTTTTGTTGTGTTTAGCAACTTAATCATCAAAACTCTATTTATGAATATGTGGAATAAATATTCCAACATGATTTTTTCTTGGTTTGCACATTTTTCTGTTTTTTTTTTTAATTTTTTTCTAAATTTATGACCGCCTAAGACAGTAACAAACTTTAATATTGTGAAAACTCTATTTGACTGTCCATGACAGTCATAATATTAAATTTCTAACTTTAATATTGTGACTATAAAAACTCTATTTTTGACAGTTTTTAGAAGTCATAAAATCTAATGTTGTGACCGTTTTAAGCAGTCGTAACTTTTCAGATATGTGACTGTCATGGACACTCATAGTATTAAATTTTGTGACTTCTTTAAACTGTCACAAATAGAGTAATTTTTGACGGTTGATAACAGTCAGAAAATGTGTTTGTGACTGCCATATAAAGTGGCTTTGGAAAGTCATAAAACTGAGTTTTGTAACTGTTTTGTGACTGTCATTAACAGTCACAGAGAATTCTGTGACAGTTGATTCTGTGACATTTATTTGTTACTGTTTTTGGCAGTCACTGTAATACCCGGATTTTCAGTATAAATTTTTCACGTTATTTTATCTGAGGTATATTGTATAGCTTGGTGTCTGTACAGTATGGATAAAATAAATTGAGGACCGAGACAGTTATACTTGTGTAATTGACGTTTTGATTGACAGTTATATTGAGGATTTGTGTATCATGTTGAACTAATTTGGATATTCGGTATATCATATGAGAATATTTTTTGGGATGAGTATATGTAGGAGTGTAAACGAGACGAGACAACTCGCGAGTTATTCGAGATCGACTCGGTCAAAACTCGGTCAACACTCGACTCGAGTAGGCTCGACTCGAACTCGGGCTCGAATCGCCATACTAACGAGTTGAGTCGAGCCACCCAATACTCGACTCGATAAGCTCGTGAGATACTCGAATTTTTTTACATATGTATATAATATAATTTGTGAAATATAACCAAAAAAATTATTAATTGGACAAAAAGTAAGAAAATATTAATACATACTAGATTTATATTTTAAGTAAAAGAAATAACAATTTTATTGGTCAAAAATAAAATTACTAGCTAGATAATAAAAAATTAGATATTATTCTATATTGATTAAGTGTGTTTGAAGTGTTCACACAAGTTAAAAGCAAAATAGCTTCTCCACATCGGGTGGGTGATGTTTATTTTGGCTCACAAGTGGGTAGTAAATTTAAGCCAAATTCCTTGTCCGACATCGCCCATGTAATTATGATTGTGACTCAAATGAGACTATTAAAGGAGTTTGGAAGGCTCTCCTTTAATATACCTGGCTATGGGCCCTCGTCCAAGGATATTATGTAGTGGTGTAAATGAAACGAGACAACTCGCGAGCTACTCGAAATCGACTCGGTCAAAACTCGGTCAACACTCGACTCGATTAGACTCGACTCAAACTCGAGCTCGACTCGACATACTAACGAGTCGAGTCGAGCTTGGATTTTAACTACTCGAGTGTTTTCGAGTCAAGTTCGAGCTTGAAAAATGGCTATCGAGTTCGAGTCGAGTATACCAATACTCGAGCTCGACTCGCATCATTTACACCCCTAAGTATATGTGTATTCAGTATGTCGTATGTTCGTATCGAGTATGTCGATACGTCGGACAGGAACAGTTGGATTTTGGCTAAGTATAGAGCTCTTAACGATGCTAAGTTTAAGGAATTACGTACGCTAAATTATACGTTTTACGTACGTTATGCGTGATTTATTACGTACGTAACAAGAGGAATCAGATAGTGGGGCCTGTGGTCGGCGGCTTTCGTCGCGGATGTGGACAGGTGAGTCAACGGATAGATTTGCTATATAGGGTGTATTACGTACGTAATATGAGTATAATACTGTAGCAAGTCAACGTACGTATTACGTACGCAACGGATTAAGTGTTACGTACGTTAGGAGGTAGCTGGCCGAGCCGTGGCCGAGGACTCGCTGGATGGTCGGCAGTGACTCGCATGGATGGCCGACCACGGTCGGCAGTGACTCGCTGGGCGTAAGGACTCGCCGATAATGGCCGTAAGGGTGTCGACCAAACTGGGCAGTAGGGTAGCCATGGCCGGTTACGGCCGTAAGCCATGGCCGGTTACGGCCGTAAGGAACCGACAGGTCCCGGCTATTTAAAGGCCTGGACCGGGTCACTTGGCCTTTTCACCATTTTTCTTCGTTCTTTTCGCGATTCTTCATCTGAGATCGATGGATTTGAGTGGGAACATCATAGAGCAACAAATTTTTACTCATCTGAGATCGATTGATTTGTTATGAATTGCCATGGATTGGTGAGGTTATGGCGGTAAGATTATGTTGGTAGTATTCTTACTATATTATTACATTGGTATGTAATTATTTATGATGATGTGATCGATATCATTTTTGAGTATTGTGACTGACCCCGTCGTGGGCTTTATTTTTAGGTACTCAGAGATCGAGCTAGTAGCGATCGTGAAGGGGTGAGCTTCCCGGGTGATACTGGATGTGGCTTGTAATTGAGTATTTTCTAGTTGTTTTATTTCCGCTGCAAATGTGTATTTTGAACTGTATTTTATCCGCTGCGTGTGTATTTTAAAATGGCTTTCCGGTATTTTTACCAGCGTGTGTTTTTTAAATGGCCTTTTGGCATTTTGCGAACTTGGGTTATTTCGTCAAACCCTTTTTCTTAACTATTTTATCGGTACGTTTAAGTGGTGGCTTAACGTACACTTTGAACTGTCGATATTTGGCATTTCGCCTTGTATTTTCAAATGGTATTTTATGACGGTATTTGAGAACTATGTTTTTGAAGATATTTGAGTATTTAAAATATTACCGTCATTGTCCTTTTGGCATTTTTTAAACGTTTTTGAAATGGTTTTTAGCCTGGTGGGTTCCGGCGCGGGACCCACGGCGTTGTAATATCCCGGATGGTTTTGGGGGTGTTACAGTCACAAAATCGTGATTATGGTGTAGTGTTCGCCTCCCTGGATTGCGCCCCCTTCCACCTAGTCTCCTGAATACAAGCCACATCAACCCTTCTCTTACCCAAAACAACCACGAGCTCCAAAAGCTTACCCGTCAAGGTACCCAAATTTCAACTACCAACCCGCAAACAGCGCGACATCGACCAACACAAAATACAAACGCACTACGAGAGATAAAATATGGTAGTGTAGCAAAAAATGAAAATATGATGAGAATGTAAAAGACAATTTAAAAGCAAGCAAACCGCATAAAAATCACAGTAAATAGTGGATATATGGCTGACGAAAAATGAAATTTAACAGAAGATTACAAGGATACCACACTTCGACAGGAAAAGCCGCGGAAGCTGGAAACCGATCGACTCCTGAACCAAACCCAGCTCGACTCTCCACGAACGCGCCTCCTGAGACTCGAGTTGGTCTCTTGGGTGGGAAAAGGCGAACGGTAGGCCGACGGCGCCTGGGAGCAGCACGGGAAGATTTCGAGCAGCTTGAAAATCTGGTTGGGAAACCTGCAAAACAGACAGCTAAAATGCAATACTACTGTTAGATTGATGGGGAGGGATGAATGCAGGGGTGAAATGTTATTATTCCGGCGATACGCCGGCCAGCAGCCCGGCGCGGTGCAACCGCAAGTTAGGCCAAATCACTTTTTTCTTATATATTTTCTTCATGAATTGTGTATTCTACTTTACAAGACTTTTCACTAGGCTTGTTTGCTATGTGTGGTTAAGGTGTATAATATATCTAATACTCATTTATATCTTGTTTGGTATAAAGTATATAGCCCTTGATAAAATTCGGGCCCGTATAAATAATATTGATTTTTGGTATTATGTATCCCACCTAAGAGGTGATATTAGGTGATATTAAACAATAATGCAACTAATAAATTCAATAAACTACCATGATATCTATATTTTGCAGAGAATTTAATACATCGTACCAAATATAATATTAATTTCTTATATTATATAAGAAATTTCAGTCAATCTTATCAAGATTTTATCTCATACAACTTAGCAAACGAACCATTGGAGTTAGTTAGAGGATTAAGAGCTGTTTCATGAATAATTTAACTTATCCACGCACGACATTACTTTAGGATTAAGAAATTTTTAGAAAAATAATACCCCTCCATCCAAAAAAAATCTCATTCAGATAGAATTGTACAGGTTTTAAAAAAGTAGATTAGAGATATATTTTTTAATGAAGAAATTTGAGAAGAGCCCTATTTTTGGTGGAGAAAGTGTAATATTTTAAGTAAATCATTTTTATTTACGAAAAAATTATATTTTTTATAGACGGTAAAAAAAAAATAAGACTACACTTTTCGTGGAGAGAGGGAGTATAATCATTTGAATATATCATATAACATACTCCTTCCGTACCACTTTAAATGACACATTTTGACTAAGAATTAATCTCAAACTATAATTGTAAAATATTTAACAAAATTATATTCTGAAACTTCACAATTTAAAATTTAATAATATAATTTTATTAAATATTTTACTATTATAGTTTGTAATTAATTCGTAATCAAATTTAAAATTATAAATTTTAAAAATTCAAAATATCCTAATTAAATTGAAACGATGGGAGTAGATGATATACATAAGCAATACACGGTTGGGTCCATGATACACCCCATATAGTGCATCCTCAGCCGGATCACACTGGCGTGCGTGTATAGGCCAGTGCGGACGATCTTCAGATCCCCATCTAACGTAAATCTGCACTGTCCATATACATCATGTGTAGTGCATCCGGTATGAGGTTGTACCCGGTACCGCAATACACGCATCAATACACGCACCGGAGATTCTATTGTACCTCGGGGCTACTGCAATGATTGCACGGTAATATGAGATTTTGACTTTCGATTGATATATTTTTTTTTAATTTTAAGTATGAAATATTATGAATTTTACAAAATAATCTTATTAATAATTATCTAATAATCCACTAAGTAGTAAATATCAAAATAATCTAATTCCACAAATAAAAAAAGTTAAATATAATAAAATCTGGAAATATAAAGTAAAAAATGAGAGATATTATAATAATACAGTAAATTTATAAATTACAAACCAGTTAAATATATATTGACGATTATAACTATATTCTAATAATTTTGTAATAATTTATAGACAAAAAATCGAAAAATAAAAAATGTTACAAGTCAATTAATTATATAAAATCGAAGAACATAAAAAATAAATTCGGTCCACAATTTTGTAGAATTTGCTAATCTAAATAAAAACTATATGTAATTTTAATAAACCTGGGATAATTTGTTACCAGCTCCACCTATAATATTAGTTAAATTTGATAGTGAATCCACATTAATTATTTATTTAAAATCAGAGAACATATACAGTAAATAAATCCGAAACTTTTTCTAAAAAATAAGTTCGTTAAATTTTATAAATATACATTATTATATTATTCAACTAATTTTAATAAATAATTTACTTATGAATCAATAGGATCAATTTTTAGAGAAAAAATGGATGGTAATATTTTGTATATGTTATTGGATAATTAATTTAATTATCTTTAAATTTAACTGATTCAAAAAATAGGAAAACCGTAGGAGTAAAAAACATGCATTATTTGATTATGTTATTATTACAACGACAATTAAGTTCGTGAAAGAATGTCTTTTTGTTATTTTTAAATATATTTTGAATGATGTATATTTTTTATTTTTTTGGTATAATTGTTGTCCTACAACTTTTAGGTTTTTGATAATTTATTAATATCAATATTTCTTTTTGAATTTTAAAAATATCTTCCTAATAAAATATGTAAGCATGTAACTTTTAGTATCATATTAATCAATGTCATCATATTTTTACATAAAAAAGATTTTAAAGAATAAATATTGATGTGTAAATATTCTCAAATGTAATTGAATAAGTATATTATTTATCGACTGCTAGAAACAAGCTCCAATAGCTTTACTTTAATAACTTCACATGAGAAATGTGAAGCTAAGAATATATTGTGTCAAAATTTCCTACGAAAAGATATCACATCTATGAAGTCATTATATTTGAAGAGTTGAACAAGAGTCGGGCTCAAAGCCTTCACATATGTGAAGGCAAAGTCTCCATAAAGATGTCATAATTGTGAGGCTAATACATAAAAAGATTTGGATGTATGATTATATATATATATATATATATTATTACCATTGGTGTCATAGGTGAAGCCAAATATTTTGGTACCTCTTTTTTTGTGTGAGAATTTTGTGTGAGAAAGAAAATGATTTGAATGTGTTACTACATCAATAATTGATTTAATGACAGAGTTTAGCTTTCTTATTTTAGTTTCTAATATATTTTTTAATGATGAATATTTACATTTTTCTGGTACTGTTGTTGTATGATTTATATATAATACGATACTTATAATTATACAAATTACCTTAGTTTAGAAGTAAGATATATATTTTACAGATGATATTAAGCCCGTTGGATAAATTTTCATTTAAACTTTAAAAATGATACTTTTCACTTCTTGTGCATTTTGTTATGGGCATACGATCTTTTATGCATGTATATATCTACCAAGACTTGTATTGAGTTATAATTATACTCCCTCCGTCCCAATAATAATAGTCTGTTTTGATTTTTTGCGGTTAATAATTTTAATTTTGACTCCGAATTAATCTTAAACCGTTAAAGTAAAATATTCAATTACATTATATACTGAAAATTTTGGAAGTAAAGTTTCATATATAATTTAATTGAACATTTTATATTTACGGTTTGAAATTAATTTGTAGTCAAAATTAAATTTTGTTGACCGCAAAAAAACAAAACGGGCAATTATTATTGAGACTGAGTGAGTATTTATGTAGCCTTATTAAGAGTGAACTATAGGAAAAACTTGAAATTTTATTGGTGTGATAAGAATAGTCTCATCACAAAAACATGAAATAATATAATTAGTAAAGATGCATTGTAAAATTTATAAGAACGGTTCATATTATACATTTATGCCTGATTTCTTTATTTTTCATATATTATAGGAGTGTTGCCATAAATCGTAACAAATATTTTTTATTAACCTCAAATACGTGGTTAATTGTGTTTGATGCGTGCACGTTGCAATTTAACAAGACCTTTTATTTGGCTAGGTCAAAGATGGACAAGGGCCTATGGTGCAACATGTTGCACATGATTAGTGTATTACTTTCATATCCATTCTTTATTTATTGTATATTTATTACTTCCTCCGTATCACCCATCTTGAGTATTTGTTTTTTGGCACGGAATTTAAGAAAAGCTGAAAAGTAGTGTGTAAAGTGATGGTATGAATATACACTACGCCATAAGTGCTCACATGCAATGCTTCCTATTGTTGCATTATGCCCCATTTTCTGTTGCCTTAGGCCAAAAATTGATATATCCAACACTTTGTGGGTGTTGCATCTGATCGCGTGGGATTTGACCTCTAATCCAACACTTTTCCTTTCTAATACAACAGAGGGAAAGTATTGCATTATCTACATAGTGCAACACAAAACAAAATATATGCAACAGAAAACAGTGTTGGCTTAGAGGAGAATACATTTCAGAAAAGTGGTGCCCACAACCAACGACACGTCAGTAGTGGGTCCCACTTCATCCACGTCAGCAGTGGGTCCCACTTCACCCACGTCGGCATTGGGTCCCACTTTCATCCATATCAGCAATGGACCCTTTTGCCATGTCAGCAATGGGTCCCACGTCAGTAGTGAGCTCTTTTGCCACGTTAGCAGTGGGTTCCACCAGACATAATGCAACACTCCCATTCTTTTATCCAACAGTAACATGGTTATTATATTCAAAACTAATTTGAAAATATGCAACACTACCGCAGCTGTAATACCCGGTTGTAATTCAGTCACTATCATTCAGTAATTTCATTCGGTGATTGTCACTCAGTGGATTTTCACTCATTAATAATTATTCATCAATCATGTTCATTCATCCATGTTCACCGTTCGGAATAACTTCGAGTTGTGTATCGATATTGTTCATTGTTTTAACTTTCCACGTATGAGTTCGACTTTGTAAAATCACCATTAATTTTTGGAAACTCCATAGATTTTGAATCTTTTCAATATTATAGAGCTTCGAGTTAGCTTTCCAATGGTTCAAACGGTGAGTCAATCGGAGTCCGGACGAGAGAGTTATGGTCGAAATAGCTCAGACACTCATTTTCCAGTTTTTGGCCGAGCAGCTTGTATCAGGTCGCGGCACATGCCGGAGGGCTGCGCACACCTGCTGAAGTCACCATGCACACCCGTCCGGGCCGCGGCACACTTGTGCTGCAACTTTTCGGCCAACCCTTCTGGACTGTGCGCCGCGGCACATGCCGGCAGGGCCGCGGCACACTGCCGAGTCACTGCCGCGGCACACTCGACCGAGCCGCGACACACTGCCGACCACTGAAAGCCATTTTTGGGCCTGTGCCGTGGCACACTCGGCCTGGGCCGCGGCACACAGTGCAGTCAGCCCTATAATTGCGTTTTTTTGTGCGTTTCAACCCATATTTTTTCATTTCTTCACCTACATCCGAGAGAGAAGGCTTGAGGGAGAGGATTTTCATCACCTATCACTTGAGTGTTGGATTTTCATCATTTTCATTCGGTTGTGAAGCTCGGATCATCGATCTAACGCGTGTTCTTCGAATCAAAGTGCTTGGATCTTCAAAGGTAATTTTCATCAAACCTCTTGGATTTTCGATTTGTGTTGAGATATGATGTTTTGGATGTTAAGATCATGTTGTATGAAGTGATATACGCATGATTATGGATATGTTTGATTATTCATTGGATTATTGAAGGATTATTCAAGAACACTTTGAATATTGAGTTGGATTTGGGGGTTTTCGATTAATCGTTGTTGTAATCACGATTTTGAATGTTCATATTGGATTATTGATCGTATTGAAGATGTTTTGTTGGTTTGAAACATTTCTTGGGGATTTGATGTTGGTATTATTGAGGTTTGGTTGTAAACAATCGAAGTTTGGCCACAAAGTGTTCGATTTAATGCCCCAATGAACTTGGTTTAATCGTATCGACGTTTTGAGTTCGTTATATTCGTGTTTGATTCGTATATTGAACGGATTGTTGGTAATTGTATTATTCAAGGTTGTTCGAGCGACCGATATCTCAATTAGGACGTTGTTCGTGGAAGGATAATTGTCACTGGTGTGGTGTAAGTTAATTCTTACTCAGTTAAAAGGATATTCATTCCTTTCGTTGTTGTTCATTCAAAATCATAATTCATTCATAAGGTACTAACCGTTTCAAAACTTGTAATTGTCACTTAATTACTTCATTCACGAGGAACGACGGTTCCAATCATTTCATTGAGCTGTCATTCATTTCACCATCATTTCATCTTGGTGAGTCATTATTCATTTTCGTTGTCACTTTTGTTATATCGTGGCATTCCGGGTCATACTGGCGTACCGGTTGGTATGTGTAGGATTTTCATGTCGGGCACATTATAGTCGTGTGTTGGTTGGTGGCCTGACATTGGAATGTGCACACGAGTTGATGGCTTCGTGAGACTGATTAGGTACAAGACCACACGTGTATTCGATCGATACTCGTTGGTGGCTTGTGCACGGACACATTTCCATCCCGGACGTAGTGTGGCGCCATTCCTTTGAGCCGTACTGTTAGTTGATTCATATAGCATGTTTGATTGTGTATGTTTCGACAGGATATTTCATAACTTCAGATATATCATGATTGTGTATATTCAACCCTTGAGGATTGTTGTTCTGTGTAACTGACCCCGTTTGGGGATTTTGTTTTCAGGTCATGGCAAGGCAAAAGTACGGGAATAGCATGTTGACGGCGAGGAGTCCCAGTGATACTAGAAGGGGGCCCAGTCTTTTCAGTCATTTATTCAGTCATTTATGTTTCCTTCATTTATTCCGCTACAGACATTCCGTTTGAATACTCATTTCATCCAGTGTTGTGTATTTTATCTTCATATAAAATATACATGTATTCTGTATTATCCTGGGTGTGTTGTATGAAACTCCTCATTGGAGTAATTAATGTTGTAATGTGGTTCGGTACTACATTCACCCTGTGTAATTCACTCAGTTTCATTCGCCTGGTGGGTCCCAGTCGGGGATCCACGACACTGTAATATCCGCCTAGTTCGGGGTGTTACAGAGTTGGTATCGGAGCGTGGTTTTGAATACTACCTTCCGAGTCATGTCTCATTTGAAATCATCGTCATCGGACTAGTATCATTGGACTTTCGCGTCACGTGTGACCTGTGCAAATGCCGAGCCAATCAGACCGAAAGAACTGTAAGATTTCTAACGCCATGGTATAATTTCTGGCAATAATCATTCATTCATCATTCATCAATTAACAATCCTCAAACATCATCATTCATTATGACCAGGACGATCATGTTAACTCATTAATTACAATTCATTTCATTACTCAGTTATTGATCTGGAAGATCATATTATTAATCTTGTTAACTTATTCAAGATACTCATTTCAAGAATTTCATCAGATAATTCATGTCACCTCAGTTAATCATTCATGTAATCACTATGTTAGAGCGCATATACTCATTTTCATCATTTCATGACGTAAATCATAATGCGGTACTCATACGAGATCTATGATTATCATGCGACCTTCCTACTTCAGTATGGAGAGAGCTGTCAGGGGATGCACAGGAGAGGCAAGGCGGGCCGGAACCCGGGAATAATCACTCACCGTCAGGAAGACGTACCCAGGACTCAGCTCGATCAGAAGATGTTCGGGTTGATCCACTCGCTTTTATGCAGGTCATGATGACCCATATGCAATTGCTCAATCATCATTGCGCCACTCTGGCCGAATTAATCGAGAGAAGTCTCTCGTGTGAGCCTGCTGCTAAGGAAATTGCTGAGCAACAACCTTCATCTGTCAGCAAGAAATCAGCGAAGCGTAATCAGTCTGAAGGCGGTCAGTATACCATCAAGAAGCCTCGTGTGGGCCATAACGTTTCTGAGCGACCTCCTACGGCGCATAATCGTGCGGGATCTCAGTCCCGAGCGGCCAGTTTGGCCATCACCTGTTTCAATTGTGGAGAGCCAGGTCATGTCAGCGCCAAATGCCCGAGGCAGACTATCACGTGCCATAAATGCGGAATTGCGGGGCATAAGGCCCGTTTTTGCCGAAAGGACTCCAAGTCGGCTCCGGCGGCATCTCAGGCCCCGAAACAATCAGCGATTCAGAATCAGACTGCTCTGTCAGCGTCGTTTAAGACAATGGAAGCAAATAAAGGCGGAGCTCATATTTATCAGACGGGAGCGTCCGGTTCGGGGGCCGGCAGGTCCCGGATTCATGTGATGAAGAGGATCGACGATCCGGTGGCCCGAACGATCTCAGGTATACTCGTAATTTTATTTCAACCTGTGTGTACCTTTCGATACTGGTGCACCACATTCATTCTTTTTCGAATCATGATTGAATAGACTTAATTTGGATAGTCATATTGCTTGTGGACCTCATACCATCGGTCTACCTGACGATGGAAGATTTTCGAAAATCATACCAAGGTAAGCTTAATGACCGCGATTGGTTAGTGGACCTAATCGTGGTGAATTTATCTAAGGACGATGTAATATTGAGTGTTAATTAGATGGATTGTCATGATACCATTCTCAATGTTCGTAAGCGTATGGTCACTATCATTTCCGTCGTTAGATGTCGAATGTGTGCTTCAGGGAGGTGATCCCCGTTGTTCCAGAAGAATTATTAATATGATGGAAGCAGAGAAATTCCTCAATCGAGTTGTTCAATCATTCATTGTGTCATTTTCATCGATTGGCCGTTCATAGGCAATCGAGATATTCAATCATTCATTATATCATTGTCATCGATTGGCCGTTCATAGGCAATCGAGTTATTCAATCATTCATTGTATCATTTTCATCGATTGGCCGTTCATAGGCAATCGAGATATTCAATCATTCATTATATCATTTTCATCGATTGGCCGTTCATAGGCAATCGAGTTATTCAATCATTCATTATATCATTGTCATCGATTGGCCGTTCATAGGCAATCGAGTTACTCAATCATTCATTATATCATTGTCACCTATTGGTCGTTCTTAGGCAATCGAGGTGTTCAATCATTCGTGGTATCATTGTCATCGATTGACGATGTAGACGAGTTACCTGGTTGCCTTCACATAGAGTTGTGGAATTCACAAGTGAGTTGGAGCCCGGTACGTCCCCGTTATCGAAGGCACCAGCCTCGACCGAAATGCAGAAGTTGAAGATTCAACTTGAGGAATTGTTCGAGAAAGGTTATCTCCGACCGAGTGCGTCCCCGTGGGGAGCACCAGTGTTATCTGTCAAGGAGAAGTATGGTTCGTTCGTGTGTGTATTAATTACCAGGAGTTGAACAGGATGATGATCAAGGATAAGTATCCCTTACCCCGTATCGATGATCTCTTAGATCAACTTCAGGGAGCTTCAGTATTTTCCAATATCGACTTAAGATCTGGATATCATCAGTTGCGAATTCGAGAGTCGGATATCACGAGGACGGCGTTTCGAACACGCTATGGTCATTATGAGTTTGTGGTTATGCCGTTTGGATTGATTAATGTACCTGCGGTATTCATGGAGTTAATGAATCGGGTTTTCATCGACTTTTTGGATCAGTTTGTTTTTGTCTTCATCGATGACATTTTGATTTATTCTCGTGACCGAGAGGAACACGAGGTTCATCTTCATCAGGTTCTCGACGTGTTAAGACGAGAGCAACTTTATGGTAAGTTTTCTATGTGAGTTCTAGATGTCCGAGGCGACGTTTCTCAGGCATGTAATTTCATCAGTCGGAGTGCGTGTCGACCTTCAGAAGACGGAGGCTATCCAAGATTGGTTACCTCCGAAGAATGTTAAGAAAATCCGAAGCTTTCTCGGATTAACCGGTTATTATCGGCGGTTTGTGGAAGGATTTTCTAAAATTGTTCAGTCAATTCATTCATCACTCAGTTAACCTCATTGTTCAATTAATTCATTCATCACTCAGTCAATCTCATTGTTCAATCAATTAATCTCATTGTTCAATTCATTCATTCATCACTCAGTCAATCTCATTGTTCAATTAATTCATTAACCATCCAGTCCATCTCACGGTTCAGTTGTTGATCTTGTGAATCAAATTTTCAACCTTGTGAACTTGTTCAAGGTAATCATTTCAGGAATTTCATCAGATAGGCTTGCCACCTCACTTGATCTTTCATGCAATCTTATCATATTCCGGCGTCATGTCGACGATCGTTTTATTGCATTATTAATGCATTCATTGTGTTAGAGCGTGTATGCTCATTGTTATCATTCCGTCTCGTAATCATAATGCAATCTTCATACGAGATCTGTAATTATCACGTGACTTTCCTGCCTCGGTATGGAAAGAGTTCAGAGGGACATCGGACTCCGACGTCCAAGAGATCGTTTCTAGTCGTATTCGTGCTGGGAGAGCATCTTCATCTCAGACGACGAGTTCGACTGTTGTTTGCTTTAACAGTGATACAACAGGACATTCATCACCGGTTTTGAGCAAGTTAATTCTTGCTCGGTAATAGGATAATCATTCATTTCATCGCCGTTCAATTATTCGCATAGGTCATTCATCATATATCAATCACGTTAAGACTTATAATTATCAACCAATCATTCACTTCACGGGGAACAATGGTTCCAATAATTTCATTTGAGTTATCACTCATTTCATTATTAGTTCACCTCGGCGAGTTATTCTTGATCCTTGTCGGATTTCTAATCATTTATCATTCATCATAGTCACTCTCGTTTTGGTAACCTTTCGGGGTCATATTAAGCGGTGAGTTCAGATTTGGGTCTTCGTTGAATCGTTGGGATCGAGGAGATCGATGATATGGAGGATATCGATGTTGGGTACATTTGAAATATAGCCTTGTCTTTCAGATGACTGTATAACTCAATCCGTAATAATGTATCGTGGTTTTGGATCATTTATTGTTGATCTATTTTATAATGATCGTATTTAAGAATCTTGAGATTTTGAGATCGTTTGATGCATTCCTTTTGGTGTCGTACCGAGACTTCGTGATAATTTGGGAAATCGTTCACTGTGATCCGAGACGTCAAGTCTTTGGGACTTGGGCGTGCGATTGATTTGGTCCCGAGAACTATTTGGACATTATTGTTTTCAGATCATGATGGATAGTTCATATCCCGAGTTGTTTACCCTTAGTTTCGGGGACGAAACTCTTTTAAGGGGGGGTGTATGTAATACCCGGTTGTAAGTCAGTCACTATCATTCAGTAATTTCATTCGGTGATTGTCACTCAGTGGATTTTCACTCATTAATAATTATTCATCAATCATGTTCATTCATCCATGTTCACCGTTCGGAATAACTTCGAGTTGTGTATCGATATTGTTCATTGTTTCAACTTTCCACGTATGAGTTTGACTTTGTAAAATCACCATTAATTTTTGGAAACTCCAAAGATTTTGAACAATATTATAGAGCTTCGAGTTAGCTTTCCAATGGTTCAAACGGTGAGTCAATCGGAGTCCGGACGAGAGAGTTATGGTCGAAATAGCTCAGACACTCATTTTCCAGTTTTTGGCCGAGCAGTCTGTACTGTGGGCCGCGGCACATGCCGGGAGGGCCGCGGCACACTACCGAGTCACTGCCGCGGCACACTCGTGCTGCAACTTTTCGGCCAACCCTTCTCGATCAGGCGCGCGGACATGCCGGCAGGCTGCACACCGCCGAAGTCACCGCTGCGGCACACTCGGCCGAGCCATGACACCGCCGACCACTGAGAGCCATTTTTGGGCCTGTGCCGCGGCACACTCGGCCTGGGCCGCGGCACACAGTGCAGTCAGCCCTATAATTGCGTTTTTTTGTGCGTTTCAACCCATATTTTTTCATTTCTTCACATACATCCGAGAGAGAAGGCTTGAGGGAGAGGATTTTCATCACCTATCACTTGAGTGTTGGATTTTCATCATTTTCATTCGGTTGTGAAGATCGGATCATCGATCTAACGCGTGTTCTTCGAATCAAAGTGTTTGGATCTTCAAAGGTAATTTTCATCAAACCTCTTGGATTTTCGATTTGTGTTGAGATATGATGTTTTGGATGTTAAGATCATATTGTATGAAGTGATATACGCATGATTATGGATATGTTTGATTATTCATTGGATTATTGAAGGATTATTCAAGAACACTTTGAATATTGAGTTGGATTTGGGGGTTTTCGATTAATCGTTGTTGTAATCACGATTTTGAATGTTCATATTGGATTATTGATCGTATTGAAGATGTTTTGTTGGTTTGAAACACTTCTTGGGGATTTGATGTTGGTATTATTGAGGTTTGGTTGTAAACAATCGAAGTTTGGCCACAAAGTGTTCGATTTAATGCCCCAATGAACTTGGTTTAATCGTATCGACGTTTTGAGTTCGTTATATTCGTGTTTGATTCGTATATTGAACGGATTGTTGGTAATTGTATTATTCAAGGTTGTTCGAGCGACCGATATCTCAATTAGGACGTTGTTCGTGGAAGGATAATTGTCACTGGTGTGGTGTAAGTTAATTCTTACTCAGTTAAAAGGATATTCATTCCTTTCGTTGTTGTTCATTCAAAATCATAATCCATTCATAAGGTACTAACCGTTTCAAAACTTGTAATTGTCACTTAATTACTTTATTCACGAGGAACGACGGTTCCAATCATTTCATTGAGCTGTCATTCATTTCACCATCATTTCATCTTGGTGAGTCATTATTCATTTTCGTTGTCACTTTTGTTATATCGTGGCATTCCGGGTCATACTGGCGTGCCGGTTGGTATGTGTAGGATTTTCATGTCGGGTACATTATAGTCGTGTGTTGGTTGGTGGCCTCACATTGGACTGTGCATACGAGCTGATGGCTTCGTGAGACTGATTAGGTACAAGACCACACGTGTATTCGATCGATACTCGTTGGTGGCTTGTGCACGGACACATTTCCATCCCGGACGTAGTGTGGCGCCATTCCTTTGATCCGTACTGTTAGTTGATTCATATAGCATGTTTGATTGCGTATGTTTCGACAGGATATTTCATAACTTCAGATATATCATGATTGTGTATATTCAACCCTTGAGGATTGTTGTTCTGTGTAACTGACCCCGTTTGGGGATTTTGTTTTCAGGTCATGGCAAGGCAAAAGTACGGGAATAGCATGTTGACGGCGATGAGTCCCAGTGATACTAGAAGGAGGCCCAGTCTTTTCAGTCATTTATGTTAGGATTGTATACTGCAAAGCATACTTTATGCTTGTATTACCTAATTTCCCTATTACTACCTATGAGGATATTAATTATATTTAATCACATGTTTTGCATATTAATTCACGTTATGGTTATGCAAATGAAATGTCTAATTATTTTATATTGTAGATAATGTGGTGTGCTGGTGTCACACGGAAGATCACATTATCGGTGCCTTATAAAATAATATAATAGTTCACAACCTATATAATTATTAGACAAATTATATAAAGGGTTGTAGTGTATGCTTGAGAATAGTTGGTCTTGACTATTAGCATACATTAGCGTATTTGCATACGTTGAACAGGATCGAGGTGAGATAGTGTCTTCTCAGATCGACCGTAAGAAGAACGTAAATCTCGGATAATTATTATTTCTTAATTCTAAGTATATAATATTTAATTGTGTATTTATAATAATTATTGCTTTGATTTACCATAGGTGAGAGTCAAAATGATCGACTCAATAAGCCTCGTATCTTGGGCAATAATATTGTTTATACGACAATTATTATTATTACTAGAAATCGTGTCCCGACTCGTGCGGGTTGATGATGTCCCCTTGAGGAGCTCGATAATGATTATTATATTAAACCCTGCAGGTGGATTTAATTCCGATATAATAATAAGGTTCGAGTGGTACTACTCTTGGATAAGATATTAATTAATTAAAGTCACAAGAGCTTATAATTAATTAATGGACATTCGATATCTTAAACACGGGAAATAATATATTTAATAAGGAGCCCAATTTCGTAATTTGGGATTTTGGTAGGAAGTGCAATATCAACCTTTTAGTGGACTAAGTTGATATTAATTGATTCATCATATATTAGGAAGAGTCGTAATAAGGTAAGATGAATTAATTGGGAGTCCTTCCATAATCCTCCTTTAGATCCCTAGTAGTAGTCCAAAAGCCTATAAATAGGACATTATGGGGCTTGGCCGATTTGATCACATACTTGCACAAGAAATTTCGATTTTTCTTCTAAGTGTTTAATTGTGGATCTTGACTTGTGTCTTTGATTCCACAATTGAGATAACACTTTAATTCTTGCTACATATCGGAATTACTTGAAGAAAATAAAATCGAGAGTCGTGAGGCAAGGTAGATTCGGCCGATCCATAAGGTGTCCAAGCAAGTTCCGGTAGCTCGTTGCCCACACAACGTCCGGTTCAAGGCGGATCATACTCTAGAAGATCTGAAGGTAGAGATACAAGGCGATCAAGAAGGAAATAACCAACCGCTTCAAAAGGTAATATCCTATGATCTTGGATCTAGATTAGGATATTTTAATTAATCAACATATTTAATTAATAAATAATAAATAATATTTAAATTGCTTGTTAATCTTAGTAATTAATTAATTAGCATGCCTAAATAGATCTTATGCTCGTAGATGCGTAAAACGCTATAATCATATTTTCCCAAACTTCGCTCCGCGTTTTACTTTCCAACAATTGGTATCGAGCCGGATTTTTAGGCTTTTGATACTTTAATTAATTTTAGTGATTAATTGATAGCAATTTAAATATTCATATATTTTGATGTTGGAATATTTTGCTAGATGTGTTCTTGCAGGTGATATGATCCAATTATCATGGTTTATATGAATGGTGCATTTATTTATTTATTTTTATTAATTATGCAATTGTTGGTTTGGCCCGTTTTTGAGGCATGTAATGGTTTTTCCCGTGAGAAAATCCGCGGGTAGTTCTAGGTGGTTTTATTTTTCGTGTAAATCTTGATGTAATTTCGATGTATTTTATTTTGTATAAAATTGTAATCGAATTCAAAAGACGGATCGCTAAGAAATAGAGCAGTAACCGGATCGCCGATCATTGGCAAGCTGCCGATAAAGAAGAAAGGGCCGCTGAGCAAGACATCGGCCGCCGCTGAAAGCACGGGCGGCACAGCGGCACTGGTCCGGCCGGTTATTGTTCGGCCGGCCGTCGAGCTTTGGTCCGTCTGCTGGCCATTGCTCGTTGTGTTCATTGGGAGTCGGGATTTAAAATTAAATTTTTTTATGTAATTAATTTTGCATAAAAGTTAAATTTTAATTTTGAAATCCACGACAGTAGGGAGAAGCGACGAGATGCTTGATTCAAATGGGAGAGATCGAGTCGAAGATTTTCTGATTCAACTCAAGGAAGAAGACCATGATAATTGGATAAATTTAATTATCCATGCTTTATTTTGGTTTTTATTGTTTTGATGTATGGCATGTATGGATGTATGCGTGATATGTTTCCTTGCATGTTAGGACGAGAAAATTAAAAACCTTAAGGCTAAAATAACTAAGTGATTAAATTGATTTTTATTTTAAATAAAATCAAATTGGCCTCCATAATTAATTTAAATTGTGAAGTAATTAGCATGCGCGTTGACATTAGAGTCTTCCTCCATATCGGATGTGCTAATTATAGGTTCACTAGTTTTAAATTTCAAAATGATAACATAAGGTAAATATTACTTTTTATGATAGGACCTCTCCATCTGTAGGACTATTATTTAAAAGATAATATTTTAAGGATGTTAAATTATGGTGTTCACTTAGGTGTATTAATTAATAAGCTCCCCATCGGAGTCTATGTTAATTAATACATGGCCAAGAGGAACCAACTATTAATTTTACTTGTCATAACGTAATTTGACTAGATAGTAAAATTAAAGACGTAAAACTCTACTTGAAAAATGTGTGTGTAAACGTCCACACGATCGTGGCTTGCATGTGCGGATTTTTTGAGGTGTTGGTTGCTAGCATATATATTGTGTTTTTGAGGTTTTTCGATATATTTTGCTATGCATTATGTGATGGATGTTTTTTAATTTTTTATTCTCAGATGTCTTTCAATCCACTAGCTGTTATTCTCAAAGAAAATAAACTAGATGGCACTAACTTTGCCGATTGGAAAAGAAATCTTGACATTGTCTGATCACGAGGGCATATGTTTGTCTTAATCGAGAAAGCCCTCTAGAACTGTGAACCGGATGCCACTCCCGAAGAGTTGGCGGAATTCTAAATGGAAAAAGTCCGATGAGATGGCTCATTGTTACATTTGGCTTCACCGACAAATGTATTGGCAAAGACATCGACGATGGGTTCGGCCGCGAAATGATGAAAAGTCTCACCGAGATGTTTGGTCATCGAACCGGCGGCTAGACAAAATGCTATGAGGGTATTGATGACAACCCAAATGTCCAAGGGACTCCGAAGGGATCATGTTCTAAAAATGATGTCTCATTTGAACGAATCGAGCATATTGGGGGCTACTATCGATGCGGAAACGCAGTCGATATTATCTTAGGCGGCTTACCTAGAAGCTTTGAGCAGTTCCACCTCAACTACAATATGAACCGTAGGACATATAGTTTGGCGGAACTTCCGATGAGCTTCATCTGAAGGTCTCTTCAAACAAGGTTATCATCAAATTCTTGCGGAATCTTGCTACTTCTTCCAAACCCAAATGGGGAAAGAAGAAGAAGCAGTTGGCTGCAAGTGGCAACCTCAAGGTGAAAAGCAAGGCTCCTCACCCCGAGGCGAACAAAAGCCAAAGGGAAAGTGCTACAAGTGCGGTCGAAAGGACATTTTAAAGCGGATCGCCCGCTCTTAAGAAAGGTATGTCTCATGCACTAGTAGTCAAAACATGTTTGCGCTTGTTCTTCCACTTCGTGGATAGTTGATTCGAGCTCCACCGATCATGTTTGCTTTGACTCGCATGGTTTTCGTGTAACCAAGCGGCTTAGTGCGGGTGAGATTACCATCAATCCAGGCGATTATTCCGGGCTTATGGTCATTGCGGTGGGAGTCGTGGCATTGAAGATTAATGATAAATTATTAGTTCGAATAATGTATTATTAGTACCAGATTTTAGAATGAATTTAATTTCGGTTTCTAAATTAAATGCGATGGTTATTCGATTTCTTTTGATGATGATGCCATTATTAAGAAAAGAAACGGTGAATATATTTGCAGAGGTACTTTTAATGATGGACTATATATTGTTAATACTGCACAAACTCCTATGCATAAATCACTTAACTCTTTGTCTAAACCTAAAAAGAGAAAAGAACCTTCAAGCATAAACCAAACATATCTGTGGCATTTACGGTTAGGACATGTAAACCTTAGAAGGATTCAAAGATTGGTAGATGGTGGCCCATTGGATGATCTCCAAGTTGAGTCATTTCCAATTTGTGAATCCTGTCTGGAAGGTAAGATGACCAAAAGGGTTTTTAAAACCAAGGGAAACCGTGCTCAGGATGTGTTAGAATAGGTTCATACGGATGTATGTGGTCCAATGAATATCCGTGCTAGGGAGGTTTGAATATTTCATCACGTTCATAGATGATTATTCGAGATATGAATACATCTTTTTGATGCGACGTAAGTCAAGCTTTTGACAAGTTCGGAGACTTCAAGGCTGAAACGGAGAAGCGTCATGGGAAGAGTATCAAGTCACTACGATCGATCGTGGTGGCGAATACCTTAGTGGAGAGTTTTGGATTTCTTGGCAAATGAGGGATTTCATCCCGACTCACGGCCACGGAACTCCACAACAAAATAGTGTGGTGAAAGAAGGAATAGGACTCTTTTGGAAATGGTTAGATCAATGATGAGTTATTGATTTACCTATTTCGTTTTGGGGATACGCCTTAGAAACAAAGCGTACATTCTAAACACAGTGCCTTCAAATCGGTTCCAAAACACCCACAGAATCGTGGAGTGGGCGTAAGCCCACCAGGACATGTTCGGATTTAGTACTCCAAGACATGTCTTTGAATAAGGAAGCTGATAAGTTGGCATCTCGCATGTATACGAGTGTTTGTGGGATACCCTAAGGGAACGAAGGGTGGCTTGTTCTATAGTCCTCAGATCGAAGGTCATTGTTAGCACCAATGCCCGATTTACGGAAGAGGATTATATGATTAGTCACAAGCCCATGAGCGAAATAATTCTAGAAGAGCCGAGGCGAGATTCCGACTATACCAATCGTATAAGCGCCAACTAACACCGCACCACGTATCGATTCTCAAACTTTTACACCAACTCGGATTTGCCTCGTCGTAGTGGGAGGGTTGTTCGTCACCCGAACGATTCATAGGCGTGGGAAAGTCTTCGACTCAATACTGACGAAGATGAATCGGTTCCCTGGACCTATAAGGAGGCAATCCAAGATAAAGATGCGACTCGGCAAGAAGTAATGGAATCAGAAATGGGATCTATGGATTCCAATCAAGTGTGGGAGCTAGTAGAGCTACCTGATGGTGTACAAGCCATTGGGAGTAAATGGGTCTACAAGCGAAAGAAAGGACGTGACGGGAAGGTTGAAACCTTCAAAGCAAGGCTTGTTGCAAAAGGTTACACTCAGAAAGAGGGTATCGATTATGATGAAACCTTTTCGCCGGTAGCCATGCTTAAGTCAATCCGGATTCTTTTAGCTATAGCTGCGCATTTGGATCTGGAGATTTGGCAGATGGATGTCAAGACTGCATTCTTGAATGGGAGTCTAGACAAGGAAATCTATATGCGCCAAGCAGAGGGATTCATTGCTAAAGGAGAAGAGCACTTGGTGTGCAAACTTAAGAAATCCATTTATGGACTTAAGCAAGCATCTAGATCTTGGAACACTCATTTTGACGAAGTAGTCCAGTCATATGGATTCGTCCAATGTCCGAGTGAGAGTTGTGTGTATAAGAAATGCGATGGAAACGTGTTGGTGTTTCTTGTACTGTATGTAGACGATATCCTTCTGATTGGAAACAACGTGAAGGAATTGTCGGACGTGCGGTATGGCTATCTGAGCGATTCGATATGAAGGATCTAGGAGAAGCGGGACACATCCTTGGAATCGGGATCTTTCGTGATCGGAAGAAGAGGATGTTGTGCTTATCCCGGGCATCCTATATCGATACTGATCTTGAAGCGGTTTAGCATGGAGAATTCCAAGAAAGGTTTTCTACCTTACAGGACATGGAATTCAACTATCTAAGAACATGTGTCCTAAGACACAAAGGAGATAGATGACATGAAGATGGTCCCTTATGCATCCGCCGTGGGAAGTCTCATGTATGCTATGCTTTGCACTAGACCGGATATCTGTCATGCCGTGGGCATGGCTGCTAGATATCGGCCGAACCCAGACCGGATACCGGATTCTTTGTCAAGCACATACTCAAGTATCTCGAGAAGGACTAGGAGTACATGCTTGTATATCAATCGACGACTGCTTCCTGGGGTTACACTCGACTGATTTTCATCGGACAAAGAAAAGTCCAAGTCTACTTCGGGTTATGTGTTTAGCACAGGAGGTGGAGCCATTAGTTGGAGGAGTGTGAAGCGAAATGCATCTCGGACTCTACCATGGAAGCCGAGTACGTGGTAGCCTGAGGCGCCCAAGGAGGCAAGCGGTGTGGCTCAAATACTTCTGCAGACTTAGATGTGATTCCCGATTTGCCGGAGGGTATTACACTCTATTGTGATAATACTGGTGCGATGCAAATTCGAGGGAACCACGAGCCCATCGTGCAAGTAAACATATCAACCGCAAGTACCACATCATACGACACTTCGTAAAGGAAGGAGACGTAGTTGTAGCCAGGGTTGCATCGGAAGATAATCTTGCTGACCCTTTCACGAAAGGCCTACCTTCAAAAGTTTTTGAAAGGCATGTGGAAGGAATGGGATTACGGTGTATGGCAGCATTGCTTTGAGTATAAGTGGAAGAAATGAGAGACTATGTAATAGAGTAGTATACTTAAAAGCATGCTTTGAGTATAAGTGGGAGATTGTTATGATTGTATACTGCAAAGCATACTTTATGCTTGTATTACCTAATTTCCCTATTACTACCTATGAGGATATTAATTATATTTAATCACATGTTTTGCATATTAATTCACGTTATGGTTATGCAAATGAAATGTCTAATTATTTTATATTGTAGATAATGTGGTGTGTTGGTGTCACACGGAAGATCACATTATCGGTGCCTTATAAAATAATATAATAGTTCACAACCTATATAATTATTAGACAAATTATATAAAGGGTTGTAGTGTATGCTTGAGAATAGTTGGTCTTGACTATTAGCATACATTAGCGTATTTGCATACGTTGAACAGGATCGAGGTGAGATAGTGTCTTCAGATCTTGATTGTAAGAAGAACGTAAATCTCGGATAATTATTATTTCTTAATTCTAAGTATATAATATTTAATTGTGTATTTATAATAATTATTGCTTTGATTTACCATAGGTGAGAGTCAAAATGATCGACTCAATAAGCCTCGTATCTTGGGCAATAATATTGTTTATACGATTATTATTATTACTAGAAATCGTGTCCCGACTCGTGCGGGTTGATGATGTCCCCTTGAGGAGCTCGATAATGATTATTATATTAAACCCTGCAGTGGATTTAATTACGATATAATAATAAGGTTCGAGTGGTACTACTTGGATAAGATATTAATTAATTAAAGTCACAAGAGCTTATAATTAATTAATGGACATTCGATATCTTAAACACGGGAAATAATATATTTAATAAGGAGCCCAATTTCGTAATTTGGGATTTTGGTAGGAAGTGCAATATCAACCTTTTAGTGGACTAAGTTGATATTAATTAATTCATCATATATTAGGAAGAGTCCTAATAAGGTAAGATGAATTAATTGGGAGTCCTTCCATAATCCTCCTTTAGATCCCTAGTAGTAGTCCAAAAGCCTATAAATAGGACATTATGGGGCTTGGCCGATTTGATCACATACTTGCACAAGAAATTTCGATTTTTCTTCTAGGTGTTTAATTGTGGATCTTGACTTGTGTCTTTGATTCCACAATTGAGATAACACTTTAATTCTTGCTACATATCGGAATTACTTGAAGAAAATAAAATCGAGAGTCGTGAGGCAAGGTAGATTCGGCCGATCCATAAGGTGTCCAAGCAAGTTCCGGTAGCTCGTTGCCCACACAACGTCCGGTTCAAGGCGGATCATACTCTAGAAGATCTGAAGGTAGAGATACAAGGCGATCAAGAAGGAAATAACCAACCGCTTCAAAAGGTAATATCCTATGATCTTGGATCTAGATTAGGATATTTTAATTAATCAACATATTTAATTAATAAATAATAAATAATATTTAAATTGCTTGTTAATCTTAGTAATTAATTAATTAGCATGCCTAAATAGATCTAATGCTCGTAGATGCGTAAAACGCTATAATCATATTTTCCCAAACTTCGCTTCCGCTGCGTTTTACTTTCCAACAATTTATTCAGTCATTTATGTTTCCTTCATTTATTCCGCTGCAGACATTCCGTTTGAATACTCATTTCATTCAGTGTTGTGTATTTTATCTTCATATAAAATATACATGTATTTTGTATTATCCTGGGTGTGTTGTATGAAACTCCTCATCGGAGTAATTAATGTTGTAATGTGGTTCGGTACTACATTCACCCTGTGTAATTCACTCAGTTTCATTCGCCTGGTGGGTCCCAGTTGGGGATCCACGGCACTGTAATATCCGCCTAGTTTGGGGTGTTACAGAAGCTAAATGCAACAATAACTTAAAGATAAATGCAACATTTTAAATAAAAATCTCGAATAACCATTTCATACGTACATCATTCCATACAAATAAAATACCGTCCAAAATTCACACTCTGCCATTCAGTACCAAATACCAACATCCCAACAAACAGTCGGTACTAAATACCAACATCCCAACAAACAGTCGCAAAATACTAACTCCAACTACTATCCAACAAGTCTTATACTAACAATTCGACACGCAACAGCATAACTAGTGTCTAATTTAAGACCAAATTACCAAGTCTAATTCAAGAGTACCAAGTGACCAAAGTTCTAAATACTATACATAATTAAATATCTCGATTTCTAAATAAATTTTAATTTACATTTCTTATTATATTTTAAAGAGTTGATTGTATAAATTCAATTGTTTATTTTAATTTTAAATTATAATTCAAAATAAAAATATATGTATTCATATAATATTTTATTTATTATAATTTTAAGAAATTATTTTCTTTTTAAATATTTTTGCCGGTCCGGGCCAAATAGTACACGGGCCGGTCCGGGCCGGTTTTTAAGCGTGCCGGGCCGTGCCGGGTTATTCAGCGACCGGCCCAGATACCACCTCTATGAATGATTGGATATAGATGTGTAAGTTTTTTAAGTATTTGTGGTAAGTGTGGCATAATTTAAAAGGTAGTGAGTGTGTGATTGAGATTAAAAAAGTCAAAGATGAATGTTTGATTTGATTTGATATACATAATGAAATGGTGCACTTCTAAAGGGACACTTTTAGATCAAATGTTGTACTCGGACGGGACCGGGGGGGTGGGGGGTGAGGGTGTATTTCAAGTGAAGCTACTGATTTTTTTACGAGTGCAATTTCTTATTGTTTGTGAAATGTACAATTAAACTAACGAGTTATTCAATTTGATCAATTAGATACTTCTGACCGTAAATGCATGATGTAAAATAGATACCCATGAATGCAAGTGATATATGTAAGTACATAAATGTATACACTTATCGTTGAAAATAACATAATATCTGGTCGAATTATATAAAATTTTCATTTTGCATAATAGTCGATTGTATCTCAATAATTCTAATATTTATAATGATGAAGAAATTATGGGTGATGTTCATTCTTTCACTCTTCATCATATTATTTTTTATTTATTTCAATCTCAATATAGTGATATTAATATGTAGGAAAATTGATAATATGCTCCATTAGAAAAGCTAATATATGAAATACATAAATTTATAAAGGTCCTGCATTTCAAGTTGATTTTTTTTTAAAGAAACCATTAACTTGATTAAAAAATGTCTCATGATTTGGGAGGTGCATATTTGAAATTTCACATTGTATCCCAGTACTAGTATAAATCAAAACTTTAGCTCTTGATTAATCAGTGCACTATGCACCAGTAGAATCAGAATCTTGGATCTGTCTATGGTTACATGCATATTTATCATCTCTCATCAGCATTTATCTTTGCAAAGATGAATATGCAAGTAATATGTGATTGGGTATAACATATATATTCATCACGTATCCTTATATATTCATCACGAGTCACTTGCATGTTTATGATGTATTCTTCACGGATTCAAATCTAGAGCTGACAAGTTTAGTTTCAGCCCTTGTACTGCCACGAGCTTAGAATATATTGGGTTCGCTCCCATGTTCTCAGACCCAAGCTCAGTAGGACCATGGGATGTGCCGAGTGATCATCCTAAAGGTATCCGGCCCAATGATCGTCAATTATCGTTAATGGACTGAACCTTCAAAATGACTACCTAAAAATTATTTAATTCGATCAGATTCATAGTCCGGACTGAGCCACTTAATTGTTAGCTTTATCTATAATGCACCATGGACCAGGTCCAATTCTAGGTGATCATTTTTTGTTTTCTTTACCTATTTTTATATATCTTTTAAAAAAACAAAAATTTGTGATGCAACACTTGATTGTGATGTCTAAGCGTGAAGCCCCAAGCTCAACATAAGCAGTTGAGCACCTATGTTGCACAGGTGCGGGGCGGGTGCGGATGCGGGCAGATACGGGTGCGGGGATACGGTTTTTTGAAAATGTTAGGGTGCGATACGGCAAGGATACGTCTGTTTATTTTATATTTTATTATATATAACACTTGTTAAATATAAAAAACAACAATTCAAATATCACCATAAAATCAATTCAAATATATAAAACAAGTCATACAAAAACAATTCAAAATGGCTTTGAAGAAATGAACTTTCTAATGTTGTCCGTGAATACTGCTAAAGGTAAAAGTAATTACTTATTAAATGATTTACTTTTTGTATTTTAATTTATTTGATTTACTTTTTAAAAATTATAAAAATCTAAAAAAAAAAAAAACATAAAAAATTCGGACTCACAGTATCTCGGCACAGATACGCGTAGATCTGACGCGTATCCCGTGCTGTGATACGCGAGTCCGAATTTTTTTTTTTTTTTTGCACGGATTCGCCACGTGGCGAATCCCGTGCGAATCCCACGCGAATCGCACCCACACCCGCACCCATGCAGTATCCGATACTGCATACTGCCCAATTTTGAAGAATCCGTGCATTATAGTTGAGCACTATAACCCCACCCTCCACCACTCATTACATCAGCCATGTTGTGAATAACTTTATATTAAGTGTATATAATATATATACTACCTCCGTTATCTTATAATTGCAACATCTGAATTTTTACGTTTGTCAATATATAACTTTGACTATTAATATTTTTAATTCTTTATTTTTAAAAAATTATAATAAGTTGATATTTTAAAATATATTTCGTGGTGAATCTAACAAGATATCACATGACTATATTTTTTTATATGTATGGATCACAAAAGATGGTCAAAAGACAGTATGTGAACAGTGTAATAGTCAACACGTTGCAATATATATATATATATATATCTATATATATATATATATAGATATGGAAGCTTTATTTTCAGAACTATCTTAAGTGCGAGAACTGCGAGAACTCCTCTAAATCAATGAGATTTTTTTAAATATTAAAAAATATTATTAATTCAAAAGGGTATTATAGTAAAATATAATTTTTATTACGGGAGATAACCCCTACTGATGATAACCCCTACTATAATAGCCACTACTGATGATAACCCTTACTATATATATAACCCCTACTATATAGTAGGAGTTATGATCGAGAGGCCAGATGTATCGATACGATGTCATTATGTATTATTGTGAGACAAAGGTGCAGCTTCTCATGACTTAACAGAGTTCTGAAAATAAAGTTACACTATATATATAGTAGAGGCATATACACTTTCGTGTAATTGCCAAAAAAAAATGAAAATAAGTAAATTATTGGGAGATGGGAACGTTTAATTGGATACACTGTTATGAAATGAGAACATAGTTTTGAAAGTTGATCTAATATAAAAATAGTAAAAACAATGATAGTTAAAAGATGTGGGCGAGTGACTAATAATATCTATAAAATATTTGCCCTCCTCTACAAATATGCGAGTGAATAAATAGTAAAATTCTCTGTATAGTCTCATCGATAATCTGTTGGGCTGTATTTTCATCCGCCATCTCCAAATATCTCACACCTGAACTAAATGAATAACTCGGCGTCACTCGTCCTACGAACACTGCCACTTGATGTGCACGAGTAGATCAATTGCTAAGAATTGAGATTAACTTCTAATCAGCCGAACCTCAAACCATCAAGAGTACCTACAAAAGACATGGACAGATTCCGGCATAGACACTCAGACGCTCAAGTTCGATTGAGTTCGAGATAATTTTATTAAAGTAACAGCAAATGTAATGTTAAAGATAGAGAAATATTCCCTTAATAAAGAACTTGTATCCTTTTTCACAGCCATGTTTTGGTAGTACCCGAGACTCCAATAACCTTCTGTTGTCAAGACTCGGAATATAATCCGGGTAGTGACATGAATGGATAATGCTTCCTTACTCATGAGAATTTCATATTAACCATAACTTTGCCGTATACGCGTGAGCCTCACGAAATTACAAATAGGGCTATTCTACCGTGAGGTCAGGAAAATTCGATCTGACGTTTAGGCCGATACTAAAATTGCTTATTTGCTCATATTTGTTGATTCCAATTCGTATATTCTGTAATATCCGTATTTTTCTATTTTTAGTAATTTCTATTTTGGTGTATTTTTATTTTCAGCGACTCGCTTGTATCCGTCTTGACATTTTGAGAATGTTTAATTCTGCATGTTTTGTCATCCGAGCGTGTTTCAAAGTTGTTTTACTCAATTTCGTGTTTATTAGCAATTTTCCGCTTTTTGGTTCGTTTGCCGTTGTCATTGTTCGAAACTGTTGTTTTCTATTTCTCGTAAGTTCGTTTAACATTTTTGGACGTGTTGTGAGCTTCGATTTGGTTGTCGATCTCGTATCGTGATTTTAAGACGTTTTGGGCTATTTTGCAATTTTCTAAAAATTTAAGGTAGTTACTTTCGTTGCCGTATGCCTAACCTTCGGGTAGTCGAAATCGTGTTTTCTTTTCGGGCTTAAGTTAGTCGTCTCGAACTCTTTGTAAGCGTGTCTTCAGAGAATCGGGCAGAGACTTCTGCCAGGCCATTACGTGCGTAGTAGTAAGGAGGGTGTTACCACATTAAGTGAATAACGTACGTTAAGCTCTCCTAACTTACGTGCGTTAGAGAAGGCCGATATATATA
This sequence comes from Orobanche coerulescens, assembly GCA_033398695.1. Classification (NCBI taxonomy): domain Eukaryota; kingdom Viridiplantae; phylum Streptophyta; class Magnoliopsida; order Lamiales; family Orobanchaceae; genus Orobanche; species Orobanche coerulescens. The sequence goes on from CM065801.1 coordinate 11,931,789, forward strand.
CATGTGTCAGCGTTTTCTCTGCGGGTTTCATCCATTTCTTTCCCTTCTGCGATCAGGCGATCATTGGGCGATTTTTGGAGCGATTTTGGTTCTTCAATCTTCCAACTATCGTATTCCTTGAATTTTTGGTGCAGATTAACAACATCAAATCGTATTCTTCGCCTTCGATCCGAGGGATAATCTCTAGAATCCTAATTTTTGGGAATTGGGGTTTTCGTGATTTTGTCCGATTAGCTCCGAATTATTCTTTGATCTCGATGTATATGATTAATCTTCACTGCATGTTTTCCTACGAATTCATGGTAAATTTTAGTATGTTTGTGAAATCGAGAGAGTTTGGTTGCGATCAGCCCTCATAGTGAGTTTGTATGAATTTTCATATTTCGTAGGTGGGGTTTTCGGGCGTATTTCAGTTCACATTATTGTCGTTTGGTTGATGATAATTGTTTTATGGATCGTTTAGGTTTGGAATAGTCAAGTTCCTTCAACCGCGGTCGTTTACCGTCTCGGAAAATTCCACCATGTCTCAAAGGCAAGTAATTCTTATTAGCTCAGTATCACGCCTGGCCGTCACCATCGTACTGCCCCGGTACTCGCCCACTCGCATCATTCATTTGTATTACTTACACTAGCTTTTCCACGACTAACCCCATTCGGGGGAAATATATTCATGTATTTCAGGTACGAAGAATGCGAGTGGGCGAATGGGCGAGTACCGGGGCAGTACGATGGTGACGGCCAGTACGATAATTCAGTGATGTTTTAGTAATTAAAATAAAAATTCATTTTCTGGAGAAAAAATTATGTATGATGCGATTTTTTTTTTAAAATTATATCCAATTGATTTTTTTCTTTTTCTCATTTAAATATTCTTGAAAATAAATGGATCGGTTGAACTCAATCTACAAGACTACATCTACAAAAACAACGCTAGATTCCCAAAATTAAAAAGCCTTTTTCTTGTGGAGTACTAATATTAGATGCAATATTTTACAGTGCTAATTTATGCATGAGTTTTGTATTAATTATGCATGAAATATATGCATTTCGTGCATCAAAATTTCAATGCATTAATTATCACAAAAAATTGATGCATATAATCTAATATTTTAATGCATCAATATTTTGATGCATTGAAATTTTGATGCACGAAATGCATATATTTCATGCATAATTAGTACAAAAGTCATGCATAAATTAGTACTGTAAAGTAATGCATTGAAATTTTGATTCACAAAATGCATATATTTCATGCATAATTAGTACAAAACTCATGCATAAATTAATATTGTAAAGTACTACATCTAATATTGGTACTGCATGAAACACGCCAATATATATATAGGGCTGTTAGCGGTCCGAGTGAACCCGAAACCCGGTCATGAACCAGACCGAAATACCCGAAATCGAAACTCACCCGAAAACTAACGAGTTCGGATTCGAGTTCTAAACATTGAACCGAAACCGATAAGACCCGGACCGATAAAACCAAAAAGAAACTCGATAATAAATTACAAAAAAAGTTTATATGTATTTTATAATTTATATATTTTATAGATATATTATTGATACGTTTTGCGTGTTTTAAACACAAATAGCATGCTGGTCAAGTAGTTAAGACGCTATACCTTTGAACAAAAGGTCTGGAGTTCGAATCATGGAACCCCCATTTATGTGATTTATTTTGCTGCTCTTCCTTCATTTTCCTAGTAAAGATCCATCCCACATATAAGTAATGGTCCGAGTGAACCCAAAACCCGATCATGAACCGGACCGAAATACCCGGGACCGAAACTCACCCGAAAACTAACGAGTTCGGATTCGAGTTCTAAAAATTGAACCGGAACCGTTATCAGTCCGGACCGGATCTACCCGGCAACCTATCGGACCGGATCCGAATCTGGAGAAAACCGGTCCGATAACAGCTATATATATATATATTATATATATATATATATAAGACTAACTATAAGATATGTGAATACTCAAAAGAATGTCTTAAGTCAAAGCAAGAATTTTCTTTCATATCACAAAATCTCCGTAATAGTAAAATACTACAAGATAAGATCAAATAGAACCATTATACTTATATATAAATTAGGTATGTGGGTAGCAACTCCTTATTATTAATTGAAATTAAAGCTATCCATTTGTCCCTTTGTGATATATCGATTATACGACGTATTTTAGAAATATTTAGTAAGATGTTTACCCTAACAAATTGAGAGTCTCTACATACATATATCATATTTTATGTGGCAACTAGTATAACACCCGTGTAATTACACGGGTACGCCAAAGAGACCTCTTATGTAAATATACAATATGTCAATCGTTCATTATAAATTTCATATTACTTCTTTATAACTACAATATTTGTTCTGTTTGTGATTAATTACACCATTCGCATCGCAACAAAAGATTTCTAGTCTTTCCTGATCTTCACTCTTGATATGGCTACATAAAGCTAACCATGACCAATACGGTTCTTGGAAGATACATACTGACATGAGAGAGCGTTTGACCTTGACTCTTAAACATAGTCATGGCAAAGCTCATAATAAGTGAAAACTGACGTATTTAAAATTTAAATGGTAATCTGTCATCTAACGGGCATCGTATCAATTGTGGAATAAATACTTTACTATCAAAATTATTCCCCGAATTTTTTGTTCAATAATATGGTTACGGATTTGGATAATTGTTAATGATGTGACATTGCATAATCCTGATAATTAATCCATATTTTGAATTAGCATAATTGAAGCTATAACTTAGGATTTCAAGATGTGATTTGGAATTCTAGAACACTTGATGTTATTCAAAAAATCCATTGGATATACTTGATTTTGACTTTTAGAGGTCGCAAAGATTTTGCATATACTATCAGAACTGAGATATATCCGCTTATCTTTTGAAATTATAGATGTAATATCTGCATTTTTTCTTTCCCTTGTATTTTCATTTTCGGTGTATTTCTCGATTGTAGTAACCCGCGTGTATCTTTCAGTGTATCTTTCCTGTCATCTATTGATCTAATTTTCGTTGTTGTCGTGCGGAACCGCCGTTTCGGGGTTGCCGTGGATCCATTTCGTGTTATTGTTTCCCAAATATTGATTCCTATCGCTTTTATTCTCTTTCCGGATCATTTTTATCATTTTGGGACCCAAAAGGGGTGTGGGCCGCGGCACAAGGTGTGTGCGCCGCGACACACACATTTCTCCAGTTGTTGGTCGAGCGGACTGTACTGTGTGCCGCGGCACACTCGTGTGGCATTTTCGGCCAAAACCCGATCAGACCAGTGCCGCAGACACGCCGGCTGAGCCGCACACCGCCGAACCCCGGGAGCAATTTTTCGTGGCGGCACACCTCAGCTGAGCCGCGGCACACAATGCGGTCAACCCTCTATAATTGTGTTGTTTTGAGCGAGAGCAGCTCATTTTCCTTCTTCTTCTTCCATTTACGCGAGAGAGAGTGAGAGAGGAGGATAGCTTCTCACCATCCATCAATTGGGGGTTGATTTTCATCATTCTTCTTCGGTTGTGAAGCCCAGATAATCAATCTAACGCGTGTTCTACGAATCTAAATACTTGAATCTTCAAGGTAATATCTCTTGGAACCCTACCTTTTGGATAATTGGGGATTTTGGGGTTTTCGTCCGATTCTTTCCGTTTTGTTGGTGGATTCTTGATGAATACGATTAATATTGTTAGTATCATTAACTTTCCTACGGATTCATGGTATATTTTGTGATTTTTACGGAATAGAGAGGGTTTGGTTGTGGTCCGCCCTCGTTGTTATTTTTGTACGAATATACATGAATCGTAGGCGGGTTCTCGGGGGTATTCCATTTCCGTATTCGTCTAGAGTTGGTTGTGATTATGTTCTTCAAATCGTTAGGTTCGGTTCCGTTGGTTCTTAGCGTTCGTTGGTGATTATCCTTTCCGTTCGTTGCGTCATCAATTACTCAAGGCAAGTATTTTTGGAAACCTTTATTCTTAACGTGAAATGGTAATGTATATTGTGTGTGCTTTGCTCACCCTGGGAGGGTCCGACGGGGCCTCGAAGGAATCTATGACTTCACTCTGGATTCACGAGTTTGTTTCGCTAGCCAGCTCGGGAGGGTCCTTAGAGGCCTCGGGTGGGATTCATGGTGGCGTCCTGGTCCTAGGCGATGCCTGTGCGTGATTTGTTTTATAAAGTGGCCAGCTCGGGAGGGTCCTTAGAGGCCTCGAGTGGGATTCGTGGCTTCGTCCCGGTCCTAGGCAAATTGTTTGATTGTTTATTTCCGGAAAAGACATGTCTGGTTTTGGTTTTTGAAATGATGTTGGTGCATGTACTATGAAACGTGTAAGCAATTGGTTTGCCTTGAATACTTGTACTAGCGTAATTGCTAACCCCTCTGGGGACCCGTTATGGGGAAATTCTTGATATGGATTTCAGGTTATGATCATCCGGACGAGCGAGCGCTGGGGCAGTACGAGGAGATTGGCCAGGGTCGTTGACATGTGCACCTGGGTCTACTTATTTATTTTGTCCACTTCGATATGGTTGTTCCCTATATTTATAAACTGATAGACTGTACTCGCGAGTACTTAGGCTTTTCAAATTCCAACTCCATGTTGTATTATTTTAAATTGCTACACTGTCGATTGTTACTCATTTAATCGGTTGCTCCGGGTGTATTTTCATGTGAGGAATTATTTGATTGTGTTCCCTCGCTAACCGAGATGGTTAGTCGAGGGGTGTTAGCTTGTTGAAGCCTGGTGGGTCCCATGTAGGGGTCCACGGCGCTGTAATATACTCCGAATATATTGGGGTGTTACAATAGACATCACGTAATCGTTTACTATCTCCACAATGTCGTTTGTTGGCGCCAGGATTGCTCTTTCTTCGAAAAATTACTTTATGGAAAGTTACTTATAAGTGAATGGTAGTGCTTTCAACAATTGCTGCAATATGATTTTCGGCATTCCAGATTAGTAACTATCAAGAATATCAATCAAGATTTCTCTATCGACTTCTTCACCCAGCTTACCATCTACAATTTTGAGGATTCATTCGGAGAAGTCCTTAATTTATTGTAGATGGTGAGATGACATTGTGTGTCCAACAATTAATCTCATAGTCTTAGCCAGTCTCATGAGTTTGCAATGATGTCAAAGTGAAGAAGAGCTTATACTTGAATAAACGATATATGCATTATCCTTTGATACAACTTTATATATAGAATTATACTAAATAATTGTGGCAAGGGTAATTTCAATAATATTTGAAATTTAAAAAGTTTTTGGAAATACATAAGAGAGTTTGACTTATAATTTAAAATTAAGCACTTCGCAAATTGCAATAAAAAAATGTAATAGTAGTATATGTAATTTAATTACTTGTATGACCTATTATAAATATACCCGTTAATTTAGAAAACTACATTCAAGTCCTAGACTTAAGAAATTTAATGATTTAAATTGTAATATAAGAATAGCTTGGATAAGTTAAAAAATACACATCAGATTTTTATCCTAATTACAAATGACCTAAAAATTTTAGAAATTTACAAAAGAAAAAACTCAATTGATTTGATTAATGTGAAACGGCATATTTATTCTTATATGATATTTTTTCAAATATTTAGCTTCATATTTAAGAGTATTAAAGTCTACCCGTGTTATATTTAAAAAAAAATAGAAAAAGAGTTGAAGTACTTTAGTAATTTCTGAAACTTGTATTACAAAAACTTTCGACGGCATTTGGTTGAAGTGAAACTATATGTATATTCATTTTAAAATATGTTTTGGAATTACAAAGTAAGAAGATTATGACTTATAACTTAAAATTTAAGTACTTTCCAATTTGCCCAAAAAAAGAAGCAGCAGCATCGTAGTATATATAAGTGAATTACCTGTATGACTTATTGTAAATATACAAATTACGGGGTTAACTGAGAAAACTACATCCACATCCTAGACTAATTAAAATTATCCCCATTTTTTAAAGCAAAAAAGGTTCAATTTTGTTTATAATATAAGATTAGCCGAGAAAAGTTATAGGATACTTTTCAAGCATTGAACTTCATATTTAAGAGTACTAAATTTAAGAAATTTTACATTCAAAAGAAGAGAAAAATAATTAGAGAATTTTTAGTAATTTGTGAAACTTGTATCACAAAAAATCTAAGTGACATTTGGTTCAGTTGAAACTTTATATCATTCTTTATATGATATTATTTTCAAATAGTTAACTCAATATATATAAGTATGGAAGTTGGCACATTTTACATTGATCAAGATAAGGACATAAATAATTGGTCCTTTTTTGCCAAAATGGTCCAAATCATTAAGTATTAACTGATTTATTTTAAATGACCAAAAAAGAGATAATCATTATATCTGAAAAAAATTACATAAATTATTTGGATATAATTTAAAACACAAAAGCAAATCCACAAATTTCAAAAATATATAGTTGATTTCAAAAGTAGAGAAATTAACAAATCTTTTAAAATTAAAAAAATAAAAAACACTTCAAATGATTAATTTTTTTCCTGAAATTCTCTTTGTACAAAGATGAATCTACGAATTAGTATATTATTATTAAATTTAATTTCTAATATATTTAGAAACATCTCTTTGAAAATTCAAAAAATTAGTAATTATATAATTTACTGAATATGAGTTTTTTAATATATTTTTTATGTTATATTAATTAATTAAGATTTAAAACTAAAATAGACTAATTGAATTATTTCATAATTTCTTTGATTTATTTATAGTTGATTTCAAAAGTAGAGAAATTAACAAATTTTTTAAAATTAAAAAAAATAAAAAATCACTTAAAACGATTATTTTTTTCTTCCTGAAATTCTCTTTGTACAAAGATGAATCTACGGATTAGTATATTATTATTTTAATTTCTAATATATTTAGAAACATCTCTTTGAAAATTCATAAAATTAATAATTATATAATTTACTAAATATGAGTTTTTTCATTTATTTTTTTATTTTATATTAATTAATTAAGATTTAAAACTAAACTAGACTAATTGATTTATTTCATAGTTTTTTTGATTTATTTCATAGTTTCTTTCATAGTATCTTTCATTTGAATTGATATTTCTTTGATTGATATACCTAATTATAGTGACTAACTAATATAAACTAATTAATTAGTGGAAATATATAATATTTCCACGAGATTTTAGGTTTAAGAATAGTGCACACTATTATATTAAATTTCTCTTTGTTTGAGATTTGTATTTTTTAATTAATGAAAACGTAAAATATTTCTGTAAATATAATCAATTCCCATTTATTCGTAATTTACATTCCTTAATTCGTAAAAATTAATAAGGTAGATATGAGTTATTTGAGGTATAACTATAATGTAATTGATGCAATGATGATTAGGTCAGTAATTGATTATGTGTCAGCTAAAGCATGAGAGGCTGACACATAAGCACACGAAGCACCAGTAAAAGACATGTGGCAGCCGAAGCATGAGAAACTGCCATTTAGGCACAACGTATTCTGCATTAGTATATAGGGAAGATATCAATTTCCATATGGTAAAATGAGCATATTATTAAATAATCATGAGGTGCCAGTGTGGTGTATATTAAATAATTTCACCACAAATTTTAGTCATGAAACTTATTTAGAATGCTCTAAGAATATTTATAGCTTCACCCTGCAATATTATTTCCTTAATAGAGGATCAATTTTTTTTATACTGGTCATGCATCAAATTCTTTAGAGAGATTTAATTATGATATTATTTAAAAAATTATATTATATTAAATAGTTTCTTATTTATATTGAATAAAATAAAACAATGCTATATAATTAGTTTTTTAAATAATAAATAAATTATTCCTAATTTTATTAAATAAATTTCACTTTGATGCATACTTTAATTGGATTTAGTTAATTTTATGAAATAATTTATAATTATATTCAATAAACAATATAATTTTTCGGCAAATAAATATTTTTCATTAAATAATTGATTATAATATTTAATTTGATTATTTAAATCAAGTCTAAGGAATTAAATATTTTGAGCGAATAATATAGATATTCATTTAATTATATTAATTTTATTTTATTTCATACTTCAAATATTAAATACATATGAATTTTATTAAACAATTCATTATTATATATAATTATATAACTTATTTATTTTATTAGATAAATATTTATTAAATAATTAGGTGATACTTAAATAATTAATTTAGATCAAGTTTAAGTATTTACTTTAAATAAATAATTTCACTTATATTTTAATATAAACATGTTTTTTAATTAAATGCAAATAATTCTATTAAATTATGAATTATGATATGTAGATATTTATGAAAAATGAATCGGGAATAGAGAACCATTGTATTTGTGAGAATCAAATAAGAAAAATAGTACGTTGTATATAATTTTTGCATCAGTTATATCCTAGAACGAGGATAAGTGGTGACATAGAACTCTAAAAAATGTGTCACATTAATGTTAATTAGTTTATCAACTGTTGCGTATCTATTCGGAATACATAAAGTTACAAAACACAACAATAATAAACGAATTATAATTATAAAACCTATGGTATAGGGGATAAGGATTACACAATTAGGGGTATCGGTCCGGTTCGGTCCGGGTATTGGCTTAGCGGGCCAGACCCGGTAAGATTACCGGGTATACCCGGAACCGGACCGGTAAGCAATCGGTTCTAATGTCAGAACCGAAACCGGTCCGGTAAGCCTAACGGGTACTTTAGACCCGAGACCGGTAAGACCCGAACCGGTTAAGAACCGATAAGACCCGGTTCATGTACTCATTAATTACCCGAAGCAGAACCAAAAAATTACTTGTGACAGATTAAATAACCTGCCTAACTTAAGTTTCAAAATACATAGACAAATTAAGTACATCTAAATTAGAGCTTCAGAACATATTCGTAATAGACGCGAAATAGATAGACAAATTTTAAATAATTTCAATAGCTACTTTGCAGTTACATTCAAAATAACAGCCTCCGAACATGTTCATCATAGGCTCAAAAAGATCATAAGCAAGTTCACCAATCATCATAAGCTCTCAAGCGACTGATGAAGCGGTGTCTCCGATATCCAACTACATTCAAAAAATAATATTCAAAAGTTAGTATCACAAACAAATAAACAACAAAGTCGTTCTAAGGTACAATAAATCAAAATAATGAGACGTAATAAATTACCTGCCCAAAGTCGTAGTTCAAACGCTCTTCATCTGTTTCAAGCTAAATAAATGAATACAATTGTCAATACTCAATAGTAACAACAGAACATATACAATCACCAAAGAGAAAAAAATTAAACAAATGAAAACTTACAATATGCTTCCCATGCCCTCTCTTGATCCCATATAACTCTTTTACCCAATCACCTCCACAAAGTAGCATTTCAACGGTTTCCACCTTCATTGACGCCCTCTTTGGGTCAATGACTCTTTTTCCCGCACTAAACGTTGCTTCCGAAGCAACAATTGTAATAGGAATTGAGAGAACATCCTTAGCCAACTTACTAAGAACAGGGAACTTTGGTTCGTTAGCCTTCCACCACTGCAGAACATCAAACTTTGTCCCTTTTCCAATTCTAAGACGATCTTCTTCAAGATAGTAATCAAGATCGGACTTCGCTTTGTCTACTACAACGACACTTTAAGCGTTCATTTCAAAACTTCTTTTTCCCAACCCAGAACGTGAACTAGTTAAAGCCACATGTTGTTTACTATAACCTTCCAAGTCATTATCTTTCTTATACAATTTCTCGTATTCCAAGAACAAATCATGTATGTTTTTTGTTAACTCATCTTTGTATTTATATGCTGCTCCACCATACAAGTGAGGATAAACCCATGAGATAAAGAACAATTTATACCTAAGAATATAAACAAAACATAAAATACATATTAGAAGCAGAACATAATAGAAGCAGCTTAAAATGTCAACAGAAGCATAAAATGTCAATGTATGACTTAAAATCTCAATGTATGACTTAAAATGTCAACAATCACCTTAAAATCAATGTACCCATAAAATGTCAATTAAAATTGCCTCGAATATAAAAACATCATAGGCTATGCATTTTCATATTCAAGGCAACAATAGTTAAACAACCAACATATCCACAATTTCAATTGCAATGCTTAAAATCAATGTATGCGACTATAAATGTCAATTAAAATTGCCTCGAATATAAAAACATCACCGGCTATGCATTTCCATATTCAAGGCAACAATAGTTAAACAACCAACATATCCACAATTTCACCAACAATCACCTTAAAATCAATGTAAATTCCATAAATGTCAATTAAAATTGTCTCAGAATATAAAAACATCACTGGCTATGCATTTCCATATTCAAGGCAACAATAGTTAAACAACCAACATATCCACAATTTCAGCCAACAATCGCTTAAAATATGAACAGAAGCAGCCCATAAAATATCTATTAAAATTGCCTCAGAATATAAAAACATCACAGGCTATGCATTTCCATATTCAAGGCAACAATAGTAAAACAACCAATATATCTATAATTTCAGCCGACAATCCCATAATATCAGAATATAAAATACATAGTAGAAGTTACCTTGGATCAAGAAAAGCCCCAATAGATAGCAGCAAATTTCCTTGTGACCAATATTTGTCATATTTCTTTTGCATTTCAGTGGCCATTATTTGCAAGTGAGGCTTATCAGTTGATTTGGTGCTCTCATCCAAAAGTACCTTTACCCTATACAACTCATCCAAAATCAAGTTCACAGTGGGATAATAACTGCCACTAATAATCTCGGTAACATCAGCAAAAACCTCCAAAAAAGTGCATATATCACTAACCTCCTCCCAATCAATATCAGTAGGGAGATAGTGAGCAAATGCTGTATTCTCCTCCGCATACCTTGGCCAAACAGTCTTATAGAAACAAGCAGTAGACAACATTAACCAAGTTGAATTCCACCGTGTTTTAGTATCTAAAACTTGCATCTTGCCAACAAGACCTAACTCTTTAACAATCTTTCCAAACTGCTTGCATCTAGCCTCAGAGTTTAACAAATACTTCACACCTCCTCTAATTTTTTCTACCACTATTTTAATAACACCAAGGCCATCTTGAACCAACAAGTTCAAGATATGTGCACAACAACGCACATGAAATAATTGGCCATCCAGCATAAGATTTTTCTTATTAGTAAAATCAGCTTTCAATCGTGCAATACAATTGTCATTGGCAGATGCATTATCGACACTAATAGATGCAACTTTATCCTTAATGCGCCAATCATCCATGACCTTAATCAATTCCCTAGCAAGCACCTCCCCGGAATGAGGCGGAGGTACATTTATAAAAGACAACACCCTCTTATGAAGTTCCCATTTTGAGTCTATAAAATGACAAGTTACAGCCATATAACCTATTTTTTGCTCCCCTGACCACCATAAGTCAGTTGTTAAACTAATCCTATGCACTTTAGACATAACTATTTTCATTCGTGTTTTTTCATTAGTATAAAACAGTTCACATTCTGCCTTAACAGCATGACGTGTTATCCTTCTATACCCTGGATATATCTCTTGCAAAAAACGGTTAAAGATAACCCATTCCATTATCATAAATGGATATTCATGACCTAAGACCAAATGGGCAGCAAGCTCTTTTACCTTAGAATGATTGTATTGCCAATTGGCAAGATTTGGAGCACCATTACGACCGAAGGTATTGATATTCAGCTTTGCTTGTACAGTGTTATCTTTTTCATATTTTTCCAATGCCAACTTTCTCTTATAGCATTTGTGCAAATGTTTTAAAGCATTAGAGGTACTGCCACCAGTTCCATCAAATGTATAGAGGGACGAGCAATACTTACACTTCCACTTTTTGATGTCACCTTGCAGAGTTACAACAACCATCTCTTGATGCACAATTGATTTCTTAGAGCGTTTTTGCTTTCCAACATTTGATGGGCCTTCCTCAGCTAACGTGGACTGACCAGTTTCAGTTTGAGATTGAGTTTGACTATCAATAGCAACAAATCTATATGTTCCCCAATCTCAAGTCCATCAATGGTCTCATCATCACCACCATAATCATCCATTTGCATAAATGAATCCACCTGTTGAAATGACATAATTTAATTAGTTCAGCATGTATCAAAATTTTTTACAACATGTTATTTACAATTTTAAATTAATGTTTTACTATTGATTTTGATTTCAAAAATACAATCTAACTTATTCTAGATTAAAAAAAACGTAATTTAATAAAAAATTCATGTTGGTTCTTTTTAATAATTTCCCCAAATTAGAACCCTCATTAAAAAAAATAGAAACCTTCATTGAAATTCAAAAAATCAGAAACACTTGATTTAAATACATAAAAATGAGAAACCCTAATTTTATACTAAAAGCTATAAAATTATGAACCCTAACTATAATTTAAGCATAATTATTCAAAATACACAAACGAATTAATATTGAAATAGTAAATAAAAATCTGATAATTAAAGTAAAACAGGACATGCACGGTTAAATAATGGTGAGATGAGAGAGATGAGAAATAGATGAGGACCGAATGAGGAGCGGGGACTTAAATCGGAAAAGATAAGATGAGAGCTACCTTTAATCTGAAGAAGCTCTGAACTGTAGGAAGGCCGAAGGAGTCGAGCTGATCTGCTGAAGCCTAAAGCGAGCAAAGAAATGAGCGTGGCTTTAATCTGAACTGTAGGAAGAACTGGTGGGAGAGAAAAAAGACATGCTATGTTAATCTGGAGAAGAAAAGGGAAAGTGGCGATTGGAATTTTGAGAGAGAGGAAAAAGATATGCAGGCAGAAAAGGGAAAGTGGCGATTGGAATTTTGAGAGAGAGGAAAAAGATATGCAGGCGGCGGAGTGAGTGAGGAGGTAGGTAACCCTAAATGGGTTCTTATACCTAGACTGCTGGCTGCTGGACTTAAGACATGTAACATGTTTGGTTTGGTTTATATGTTTGGTTTTGGTATATGAGTTAAGTAAAGATATATTTGATATATATAAAATAATTAAAAATAATTAAAAAATTATCGGGTTTTTTACCGGGTTACCGGTTTCGGTTTTCGGTTCTTACTTCACTACTAGTATCCGGACCGCTAACGTTTCGGGTGAGTATCGGTCCCGGCTATTATCGGGCGGTTCTCGGGCGGTTCTCGAGTATACTTGGACCGCTAACAGCCCTATACACAATACCCCTAATGAATTACAGGGAATGAAAATGAACTAAATTAAACACGAACACACATATTAATTAATAAAGTTCAAGAATCAAACCGAACACACCATTAAAGATCTAAAAAAGGGGGATGAAGGTGGTGAGTAACGATCGAAGGTCGGCTCAGTCCTCCATACTCAAATACCCACGTTCAAGGCTCACAAGATCGGCAACCTTCAGCCCTTAACGTACCAAATCCGAGCAGTTTCAAGGAAGATCCAGGAATCACACGCAAAAACCAAGAAGCCAAGAACCCTAACAAGAACTTCCTCTCACAGAACCTCTCGGTATCTAATTCACACAAAAATCAGATAAATTTTCACTTAGAAAACTCAGAGACTTGCTTTTTGTAATACCCGGTTGTAAATTCATTAATTATCACTCAGTATATTGTCACTCAGTAACTTTTAACTCATTAATAATCGTTCACCATTCATATTCATTCATTGTATTCACCATTCAGAGTAATTTGTATCGTGTATCAGTTACTATTCGTTGTTCAACCCGGTAGGAAATCGGGTCGAGAATATCATCATTATCATCTTTGTAGTGGGCTGTGTGTGAGGAGTAGCGCACGCTACGTATTCTCTTTAGCGCGCGCTAATTGAGTACGGGTAACGCACGCTACCTCTCAGCATTAGCGCACGCTAATGTTGTTCAGGCAGACGGTCCAGAAGGCACTGGACAGAATTTTGAGTTGTATTAGCGCACGCTACGAATGGTAAGTAGCGCACGCTAGAAGTTTGGATAGCGCACGCTAAGCATGAATGTAGAGCGCGCTAAGGCTCGACAAACAGTCCAGTGGTTACTGGACTGAAATGGAATAATTCATAACGTAAGCTACGAGAGGATCTTAACGTACGTAATGCAATGTGTAGCGCACGCTAAGTTTTGATTGTAGCGCACGCTAACGCAAGCAAGGCTAGAGGACAGTAGGGTCTGGACTCCGGTATTCTGGACATTAACCATCAGGTAGCGCGCGTTAACACAAGGTTAACGCACGCTAAGAAGAGGCGTTAGCGCACGCTACAAAGGTACGTAGCGCGCGCTAACGATGCAAGCAGTGGGTACTCGACTACCCGGTACACCCGTTAGCGCACGCTAAGCACAGGATCTAGCGCGCGCTAAACTGGGTTTGCTATAAATAGGACAGTCAGCCCAGAAGTCGTCATTTCTCACATCTCATTTTGTTTTTGGGTGTTCTTGGGCGATTTTGGACGTTTTGGAGAGATCTCTTCGAGCTGCATTCACCTATCAACATCTCCAAGTTTATAAGTCGGATTAATCACCATTTCATCCTTTCCAAACATCAAATCAAGGTAAATACTTCTTGAATCTAGAACTTTGGGATTTGAGTACTTTTCCTTCCGATCTCTTCGTGTAAGCTTGCTTTTATGTTGGCATATATTAGATATGGATTATCTACCTTGGATATATGTATTCCTACAGATTTATTGGTGTATATTTCGGATTTGATGAATATTTGGGGAATTATTCTAGAACCCTCGATGTTTGACTTTGGTTATTTTGGGGGTTTCTGATTGATGTTGTCGTAACCTTGAGTTGTGGTTTCTTATTGGATTTTTGATGTCATTAATGAAGTTTTGTTGGGTTGAATCATTCTTTGGAGGTTTGGTATCGATATTATTGGGGTCAGTTGTAACCAAATGGAAGAATGTTTACAACGTATTCGTTAGAATGCCCCAATGAGTTTGATTATTGTTGTATCGACGTTTGAGTTGGTTATAATCGTGCTTGATATGTATATTGAGCGTTTGTTGGTAATCATGTTATTCAAGGTTGTTCGAGTGACCTGTATTTTCCTTAGGACGTTTGTTCGAGAGAGGACGTTTCATCACCGGTATTGAGGTAAGTTAATTCTTACTCAGTTAAAAGGATACTCATTCCTTTCGTTGTTGTTCATTCATAATCATAATTCATTCATAGTAAACTAATCATGTTGAGACTTATAATTATCCAACTAATCATTCAATTCACGAGGAACGACGGTTCCAATCATTTAGTGAGCTATCATTCATTTTATTATTATTTCATCTCAGTGAGTCATTCTTGACCCTTGTCGAATTGTTATTAATTAATATTCATCATGGTCACTCTTGTTCAAGTGACCTTCTAGGTTCATATTGCGTGGCCGGGTGGTTATGTGTTGAATTTTTAGTCGGGCACACGATAGGCATGTGAAGGGTTCACCGACGCATGTGCACACGGTAAAGTTACTCCGTGAGACTAATTAGGTACAAGGACGGGTGTGTCCGGACACCCATCTTGTGCACTTGCACGTCCCATTACGGGCGTACTATGATGCCCCTCTTCAGCTTACTTTCATAATTAAGATATATCATGATTGTGTTTATTCAAATCTTGAGGATTGTTGTTCTGTATAACTGACCCCGTTGGAGGATGTTGTTTTCAGGTCATGGCATGGCTAAAGCACGGGAATAGAACGTTGACGGCAAGGAGTCCCAGTGATACTAGTAGGGGGGCCCAGTCCTTTTCAGTTATTCATGTTTTCTTCATTTTTATTTCCGTTGCATTTTTCCGTTTGGATATTCATTTTTATTCAGTGTTGTATATTTTATCTTCATATAAAATATACATGTATTCTGTATTTCCTGGGTGTGTTGTATTTGAAACTCCTCATCGGAGTAATTAATGATATAATTTGGTTCGGTACTATAATTATATTATTTAATTTATTAATTTTCATTCGCCTGGTGGGTCCCAGTTGGGGTCCACGACACTGTAATATCCGCCTAGTTTGGGGTGTTACAGAGTTGGTATCAGAGCGTGGTTTTGAATAATACCTTCCAAGTCATGTCTCATTGAAATCATCGTTCATCAGACTAGAATCATTGAACTTTCCCATCACGTATGACCTGTGCAAGAGCCGAGCCCCTCAGACCAAAAGAACAGTAAGATTTCTGACGCCATGGTATAATTTCTGGCAATAAGAATCACTCACTCATCATTCATCAATCAACAGTCCTCAATCATCATTTTCATTTTGATAATGTCGATCTGTTAACTCATTAATCACTCAGTTCATTTCATTGCTCACTTATTGATCTCGAGGATCGTATCATTAATCTTGTTAACTTGTTCAAGATAATCGTTTCAAGAATTTCATCATATAATCATGTCACCTCAATTGATCATTCATTATGGAGAGAGCTGGCATAGGACGCAGGGGAAGAGGCCGCGGTGCGGGCCGAAACCCGAGAACTCGTGCGAATACACATGCGAATGCGAGAAATAATGATAATTCGTCGAGCAGTGACGCTGCCACTCATTCACCTGGAAATAATTATTCACTGTCAGGGAGTCGTACCTGGGACACAGCTCAGTCAGAAGGTGTTCGGGTCGATCCACTCGCTTTTATGCAGGGCATGATGGCCCAAATGACTTAGATGGCACGCCTCATGGAGACGATGCAGAACTCAACCGCACAGAATCAACAGGCTCCTCCGCCGACACCTCAGAGGCAAGAGAGGACTGTGAGCAGTATCATTGGCGACATCTCTGGCCAGAGGCCACCTACTTTCGAGGGCTCATCTGAGCCGGCGGATATTATTCACTGGCTTGAACATTTTGAGAAGTTATTTGCTATGGTGGATTGTCCCGAAGGGCATACTGTAATATCCGCAATTTTTGATTTTTCGGTAAATTTCTTTTTCAGCCGGAGTCCGTTTTGACGACTCGCTCATGACCGTTTCGTCATTTCGAGAATGATTAATTCTGGACTTTTTGTCATCCGTGTAATACCCGGTTGTAATTCATTTAAGTTCATTCAGTAATTATCAGTCTGTAATTGTCACTCAGTGTATTTTCACTCAATTATAATCATTCATCAATCATGTTCATTCACCGTGTTCATCGTTCGGAAAAACTTCGAGTTGTGTATCATTATTGTTCATTGTTTCAACTTTCCTCTTATGAGTTTGACTTTGTTAGATCACCATTAATTTTTGGTAACTCCAAAAATTCTAAATCTTTGCAATATTATAGAGTATCGAATTAGCTTTCCAATGGTTCAAACGGTGAGTCAATCGGGGTCCGGACGAGAGAGTTATGGTCGTTTTAGCTCACCCGCTCATTTTTTCAGTTATTGGCCGATCACTGCCGACCGAACTCGGCCGTGTCGTCCGACACGGCCCGTGCCGTACTCGTGCAGAAATGCGAAGTCTCGCCTCGGGACCCGGCCGTGTCGTGCAGCGCGGCGAGTCGAACTCTTAGGATAAGCGAACCAGGCGCCGAGCCTTGCCGTGTTCCAGACACGGTCGAGACATGCCGAGTCGCTGTCGGACGGGTCACTATCGGAAGGCCCCTCCGCGCCGCGACCGTGTCTAGCAGGACACGGTCGAGTCCCTGCCGGCCAGCTGCGCGCCGCGACCGTGTCAGGCGGACACGGTCGAGTCTGTCAGTCGAGTCAACCCTATAAATTCGTTTTTTGAGCATTTCAGCTCATTTCTTTTCCTTTTCTTCACCTACAACCGAGAGAGAGAGCTTGAGGGAGGGTTTTTCCTTCACAAATCATTTGAGTGTTTGATTTTCTTCATCCTCCTTCGATCGTGTAGCTCGGATTGTGGATCTAGCACGTGTTCTTCGGATTATAGGGCTTGAATCTTCAAGAGGTAAGAACTCCTTCAACCCTAGTATGATTTTGGGGAGGGTTTGGTGGTGATCTTGTGTTTTAATTCGAATTAACCGATGTTGTTATTAGATTTTGATAGTATTCACGCGACCCATGGTTTTCTTATTTTTGATTGGGATGAAATCCCGTTGTTATACCATTGGCCGATTTCATTTCCTTATGCACTCCTGGTGTCCGATGAATTGTCCCAACGGGTAGAATTAGGATTACTTCTTACCTTTCCGCATTATTGAGACTTGTTGTATACCGTTGTTGTGTTAGGAGCGGATTTGGGAGGATTGTTCGGACCAAAATCTATTCCTTCGTTGTTTCCCTTGTTTCATCGTGTTCAAGGCAAGTATCTTGCCCATACATTACGTGTTTTGTGGATAGTATGGTTGTTAATCGTCGATATGTGCTAAATAAATATTAAAAACCATTTTTCAAAAGAATCGGTATATTTACCATCATGGTTTTTGTAAAGGTGACCCGTGTGTGTCGGGAATTAATGTGCTTAGTTGAATATGTGTGCTAGTGTCGAGTATAGAATCACCTTACTTTCTTGTGATGTCATTGCGTATGATTATGTCATTGGTAAATATAAAGTGTAATTCTTTTGTCAAATTATGTGCTTGGAGTCCCGTGGCTATGGACGAATATGTGAGTTTTTGGTGATATTGGTTGTGTCGTTCGGTGCTGTTGAAATCCTGTGCTCCCTTGTGAATTGATATAGTTCTGGGTCGTGAGTACGTGTTGGATAATTTGGCCATTCTAGCAAGGTACCTCGACTATATATATTTTGTGTGTTGACCTTTGAGAGTCGTGGTTTTGTAATCTGTGAGTTGTTACTTTTCCACCTGGGGATGGCATGTGGCCTCTGGGGGCCGACGGAAGTGGACTTGGGTGCGTGTGTTGATGTTCTTCCACCTGGGGACGGTTCGACGGGACCTCTGGGGGCCGATACTAATGGGTACGGCCGCGGAAGGGGTTTCCCACCTGGGGACGGTCCGACGGGGCCTCTGGGGGCCGATACTAATGGGTACGGCCATGGGTTACCAAGTGTGGTTTCGGTGATATTGATGTTGATGTTTTGATGATTAATTGTGATATTGTCCGGAGTATCACAATGCTTTGCGCTCGGGGTCGAGAGACATTATATATCGAGTCTTGGTGCTTGGCTAGAATGGCATAAGAATAATGTGTTATGTGTAATGTATCCTTGTAAGTGAATTGAAGTGGATGATCGGGTCGTGGACCCTGTGTTTTGTGACCGGAATGGTTGGGTCGTGGACCCCGTGTTTTGTTAAACGGATTTGTATTTTGAAAAATGAACTTTGGGGCTGTGACCCTAAATGGCTTTCGAGGAATTTAGAACTTTTCTATTTCAAATATTTTCAAAACTCCCGAGATTTGGAAATGTTTTCAAAATGCTTACTTGCTTCGTTTCTGCTTTCAAGACTTGAACTATTTTTAACTAAATATATCTCGGGAAGTCTTTCGTTATATTCTCGGAATGTGTTGTGTATGGCTCGTATTTGCACTTTATACTTGCACTAGCGAAACAGTGGAGTTTTGCTAATCCCCGAGTAATCGGGGGGTGGATATCTGTATTGTGTCCAGGTACATGCAGGTTTTCGGGAGCAAGACACAAGATCGGCACGAGGGATGATGAAAGACGAATGATACTAATCACACGAAGGCCAGTTTTGGGTTCGATTAGTGAGTCCATTGTATTGTCTTTTCCGTTGTCTTATTGTTTGTGGTGGTAATTATCTTACCCTTGCGTGGGTATGAGTCTGGATGAATTTATGTACTTTTATTTGTAAGTCAGTGTCGAAAGACCAAATCGGTCTATTGATTCGTTATTTTAATTCGTCAGTATGTAATGTAATGTGTTGTGTTGATGTCTAGCCTGGTGGATCCTCACGGAGAGGGTCTGCGGCGTGTAATATTCCTGGTTTGATCTGGGGTGTTACATTTATGGTATCGAGCTTAGGTTGCGGAAACCTAGGTGTCGGGTCCAGTCGTGTATTGTTTGGTCTTGTCATGTCAGTTTGAGTCTGACTGATGTCGTGTCGCGACGCGTCGTTTGGAAAGTCGGCCGTGATTAGTATTAGGGTTCAGCCATCATATTAGTGCGATCTGTTGATGTAAGTCTCCCTACTACTGGTTGTACCACGAGCTATACGAGCCTGTGTGATTTTGTGTTATGTAGTTAATATTTGAAGGTGCATCGTGAGTAAGTGACATATATTTGTTGATTCCCGTCTTGCGCTAAAATGTAGAATGATATTCTTGAATGTATCCTTGTATAAATCATTTTTCTTACAAGAGTATAAACCTTGGAATTTTAAGTTTTCGAATCCTTTCGGGAGTCACGTAAAATTTTTAAAATGCCCTCGAGGAGGAAAAGTTGATTTTCGTATGTTGACCACAAGGTGAAAGTTCAAAACTCGAATTATTGATAATTCTTTTCCACATGTACTATAAGTTTTCAAAACACGAGTTTTGAACTCAAATGAGTTCTACAAAATATACTCAAGACGTGATCCTTGCTTTTAACTTTCGTTTTGAATGACAATTGCCTTTTGATGGTTGCTCATGATGTGTTGTAATTATGTGAATCGATGGCTTTGAGATTCGAATATTGTTGTTGTTTAATTGTGACCTTCGATTCCGGTGATGTCGTATATATGTTCGCAATCATGTTGCTAAAATAGAACCGTTAGCGCACGCTAAGTGTAAGGCTAACGCGCGCTAATGCGACATGGGTAGCGCACGCTAAATATGTGTTGTAACGAGCGTTAGTCGATGCAGGCAGAGGCTATGGAACCGCATTATAGCCGTTAGGTCTAACTTTTGCGGCCAATCACTGTAGTTGTATTCTCTACGTGGTGTCTAGTGATAACAAGCATTGTGCGTGAATGTGTGTTAAGACTTTTCGTATTGCTAGGTGATATTTGATTGTGTTTGATGAATTGATAAGTTATGTCTGCTGCGAGTGTGTTCGAACACGCTTTTCTAAAACTTTCATAAGTTTGTGCAAGTGCGATTAGCCGGCGGCTTCGTATGAACTTTGGAAATTGTTTGAAATTTGCGAGCCGGCCTAAGATTCTCAAATAAAACCTCGTGGTATTTGAAAGAGTTGTTTTAAAGTACCTTGAACATTTTGTAAAATTTTACCGTCGTTGATGTTTGTGAAGTGTTGGGAGAATTTTCGAAAATGATTTTAACATATTGTTGCATTTTCAAATAATTCGAGTGAATGATTTTCAAAATCTTTCACACCATAAAAATATTTTATTTCAAAAAAACAATGCGATTTTTTATTTTCAAAAATATATAGTGAAAGATGAGAAATCTCACTCGATGTAAAGTTCAAACTCGGATTCGGAAATGTTAGAGTATGTAAGAATGATTTGATGATCTTGCATGGTTAACTTGTTAGTTGTTGACGGCGATGATGATACGTAGAGGCATGATGACTTCAAATGATTTCAAATGAGACGGTTAAAGTATGTTGTTTGCAAGTTTTGATGAAACAACCCGAGGTACCAAAAGTACTTTTAAAATTTATTTCAAATAGATATACAAATCCAAGGATTTTCAAAAGATTTCCTTTAAAAGGATACCTCGTGGATTTTCTTTTCGAGTTGTTATTGGTTACCCCATGTGATATGTCGTGCTGGGTTGGTACCTTAGTATAATATTTTGCGAAGTTGTGCAATCGTATTGAGTGGGAATCCGCTTAGTATGCCGATGGGCGAGAGGGCCTTGATCGTGACCACGATGCTAATGGCCATGAAGATCGGATGCGGACCAAGAGGATATGGTCGGGAAGGTTGCTATTCCAAAGACGTTCTCGTTGTTTAGGTTTCGGGACGAAACCTCTTTTAAAGGTGATATGATGTAATACCCGCATTTTCTTTCTTTCTCTTGTTTCGTCCAATCGTATCGACTCATTGTGTTCGTTGATGCTTGACACAGTGTTGTTTCTCACCTTTGTCATTCGAGCGAGTTACGATATTGTCCCAAATTGATCTATAAATCGTTTAGACCTTATCAAGATCTGAAAATTAGTCTCGTTTTCGATCTTTCAACCCTTGGGCGGTGGAATTCGTATTTGTTCGGCGATTGGCTCGCGTTTTGATTGATGTACCGTTGGGTTGGTCAATCGTATTGATTTTCGTCCGTTGTGTTTTGTGTTTGTTCGGATAATTGACTTGATTGTATTATCCAGTTGATGACGCTTGTCACTTGTTGGTTTTATTATATCCCTAACGGCGGCGTTGTTTTGGTCGTCGTGGAGCGTGTTTTCACGCCGTATATTCCTTTGCGTTGCTTGTAACGTTTCGCCGATGGGCGTAAGTTACGCGTTTCCTTGCGTATCTCGTTGAGTTTTCCTGGCGGGATATTGCTTCTCCCTACTTGTTTTAAGTTTCGGGACGAAACTTCTTTTAAGGAGGGTAGAATGTAATATCCGCAATTTTCGATTTTTCGGTAAATTTCTTTTTCAGCCGGAGTCCATTTTGACGACTCGCTCATGACCGTTTCGTCATTTCGAGAATGATTAATTCTGGACTTTTTGTCATCCGTGTAATACCCGGTTGTAATTCATTCATTTTCATTCAGTAATTATCAGTCTGTAATTGACACTCAGTGTATTTTCACTCAATTATAATCATTCATCAATCATGTTCATTCACCGTGTTCACCGTTCGGAAAAACTTCGAGTTGTGTATCATTATTGTTCATTGTTTCAACTTTCCTCTTATGAGTTCGACTTTGTTAGATCACCATTAATTTTTGGTAACTCCAAAAATTCTAAATCTTTGCAATATTATAGAGTATCGAATTAGCTTTCCAATGGTTCAAACGGTGAGTCAATCGGAGTCCGGACGAGAGAGTTATGGTCGTTTTAGCTCACCCGCTCATTTTTTCAGTTATTGGCCGATCACTGCCGACCGAACTCGGCCGTGTCGTCCGACACGGCCCGTGCCGTACTCGTCCGGAAATGCCGAAGTCTCTGCCTCAGGACCCGACCGTGTAAATGCAGCACGGCCAGTCGAACTCTTCCGGATAAGCGAATCGATCGCCGGACGCCGACCGTGTTCCAGGACACGGTCGAGTCATGCCGAGTCATTGTCGGACGGGTCACTATCGGAAGGCCCCTCGCGCCGCGACGTGTCTAGCGGGACACGGTCGAGTCCCTGCTTGCGGCGCGCCGCGACCGTGTCAGCGGACACGGTCGAGTCTGTCGACGAGTCAACCCCTATAAATTCGTTTTTGAGCATTTCGGCTCATTTCTTTCCCTTTTCTTCACCTACAACCGAGAGAGAGCTTGAGGAGGGTTTTTCCTTCACAAATCATTTGAGTGTTTGATTTTCTTCATCCTCCTTCGATCGTGTAGCTCGGATTGTGGATCTAGCACGTGTTCTTCGGATTATAGGGCTTGAATCTTCAAGAGGTAAGAACTCCTTCAACCCTAGTATGATTTTGGGGAGGGTTTGGTGGTGATCTTGTGTTTTAATTCGAATTAACCGATGTTGTTATTAGATTTTGATAGTATTCACGCGACCCATGGTTTTTTTGTTTTTGATTGGGATGAAATCCCGTTGTTATACCATTGACCGATTTCATTTCCTTATGCACTCCTGGTGTCCGATGAATTGTCCCAACGGGTAGAATTAGGATTAATTCTTACCTTTCCGCATTATTGAGACTTGTTGTATACCGTTGTTGTGTTAGGAGCGGATTTGGGAGGATTGTTCGGACCAAAACCTATTCCTTCGTTGTTTCCCTTGTTTCATCGTGTTCAAGGCAAGTATCTTGCCCATACATTACGTGTTTTGTGGATATTATGGTTGTTAATCGTCGATATGTGCTAAATAAATATTAAAAACGATTTTTCAAAAGAATCGGTATATTTACCATCATGGTTTTTGTAAAGGTGACCCGTGTGTGTTGGGAATTAATGTGCTTAGTTGAATATGTGTGCTAGTGTCGAGTATAGAATCACCTTACTTTCTTGTGATGTCATTGCGTATGATTATGTCATTGGTAAATATAAAGTGTAATTCTTTTGTCAAATTATGTGCTTGGAGTCCCGTGGCTATGGACGAATATGTGAGTTTTTGGTGATATTGGTTGTGTCGTTCGGTGCTGTTGAAATCCTGTGCTCCCTTGTGAATTGATATAGTTCTGGGTCGTGAGTACGTGTTGGATAATTTGGCCATTCTAGCAAGGTACCTCGACTATATATATTTTGTGTGTTGACCTTTGAGAGTCGTGGTTTTGTAATCTGTGAGTTGTTACTTTTCCACCTGGGGATGGCATGTGGCCTCTGGGGGCCGATACTAATGGGCCACGGAAGTGGACTTGGGTGCGTGTGTTGATGTTCTTCCACCTGGGGACGGTTCGACGGGACCTCTGGGGGCCGATACTAATTACGGCCGCGGAAGGGGTTTCCCACCTGGGGACGGTCCGACGGGGCCTCTGGGGGCCGATACTAATGGGTACGGCCATGGGTTACCAAGTGTGGTTTCGGTGATATTGATGTTGATGTTTTGATGATTAATTGTGATATTGTCCGGAGTATCACAATGCTTTGCGCTCGGGGTCGAGAGACATTATATATCGAGTCTTGGTGCTTGGCTAGAATGGCATAAGAATAATGTGTTATGTGTAATGTATCCTTGTAAGTGAATTGAAGTGGATGATCGGGTCGTGGACCCTGTGTTTTGTGACCGGAATGGTTGGGTCATGGACCCCGTGTTTTGTTAAACGGATTTGTATTTTGAAAAATGAACTTTGGGGCTGTGACCCTAAATGGCTTTCGAGGAATTTAGAACTTTTCTATTTCAAATATTTTCAAAACTCCCGAGATTTGGAAATGTTTTCAAAATGCTTACTTGCTTCGTTTCTGCTTTCAAGACTTGAACTATTTTTAACTAAATATATCTCAGGAAGTCTTTCGTTATATTCTCGGAATGTGTTGTGTATGGCTCGTATTTGCACTTTATACTTGCACTAGCGAAATAGTGGAGTTTTGCTAATCCCCGAGTAATCGGGGGGTGGATATCTGTATTGTGTCCAGGTACATGCAGGTTTTCGGGAGCAAGACACAAGATCGGCACGAGGGATGATGAAAGACGAATGATACTAATCACACGAAGGCCAGTTTTGGGTTCAGTTAGTCGGAGTCCATTGTATTGTCTTTTCCGCTGTCTTATTGTTTGTGGTGGTAATTATCTTACCCTTGCGTGGGTATGAGTCTGGATGAATTTATGTACTTTTATTTGTAAGTCAGTGTCGAAAGACCAAATCGGTCTATTGATTCGTTATTTTAATTCGTCAGTATGTAATGTAATGTGTTGTGTTGATGTCTAGCCTGGTGGATCCTCACGGAGAGGGTCTGCGGCGTGTAATATTCCTGGTTTGATCTGGGGGTGTTACATTTATGGTATCAGAGCTTAGGTTGCGGAAACCTAGGCTGTCGGGTCCAGTCGTGTATTGTTTGGTCTTGTCTTGTCAGATTGAGTCTGACTGATGTCGTGTCGCGACGCGTCGTTTGGAATGTCGGCCGTGATTAGTATCAGGGTGCAGCCATCATCTTCGTGCGATCTGTGGATGTAAGTCTCCCTACTACAGGTTGTACCACGAGCTATACGAGCCTGTGTGATTTTGTGTTATGTAGTTAATATTTGAAGGTGCATCGTGAGTAAGTGACATATATTTGTTGATTCCCGTCTTGCGCTAAAATGTAGAATGATATTGCTGAATGTATCCTTGTATAAATCATTTTTCTTACAAGAGTATAAACCTTGGAATTTTAAGTTTTCGAATCCTTTCGGAGTCACGTAAAATTTTTAAAATGCCCTCGAGGAGGAAAAGTTGATTTTCGTATGTTGACCACAAGGCTGAAAGTTCTGAAAACTCGAATTATTGATAATTCTTTTCCACCGTGTACTATAAGTTTTCAAAACACGAGTTTTGAACCCAAATGAGTTCTACAATATATAATCAATACGTGATACTTGCTTTTAACTTTCGGTTTTGAATGACAATTGCCTTTTGATTGTTGCTCATGATGTGTTGTAATTTTGTGAATCGATGGCTTTGAGATTCGAATATTGTTGTTGTTTAATTGTGACCTTCGATTCCAGTGATGTCGTATATATGTTCGCAATCATGTTGCTAAAATAGAACCGTTAGCGCACGCTAAGTGTAAGGCTAACGCGCGCTAATGCAGCATGGGTAGCGCACGCTAAATATGTGTTGTAACGAGCGTTAGTCGATGCAGGCAGAGGCTATGGAACCGCATTATAGCCGTTAGGTCTAACTTTTGCGGCCAATCACCTGTAGTTGTATTCTCTACGTGGTGTCTAGTGATAACAACTGTTGTGCGTGAATGTGTGTTAAGACTTTTCGTATTGCTAGGTGATATTTGATTGTGTTTGATGAATTGATAAGTTATGTCTGCTGCGAGTGTGTTCGAACACGCTTTTCTAAAACTTTCATAAGTTTGTGCAAGTGCGATTAGCCGGCGGCTTCGTATGAACTTTGGAAATTGTTTGAAATTTGCGAGCCGGCCTAAGATTCTCAAATAAAACCTCGACGGTATTTGAAAGAGTTGTTTTAAAGTACCTTGAACATTTTGTAAAATTTTACCGTCGTTGATGTTTGTGAAGTGTTGGGAGAATTTTCGAAAATAATTTTAACATATTGTTGCATTTTCAAATAATTCGAGTGAATGATTTTCAAAATCTTTCACACCATAAAAATATTTTATTTCAAAAAAACAATGCGATTTTTTATTTTCAAAAATATATAGTGAAAGATGAGAAATCTCACTCGATGTAAAGTTCAAACTCGGATTCGGAAATGTTAGAGTATGTAAGAATGATTTGATGATCTTGCATGGTTAACTTGTTAGTTGTTGACGGCGATGATGATACGTAGAGGCATGATGACTTCAAATGATTTCAAATGAGACGGTTAAAGTATGTTGTTTGCAAGTTTTGATGAAACAACCCGAGGTACCAAAAGTACTTTTAAAATTTATTTCAAATAGATATACAAATCCAAGGATTTTCAAAAGATTTCCTTTAAAAGGATACCTCGTGGATTTTCTTTTCGAGTTGTTATTGGTTACCCCATGTGATATGTCGTGCTGGGTTGGTACCTTAGTATAATATTTTGCGAAGTTGTGCAATCGTATTGAGTGGGAATCCGCTTAGTATGCCGATGGGCAGAGGACGCAGTCGTGACCACGATGCTAATGGCCATGAAGATCGGATGCGGACCAAGAGGATATGGTCGGGAAGGTTGCTATTCCAGCACTTCGTTCTCGTTGTTTAGGTTTCGGGACGAAACCTCTTTTAAAGGTGATATGATGTAATACCCGCATTTTTCTTTCTTTCTCTTCTGTTTCGTCCAATCGTATCGACTGACCGTGTTCGTTGATGCTTCGACACAGTGTTGTTTCTCACCTTTGTCATTCGAGCGAGTTCTGATATTGTCCCAAATTGATCTATATATCGTTGTGACCTTTTCAAGTTCGGAAAATTAGTCTCGTTTTCGATCTTTCAACCCTTGGGCGGTGGAATTCCGTATTTGTTCAGCGATTGGCTCGCGTTTTGATTGATGTACCGTTGGGTTGGTCAATCGTATTGATTTTCGTCCGTTGTGTTTTGTGTTTGTTCGGATAATTGACTTGATTGTATTATCCAGTTGATGACGCTTGTCACTTGTTGGTTTTATTATATCCCTAACGGCGGCGTTGTGTTGGTCGTCGTGGAGCGTGTTTTCACGCCATATATTCCTTTGCGTTGCTTGTAACGTTTCGCCGATGGGCGTAAGTTACGCGTTTCCTTGCGTATCTCGTTGAGTTTTCCTGGCGGGATATTGCTTCTCCCTACTTGTTTTAAGTTTCGGGACGAAACTTCTTTTAAGGAGGGTAGAATGTAATATCCGCAATTTCGGATTTTTCGGTAAATTTCTTTTTCAGCCGGAGTCCGTTTTGACGACTCGCTCATGACCGTTTCGTCATTTCGAGAATGATTAATTCTGGACTTTTTGTCATCCGTGTAATACCCGGTTGTAATTCATTCATTTTCATTCAGTAATTATCAGTCTGTAATTGTCACTCAGTGTATTTTCACTCAATTATAATCATTCATCAATCATGTTCATTCACCGTGTTCACCGTTCGGAAAAACTTCGAGTTGTGTATTATTATTGTTCATTGTTTCAACTTTCCTCTTATGAGTTCGACTTTGTTAGATCACCATTAATTTTTGGTAACTCCAAAATTCTAAATCTTGCAATATTATAGAGTATCGAATTAGCTTTCCAATGGTTCAAAGCGGTGAGTCAATCAAGTCCGGACGAGAGAGTTATGGTCGTTTTAGCTCACCCGCTCATTTTTTCGATTATTGGCGATCACCGACCGAACTCGGCCGTGTCGTCCGACACGCCCGTGCCGTACTCGTCCGGAAATGCCGAAGTCTCGCCTCGAGGACCCGGCCGTGTCGTCAGCACGGCCGAGTCGAACTCTTCCGGATAAGCGAGAACCGATTGCCAGGCGCCCGTGTTCCGGGACACGGTCGAGTCATGCCGAAGTCATTTGTCGGACGGTCACTATCGGAAGGCCCCTCCGCGCCGCGACCGTGTCTAGCGGACACGGTCGAGTCCCTGCCGGCAGTGCGCGCCGGCGTGTCGAGCGGACACGGTCGAGTCTGTCGAGCAGTCGGCCTATAAATTCATTTTTTGAGCATTTCAGCTCATTTCTTTCCCTTTTCTTCACCTACAACCGAGAGATAGAGCTTGAGGGAGGGTTTTTCCTTCACAAATCATTTGAGTGTTTGATTTTCTTCATCCTTCTTCGATCGTGTAGCTCGGATTGTGGATCTAGCACGTGTTCTTCGGATTATAGGGCTTGAATCTTCAAGAGGTAAGAACTCCTTCAACCCTAGTATGATTTTGGGGAGGGTTTGGTGGTGATCTTGTGTTTTAATTCGAATTAACCGATGTTGTTATTAGATTTTGATAGTATTCACGCGACCCATGGTTTTCTTGTTTTTGATTGGGATGAAATCCCATTGTTATACCATTGACCGATTTCATTTCCTTATGCACTCCTGGTGTCCGATGAATTGTCCCAACGGATAGAATTAGGATTAATTCTTACCTTTCCGCATTATTGAGACTTGTTGTATACCGTTGTTGTGTTAGGAGCGGATTTGGGAGGATTGTTCGGACCAAAACCTATTCCTTCGTTGTTTCCCTTGTTTCATCGTGTTCAAGGCAAGTATCTTGCCCATACATTACGTGTTTCTTGGATATTATGGTTGTTAATCTTCGATATGTGCTAAATAAATATTAAAAACCATTTTTCAAAAGAATCGGTATATTTACCATCATGGTTTTTGTAAAGGTGACCCGTGTGTGTCGGGAATTAATGTGCTTAGTTGAATATGTGCTAGTGTCGAGTATAGAATCACCTTACTTTCTTGTGATGTCATTGCGTATGATTATGTCATTGGTAAATATAAAGTGTAATTCTTTTGTCAAATTATGTGCTTGGAGTCCCGTGGCTATGGACGAATATGTGAGTTTTTGGTGATATTGGTTGTGTCGTTCGGTGCTGTTGAAATCCTGTGCTCCCTTGTGAAATGATATAGTTCTGGGTCGTGAGTACGTGTTGGATAATTTGGCCATTCTAGCAAGGTACCTCGACTATATATATTTTGTGTGTTGACCTTTGCGAGTCGTGGTTTTGTAATCTGTGAGTTGTTACTTTTCCACCTGGGGATGGCATGTGGCCTCTGGGGGCCGATACTAATGGGTACGGCCACGGAAGTGGACTTGGGTGCGTGTGTTGATGTTCTTCCACAGGGGCGGTTCGACCGGGACCTCAGGGGCCGATACTAATGGGTACGGCCGCGGAAGGGTTTCCCACTGGGACGGTCGGCGGGGCCTCTGGGGCCGATACTAATGGGTACGGCCATGGGTTACCAAGTGTGGTTTCGGTGATATTGATGTTGATGTTTTGATGATTAATTGTGATATTGTCCGGAGTATCACAATGCTTTGCGCTCGGGGTCGAGAGACATTATATATCGAGTCTTGGTGCTTGGCTAGAATGGCATAAGAATAATGTGTTATGTGTAATGTGTCCTTGTAAGTGAATTGAAGTGGATGATCGGGTCGTGGACCCTGTGTTTTGTGACCGGAATGGTTGGGTCGTGGACCCCGTGTTTTGTTAAACGGATTTGTATTTTGAAAAATGAACTTTGGGGCTGTGACCCTAAATGGCTTTCGAGGAATTTAGAACTTTTCTATTTCAAATATTTTCAAAACTCCCGAGATTTGGAAATGTTTTCAAAATGCTTACTTGCTTCGTTTCTGCTTTCAAGACTTGAACTATTTTTAACTAAATATATCTCGGGAAGTCTTTCGTTATATTCTCGGAATGTGTTGTGTATGGCTCGTATTTTCACTTTATACTTGCACTAGCGAAACAGTGGAGTTTTGCTAATCCCCGAGTAATCGGGGGGTGGATATCTGTATTGTGTCCAGGTACATGCAGGTTTTCGGGAGCAAGACACAAGATCGGCACGAGGGATGATGAAAGACGAATGATACTAATCACATGAAGGCCAGTTTTGGGTTCAGATAGTCGGAGTCCATTGTATTGTCTTTTCCGCTGTCTTATTGTTTGTGGTGGTAATTATCTTACCCTTGCGTGGGTATGAGTCTGGATGAATTTATGTACTTTTATTTGTAAGTCAGTGTCGAAAGACCAAATTGGTCTATTGATTCGTTATTTTAATTCGTCAGTATGTAATGTAATGTGTTGTGTTGATGTCTAGCCTGGTGGATCCTCACGGAGAGGGTATGCGGCGTGTAATATTCCCGGTTTGATCTGGGGGTGTTACACATACAGTTTCAGTCGCGGCTTATTATCTGGGTAAGAGCGCTCACTCATGGTGGTTATCTTTGAAGCCCACCGACGGATCTTGTATTTGGGATCAGTTTAAGACGCTCATGATGGAGAGATATTATCCGGCCCCACTCAGGGAGGCCAAGTTATCAGAATTACTCATTCCCGACCCCTCAGCGGACGATGATGTTCTCACCATCGCTGAGAAATTTCAGGAGCTACTTTCTTCCGCCTCGTCTATTATTCACTCCGAGGCGGATAAGATCAAGTATTTCAGTAAGAGGTTGAAGCCTCGTATGCGGATGCAGTTGCATAATCATAACTGCACCACCCTGACCGAATTCATCGAGAAACCTCTCATTTATGAGCTTACTTCTAAGGAGATTGCTAAGCAACAAGCTTCATCTGCTAGCAAGAAATCCAAGAATCGTAATCAGTCTGAAGGCAGTCAGGCAACCTTCAAGAAGCCTCGTGCGGGCCCTACTTTTTTTGAGCGACCTCCTATGGCGCCTAGACCCGCGGAATCTCAGTCCCGAGCGGCCAGTTCGGCCATCACCTGTTTCAGCACCAAGTGTCCGAGGAAGACTATCACGTGCAATAACTGTGGGATTGCTGGGCATAAGGCCCGTTTTTGCCGAAGAGACTCCAAACCTACTCCGGCGACATCTCAGGCCCTGAAACAGTCAGTGGTTCAGAATCAGGCCACTCAGTCCGCGTCGTTCAAGACGACAGAAACGAATAAAGGCGGAGCCCACAGCTATCAGACAAGAGCATCCGGTTCCGGGGCTGGCAAACCCCGAATTATGAGATGAAGAGAGCCGACGATCCGAAGGTCCGAATGATCTCAAGTACACTCTAAATTTTATCTCAACCTGTGTGTACCCTTTTTGATACTGGTGCATCGCATTCATTTATTTCCGAGTCATGTTTGAGTAGACTACGTCTGGATAGTGCTACTAGTTGTGA
Source organism: Orobanche coerulescens (assembly GCA_033398695.1). Lineage (NCBI taxonomy): Eukaryota > Viridiplantae > Streptophyta > Magnoliopsida > Lamiales > Orobanchaceae > Orobanche > Orobanche coerulescens. The sequence continues at coordinate 11,963,629 of CM065801.1, forward strand.
GCCTTATGTCATTGGTCTACCAGACAGTAGAAGAATTATCGGAGATCGTGAGATTAAGAATTGTCCGATTCAGCTTAATGGCCGTGTTTGGTCGGCGGACCTGATCGTGGTAGACTTACCTAGAGATGATGTTATATTGGGTATTGATTGGATGGATCGTCACGATGCCGTCCTTAGTGTCCGTAAGCGTATGGTCACTATTATTTCAGACGATGGAGTCGAGTGTGTATTTCAGGGAGGTAATCCCAGCTGTTCCGGTAGAGTCATTAATATGATGAAAGTGGTGAAATTACTCAATCAGGGGTGTGTCGGTTATTGGTGCTATATGACCAAGACCGAGAAATCATCAGTGGTTCTGGCAGATATTCCTGTAGTGATAGAATATGCCGATGTATTTCCAGACGAGTTACCTAGTTTGCCTACACAGAGAGATGTGGAATTCACGATAGAGTTGGAGCCTGGTACGTCTCCATTATCGAAGGCACCGTATCGGATGGCCCCGACTGAAATGCAGGAATTGAAGAATCATCTAGAGGAATTGTCGAGAAAGGTTATATCCGACCGAGTGCATCCCCGTGGGGAGCACATATGTTATTTGTTAAGAAGAAGAATGGTTCGTTTCACTTGTGCATTGATTATCGGGAATTGAACAGGGTGAAGATCAAGAATAAATATCCCCTACCCCGCATCGATGATCTTTTGGATCAACTTCAGGGAGCTTTCGTATTTTCCAAGATCGATTTAAGATCTGGGTATCATCAGCTGTAAATTCGAGAGTCGGATATCGCTAGAACGGCGTTTCGAACACGCTATGGTCATTACGAGTTTGTGGTAATGCCGTTTGGGTTGACTAATGCACCTTCGGTATTCATGGAATTAATGAATCGAGTTTTCATCAACTATTTGGATCAGTTCGTGGTTGTCTTTATTGATGAAATTTTGATTTATTCCCGTGACCGAGAGGAGCACGAATTTCACCTTCATTGGGTTCTCGACGTGTTGAGACGAGAATGACTCTATGGAAAGTTTTCTAAATGTGAGTTCTGGATGTCCGAAGTGACGTTTCTCGGACATGTAATTTCATCAGACGGAGTACGTGTCGACCCTCAGAAGATAGAGGCTATCCGAGATTGGCAACCTCTGAAGAATGTTAAGGAAATCCGAAGCTTTCTCGGATTAGCAGGCTATTACAGGCGATTTGTGGAAGGATTTTCTAAAATTGCTCAACCTTTAACGAATCTTTTGCGGAAGGATAAGAAATACACGTGGTCCGATGCGTGTCAACAGAGTTTTGAGGAACTTAAGAGCCGTTAATTTCAGCACCTGTCCTTTCCTTGTCTCAAGGGACGGAAGGATTTGTGGTTTATAGTGACGCGTCCGGACACATTCTCGGATGTGTACGAATACATAACGGGAAAGTAATTGCTTATGATTCACGGCAACTGAGACCTTACGAGGTTAATTATCCGACCCACAACCTGGAGCTAGCAGCCTTAGTATTTGCGTTGAAGATTTGGCGTCATTATCTTTATGTCGTCACCTGTCAGATTTTCACTGATTATAAGAGTTTGAAGTATATATTTACTCAGAAGGAGTTAAATATGCGTCAGAGACGGTGGTTGAAACTAATCAAAGATTATGATATTGAGATTCAATACTACCCGGGTAATGCGAACGTTGTCGCCGATGCCTTGAGCCGTAAGTCCATTCAGGAGCAAATGCTTGCTCGTTTTACTGTTCAGAAGAAGCTTCAGTAGGAATTCCTGAGACCCGAGATCGAGGTCTGGTTACAGCGAGTGCAAGGGCAACTTTGCATGTTAGAGATTTCATCTCCACTCGAGGAGGCGATCAGAGTGAATCAGGGTTCAGACCCATCTTTGTTGCGCATTCGAGACGATGTGGCTCAGGGGAAAGCCCCTGGATGTGTGGTCCACGAGGATGGAATTTTGCGATTTAAGAATCAGTTATGCGTACCGGCGAATGACGAGTTGAAAACTCGATTTTGAGAGAAGCTCATACTACCCCTTATTCCATTCATCTGGGGTCTAGCAAGATGTACAAAGACTTGAAACAAAATTACTGGTGGAGTAATATGAAGCGAGAAGTCGCAGAATTTGTTTCGAGATGTCTGACCTGTCAGCAAGTCAAGATAGAACATCAGCGACCGGCGGGTATGTTGAATCTCTATTCCAGAGTGGAAGTGGGAAGATATTTCTATGGACTTCATCACAAGTTTGCCGATGAGTCGTCGTGGCGTAAATACAATTTGGGTAATTGTGGACCGTTTAACTAAGTCAGCTCATTTCCTTGAGATTAAGGATACATGGGGTCCCGAGAGACTTGCCCATTTGTTCATCAAAGAGATCGTGAGATTGCACGGTACTTTTAAGAGTATCGTTTCTGATCGTGACGGGCGATTCATGTCATATTTTTGGAAATCAGTTCATCGTGCAATGGGAACTCAGCTTAATCTCAGCACAGCTTTTCATCCTCAGTCCAACGGACAATCAGAGAGGACTATTCAGACATTGGAGGACATGTTGAGGGCATACGTTCTCGATTGGAAGGACGATTGGGAAGCCCAACTACCGTTGATCGAGTTCACGTACAATAATGGTTGGCATGCTTCGATTAAGATGGCACTTTACGAGGCCTTGTATGTTCGTCATTGTCGAACTCCTTTGTGTTGGGATGACTTATCAGAATCAATCGGCACCGAGCCCGATATGCTTATAGCTGCCCCGCGAGAAGGTAGCTTTGATCAGGAGTCGTTTGTTGACCGCTCAGAGTCGACAAAAATCATATGCAGATAATCGTCGTTGACCATTAGAGTTCCAGGAAGGTGACCACGTTTTGGTCAAGGTATCCCCGTCGAGATATCTTCCGTTTCGGGAAGCGGGGAATGTTGAGTCTGAGATTCATTGGACCGTTTGAGATTTTGGATCAAGTAGGCAGTCTGGCTTATCGATTGGCTTTACCTCCGGCGTTGAGCCGAATTCATAATGTGTTTCACGTCTCTCAGTTGCAGAAGTATGTTGTCGACCCGAGTCACATACTTCAGTTTGATGAAATCGAGATTGCGGATGATTATTCGTATGAGGAGCGTCCTGTACAAGTCTTAGAGCGGCGTATCAAACAGTTGAGGAACAAGACGATTCCTTTGGTTAAAATTTAGTGTTCTAGACACGGAGTCGAAGAGGCTACTTGGAAAACCGAGGATAGTATGCGGGAGAGTTATTCCGAATTGTTTGACCCTTAGTTTTGAGGACGAAACTCTTTTTAAGGGGGAAGTATGTAATACCCGGTTGTAAATTTATTAATTATCACTCAGTATATTGTCACTCAGTAACTTTTAACTCATTAATAATCATTCACCATTCATATTCATTCATTAAATTCACCATTCAGAATAATTTGTATCGTGTATCAGTTACTATTCGCCGTTCAACCCGTAGGAAATCAGGTCAAGAATATCATCATTGTCATCTTTGTAGTGGGTTGTGTGTGAGGAGTAGCGCACGCTACGTACTCTCTTTAGCGCGCGCTAATTGAGTACGGGTAGCACACACTACCTTTCAGTATTAGCGCACGCTAATGTTGTTTAGGCAGACGGTCTAGAAGGCACTGGACAGAATTTTGAGTTGTAGTAGCGCACGCTACGAATGGTAAGTAGTGCACGCTAGAAGTTTGGATAGCGCACGCTAAGCATGAGTGTAGCGCGCGCTAAGGCTCGATCAGACAGTCCAGTGGGTACTGGACTGAAATGGAATAATTCATAACGTAAGCTACGAGAGGATCTTAACGTACGTAATGCTATGTGTAGCGCACGCTAAGTTTTGATTATAGCACACGCTAACGCAAGCAAGGCTAGAGGACAGTAGGGTCTGGACTCCGGTATTCTGGACATTAACCATCAGGTAGCGCGCGCTAACACAAGGTTAACGCACACTAAGAAGAGGCGTTAGCACACGCTACAAAGGTACGTAGCACGCGCTAACGATGCAGGCAGTGGGTACTGGACTACCTGGTACACCCGTTAGCGCACGCTAAGCATAGGATCTAGCTCGTGCTAAACTGGGTTTGAATAGGACAGTCAACCCAGAAGTCGTCATTTCTAACATCTCATTTCGTTTTTGGGTGTTCTTGGGCGATTTTGGACGTTTTGGAGAGATCTCATTCCTTTCGTTGTTGTTCATTCATAATCATAATTCATTCATAGTGTACTAATCATGTTGATACTTATAATTATCAAACTAATCATTCAATTCACGAGGAACGACGGTTCCAATCATTTCAGTGAGCTATCATTCATTTCATTATTATTTCATCTCGGTGAGTCATTCTTGACCCTTGTTGGATTGTTATTCATTAATATTCATCATGGTCACTCTTGTTCAAGTGACATTTTGGGTTCATATTGCGTGGTCCGGCGGTTATGTGTGGAATTTTTAGTTGGGCACACGATAGTCATGTGAAGGGTTCACCGACACAATGGACTTTGCACACGGTAAAGTTACTCCGTGAGACTAATTAGGTTGAAGGACGGGTGTGTACGGACTCTCGTCTTGTGCACTTGCACGTCCCATTACGGGCGTACTACGATGCCCCTCTTCAGCTTACTTTCATAATTAAGATATATCATGATTGTGTTTATTCAACTCTTGAGGACTGTTGTTCTGTGTAACTGATCCCCTTAGGTGATGTTGTTTTCAGGTCATGGCAAGACTAAAGCACGGAAAGATAACGTTGATGACGAGGAGTTCCAATGATACTAGTAGGGGGGGCCCAGTCCTTTTCAGTCATTCATGTTTTCTTCATTTTTATTTCCGCTGCAGTTTTCCGTTTGGATATTCATTTTATCCAGTGTTGTATATTTTATCTTCATATAAAATATACATGTATTCTGTATTTCCTGGGTGTGTTGTATTTGAAACTCCTCATCGGAGTATTTAATGATATAATGTGGTTCGGTACTACAATTATATTATTTAATTCATTAATTTTCATTCGCCTGGTGGGTCCTAGTTGGGGTCCACGGCACTGTAATATCCGCTTAGTTTGGGGTGTTACACTTTTATGCTCAAGAACTCATAATTTTTTGGTATCTCACCCTCAAAATGAATCACAAAATATATAGGGCCAAAAGTAGTAAACAAAGCCACGGTCGCCCGAAGAAAACGCAACCAACCATATCTTGGGTTGATAGGGATTGCGTTTCCTCCCATTTCGGAACTGATCGGAGATTACAGAAGAGATAGAGTGAAGAAACCGAAGAAGACAAAAGAAACGTGAGAGCGACGAAAGAAGAGGCAGAGAAAGTGATTAGGGTTCACGGGGGAAGCGCCTTAAATATCACACCAATGGACGGGTGTGATACAACCTACAAAAGGGACGACCGTGATTAATCCAAGTGAAGGTTCCAGAATCCGGGCCTCGATCTGGTACATAAGGGACTCGGCTGCACTAAATGATATATTACTATTGGGCCTAGTCAAAACATATTCATTTGGGCCTAAATACAATAACATTTCTCCACCCGGACCAAATGAGACATTGGGGTACACAATTGAGAAGGAGGCCATCATCGCCGAACGTCACACCACCTGCACATCACACAAAGTTAGTACAAATATAAAGACGTAAATGAATCACTAAGAAAGAAGACTAGTAGCCACAATGAAAACTAGTAAAGCTATCACTAAGATAGAAAAAGAAACTGAAAATTGGAAGGTCTTTAGTCAAGGGAGTCGATATTCAATGTCGACTTGCAGGATCTGATTTTCTCAACTGGTAGGCACTTAGTGCCCATATCCGCAGGGTTAGATTGATGTAATATCCACATTTTTTTTCCGATATTTTTCATTTTGGTGTATTTTTCATTCTTAGTGACTCGCTTGTAACCGTATTGATATTTCAAGAATATTTAATACTGGACTTTCTGTCATCCGAGCTTGTTTCAGACTTTTTTTACTCAATTCATCATTTAATGTCATTTCCATTGCTATTTGGTTTGATTCTCGTAATCGTTGTTCGGAACTGTCGTTTCGGGGTTGCCGTAAATCCATCTAATGTTATTCTGCATGTTATGATCTCTTGTTTGGTGTTTTGATCGTGTATCGTGTATTAAGGATGTTTTGGGCTGTTTCATAATTTTTCAAAATTATGGGGTAATTACGTTTATTGTTGTTTTCCGAACCTTCGGGTAGTCGTGAACTTGTTTTATTTAAGAAATTAGATTCGTCGTCTCGAACTCTATGTGTTTGTATCTTCATGTTTTGTTAAATCATCGCGTTTTGATTTCCGGTTCATTTCTTGCCTGCTTAAGGCAGCTTGTCAGTCCTGTTCTGGAAGAGCATTACGTACGTTACGGGTGATGCTTAACGTACGTTATGTGGGATATTTAGCGTACGTTAACTGCATGTGTTACGTACGTCATGGTGTTCAGAAAATTGGACAGAAGGTTCTGCCGGCCCTTTACGTACTCTACGAGCATACTGTTACGTACATAAGGGTGGCATCTTACGTACGTTAAGCAGGTGGCTTTATGTACGTTATATACTTCAGGTTTTCGGGCAGGGAGCTGTGCTAAGCTCTTACGTACGCTACGGGCATGGCGTTATGTACGTTAACCTGTTAACGTACGTTAACCTTGCCATGTTAACATACGTTATCTGCTGCGGGTATAAGTACCCGTGACTCGACCGAGTTCGGTCATTTCCATCCATTCCTTCTTCCTCTCCTCCGCGATTTGGGCGTTTCATAGACAATTTTGGGAGATTTTGACTTGGCAATCATCTAACTATCATCTTCCTTGAGTTCTTGGTGTATATTAACAACACCAGCACTTGTTCTTTGTCTCCGATCCGAGCTAATCTCTTAGAACCCTATTTTTGAGAAATTTGGGGGTTTTTGATTTACTGTCCGATTTGTTTTGTGTTGTTGATTAATCCATGTTTATGTGATTAATTAAAGTGGTATTCATGTTTTCCCTAGGAGTGCATGGTAAAGTTCTTGGTATTTGTGAAATCGAGAGGGTTCAGTTGCGACCCACCCTCTTTGTTGTTTTGTACGAATTTACATGAATCGTAGGTGTGTTTTTGGGTGTATTCCGTTTTCGTACTTGTATATAATTGGTTGTGATTGTATTCTTCGAATCGTTAGGTTCGTGGTTGTCAGTTCCTAGCGACCATGATTGATTTTTCCGTTCATTTCATCGTCAATTTCTCAAGGCAAGTAATCTTGTGATACCCTTATGCCTAACATGGAATAGTAATGTATATCTGTGTGATTTGCTCACTCTGGGAGGGTCCGACGGGCCTTGGAGGAATCTGTAATTTCTCTCCTGATTCACGAGCTTGTTTGGATAGCCAGTCCGGGAGGGTCCATAGTGGCCTCGGATGGGACCAGTGGTTTAGCCCTGGTCATAGGCGAGCCATGTGCGTGATTTTTAACTATGGCTAGTCCGGGAGGGTCCATAGAGGCCTCGGATGGGACCAATGGTTTAGCCTCGGTCCTAGGCAAATTGATTATTAACTGTTGGTTTTCCGGAAAAGACATGTCTTGATTTTGATTTTTAAAACGATTTGATGTATGTGCTATGAAATGTGTAAGCGAATGGTTTGCCTTGATTACTTGTACCAGCGCAATTGCTAACCCCTTCGGCAACCCACTTTTTGAGAAAATTCGTGTTATGAATTTCAGGTTGCGTTCCACCAGTCGATCGAGCATTGGAGTTGTACGAGGATGCTGGCCAGGGTTGTTGACGGGTGTGAATGAGCTCTTTTATTTTGGTTGTCCATTTTAAACGTTTGTTTTCAAAACTTGTAAACTGATAGTTAGTACTCGCGAGTACATAGGTGTTTTAAATATGGAAGATAGATTGTATACCAAATTTTATGTGTGTGATTTTCGATGATGTCTGGTTTATCGGTTGTACGCATTTTATTTAATTTTCGTCGTGGTGATGAGTGCTTTCTAGATAACCGGGATGGTTAGTCGAGCAGTGTTAATTATTTAGCCTGGTGGGTCCCACGGAGGGGTCCACGGCACTGTAATATATCCTGAATATCTTGGGGGTGTTACAGAAAATGATATCAGAGCACTAGGTTTATGGATACCTAGGCTTTTCGGTTAATTGGGTCTAGTTGTGTTTTATGTTGCACATCGTCATCATGTTGCCATCATCTCGGTATTTCCAGTGTTCGTTAGTTTTCCTTAATCGATTCTTTTATTTTCTCGTACCGTACTTCCGTTTCTTGAACTGTGATTGTTTTTCTCCCGTACTTATCATCGAGTTGCTTTTGCTACCTTTTATCTCTAGTATGGATGTTGGGAGAGGTCGAGGAAGAGGTCATGGTCGTAGACGCGGCCGGGGACGTGGGGCAGCCAGTGGGCGGCCACTTCACACACTTATGGATCCGGCAGTAATGATGGTCGTCAGGACCATACTGCTACTCAAGATGACAAAGCCGGTAATGGCGCCGGCATTGGTGTTGCAGCTATGATGCAACAAATGGTGAACCAAATGGCTGTGATAGCCCAGACGGTTCAAAACCCAGTTTTGGCCTGTACTGCTTAGGCCGAAATGGATCGTTGGCTTCAGGATGTCACCAAGATGCATCCTTCTCAGTTTTCTGGGGCTTCAGACCCGATTGGTTGGGAGAGGTGGATCAAAGAGATGTCCAAGATCTTTGTTGCCACTAACTGTCCTGAGGATCGCAAGGTCCCAATCGCCCAGTATTTTCTCAGTGGGGATGCTGCTGACTGGTGGGAAGCTGTCGGGCCTCAGGATCATGATGCTTTGTGGGCCGAGTTCAGAGACCTTATGGAAGCTGAGTACTATCCGTGGCCATTTCGTTAGGCGCGGGTTCATGGTTTTTTGTGATGCTCAGCCTTGATATATTCCGATTTCTCAGGCCATTGCAGATTTCAACCGGGAAGTGGGCTTCGTGAAGGCCCAGGTTAAGGAGGAGAGTGATAAGATTTGCCACTTTTTTAGGTGGATGAAACCGAGGATTCGTGATTACATGTCTGGACTCTTGCTTATGATATGTCCTCGACGGCCAGTGAGGCGGCTCGAGAAAGTAAGAAACAGAAATCCGTCGGTAACTTTTTGGGTCACAAGGGCGGAGTTCAGCAGAAGCCTCAATCTGCTAACGTTCTTGCAGGCGATTCGGATCGTTTTTCTGGGGGCTTCCGAGGTGCTACCAGTGCCCCCACTCGAGAGATCAGGTGTTTTAACTGTGGCCAGCCGGGCCATAGGAACCGGGAGTGTCCTCGTCCGCCGTTGACTTGTCATACTTGTGGCCAGTCGGGCCACAAGGCTTTATTTTGTGATCATTTAGGTCAGACTCTCGGTGCCCAGGCTTCTTTCCCAGCGCCTAGCGAGCCGAGTGTGAACCGGGATCGTTTGCTCTGCAGTCTCCGCAGAGTGCTAGCCGAGGGAGAGGTCGGGGCTAACCCGCTAGAGGGGGAGCTTTCAGTGTCGGCTCCGCTCATCCGCGTATATATGAGATGAGGAGGGCCGATGATCCAGCAGCTACCGTGGCTACAGGTACCGTTCATGTTCATTCTCATCCTGTCAGTGTGCTTTTCGATTCTGGTGCTATAGATTCGTTCATCTCTCTGGAGTGTGTGCGCCGTTTGAGTCTTGAATGTCTGTCGTCTTGTGAGCCTTTCATCGTTAAACTTCCTAGCGGTGATAGGATCATTGGTGATCGGGATATCCGAGACTGTTCTGTGGTTATTTGTGAGAGGGCTTGGCTCTCTAATCTTATTGTTGTGGGTATTGAGGGTGAGGATTTTATTCTCGGGGATGATTGGATTGAGCGGCATGGTGCGATCATGAACTACCGCACGAGGATCATCACCATGTTAGCCGAGGACGGCACCGAGCCCTCTTTTGTAAGACGAAAGAGGGGAAACCAGAAGTTCGTAATTAACGCCTTGGAGGCGATGAGACTCCTGTGGAAGGGGTGTACTGGTTATTGGTGTTACGCCTTGAAGGCGGAGGATGATGGAGTCGAGTTTTCATCGATCCCAGTCGTTAGTGAATTCCCAGATGTCTTTCCTGACGAGTTGCTGGGGTTACCACCAGACCGTGAGGTTGAGTTTGCCATTGAGTTAGAGTCGGGTGCGACTCTGATCTCGAAGGCGCCATATCGCATGGTACTTTTCTAGATGGCTGAGTTGAAGAAGCAGTTGAGTGAGCTTCTTGAGTCGGGGTATATTCGACCGAGAGCTTCACCTTGGGGCGCACCAGTCCTGTTTGTGCAGAAGAATGATGGTTCAGTGCGTTTATGTATCGACTATCGTGAGCTAAACAAAGTGACTATCAAGAACAAGTATCCCTTGCCGAAGATTGATGACTTGTTTGATCAGTTACAGGAAGTTGTGGTATTCTCGAAGATCGAATTGAGATCAGGGTACTATCAGCTTCGGGTGAAGGAGTTCGATGTCCCGAAAATAGCTTTTCGGACGAGATACGGACATTATGAGTCTGTGGTTATGCCCTTTGGGCTAACTAATGCGCCGGCAGTGTTCATGCAGTTGATGAACAAGGTTTTGATTGAGTATTTGGATAAGTGTGTCTTTGTCTTCATTGATGACATCCTTATCTACTCGAAGAATGAGGAGGAGCACGCGCGTCATCTGCATGTGGTGTTGGACATTTTGAGGACCGAGCAACTCTATGTGAAGTTCTCGAAATGTTAGTTCTGGATGAAGGAAGTGATGTTTCTGGGTCACGTGATTTCAGCCGAGGGGGTCCGTGTGGATCCACAGAAGATTGAGGCAGTGCTGGATTGGACACCGCCTAAGAATGTGAAGGAGGTCCGTAGTTTCTTGGGTTTCGCTGGCTACTATCGTAGGTTTGTCGAGGGGTTCTCGAAACTATCTCGGCCACTTACACAATTGCTTCAGAAATCTGAGAAGTTCGCCTGGAATGACGAAAGGCAGTCGAGTTTTGAGGAGCTGAAGGGGTGTTTGACTACAACCCCGATTCTAGCGTTGCCATGTGGCAACGAGGTTTTGCTGTTTATAGCGATGCTTCGGGTTAGGGTCTTGGGTGCGTGTTGATGTAGCACGACAAGACTATTGCGTATGCGTCAAGTCAGTTGAGGCCGTATGAGCTCAACTACCCTACTCAAGATTTGGAGTTAGCGGTAGTTGTTTTTGCGCTCAAGATTTGGCGTCATTATCTCTTTGGTTCTGCATGTCAGATTTTTACCGATCATAAAAGTCTGAAGTACATATTCACTTAGCAAGAGTTGAATATGAGGCAGAGGAGGTGGTTGGAATTGATTAAGGATTATGACCTCGAAATCCTTTATCATCCGGGCAAAGGCGAACGTCGTGGCAGACGCCTTGAGTCGGAAACCGGTTATGTTACGGACGCTTGAGATACTTACGTATCAATCCGAGCTTCGGCGTGATTTGATCGAGTTGGATGTTGTGATTTTGTTGCCAGGAGTCGTCTGGCAACTTTGTGCTTTGGAAATTTCGTCATCGCTGATCGATGAAATTAAACTCAAGCAGTTGGAGGATCCAATGGTTACTCAAATCCGAGAGAATGTTCTTAAGGGGAAGTCTTCTGGGTTTGTGTTTCACGAGGATGGTGTGTTGAGATTCCAGAGTCGGCTTTGTGTACCGAACGACTTGAAATTGAGACAGAGTATTTTACGTGAGGCCCATGCTACGCCTTTACTCAGTTCATCCTGGTTCGAGTTAGATGTACAAGGACCTAAGTAGGAACTTTTGGAGGAATGATATGAAGGAGGAGGTTGCAAAACTTGTAGCGAGATGTTTGACTTGTCGGTAGGTCAAAATCGAGCATCAGCGATCAGTCGGGTTGTTGCAGTCGCTTCCCATTCCGGAATGGAAATGGGAAGATATTTCAATGGACTTTGTCACGAGCTTGCCGAGGTCGAAGTCTGCTATGAATATGGTCTGGGTGATTATGGATCCTCTGACCAAGTCTACACACTTTCTGGGCGTCAAGGATACGTGGGGTCCGGAAAAGTTAGCTCGTGTATTTATTGCGCAGATTGTGAGGCTTCACAGTACTCCGAAGTCTATTGCTTCGGATCGGGAAGGCCATTTTGTATCGCATTTTTGGCAGGTAGTACATAAGACGTTGGGTACTCATTTGCATCTGAGTACTTCTTTTCATCCTCAGATGGATGGGCAGTCGGAGCGCACTATCCAAACATTTAAGGATATGTTGCGTGCTTGTGCTCTCAATTGGAGTAGTGATTGGGATGAGCATTTGCCGTGATCGACTTCACGTACAACAATAGTTGGTACGCATCAATCAAGATGGCACCGTATGAGGCGCTTTATGAGCGGCGATGTCTATCACTAATTTGTTGGAATGAGGCGTCCGATTTGTTCGGGACCGAACCAAATATCGCTTTGGAGACGAGGAGGAAGGAGAAATTGATTCGGGAGAGAATGTTGACTGCTCAGAGTCGACAGAAATCCTATGCTGATGTTCGTCGTCTATATTTGAAATCGAGGTGGGAGACCACGTTTTGATAAAGGTGTCGCTGACGATAGGAGTTTTCCGCTTCGGGAAGAAGGGAAAGTTGAGTCCGAGATTTATTGGGATCTTTGAGATTTTAGAGAGGGTCGGCGAGTTGGCGTACCGTTTGGCGTTGCCTCCGGATTTGAGTCACGTCCATAGCGTTTTTCATGTTTCCCAACTAAGGAAATATGTTCCAGATCCTAATCATATCATCGACTATAGTGAAATCGATATCACTGAGGATATTACCTTCGAGGAGCGTCCTTTGAAGATTTTAGAGCACCGTGAGAAGCGACTGAGGCACAAGACCATTCCGTTGGTCAAGGTACAGTGGTCGAGACATGGTGTCGAGGAGACAACTTGGGAAACCTAGGATAGCATGCGTGCTAGGTACCCCGAGTTGTTTGTTTCGTAAGTTTCGGGAGGAAACTTGCTTTTAGAGGGGAGAATGTAATATCCGCATTTTTTTTTCTGGTATTTTTCATTTTGGTGTATTTTTCGTTCTTAGTGACTTGCTTGTAACTGTATTGATATTTTGAAAATATTTAATACTGGACTTTTTGTCATCCGAGCTTGTTTCGGACTTGTTTTACTTAATTCCGTGTTTAATGTCATTTCCGGTGCTATTTGGTTCGATTCTCGTAGTCGTTGTTCGGAACCGTCGTTTTGGGGTTGCCGTAAATCCATCTTATGCTATTATTCGTGTATCGTGTATTTAGGATGTTTTGGGCTGTTTTGTAATTTCCCAAAGTTATGGGGTAATTATGTTTATTGTTGTTTTCCAAACCTTCGGGTAGTCATGAATGTGTTTTCTTTTAGCACTTAGATTCGTCGTCTCGAAATCTATGTGTTTGTATCTTCATGTTTTGTTAAATCGTCGCGTTTTGATTTCTGGTTCATTTCTTGCCTGCTTAAAGCAGCTTGTCAGTCCAGTTCTGGAAGAGCATTACGTACGTTACGGGTGACGCTTAACGTACGTTATGTGGTATATTTAGCGTACGTTAACTGCATGTGTTACGTTTGTCATGGTGTTCAGAAAATCGGGCAGAAGGTCCTGCCGGCCCTTTACGTACGCTATGAGCATACTGTTACGTACGTAAGGGTGGCAACTTACGTACGTTAAGCAAGTGGCTTTACGTACGTTATATACTTTAGGTTTTCGGGCAGGGAGCTGCGCTGAGCTCTTACGTATGCTACGGGCATGGCGTTACGTACGTTAACCTGTTAACGTACGTTAACCTTGCCATGCTAACGTACGTTATCTACTGCGTGTAACACCCCCAAGTTATTCAGAGAATATTACAGCGTCGTAAGCCCCACCGTGGGACTCACAAGGCTAAACATACGTGGAATTATAAATTTTGACCGAGAAGGTCTACATACAATGGAATGAAGAACAATACAAAAGGTGTTCAAGACATAACTATTGTATCCACAGACATCACAACACAAATCAATACCTCGGCAAACACAGGCCGGAACATCAAGGAAAAATGGAAAACAATACTCGAGTATTCAATAACCATTCTAGTACAACAACACTGAATGGAAAACTCAGAACATAACCGGAGGAAAGACACAGTATCACACTTGCCCACCATCTTCATTCCGACCCGATACCTGCCTGTCCACTCTCCTGGAACTTGAAATACATAAAAAGTATTTCCTCCATAAAGGGGTTAGCCGTCGAATAGCTAGTGTAAGTATATCAAGTATGAAACACAATACTTCTCGACAATAAAGTAAATGTAACCGTCAATTCATCAATTCAAGACTAGTATTCCGGAATAACTAAATCTCATAGCATCACATCAATACATATATGAATACCGTGGAACCGCACCAGAGGCTACGGAACCCTCAGAGGACTCATCGGTCCATCCCAGAGTGGTTCGTTCATATCATCCGTGGAATCGCACCAGAGGCTACGAAACCCTCAGGGGACCCGTCGGCCCGCCCCAGAGTGGATATAAATAATCATGCCATTAATATATCTTACTTTCAAAGTCGAGAACGAACAATCATAAATATATACTTGCCTTTGAGACATCGAGAAATCAAACGGAAAGAGGGTATGAGTTCGGTAGGTCCAAGAACGCGCTTCCAACACCTAAACGATTCGCAAGGAATATGATAATCAATTATCCATATTCAAATTACATGAAGAAACTCCCGAAACCCATCTACGATTCATGAAAATACACGGATAAACAACTAGAGGTTGGAAAATCGTCCAAACTCTCACAAGTCCGAAAACGGCACAATCCAATCCGTAAAATCGTAGGAAAAGCATGCATACGGGATAGATACATCATAATCTCAAGGTCCTCAAGCTTCAAAACGGATAAATCGGACGAATCTACGAAAAACCCCAAAATTCCCAAAAATAGGGTTCTAAGGATTTTTACCTTGATTCTGTAATACCCGGTTGTAATTCATTCATTTTCATTCAGTAATTATCAGTATGTAATTGTCACTCAGTGTATTTTCACTCAATTATAATCATTCATCAATCATGTTCATTCACCGTGTTCACCGTTCGGAAAAACTTCGAGTTGTGTATCATTATTGTTCATTGTTTCAACTTTCCTCTTATGAGTTCGACTTTGTTAGATCACCATTAATTTTGGTAACTCCAAAAATTCTAAATCTTTGCAATATTATAGAGCATCTAATTAGCTTTCCAATGGTTCAAACGATGAGTCAATCGGAGTCCGGACGAGAGAGTTATGGTCGTTTTAGCTCACCCGCTCATTTTTTCAGTTATTGGCCGATCACTGCCGACCGAACTCGGCTGTGTCGTCCGACACGGCCCGTGCCGTACTCGTCCGGAAATGCTGAAGTCTCTGCCTCAGGACCCGACCGTGTCGTCTGGCACGGCCGAGTCGAACTCTTCCGGATAAGCGAACCGATCGCCCGCCCGCGGCCGTGTTCCGGGACACGGTCGAAGTCATGCCGAGTCATTGTCGGACGGGTCACTATCGGAAGGCCCCTCCGCACCGCGGCCGTGTCTAGCGGGACACGGTCGAGTCCCTGCCGGCAGTGCCCGCGACCGTGTCGGCGGACACGGTCGAGTCCGTCGACGAGTCAACCCTATAAATTCGTTTTTGAGCATTTCGGCTCATTTCTTTCCCTTTTCTTCACCTACAACCGAGAGAGAGCTTGAGGGAGGGTTTTCCTTCACAAATCATTTGAGTGTTTGATTTTCTTCATCCTCCTTCGATCGTGTAGCTCGGATTGTGGATCTAGCACGTGTTCTTCGGATTATAGGGCTTGAATCTTCAAGAGGTAAGAACTCCTTCAACCCTAGTATGATTTTGGGGAGGGTTTGGTGGTGATCTTGTGTTTTAATTCGAATTAACTGATGTTGTTATTAGATTTTGATAGTATTCACGCGACCCATGGTTTTCTTGTTTTTGATTGGGATGAAATCCCGTTGTTATACCATTGACCGATTTCATTTCCTTATGCACTCTTGGTGTCCGATGAATTGTCCCAACGGGTAGAATTAGGATTAATTCTTACCTTTCCGCATTATTGAGACTTGTTGTATACCGTTGTTGTGTTAGGAGCGGATTTGGGAGGATTGTTCGGACCAAAACCTATTCCTTCGTTGTTTCCCTTGTTTCATCGTGTTCAAGGCAAGTACATGTATTACATTTCGTTATGTATATTGTGATTCTCGAAATAAATGATGAATGGTGATTTTTGGGTGCGTGACTTGTGTTCCTTCCACCCGGAGTGTCCGACGGGATGTCTGGGGGTCGATACTAAGGGGTACGGCCGCGGAAGTGGACTTGGGTGCGTGCGTGATTGAACTTCCACCCGGAGTGTCCGACGGGATGTCTGGGGGTCGATACTAAGGGGTACGGCCGCGGAAGTGGTATCCCACCCGGAGTGTTCGACGGGATGTCTGGGGGTCGATACTAAGGGGTACGGCCACGGGATACCAGTTGTGATTTTGTGATATCGTGATGACTGAAAATCGATGTGATTGCCAATGTAGTATTCCGGAATATTTATGGCAAATGATTTCTGATTGAGATGAATGAGTAAAACCGTTTTTGCATATAATGTTGTGTAATTGTGTACTTGCACTAGCCATTCGAATGCTAACCCCTTAAATGGGGGAAATGCGTCTTATGCATTTCAGGTACCGGGAGGGCTGAGGAGCAGGCACGGGACACGCACGCAAAGAATGGGCTGGCTTGATGATGTGGCTCAGTGCATTTTTATGTTTTGTCATTGCATGGTCGAGTATTGAAGTTAGACTGTCTGTTTTGAAACTTAGTTTAAGTCCCCTGCGTGGGCAAAGAATCGGTATTTAACCTCTGTTCGTGTATTACGTTATAAATGTTTTGGCCGAGGCCACGGCCTTATTTATTTTTGAGTGCATCATTCGGGATTACATTGTGGTTTTTATGTCATGTGTTAGCCTGGTAGACCTCACGAGGGTTCTACGGCGTGTAATGTCCCAGTTGTGAATTGGGGTGTTACATTTATGGTATCGGAGCTTAGGTTTTGAATACCTAGGCTGTCGGTGAATTTTGGGTCTGTCAGTTGCGTCATTAGAGTCAGTCGTTGAGCCTAATATCATCATGCTACCGTCTTTTCGTGCGACCCGTGGCTGTAAGTCTCCTCGAACTCTTATACCTCTGTAATTCGTTTTCTTGCGCTGTTCGGAATCGTGACTTGTGTTACCAACTTTGTGAATTGTGAATCTTTGTGACCTTGTCCTTTTCTTATTTTCCTTCAGTATGTTGAGAGGTCGTGGTAGACCGGCTAGGGGACGCGTCCGAGGCTGTGGTCGGGGTGCTGATAATGAGGAGGGCTCACTTTCTCAGTCCTCTGCGGACTCAGCCTCTCACTCAGTGCCGTCGGGTAATAATGCCGGCCGGAGCTCTTGCCGTACTTGTGATTGGTAGCCCAACTTACTCAGATAGCTCAGGGTGGACGCCAGAATCCGCCCCCGACACCGGAAGAGGAGGCTAGTAAGTGGCTTCAAACGGTGACTAAGATGCACCCTCCTCGTTTCTTCGGATCCTCTGACTCCCTCGGTTGGGAGAATTGGCTCTTTCAGTTGTCCAGGACCTTCGATGCCGTAGCTTGTCCTGAAGACAGGAGGGTACATATTGCCCAGTACCTCCTGGATAAGGAAGCTGCGGAATGGTGGGAGGCCGTTGTGCCCAGAGACCGTCGAGCTACTTGGGAGGAATTCAAGGCTGCTATGGAAGCAGAGTATTGTCCTCCTTGATCAAGGAGCGCAGATTGTGGAATTCTTCACCGCTACACCTCGGGATGTGCCTATTTCTCGTGCCATCATTTCTTACAATCGTGATTGGGGTTCGTAAGAGATCAAGTGAGATCGGAGGCTGATAAAATCCGTTACTTCAATATGCGCATGAAGCCGCATATTAGGCAGAGTATGGCACCGCTCATGTGTGCCACTTTGAAGGAATACCAGGATCGCGCCCTAGCGATCGAGATGGCGGTTCCGGAATCAGAGTCGGTTTCGGAAGTTAAGAAGCAGAAGACTACCAGTGGATTCTAGACCGGGAAGGGTGGTCAGTTTTCGAGGTCTCGTTCTGCTCCCATACCGGGGAAGAGGCCGTTCCATCAGGCCGGTGGATCTCAGGGTAACCGTTCAGTTCAGACCGTTGCTTCTGGTGGCAGGGTTTGTTTTAACTGCAACCAATATGAGCATTTGATGAAGGATTGTCCTTTTCCTCCAGTTACTTGCTACACTTGCGGGCAGACCGGACATCGGGCGACTCATTGTGAGAGAGCCACCAGGGCCGCTAGAGTTCCGACTACCATTACCGATCAGAGGGATCATAACACTCCAGCTATTCAGGTTCCGCAGGGTTCGGGTCGCGGTAGAGGTCGGGGGCAATGGATCGCGCGCAGCCTCGAGCTCGGGTTCGATCCACCCCGATTGTACTAGATGAGGCGCACGAGGAGGCGGACATTCGGTGGCGTCGGTACCACTCGGATCCTTACTCATCCAGTTTAGTGCTTTTGATTCGGGTGCTACCCACTCCTTTATTGCTTCGGATTGTGTGAATCGTATTGGCTTTACCGCTTGTTTGAGTGTGAACCATTTGTGGTGGGTACGCTAGCGAGATCGTATGGTTGGGGACCGGGAAGTTAGGGATTGCCCGGTGAGGATCGGGAGCCGAGATTGGCCTCGAACCTCATTGTTATCGACCTCAAGGGTGAGGATTTAATCCTCGGGACGATTAGTTAGAGCGTCACGGTGCTATCATGAACTATCGGACTCGTACTATCTCGATCGTGGATGAGGATGGCACCGAGCATACTCTCGTCTACCGTAGTCGGTAGATCGGGAGCATGATTAACGCCTTGAAGGCGATGAAACTTCGAACTAGGGTTGTGTCGGCCATCGTGTTACGCTCAAGGCGGAAGATGGTGGAGTTGGCATGTCGTCAATTCCAGCTTGTTGGTGAGTATCCCGATGTTTTCCCAGACGACTTGCCGGGTTACCACCGCAGCGAGAGGTGGAGTTTCCTATCGATCTTGAGCCGAATGCACCCCTATTTCTCGAGCACCGTACCGTATGGCACCGTCGGAGATGTTAGAGTTGAAGAATCGGTTGGGAGAATTGTTAGATAAAGGGTATATTCGACCGAGCGCATCGCCTTGGGGTGCGCTGTACTCTTTGTTAAGAAGAAGGATGGGTCGCTTCGTTTATGCATCGATTTTCAAGAATTAAACAAGTTGACCATCAAAATAAATACTCTTTGCCCGGGATTGACGATTTGTTTGATCGGCTTCAAGGCGGCAGTCTTTTGAAGATTGATTTGCGATCGGCTACTACCGATTGAGGATTCGGGACGTCGATATTCAAAGCGCCTTTCGACGAGATATGGCCATTACGAGTTTGTGGTTATGCCTTTCGCTAACTAATGCCCCACAGTTGTTCATGCAGTTGATGAACAAAGTTCTCATTGAGTATCTAGACAAATTCGTAGTCGTTTTTATCGACGATATTCTTATCTATTCACGGAATCGGGAGGAGCACGCCTTACATCTCCGGATTGTATTAGACACTTTGAGGACTGAGCAGTTGTACGCGAAATTCTCTAAGTGTGAGTTTTGGCTCGAGGAAGTGACGTTCCTCGGGCATGTGATTTCAGCAGAGGGAGTTCGGGTAGATCCGCAGAAGATATAGGCAGTGATGGCTTAGGAGCCGCCTAAGAATGTGAAGGAAGTGAGGAGTTTTCTAGGTCTTGCCGGCTATTACCGCAGATTCGTTGAGGGATTTTCTAAGATCGCTAGACCACTCACTCAGTTACTCCAGAAAACTCAGAAGTTCGAGTGGACTGCAGACAGGCAGGACAGCTTTGACGAGTTAAAAAGACGTCTGACTACCGCACCCGTTTTAGCATTGCCTCAGGGGAACGAGGACTTCGTAGTGTATAGTGATGCTTCGGGCCTTGGTCTAGGATGTGTTTTGATGCAGAGAGACAGAGTGATTGCTTATGCGTCCCGCCAATTGAAACCTTATGAAGTAAATTATCCCACGCACGATTTGGAGTTAGTCATGTCGTTTTCGCCTTAAAAATCTGGAGACATTACCTCTATGGGTCATCGTGTAAGATTTTTACGGATCACAAGAGTCTGAAGTACATCTTCAGCCAGAAAGAGTTGAATATGAGGCAGCGTAGGTGGTTAGAGCTAATTAAAGATTACGACCTCGAGACACTTTACCATCCGGGTAAGGCCAACGTAGTGGCTGATGCGTTGAGCCGAAAACCGATGGCTTTGCAGATGTTAGAAGTACATACACCGCAGAGTAGGATCCAGCGAGATTTCATCTGTCAGAATATTGAGGTTTGGGTTCAGAGAGTTCAGGGCCAGTTATGTGCGTTAGAGATCACTTCGTCCTTGGATGATATCGTGGCGACGATATGACGATCCGTTTTGGTCCATTGAGGAGAATGTGAGGAAAGGGAAAGCCCCTGGATTTGTGGTTCACGATGATGGAGTTTTGAGGTTTCGCGGCAGACTTTGTGTACCGAGTGATATTGAGCTGAGACAGAAAATCTTGAGTGAAGCTCATGCTACACCTTACTCCATACATCCTGGTACGAGTAAAATGTACAAGGATGTGAGGAGCAACTACTGGTGGAGTAATTTGAAGACAGACGTTAGCGAGTTTGTGTCGAGGTGTCTGACCTGTCAGCAGGTTAAGATCGAGCATCAGCGACCCGCGGGACTGTTACGACCACTTCCTATCCCGGAGTGGAAATGGGAGGATATCTCTATGGATTTCATTACCGGTATGCCTAAGACTCGGACGGGAATGAACATGATTTGGGTCGTTGTTGATCGACTAACCAAATCAGCTCATTTTCTAAGTATTAAGGACACTTGGGGGCCGGAGAGGCTTGCACGAGTGTTTGTTACGGAAATAGTGAGATTGCATGGGACCCCTAAGAGTATTGTTTCGGATCGTGATGGCCGGTTCATATCACATTTTTGGCAGGCCGTTCATAGAGCTTTGGGAACCGAGTTGAAACTTAGTACATCCTACCACCCTCAGACAGACAGACGATCAGCGGACGATACTGACGCTAGAGGATATGTTACGAGCCCGTGCTTTAGATTGGAAGGATGATTGGGAGACACACTTGCCGTTGATCGAGTTCACGTACAACAATAGTTGGCATGCCTCGATCAAAATGGCACCATTCAAGCGTTGTATGGGAGGAGGTGCGGATCGCCGTTGTGTTGGGATGATACGTCCGAGCTAATCGATGCCGAGCCCGACATGATAGTTGAGACGAGGAGAAGGTTACCCGATTCGTGGTAGATTCTTGACGGCCCAGTCGGCGAAGTCTTATGCCGATACACGTCGCCGACCGTTGGAGTTTGAGGTGGGAGATCACGTCTTGCTTAAGGTGTCGCCGACACGGGAGTTTACCGCTTGGTCGGAAGGGTAAACTTAGTCCGAGATATATCGGGCCGTTTGAGATTTTAGATAGAGTTGGAGAGCTTGCGTATCGATTAGGCTTGCCGCCGTCACCGAGCCACGTGCATAACGTATTTCATGTTTCCCCTTAGGAAGTACGTATCGGACCCTAGCCATATTATTGATTTTGGAGAGATCGAGTTGGGGCCCGACATTACCTTCGAGGAGAGGCCGATTCGGATCTTAGGCGTCGAGTGAAGCAACTCGGGCACAAAACCATTCCTTTGGTCAAAGTGCGGTGGTCGAGGCATGGATCCGAGGAAGCCACGTGGGAAACGGAGGAGAGTATGAGGTCGAGATACCCGAGTTATTCGTGTTGTAAGTTTGGAGACGAAACTTATTTTTAGGAGATAATGTAATACCGGTTGTAATTCATTCATTTTCATTCGGTAATTATCGATCTGTAATTGTCACTCGGTGTATTTTCACTCAATTATAATCATTCATCAATCATGTTCATTCACCGTGTTCACCGCTCGGAAAAACTTCGAGTTGTGTATCATTATTGTTCATTGTTTCAACTTTCCTCTTATGAGTTCGACTTTGTTAGATCACCATTAATTTTTGGTAACTCCAAAAATTCTAAATCTTGCAATATTATAGAGCATCGAATTAGCTTTCCAATGGTTCAAACGGTGAGTCAATCGAGTCGGACGAGAGAGTTATGGTCGTTTTAGCTCACCGCTCATTTTTTGATTATTGGCGATCCGCCGACCGAACTTCGGCCGTGTCGTCCGACACGGCCGTGCCGTACTCGTCCGGAAATGCGAAGTCTCGCCTCAGACCCGACCGTGTCGTGCACGGCCGAGTCGAACTCTTCCGGATAAGCGAGAACCGATCGCCCAGACGCCCGACCGTGTTCCAGACACGGTCGAGTCATGCCGAGTCGGCTGTCGGACGGTCACTATCGGAAGGCCCCTCCGCGCGCGACCGTGTCTAGCAGACACGGTCGAGTCCCTTCCGACAGCGCGCCGCGACCGTGTCGAGCGGACACGGTCGAGTCTGTCGACGAGTCACCCCTATAAATTCGTTTTTGAGCATTTCACTCATTTCTTTCCCTTTTCTTCACCTACAACCGAGAGAGAGAGCTTGAGGGAGGGTTTTCCTTCACAAATCATTTGAGTGTTTGATTTTCTTCATCCTCCTTCGATCGTGTAGCTCGGATTGTGGATCTAGCACGTGTTCTTCGGATTATAGGGCTTGAATCTTCAAGAGGTAAGAACTCCTTCAACCCTAGTATGATTTTGGGGAGGGTTTGGTGGTGATCTTGTGTTTTAATTCGAATTAACCGATGTTGTTATTAGATTTTGATAGTATTCACGCGACCCATGGTTTTCTTGTTTTTGATTGGGATGAAATCCCGTTGTTATACCATTGACCGATTTCATTTCCTTATGCACTCTTGGTGTCCGATGAATTGTCCCAACGGGTAGAATTAGGATTAATTCTTACCTTTCCGCATTATTGAGACTTGTTGTATACCGTTGTTGTGTTAGGAGCGGATTTGGGAGGATTGTTCGGACCAAAACCTATTCCTTCGTTGTTTCCCTTGTTTCATCGTGTTCAAGGCAAGTACATGTATTACATTTCGTTATGTATATTGTGATTCTCGAAATAAATGATGAATGGTGATTTTTGGGTGCGTGAGTTGTGTTCCTTCCACCCGGAGTGTCCGACGGGATGTCTGGGGGTCGATACTAAGGGGTACGGCCGCGGAAGTGGACTTGGGTGCGTGCGTGATTGAACTTCCACCCGGAGTGTCCGACGGGATGTCTGGGGGTCGATACTAAGGGGTACGGCCGCGGAAATGGTATCCCACCCGGAGTGTTCGACGGGATGTCTGGGGGTCGATACTAAGGGGTACGGCCACGGGATACCAGTTGTGATTTGTGATATCGTGATGACTGAAAATCGATGTGATTGCCAATGTAGTATTCCGGAATATTTATGGCAAATGATTTCTGATTGAGATGAATGAGTAAAACCGTTTTTGTATATAATGTTGTGTAATTGTGTACTTGCACTAGCCATTCGAATGTTAACCCCTTAAATGGGGGAAATACGTCTTATGCATTTCCGGTACCGGGAGGGCTGAGGAGCAGGCACGGGACACGCACGCAAAGAATGGGCTGGCTTGATGATGTGGCTCGAGTCTGCATTTTTATGTTTTGTCATTGCATGGTCGAGTATTGAAGTTAGACTGTCTGTTTTGAAACTTAGTTTAAGTCCCCTGCGTGGGCAAAGAATCGGTATTTAACCTCTGTTCGTGTATTACGTTATAAATGTTTTGGCCGAGGCCACGGCCTTATTTATTTTTGAGTGCATCATTCGGGATTACATTGTGGTTTTTATGTCATGTGTTAGCCTGGTAGACCTCACGAGGGTTCTACGGCGTGTAATGTCCCAGTTGTGAATTGGGGTGTTACAGATTCGGAGGATAGAGATGTGCTAGATGTTGCATAAACCTTGTTATCCAACCCAAGGTGACGATATCTGAAAAAGAACTGCCTTAAGTCGCCCCAAATAACATCTCCCGAGCTCTCCCGATCGGAAAAAGTGGAAATGATGTGAAATGACAAGTGCAGGGGTTGACTGTCCCCTTATATACTGTCCTAGTCTAGCGCACGCTACGCCTCAATATTAGCGTGCACTAACGGGTCACCTGGTAGTCCAGTGGCTACTGTCATAAGACGTTAGCGCGCGCTACGAAACATCCCTAGCTTGCGCTAACTGGTGTCCTGCCAAAATCTCAGTTCACTGCCTCAGTCCGCTAGCGTGCGTTAATACTGAGCACTAGCGTGCGTTACGCAACACATATAGCGTACGCTAGCCGCTGCCTAGCGTGCGTTACTTGCTAGTCCAGAAAATCTGAAACCTCACTGCCTCTGCCGACTCAGTCTGTTAGCGTGCGCTACGGACGGATGTTAGCGTGCGCTACTAACCACGAATAGCGCGCGCTAACGAACTCCTAGCGTGCGTTAATCCGCCAGTCCAGAGAGCAGTTCGAGTTACTGGTTCTGACCTGACTGGTCCTTTAGCGCGCGCTACGGCTCAAAGCTAGCGTGCGCTAATCAAGCAGAATTAGCGTGCGTTAGCCTAGGCCTAGCGTGCGCTATGTCTCTGGCCCAGAACACTTCCGCAAGGTCTAAACAACACGATCGAGACCCAAAACAAGATATGAAACTCAATAACAATATCAACAACATCTCCATGCATTTACAGAGCGACAAAATAAGGAGAACGGCAAAGTCAAACAGTCAATAAAAGTACGGGTATTACATTCTCCCTATAAAAAGAAGTTTCGTCCTGAAACTTAAGAAATAAAAAGTTCGGGGTAATCCACCCGCATCTTCTCTTCCGTCTCCCAAGTCGCCTCCTCGACTCCATGTCTCGACCATTTCACTTTAATCAGTGGAATGGTCTTATGCCGAAGTTGTTTCTCGCGACGTTCCAGGATCTTCACGGGTTTCTCCGGAAAAGTAATATCCTCGGCTACGTCAATCTCACTATAGTCGATAATGTGGCTCGGATCCGGTATGTACTTTCTCAGCTGAGACACATGAAAAACACTATGGACGTGACTCAAAGCTGGAGGCAACGCCAAGCGATAAGCTAAATCTCCAACTCTATCCAAAATCTCGAAAGGTCTGATATACCTCGGACTAAGTTTCCCCCTTTTCCCAAAGCGGAAAACTCCTCTGGTCGGCGATACCTTGAGCAAGACATGATCCCCCACTTCAAACTCCAAGGGTCGACGACGAGTATCAGCATAAGATTTCTGACGACTCTGGGCAGCCAGCAATCGGTCCCGGATAATAGAAATCTTTTCCTTAGTCTCCATCAACATATCCGGCTCCGTCCCAACTAACTCAGAAGCCTCGTCCCAACATAATGGCGACCTACATCGCATACCATAAAGTGCCTCGAATGGTGCCATTTTGATCGATGCATGCCAACTATTATTGTAGGCAAACTCGATCAACGGTAAGTGAAACTCCCAATCATTACTCCAGTCTAAGGCACAAGCCCGCAACATATCTTCCAACGTCTGAATCGTCCTCTCTGTCTGACCGTCCGACTGAGGATGAAAGGAAATGCTCAATCTCAACTCAGTACCCAAAGCCTGATGAACGGCCTGCCAAAAATGCGATACGAAACGGCCGTCTCAATCGGAAACAATGGTCTTGGGGGCATCGTGCAACCTCACGATCTCAGCAATAAAGGTTCGAGCCAGTCTATCTGGTCCCCAAGTATCCTTAATACCTAATAAGTGTGCAGACTTGGTCAACCGATCGACAATTACCCAAATCATATTTATTCCGGCCCGAGTTCTCGGCATGCCAGTGATGAAATCCATAGAGATGTCTTCCCACTTCCACTCGGGAATGGGAAGTGGTTTCAACAACCCCGCTGGTCGTTGATGTTTGATCTTGACTTGTTGACACGTCAAGCACCGTAATACAAACTCCGTGACATCCTTCTTCATGTTATTCCACCAAAAATTGCGCTTCAAGTCTTTGTACATCTTACTCGTCCTAGGGTGGATTGAGTAAGGCGTAGCATGAGCTTCTCGGAGAATTCTCTGCCTCAACTCTAAATCGTTCGGAACACAAAGTCTGCCCTGAAATCTCATAATACTATCCTCGTGAACCATAAAACCAAGAGCTTTTCCTTTAATTACATCTTCCTTCAGTTGAGAAATCATCGGGTCACTCCACTGCTTCCCTTTGATGTCATCAATCAAGGACGAAGTAATTTCGAGAGTACACAACTATCCATGTACTCGTTGAAGCCAAACTTCTATCCCTTGCTCCATTAAATCCTGACGAATTTTCGTCTGAGATGTAAGAACCTCAAGCATTTGAAGAGATGCCGATTTGCGGCTCAAAGCATCCGCAACGACATTGGCTTTTCCGGGATGGTAAAGAATTTCCAAATCATAATCCTTTATCACCTCTAACCAACATCTCTGTCTCATATTCAGCTCCTTCTGACTGAAAATATACTTCAGGCTCTTGTGATCGGTATAAATCCGACACGGTGAACCATACAAATAATGCCGCCAAATCTTGAGTGCGAAGACAATTGCGGCCAACTCTAAATCGTGAGTAGGATAGTTCGTCTCATAAGGCTTTAATTGTCGTGACGCAAAAGCTATCGTCTTATCATGTTGCATAAGTACACAGCCCAGACCTTGACCCGAAGCGTCACTATAAACTGCAAAGCCCTCACTACCATGTGGTAAGGTTAAAATCGGCGATGAAGTCAAACGTCTCTTCAGTTCTTCGAAGCTCTGCTGTCTCTCATCCGTCTAAATAAACTTTTCGGTCTTCTGGAGTACTTTCGTAAGCGGCCGAGCGAGTTTTATGAACCCCTCGAAAAACCGTCGGTAATACCCAGCTAGGCCCAAAAAGCTACGGACTTCCTTAACATTTTTAGGCGGTGCCCAATCTAGCACTGCCTCAATCTTCTGCGGGTCTACACGAACCCCTTCGGCCGAAATCACATGGCCGAGAAACATAACTTCTTCCAACCAAAACTCACATTTCGAGAATTTTGCATAGAGGTGCTCGGTTCTCAAAATGTCTAATATCAAACACAAGTGTCGGGCATGTTCCTCCTTATCTCGAGAATAGATCAAGATGTCGTCAATAAAGACGACTACACATCTGTTGAGGTACTCGATAAA
This sequence comes from Orobanche coerulescens, assembly GCA_033398695.1. Lineage (NCBI taxonomy): Eukaryota > Viridiplantae > Streptophyta > Magnoliopsida > Lamiales > Orobanchaceae > Orobanche > Orobanche coerulescens. The sequence continues at coordinate 11,990,836 of CM065801.1, forward strand.
TATCTTATTCATTAACTGCATGAATACTGCCGGTGCATTAGTCAACCCAAAAGGCATAACTACAAATTCATAATGCCCATATCTCGTCCGAAATGCCGTCTTCGGAACATCGGGCTCCCTCACCCTGAGTTGATAATACCCGGATCTTAAATCAATCTTCGAGAAAACTGCAGCCCCTTGCAATTGATCAAATAAATCGTCTATGCGAGGCAAAGGTTACTTGTTCTTGATGGTTACTTTGTTCAGCTCACGGTAGTCGATGCACAAACGTAGTGAACCATCCTTCTTCCTCACGAAAAGAACAGGCGCGCCCCAAGGCGAAGCGCTCGGTCTGATGTACCCTTTTTCCAGAAGTTCTCCCAATTGATTCTTCAATTCTTGCATCTCGGAAGGTGCCATCCGGTAAGGTGCTTTAGAAATCGGATCCGCATCTGGCTCTAAGTCCACGGTAAATTCTATCTCCCGATCTGGCGGTAATCCCGGGAGGTCATCTGGAAAAACATCGGGATACTCATTAACAACTGGAATCGAATAGAAATCGACTTCGTTTCCTTCCGTTTTTAAGGCGTAACACCAATAGCCCGTACAACCTTTATTCAAAAGTTTCACGGCCTTCATGACACTGATAAGTAACTTGGATTGGCCCGACTTACATCCCAAAAATGAGTACTCAGATCCGTCTTTAGTCATCATGGTGATAACCTTGGTACGGTAATTCATAATCGCTTGGTGACTATCAAGACAATCCTCGTCGAGGATCACATCCTCGCCTTCCATATCAACTACAATCAGATTCGATAACCATTCCATGCCGGATATAATCACCAGAAAATCTCTAATCTCCCGGTTCCCCACAATTCTATCCCCGCTAGACAATTTTACAATGAAGGGATCGCAAACAGTCATACAAGTTATATTCAAACGGCGTACACACTCCAAGGAAATAAAAGAATGTGTAGCACCCGTATCAAAAAGTACACGGACTGGATGAGATAAAATATGAATGGTACCTGAAGCCACCGCCGCGTCGGGTTCGTCTGTTCGATGCATCTCATAAACCCGTGGTTGTACCGAACCGACGCTAGAGTTTCCCCCTCCAGCGTTCTGACCCCATCCCCGGCCCCTGCCGAAATTCTGTTGAGGTTGACCAAAAGATTGTCGCTGATTTATACCTTGGTCAAGTGGTGTTGGGGCAAAAGCCCGAGTGTCCAAAGTATGATTCGGCTCAGAACAATAAGCCGCTCTATGTCCCAACTTTCCGCACGTGTGACACTTCAATGGTGGAAAGTTGCATTCCAAATTAACGTGGCCTGGACGACCACAATTGTAGCAAGTCACCGTGCGATTTGTTGTACCCGGAGTAGAACGGTAACCCCTCTTTCCCTTATTAGAATGTGACGACTGTCCGGCAGAACGGTTAGTCGTCTGTGACCTCTGAAAGTTGCCATTCTTAGAGCCAGAAAAATTTCCCGCGACCTTCTGCTTCTTCGATTCTTCAATGGTATCGTTGTCGGGGCTTAACATATCATGGGCTAAAGCTCTGTCCTGATATTCCTTCAGTGTGGTGCAAGCAAATTCGTCCATGTACCGCCGTAAGTCCATGTTCATTCGCATATCAAAGTAACGAATCTTATCACGCTCGTTACGCACTTGATCCTTCACATGGATCAATTGTTGGTTGTACTCCACGATCGCCTGCGAAACGGGAATATCCTGTGGTTTAGCCTCGAAAAAGGCTCGGATTCGGCCCTCTCGTACCGGCCAAGGACAAAACTCGGCCTCCAAAAGCTCTTTAAATTCATCCCACGTGGCAACATGATCCTGGGTAAAACCTTCACGTTGAGTAAAACCTTTTGCAACTAACCTATCATTAAATCTGACACTATTTTCTTCATTTCTAACCTTGAACAACCATTTACAATCGATCAATGAACAGTTCTTAGGTTTCGGAACAAGGGTCCAAGTTTGGTTAGCATGCAAGGATGTCATTTCTTCATTCATAGCATTTAACCATTCATTAGAGTTATCAGATTTTAAAGCTTCGTTGTAAGTTTTAGGTTCATTACCATCAAGCATATCAAACAATTGAAAGCAAGAGAAGCCATGTGAAAATCATATAAATGTACAGGTCTTCTAATGTTCCTTCTAGGCCTATCCCTAGTTAATTGATAATATGACAAATCATCTAGAACAGATTCAGATTCATCTTCATTTTCAGAATCGTTAAGATTATCAGACTGGGCATTAGAAGATTCAGGATTTTCCTCATTCTCAGATTCAACAGGTACTTCACTATCACTAAGATGCTCCACCCTGATCTGAACAGGGTGAGAAGAAGTTTCGGTAGTTAAAACAGGAGCACGCAATGGGTTATCAAGACAAGGAAATTCAGTTTCATTGAATAACACATCCCTACTAGTTATTACCTTCAAGCCAGGTTCAGATCCTACCCATAATCGATAACCTTTAAGACCATCAGGGTAACCAAGTTTATCGATATTTTGATGCACATAAGTAGCACAGCGAGACACACGAATGTTTGAAAAATCAATCGGATGACCCGACCACACAGACTCAGGATAATTGCCATTTAAAGGAACATAAGGCGATCTATTAATCGGATAGGCCGCAATTAAAAGAGCCTCACCCCAAAAACTTTTGGATAATCCAGAAGTGGCGAGCATGGACCTTAACTTTTCAAGGAGGGTTCGGTTCATTCGCTCAGTTATCCCATTTTGTTGAGGGGTGTATGGAAATGTCTTGTGCCTTTGAATGTAATTTTCGGTGCACATAGTATCAAATAGAGGGTTGTAGAATTCAAGACCATTACCAGTCCTAAGTTTTCTAATTCGTTTACCTGTTTGATTTTCCATTAAAATTCTCCAATTTTGAAATTTTTCAAACACATCCAATTTTAGTTTAAGCAAGAATACGAAAACCTTCCCAGAGTAATCATCGATAATAGACAGAAAATAGTGGTTCCTACCATGCGTTGGAACACTGAAAGGACCCCACACATCAGCATGAACATATTCAAGCACATTGGAACTCTTATTAGATTTCTCAGGATGGGGATCAGGGGAATTGGGAGGTTTAGGAAATTGTAATTTGAGTTGTTTGTCATACATGCAAGAGTCACAGAAAGACATCTTAGAGATCTTATTCTTTTCCAAAACATCCTTGTTTATCCAAGATATTTAATCCCTTCATACTCGTGTGCCCTAACTTATTATGCCACAATTCAATTTTATCGGCACAAACCACGTTAACACATGCATTAGGCTCAGTTTGGAAAATATATAAGCTAAATTTCCTAATGCCTTTAAACAACATTAAAGTACCCCTACATATTTTCATGCAACCATTCCCCCAGCTACCTCTAAGACCCTCATCTTACAAGGTAGCACATGATATCAAATTATGAGATAAATCAGGAATATGTCTGACATTTTTTAGAGTAAACAGAGTATCTGAATCAAATTTCAAACATACATCTCCAATCCTGGCCACCAGACGTTTAACATTATCGGCAATAGACACATAACGATCACCAAGATTCATGTAACTACTGAAATGTTGTTTGTACGGTGTCATATGATAAGTGCATCCAGAATCAAGCACCCATTCATTTTCCTTAGACCAGATAGCACAGAATTCACAGAGGCATGCACTTCATCAATAACCATAAATACATCGTCTATGGCTATATTAGCCTGATCATTTTGCTGGTTCTTTTTAGGTTTAGTACAGTCTTGTATGTAATGACCCGGTTCGCCACAATTATAGCACTTGCGATTTTTAGGCCGAGACTTAGATCTATCCCTCCATTGCCCTTTTTTCTTGTTAGACTTATCAGAATCATTTTTCCTAGGAGGTTTCTTTTTAACATGTTGTCTACCCCTTACAAAATTGACATCACTAACGGCTTTGGAAACTTTATTAACCTTTAAGTCTAATTACTTTTAAGCCACTTACAACTGTATCTAAGGTGACAGAGTCTCTTCCATACTTGATAGCTGATTTAACATCATTATAGGTATCAGAAATTGCATTTAAGAGCACAATAGGAATATAGTCATCGATGTTTTTATCACCAAATTGTTTTATATCTTGTACTAACTTTGTAAACGTATCAAGATTACATCGATATCTTTATTTAAATCCAACTTATATCAGAAAAAAATTTCAAGAAGAAATAACTTATTGGGCAGAGAGGTTTCAGTAAGCGTTTCTTCCAATTTATCTCAAAGTTGTTTGGCATTATCAGTTTTGCCTATTCGTCTAATCACAAAATCAGATAACTTCAAGATTATAGATGAATGAGCAAACTCAATCAATTCTTCACATTTCTCAGGAGCTACATTTGATTGAAAAGTAACTTCAACAGCTTTAAAATATTTTTGTTGGACAAGGATGAATTTTATTTTCTGTTGCCAGATTCTGAAATCTCCCTTGCTATCGAAAGGTGCCATAGTAAAGGAAGTAAGTGAACCCATTTTAGTGTTTGTAAAAAAACCACACAAGATTTTAACCAAAACCCCATGGTACTACTAACAATGTAAAAACTGAGACGACAATCACTGATCACACAGATATCACAAAGAGGAAAATCACACAAGATTTTAAAAATTAAACGAGCTAGAATCGTAACCCTAAGCCCCTACAAGATCCGAGGAACACTTACGGTCCAAGCAGGAGGGTTTGATGTGCTCGGAGATCACGACTACCACAGTCTCAACACAAAGGCAATAAATCGAAGCGGTCACAGTCACACAGGCAAGACACAGTAAATAAAAGCAGACGAAAGCAATGTAAGTAAACATATTACTGATTAGGAGCAACACACCACCAATCACACAGTACAGAAAGTAAATAAGGGAAGGTGGAAGAAGCAATACCTGAGCGGATTCCTTGGCCGGAATCCGTACGCCCTTCCAAATAGAAACCACTTTTAATGGCTCCGATACCACTGTTGGGTATCTATTCGGAATACATAAGGTTACAAAACACAACAATAATAAACGAATTACAATTATAGAACTTATGGTATAGGGGATAAGGATTACACAATACTCCTAATGAATGAAAGGGAATGAAAATGTACTAAATTAAACACGAACACACTGATTAATTAATAAAGTTCAAGAATCTAACCGAGCAGATCATTAAAGATCTAAAACAGGGGGATGAAGGTGGTGACTAACGATCGAAGGTCGGCTCAGTCCTCCAGACTCAAATACCCACGTCCAAGGCTCACAAGATCGGCTTCAGCCCTTAACGTACCAAATCTGAGCGGTTTCAAGGAAGATCCAGGAATCACAGGCAAAAACCAAGAAGCCAAAAACCCTAACAAGAACTTCCTCTCACAGAACCTCTCAGTATCTAATTCACATAGAAATTAGAGAAATTTTCACTTAGAAAACTCACAGAAGTTGCTTTTATGCTCAAGAACTCTCGTAATTTTTCGGTATCTCACCCTCAAAATGAATCCCAGAATTTATAGGGCCAAAAGTAGTAACCAAAGCTACGGTCGCCCGAAGAAAATGCAACCAACCATATCATTGGGTTGATAGGGATTGCGTTTCCTTCCATTTCGGAACTGATCGGCGATTACAGAAGAGAGAGAGAGAAGTAACCGAAGAAGACGAAAGAAACGGGAGAGCGGCGAAAGAAGAGTCAGAGAAAGTGATTAGGGCTCACGGGGGAAACGCCTTAAATATCACACCAATGGACGAGTGTGATACAACCTACAAAAGGGATGACCGTGATTAATCCAAGTGAAGGTTCCAGAATCCGGGCCTCGATCTGGTACGTAAGGGACTGGGCTGCACTAAATGATATATTACTATTGGGCCCAGTCAAAACATATTTATTTGGGCCTAACATCAATCAATACAGGGACACGCAATGAACTTGTCGAGAAAACCCGCTAGATTCGATACATATTATAACGGATTGAACCATAGTGGTATAAGATGCATATTTTTTATCAGAGGGGACTGGGCTGCACTAAATGATATATTACTATTGGGCCCAGTCAAAACATATTTATTTGGGCCTAACATCAATCAATACAGGGACACGCAATGAACTTGTCGAGAAAACCCGCTAGATTCGATACATATTATAACGGATTAAACCATAGTGGTATAAAATGCATATTTTTTATCAGACGCTCTGACAAATCTCGTCGTCTAAAATTAACTTTCAAAATAAATAAGCTAAGAATCTAAAACTAAAAAAAACTAGAAAATAAAAACTAAAAAATGAAAATTAAAGGAATTGATTGAAAAATAGCACTCATGTCATGTCCTTGATTTTCAATCGCTACCTATCGCTGTGGCTTATCTACATACAAAAGCAGGGGATGTCCCTTTCTACTAAATGAATAAAATAATCATCAATTTCTCAAACACAGAAGTAGGTGGTACAGTTCACTTTTTATTTGTTCATTTCCTATTAATATTCTGTTTATTCAATAACACGTGTCGCATTCTCATTCATCGTCTGATTGTTCAGTGCGAAAGGATTATTGTCCATGCAAAAAAAAAAAAAAAAAAATTTGGCGAAATAATTTTCAATTTTCCTGTCAAATGACCCACCAGCTCTAATTATCACGAATTATCATTTTTTTTTATAATTCAGTTTACAAGCTTACACCTAACTATATCTGAAAGTAACAGTCCCGCTTTCTCATTACTGCCACCAAGTTAAATTGCGAGATGTGCACGAACTGACCAGTGTTTTGTCGGGTTCTGCTGACGTACAACCAGATCCTCCCAGGTAAAGAGAACATGAAGTCCTCCCCCGAATCGAACCCATACGGATGATATTCAGTATGAAATTCTGTCAAAGACTTAATTAGAGCGTATATTCCCGGGAAACATTTTAGGGTGAAGGCAATAGAGATAGAACCCGTGACCTCCACCACCACATGAGTTTTTACACCCATGTGGTGGCCAACTGGGCTAGCCGGTTGGTTACGAATTATCATAGGGTATTACTAAACACCGCCCAAAATTACTTGCCACCGCCCTATAAGATTATCTTTTTATCCATTTCAAGTCTTTCATTATTTCTAAACACCACACCACACCAAAATCTTTCAAGCTCAAGTTTTTCGAATATAACACACAATCAAATATATATCGTCAATATTATCGACAACTACGAAAATGGACGGGAATTCGCATCTGGAGGTAATTTTTCGTAGAAAATGACGCAGCGTCAATATTCCGCCTTGTTCCATGGTACAGCGTCCCAGATTCCGCCTGGACCATGGTACAGCGTCAAGTGCGACGCTCTCTCTAGGTCTAGGCGTCTAAACCGGACGCCCGAACCATGGTCGGGCGTCTCGATTGACGCCAGACGTGGCCAAAGGCCCAGACGCCGGCCATGGTCCAGCGCAATTTTGGACGCCTGGACCCTTTTTTTGCTGATTTTAAATATGAATAATAATATTATTGGTAATATTACTACCATTGTGTCAATTAAAAATTTCGAGTTATATTGGAAGAATTTGTAGGCGACGGCGTTGATTATAGTGGTTATTTCGTTAATGACGAAATATTCGCTAGTGATTGTGATGCGATTGCTTGGGCGAAAAAATTGCTCTTCAAATTGGTTTCGAGTTGATCATTTCATCGTACAAGAATAAAGGAAAGACAAAGCTATTGAGATGTAACCGTGGTGAGCAGTGCAGAGGGGTATTAAGAGATTTGGATGTCATTGCTCGAAAGGACACAAAGACGAAAGCATGCAAGTGTACATTTCGGATAAAGGCCGAACAATTGCATGACTTGAGTGGTTGGATAATCGACCGATCTCCGGGAGTAAGGGTATGCACAATCACTCATTTATTGTTTATCCGAGGGGCATCGTCAAATGAGTGGATCGAGTAAATCGCCAAACAAGTTGTTCGTGAGATGAGTCGCTTGCTCAAGCCGTGTGCCATCTTGGCGACCATTCGAATAAATTTCCCGAGGACAAACCGACTAGACGACATATCTATAATTATAGAGATCACTTGAGGAAGCATGATTTTGAAGAAAGAGATGTCGTCACCATTCGTCACCATTGATTTGACGAATAACTACGTACATTGGGACGCAGCCGACCCGATACAAATGTCTTTACCCACGTGTTCATGGCACATCCAACATCAATCAACTTAATCCGGACCTACAGATGGTTCATTGGCATGGATTCCACCTACAAAACGAATAAGTACAAGATGCCATTTCTCGAGATAGTCGGGATGACTCCATGTAACAAGAACTTCCTAATCGCCTACGCAATTATGAAAGATGAGACCGAATCGAGCTACGCGTGGGTGTTACAGAAGTTGAAAATTTTGCTTGGGTTTGATGTTCATCCGACGGCTATTGTTACGGATCGCGAGTTGGGATTGATGCGTCCTATTGAAGAGATATTTCCAGAGAGTGCCCACTTACTTTGCACATGGCATATTAATAAGGATGTTGAAGACAAGGTCTACAGAATTTGTGGAAAAGATAAAGAAATGGGCCAAAGGTTTAAAAATGGGAAATGGAAGAAAATCATGGAAGCGGCGACCGAAGAGGAATATGATCAAGCGGTGCAACTCCCAGGCGTGGTGTATTCTGGTTTTGTACAGGCGATTGAATCACAACTTACGCAGATCAGATACACACTTGAACAGTCTAGGTGTCGTACAGGCGTGGTGTATTCTGGTTTTCCGTTCAACTACTTGCGCTGTCGTGTTTCCCATCATTGTCTGCGATTACTGTCGAATGAATTGACACGTATGAGAGAATTAAGTGATCAAGTGTACGATCGTTGCGGTTGTTCACTCCAAACCACCCATCAGATTCCTTGTGCGTGTGAGCTCAAGACACATATGGAATCGCGGACCCCATGCAGTGTTAGTCGTCTTCACATATTTTGGCAAACACTTATTATTAGTGATGGTGGGGACACGACCGAATTTGTCGATCCTTCTACCGGTGCTGAATCGGAGGACCAGTATTTCTGTGCCCTTGTCGATGAGGTCAGACAGAGCGATCCTGCAGTTGTCCGTAACGTATCACTTATGATCCACGATCATCTTCACCCTGATCAAACGCGTTACGTTGAACCACAAGTGAATACGGCAGTTAAGGGTCGACCAAGAGGAAGTTCATCGACTAGACGCGATCCGAGGCAGACGCTTATCCAGCGGCTAGGCGTCCGATCTGGACGCCTGTGCCATGGTTTGGACATCCGCCGTGGACGTTTGTACCATAGGCTGGGCGTCCGCCGTGGACGCCTGAGCCATGGACAGGCGGAATCGACGGACGCCTGTGCCATGGCCAGGCGTCATCGTCGGACGCCTGTAACAAAATAATCGCCGCGCCTCTGTCGTGCACTCCGGCACGGCGGCGCGGCCAATGAAACAGTAGACGGATGAAAAAATAAAATTACCGGCGCTTTTCCTTTTCCGGACATGGCGGCGGTGCGGCGGCAGACGGCGACAGACGGCGGCTACGCGGCGGTAAGATGGCGGCGGACGGCGGCTTATCGGCGGTAGTGTTGTGGCGGTTCGGCTGCGTCGGATGAATTGTTTAGAGAGAAAAGTATTACTAAACTAGGATCCAAAATCTAATTAAACTGAATTAAGGGCAAAAAGGTAATCTTCTAGGGTGGTGGCTAGTAACTTTGGGCGATGTTTAGTAATCCAGATTATCATAACATCCACTCGAAGTCATGATGCAACATAAATCGAAAGAAAAGTACGAGAATCCATAATGCAACTATGAATTACTATAATATTTATCACGAATCCATAATGCAAACTATGAAATCGAGTCCATGATAAAAGATGTCATTTTCGAGAAGTCCCCCCATCCCCCTTGATTTTGTTATTTTCTTTAGATTGAAATAGGTTAAACGAAAGCACACATTATCAAGATTGTAATGCAATTATTGATATTTGTTTGTTTGTTTCATAAGGTATTGACTAAGTTAGTACAAATCGTAGAAAATATCCATAATTTGAAAAGGTAACTAAAAATTTTCTTGTAGCACAAGACGAAATCCCTCGCTCCCAGGGTTCCCACCCACCAGCTCGATAGAGATTGGTGGAGGAATTAAATCATGGTGACTCAACGGCTCACTAGGTGGGAGAAATAGTGTCTGGTGTCCACAAAGAGCTATCCCTCACATTGGAGGGATAAAACTCTCACACTGCAGCTGCCAGGACTCGAACCTGCGTCCTTGTAGCAATCTGTCACTCAAGAACCAGTTGATCTGCCCATGCGGACAACTAAAAATTTTCTTGCAACTACGTGTAGTTAATCAATCCTTTAGGTATAGCCAAACATGTTGTATTCTGGGTAAATGAACACTGTTTCATTTGCCGCAAACTTTATTGCATTGTTATATGTATTTTGGAAGATTTTTGTTGATGCTATATTTATTAATTCTTTTCGTTGCTATATTTCTTTTTATACTTCGATTTGTTAATTGTAGAGAGGTTGACAATTAATGTTTAATTCAATTACATTTTTTATCAAACATACATTTTTTTTAGTTACATATTTATTTATAAAACTATAACATACATAGTTATTTATATATTGTTTAGTTAAATTTAATTATATTTCCCTATATAATGTATTTTTGTGTAAACTATTGGAGATGCATTATTGCTTTCTGTATTTTTGTGTAAGCTGTTGGAGATGCATTACTGATTTTCTGTATTTTTGTGTTTGAAGTTGCAGTATTTTTGTGTAAACTGTTGGAGATAGTTTTAGTCCTGCAACATCATCCAATACTAGACCGGATTGGTTTTAATTTGACTCAAAATTTAATGTACAACTTTGACCATTAATATGCTCAATTATATACGGTGAAACCTCCATAAAATAATACTCGATAAATTAATAAACTCGATAAAACTAATAATTTACCCAGTCCCCGCTTGGGACCTGTTCAAATTTGGACAACGATCAATTAAATAATAATACTTTTTTTAAATCCTAATTATATAAAGTCCCGAAAAAACTATAAATTAATAATTATTTAAAAGTTCCTAGATATATATATGTTATCCACTTGAACATTCTAAGACGATTTAGTAAAATATAAATCTATTGTTACTTTTTGTTGAACTTCAAATTTACATTGATCTCATCTTTAAATCCCGTTTGCACCCAAGAGTTGCAACGTGCAATAGAAAGTTATGAAGAGTTGTTGTCGCTTGCAATGCTTCTTTTCGAGTGACTAGTTGCAAATGTATATTGATCTACTTCTAGACATTATACATACGTAAAACCATGAACCATTGTTTTGTTTCGACAAAAAACAATGAATGAGACAATTCAAACTTCCAATTAACATGATTATATGAGTGCATTCTACAAATTGTAGTTGAAAATAATAAAATATATATACCTTATAATTTATTTGTCATTGTACATTGTAAGTAGAATATCAACCCATAATTTTGAAGGCCAATTATGTATATACGGTACCTCTAAATTAATAAATTATTATTTATCAATCATATAACATCTCTCTAAATTAATAAAATTCTCCCAACAATATTAATTTATAGAAATTTTACTGTATTAGGCTCCTGTTACTAAAAAGTCCATTTTCTGTTAATAAAACCCCTCTGATCCACTTTTTTATTTTTTTCAGTTTATTTATAAGTATATTTTGTTTATTTTTAAATTAGGAAATAATAAAGATGGACCATGTGTTATTAACAAAAAAGAATGTGCATATAAGCAAAAATTACAAAAATATTTTAAGACAAATTCAACATCTAACATGCTAAAGTTTATATCAAAGCCTACTAAATAAGTGCAAACTATTGAAGAATTGCAATTAAAAGTGAACCAAGAAAGTATGATAGTTTTGTACTTTTCAAAAAGATACTCCATTTCTGATAATGAGTATATCCTTAATTTGTGTTGACATAAATGCCCCTCATTAATATGTAGTGATACTAAATATCAATTTCCTATGTAAAGTTATAAATAAGGTAAATCAAATAAATTAACTCTTAATCTATGTGAAAATATATTTGTGGGACAGAGTTAGCATAACAACATATTCTTCATCTATTAAGAGCATAAATTTTAAATATCCATTAAAAAAAAAAGAAAATTAGAGAATGAAAATACAATTCCTGCTGTCAAAATTGAAGAATATGTTGTCCTTTTATTTTATATATTCAGACATTAAATAAAAATTCTTAATTCATAATATTAAGCTGGCATTTGAATCTTCTTATCATTTCTTCCTTTCTTTCTAAACTCGCGCCTCTCGGCCGAGTATTGCTTCTTGATCAACAAATTACGCATAGACGTTTTAACTGCTTCAGCAGCAGTTGCGAATGCTTCTTTACCTATCGACAACTTACCTTGCAATTCTTGAAGCAGAGGCTCGGCTCCTGGAATCTCTTTATCGTCTAAGAATGATAACGCCTCGTATGGAGCGGATTCTGATTGGTCGGGACCGAATCCTGAAACAACCCTCACACGGACCAAACGCGTGGAATCATTATTACTGTGTAAGGTGGACGCGCCCATGACCATCCATAATAGCGGGACCAAAGAGACGGATCCAATGCTCGTTGGAATGAATGTCTCGCCTTTAACGTCAATTACCTAAAGTAGATCGTGCAAGAGTGTCGATTTTGTTAGATAATTATGGGATATTGTTTCTCGTCGTGTGGGCATAAAATCCCATAAGAACTAGTTGCTGCATATCTAACCAAAGGTGCATATAGCTAAAAGCAAAACAAAAACTCCACGGGTAAAAAGGTGCATCATCAACTGCACCTTAATCCCAACTATATTGAGATCGGTGGAGGACCAAAAGTGCAAAAAAGAAAATCACCGAGAGTAATTATGTGACCAAAAATGTTAAGAGTCTCATCATGTGGGCCAAAACTGCAATTTTCTACCTTTTAAGGTACTACAAGTCTACAAGAACACCCTCATCAATTTGCATTTTCTTAATAAATATCCCCTTACAGAGGGTGCAATTTGTAGCTAAAAAACAAAAATGGGTATATGTGTAAATGAAGCTGGGATTTCTTGGTATATGTGTAAATAAAGCTGGGATTTCTTAGTAATTAAACTCTCAAGGATATTTTCTTTTAACATAAGAGTACTTACTTTAGCCACGGAAAGGGTCCTGGCGGAAGAGTCGTATCTTAACAGCAATATTCCTGGCAAGCTTAATAAAAAAATAGATGGATTGATATCGGCTATTTACTAAAAGGGCCCGAGTAGGAACCTAGTGAAGATTCAACAAATACCATTAAGCGATAAAAAATACCTCTGAATTGCAACAGCAACTAATGAATGGTCGGAGGTAGCACAAAGATCGGTTACAGCAGGTAATATATCCTGTTGTCCTTGATTAGAATTTAAAAGTCCTGCCTTCAAGAACACCGAGAATTAAAACCAAATCCAAGGATTAAAGTTTACTATAGAACAAGAATCGGAGAAGAAAAAAGAGCTGAAACTCAGGATGTCATACAAGTAAGCCACTAATAACCTGTCTAAAACAAATTGTTCGAGGAAAAAGAGAAATGACTTCAAACATATTATTAGTGCATGCAAAGACTCGACAATAAAGTTAATGTTGTGGAGGGAAACTCATACGCTATACTATTCTCCTTCATTAAGGTTTTATCCCAAAGAATTTTCCCTGGAAAAGATTTTTAACGAGGGAGCTTAATCACAAATGACTCGCAAAGATATTTTGGCATATTTATGAATGGAGTATCGTCCAATCTATATGATACTATTACTAGTACATATCCCAAAAGGATCTTGAGATGCCTAGAGTATATTTGTGCAAAACACGTGTCACTCTTTTTTTTTTTTTTTTTCACTTGACTAAGGTTTTTGACCAATTGGATTTCCCAATAGAAAGGATAGAAGCCCTCTCCCCATAGTACTCATCTAACAGGTTTAAATAAAGCATCAGTTGGGGTTAACCAACCTCCCCAACTGGCAAATCATCTGTGGATGATGAAGAGACTCCTCTAGGAGTAAAAAGAACATATTAAGAGAAGACAAATTGGTACCTCAGCACCTCGTGCCCAACTCTTCATAGGGATGGTGACACTTTGATTATCTAATTCTTCGATTTTGACTTTGATCTTTGTTGAAAAAGGTTCCCTACATTTTCGTGGAATCCAGATTGGTATATGGCCCTGCCCACGATATTGGATTTTGACTAAGTCGGTTTCTGAAGCAGATTCACTTCCAGCATGGAGCACACTCGACCCATGAGATAAGGAAAAAAAGATCAGCCTCTTTCTCTGGCCGAACAGCAAAATGGAAAAGTATCCGGCTATAAGAGCTCTTTTTCAAAGCAACGACCGAGAGAAGGTAAAATGGCAGCCATGCATCGGACCAACATTTATGTCAGAATCGCCGCCGACATTCCATCTCAAACCCTTGAAAGGAACTTCTCGACCATGGGTAAATGCCAAAGAGAAGAACCACCAGGCTCATCAGCTTTTATGCTTGTAGGTTAGGACGTCTGCTTCCAAAGTGTATAGATCGAAGGACTTAGCGGAAGTGAGCCTTTATGCTTGTAGGTTAGGACGTCTGCTTCCAAAGTGTCTATAGATCGAAGGACTTAGTGGAACACGGGGGTGTCTGTAGCCAAACAAGCAGAAGGTTACAGGAAAGCCGAAGAATACCCTAAGGATTCAGCAGCAAGGAGGCACCCTTGGCTAAGGATAACAGATAGGATCATAACTGCGGATCAGCATCCTAGTATGTATTTGGATACCTGTGACTCGATTGGTGTCTTAAGTCAACTTCAGTTTACTTTTTCAATTCGGAACTCTTAGTCAAGTGAAAGAGAGATTGGTTAACTACTATTGAATGGATTAAGTTAGCCGGCAGAAATGCCTGTTCATCTGCAAGGGACATAATAATAATGGGTTGAGGCAACATAGGAAGCTAGAAGACGGTTATCGTGCCTGAACGGTTCGGACGGAAAGGCATGAGGAAGAGAAAGAAGCAAGTGCACGGAAGGAAGACAGGAAGGTGGGATTGCCCTGTTGTTGCAGCCATGGATAAGGCGCAAAAGCCAGAAAGTTTTCTAACGAAGCAACTTTGATGGCGTATAACATAGGCAATGTACTCTTTTACATTCAGTAAGTTTTTCACACCATTATTTTTTATAAAAAATTATATTCGTGGTATAATGAGAGATCAATATAATTCTTCAAATATTTAGAAAAATGGAGTACTTTGTACTCTTTTTGCTTTCGATCAAGTTTTTTCCCATGTGATTTTCTTGAAAAGATTTTTATGAAACAGCATATGAATACTCCCAGTCTCTCACAAGGATAATCAATATGAGAGAGGGCAACTTTGTGAAGCACGAACATCTCCTAAAGTCGCACATCCTGCCAGTACGAGACGGACAACACGCGTGTACAAGAGTATCAAAATTTTATTTTTCCGCACACGTCCTCCATCCATGTAGCACTCTTGTCTTGCCGTCATCAAGCAGTCTATAATGGACCTTGCCATCATAACGATGCTTTAGATTGTATAGATGAAACTTATACTCAAACCAACTCCCATTTACACCTTTATCTTATTCCAAACTATATCTCTTCGCAAAGCTGATCAACTTCATCCCTAATTCTTTTTGAGCTTCCATTTCTATACAAGAAACAAAGCCCTAAACTTGAGAGGAAAAAACCATGGAAACCTACAAACGTATTTATTGTGAAAATTGCTAAACCACAATTCCCAATAGAAACTCATAAACCTTAAAAGTAAATTATTAAAGGAAATACATTGCCCAAAGAAGACAATAACATTAACAAACATTCCTAATGGAAATTAATAAATCATATACTAAACAATAATCCAACAAAGAAAAAAGTATGCAGAAGAACGAATAGTAATTAACTATTTAAGTAAATGTGGGAGGAAGGGTGTTGCAGAACAATGCAAAGAAAGGAAAAATGTAGTTCTTTTTTTGTGCAATCAAAGATATTAGTATCCATTATAGAGTGGGCTTCTCATATTTTGTTGTGCCCATGTACTCCGAAGTCCCAATACGAAATTTTCTTCTTTTCTTCTGTGATCCCTTGCACTTAGGCTTCATTTGGTTAGAGGGAAAATAGGGGAAAAGAAAAAAAAAATGAAGAAAATTCTAGTTTTCCACCGTTTGGTTGCTACTTGGAAAATTCTGGAAAATAGGAGAAATTATGGAAATCTTGGAAAATCTGCTCACATTTATCTCTCCCCACCAAATCTTCTTCTAAAATCGGCACAACCGAAACTGGCATATTTCTTCCTTCACGCTTCTTGATTAATGGAAGGAGTTTCTTAAACTTTCCCTCCAATAACAGAATACTAAAAATTAGAAAGATAACAAATATTTTCCACGAAAATTTTCTTGAGATCCAAATGGAAGGAAAAAAGGAAAACAAATTTTTTTCCTAACCAATTTCCAAGAAAATCTAAATTTCCCCCTACTTTTTTTCTTTTCCCCTATTTTCCCTCTAACCAAATGAAGCCTTGATGTCAAGATGAAGCCGCCCAAATACAGCCCTATAATTTTTTTTTGGTGAACCCTTTTACTTTGAATCTAACAAATAAGCTCGATTACAACAACAATAATGAAGATAATGACATGAAGTATATAAGCTTTGCTTGAAGTTGTACCAAATAATACCAAATGCCTTGGTATTTATAGGCTTGAAAGCCAAACTAGCCGTTGGTGACTTTACTCTTCATAGCGTACGTTATGTTTCATGCATTATAATTCTATAATTAAAGGACGGCTATTTTCCTATGGTCTATGCCAATTGCCACATTATAGAAGACTAATGTCTATTTACATGCCACATAAGTAAAAATGGAAGTTCAAAAAGAAATAAAGGATAGAGTTGATAAGCTTTGTGAAGAGAATATAGTTTGGAGTAAGATGAAGGTGCAACAGGAGTTGGTTTTGAGTACAAGTTTCATCTATACGATCTAAAAGACCGTTATGATGACAAGGTCCATATAGACCGCATGATGAAGGCAAGGCTGCTACATTTATCCTCTTTAAGAAAAATATGAATGTCCTAGACGTATTCTATCGCTCTCATAACTCGCTAATCCACAAATTTTGAAGCCTCTTATATAAAGAAAGAAATGGGAAATTGATAGATATTCAGTGATTAATAAGGGATTCTGATCGTTTATGAAGTGTTTGATGAGGATCTACATCACGTGTATGATCGGGCTTTATACTTCACAGAAAGTACGTCTTCAACATAAAACTATGCATTGGACTCTATAATCATGGTGGATAACACAAATTTTGTAGGTAAAGAACCCTAATTGTGGTGGATACACAAATAACTTGTAGAGCCCAATCTATGGTTTATGTTGAAGACATACTCAAGTGAAGCAGAATTTTGATGTGCGGCTGTCCTCTAAATGAGACACAAATTTCAAAATTCTAAAAACAATCATACATGTATTGGAGATCCTCACCAAAAACTTCACAAACTAAGCAAAATTGTCAGCAGAACGGAATCATTGTGTATAATCCCGTCATTCCTCATTTTTTTCATTTAATATAGAGGCTTTACAATGTGGATGCACAAGTTCACAGGAGGCGGTAGACGAACATACATATCTTTCACTTCTTTAGGACAAAGGTAGCATTGTTGCCTTCATCATGCAGCCTCTAATGAACCTTGCTATCATAAGGGTGCTAATATTTTATAGATCAAATTATAAACAAATCAACTCACATTAGAAACTCAATGGAATGAACCTTAGTTGAGGAAAAAAAGAGTGCAATGCGTATTTTGTACAAGTATAATCCTAACACATTTGAGGATTTGCATGATTATTTATGTTAGATAGTATGATATTCTTAATCCATATTAGTAGTGATTAAGATGCATCATTAGAACCCTTAATTGAGAAAAGAAATATTTGGGATAAGAACCTCAATCAACGAAAAGAGTACAACATATATATTTTTCTTCACAAAATATCTCTACTCCGATTTACTGCATGAACTAAATAATAGACTTGAAATCTTCCAAGAAGTTCCATTCCTATATTAAAATACTCCTTACAAAAATTACCCTAGGGGTTCGTGACATTTAAAAAAAAATAGTTTTTAATTGCAGCAAGAAAGGCGCTTAAAATCGTGAGCAAGGACCTAAAACCGCAATAAGGCACTCTATGTTTTGCGTTTTGCTCGGATTGCGTGATTGGCTCACGAGTGATCTAGCTCACGTGTGTGCAGTAAATGAGCCAGGCTACCTGCTACCCGCCCGACAACCTGGCTCGAACACCGGCCCGGTAGACCGCCAATTCCTTAACAAGTTGGTCCGCTGTATAATTTGTTAGCCAATAGTGAAACTGGGTATACTCGGTCCTCCTGACAATTATCATGTTCGTTAATAGTCAGGTATAAACATATACCCGATCTTAAGTTGATTAAACCACAAGTATTAATGGTCCTTATCTACCCGGTTCATTTCTTAGTAGATTGCATATCCACCACCGAAGTACCGAACAAACCTAAGCCAAAAACGGCTATACTTCACCTAAGTCCTAAGCATATAACAAAATTTCAATAAAGACCCGGTACCCATCCAACAATCTATCTCAAATACCTAGTTCGATACCTGCCCAATTCCTTAACAGCAAATCCCATTCCTAATATTGCTAACCGATCGTTAAAGGGTCCTCCGACGCCCGACCCGACGCTATACCAAGCCGTAACAATACTACTCACGCGTCAGACAATAGCGTGAAAAAACATATGCAATGAACGTTAATCCCTCTGTGGCATGAGTAATTGGAGCAAGTAAACGGAACCCTAAAAATCAAAATTGACCTTATTAGTCAGGGAATAAATCTGTCTCAAAAGGGTCTTTCATCTTTCTCTCTCGCGTGACGCTGCCATGCCTTTTTCTCAACTCCAGGAACGTCCGCAAGGACGGCGAAGTCCAACGGCGATGGCGGGCTACTTCTCACTCCAGGTGGGTTATGTTATTTATGCTATATCATTATTGTTAGAGGCGAAAGGCGCACCAACGCGATACATGCTCCTATCACCTGAGGCGTAAGGCGAGGCGCACGCCTGAGAGAGGTGAGGTGCATAAAAGGCGCATTGAGGCGCGGCAAAAAGACGCATTGAGGCGCGTCCAGGCGCATGCTTGGCTAAGGTCGCAGCCTCTGGGTTTAAAAGACAACCTACCTTTTTTTTCTGCGCGCCTTTAACAACTACGCGCTATACTCTACCTACAGGGAACAAAATGCTACACGTTAAACTATCGTCATTAAAATACTGTAAAAAAAACGTCTAACTTTGAAAATTTCAAAACCAACATTGAGGAGGTTCGACTCCATTTACTCACATGATCTCACATCATTAAAGATATTACAAGTATGCCTCTTAGTTTTTCTAAATATAACATATAGCCATGACTTGCTATTTTTACTTCGAAAAATCGTATAATGTAAATGTAAAATGTAAGACGAAAATTTAGGGTCGCTAGTAATACTAAGAAAATTAAGGAACTAAGAAAATTGAGGAACACAATAGTAAAAATATTTGATAACTTCACTTTTCAATTAACTCCACTTACGAGGGGTGCAAAATAAAAGATACATGTAACCTCAAGGGTGGATCCATAGTTTTCAAATGTACTATACAGCCCAAATAATCAAATGTACTATAGAGCCCAAAACTCATGCTATAAGATGTTATGTGAATATTAAGATTATAAATCTCAAGTCAATGACAAGACAATTGAGATAACCCACCTACCTTAGCTCCGACATCACACGTATCGAATAAAGAACCAGAGGTATAGTCCCACAATCGAACCTTCAGCCACCAAAATTAGGTTAGTCCAGGAAAATAAGAGTGTTGAGCTATTTTTTGTAAATTATTGATAAAAAAAGTTACAATTAGAAGTTATATACTCACCGTTGAATCACCACTTCCGGAGACTAAAAGTCCTCGTGCATAATCCTCACAATTGACAAATGCAAGGCAGGAAACAAACCTGGTGACGATTACATTAGAGTATAAGAGTAAATAGTCAGTAGTCAAGAGCAATATATTATTATCGCAAAAGAAAGAACATAATCTTATTCTCATAATTTCCCTGAACAAGTGACGATGATAGGTATTTACTCAGTATGACCAAGGCAAAAACTTTGTATCTCATGGGCCCCATCCAAAGGCTCCTTGGGAAACAGAGTGACCTGTCATTAGCAAAAGTAAGCAAACAAACAATTTAAAGGTAAAACACACCATGTATAATAAGTAGCAAAAGTTTGTTACACGAATTTTGAAGTCTCGATCAGCAGTAACAATGTATTGTCCATCTGGAGAAAATTCCTGCATAATGGTTATGGTAAGAGTAATTAATATTCCTAGCTACATTGTTAAGAGAATCTAGGTAGATTTAGGGCCTGTTTGGCAAATGGATGTTGGCTTTTGGTGGTTGGATGTTTCATTTTGGCTGGTTTGATTAGCTGATTTACTGACTATTCGTTGATTGTATAAGTGTTTGACAAAATCAGTTGTTAGTTGTTGGCTTTTATACGGGCTTTTATACAAAATGTATGTATTAAAAGAAAAAAGCCAAAAGCCAACACACAATGCTAGTCACTAGCTTTTCATTTTCGCTTAAAAGCTGGCTTTTCAGTCGAGCAAAAAGCCGCTTAAAAGCCACTTACCAAACACTTTATTTGGCTGTCTGGACATATCAAAAAACTAAAAGCCAAAAGCCACCCAAGAATCCATTCAAAAGGCATACTGAACACCTACTTAAAGGAAAATTACTACATCCAAGTGACTAAGCATGTTATAAAGAGGACACAACACAAATATGGGGAAAAATCGATCAAGTGTCGGTCAGATAACCGAGACACATGAATTCCTCTAATTTGGTTTTCAATGGATAAACAAAACATATTTACTCGGTAAGATTGATATATAAGTATAACCAATGTTTTAAAAGGCGCGAGGCGAGTTTGAGGCGTTTTGGCCGGATGAGGCGAGGTGTAAGCCTCGATGCGCATTGGAGTGTAAGCCTCGATCAAACTAAAAGAAATCCTAAAAATCTCATAAAATTATTAAAAAAAAAAAAAAAAAAAAAAACATAAATTAGGTTACTAATATCATAGTATGGGGGCTTATTTTTTTTTTCTCTAATAAAAATCACAAAAAAGTATAAATTAAGTTACCTTTTTTAATAAATTAAATTGAATTCTCTACTAAAATTTTAACAAAATTTTGATATTTAATTATCATTTGTTAATTTTCAAAATATTAAGTACTATTTAATACAATATTTAATAATATTTATAACATTATTATATAAACGAATTGAGTAGACATATATCCTATATATCCTATATTATATTATAATATGGGAAGAAGAGGACGCGGTCAACTTATATAATTCTTTTTTGAGTGGAGATATATTATCCTATATTATAATTTGCAACAATGCTACATGCACAACCAATACTTCCTTAACCCTAATACTTCCTTTCATATTATCCTATATGAAAGGAGTGGAGATATATTGTATTATATGTATATTATTATAGTAGAAGAAGAAAAGTCCGTCACTTTCCCGTATATAGTTGTGTAATATTTTCTTAACCCTAATACTTCCTTAACCCTATCTATCGTTGTCATACCACTTCCAGATCTGTTTTTCCGCGTCCCCCATTTTTTTCTGTAGCTGCCTCGTCCGTTCCCATCTCTCAGGTTCTCTTCCCGCCTCACAGCCCTCTACATCTGCCAACTCAAAGCAAAATGATGCCATACATGCCTCTTGCGCCTCGAACGCCTCGTCTCGAGGCGTACGGCTTTATGACGCCTCGGCAGGGTGAGGCGTAAGCCTCAGATTTACGGAAAAAAAAGCCTCGAGGCGATTTCTGGCCGCCTCGAGCGCCTTTTAAAACATTGAGTATAACTAAGGGATTACTACAATAAGTGGAAAACTTTAAACTACCCAAGCAAGAACCAACAAAAGCTTCACAATGCTCAGGAAATAAAAATAAAAATGGCATACCAGTCTTGTAATTATGCTACAATAATGAGAAAGAATCGGGACGGCCTTCTTACTAATCGTAATTGGATTTTCGTAATCATAATCACGTATATCCATGGCATAGACAACACCAAACTTATCCGCGAAACAAACAAACATCTCATCTCTGCTTATTGCAAGAGAAGTCACTCTCTTCTCTGAAACCCTGTTAGCATCACCAAAACCAATTTCCAGAAAAGTCAATGAACTGGCAGTAAAAAAATATTTGCTTACACAGAACAAATTCATAAAAAAAAAAAAAGACTTTAAAATATTTGCTTACACAGAACAAAAACAACGCCAATAATTAGCATTCCAAATTTTCACGAGCTTGTCATCTCCAGCTGATACAAAAAGCTTCCCACTTTTACTGTACCGAATGGCGCGAATTGAATCTTTATGCCCTCCATTATCATCCAGTAATTTCACTCCAGAACCATCTCTTGAGGAACAAATTAATAATTAGCATACATCTATAAAATTGAGTCTTTTCATAGCAAACACGGAATAAAAATCGTCTCTTTTCTTACTGGAGATTGAAAACCCGGAGATCCGACCCAACGGCTACGGATACGGATGTATGGTTCGGGTGAACAGCAATTAGGGCTGGAGCTACCTCCATATCCAATTTCTGCTCGCTTTCTTCCATGTGATCGTCTTCCATTTTTTTCCAATTTTGATTTGCAGAGCGCTAGGTCACTTCAGGGTTTATTTCAATTTGTGATGCCTCAAAACCTACACATGGCATTTTGACCTGACCCGGTGGGGAACCCGATCGAACCGCCCCGATCGGGGCCCGAGATTCCCCGCCAAACCGGGTACCTGGGGCGGGGGCGGGTATACCCGGTGAAATGAAACCGGGGCCGGAGCCGGGATATCTATCTCCCGACCCGTTTCGGATCCGGTTTAAGAATTTAGTTTTTTATATATTTATTATATATTCTTTACCTTTTAGTTTTTACATTCCCGATCCCGTATCTATCACTATCTGTATCACACTTTCATTTTGACTTCAGAATTCAGAAACCCTACACGGTTACACCTACTCTCTCGTGCCTCCCACCCTCCTGCAATCCCTCGCCTCTCTCTCGCCACAGTCGCCTCCCACCCTCCTTCAGAGAATCAGAGACAGAAATCCTACTCCGACCGCCGCTTGCCGCAGCCCCAACTCCCAGCGACTCACCTCGCCTCCCACCCTCCTTCAGAAACCCTACTCCGACCACCGCCTCCCTCTCTCCTCCTGCCATCGACCGCCGCTCGTCGCAGCTCCAACTCCCAGCGAACTCCGACCGCCGCGCCCAGGTTCTCACTTCTCAAATCTCACGTCAGTTTTTATGTTTTTGTACCCTTGTTGAGAAACCATTAAAACATATTCTGATTATCGTCATGTATATCGGCATATTTTGTGTATATTAGTTTTCTTTGCTATTTCCTGGATGGCAGATTAATTTACACCGGTAAAGAAAATTTTTCCTGCTACTGTATTTTTGTACTCGTATTTGTTGGCTTTATGGATGTCACTTGTTGGCTTTACAAGTTTTTATTTGTTCTACAGATGGATAGTACAGAAAATGAAAACCTTGGTGATACAGGATGCAATGCTATTGAAGGAAACGAGAAAACAGCATAAACGAATTCGACTACCCACAAATCTGAAAGCGTGCATATAGAGTCAACTTCTACTACTGTTGAAGTAGAACCACCGAACAAAAGATTAAAATCTGTTGCTTGGAACCATTTTGGAACAGTACATGTAGATGGTATTCGTGGATTTGCTAAATGTAAGTATTGCAATAAGCAGATGACCGGTAGACCAAATGATGGGACAATCCATTTGAAAGATCACTTTAAAATATGTCCAAGAAGAGTTACAAATGACATAAAACAACATATTCTGGTTCAAGAGCAAATGGCTAAGGATGGGAACACATCTTTGTTGAGTAATTATGCTTTTAGTGCTGAAGTTACTCGGGTGATTTAGCTAATATGATCGTTATTCATGACTATCCACTTTCTATTGTAGAGCATTATGGTTTTAAAAAGTATTCAACTGGTCTTCAACCTATGTTTAAGGTGCCTGGTAGAAATACCATCAAGAAAGACATCATGAAGCTATATGAAACAAAAAAGGGTGGTATGTTGTGTTGTTTGGAACAGAATGAAAGTAGGATTGCTCTTACATCTGATATGTGGACCGCTGGAACCCAAAAGAAAGGTTATATGGCAATAACAGCACACTACATAGATACCAATTGGAAGTTACAAAATAGGATTATCAGGGTTTTTTTCGTCTACTGTTCTTTAAATATTTATTGATGCAGTTGTAAATTAAAGTTGTTCTTTTCCGGTTCTTTTGCAAATCAGTCTTATGGTTAGTACATATTGAAAATCATATATTTCAATTTGAATTTCTTATGGTCAGCCCACTAATTTTCTAGTAACTGATGGAATTAGTTAGTGGTGGAACTGGAACTTCTGAGTATATATTTTCTGATGTTACAATTTATTTTCCCTAAAATCAATCTGTTATTTTACAAGTATTGATATGTATTTTTAATATATTCTTTGATGCAGCTTCATACATGTGCCTTCTCCACACACGGCCGATGCCTTGTCTCAAGTTATGATGGAATGTTTTTTGGATTGGAACATTGACAACAAGTTGTCAACATTGACACTTGACAATTGTTCAACCAACGATGCTTTGGTCGACAAGTTGCTAGGTACTCTTACTCCTTCCTCATTAATTTTAAAGGGTCGGTTGTTTCAGATGAGATGTTGTGCACATATCATTAATCTCATTGTGCAAGATGAGTATAAAGACGTCTTCGCTCGCCTAAGCAAGAAAGACAAACATTATGTTAATTTACCTAGTGAAGAGGAATGGGGAATGGCGTTTGATGTTTGTGACAAATTGAAGTTGTTTTATCGTGTGATCGAGGAATTCTCCGGGACCAAGTATCCCACTTCAAACATATTCTTTCATTTGATTTGTGACATGAAATTAGAAATTATGAGTTGGCAAGATGCTCAAAATGGTGTTATTAAGAAGATGGCATCAAGTATGTTGGAAAAGTTTGATAAATATTGGGGAGTCATACATGATGTCATGAGTGGCTATTGTTTTAGATCCTAGGTATAAGCTAAAGTTGATCAACTATTTCTTTCCAAAGATTTATGGTATTTACTCAAAAAATGCGGCTATGAGGATACGTAGCCTATGTAGTGATTTGTTTGAGGAATACAAAAGGAAGCATGATCAAAAGAAACGGAAAAAACAATCTAGCACTACTCACTCACATGTGGGGAATGCTTCAATGGGAAAGGCTTCATGGAAATTAGAATTTGTCAATATGGTTTTTGAGGATGATATGTATCAAACGACCGAGTTGGACCACTATTTGGAGGAGACGTTATTACCAGATGATGATGAATTTGATATATTAATGTGGTGGAAGTGCAACGGTGGCAAGTTTCCTATCATGCAAATGATTGCGAGAGATGTGCTAGCCATTCCAATTTCTACGGTAGCATCAGAATCGGCATTTAGCATGAGCGGGAACAAGATAACAAAACAACGTAGTCAACTAAAAGCACAAACCGTTGGAACATTGATGTGCACCTAAAGTTGGTTGCGGAAAGAAATTGAAGGTAATAATTATATAAATTATTATCGTAATTCGTACACTATATGAATCACTTGTAACTCGTATTATTTTTAATTATAGATAAAAAAGACGGAGAGCCGAAAGGATTTGATCAAATGGTTGAATACGATGAAGATGTCGAATGATGTGTAATTTTATTGTGGTTATGAAATTAAGTTATGTAATTTTTTTTTTTGGCATTCTTCACTTTGTAATCTTTTAATGTGTTTTTGTTTTAAACTGCTTTGGTGATTGATTACAAATGTGTTTTAAACTACTTTTGTTGCAGTAAACTGTTTTGCTATCCAAAAAAAAAAAACTAGTCTGTTTTTTATTTTTCTGCATTTATTGTGGTTTTTATTGATCAAGTTGATTATGAATGTATCGGTTTTTTTATGAATGTATCATTTTTTATGAATGTATCATTTTTTATGAATGTATTCTTCAATTTGAAGAGTCTTACTCGTTGACCGGGGGTTTGACCGGGGACAGGGGTTTAATCCCCGTATCCGGACGGGGCCGGGATCGGGACCGGGGGAAGAAATCCAAAACCGGGGCCGAGTCCGGGAGTTGTGAACCCCACC
Source organism: Orobanche coerulescens (assembly GCA_033398695.1). Classification (NCBI taxonomy): domain Eukaryota; kingdom Viridiplantae; phylum Streptophyta; class Magnoliopsida; order Lamiales; family Orobanchaceae; genus Orobanche; species Orobanche coerulescens. The sequence goes on from CM065801.1 coordinate 12,017,160, forward strand.
CCATACCCGTCCCGTTACCATCCTTGTCAAAACCCACCACCATTATTGCCTTCGGGCCCATTGAGATTCATTGGGTCTATTGTGGGCTAAAATCCAACAAATATAAATTTTATAGCCGATTTCTAAATACTTATATCATATTTGTGTATTTTTATCATGTTAAAACTAGTATGACCCGTAAAATATGGGTGCAATTTTAGTGTTTTAAATGTGTGTTTCAAATTTTATTTCATCCAATATATAATCGCCACGTGTGCAGGTTTAAATTTAAGTTTTAAAAATTCCATCTTCAATTTATGATCACATGCACACGTGCCGACTATATATTGGATGGAATAAGGTTTGGAACACATATTTGGAATAATAAAGTTGAACCCGTAAAATACACATAGGAATGGCAATGGGGCGGATTCGGGGCGGGGCAGGCTATCCCCGTCCCCGAACCCGAAATCTGAAATCTGCCCCATCCCTGCCCCGTTCCCCGTCGGGAATCTTATCGGGGCACCCCATTGACGCTACAACTTATCCCGAACCCCGTCACGTTTCCCGTTTTTGCCCCAAAATCCGAAATTGCTAGGTATCAATTATCAAAATCTAAACAAATATGTAGCTAAAAATAAAGATGCGAATATATATATATATATATATAATATAATATAATATAATATCGGGGCGGACGGGGCACGGTCACCCCAATCACTACTCAGAACCCCGAAAAAATCCCTGTTAATGCCCCGATCCCCGCCCCGTAAACCGATAATGCATGCCCCACCCCGACCCGTTAAGATCGGGTTTCGGGTTTTCCCGTCGAGTTCGGATTTTTTGGCCATCCCTAAATACACCGAAGTTTTAAATATATAAATTAATATAATTTTTCCCAAATTTAGCTTAATCTATTTATTTACACTAAACGCATGTGGTGTGGGTGATTTATTTAACTAATGACTGCAGTTCAAATCTATACTTATATTAAAAGAGAGTCGTGCACATGTATCATTATTTAAGATTTTGATTTTTGTTTAATTATAACTTTTATATATATATATATATATATACCTTCTTAAAAAAAAATTTAAAAAAAAGGAAAGAAAATTTTGGATATGATTTGTGGGAGTTTTATTCCACAACTATATACTCATCTGTAATAAGAAAATTATTTTCTTATTTTTTTAGCTTAAAATTCTAAATATTTATTATTTTTATATCAAGTTCGTTCTTAATGAAAAATATATCAAAAAATCTTATTTCACTATCTTCAATTATACATTCATATTGAATATAGCGAGATTTTTTCCAATTATATTACACTCCATAATATACTAAATAAATTTTTTTTAAAATCCGCATTGAAGATCCTCAAGGACAAATTTGGAGAACGAAAAGAGAACTCTTTAAATAATAGAATGCTCTGTCTGGTGCATCGCACGAGCGAACATCTAGTTATCAAAATAATACCTATTATTCTAGAACTATTGATAACTGTTGTTTTAATATATTTTCCACTAATCATTTCTTTACATTTTCCATACTAATAATTTCAAAATCAATAGTACATTTCTATTTAGATAAATCATTGTAGATAGCTCAGTACCTACGAGTTCTCTCTACTAAGAATTACCGTCGGGTTCAACTCCCACAAACAAAGGGTAAAGTACATCAAAAGAATGAACATTTTTTTTTTTTTAAAACAGAGCTGATGCCAATACATCTCATCAACACAACACGCTTCTATCCAAGAGTTGTATTATTGGACAACCAAAAAAAGTATGTCCAAACACTCAACAACTAGAAGCAAATACAATCTTGTCTGCATGCAAAAATCAGGGGCTGCATGTAAATTGGTCTTCTTCTTCTTCAAGCTTCATCCCATCAAACTCTCCATTACACACATCAAAAACCCTAAATCCTCAACTGAGTACATCCAAGAACAGTTCCCCTGCACTTCGTCATAGGCGCCACCTGGCGCCAAACCGACCTCTCATTCCCGAATGCCAACACATCCACATCCGAGGTCGGCTTAATATCCCAATTCAACCTATCGGGCCCAATAACCCCTCCGATTATATAAATATCGTCTTCCAACCCAACCATCGCGAACCCAATCCTCCTCCGGAACTCAGAAGCGGATACAATCACCTTATTTGAATCCCTTTCCTGCTTATATATCTGCCCATGGCTCATTACATAAAGCTTCCCCTTCACAACCGCCATCGGACCCTGTAGCCAACTGTAGTCATGAACCGCCCAACCATGGTCAACATTCTCCAAAACCTGCACGGTCGAAAAACCCTTATGCAAAACATGAATCCTGCCCTCAATAACCACGCCCGTACATGCCGAATTGTGCGTCTGATGGAGATCGGGTATCGGGACCCACACATCCTTCTCCGGATCATAAATCTCCGCCTTAGATATCGATTTCCTACAAGTCGTAAACCCACCGGCAACAATTATCTTCCCGTCCAATACACAACAAGCAAACATGGCACGTGGGACGATCATGGGCTTACAGTGGGCCCAACGTCGGACGACCGGATCGTACGACCAGACTTCGTCGGTGGCGAAAGATCCATCCTGGTCACCGGTCAGCGGGTCCACGGCATCGCTGCCGCCGCCGAGCACAAAGAGCTTCCCGGAAGCGGAGACAACACCAAAGTGCGCCAGGTGGCGGATATTGGAAGGGAGAACGGGGAGAGTTACCCAGAGGTCGTGCAGAGGATCGTAAAGCTGCCATAGGTTGTCAGGGTCATAAGCGCATACACATATGAATTCCTGGGTGGCTTTGACTTCTTGACGGGCTCTGAAGAGTTCGGTGCTATGAATGGCTTCCCGCCAGGAATGGGAGACGAGGGCTAGTTTGGGGTGAAGATGGAATGGCACCCGTGCGAGGCACCTTAAGGCCACGGCATCTGGAAGACCTTCGATGAGTTCCGACATACTAAGTATTAGGTTATTTATTTGATGAGATATTTTTGATTTCGTACGCTTTGGGAATCGTATTCGAAATGCAGCATCTGAAAGAAAACATTCGGTGAATACATATGAGACAGATCATGTTCTAAAGTGGGAAAAGATTACACAAGCACGATTCGACCCCTTTACAAGGACTGAAGGACATCACCCAAGTGCAACTATACAATTTGAGATAAAGATGGGCCAATTGTACAAAGCAACCTAGGAGCAGCTCTCCATGATTTCAGATCCAATATAAATGTCACAAAAAAAAAATACTAAATTGCAGTAAATACAATACGACAATAACGAGCATACTTTTCTGTTTTATATATTATTACACAAGTTGCAGCTTAGTCCAAGTAATGTGTTCAAGTTCTCTAATATTCTTCCAGACGCATATAGTTTATCCTGTTATATAAGTTTATTCTTTTATGTTTACTAGATACTAACCATCTCCATAACCTCTGAAACAGAGAAGATTCTATCAAGATAAGCCTATCCAAGCATACTAAGAAAGAATGGTTCTCTATCCATGAAATTAGAATGACTGACATTCAAAGTACGACATCTTCAGATCATATGCATGAGCATATTAGCTGCTTTACCTTTCAAAATAAAGCATATTAAGAAAATGAACTCATTTTCGCATTGATTGGGTCGGTCTCCTGACTATCGGTCTCAAATTGAACAGACGGCAAAGAAAAATCTCCATAACAGAACAAACTAGAACTAAGTTTTTAGAATGATTTTATATATTGCATAGAGATTTAGCGATAATGCTATTTTTTCTTAGTATTATTTCTATTTATATATTGCAGACTTAGGTCTCTGTCAACATGGCTATTTTTCTTGATTTTTTTTGAGGGAAAAATCTGTCACATCACTTGCTTATAACATACGATATGGCTATCAATTATAATGTTAAGTGTGTTCACTCTTTTTTTCCCTTCTTATCTATACTTACGTGCCATCACACTTAGTATACACTTAACATTATCAATAAGACAATAACATGTAAGTATAGATAAGAAGGGGAAAAAAGAGTAAACACAAAATATAATAATACCAAGAGAAACTGCTCGGTAACATTATCGCTAAATCTCTATGCAATAGATAAATTCTACCAACAGTTTGTGATAATCCCATTTCAAATGATTGACATAATTACAAATAAATTTTGAAAGTACTAAAATAATTGACAGAAGGTGTATATTTGGTGTATTTTTGAGAATGATTGGTATAAGTAATGATGATAAATGGGTGCTGAAGATTAAAAAGTAAACAATATTGATAGTGAGGGTTTGATGGAGATTAAAAAGTAAACAGTGATTGTTTGATTTGATTGTATAAATGTGATAAATGTGAAGTTCTAAAAGGACAAAAAAGGGGGTGAGTGTAAAACTTTGAGCGGGATGGAGGTAGTAGTTGGCGACTATCTCAATTTGTAATTCTGATTCATTTTATCAAAACAATGCTCTAGATGACAAGTAACCTTGCTGCAACTTTTCGCTCTTCAGTAACTAATCATCATCCACTTAAACATTAATAAACGATAACGATATGGAGATTCAGACAAGAAGTCAAGGGCGATTCAAAATTTGAACTTAACCAAAAACAATGGTCATTCACCTGAAAATTATAAATGGATCATAGGAGGCGGAGCATTAAAATATATTCTCAGACATCATGCAGTCTAGTTTATACCATTAGAACGTCTCAATAGGTTATTCATAATCACCTTAATCCTGACTATGTTGGAGTCGGTGGCATGAAGATTATAGTGCCAATTAATTGTCCAAAATTAGTTAACACTATGACTCATGCAAAAAAACAAAGTGGCAAATTTGTACGCCGGATGCCCTTCCTGTCGCATCCTTCATATGAAGGAAAAATGAGATGAAATTCCAAAACCATCAACATCGTAGATTTTCCAGCTACATGGAAAATATCATGAGATGATGATGCTTGTTATCTTGCACAGTTAAACAATTCATGTAAGTTATAACAGAAAAGATCCAAGTATTCAATTTCAAGATTACAAGCATATAAGCAAAGATCTTGACTGACATGTATACTAGAAAGCACGTACACACACAGAGACGAGGGTCGGACATGAGGACCACAATGGAATACATTCATTTTAAACGTAAAATCGAACATGGACACGGATAAACCTCATAATTAGAAGTCTGTGCTTCGTAGCATCTACATAGCATTCTTGTACAACCCGTATACAGTTCTTTGATTCTCATACATCAACATATATTTTAGGTCAATGGGTTTGGAAAACAATGAATTAAGTACAATCCAACTAAGGCACACAACTCAAGAGGACTTATAAATAATGCACATATCAACTGGAGACCCAATACAATTGAAATTAACCTAATACGCAGTCGGACATAAATGCATCGCACTATTCTCAATTTCAGGAGTCTGACATCCCAAATCGAACTAAAAGAAAAACCAGATCACTTTTACTTCTTCAAGAAGAAGAAGAAAAAGGAGAAAAAAAAAACACAAGATAAGGGAAACCCAATAGTCACAATCATAAACGAAAATTACATGCCAAACAAAACAAACCTGAATAACAAAATAATCCGATCAAAAGAGCAAGATTCAAGCTCCACTTCCCCAAGTTTTCAAGAGAATCAAGAAAAGCACCCCTAAAAATTGAAGGAAAAGAAAAAGGTTTGGTTTCGTGTATGAGATTCTAGCAGTTGTCACCAGAAAGATTGAAGTGTATGAAAAAATCCAGACGTCAAGTAAATGCGAGAGCGCACACATTCATTGCAGATATGAATTGCGAGATAAAGGTCTGCCTCTGCTATCAGAATTGAGTGCAAATATTAGGTAATTTTTAATGTCTATTTTAACCTTTAAAGTTTGGGAATTGAATCGGGGCAATATTCACATACTCTCCTTTAAAGGTCGGCTATCAGAATTGGGGTGTTCATGGACCGGTTACTTGTTCATAGTTAATTTCTATGAATTGACTCGTTTTTTATTGATCGGTAAAAATGAAATTATGAAGCGGTCAATATTCATTTTTTTATTAACACAAAATCATTTCGGATATATTGAGTTTTCGATTCGGTCCATCATAATAATAAAATAAAATATGAAATATCACTAAATTTTATAGTATTTTTAGAGTATTAACAAGTTCATAGATGGAACTAATATATAAATTGTTATCATATCTCTAATCAACAACAACACAATAACACAATAAAAAGCAAAATTAGAGTTTTTTATACATATAAAAAAAGTACTAAGGGCACCCATAGGTGGATCAGTTTGATACCTGACGATTCACAAAAATGAGAACTGCGAACCGATCAACTACAAATATGTATTTGCTCATATACCCGCTACTATATCCGTCCCACTTGCTCTAAGCGGTTCGATTATCTATTTTTACGGTTCGGGTTAAATCATTTTCTTGCCACAAGACACGTGCATGACACGAGTTTCTTTGACACTTCGAATTTTATTTTTTTACTTTTTCTTAGCCAATTGACCAATAAATAGTATATAATATTGAAAGAGAAATACATCTGATGTAACCGAGCTGATCGGTCACCAAGAACCGATTTAATCTCAGAAGTTTATCTAAGACAACCTAAATATGTGAAATGCTTATATCTTTAAATGTTTCTCTCTCTAAGTGTTTCTCTCTTTCTCCCTTTCTCTCTCTAAGTATTTTTGATTACTTGGGTTCTGGAGGAAAGACTCCTTCCTTATTTATAGCAGGGGGCAGCAGTCTTTCCTTGAAATTCTCTAGCTTTTAGGGGAAATCCCTAATTTCCGGGAATTTGGGCTGCAGCCGCCAATCCCTGAATATCTGGTGATTTCGGTTGCAGTGTCCATCCCTATATTTATGAGATTTTGTCAGATAGGTAAGATCCTAGTCTTTCAGGGGTCTTATCCTTATGAGTTCGGATTCTTCCTAGCTCGGGGTAGGGTTATGTAGGTCGGATTCTCTTACGAAGGGACTTCCTTTCCTGACAAGCGGTCGGTAGACTTGTTAGTCTTTGCCGATATTCGCATAATATCTATCGAGCTCGGTATACGATTAATCAGGTCGGAATCCTTTTGGCAGGGCCTACCTTTTTACCCAGAGGTCGGTACATTTACCCGTTCTTGGGCTCCTTAGACCGGTTTTTTTGGAGGTTATTTATCGTCCTATCAACGAGTCCCCCTACTCTAATCGAGCTGTAAGACCGAGTAGAATAAGGCTTGCTTCAGTCGGGCGACCTCGATATAATGATGACTTGCCTCTAGATTCGTGCGCATTTATGACCACGCCGCCTCTTTTCTCGAGTCCCGCTTCCCAACCGTCGTACCTTTATACCTAGGTCCAGGTGGCAACCTTCTACACGTACGTCAGGGCGGTGTTGGATCCGGGCCGTTCCTTTGGAAAGATCATCGGACGCTCCAGATCGTTCCTTTCCTCTTATAAAAGGAGGGCTACCTTTTCCTGGCTCATTTCCGCTTCCTGGTTTTTCTCGCATTTAGAACTTGTAACCTCTCCGGTGTTCTTCGACCGCAGCTACTGTTTTCGGCAACGCCCTTCCTCTTCACCTCCGGCGATCTTCTTCCTGCCCAGCTCATGGGTATGTTTATCCAAGTACCTTCGTCTCTTTTCCTCTCTTTTTATATTTTTCTTCTCTTCCCCCCTCTCCCTTTTTTCTTTTTACGATGTCCTCCACCTTCGACTCCCAAAATATCTCCGGTCAGTCGGTCGTGGATTCATTTTTGGAAGGTTTATCTTCTTCCGATGGGGATTCGGGTGATAGGTCGGAGCGAGCTGTAGGCTCCTCCCTTTGTCTCGTAGATGAGCCCATGGGTAATATAGACTGGTCGGAGCTAGGTGATATACCCTATAGCCCTCCTTCCAGCATCCCTTTAGTTATTGTAGATCCCCCGTCCCCTCCTCTTTCTGACGAGGTGACTGTTACCGGCCTGTTAGCCGACCCTTATCAAGCAAGCGCGGGGACTACGCGTGTCCTTCCTCCCCATCCTTTATCTAGGACTAGCCCAGCCTCCCTAGAGAGTTTTATAGGATTTCTTAGGCTTTCCCCGGGGTGGGATTTTGTCACGCCCCAGGCTTTTGACGTCCCTGATCACCCTCCTTCAGGTTACATCACTTGGTTTGTGGATCTGGTGAATAGTGGCCTTCGTTTTCTATTCACCTTTTCCTTGCTTTTATTTCTACTAAATACAATCTCCCTCTAAATCAATTTTCCCCGAACTCCTTTTGTTGTATGGTCACTTCCTTGTGTTATGTCACTATAAGAACGAGGAACTCGACCTAGATTTTTTTTACTTTTTGCTTCGGGCTAAAGATCTTTAAATGCTCTTTCTATTTGAGTTCTCACAATGACACCCATTTCTTTACCCACCTCCATTCCAACGTTAAGGATTGGAGGTCACGTTTCTTTTTTCTCCATCTTCCTTCTGGTGAATCTTGAGGTTTTCCCACGGAATGGAGGCAGGCCACCCCCAGTCAGGCTCTGATCCCTAAACGCAGCTCTATCCGAGCTGGGTGGTTAGTAAGGTTAGGGAATGGAATGCCATCTCCTATAATGTCTTCCAGCTGACGCATTTTCACGACCTGTTATTTCATTGCGGGTTGAGCTCGAATCCTTATCCGACTATTCCTGACATTGGTAGGTTTTAACGACTTTGTTTATTATAGTTATGTCATTACTTTTCCTCTCTTGGCGTACTAGGATGATTTAATGACCTGTTAATACTGTTTTATGCGGACCTGTCAGTCTGATGCTACTAAGCCTACCGAACCTGCGAAGGACAAGGTTCCTAGGTTGGTGAATCCCCCTAAAGAGAGGGCAGAGGGATCATCCAAGCCGAAACAAAGGCCTGTTTCTACCAAGGGGGCCAAAGTCGGGGTAATCCTACCTTCTGACCTGGCTCTCCCTTTAACCACAGGGCTGGGTCCTACGAGCTCTTCTCCACAGCTGCAGGTCACTAATGTAATATCTGGTATTCTCGTTTTTTGTTATCTTGAATTGTCTGTGTTTTGACGTCGGACATTTTCTTGTTGATGAGAATCGGAGTGATTTCTATCGTGATACTCTATTTGTTTCTATCGCATAGTCGTTTTAGTCGGGTGCGACTTGTTGTCGCATGCGTTTCTTTGATTAGATGTGTGCATGTGATGTGGTATGTGATGTGTCGTTAATTGCTCGTTATTGTTTTGAATCATAGCCGGTGGCGTTGTGTTGGTCGTCGTGGAGCGTGTTTTCACGCCGTATATTCCTTTGTGTTGCTTGTAACGCTTCGTCGATGGACGAAAGTTACGTGTTTCTTGGGTATCTCATTAAGTTTTCCTGGCGGGATATTGCTCCTCCCTGCTTGTGTTAAGTTTCGGGACGAAACTTCTTTTAAGGAGGGTAGTATGTAATATCTGCAATTTCGATTTCTGGTAATTTTCTTTTTTGGCGGAAGTCCATCTTAGCGACTCTGTTGTAACCGTTTCGTCATTCCGAGAATGATTAATTCTGCACTTATTGTCATCCGAGTTCGTTTAGGTATCGTTTTGTTGAGTTCCATGCTCTTAAACGGCTTTTCCGCACTTGAGTTTGATTCTTGCGAATCTCGTCCGGAACTGTTGTTTCGAGTTTCTCGTAAGTTCATTTAATGTTATTATTCATGTTGCGAGCTTTGGCTTGGTGTTTCGATCGTGTATCATGTATTTCGGACGTTTTGGGCCGTTTTCGTAATTTCCCAAAGTTTGGAGTAATTATTTTCCGTTGTCGAATTTTGAGCCTTCGGGTGGTCGGAATCGTGTGTTCTATTAGCGCTTAGATTTGTCTTTGTGAGTACTTCATAACCGTATCTTCGATTCATATTCAGGTTCGGGTTTCGGGGTTGTCCGGGCCATCGGAAGTGGCCACGACCGAGTCACAGCCTTACTTTTTGGAGCAGGAACTGGCCTGGCCGAGTTACGGCCGTAAGGTGCCGGTTACTGCCGTAAGTGATCAGCAGGCACAGGCTGGATGAGTGCCGGTTACAGCCGTAAGGGAGTGTCAGTTACGGTCGTAAGTGATCGGCAGGTGCTGGGCAGAATCTCGATGAATGCCGGTTACGGCCGTAAGGACCTGTCGGGTACGTCCGTAAGGGCCGAGTTACGGCCGTAATTCACTTCCGGTTACAGCCGTAACCCTGTCGGCCATATATAGGCCACGGATGGGCCAGACCGCATTTTTACCCCATTTCTTCACCCGGGTGGCGGCTGGCGACGGGAAAAGTCGGGGAGTGGAGTTTTTGGTCGATTCCACTCGATTTCTAGGCATTTTGAGGATTCTTGTCGATTATATCATCATCTAATCCTTGTTCTTCGTCCGAATCGAGGTATTTTGGCTTGAACCCATGTTTTTGAAGATTTTGGGGATTTTCCTTTTGATTTCGATTCCAATCCGTTTTTGATCAATTAATTGTTGTATAAACGTTGTTTTGAATATGTTCTACGGATTGGATACTCATATCCTTGATTCATTCGGCCCGAGGGATGATTTCTTTGTTATTGGAGGGTCTTGAACATTTAATGCTCGATTAAATGTTCGAATGAGTTTTTTTCCTTCGATAGTTTGATGAGGTTTCCGTTATTTTCGGATTTGATTCTCATTGTAATCGTATCTTCATTGTTTTTGCCGAAGGATTGTAGGTGTTCAGGGTTTTTCCGGGTTGTGCCGTATTCGTAGGAATATTCGGGCGCCGACAATCGAGGCAAGTATCTTATTTATACGACTTGTGTCTTGTAAATAGAAATCACGTGTTAGATCTACGATGATTGGTTTACCTCCTTGATTTTTTAATTAATGTGGATTGACAACGAGATGAACATTATAAACGTTGGTGGAATTATTGATATTCTTAATGGTTCAACGTGATAATATTCCGTTAAGTGATGATAAATGTATTGCATTGATTATATTATACTTGAATGCTCATTGTGAAATGTTCGTACTCGATATGCTTATTGTGATGGCTTGATTATACCCTTGAAGGTGTATCGTATGGTGTGCTAATTGTGTAATGTCGATGATGTTGTTGATTGTCGAAATTGCCTTGAATACATTAGTCCCGTAAGTCGTGGTAATCACTGTGATTGATTGACCGTGGATGTTGTTGATAAATTATGAATATGAATATTTGTGTGACCGCTAAGTTCACTCGTGATGGTTCGACGGGACCTACGAGGACTCGTGACAGTGGACTACGGGGTCAGAACTTAGTGAGGTACTGAGGTCCAATCGTGCTGGTCTGACGAGGCCTACGATAAAACATGACAGTGGATCATGAGTTTAGGGCACAGTGCGTCCAACCGGGTGAGCTCGACGGGGCTTACGGTGACACGTGGCGGTGGACTACGGTGTTGGGAGTGTGTGTGTGATTGTTGTGATTGATATAGTCCGTGTGGGTTGTTGAACCTACGGTGACACGTGACGGTGGATCACGGTGTCAGAATTGATTATGTTTGGTTATTTGTGTGTGGAATTGTCCGTGCGAACCTACGGAGACACGTGACAGTGGATCACGGTATCATGAATATGTTTTGACAATCAAAGTTTTGGAAGGAAAAGTTTTATGGAGAACTGTTGAGTTATAAAACAAGATTTGGGTTAAGACCCTAAAGTTTTTCGAAAGGTTTTGTGAATCAGGACTTGAGGTCTTAAAGGTTTTGAAATTCTAAAAATTCCCGATATGATGATCTTATTTTCGAATGCTTCATAGCTTATTTTCCTTTGTGAAAACTGTTGGAAAGTAAAACGCAGCGGAAGCGAAGTTTGGGAAATATGATAATCGCGTTTTACGCATCTACGAGCATAAGATCTATTTAGGCATGCTAATTAATTAATTACTAAGACTAATAAGCAATTTAAATATTATTTATTATTTATTAATTAAATATGTTGATTATTAAAATATCCTAATCTAGATCCAAGATCATAGGATATTACCTTTTGAAGCGTGTTTGTTACTTCCGTCTTGATCACCTTGTATTTCTACCTTTAGATCTTCTAGAGTATGATCCGCCTTAACCCGGACGTTGTGTGGGTAACGAGCTACCGGATCTTTCTTGGACAACCTTTGGATCGGTCGATTCCTATCCCTCACAACTCTCGATTTTCTTTTCTTCAAGTTATTCCGATATGTAGCAAGAATAAAAGTGTTCTCTCAATTGTGGAATGAAAGACACAACAAGATCCACAATTAAACACTTAGAAGAAAAAATCGAAATTCCTTGTGTATGAACAATGATGAAAATCGGCCAACACCCAAGATGTCCTATTTATAGGCTCTTGGACTACTACTAGAGATCTTAAGGAGGATTATGGAAGGACTCCCTAATAAATTCATCTTACCTCATTAGGACTCTTCCTAATATAATGAATCTATTAATATCAACTTAGTCCACTAAAAAGTTGATATTGCACTTCATACCAAAATCCAAATTACGAAATTGGGCTCCTCATTAAATATATTATTTCCCGTGTTTAAGATATCGAATGTCCATTAATTAATTATAAGCTACTGACAGCTTTAATTAATTAATATCTTATCCAAGAGTAGTACCACTCGAACCTTATTATTATATCGGAATTAAATCCACCTGCAGGGTTTAATATAATAATCATTATCGAGCTCCTCAAGGGGACATCATCAACCCGCACGAGTCGGGACACGATTTCTAGTAATAATAATAATTGTCGTATAAACAATATTATTGCCCAAGATACGAGGCTTATTGAGTCGATCATTTTGACTCTCACCTATGGTAAATAAAATCAATAAGTATTATAAATACGCAATTAAATATTATATAGTTAGAATTAAGAAATAATAATTATCCGAGATTTACGTTCTTCTTACAGTCAGTACAGAAGACACTATCTCACCTCGATCCAGTTCAACGTATGCAAATACGCTAATGTATGCTAATAGTCAAGACCAACTATTCTCAATCATACACTACAACCTTTTATATAATTTGTCTAATAATTATATAGGTTGTAAACTATTATATTATTTTATAAGGCACCGATAATGGGATCTTCCGTGTGACACCAACACACCACATTATCTACAATATAAAATAATTAGACATTTCATTTGCATAACCATAACGTGAATAAATATGCAAAACATGTGATTAAATGTAATTAAAATTCTCATAGGTAGTAACAGGGAAATTAGGTAATACAAGCATAAAATATGCTTTGCAGTATACAATCCTAACAATCTCCCACTTATACTCAAAGCATGCTTTTAAGTATACTACTCTATTACATAGTCTCTCATTTCTCCCACTTATACTCAAAGCAATGCTGCCATACACCGTAATCCCATTCCTTCCACATGCCTTTCAAAAATTTTTGAAGGTAGGCCTTTCGTGAAAGGGTCAGCAAGATTATCTTCCAATGCAACCCTGGCTACAACTACGTCTCCTTCCTTTACGAAGTGTCGTATGATGTGGTACTTGTGGTTGATATGTTTACTTGCTTGATGGGCTCTTGGTTCCCTTGAATTTGCGACTGCACCAGTATTATCACAATAAAGTGTAATACCCTCTGGCAAATCCGGAATCACATCTAAGTCCTGCAGGAAGTACTTGAGCCACACTGCCTCCTTGGCTGCCTCAGAGGCTGCCACGTACTCGGCTTCCATGGTAGAGTCCGAGATGCATTTCTACTTCACACTCCTCCAACTAATGGCTCCACCCCCCAGGCTAAACACATAACCCGAAGTAGACTTGGACTTTTCTTTGTCCGATGACAAGTCTGAGTCAGTGTAACCCACCGAAAACAGATCATCTGATTGATATACAAGCATGTACTCCCTAGTCCTTCTCAGGTACTTGAGTATGTGCTTGACAATCCAGGTGTCACAGTCACAGGTTTGGTGATATCTAGCAGCCATGCCCACGGCATGACAGATATCTGGTTTAGTGCAAAGCATAGCATACATGAGACTTCCCACAGCAGATGCATAAGGGACCATCTTCATGTCATCTATCTCCTTTTGTGTTTTAGGACACATGTTCTTAGATAGTTGAATTCCATGTCTGTAAGGTAGAAAACCTTTCTTGGAATTCTCCATGCTAAACAGCTTCAGCACTGTATCGATATAGGATGCATGGGATAAGCACAACATCCTCTTCTTCCGATCATGAAAGATCCTAATTCCAAGGATGTGTCCTACTTCTCCTAGATCCTTCATATCGAACTGCTCAGATAGACATACCCGTACGTCCGACAATTCCTTCACGTTGTTTCCAATCAGGAGAATATCGTCTACATACAGTACAAGAAACACCAACACGTTTCCATCACATTTCTTATACACACAACTCTCACTCGGACATTGGAAGAATCCATATGACTGGACAACTTCGTCAAAACGAGTGTTCCAAGATCTAGATGCTTGCTTAAGTCCATAAATGGATTTCTTAAGTTTGCACACCAAGTGCTCTTCTCCTTTAGCAATGAATCCCTCTGCTTGGCGCATATAGATTTCCTTGTCTAGACTCCCATTCAAGAATGTAGTCTTGACATCCATCTGCCAAATCTCCAGATCCAAATGCGCAGCTATAGCTAAAAGAATCCGGATTGACTTAAGCATGGCTACCGGCAAAAAGGTTTCATCATAATCGATACCCACTTTCTGAGTGTAACCTTTTGCAACAAGCCTCGCTTTGAAGGTTTCAACCTTCCCGTCACGTCCTTTCTTTCGCTTGTAGACCCATTTACTCCTAATGGCTTGTACACCATCAGGTAGCTCTACTAGCTCCCACACTTGATTGGAATCCATAGATCCCATTTCTGATTCCATTGCTACTTGCCAGGAGTCAGCATCTTTATCTTGGATTGCCTCCTTATAGGTCCAGGGATCTGATTCATCTTCGCCTGGGATTGAAAACTTTCCCACGCCTATGAATCGTTCGGGCTGACGAACAACCCTCCCACTACGACAAGGCAAATCCTGAGTTGGTGTAAAAGTATCAGAATTGATACGTGGTGCAGTATTAGTTGGAGCTTGTACGATTGGTATAGACGGAGTCTCGCCCCTCAGCTCTTCCAGAATTATCTCGTTCATGGGCTTGTGACTAATCATATAATCCTCTTCCAGAAAACGGGCATTGGTGCTAACAATGACCTTCTGATCTTGGGGACTATAGAACAAGCCACCCTTCGTTCCCTTAGGGTATCCTACAAACACTCGTACTTTTGTACGAGATGCCAACTTACCAGCTTCCTTATTCAGCACATGTGCTGGGGTACCCCAAATCTGAACATGTCCTAGACTGGGCTTACGCCCACTCCACAATTCTGTGGGTGTTTTTGGAACTGATTCGAAGGCACCAGGTTTAGAATGTACGCCGCTGTTTCTAAGGCGTATTCCCAAAACGAAATAGGTAAATTTGAATAACTCATCATTGATCTAACCATTTCTAAAAGAGTCCTATTCCTTCTTTCAGCCACACCATTTTGTTGTGGAGTTCCCGGTGCGGTGAGCTGGGACGAAATCCCTTCATTCGCCAAGAAATCCAAAAACTCTCCACTAAGGTATTCGCCACCACGATCAGATCGTAGTGACTTAATACTCTTCCCATGACGCTTCTCCGTTTCAGCCTTGAAGTCTCTGAACTTGTCAAAGGCTTCAGACTTACGTTGCATCAAATAGATGTATCCATATCTCGAATAATCATCTATAAACGTGATGAAGTATTCGAAACCGCCCCTAGCCTGGATATTCATTGGACCACATACATCCGTATGAACCAATTCTAACACATTCTGAGCACGGTTTCCCTTGGTTTTAAAAACCCTTTTGGTCATCTTACCTTCCAGACAGGATTCACAAATTGGAAATGACTCAACTTGGAGATCATCCAATGGGCCATCATCTACCAATCTTTGAATCCTTCTAAGGTTTACATGTCCTAACCGTAAATGCCACAGATATGTTTGGTTTATGCTTGAAGGTACTTTTCTCTTTTTAGGTTTAGACAAAGAGTTAAGTGATTTATGCATAGGAGTTTGTGCAGTATTAACGACATATAGTCCATCATTAAAAATACCTTTGCAAATATATTCACCGCTTATTTTCTTAATAATGGCATCATCATCAAAAGAAACTGAATAACCATCGCTTTTTAATTTAGAAACCGAAATTAAATTCATTCTAAAATCTGGTACTAATAATACATTATTGAGGACTAATAATTTATCATTAATCTTCAACTGCAC
This sequence comes from Orobanche coerulescens, assembly GCA_033398695.1. Lineage (NCBI taxonomy): Eukaryota > Viridiplantae > Streptophyta > Magnoliopsida > Lamiales > Orobanchaceae > Orobanche > Orobanche coerulescens. Next base: position 12,033,395 of record CM065801.1, read on the forward strand.
GACTCCCACTGCAACAGCCATAAGCCTGGAATAATCGCCCCAGTTGATGGTAATCTCGCCCGCACTAAACTGCTTGGTTACCTGAAAACCATGCGAGTCAAAGCAAACATGATCAGTGGAGCTTGAATCAACTATCCACGAAGTGGAAGAACAAGCTGCCAAACATGTTTTGACTACTAGTGTACGAGACATACCTTTCTTAAGAGCAGGGCAGTCCGCTTTAAAATGTCCTTTATGACCACACTTGTAGCACTTTCCCTTTGGCTTTTTGTTCGCCTCGGGGTGAGGAGCCTTGCTTTTCACCTTGAGGGTTGCCACTTGCTTCTGGCCAACCTGCTTCTTCTTCTTTCCCCATTTGGGTTTGGAAGAAGTAGCACCGGTTGCCGCAAGAATCTGATGATAACCTTGTTTGAAGAGACCTTCAAGAGATCAAGCTCACGGATGTTCTGACAAACTATATGTCCTACGGTTCATATTGTAGTTAAGGCGGAACTGCTCAAAACTTCTAGGTAAGCTGCCTAAGATAATATCGACCTGCGTTTCCGCATCGATAGTAGCCCCCAGTATGCTCAGTTCGTTCAAATGAGACATCATTTTCAGAACATGATCCCTTACTGGGGTCCCTTCAGACATTTGGGTTGTCATCAATACCCTCATTGCATTTTGTCTAGCCGCCCGGTTCTGATGACCAAACATCTCGGTGAGACTTTTCATCATTTCCGCGGCCGAGCCCATCGTCTGATGCTGATGCTGCAATACATTTGTCAGTGAAGCCAAAATGTAACAGCGAGCCATCTCATCAGACTTTTTCCATTTTCGAAATTCAGCCAACTCTTCGGGAGTGGCATCCGGTTCTGGTTCTAGAAGGCTCTCCTCGATTAAGACAAATTTATGCCCCTCAGCAGTCAGGACAATGTCAAGATTTCTTTTCCAATCGGCAAAGTTAGTGCCATCAAGTTTATTTTCTTTGAGAATAACAGCTAGTGGATTGAAAGACATCTGAGATAAAAATTAAAAACACCCATCACATAATGCATAGCAAAATATATCGAAAAACCTCAAAACACAATATATATGCTAGCAACCAACACCTCTAAAAATCCGCACATGCAAGCCACGATCGTGTGAACGTTTACACACACATTTCTCAAGTAGAGTTTTACGTCTTTAATTTTACTATCTAGTCAAATTACGTTATGACAAGTAAAATTAATAGTTGGTTCCTCTTGGCCATGTATTAATTAACATAGACTCCGATAGGGAGCTTATTAATTAATACACCTAAGTGAACACCATAATTTAACATCCTTAAAATATTATCTTTTAAATAATAGTCCTACAGATGGAGAGGTCCTATCATAAAAAGTAATATTTACCTTATGTTATCATTTTGAAATTTAAAACTAGTGAACCTATAATTAGCACATCCGATATGGAGGAAGACTCTAATGTCAACGCGCATGCTAATTACTTCACAATTTAAATTAATTATGGAGGCCAATTTGATTTTATTTTTAAAAAATAAATCAATTTAATCACTTAGTTATTTTAGCCTTAAGGTTTTTAATTTTCTCGTCCTAACATGCAAGGAAACATATCACGCATACATCCATACATGCCATACATCAAAATAATAAAAACCAAAAATAAAGCATGGATAATTAAATTATCCAATTATCATGGTCTTCTTCCTTGAGTTGAATCAGAAAATCTTCGACTCGATCTCTCCCATCGAATCAAGCATCTCGTCGCTCCTCCCGGGCCGTGGATTTCAAAATTAAAATTTTACTTTTATGCAAAATTAATTAAATAAAAAAAATTAATCATAAATCCCGACTCCCCAGTAGACGCAACGAGCAGCGAAGCAGACCGGACCAAAAGCTGGGCGGCCGGCCCGAACAATGGCCGGACAGGCCTGTAACCTTTGGCATTGCTCGCCTGCCGAGCGGCCGTGTCTTTTTCAGCGGCCCGCTTCTTGCTTGTCGTGATCCGGCGATCCGGTTACGCTCTATTTCTTCGTGATCCCGTCTTTTCCGAATTCGATTACAATTTTATACAAAATAAAATACATCGAAATTACATCAAGATTACACGAAAAATAAAACCACCTAGAACTACCCACAAATTTTCTCACGGGAAAAACCATTACATGCCTCAAAAACCGAGCCAAACCAACAATTGCATAATTAATAAAAATAAATAAATAAATACACCATTCATATAAACCATGATAATTGGATCATGTCACCTGCAAGAACACATCTAGCAAAATATTCCAACATCAAAATAAATGAATATTTAAATTGCTATCAATTAATCACCAAAATTAATTAAAATAGCAAAAGCCTAAAAATCCGGCTCCGATACCAATTGTTGGAAAGTAAAACGCAGCGGAAGCGAAGTTTGGGAAATATGATAATCGCGTTTTACGCATCTACGAGCATAAGATCTATTTAGGCATGCTAATTAATTAATTACTAAGACTAATATGCAATTTAAATATTATTTATTATTTATTAATTAAATATGTTGATTATTAAAATATCCTAATCTAGTTATAAGATCATAGGATATTACCTTTTGAAGCGTGTTTGTTACTTCCGTCTTGATCACCTTGTATTTCTACCTTTAGATCTTCTAGAGTATGATCCGCCTTAACCCGGACGTTGTGTGGGCAACGAGCTACCGGATCTTTCTTGGACAACCTTTGGATCGGCCGATTCCTATCCCTCACAACTCTCGATTTTCTTTTCTTCAAGTTATTTCGATATGTAGCAAGAATAAAAGTGTTCTCTCAATTGTGAATGAAAAACACAAGTCAAGATCCACAATTAAACACTTAGAAGAAAAAATCGAAATTCCTTGTGTATGAACAATGATGAAAATCGGCCAACACCCAAGATGTCCTATTTATAGGCTCTTGGACTACTACTAGGGATCTTAAGGAGGATTATGGAAGGACTCCCTAATAAATTCATCTTACCTTATTAGGACTTTTCCTAATATAATGAATCTATTGATATCAACTTAGTCCACTAAAAAGTTGATGTTGCACTTCCTACCAAAATCCCAAATTACGAAATTGGGCTCCTCATTAAATATATTATTTCTCGTGTTTAAGATATCGAATGTCCATTAATTAATTATAAGCTACTGACAGCTTTGATTAATTAAAATCTTATCCAAGAGTAGTACCACTCGAACCTTATTATTATATCGGAATTAAATCCACCTGCAGGGTTTAATATAATAATCATTATCGAGCTCCTCAAGGGGACATCATCAACCCGCACGAGTCGGGACACGATTTCTAGTAATAATAATAATTGTCGTATAAACAATATTATTGCCCAAGATACGAGGCTTATTGAGTCGATCATTTTGACTCTCACCTATGGTAAATCAAAGCAATAAGTATTATAAATACACAATTAAATATTATATAGTTAGAATTAAGAAATAATAATTATCCGAGATTTACGTTCTTCTTACAATCAGTACAGAAGACACTATCTCACCTCGATCCAGTTCAACGTATGCAAATACGCTAATGTATGCTAATAGTCAAGACCAACTATTCTCAAGCATACACTATAACCTTTTATATAATTTGTCTAATAATTATATAGGTTGTGAACTATTATATTATTTTATAAGGCACCGATAATGGGATCTTCCGTGTGACACCAACACACCACATTATCTACAATATAAAATAATTAGACATTTCATTTGCATAACCATAACGTGAATAAATATGCAAAACATGTGATTAAATGTAATTAATATTCTCATAGGTAGTAACAGGGAAATTAGGTAATACAAGCATAAAGTATGCTTTGCAGTATACAATCCTAACAATCTCCCACTTATACTCAAAGCATGCTTTTAAGTATACTACTCTATTACATAGTCTCTCATTTCTCCCACTTTTACTCAAAGCAATGCTGCCATACACCGTAATCCCATTCCTTCCACATGCCTTTCAAAAATTTTTGAAGGTAGGCCTTTCGTGAAAGGGTCAGCAAGATTATCTTCCGATGCAACCCTGGCTACAACTACGTCTCCTTCCTTTACGAAGTGTCGTATGATGTGGTACTTGCGGTTGATATGTTTACTTGCCTGATGGGCTCGTGGTTCCCTTGAATTTGCGACTGCACCAGTATTATCACAATAAAGTGTAATACCCTCTGGCAAATCCGGAATCACATCTAAGTCCTGCAGGAAGTACTTGAGCCACACTGCCTCCTTGGCTGCCTCAGAGGCTGCCACGTACTCGGCTTCCATGGTAGAGTCCGAGATGCATTTCTACTTCACACTCCTCCAACTAATGGCTCCACCTCCCAGGCTAAACACATAACCCGAAGTAGACTTGGACTTTTCTTTGTCTGATGAAAAATCTGAGTCAGTGTAACCCACCGGAAACAGATCGTCTGATTGATATACAAGCATGTACTCCCTAGTCCTTCTCAGGTACTTGAGTATGTGCTTGACAGCAATCCAGTGTCCTGGTCCTGGGTTTGACTGGTATCTAGCAGCCATGCCCACGGCATGACAGATATCTGGTCTAGTGCAAAGCATAACATACATGAGACTTCCCACAGCAGATGCATAAAAGACCATCTTCATGTCATCTATCTTCTTTTGTGTCTTAGGACACATGTTCTTAGATAGTTGAATTCCAAGTCTGTAAAGTAGAAAACCTTTCTTGGAATTCTCCATGCTAAACCGCTTCAGCACTATATCGATATAGGATGCATGGGATAAGCACAACATCCTCTTCTTCCGATCATGAAAGATCCTGATTCCAAGGATGTGTCCTGCTTCTCCTAGATCCTTCATATCGAACTGCTCAGATAGCCATACCCGTACGTCCGACAATTCCTTCAAGTTGTTTCCAATCAGAAGAATATCGTCTACATACAATACAAGAAACACCAACACGTTTCCATCGCATTTCTTATACACACAACTCTCACTCGGATATTGGACGAATCCATATGACTGGACAACTTAATCAAAACGAGTGTTCCAAGATCTAGATGCTTGCTTAAGTCCATAAATGGATTTCATAAGTTTGCACACCAAGTGCTCTTCTCCTTTAGCAATGAATCCCTCTGCTTGGCGCATATACATTTCCTTGTCTAGACTCCCATTCAAGAATGTAGTCTTGACATCCATCTGCCAAATCTCCAGATCCAAATGCGCAGCTATAGCTAAAAGAATCCGGATTGACTTAAGCATGGCTACCGGCGAAAAGGTTTCATCATAATCGATACCCTATTTCTGAGTGTAACCATTTGCAACAAGCCTCGCTTTGAAGGTTTCAACCTTCCCATCACGTCCTTTCTTTCTCTTGTAGACCCATTTACTCCCAATGGCTTGTACACCATCAGGTATCTCTACTAGCTCCCACACTTGATTGGAATCCATAGATCCCATTTCTGATTCTATTGCTACTTGCCAGTAGTCAGCATCTTTATCTTGGATTGCCTCCTTATAGGTCCAGGGATCTGATTCATCTTCGCCTGGGATTGAAGACTTTCCCACGCCTATGAATCGTTCGGGCTGACGAACAACCCTCACACTACGACGAGGCAAATTTTGAGTTGGTGTAAAAGTATCAGAATCGATACGTGGTGCAGTATTAGTTGGCCTGTATTATTTTATTGTTTGACCCTAGCCGGGCAAACATTTTGGTCGTTTGTAAGGTTTAGCCTGGTAGATCCTCGTGAAAAGGGGTCTACGGCGTGTAATATTCCCATATGGTTTTGGGGGTGTTACAAAGCGACACTAGTAGAAAAACACTTTCTAAATCGGGTAAAAAAGACATTCTAAATCGGTTAAATAACCATTATAGATCCAGCCGATGTAGAAAGTCTGGACTTTCTACATCGGTTTTCAGAACCGATCTAGAAAGTATACTTTCTACATCGGTTATTTAACCGATCTAGAGAGTCTTATTTTTTTCCAAAAAATGACCCTAACCCAGCTTGGGTCCGACCCGACCACAACCCGGTCCCAACCCGACCACAAACGGCCCGACCCGAGACCCGACCCGAGACCGGGCCCGACCTAGTCTTGAAATATCAATGTATTTCATTATGTTGTCATGAGGGTTTGAACCCTTGACCTTGTAGTTGGGCAGTGAAGTCCCAACCACTAGGCTAAGGTGAGTTGTTTGATAAACTTACATTTATATTAAATTTAAATAGAATTTTTTGAGTGAGTTTTAGATCAGTTCTAAAACAATCGATCTAGAAAATGGTCATGTCACTTTCTAGATCGATTATGTTAGAACCGATCTAGAAAATGGCCGCGTCACTTTCTACATCGGTTCCAACATAACCGATGTTAAAAGTCTAATGTGAAATGGTACTTTTCTACTAGTGCGAGCCCGCTCCCCAAGCTCATCCGCTTCCACCAAGCGGCCTAAGGCTACGAGTACTTCTAGTTCGGGTATGGATACCCTGCTGCGCTGCGAGGAGTTTGAGAAACTCCTTCCTCTTTTCAGCTCGGTGGTCTCCGATAGGGACAGAGAGATACTACGTAACTCCCGCAGGATTCCCGCCTAGACTTGATGATGATGTATTTCAGGAAGGTAACTACCTTTGTTTATTTTTTCTTTCTACTATTTCTACCTTTGTTTATATTTTGAGGAAGTCGCCCCCCCCCCCTTTTTTTTTAGCTTTGCTCTACCCTGGTATGCTTGGCGGAAGAGCAGAAAAGCGGAGATTCCTCTTCTTCCCAAATGGCTCAGATGTCTGATGAGCATAAGGATGCCCTGGAGGCGAAGATAGATCTCGAGTCGAGGCTGAGCGAGAGGGAATATCGTCTGGATATTGCCCTAAAGAAGATTTCCGAGCGGGAGACGGTTTTAGAGCGAGCCCAAATGGCTAATGTCCAACTGAACCAATAGTTGAAGCTTAAAAAGACTCAGGCTCAGGCGGAATCTGAGAAGGTCATCTAGCTCGAGGCTCAACTTGCAGAGGCTAAGGCCGCATCCGAGAGGGTTACATAGCTTGAAACCCAGCTCATGGAGGCTAGGTCTGTGGGGTCCTCGACCTATGAGCGAGGAGTCTTGGATGGCCAGCGTCGCTTCTTGACCAGCGATGTCGGACAATCTTTTCTGGGGGCTTATGGTTCAGCCCTCCTTACTCGCTATCATTATTCAACCGCCTGCCTGGTTCGACTCGCTCCTGCTGCGACGCAGTATTTTGATTTTGCCCTATCCCGTGCTCGCGAGCAGCTAGCGGCTTTGGGCTTTGAGGGCGAGCTGAATAGGGATGCTGCTTTGGAGGGAGCTCCTGTCCCCTGGGGTTGGTCTGGTGATGTGAACGAGTCCCCAGATGCTGCTTGGTGGGAAGCCACTCTTGAGGAGTCCATAACCAAATCTGGTCTGGATCTGGAGCTGCCCTCTATCCCCCTTTATCTACTCCTGATGCTCCGGCTGGGGAGGCTAACCCTGAGGCTTCCCTCATCTCCTCCCCGATCTCCCAAGCCCGTAGTTTAGCTTTGCTTGTATATGTATTCATTCTTTTCGTTTTCTCTGTACTGGCGCATATCTTCTTAATTAAAAATCTTTTAATGTGAATGTAGCTCGGATATGTATGATACTGATATGCCTTTTAATATAGCTCGTCCTTAAAAACCACCTATTCAAAGTTAATATAGCTCGGCTACTTCAAACAACTCTTTGAAGTCAACGTAGCTCGGTTTTAACCGCAACCTTAATATAGCTCGGATACTTTAAACGACTCTTTGAAGTAACAATCTTTCAAAGTTAATATAGCTCGGGTACTTCGAACAACTCTTTGAAGTCGACGTAGCTTGGCTTTATCCACAACCTTAATATAGCTCGAATACTTTAAACGACTCTTTGAAGTTAACAATCTTTTCAAGTTAATATAGCTAGACTACTTCAAACAACTCTTTGAAGTCTACGTAGCGCGGCTTTATCCACAACCTTAATATTAGGGGTGGGCACAAAAAATCAAAATCTCGATCCCGTCCCGGTCCCGTTCCAAAATTACCCGGGATGGGACGGGATCCAAAATTAAAAACACTAGGCCCGTCCCGTCCCGTCCCATTAGAGTAACTATGGGACGGGACACAGGACAGAAAATCTGAGGCCCATAAGGCCCGTCCCGTCCCTCTAGATTTTTAACCCTTTTTAAAACCATATATTTTTATTATTTGTAACCCTTTTTAATTAACTTTTAACAATAAACTATTTTTATTTTTTACTATATGTGTATTATAATTATACACAAACCTAATCAACCGATATAAAGTTAGTAACTGATGTTTTTTAAAAAAAAAAGGATATGTTGTATTCAATGTTAATAATTGATATTTTAAAAGTTTAATTTAGGCTATTAAATTAGTTTGTTGGATATTTTTCCCGAATTAGATGTATAAAATTATAGATTTTCTTATTTTTTTCTAATTTATATTTTAAACTTTTTTATGCGGGACTAAACCTGTCCCGTCCCGTTCCGTCCCATCCCAATCGGGATAAGGCTCGAGCGGGATGAAATTCTGAAATCACCAATCCCGTCCTGTCCCGTCCCGCTGGTTATTACACGGTACGTGGGATGACCCCAGGCCCGTCCCGTCCCATGCCCACCCCTACTTAATATAGCTCGGATACTTTAAACGATTCTTTTGGAATAAACAACCTTTTAAGTTAATATAGCTCGGATCAAGCTTTTAGGATGATTTTTTCCTTGCTTAGGTCTGAGGATGTTTTTTCTAGTTAGGTTTTAGGGCAGTTTGCCTTTGTCTGAATTCGAGGGCATTTCACCTAGTCAGATTTTCTAAGGCAGTTCACCCTTGTTTGAATCTGAAGGTATTTCACCTGGTCAGATTTTCTAGGGCAGTTCACCCTTGTTTGAATCTGAAGGCATTTCACCTAGTCAGATTTTCTAGGGCAGTTCACCCTTGTTGAATCTAAAGGCATTTCACCTAGTTAGATTTTCTAGGGCAGTTCACACTTGTTTGAATCTGAAGGCATTTCACCTAGTCAGATTTTCTTTCTAGTTCGTTTGAATTGCACAATCAGATTTCCTTGGTAATGGACTTTTATTAAAACATTACAAGCCTTTTCCAACATTTCTTCATACAAAATATTTTTTCCAATGGCATATGTTCCATGCACTCTTAATTGGGTATCCCTTCATATCCTCAAGCTCATAAGCTCCCCCTACATAGATTCGAATTACCTTGTAAGGGCCTTCCCATTTTGGTTCCAACTTTTCTGTTTTTTTAAAGCGTTAGCTCGCTTGAGTACCAAGTCACCGACTTGGAACTGTCTTTTCCTTACCTTCTTATCATGAGCTGCTTTTGTCAAACTCTTGTATCTCTCATTCCGTGCTGCAGCTATTTCTCTTCTTACTTCTATGGTATCCAGTGCCTCATTCATCATCTCTTCGTTTTCTTCTTCATTGAACCATCGAACTCGGTGTGACATTTCTCCAACCTCTGCCGGTATTGCTGCTTCAGATTCATACATCATACTAAAGGGTGTTTCCCCTGTCGATGACCTAGGTGTGGTTTGGTAAGACCATATCACCGAGATGAGTTCGTCCACTCATCTTCCCCCTGCTTTGTCCAGACGGGTTTTTATCCCTTGGATGATAGTTATATTTGTTACTTCTACCTGTCTGTGGGTCTGCGGATGAGCTACCGCGGCGAATCGTTGTTTGATGTGCATTCCTTCACACAAGGATTGGGTTCTCTTCCAATTGAATTGCGTCCCATTATCCGAGATGAGTATTTGGGGTGCCCCATATTTGCAGCAGATGTTGTTAAACAAAAAGCGTATAATCATTTGCTCTGTGATGGTGGTCGCTGGCTCGGCCTCCACCCATTTGCTGAAGTAATCGATGGCTACTACCAAAACTTCCTTCCTCCCGAGCCAGTGTGAATTGTCCCATAATTTTGATTCCCCATTTAGCAAATAGGCAGGGTGCTCCCATAGTGATCATGTTTTCCATCTCAACCGCCTTCTTGCTCATCGTTGGCCAGAAAAAACCAGCCCTTAATATTTTGCTGATTAATGTCCTTCCCTTAGTGTGATCACTGCAGCACCCCTCATGAATTTCTTCTAGTATATTCCCCCATTCTTTCTCCTATACGCACCTCAGCTATGGTCCGAGGTATGTCTTTTGTATAATTCACCATTAATGCAACAAAATCTTGCTGCCCTGCGCATGATTTTGGATTTTTCCTGCTTGTCATTTGGTAGCTCTGCTCTGTTCAGATATGCTAATAAGGGAGCTCTCCAATCCGCTATTTCGTTTATTTCTATCACCTGCTTTGCAATGCTACTCCGAGTTGCTTCTAATATTGTTACCAAGGAACTTCCCATTTTTGCCAAATAATCGGCTTTCACATTTTCCGCTCTGGGAATATGGATCAACTCCCATTCTCCTAGATTCTTGGCGGCCTCTTTCACCTTCTCGGTGTATCTCTTCATCCGCTCTTCGTTTATTTCAAATTTTCCCCCTACTTGTTATGTGACCAATTGAGAATCGGAGTAAGCGATGAGTCGTCGTGCATCTAAGTCAATTCCTAGCTGCATTCCCTTGACTAGGGCTTCATACTCAGCTTCATTGTTGGAGGCTTTGAAATCAAACTTCACGGCGTATTCCAACTGCTCACCCTCCTGGGTAGTGAGAATTATCCCCACTCCGGAGCCACCAGTCATGGCTGATCCATCAACATATAAAAGCCATTGTCCTTCCAGTAGTGATGGTGTAGCCCCTTATTGAATGAAATCTGCCAGAGCTTGAGCTTTGATCGCTGTTCTTGGCTCGTACTCCATGTCATACTCCCCCATTTCCACCGCCCATTTTACCAGGTGACCTGATGCGTTAGGTCGCCCTAGTGTTTCTGTCAAGGGTAAGTTAGTTTGTAGCTTTACACGGTGGGCTAGGAAGTATGGTCTCAGTCTTCGAGCTGTAACTACTAATGCTAGGGCTCCTTTCTCCAGATCGGAATAGTTCCACTCTCCTCCTTGTAAAATTCGGCTCGTATAATAGATAGGCTTTTACTGGTTTGCTTCTTCTCTTAATAGGACCGAGCTAACCACCCCTTTTCCGATGGATAAGTATAATATGAGCTCCTCCCCTGGTGAGCAGGGGAGTTCGGCTAAATATTCTTTTAATTTCTCGAAAGCTACTTGTGCTTCGATGGTCCATTCGAACTTATTTCCCTTTCTTAAGAGCTTAAAAAATGGGAATCCTTTCTCGGCCGAGCGATAGATAAATCGGCTCAGCCCTGCTATCATTCCTGTCAATATCTGGATGTCCTTGATGTTTTTCGGAGGGCTCATTTGTAATACTGCTTTTACTTTCTCCGGGTGACCTTAATTCCTTTCTCCGTGACCACATATCCTAGAAATTTCCCCGACTTCACCCCAAAAAAACATTTCGATGAGTTGAGCTTCATCCCGTATGTACGCAGGTTTTCGAACGTTTATTCTAGATCTCTGATATGCTCTCCTGCTTTTACACTTTTTACTAACATATCATCCACATATACATCCATGTTCTTGCCGATTTGGGATTTAAAGATTCTATCAACCATCCTCTGATATGTGGCTCCCGTGTTCTTTAGCCCAAAAGGCATGCGTACACAACAGAAGGTTCCTTTTGATACCACAAAGCTGACCCTCTTTCTATCCTCGGGCGCCAGGGGGATCTGATGATATCCCTGAGAGGCATCCATCATGCTGAGTAATTCACACCCCAAGGTAGAGTCTACTAGTTGATCTATGCAGGATAATGGATAATGATTCTTGGGACATGCTTTATTTAAATCTCGATAATCCATGTACATTTCCATTTTCTTGACTTTTTCCTACCATGACAACGTTGGATAGCCACTCCGAAAACTGGATTTCCATTATGTGTCCAGCTCGGAGAAGCTTGTCAACTTCTTTCCCAATGATTCCGTCCATCTCCGGTTCAAAGTGCCTCATCTTCTGCTTTATCAGCCTTACGGTTGGGTCGATGTTTAATCTGTGCTCGGCGACTGTTGGGCTTATCCCTACCAACTCTTCGGATGCAAATGTGAAGATGTCCACAAATTTTCTTGGCAAGTGAATCAGACTTTCCCTTAGCCTGTTATCCAACCGACTTCCTACGCGAGTTTTTGTTTCTGGCTTTCCTGGGACTAGTTATATCTCCATCAGCTCCTCATTAGGCTTGACACCTTCCTTCTGAGCTCCCTATGCTATTTTTAACTTCTTATCCTTTTATAGCTCTAGATCCGAGCCTCTCAGCTCGGGCGTCCTTTTACTGCTTTGTACCCCCTGCTTAACCGTTGTCTGGTAGCAAGACCGGGAAACAAATTGATCTCTAGCTACTTCCCCTACCTCGCTTCCCACTGGGAATTCTACTTTCATGTGTGAGGTACACGCTACCGCTTCAAACTTGTTGAGCCCAGGACGCCCAAAATAACGTTATAAGCCGATTTAATGTCTACTATAAAAACCTGAGTGTCTTAACCTTCCGGTGCGGTATCCGTCCCAATGCTACCGGAAGTACCACCTATCTTACTGGCTGCACCTCAGTCATGCAAAACCCGTAAAGTAACGTATCCACCTTTCTCAATTCCACCTCGAGGTTCATTTGCTTGAAACAGTCATAAAACAGTATATCCACCGCGTATCGATAAAGACCATTTGTACGTCATAACTAGAAATTTCTGATGTGATGACAAGTGCGTCGTTATGGGGCGCGTGTATCCCGTTATAGTCCGTATGACTGAATTGGATGATGGGCCCGCTACTCATAGAGGCAACCTCTTTAAACTGGTGATATTTAGCCTTTCGCGCGTGAGCTTTTCTAGCCTGTATGGAACTTCCATCGGTCGGTCCTCCTGATATCATGTGAATCACTCCTTTCTTAGATGTTGGGTAGTGGGCCCTCGAGGAGCCTCCCTTTTCATCCCCGTACCTCCCTGGGGTACAGGTGGTTTCTTCCGACCTCTATTACTTTGCTCGTATGTGAACTCCATTAGATGCCCTGCTCGGACCAACCTTTCGATTTCATCTTTGAGATGTTTGCACTCGTCTCTTTTATGTCCATAATCATTGTGTAATCGACAATAAAGTTCTAACTTTGGTTGAGTAGGTCCATTAAAATGGGATGTAGGCCAATCAATAACCCTGCTCATCTTACCCTCGACCGCCTCCAGGACCTGTGTTCTTCTCATTGTTAGTGGGCTATATTGGTCGAACCTCGGTCGTTTCAGGTTGGTCTCGCTCTTCCTTCGATCCGTGTTTCGATCTGTCCTTCCACGGAGCACTTCCCCCCAAGGCATATTTCCTCAGACGGTATACACTAGAGGTGGTATGTGGGCCGGTCGCAGAACAGCCCAGCACGGCCCGGCACGCTTAAAAACCGGCCCGGACCGGCCCGTTTACTATTTGGCCCGGACCGGCCCGTGTACATTTAGGTTATGTGGGCCTTAGGGGCCTTTGTTTTAGAGGCCCGGCCCGGACCGGCCCGAGCCCGCCTAAAACCGCTGGCCCAAGCCCGTGTTAGCCCGTGAACCGGGAAGGCCCGATCCATTTAGCCCGTCTGAAGACCGTGAAATGGGAATGCCCAATAGGGTTTTTTATTTATTTCCTATCAATTTATAGCCTAAAAAAGGTACAAAATTCAGTTTTCATTTAGTAAATCACATCTTATTATGTCCAAGAGGCATGCAGTAGTGAGAGTACATTTCAGCATTCTATGTCCACTAACATTTCACACCCGACAATAGTCTGATGCATTATAGGAGCACTTCGCAATTAACTTGAAGAGGAGTAAAATGAGAGAGAGAGAGAGGGGGGAGAGAGAGTTGTTCTTTCTTTATAATAAAGTTCAAGTTCATTTTGTTGGTCCTTGTAATAAAATTTATGTCTTACAATGAAGAAAAAAAATGTTCAACCCGGCCCGGCCCGGCTCGTCAACAGCCCGGCCCGGCCCATGAACACAATGGGCTGTGGGCCGGGCCTTATGTTTGTAAAAAAAGACCGACCCGGCCCGACCCTTAAATGGAGCGGGCTTTGGCAGCCCGGCCCGGACCGGGCCGGGCCCGGCCCGAATACCACCTCTAGTATACACCTCGTGCTGCACCACCCTGCTGGTTCCTCCGTCCTGCTCTTCGGACTTTTCCTGCGATTCTTTCATATCTTTCTCGGCTTATTCAATATTGATATATTTGGAACATCGAGCTAGGACCTCGTCATACGTTCGGGCCGACTTTTTAGCGAGAGATGTACGGAGTAGTCCTGGCTGCAATCCCTGCGTCAGGGCACTTGCTTTCACTTCTTCAGACGACGAGGGTACCTCTAGACATGCTTTTGTAAACCGAGTTACATAAGTTCTCAATGCCTCTCCAGAGTATTGCTTGATACTGAATAAGGACATGAATGTTTTCTGGTGTGCCCTAGCACTTGCGAAGTGGGTTAGGAACGCCGAGCTGAAAGTTTTGAAGCTGGTAATCATTCCTGGTGGTATTTGGTGGAACCAATCCTGAGCTGATTCTGTCAATGTAGCCAGAAACGCCCTGCAGCTCACGGGGTCTGAATATCGTTGTAATACTGCCATGTTTTCGAACCAATATAAATATCTGGTAGGATCCGAAAGCCCGTCGTAAGTGAAAGTGACCACCCTAAATCCGTACAGGAGTTTAGCCTGTAGTATATCCTCCATGAAGGGATGGCCTCGATGACTTTATGCGCCCTTCCCTATGACCTTTTGTCGTAATTCTTCTAGCTCGTCTTGCATACTGGATATGAGGGGATCGAGTACTCTTTCCTGTTTAGATAGTTCCCACGTCCTTAGATGGCTCTCCCCGTACTCTTCCTGCTGACTGATTTCCTCCGGCCTATCCGAGAGGATGGGTATTATTTTTCGCGGTATTTTTTGTTTTTCGTCCTCCCGACTTTTCTAGATTGCACTAGCAATTATGTCAACTAATGATTCTTTCATCAAGGTGATTGTGCTGCGTGTAGCTTCTTCTCCAGGGGTGATGGGTGTTTTTTCTAGAGTTGATTCTCCACCCGCAACTGTCAGTTGCTCCTCCAAATTTCTGGGTACCAGCTCCCCAATTTTCTTCTGGACTGTCTCTTCCGCCATTGTTAATCTCAAGTCTCAACTCTGGTGTGACTCGATGTCACCGTTCCCACAGACAGCGCCACTTGATGTAACTGAGCTGATCGGTCACCAAGAATCGGTTTAATCTCAGAAGTTTATCTAAGACAATTTAAATATGTGAAATGCTTCTATCTTTAAATGTTTCTCTCTTTAAGTGTTTCTCTCTTTCTCTCTTTCTCTCTCTAAGTGTTTCTGATTACTTGGGTTCTTGAGGAAAGACTCATTCCTTATTTATAGCAGGGGGAAGCAGTCTTTCCTTGAAATTCTCTTACTAGCTTTTAGTGATTTCCGGGGATTTGGGCTGCAGCCGCCAATCCATGAATATTTGATGATTTTGGATGTTGCTGTCCATCCCTGTATTTCTGGGATTTTGTCAGATATGTAAGATCCTAGTCTTTCAGGGGTCTTATCTTTCTGAGTTCAGATTCTTTCTAGCTGGGGGTACGGTCATGTAGGTCATATTTTCTTGCGAAGGGACTTCCTTTCCTGACAAGAGGTCGGTAGGCCTGTTAGTCTTTACCGATATTCGCATGTCTATCGAGCTCGGTATATTATTAATCAGGTCGGACTCTTTTTGGCAGGGCCTCCTTTTTTTACCCAGAGGTCGGTACATTTACCCATTCTTGGGCTCCTTAGACCGAGTTTTTGGGAGGTTCACATTTATCGTCCTATCAACATATATAACTCAATTATGTGCCTTCATCAAAAGTAATTAATTGAAGGAAATTTAAGTGTTTCATTTGGTTCTATGTTCGCGATCCCTAAAAGCATATATCTATATAAAGGTATAATCTATGAAATAAAATGATAAACACGTGAAGATACATTATTTAATAAATACCTCTTTTGTTTTTTCTTTTGATGAATGGAAAATCCGCAGCTATTACTCTTCGAGTGCGCACTGGATGAACTCTCGATCTGAGACATAAATCTTCAATAAGAAAATCCACGATTCTGAGAAGCCTTCAACTAAGTTTTCCCTTCTTCTGGGTTTGTTGAAGGCTTCTCAAAGATCATGGACTTAGTCTCTTTTATCCCCACTTGCATGTTGACCAAGAGAACCTCTTTTGTGGTCTGGATGTAGAATTCGTTGAAAGATTTACACTCAACAAAGGTAACGTTCGAGATAGTGAGCATGTTAATTCACCATGTGGATTGGGGAGGCTCGGCTCAGACTAGCTTAGTATACCATCATACGCATTGACCTCGCATCGACTCTATCACTCAGATAGAGCCCCCTTAGTGGTCGTCTCGGACTAACTAGGAAGATTAGACTTGAACTTGGTCTGTCTTCAAGTTTCAATTTTAGGTAGATGTCACACATAGACAGAACTTGTATTGCTTATAAATCTTTGCAAGTGGGACTGTTCAGGATTTGGGCCCATTTGCTATATTTTATGACACATGCCTCAATTTTAGGCTTGGACCGACCCTCTTGGGCCTCAATATACTTGTTCTTGGTGAGTCCTATATGAAATAATTAAGCCATAGATGAGGGATTTAGAGTATATTATCGTTATATATATTTTCTAACACGTATTGCCAAATTACCATCGGATATATTGTTGTGTCGAGAATTACACTCTCCGATCGGCGATC
Organism: Orobanche coerulescens; assembly: GCA_033398695.1. Lineage (NCBI taxonomy): Eukaryota > Viridiplantae > Streptophyta > Magnoliopsida > Lamiales > Orobanchaceae > Orobanche > Orobanche coerulescens. Next base: position 12,050,152 of record CM065801.1, read on the forward strand.
ACCTCGGAGATCGGGCGACCTAGCCACTGCCGAGCAGCCGAGGCAGAACTGCCGACCAGCGACCAGGCGACCAAGCCTTAGCCCAGCAGACAGGACAAATCGGCCAACCGAAGGTCTCAGGACAAATCGGCCAACCGAAGGTCCCAGGACAAATCCCGGTGCCGAGCGATCGACATCAAATACGATCGTCTCTCGGTACTCGGCGACCGACTCCTAGCGACCGACTAGCGGACGATCATCTCTCGGCACTTGCCGACCGACCCTTGGTGACCCACCAATGCCGACCCTCAGCGACTGGCCGATGGCGACCTCTGATGACCAGCTAGAGACGACCACATCATGCCGATAGTCATCTAGTCGGCAAAGGCCGAGCCTCAGGACAGACACCACGTGCAAGGGCCGAGACAAGATCCGCATATCACGGATCATTGATCACAGCCTGTCAGCATCCGTCCACCAGCCGACAGGCCCGCCGAAAGTTGTCAGTAGGGCCGCATGTGACAGTGACTCCGGACGCGTGCTGGCCCTTCATTGGACCGCCCAGCTGGCAGCCGGCTGTAGCTTTGGACTTTAGGCAGACTGCCAGCACCTACCTTGGACTTTAGCCCGACAGCCCGGGTGATCGCCCCATTATAATATCGGCCGACAGACGATCGCCCCATTATTATAATGGCCGGAAGGCGATCGCCCGCCAGAAGACAAGACTCGGCTGCCCCTATATATACACGGCTCCCTGCACTTGTCCAAGAACCGAGATTCTGACTCTCTAAACCCCTGGCATTCTCGCATTTCACACGCAATACAGAAGCAAAATATACAGCACTTGGCTATCTCCAACTCTTGGCAACAGCTATCATTCGGTACTTACTTCTCCCGGCCTCTCTCATCAAGCAGACGATCGGCAAGGACGAAGAACACCGAGCTTCGCTCAAGAGCCGGATTAACAGAGTCTTTTTACACTCATTGTATCTAGATTTCTCACATTAATACTTGTATCCAAGAATATTTGTATTAATAACATCTTGCGAGAGCATTCAAGCCCAGGCCTAACAAACCCGGCAAATCTTGTATTATTTATCTTCTCTCGGAAGTGCTCCCGCAATTGTTGTTTGTTGTCCGTCTTCCAGCAGTATTAATCTTCGGATAAATATTTTGGGCAACAACAATTGGCGCTAGAAGGAGGGCATCTAACCCTCAAATTTTTATTCATACCGTCTCGAAGAACACTCACTGTTCTCGGGGCATATACTTGAAGTGACACTCACTGCGCTTCAAAGAAATCTTTCTGAAATCATGTCTTCCGCCTCCGCGTCGAAGAAAGCCGGCTGCCGGTCGACGCCTCGTTCCGTCCCGATCGAGCCACGGCCGATGGTGGAAGGTAGCGGCCGCGATCGAGACGCTCGATCCGCCACGGACGGCGGCCCAAGCCTCTCGCTCGATCAGTTCCGAACCAATGAACAGATCGAAGGGGCCATAGCCGCCCTTCAGGAGCGACGGAATGCTCTCAACGCGCCTCCCGCTATCACCCCCTCGGCCATCCGCCGGAAGTCCAAGCGGAAGCTCAAGGCGTTACTGGCCGAGCGATCGCCAGGAGGCTCTCGTCCGCAAGAAGAGGCGCTCGCCAGCCGGGGCACCTCTGTCTTCGATCGCCTGGGCAGTGACCCGACCTGGCGACCGGGGCAGTCCGGCCCCAGCCACGAGACGACGGAGTTTGAGTCCGTCACCAGGAGCTCGGCCTACCCGACTCCCAGAAGGCAGCCCAGCCGTCTGGCTCCCCCTCGCCAAATAGCCGAGGTCGGCAGCAGCGGGGTCCGGAGATCGGTACACGATCGCCTCGGCTCCCGCTCCCAAAGCCGATCCGCAAGCGACACGGCGATTGCCGCATTGCAACGTCAACTCGACGACATGAAGGCGCTCCTGGAATCCAGGGCAGGCGCCATGAAGACGATCGCCAAGCCAAGCGAGCTGCTCGCGATCGACATCGAGCTCGCCCCCGTGCAACACAAGATCGCTCCCCCGCAAACACCCTTGTACGAGGGGCGATCGGACCCCGAAATGCACCTGAGCAAGTTCAACATCTACATGACCGGGTGTGGGGCATCTGACGCGACCAGGTGCCGAATGTTCCCTATGACGCTGGACGACCTCGCCCACCATTCCAGGACGGACCGGGTCAAAACCCGAGAAATTCCGGTCCAGCCTGGAACGACCCAGTAAAAATAAAAGTACATGAAAATTATTTTTTATTGTCATTTGCCCTCGGTAGTGATGAAATAATGATGATTAATGGCTCGATTATGATTGCACATTATTCTAATTAAGTTTATTTATCCTAAAATATTGTTAAACTTGGGAGTTTGGTGACTAAATGAAGATATTAAGATTGATAACTGTATTTTATGGGAGTATGTAAAGAAGAAAGCATTTTAAATGTAATAACAGGACACTTAATATGCAAAAAAAAATCACTAAATCGGGCTAGAACCGGGCCATCCCGGTTCGACCCGGTTTTACCGGGTCCGGACCGGGTTGGCCCGGTTCTGAATAGGTTCGGGCTTCGAGTCGATAAAGTCCGACCATTTATATTCCGGTACATTCCGGACAGGGTCGGTCCGGGCCGGGTCAAGCCCGGTGCTTCGTCCTAATGGTGGGTGTTGAAACGAACAAATTTAAAATGCCTAATCATAGAAAATATAAGTTTACATTAGTGATGACGAAGGATAATATCCACAGAGATTGGCTAGACGAAGTGTTGATGCAATTCACGAAATAAATAAAATTATTCTAATATCAATTAAATTGGTTATGGTTATTGGTACAACCTAACAACCTATCATTCCTTAATGGTTCGATAACTAGGATACGTTTTCTAATTATTTCTCTAATCAATAAAACGATCTTAGGATTTAATTGATCAATAGCATTAAACTTAAATTGAAACCCCTTATGTAATAAACTATGCTATTTACCATAAATATTAAGACAATTGTTGGTAGCCCATCCATCTTGGCATCCACGTAAGCACTTCAGGCAGTTGGACCGGCTGATCAAAGCAACAAGCCGGACCGGTCCGATCTTTTCCCGGGCTCGTTAAAGACCGGACCGGGCAGAGAGACCGACCCGATACCCAGACCGTGAAGGGCGAACAGATCGAGGGTAAAAACGCTCCGACTCAAGATTACGACAAGGCCGACCTGAGCGGCGAGAGACCCGAGGACCGACCCCAGCGGATAAGCGTCGCCAGAAGCATGCAGGACAGACACACATGCCAATTAATGCATGTTGTCCCTTCCCGAAGCAATCCTTAGAGGCCGCCACGTGTCTAAGGTGTTCTTACAGTCTGACAAGTGTTTTGGGCATATTCCCCAGCACTTTCCAGCTGTCATTTCCTGACTGGCCGAGATTGCCTATATATAGAAAAAGTATACAATGAGAGAGGACTTTGTATTTTTGGCATTTATGAGAAAAGAGATGAGAGAGAAAAAAGAGAGAACTTGTAATCACTGAGAAAAAAGATAAGACTTGTAATTAGCAAGCAAAAAAGATAGACCGACATAAAAATATTCTGCTCGGCTCTACTCCATATTAAGGTCATTAATAAAATTTAGTGATCCGATCCTTTTCATCTTATTTATTATTTTCTACGTGGCTTCGATCCATTTGTCCAGATGAACACACGTGACGTTGACCAAACCAGACGTCAACAGATTGGCGCTAGAGGAAGGGGGGCACCTTCGATTAAAAAAAAATATACTACTCACCGGAGATGTCTCACGAAAGTTCAAAAAACCCTCAGCCCGCGACGGAGGAAGAAAACCTCCGTAAGGTGGTAGAGTGCTTTAAACATCCAGCCTTCATCCAGGGCATGACGGCCCTTATGGCACGGGTTACTGGGGGCGGAACCCTTCAAAAACCCGAAGACCATACGGAGGTGGAATCTCAGACGACCCGCCCAGCTACCTCGGGACGAAACAAAAAGAGGACAGCCTCTAGGGTCGCCGGGGAAAGGGCGGAAAGCCATGGCGAAAGCTCACATCCCTCTCGAAAAAGTAGGCTTTCGCGCCCCATATCCGTTTTTGATCGCCTCGGGGCAGGGAAGAAAATCGAAAAAGCAGCGCCGGCTCCCACTATCCAGAGTCAGAGCCGTAAAGAAGAAAAAGCTCCCCACTAGTCCCTAAATCCGACACAAGTATTACCTCCAACTCCCGGCGATAACTCGAGTGAGATCGAGTTTCTTAAAAAACGCCTTACGGAGCTCGAAAACAAGTAGCTCCAGCCTTCCCAAAGTTCGGAATGGCTTAACAGCCAGGAGAGTCCCCTGGCCCCCAGTGTTCTGGCGGAACCCCTCCCGGAAAAGTTCAAGATTTCTCAGATTCCGCCATACAACGGGGAGACAGACCCCAACGCCCATCTTGGACATTATAATTCCTGGATGGACCTGCACGGGTCTCAGAACGCATTCCGGTGCCGAATGTTCTCCTTGACTCTGGGGGAGAGGGCCCAGAGATGGTATCGGACGCTGCCCCACCATTCTATTCAGACATGGCCCCCGCTTTCAGCGACGTTCCGATCCCATTTCTTGGGGTCCCTAGTGCGAGTCGCCCCGCGCTCATCCATCGCTTCCGTCATACAGGGGCCGAACGAGTCCCTTAAAGATTATATATCTCGTTTCAATAAACGGATATTGGAGACGGAACACATGTCGGACGACGCGCTGGCCATTATCGCCCAGGCCGGCCTCCTCAAAAATTTTTTTTTCTGCTGGACGGTGTGCCAGAATGTCCCACACACCTACCAAGAATTCTTGGAGCGCGCCAGCTCCCATATAGCTGCCGAGGAAGCTATGCCGGCACTAGTTTTAGTCATGCCCTCCGACCAGAAAGGGTCCTACAAAAAGAAAGAAGATAGGCATGACTACAGAGAGGCCCGTCAAGAATCCCGCCGGGAGAATAAGGCTCTCGCCTCTTCCTCGACAGCCCTAATAACTCAGAGCTATCGGGAGCGTAGGCCCGAGCTCATGGCTAATTTCGCTGTAATATATTCCGTCGGAGCCGCGGCCATATTTGATCAAATAAAGGGCAAGAATTTGCTCCCGGTCCCTCGACCGATCTATAAAGATCAGAAGGACATGGACCAGACCCGCTTTTGTAAATATCATGAATCAGTGGGTCATAACACCGAACAGTGCCGGGACCTCCTCGCCGCCCTGATCGCGGTATGCGACGACACAGGCTTAAGGCGATTCACCCGGAACCCGCCCCGGGATCGCCAGGATCGGGCCGACCCGACAAAAGCCAAGAACGATCGGGTGCCTCCAGCCCCCAAGTCCCCCCGGGAAATTTTGACCATCATGGGAACTGCCGAGGTCGATGATCATCGGTCAAAGCGGCAGAAAAAGGCATCCATTCGAGAGGCTACCACCTCTTATCAACGGACCGAGCGCCGAGCACAGCGCACACTAAGAATGTAGCTTAACGCGCGCTATCGGGCTATTACTAGCGCACGCTATGAATGTATGAGTTGCGTGCGCTAAGAACTCAATTATTGAGCGGGACAGCTAGCACATGCGCCAGCCGGGACATGGGTCCGGATAAGATTCCCGCGGATGAACCTGGACAGTTCTGAAGTCAACTCTTATTAGCACACGCTAAGGAAAGCTTAGTAGCGTGTGCTAACTTGTTAAAATGCAAAATATTATAAATGGGACAACAACCCGTTTTGGCTTACATTTCATTCGTCCATTCTTCATTCTTGAGAGGCCAGAGAGCTGTAATAATCCTCCTACACACTTAGAACACATCTTGTTGGTCTTTGTATATTGGTTATCACTTGGGAGTAATCATCGAAGTGGAATAGCACCTTGGAGTGGCATACAACCAACCGGAGTCGGATTCTACCTTACGGTTCAGTGATTTTCGTCATATTAAGGTATGTTCAACCTATCTCCAGACTTAGAGTTGGATTCTAAAGAATTGGATGATCATATTAACGAGATATTGATTTTCATAAGTGAATTATCAAAAGTACATCATGTTTGGAATATTGAGATGAATAAGCCTTAAGTACCTTGATTATGATCATCATGATTCGAATCTTATTGTATTGAACAAGTAAAGGAAGCTTCTATCATTGGTAATCCGAATCTAGTAGATGACTTCATAACAATCATGGACTTGACGTTAACATCATTATTATTAGATGAATCTAAGGGATTGATCATGGAAGAATTTATCTAGTATAGATGGAATGTTAAACAACTACAACATGATAATTTCGATGGATATAAGCTGTTGATATCAACCGTTAAGCCTTTCGAATCGTCATATGAAGAATTATAGTCGAAATGGAATATGGTTTTATAATGGTATGCATATCCTTGAATCCGAAGTTGTTGTTATCCGTAAGATCATTCGTAATCGTATGTACATGATATTCATGGAAGTAACATGAATTATCACGGAAGATTTCATTGTTTTGATCATGATGAGAACAGTTTACTGCCCAATAGTAAACTGCCATGCACAGATAGCGCACGCTAAGCTATAAAGATTAACGTGCGCTATCGAGCACGAGTTAGCGTACGCTACATTTGGTACGTAATGTACGCTAGGCCATCAGACGAGTCAGTCGACTGATTAGTGAAGTACTGACCATGCATAGTTAGCGTACGCTAGGCTTTGTTGTTTGCGTGCGCTACCGAGCAGACTTAACGCACGCTACACAGAGTACTTAGCGTGCGCTAAGCAGTTCAGGCAGATTACATTTTATGAACTTTTGGCCGTAAATCGAATTGTTAAACATTCGTACGACATGAGATAAATCCTATATCATTTCTTTTGTTAAGGTTTGATCTTGTTATGTGATTGATTGAGGAGGAGGACCTTCGAGTGTTCGTTTTCGTGGAAGTATTGTTCTTGTCTTCGAATCGAGGCAAGTACCTTATTTGTTTTACGTATTGATGTTATACATATTGTCATGCATGTATTTCGTTGTTGTATGTCCACCTCGTGTTGGTCCGACGGGATCATCGGGGGATCTATGCTAGCGCGCGCTGGATCATCGGACGGGTTTTTCCACCACGGGTTGGTCTGACGGGATCATCGTGGGTTCTAGGCAGTGAACGCTGGATCGTCGGAATTACCATGTGTATGTTATGATATCATGTTGTGATTATCAGTTGTGTATATTATGTATGAGTTTCTCGCAGGAGAAGACTCGTTTGACATTTTATCACTTACGTTATTGTTATTCTGCGTGTGGCGTTGGATAATATGTTGTGGTACTTGTACTAGCATCGTTGTGCTAACCCCTTCGGGGGTGAACATTTTGTTTATGTTCAGGATCCAGGAGAGCGGGAAAACAACCACTGGAGCTGCATGAAGACGAGGGTGCAGAGTGATGTCCCGGCGGGTTTATTTGTCTGTCGTTTATTAGTTATTTCAATAAGTACTCGAGTACGAAGTCATTTATGCTGAATTTGAATTTGGTGATGTATTATTAAGTTCCTGTTGAACAATTGTACTTCCAGTATTTGGTCAGGACTGTTGTATCTTAATTCCGTTATTTTCATTCGTTAGTACCTTTTAATGTCTGTTCAATTCTTCAGCCTTGTAAATCCTTATGTAAAGGATTTACGGCGCTGTAATATTCCTGAATATATCGGGGGTGTTACAGAATATGGTAACAGAGCTAAGATTATGGATATCTTGGCCGTTGGGTTAAAATAGGGGTCATTTATGTCTTTTGAGGTAATCGGCCGTGAATGACATCACTGCACTGCCTACGTCTTCATGCGAACGGTGGTTGTAAGTTCCTAAACTCTATCTCGTTCTTTACATGTTGTGTCTCTTCATACTCGAATATTAGAACGATGTTGTTTCCTGTATATTGAGTATTTATGCTTACAGTATGTTGAGAGGCGGATGTGGACGTGGTCGCGGTCGTGGACGAGGAAATGCTGAAAGGGAAGCGTCGCCTTCTAACGAGGCCAGTCATAGCTCAGGCGAGCCGCAACAATCTATTAATAACGAACCAGATCCTGCTGTACCAGAGATCATTCGTCAAGTGGTGAACCAGATGACTCAGTTCGCCCAAGTCGTGGACCGAATGCAAGTGGCGGTGGGACTACAGCAGGGAGAGAGACAGCAAGGGATCCCAGACATGGGAAATCGAGGTGACCGGTGGCTGCAAGAGGTGGCGAAGATGCAACCACCCAAATTCGACGGTATTTCTGAGACTCCCACTTGGGACCATTGGTTGAAGGAACTGGAGAAAATCTTTGCCGGAATTAACTGCCCAGACGACCAGAGAGCCTCTATCGCTCAATATTTTCTGATAGGGGAAGCGTCCGAATGGTGGGAAGCCATATGGCCTGTAGACCATGATGCCGATTGGACAGAGTTTAGATTGATGATGGAAGCTCAGTATTGCCCTCGTCCTGTGAGGGAAGCCAAAATTCGGGAGTTTTTCTTCGCTCAGCCTTCTGATGTGCCAGTATCCCAGGCAATTAAGACGTTTAGCCAGCAGCTGGCATTTGTTCGACATCTGGTCAGAACAGATGCAGAAATGATGATCTATTTCGATATGAGGATGAAACCAGAAATCCAGAGGTACATGTCCGGATATGAATGTACCACACTCCGTCAATACCAGGATAAGGCGTTGGCGTATGAGATCAAGGAAGCAGCTATGGAGAAATTTTCGGAATCCAAGAAACAGAAAGTCTCTGGTACTTTTACAGAGCACAAGAACAGCGGGCCCCGTAAGCCCCAGTCATCCTTTCACTCTTTCAAGAAACCTCCGCACCCAGTTAGGAGCAGAAAGAACTTCGGAGCGACATCAACTATTATTGATGTTACCAGAAAATGTTTTAACTGCGCCCAGACGGGGCACCATCGACGTAATTGCCCCCTTCCTGCCATGACTTGTTTTGATTGTGGACGAGAGGGACATCGGGTAGTATTTTGTGAAGAGGCTGCAAAGTCTTTTAGAGCCCGTACACCACAGCCAGTCCAGAAGGAAGGCAGTATCCAACAGACGCAGCAAAGTGTTCAGATGCCTCAGAATTTTGGCCGCGGATGAGGCAGAGGACAATGGGACCGAAAGGGGACATCGAGTGCCGGATCTGCTCCCCCACTTCTGTACGAGATGAGGAGGACAGACGATCGTGATCTTTGCTGTGCCGCATCGTGTCAGATCCTTTCCCGGCCGATTAGCGTTTTATTCGATACAGGAGCTACGCATTCTTTTATATCTTTGTCTTGTGTAAATCGTTTGAATATTTCCGGTTTTCATACTTGTGAACCTTATGTTGTTGGTTTACCGAGTGGAGAGAGGATTGTCGGAAACTTAGAAACTAGAAATTTCCCTGTATCATTTGGAGGCAGAGAGTGGCTCTCAAATCTGATCGTGATAGAAATGCAAGGAGACGACCTGATACTCGGAGACGATTGGCTTAATCGATATGGAGCAATTGTAAACTACCGAAGGAGGAATATCTCGCTGATCGCTGACGATGGTTCCGAAATATTGTTCGAGGGGTGGAAACCGGGAAGCTCAGGAAAATTGATCAAGGCGATGAAAACTGTCAAATTGTTGAAACAGGGCTGTATCGGGTACTGGTGTTATGCATTGAAGAAAGAAGACGAAATTGTGGAACTTTCATCCATTCCTGTTGTGAACGAATTTCCAGATGTATTTCCTGACGAGTTACCTAGGCTACCTCCATGAAGGGATGTAGAATTTACCATTGAGCTGGAACCCGGAGCTACACCAATTTCTAAGGCGTCGTATCGTATGGCACCTACTGAGATGTACGAACTGAAGAAGCAGCTGGAGGAGTTACTGTACAAGGGCTATATTCAGCCAAGCGTTTCACCCTGGGAGCACCAGTTCTTTTTGCCCAAAAGAAGGATGGATCGCTCCGACTGTGTATTGACTATCGAGAGCTGAACAAGATGATGATTAAGAACAAGTATCCATTGCCACGGATTGATGATCTGTTTGACCAGTTGCAAGGGGCAACAATATTCTCTAAAATCGATCTGAGATCAGGATATCATCAGCTGAGGATTAAGGAATCTGATGTTCCGAAATCAGCGTTCAAAACTCGCTACGGACATTATGAGTTTGTAGTGATGCCGTTTGGTCTCACTAACGCACCTGCTGTATTTATGCAATTGATGAACCGAGTGTTCATCGAATTTTTGGATAAATTTGTGGTCGTGTTCATCGATGACATTCTGGTGTATTCTAAGATCCCGGAAGAACATGCGCAGCAATTGCGGATTGTATTGGAACTTTTGAGAAGCGAGCAATTGTACGCCAAACTTTCTGAGTGTGAATTCTGGCTAAAGGAAGTAATGTTCCTCGGCCATGTGGTGTCAGCTGAAGGAGTCCGAGTAGATCCTCAGAAGATCGAAGCAATTACGGATTGGAAGCCTCCAAAGAACGTGAAAGAAGTCCAAAGCTTCTTAGGACTTGCTGGATATTTTCGTCGATTCGTGGAAGGGTTTTCTAAAATCTCCCGCCCACTTACTCGACTACTGCAGAAAACTCAAAAGTTTGAGTGGAATGAGTTGTGTCAGATTAACTTTGATGAATTGAAGAAGAGATTGGCGACGGCACCGATTCTATCACTTCCATAGGGAACTGGAGGATTTATAGTTTACAGTGATGCTTCGAACCAAGGACTTGGGTGCGTATTGATGCAGAATGACAAGGTGATCGCTTATGCGTCGCGACAGCTGAAACCTTATGAAGTGAATTACCCAACACATGATTTGGAGTTAGCAGCAGTAGTTTTTGCTTTGAAGATCTGGAGACATTATCTGTACGGGACTCACTGTCAGATCTTTACAGATCATAAGAGTCTCAAGTACATATTCACTCAGAAAGAGTTGAACATGCGGCAAAGAAGATGGTTAGAGCTGATCAAGGATTATGACTTGGAGATTTTGTATCATCCAGGCAAAGCAAATGTAGTGGTCGATGCACTTAGCCGCAAGCCTGTTTCTATTCAGATGCTGGAGACGCTGACCTCCCAACTTAGCCTTCAACGAGAGATGATTCGTGAAGGAATTGAAGTGTGGTTACAAAGAGTCCTAGGACAACTGTGCGTGATGGAGATAACTTCATCATTAACCGAAGGAATCAAATCTAGACAGGCAAATGATCCTCTGATTATTCGGTTACGTGATGAAGTGATCAAAGGAAAGGCCCCCGTATTCATAATTCATGATGATGGAGTTTTGAGATTTCAGAACCGACTCTGCGTTCCCGATGATGAGGTTCTGAAACAGACGATTATGAAGGAAGATCATAGCTCGCCCTATTCTATCCACCCGGGCACCAGTAAAATGTATAAGGACTTGAAGCAGAATTTATGGTGGGGCAACATGAAGAAAGATGTAGCGGACTATGTTTCGAAATGCTTGACTTGTCAGCAGGTTAAGATCGAGCATCAACGGCCTGTCGGAATGTTGAAGCCACTCCCAATTCCTGAATGGAAGTGGGAGGACATATCGATGGACTTTATCACTAATATGCCGAGAACCAGGACAGGAATGAACATGATTTGGGTGATAGTTGATCGTTTAACCAAATCAGCTCATTTTCTGGGCATTAAGGACACGTGGGGACCAGATAGGTTGGCACGAGTATTTATTTCGGAAATAGTTCGATTGCATGGTACGCCGAAGACAATTGTTTCTGATCGAGACGGTCGTTTTGTGTCTCACTTCTGGAAAGCAGTTCATAAGGCCTTGGGGACCGAATTGAACTTCAGCACAGCTTATCACCCGCAGACTGACGGACAATCCGAGAGGACTATACAAACGGTGGAAGACATGCTAAGGGCCTGTACCTTATATTGGTCAAACGATTGGGAAGTTCATCTACCATTGATTGAATTTACCTACAACAATAGTTGGCATGCTTCCATTAAGATGGCACCATTTGAGGCATTATACGGGAGGAGATGCAGATCGCCCCTATGCTGGGACGATTCATCGGACTTGATCGGAACAGAACCAGAGTTGATCGTGCAGACTCGAGAGAAGATAGCCTTGATTCGTGAAAGGCTGTTGACCGCCCAGAGTCGCCAGAAATCTTACGCAGACATACGCCGTCGCCCATTGGAGTTCAATACTGGAGACCACGTACTTTTGAAGGTTTCTCTTACTCGGGGAATCTTTCGTTTCGGAAGAAAAGGAAAGCTGAGTCCGAGATATATCGGACCATTTGAGATCCTCGAGAGAGTTAGGGAGTTGGCATACAGATTGGCATTGCCGCCGTCATTGTGCCATGTTCATAACGTGTTCCACGTATCCCAGTTACGGAGGTATATACCAGATCCCAGTCATATCATTGATTTCGGCGAGATCGAAGTCGCGCAGGATGGGACATTTGAAGAAAGACCGGTCAAGATACTCGAGAGTCGAGTTAAGCAGCTGAGGAACAAACCAATCGTTTTGGTCAAAGTTCAATGGTCACGTCACAGAATGGAAGAAGCCACCTGGGAAATGGAAGCTGATATGAAGTCTAGATATCCCGAGTTATTTTCATCTTGAGTTTCGGGACGAAACTCCTTTTTAGTAGGAGAGTATGTAATATCCGGATTTATTACGGTGTATTTCATCTGTATTCAAACCCTGTATTATTCGGATTTGTGGTTTTGATTATTGGAGTATGATATTTCTTGCATTGATATCTTTGTACATAAGTATAACATCATGCAAAATGTCTCATGCAAACTCGTGATAGCGCATGCTAAGAATGTAGCTTAACGCGCGCTATCGGGATATTACTAGCGCACGCTATGAATGTATGAGTTGCGTGCGCTAAGAACTCAATTATTGAGCGGGACGGCTAGCACATGCGCCAGCCGGGACATGGGTCCGGATAAGATTCCCGCGGATGAACCTGGACAGTTCTGAAGTCAACTCTTATTAGCGCACGCTAAGGAAAGCTTAGTAGCGTGCGCTAACTTGTTAAAATGCAGAATATTATAAATGGGACAACAACCCGTTTTGGCTTACATTTCATTCGTCCATTCTTCATTCTTGAGAGGCCAGAGAGCTGTAATAATCCTCCTACACACTTAGAACACATCTTGTTGGTCTTTGTATATTGGTTATCACTTGGGAGTAATCATCGAAGTGGAATAGCACCTTGGAGTGGCATACAACCAACCGGAGTCGGATTCTACCTTACGGTTCAGTGATTTTCGTCATATTAAGGTATGTTCAACCTATCTCCAAACTTAGAGTTGGATTCTAAAGAATTGGATGATCATATTAATGAGATATTGATTTTCATAAGTGAATTATCAAAAGTACATCATGTTTGGAATATTGAGATGAATAAGCCTTAAGTACCTTGATTATGATCATCATGATTCGAATCTTATTGCATTGAACAAGTAAAGGAAGCTTCTATCATTGGTAATCCGAATCTAGTAGATGACTTCATAACAATCATGGACTTGACGTTAACATCATTATTGTTAGATGAATCTAAGGGATTGATCATGGAAGAATTTATCTAGTATAGATGGAATGTTAAACAACTACAGCATGATAATTTCGATGGATATAAGGTGTTGATATCAACCGTTAAGCCTTTCAAACCGTCATATAAAGAATTATAGTCGAAATGTAATATGGTTTTATAATGGTATGCATATCCTTGAATCCGAAGTTGTTATCCGTAAGATCATTCATAATCGTATGTACATGAAATTCATGGAAGTAACATGAATTATCACGGAAGATTTCATTGTTTTGATCATGATGAGAACAGTTTACTGCCCAGCAGTAAACTGCCATGCACAGATAGCGCATGCTAAGCTATAAAGATTAACGTGCGCTATCGAGCACGAGTTAGCGTACGCTACGTTTGGTACGTAACGTACGCTAGGCCATCAGACGAGTCGATCGGTGATCGGTGAAATCGACCATGCATAGTTAGCGACGCTAGCTTTGTTGTTTGCGTGCGCTCAAAGCGCACTTAACGCACGCTACACAGAGTACTTAGCGTGCGCTAAGCAGTTCAGGCATATTACATTTTATGAACTTTTGGCCGTAAATCGAATTGTTAAACATTCGTACGACATGAGATAAATCCTATATCATTTCTTTTGTTAAGGTTTGATCTTGTTACGTGATTGATTGAGGAGGACGACCTTCGAGTGTTCGTTTTCGTGGAAGTATTGTTCTTGTCTTCGAATCAAGGCAAGTACCTTATTTGTTTTACGTATTGATGTTATACATATTGTCATGCATGTATGTCATTGTTGTATGTCCACCTCGTGTTGGTCCGACGGGATCATCAGGGGATCTATGCTAGCGTGCGCTGGATCATCGGACGGGTTTTTCCACCACGGGTTGGTCTGACGGGATCATCGTGGGTTCTAGGCAGTGAACGCTGGATCGTCGGAATTACCATGTGTATGTTATGATATCATGTTGTGATTATCAGTTGTGTATATTATGTATGAGTTTCTCGCAGGAGAAGACTCGTTTGACATTTTATCACTTACGTTATTGTTATTCTACGTGTGGCGTTGGATAATATGTTGTGGTACTTGTACTAGCATCGTTGTGCTAACCCCTTCGGGGGTGAACATTTTGTTTATGTTCAGGATCCAAGAGAGCGGGAAAACAACCACTGGAGCTGTATGACGGCGAGGGTGCAGAGTGATGTCCCGGCCGGGTTTATTTGTCTGTCGTTTATTGGTTATTTGAATAAGTACTCGAGTACGAAGTCATTTATGCTGAATTTGAATTTGGTGATGTATTATTAAGTTCCTGTTGAACAATTGTACTTCCAGTATTTGGTCAGGACTGTTGTATCTTAATTCCGTTATTTCCATTCGTTAGTACCTTTTAATGTCTGTTCAATTCTTCAGCCTTGTAAATCCTTATGTAAAGGATTTACGGCGCTGTAATATTCCTGAATATATCGTGGGTGTTACAGTTGAAATCGGAGCGCCTACCTATCGAATAGCCCATTTCGAAGAGCAAGATAACGACTTGGCCCTCCAAGTAAACCTAGACCTCCTTGCCGAAAAACGGGCCCAAGCGGAAATGCGGAACGCCGTCTACAAAAGAAGGAGCGAAAAATATTACAACTCCAAGGTTCACCCTAGGAGTTTCCAGGTCGGAGACCTCGTTCTTAAACGAGTATTGGGCCCGGATCCCGGACCACTCAAGCCCAAGTGGGAAGGACCGTATAAGGATAGCGAAGTCCTTCAGAACGGAGCCTACCGGCTGGAATATCTGGACGGCCAGAGATTAACTTACCCATGGAATGCTATGTATTTAAAGAGGTATTATCAATAAAATTTGACATTATTCCATTTTTCGTATTGGTGCACCTCATAAGACCGGCTCATCCGGCACAATAAGACTGAGCTCGCCTCGGCACCTCATAAGACCGGCTCATCCGGCACAATAAGACCGAGCTCGCCTCGGCACCTCATAAGACCGGCTCATCCGGCACTATAAGTCCGATCTCGCCTCGGCACCTCATAATATCGGCTCATCCGGCATTATAAGACCGAGCTCGCCTCGGCACCTCATAAGACCGAGCTCGACTCGGCACCTCATAAGACTGGCTCATCTGGCGCTATAAGACCGAGCTCGCCTCGGCACCTCATAAGACCGGCTCATCCGGCGCTATAAGACCGAGCTCGCCTCGGCACCTCATAAGACCGGCTCATCCGGCACAATAAGACCGAGCTCGCCTCAGCACCTCATAAGACCGGCTCATCCGGCACTATAAGACCGAGCTCGGCTCGGCACCTCATAAGACCGAGCTCGACTCGGCACCTCATAAGACCGGCTCATCCGGCGCTATAAGACCGAGCTCGCCTCGGCACCTCATAAGACCGGCTCATCCAGCACTATAAGACCGAGCTCGCCTCGGCACCTCATAAGATCGGCTCATCCGGCACTATAAGACCGAGCTCGCCTCGGCACAATGAACAAGTGATGAACATGATAGAAAGGCAACGACCCAACCAACTGGGCCCAAACATCCAAAAAACAGCAGCAGAAGCTATAAGGAAGATTTTATTCACTTAAAGAGGCATTTTTGCAAAGTACATGACAAAAACAGAAAACAAAGACAGACTGGCACGCAGGCCATACATGAAATAAAATAAAAATCTACTCGGCCCCACCCTCCTGGCCGGCCGCCTGGAAGGACTGTCCTTCACCTTCGCCGTGCGGAGCCAACCCGGGATCTTCAGCTTCGGCGACCTTTGGCTCATCAGCTCCATGGATATCCACATGCAGATCGATCGCCTGGGATGCTATATAGGCCTCGATCTCCTGAACGGTATTCCCTCCCTTCATGAGATCTAATATCTCGTAGCAGGTGGAGACGTAATTCAGATTGATCAGCTCCTCGAACTCGGGTGTCTCCTTAAAAGCAGCCGCCCCTTCGGCAAGACCCTTGGCGTAGCCCGAAGCCTCACAAGTATTAACCCGCTCGGTCAAGTGCTCTAGCTGGGCCTTCGTATCTCGCAAATAGGCCTCGTGCTCAGCCCTGGTGTCCAACCATCGCTTATGCGCCAGTTCGGCCGCCGTGGTCATCTCTTCGGATTTTTTTTCCACATATCGGCCTCGAGGGCCCGACTGTCCAAGATCTCCATTTCACCCTTCAAGCAGGTCATCTCCTCCTCCAGGGACTTGATCAGCGAAGGACAGAGATGGTGCTCTTCCTGCAAGACCTTAAGATCGGCCTCCACCTTCTTATGTTTCTCGACCAGGGCCATCAGCTCATCAGTGGCCTTTATATAAGTACACAACGCACGGCCGAGCAAAGCATTCCCGAATTGGATCTGCTCAGCCGGATCCATGTGGTTGGTCACCATCTCCATCTTGGGCGTCCAGCCCCTGATAGGTACGTGACTGGACTCGACCACTGCTGGGGGAACCCGGTTGAGCATCTCAGCAGTTGGGGTAGCTGCCCGGACGTAATCAAGAAACCAGCGCGGCCGTCTCCCCTTCATCTGGGCACAAGGTTCCTCTCGGTCCTTATTAATCGGGAGATAGTGACCCTCCAAGTTAATTATGGGCTCCTCACCGGTCGCACGACCCATCCGGACAGGGCTCGGGGCGGATACAGCAACTTCAGGAACGGATGAGCCCTCCGCCTTGGTCGCACTATCCTCAGGCTCGGCCTCTACCCTATTCCGCTTGCCCGCGCGCTCCCTCCGCTCGGCCGCCTCGGCAGCTAGTCTCGCCACACGCTGCGCAGGCGTCTCTTTCCTTCCGGACGGAGTCTTGGCCCTAAGAACTGGAAAAAGAAGACATGTTAAAAAAAATACCTGATGAAGACATAATGCTCGGATCGGTTGATCGAAGTCCGGCCGCCCAGAGGTTTTCCTCAGTAACCAGAAGATGCGACTTCCTCTGCTCAGCAGGAAGATCCAAAAGCTGTTCAACCCGGTCGTCGAACTCGGAGGAGGTCTCCTGCGCCGGAATGCGTGTTGCACATAAAGCAAATGATGAGCGTTAGACAAAAGAAGAACAGAACAGAAAAAACGATGCTTACTCATTTTGGCAATAAAATGCTCCGGGATCCGAAGCTCCGCGTCTATGACGCCAGGCTCCCACTCATATGCCGAACTCCTCCAAGGCCCCCCAACAAAAACCACTGCTCCTTCCAACTACGTATAGTCTCCGGCACATCCACCACCTCCTTGTGCATGGCATGCCGAGCTGTTAAATAGAACCAGTCCGAGCCGAATCTTCCCACCGATCTCTAAAGAAAAAGGCTGTTGAACTCCTCGAAGTTGGGCTCGGGCCAACCATGCTGGTTGAAGAGGATAAAAAGACCCACCACCCGAGCCCAGGAATTCGGGTGAATTTGGGCAATAGGAAGGCCCCACTGCCTTAGCCACCGGGAAAAGGCTAACGGGAGCGGAAACCTCAGCCCTGCAAGCAGAGAGCAGTAGTACACTGCCGCACAACCGACGGGCGGAGTGTGAGGACTCTCCTCGGGAGTCGGAACAAACATCCGCACCCTAGCCGGGATCTTAAACCGCAGCCGCCAAGCCACCAACTGCTCCTCTGTGACGGTACTGCGAATCGAAGCAGAGTCCCACCCGACCTCTACGAAAGGGGATGGCCGAGGCCGAATCCAATACGCCGAAGACCCAATTACTTCCTCCTCCGGAATCCCACCGACGGCCGTCAACGGCGCCGCCATCTCCACTTCTCCAGATCCCGGCGACCTGGCGACCTCGCTTTCTTCTTCCTCGACGCTCCAGTCGACAGGAACTCCGCTTACCGACAGATCCGCCACTCCCGTGCGGTCCGGCGACACGGTCAACTCCGCCGCTGTCTCGCCCCTCAGCTCCGACATCTTAAATAAAAAGGGGAGAAAAGAGCTTACCGAGGAAATCTTTCTCAAATCAGGAAAAGGACACCGGAATTTTTCTCTCTCGTCTCTGCAACAAAACACAAAAATGGTGGAGGGAATAACAAAGAAGGAGACGTCCTATATTTATAAGGGAAGAGAGGCATTAAATGCCCAGCGCGTGACGCGACGATTCACACTGAACCGTCGCAAAAATCGAAGGCGCGTGAACACGTCGACAAATCAGATTCGGCCACGCGTCCCCATCATCATGACACCTAGAAACCCTGAAACCGAATCGACGCGACTCTCGAAAAGGCGTCCCTTCGAGAGATCTTATCCTCCCACAAGCCGGATCGGCCTCAGTATGAAACGACCCCAGACCCGGCCAGCACGGCACGGCCCTGGACTCGGGGGCCCTTGTTGGTAGCCCATCCACCTTGGCATCTACGTAAGCACTTCAGGCAGCTGGACCGGCCGATCAGAGCAACAAGCCGGACCGGTCCGATCTTTTCCCGGGCTCGTTAAAGACCGGATCGGGCAGAGAGACCGACCCGATACCCAGACCGTGAAGGCCGAGCAGATCGAGGGTAAAAACGCTCCGACTCAAGATTACGACTTTTGGCATTTATGAGAAAAGAGAAGAGGGAGAAAAAAGAGAGAATTTGTAATCACTGAGAAAAAAGATAAGACTTGTAATTAGCAAGCAAAAAAGATAGACCGGCACAAAAATATTCTGCTTGGCTCTACTCCATATTAAGGTCATTAATAAAATTTAGTGATCCGATCCTTTTCATCTTATTTATTATTTTCTACGTGGCTCCGATCCATTCGTCCAGATCAGCACACGTGACATTGACCAAACCAGACGTCAACAACAATTAAACACAGATTTAACGTCCTATATGGTTATATGTTATTTTGACAATTGGCAAAGTATCATTTTGCATCAATCAATCAAGATAACAATATTCAAAAAATAAAGATATAAAAATAAAAGAGAAATGGAAGAGAGTAAAAATATTTTTATCTCATAAATTGCGTAGAACCAAGTGTTGAATTATCCTCTAGCCGGAAAATAAGTTTAGCAATCCATACACATGATTGTCTTCAACAAAATATCCATGAGGAGAGAAAAGGCGGAGCCCTTTTAGCACCAGACGTCTGGTACCAAATTATGGTACCGACGGTTATGTGGCGCCTACACGGCAGCCATATGTTTTTTTTTTCAGATTTTTTGTTTCAATTATTTTGTTAATATTTTTCACTTGTTTCAATTATATTTTGTTAATAATTTTGTTCAATTACTTCTTTATTTTTTTGCATTATGTGGATTTTTACACATGTTCGCCAAACCCTACTGGTAGTAGGGTAACTCCTACTGGTAGTAGGGGTTGACATCAGTGGCGGATCTACACCAAAAAAATGGTGGTGCCTATTCTTAATGGAAAAAAATGCAAAACTAAAATTCAATACATTTACATATAAAAGTATAACAGACTTTAATATGTCAACATTATATAAAATAAACACAATTTACATATGATGCTTCATATGATTCATGTTTTGAAAATAAGCTAAAATCTCATCATTGCTAATAGTCATGAATACATCTCTTTCTACAAAAGTTACCAAACGATCATTTAACCATTCATCCCCCATCTTAGACCTCAAGTCGCCCTTCACATGCTTCATAGCTGAAAAAACCCGCTCAACACTTGCGGTTGCTACCGGCAAAAGCAAAGCAAGCTTCACAATAGGAAGAATCTAACTTAACATCCATAATATAATTAGCCAATTAATTGCGGATAGACGATTCATATTCTTTCAAAAAGTCATTAGGATACAATTGTGTCATCCTCATCAATTTGTCCTCGTCAAAAGAAGCAAACAACGAGGAAGGACTCAAGCATGCTACACATTGTAATAGTTTGGTGCTTTTTACGTTGAACCTTTCATCAAGTTCTTCCATTTGCATATCTTAAATACTTAAAAAACAATCATTCTTATAATGATGTAGATTAGTAACAAATGAACCTTGACGATGGGATTTCAACAAGTAACAAATCCAATTAAGCTACGTTTATAAAATTTAAAACAAATCAAAATCCAAACAATAATGGATTATCCTTTTTTTTTTAGGAAAGAGAAATATTTTATTGCAAAAGGGCATGAGTAATGCCAAAGGAGCACAACCAGCCGTCACACTATAGCAACCAAACAAGAAAAAGAGTAGACAAAGGAGCAGTTGAAGACAACATCATTAAGAAATCAAGAAAATTAACGCAGTTTTAATTTCTAAGGTTTTACCTTTGATTCGAGAAATTCTTGCTGATTTTGCGAGAGGGGTTCAGACCCATTCTATGGTACCGTAGAGAGGTCCGCGGTGGGGAGGGAGGCTGCCCGAGAGTCGGCGATGGGAGGGAAGGCGGAAGGAAGGGCTGTTTCTTTTTTTCGAGTCGAGGAGTCCAGTGCAGGAAGGAAGAAAGGGGTGGTTTTTTTTTCTCTGTCTCTGTCTGAAGTCTGATTTGTAACTCTAAAGCAGGCAGCATCCAAATAATAAAGCGACGTCATTTTGTAAATAATAAAACGACGTTGTTTTGTAAATAATAAAAAAAATCTGGTGGTGCATGTGCACCACCAGGCACTTCATTGGATCCGCTACTGGTTGACATATCTGAACCCCTACTGCTAGTAGGGGTAAAACATTCAACCCTTACACATGTCCCTCAAATCCTCCACATGCCGTCGTGGCGCACATGTGGTTGTCGTGTAGGCGCCACATAAGCGTCAGCTGGTACATAATTTGGTACAAGACGTCTGGTGCTAGAAGGGCTCCGAGAGAAAAGGCGACGAGAGAGGGAGAAGATTGATAAAAAACTTAGGAGATAGAGAGTAATTAAAATCTAAGTTCCTCATAATAGGTAAATACATAAAATCTAAGTTCCTCATATTATATTTATAATATAAATAATAATATTGTTGAAGGGAAAATAACATGAGACAAGAAAGTAGGGCAAAGTGTTGTATTATTCCATCATTGAGATCCCTTAAATAGGGTGAAGTACATACAAACAGGCCTCAGCCAAATCCTATCTAGGAAAGCCCATAAACTAACAGACTTAGGCACACAATGGGTATTATTCCTTTAACACTCCCCCTTGTGCCTAGTCTACAAGCGCATGTCATGTTGCCTCGTTAAAACCTCGTCAAGCAAAAACCCAGTGGGAAAAATATCTTGATCGTAGGGAAAAGAGTACAGCATCTAGACACATCAAGTTTAGACTTCGTCCTTTGAATCTATCCTCTCATATGATCGTTACATTTGATCATAGCGCTATTAAGGTGACCATTCCATCGATCCCTAAAATCGTACATCTTGTTACCTCGTTAAAAACCTTTCCAAGTGATAAAAACCCTGTGGGAAAAATGTTCCTTGGAAGGAAAAGAGTATAACGTACGTTGTGGATGTAAGACTCCCCCTCAAGTCTACATCTCCCCCTGATTTGTACATCAATCAAGGATACTTTGAAAAACTTGTGCATGTGTCGTTTGCCTCATTAAAAACTTTGCCAAGTAACAAAACCCAGTGGGAGAAAATAAACCTTGGTCAAAGAAAAGAGTACAACGTCGGTGAGTAAGTTTCTTTATGACTCACCCTTCTCCCTCTACCTTTACATCGATTTCGGGAGTTCGGAAATTCTCCGCATTCCGATAATTCTCACATGTTTTTCAAACACGGCCTTAGGCAGAGATTTGGTGAACAAATCGGCCACATTATCCTCAGATCTGACTTGCTTTACTTGAATATTGAGGAGAGCCTGTTGTTGCTGATTATAGAAGAATTTTGGAGATATGTGTTTTGTGTTATCCCCCTTGATATACCCAAGCTTCATCTGTTCGATGCAAGCTGCATTATCTTCATATATGCATGTGGGTGCTCCAGTGACATTACTTAGTCCACTGTTACCTCGGATATGTGTAATGATAGCTCTTAACCAAATACACTCACGTACTGCCTCATGCAAAGCGATAATTTCGGCATGATTGGATGAGGTAGCTACAAGGGTTTGCTTTGTGGATCTCCAAGATATAGCAGTGTTCCCAATAGCAAATACATAGCCAGTTTGGGAACGACCTTTGTGTGGGTCGGAGAGATACCCTGCATCAACAAATCCTACCAATACGTTCGTCGGAGTAGGTTCTATGGCATTAGCTGTAACACCCTCAAGATATTCGAGGTATATTACAGCGCCGTGAATCCCTATATGGGACCCACCAGGCTGAACAGCATCATACTCCTCGACTCACATAAACGACAAACCAACACCATGTCATAAAGACGCAAAACAGCATAAACCACCCGGTTCAACCGGTCAAACATAACATCATCAATCAACACAAACATAAAGGCAACAATACAATCCGGACGAACAAGAACTCTTAAGTACTCGAGTACAACTATTAGTTCCAAAAGCCACAAAAGATGAAAAGACAAAAAGACATTAAGACGTCACTTATGCACAATCATCACGCATGGCCATCATCCGTGTACTGGTCCAGCGCCCGCTCATCCCGATGAACCTGACCTGAAATTCATAAAACGAATTTCCCCAAAACGGGTCCCCAGAGGGGTTAGCAATTACGCTAGTACAAGTAACCAGATGAACAACTTACATCTTACACATATAGTAATGCATGCAATAGAGAAAACCGTTCGAAAACACTCATTTCCGGAAATGCCAATATCAAATCACATTTGTAAAATTCACCACAATTAACCATCGATCCACACCTCCGTGGACCCCTACCGAGACCCCGTCGGATCTAACCCGTAGTGGTTAAAAGCAAAGCTCGTCGATCCACACCTCCGTGGGCCCCTACCGAGACCCCGTCGAGTCTAACCCGTAGTGAGCATACACACGCACACAATTTCTCATACAAAACTACTATGTCAAGATTGTAAGTTCATAAGGATACTTGCCTCGATTAATTAGACGATGACACGAACGGAACGGAAGAGTTGAACACGACCGCAAGGAACCGGCGGAAATGAACCTAACGATTCGAATAACACAATCACAACCAACTCTAGACGATTATGTAAATGGAATACACCCGAAACCCGCCTACGATTCATGTATATTCGTATATAAACAACAACGACGGCGGACCACAACCAAACCCTCTCGATTCCGTAAAAATCACGAAATATACCATGAATCCGTAGGGAAACTAAGAATACCAACAAGATTAATGATATTCATCATGAATCCATCAACGAAACGGAACGGATCGGAAGAAAATCCCAAAACCCCCAAATTATCCAAAAGTAGGGTTCTAAGAGATTACCTTGGATTTAGGATGAGAAACACAAGTGGATGATGTTAGTCTTCCACCAAGAACTCAAGCACAAGGATCTCTGAAGTGATTGGAAGAAGAAAATCACCTCAAATCGTCTCTGGAGTCGCTCGGCCGCGGAAAGAGGAAGAAATGAGATTTTGTGATTATCTCGGTCAACTCCCTGGTTTATATAGCCAGGGAGTGTTAGCGCACGCTAAGACCTCAAGGTTAGCGTGCGCTAACGGATAGGTTACAAACCCTCCCGTTAGCGTCCATCCGAACCAGGTTTTGGCGTTAGCGTGCGCTACCATACATGCGTAGCGTGCGCTAATAACCTCTCGGTAGCGCGCTATCGACCAATAGCGTGCGCTACGAACATCAGCCGAGTCCAGAGCTAACCGCCCAAACCTCACCCGACCCGTTAGCGTGCGCTACCATACCAACAGAAGCGTGCGCTAACTAGCATCCGATTGAGTTCGGTAGTAACCGCCCGATCTTGGACAGTCACACTAGCGCTGCATCAACAATTTAACGTGCGCTAGTCTCCCGACATTAGCGTGCGCTAGACGAGATAGCGTGCGCTAATCCGATAGTCCGCAGGGTCGAGCCGAACTGCCACTTCCAGGGCTAAATCGTTAGCGTGCGCTACGAATTAAACGTAGCGTGCGCTATTAATAGATTTCTAGCGTGCGCTATACAGGAAAGTTAGCGTGCGCTAGATACAGAATATAAACGACCCAAAATACCGGATTATGAACGAAACGTCAAACGGAACACCTCAAAACGCATCATAGCATACAATGAATCCACGGCAACCCCGAAACGGCGGTTCCGCACAACAATTACAAGAATCAGATCAAAAGATAACGGAAAAGTTACACTGAAGGATACTCGAGGGTCACTAAAATCGAGACTTACACCGGAAATACAATTACAAGGGAAAGAAAAATGCGGATATTACATTCTACCCCTCTAAAAATAAGTTTCGTCCCGAAACTTAAGAAACAAACAACTCGGGGTACCTAGCACGCATGCTATCCTCGGTTTCCCAAGTTGCCTCCTCGACACCGTGTCTCGACCACTGCACCTTGACCAAAGGTATGGTCTTATGCCTCAATCGTTTCTCACGATGCTCCAAAATCTTCAAAGGGCGCTCTTCGAAAGTAACATCTTCGGCGACATCAATCTCTCCATAATCGATGATGTGACTAGGATCCGGGACATATTTCCTCAACTGGGAAACATGGAAAACGCTATGAACATGACTCAAGGCCGGAGGTAACGCCAAACGGTATGCCAGCCCACCCACTCGCTCGAGGATCTCGAAGGGGCCGATAAATCTCGGACTCAACTTCCCTTTCCTCCCGAAGCGAAAAACTCCCTTCGTCGGCGACACCTTTAGCAAGACATGATCTTCCACCTCGAATTCCAAAGGTCGACGACGGACGTCGGCATACGACTTCTGTCGACTCTGGGCAGTCAACATCCGTTCCCGAATTAACTCTATCTTCCGCCTCGTCTCTAAAACGACATCCGGCTCGGTCCCGACCAAATCGGACGCCTCATTCCAACAAATTGGTGATCGACACCGCCGCCCGTAAAGTGCCTCATACGGGGCCATCCGAATCGACGCGTGCCAACTGTTGTTGTACGTGAATTCGATAAGCGGCAAATGTTCCTCCCAGTCACTACTCCAATCGAGAGCACAGGCACGTAACAAGTCCTCGAACGTCTGGATAGTGCGTTCCGATTGTCCATCTGACTGGGGATGAAAAGAGGTACTCAAGTGTAAACGGGTACCCAACGCCTTATGCACCGCCTGCCAGAAGTGCGATACAAAACGGCCGTCACGATCCGAAACAATAGACTTCGGAGTACCGTGAAGTCTCACAATCTGCGCGATAAACACACGAGCCAACTTCTCCGGGCCCCAAGTGTCCTTGATGCCCAGAAAATGTGCCGACTTGGTCAGACGATCAACAATCACCCATACCATATTCATGCCCGACCTCGATCTCGGCAAACTCGTAACGAAATCCATCGATATATCCTCCCATTTCCATTCCGGAATGGGAAGTGACTGCAATAACCCAGCCGGTCTCTGATGCTCGATTTTGACCTGCTGACAAGTCAAACATCTCGCTACAAACTGTGCGACCTCATCCTTCATGTCATTCCACCAGAAGTTCCTTCTCAAGTCCTTGTACATCTTACTCGAACCAGGATGAACGGAGTAAGGTGTAGCATGGGCCTCCCGTAAAATACTCGCCTCAACTCGAGTCGTTCGGCACACAAAGCCGACTGAATCTCAAAATACCATCCTCGTGAATCACAAACCCAGAGACTTTCCCTTAAGAACGTTCTCTCGGATTTGAGTAATCATCGGATCCCCGATTGCTTGACTTAATTTCATCGATCGAGACGACGAAATCTCTAAAGCACGAAGTTGCCGACAGACTCCGGCAACGAGACCTCAACATCTAACTCGATCAAAGCCCTCCGGCTCGGATCGAGATGTAAGGATCTCAAGCGTTCGCAACGCAATCGGTTTCCGACTCAAGGCGTCGGCCACGACGGCGTTCGCCTTACCGGATGATAAAGGATTTCGAGGTCATAATCCTTAATCAACTCTAACCACCTCCTCTGCCTCATATTCAACTCTCCGAGTAAATATGTATTTCGACTTTTGTGATCGGTAAAAATCGACATGTAGAGCCGAAAAGGTAGTGACGCCAAATCTTGAGCGCAAAAGCATCGCCGCTAACTCCAAATCATGAGTAGGGTAGTTAAGCTCATACGGCCTCAACTGTCTCGATGCAAAGGCAATGGTCTTGCCGTGCTGCATTATTACACACCCAAGACCCTGACCCGAAGCATCGCTATAAACGGCAAAACCCTCGTTGCCACATGGCAATGCCAAAATCAGCTGAAGTCAAACGCTTCTTCGATTCCTCAAAACTCGCCTCTCGTCATTCCAGACGAACTTCTCGATTTCTGGAGCAACAGTGTAAGTGGTCGAGCCGTTTGAGAAACCCTCGACGAACCTACGGTAGTAGCCACTAAACCCAAGAAACTACGGAGCTCCTTCACATTCTTGGGCGGTGCCCAATCCAACACGGCCTCGATCTTCTGCGGATCCACACGAACCCCTGATGAAATCACGTGACCTAAAAACATCACTTCCTTCAGCCAGAACTCACATTTCGAGAACTTTGCATAGAGTTGCTCGGTCCTCAAAATGTCTAATACTATCCGCAAATGATGGGCATGCTCTTCCTCATTCCTCGAATAAATAAGAATATCACAATAAAGACGACGACGCACTTGTCCAGATACTCGATAAAAACTTTGTTCATCAACTGCATGAACACCGCCGGCGCATTAGTTAACCCGAAAGGCATGACTACGAACTCATAATGTCCGTACCTCGTCCGAAAAGCTGTTTTCGGCACATCGGACTCTCTCACCCGGAGCTGATAGTACCCCGATTTCAAATCAATTTTCGAGAATACCGCAGCTCCCTGCAACTGATCGAACAAGTCGTCAATTCTCGGCAAAGGATACTTGTTCTTGATGGTCACCTTGTTTAGTTCGCGATAGTCGATACACAAACGTAGTGAATCATCCTTCTTCCGCACAAACAGGACCGGTGCGCCCCAAGGCGAGGCGCTCGGTCGAACATACCCCGACTCAAGAAGCTCACTCAACTGCTTCTTCAACTCGAACATCTCTGAAGGTGCCATGCGATAGGGCGCCTTCGAAATAGGAGTCGCGCCCGACTCTAACTCTATAGCAAACTCAACCTCACGATCCGGTGGCAATCCCGGTAACTCGTCAGGATATACATCAGGAAACTCATTAACGATTGGAATCGACGAAAGCTCGACTCCACCATCCTCCACCTTCAAGGCATAGCACCAATAACCAGTACACCCCTTTCGCAGGAGACTCATCGCCTTCAAGGCATTAATGACAAATTTCTGGTTTCCCCTCTTTCGCCCCGCGAAAGAGTGCTCGGTGCCGTCCTCGACTAACATAGTGATGATTCTCGTGCGGTAGTTCATGATCGCACCATGCCGCTCGAGCCAATCATCACCAAGAATCAAATCCTCACCCTCGATACTCACAACAATAAGATTAGAGGGCTAAGTCCTCTCACAAATAAATACAGAACAGTCTCGAACCTCCTGATCACCAACGATCCTATCGCCGCTAGGAAGCTTAACGATGAAGGGTTCACAAGGCGTCAAACAGTCGAGACTCAGACGGCGCACACAATCCAAAGATATGAACGAATGCGTAGCACCGGAATCGAAAAGCACACTGACAGGATGAGAAAGAATATAAACGGTACCTGTCGCCATGGTAGCCGCTGGATCATCGGCTCTCCGCATCTCATAGACACGCGGGTGGGCGGAGCCGACACTGGACGCTCCCCCCTTAGAGGGCTGACCCCGACCTCTCCCCCGACTAGCACTCGGCGGAGACTGAGGAGCAAACGATCCCTGATTCACACTTGGTTCCCTAGGCGCTGGAATGGAAGCCCGGGCACCAAGAATTTTCTCCCTCTCAAGACAGACGGCCTTGTGGCCGGTGCCACTGCGATTACACGTCGAGAAAGGGCTCAAACAAGTACGACCGATGTGGCCGTCGACCACAATTGAAACACTTCACATCACGAAAGGAGCACCGGTAGTTCCACGAGGACCCCCAGTGAACGAGCCGACCACCACCGGCGGGGAAGTTAGCGGATTGGGATCTCTGCCGACCCCACTCTTGTGGCCCGAAAAGTTCCCAGCGGACTTCTGTTTCTTACTCTCGCGGCCGCCTCACTCGCCGTCACGGACATATCATAAGCAAGGGCCCTACTCGATAATCCTTCAATGTAGTGCATACGAGCCCCGACATATAGTCCCGAATCGGCAACTTCATCCGTCTGGAGAAATGGAAAATCATGTCACTCTCTCGACAACTTGGGTCTTCACATAACCCAACTCTTTGTTAAAATCAGCAATAGCTTGAGCTACGGGATATCCCGTGGTTGAGCATCATAAAAGCATGTACCCGAGCTCATCTGGCGCGGGCAATATTCGATCTCCATCAACTCTTGAAACTCACCCACGGCAAGATGGTCTTTGGGCCCAACGGCCTCCCACCGGTCAGTAGCGTCCCGGTGAGAAAATATTGAGCAATAGGGACTCTACGTTCCTCGTGACGATTAGTGGCAACGAAGACCTTAGATATCTCCTTGATCCACCCTTCCCGGCCAATCGGGTCCGAAGCTCCCACCGAGGAGGATGCATCTTGATGACATCTTGGAGCCATCGGTCCGCTCCGCCCGATTAGCATGGGCTCGATCCGGGTTCAACCGCTTGAGCTATTGCCGCCATTTGGTTCACCATCTCTGCATAACGGCCGCAATACCAAGATCGGCACGCTCCGAGAAGAAGCATGGCTATGACGGTCGCCGATGCACGCGGCTCGAAGATCGTGACGTGGCCGCCCACCGGCCGCCCCACGTCCCCGGCCGCGTCCACGACCACGACCGCGACCACGACCTCTTCCAGCATCCATACTGGAGTTAAATAAGTAGCAAAAGCCATACGAGGATCAGTACAAGAAAAGAACAATCACAAGTCGAGAATCAAGGGTACGATACAAGGAATTAATGAACAGAGGAAGAAAAACTTACGGACACTGGTAGTACCGGAATCATGGCAGCGTGCCGATGATGTGCAAAACAAAACACCACAAGACCCAATAAACCGACAAGCCTAGGTATCCATAAACCTAGTGCTCTGATACCATTTTCTGTAACACCCTCAAGATATTCGAGGTATATTACAGCGCCGTGAATCCCTATATGGGACCCACCAGGCTGAACAACATCATACTCCTCGACTCACATAAACGACAAACCAACACCATGTCATAAAGACGCAAAACAGAATAAACCACCCGCTTCAACCGGTCAAACATAACATCATCAATCAACACAAACATAAAGGCAACAATACAATCCGGACGAACAAGAACTCTTAAGTACTCGAGTACAACTATTAGTTCCAAAAGCCACAAAAGATGAAAAGACAAAAAGACATTAAGACGTCACTTATGCACAATCATCACGCATGGCCATCATCCGTGTACTGGTCCAGCGCCCGCTCGTCCCGATGAACCTGAAATTCATAAAACGAATTTCCCCAAAACGGGTCCCAGAGGGTTAGCAATTACGCTAGTACAAGTAACCAGATGAACAACTTACATCTTACACATATAGTAATGCATGCAATAGAGAAAACCGTTCGAAAACACTCATTTCCGGAAATGCCAATATCAAATCACATTTGTAAAATTCACCACAATTAACCGTCGATCCACACCTCCGTGGACCCCTACCGAGACCCCGTCGGATCTAACCCGTAGTGGTTAAAAGCAAAGCTCGTCGATCCACACCTCCGTGGGCCCCTACCGAGACCCCGTCGAGTCTAACCCGTAGTGAGCATACACACGCACACAATTTCTCATACAAAACTACTATGTCAAGATTGTAAGTTCATAAGGATACTTGCCTCGATTAATTAGACGATGACACAAACGGAACGGAAGAGTTGAACACGACCGCAAGGAACCGGCGGAAATGAACCTAACGATTCGAATAGCACAATCACAACCAACTCTAGACGATTATGGAAATGGAATACACCCGAAACCCGCCTACGATTCATGTATATTCGTATATAAACAACAACGAGGGCGGACCACAACCAAACCCTCTCGATTCCGTAAAAATCACGAAATATACCATGAATCCGTAGGGAAACTAAGAATACCAACAAGATTAATGATATTCATCATGAATCCATCAACGAAACGGAACGGATCGGAAGAAAATCCCAAAACCCCCAAATTATCCAAAAGTAGGGTTCTAAGAGATTACCTTGGATTTAGGATGAGAAACACAAGTGGATGATGTTAGTCTTACACCAAGAACTCAAGCACAAGGATCTCTGAAGTGATTGGAAGAAGAAAATCGCCTCAAATCGTCTCTGGAGTCGCTCGGCCGCGGAAAGAGGAAGAAATGAGATTTTGTGATTATCTCGGTCAACTCCCTGGTTTATATAGCCAGGGAGTGTTAGCGCACGCTAAGACCTCAAGGTTAGCGTGCGCTAACGGGATAGGGTTACAAACCCTCCTGTTAGCGTCCCAGTCCAGAAGCCAGGTTTTTGGCCGTTAGCGTGCGCTACCATACATGCGTAGCGTGCGCTAATAACCTCTCGGTAGCGCGCGCTATCGACCAATAGCGTGCGCTACCTGAACATCAGCCGAGTCCAGTAGCCAACTGCCCAAACCTCACCTGACCCGTTAGCGTGCGCTACCATACCAGCGTAGCGTGCGCTAACTAGCATCTGATTGAGTTCAGTAGTAAACTGCCCAGTACTGGACAGTCACACTAGCGCGCGCTACTGAACAATTTAACGTGCGCTAGTCTCCCGACATTAGCGTGCGCTAGACGAGATAGCGTGCGCTAATCCGATAGTCCAGAGGGCTGGGAGCTGAACTGCCACTCCCAGGGCTAAATCGTTAGCGTGCGCTACGAATTAAACGTAGCGTGCGCTACTAATGGATTTCTAGCGTGCGATATACAGGAAAGTTAGCGTGCGCTAGATACAGAATATAAACGACCCAAAATACCGGATTATGAACGAAACGTCAAACGGAACACCTCAAAACGCATCATAGCATACAATGAATCCACGGCAACCCCGAAACGGCGGTTCCGCACAACAATTACGAGAATCAGATCAAAAGATAACGGAAAAGTTACACTGAAGGATACTCGAGGGTCACTAAAATCGAGACTTACACCGGAAATACAATTACAAGGGAAAGAAAAATGCGGATATTACATTAGCATTTACTTTAGCATTTGTCTTTACGGAAGCAGCTTCCTTTGCCTGCTTGTAGGGAAAGAATAGTCCCAAGTCAATGGTTCCTTTTAGGTATCGGAATATATTCTTGATACCATTCCAATGACGTTGCGTCGGTGCTGAACTAAATCGAGCTAGTAAGTTTACTGAGAAGGCGATGTCCGGTCGCGTACATTGAGCTAAGTACAATAGAGCGCCTATTGCACTTAAGTAGGGAATTTCAGCTCCCAAAAGCTCTTCGTCATCTTCCTTTGGACGAAATGGATTTTTCTTCGCATCCAAGCTACGACCGATCATGGGAGTGCTAACCGGGTGTGCTTTGTCCATGTTAAAGCGTCTAAGCATCTTCTGGACATAAGCAGACTGGTGGATGAGAATTCCACAGACTCTATGTTCTATCTGAATACCAAGACAGAAACGAGTCTTCCCAAGATCTTTCATCTCAGACTCAGTTTTCAAGTATCCGGTGGTTTCTCTTATTTCATCAAGAGTGCCAATTATATTCATATCGTCGACATACACTGCGATGATTGCAAATCCGGAACTTGTTTTCTTTATAAAGACGCAAGGACACAGTTCATCGTTCTTGTATCCCTTTCCAATCAAGTATTCACTCAGATGGTTATACCACATCCTTCCGGATTGTTTCAAGCCGTAAAGTGAGCGTTTCAAACGAACTGAATACGCACTCCGTGGTCTGGAGTTACTTGATTTGGGCAATGAAATGCCTTCGGGCACTTTCATGTAAATCTATGTATCCAGATCCCCATAGAGATACGCAGTGACCACGTCCATTAGCTGCATTTCCAATCCTTCGGAAATAACTAGGCTGATTAGATAGCGGAACGTAATAACGTCCATTACGGGGGAGTACGTTTCCTCGTAATCTATACCAGGGCGTTGTGAGAAACCTTGTGCAACAAGGCGAGCCTTGTACCTCAGGACTTCGTGATTCTCATTACGCTTTCTGACAAGAACCCATTTGTGTCCAACAGGCTTTACACTTGGCGGAGTTAGCACTACTGGGCCAAGTACCTTGCGTTTTGTCAGAGAGTCAAGCTCTTCCTGGATAGCTTCTTTCCATTTAGGCCAATCGGCTCTTTGTTGACATTCTTCAACAGAGCGTGGTTCGACATCATCGTGCTCTATGATTTCTTGAGCAACTGTGTATGCAAACACATCATCAATATGAGTGGTCGATCGTTCCATCAAATCATACGCACTTTCATAATTGATCGAGATCTCTTTGTTTTCTAATGCTGAATCGATCTCCGGGGCGTCCCCCATTAATGATTCGTGGACATAGCTATAGTCAGAGATGATCTCGTGGGAAGGATTCCCGTATTGATGATTAATGGGTTGGTTTGTGCCTCACCGCCCTTTTCTTCCTTGGGCGGGTGTCTGCCGAACCGGTGGCCTCGCCCTTTTCCTTTTGGGAGCCACGGCCTCGATCGCGCTTCCAGGTGCGATCGCATCACTCGCGTTGGTGATGTGCCCTTTATTCGGGACTTCTAACCTTGCGGGCACATTTGCACTGGAATGTGTGATCTTGTCACTTTGGCGATATCGATCGCGCATCGACCGAATGCACTCGTTACGAAGATCGAGGATTCGTTGTACTTCACGATCACATAGTGAGGTACGGGGATCATAATGAGACAGACTCGGGACGTACCAGGACAATTCCTGTCGTTCCTTGAGAAACTTCTTTTTCTCCACTCCCCCTAACGACGGGAATTCTGACTCATTGAAGTGACAATCCGCAAAACGTGCGGTAAAAAGATCACCTGTCAAGGGTTCTAAGTAGCGGATAATTGTTGGGGATTCGTATCCAACGTAAATACCTAAACGTCTCTGAGGACCCATTTTATTGCGTTGTGGGGGCGCAATCGGCACATATGTTGCACAACCAAATATGCGTAGGTGTGAAATATCCGGTTCATATCCAGTTACCAACTGGTATGCAGAAAATGGTTGGCCAACGGTGGGTCTGAAACGAATAAGTACGGCTGCATATCCCCAAGCAGAGATGGGCAGATTGGTGCGCAAAACCAATGCTCGTGCTACCATTTGGATTCTTTTAATGGTTGTCTCTGCGAGACATTTTGTGTATGCACATGGGGAATGGGATGCTCTACATCGATTCCGATTGACATGCAGTAGTCATCAAATACTTTAGATGTAAATTCTCCTGCATTATCGAGTCGAATAGACTTGATAGGGTGATCAGGATAGTGAGTCCTTAGACGAATGATCTGAGCTAGGAGTTTTGCAAATGCAGCATTTCGAGTGGAAAGGAGCGCAACATGTCACCAGCGTGTCGAAGCATCCACCAATACCATAAAGTACTTAAATGGTCCGCATTCTGGGTTGATGGGTCCACAAATATCTCCTTGTATACGTTGTAAGAATGGGATGTTCGCTTTAGTATCTTTAGTGTAGGAAGGTCTCGCTCCTACTTTAGCTAAAGAGCAGGCTTTGCAGAATGAGCGATGTGCTTTTGACATAGTCAATTGCTTAGAAGGGGTATATGTCTCTATTTCTTAGATGACATAGCATGATTAACATCAATACTGTTCTTCGTGTTGAGTTGTTGCCCTTTTTTCGCTCGAAAGAAAGGATGTCCGTGCGAGTTCTTTAGGATACGGATCATCATATCTCGACCAGGATGACCTAGTCTATCATGCCAAAGCCTATATGAGTCTTTGTCCCAAATTTCATTTATGGTGACAGCATAGGATTCGAATACCCTAATGGTTGTGGTGTACAGTCCACTATTTTGACTCTTAATTTTTTCTAATATGCGTTTACGTCCACATTCATTAGATGTAATATAAAGGAACTCGATTCCATTCTCACAGTGGGTTTCGACGTGGAAACCATTGCTA
The DNA here is from genome assembly GCA_033398695.1 of Orobanche coerulescens. Classification (NCBI taxonomy): domain Eukaryota; kingdom Viridiplantae; phylum Streptophyta; class Magnoliopsida; order Lamiales; family Orobanchaceae; genus Orobanche; species Orobanche coerulescens. The sequence goes on from CM065801.1 coordinate 12,084,683, forward strand.
CGTATATCTTTAAAACTTAGTAAGGTTTGAGGGGCCCTAGGTGCGTATAGAGCATCGGTAACTCGGATAAGAGTGCCGTTAGGCAATAAAAATCGGGCATTGCCTCGCCCTTGGATGAGTTGGGAGGACCCAGTCATCGTGGTTACCGAGGTTTGACATGCAATTAATTCCGTGAATAGAAGCCTATTCCTAAGAATGGTGTGGGTGGTCCCACTGTCAACCAAACATTCAAGTTCTCCCCGATTCATTCCTACGAAAAGGAGAGAAAAAAAATCGAACCATAAACATGCAAGAAATATTCATTTCTTCGAAATAAAGCTATGGATATAACGTAAGTAATAATAATATCTTGTTCTAGAAAAACAAAGTTTCATCACACCATTATTGAAAATAAAACATCGATAAAATCGTTCCGAGTTAACAATGCCAAATGTAAACGAGAAAGTAAACATAATGAGAACATTCAGTCATAAAGGGGTGACTCTAATGACTGTGACACGTATGGCTCATTGCGATTATCGGTGACTGTGAAATTGACGTCGGGGGACTCGTCGAGAGCATCTTCCTCCATATAGTGAGCCTCCCGTTCTTTGGACTCTCTATATTTCTTGTAGTGTCTTTGCGACTTGTTTACTTGCATGGCGCTTCTTGTACCAATGTCCAAAGATCTCCACATCGATAGCACGGTTCATTGCCAACTCGACTTTGGGAGCGACATGGGTGGTAGGTGCTTTGTTTCCTTGGCCGGAAGAGCCGGAGCACCAAGTCTACTCATTACATTGGAAGAACCCCCACGTCCTCGACCACGTCCTCGACCACCGTGCCCTCTTCCACGTTGTGGTTTGGGGTTGCCATGACCGATCCACTGCATTGGGTTTCTTTCCACCTTTCACTTTGCCATAGTTGGCCTCGAACTTTCTTTGTCCCAGTAGGCTGGCATTGTTGCTCACAATACTTCATTGTGCCTCTCAGCCACTTGCAGTAGATTGATAAGCTTATTGAAGGTAGTGATGCGTTTATTGTCATACTCCAGCCTATACTGGTTCGCTAGTATAAGGGCGGAAGTAGGGAAAGTGGAAAGAGTTTTCTGAATCATATCATCTTCTGTGAGGTCCTTTCCACAAAAATTAAGGCGTGCCTTCAGACGGAGCATATCTTTGTTGAAATCGTTGATCCGTTTATAATCAAGCATGCGGATTTCATTCTACTGCACGGTCAACTCTGGGAGCAAAGTATTGTGGATGTTCCCAAAACGGCCCTTAAGGGCATCCCACAGTTCTTTCGGGGATTTCAACTGCAGATATTCCCACCTTAGGCTCGGGTCGATATGTCGCCTAAGGAACATTAATGCACTAGCTTTGGTTTTGTCAGACGGTACTTCGCCTGATTTTTCAAAGATAGTAGCACTATAGTCCTTAGCGATAAAAGTGGTCTCTACGTCAGAAACCCATCTATGGTACTCAAGCCCTTCTGAGTCCAAGATGTCAAATTCGGGACGAGTTGGATCAGCCATCTTGAGACAAGAAAAAAAGGAAAATGAATTTTCACAGTATATCATGAGTACTTTCCATGATAAAATTTTCAATAATGTGGAGGGTTATTATTTTTTCAGAACCAAGATATGGTCAAAATTACTTTCGATGCTATTGGGGTTTATACCGATGAAATTACTTTATCACGGTTCGAGTTGATATAGATAGTAAAAATAAGTCCTCTAGGTTCTACTAATGATGAACTTAATATACATGCCATAACTAATAATGCATGCAAAATATATATATAATTATAGATATAATCACATAGCCCTATGAATATATCTATACACGTATAAATGCAGTCAAAGAGGTATCTTATGCCGCAATGATTATTAATTCAACGTGAATTTATTTTAATTCAAGTTGTTTAAGCAATTTATTTTAATTTAATTAAAATTATGGATGCATCATGTTTTTGGTTTAATTAAGCATAAATAAATTCGGAGTATAATATGCAGTTAATAGTAATTAAAAAAAATGTAAATTCGCACATTGCAGATAGTAGGGTTCGTATTTGTGTACTTTATTTCGCGAATAGGAGCGAAGCAGTGAAAACAAGGCTGCGTGCGGTCGGGTCGAGAATCGGATCTGGTTCGGTCGGCAGCAAGATCGGGCTTTGTAATCGGGTTGAGTCGGCAAGAATCGGTGCGGAGGGGATGATGTCACGGGAACCGGCCACGGGCTTCGATTGCAGGAGACGACGACGACGAGTCACGGGCTTGCAGACGGCGGAGGTCGGACGTCGGGGAAGAAACGAGCAGGCGACGGTCGCGGTGCCGGGAAAGAAAAAAAACGAGCAGGAGCCGGGGGAAAAAAAATGACGGTCGCGGCGTCTGATCTGGACTGGAGAAACCGGAGGAGCAGGTCGCGTCGGACGGATCTTCGCGCGCGGGAGAGAAGACGGAGCAGGGGACGGAAGGAGGTTGCGTCCGGGGTGGTTTACGTTCGGGGGCGGTCGCGCGGCGGCTGGGCTTTGGTTGGAGCAGGGCTGCAACAGGTCGCGACGGAGGTTTGGATCTAGACGAAGATGGTGCAACGTCAGTTGTGCGGGGGAAGAGGGGTCGCGCGGAGGACGAGACAGGCGACGGTCGCGGTTCGCGCGGAGGACGAGACAAGCGACGGTCGCGGTGGTTCGGGAAGGAAGGTGACGGCGCGGCGGTGTTTCTAGGATTTTTAGCCGCGGATTTTTTCGTTTTTTTTTTTTTTCAGAAATTTCGGCCGGGATTTTTCTCAGTGGTTGAACACGTGCTGATAACGTGTTGAAGGGAAAATAACATGAGACAAGAAAGTAGGGCAAAGTGTTGTATTATTCCATCATTGAGATCCCTTAAATAGGGTGAAGTACATACAAACAGCCTCAGCCAAATCCTATCTAGGAAAGCCCATAAACTAACAGACTTAGGCACACAATGGGTATTATTCCTTTAACAAATATTAGTTATTAATAATATTGATTTTAAAGTTACTAAATTGATTAAACTGAAGTGGATAGTGCTGAACTGATTTGAACTGAATGGAACTAAACTTAACAATGCTACTAAAGTGGACTGAACTGAATTTTGTTGAATTAAACTGAAATATGCTGAAATTAAGCCCAAAATAACATAGTCTATATGTGCTGAACCGGATTCTAATTAATGATTTTTTTTTTGTTCGGGTGGGGGGCTTAAGTTTGCATGCATAAAACTGTACGGAGCTAAATATGTGAAGACAATATCTTTGGAAGGGAAATATCACAATCTTCATTATTTCGGCTTCAACAGACTGTTACTGTTTCATTAGATCTTCACGTAATCTTTCCATATATTCTCCACAAAATACTAAAATATTTTGTCAAAAATAGGTTTGGCGATGAATTATAATTATTAATTACCTCTCTTTACCTTATTCCCATCATTATATTTATGGCACATAGAGATTTATCAAAAATACAATTTACCCAATAAGGCAGTAATAGATATCAAATAATCACACTGGAAACTTAATCACATTCACAAAATTTATTTAGTCCTTCTGAATCCTATAAAAGCTGGAAACATCTCTCTCTCTCTCTCTCTCTGTGTGTGAGACAAATCCTCAATACAAAAAATTTACATCAAAGAAGAATTAATTGAATGGCAAACTCAAAGCTGTGTGTAGCCATTCGTTTCATCCTCACTTGCACCATTCTCCTGTTATCAGGTAATCAATTCTAATTAATATTACATTCAACTCCATCAAATTTTCATCATGAACATTAAAAACATCACATTTTATTTTATTTTCGGAGTAGAGCACCCTATATATATATATATATATACACACACACACACACACACACACACCATCTAGGATTCTCTATCCCACAATCTTATGTGTACCAGCGTATACCACTACTAACTTCAATATTTTTAATAATATTTGTTATAAAATAAGAATTTTATTATATGATAACACAACATGATTAATATTTATAACAAAAGTTTTAAATTTTACAAAATTATATACCATATTTTTTGTATATTTGGATTAAAGAAATACTTATTTTGGTCGATTATTCCAAAATTATGATTTATAATTTTCTAAAATTAAATTTTTTTTGTTATACATATTAATCATGTTGTATTATAGCATAATAAAATTTTATTTTATAACAAACATTATTAAAAATATTGAAATTAGTAGTGGTACACGGTGTTACACATAAGATTGTGGGACCGAGGATCCATCCGCAAAGGGTACTCCATCAGTACAACTGATGTTGACGTATCATAGTTTTAGTGACGTCACGTCAGTATTCCGGCCAGTGGCATAGCCAACGGGAGGCTGGGGGGATTCAGAAACTTAAAAACGCTTATCAAAATATTATTTTTTGTTTATTTTTATTTTTTAAAGGTACATTTAATTTTTTTTCCTAAAGTTGGGGAAGCCCGGGTCGGAGAAAAATACAAAAAAGAAAAGAAAAATGTTATCGGCGTATCTGATTTTTTTATCCTTGGTAGATCGAAGGAATCTCAAGGGTATTATTGTAGTTATCCTTAATGGTCCCGTTTGAGATATATATGAATAATAATCATGCATGATGCAGTGGGGGTGATGATGAAATTCTCGACCGTTGAAGCAAAGGCTTGCATGGAGGGGCTGACGACGGTCGACGTGACTTGCCGGAGGTCTGAAGCCGACCAAGTCTGTTGGATCGCGTGTCAGCAAAAACATGGAGCCTTGGCACAGGCTTGGTGCCGTTATGTCATCCCTGGCCTCCCGGCACAAGTTTGCATGTGCACCTATCCTTGCTGATAATTTTCTCAAACTTCAGGGGCGAGTTGGTAATAATAATGGAAAATGAACTGAAAAATTAAATAAAACGTCATGATCGTCGTCGTTTGATATTTTTTTTTTAATATATTTTGAGTTGAATTGTTATATGTTGGGTTTAATTTATGTCATTGAGTACAAAGCTACTTTTTTTTTTCAATCAAAAATTGCATTCGTGCTTTTGTAATTGTTAATTTTGGATTTTCACACTTGTCACTTTACAATTCTAATTATTAATATCATTAGTTATTTATAGTATAGATTATGAAAAGAATAATATTTATTTAAATATATATTTTACTTTACGTATAAATTATAAAATATGATCAAAAAGAAGGTAGGTATAGTATATAACAAGTATGAAGACGCACGCTGCGTTGCAGCGGGATTTTTCGAGAAATTTTTGCAATAATCATTTACGAATAATGTTTGGAAAGAGCTCTTCGTTGTGAGATCATGGTATGTTTTTTAACGACACGTGTTGTATTTGTTTGCAATAAATATTGTGTTTTATATTTGTAGTTATTATATTTGGTCGGGCACCATTGTATAGCGGGTTAATTTCAACACTTTTATGAAATTATACGTACGTCAAAACCATATCAAGATTGAGCATTTTGTTCGTTATCGAAAGACCTTTTCTCGATTTTTTTATATATTGGCTCTTCGCTAGGTATTTATTATATATTTGGGAAATAAAGTCATTATATAAAAAAATCTTAAATATTAAAAGGTTCAATGATTGTTTTGTAATTTCTTATTTATTTATTTGTTTTATTTTATTTATTTAAAATTTTTTTAAATTTTTTTTTTTAATATTGGCTCTTCGCTAGGTGGGGCTAGGTATTTATGCAACCGCCCTTTTTCGCTTTTTTAATTCATGTCTTTTCTTTTATTAGACATTAAACTACTACGCAGTCCTCCTTTTCTTTAAATGATAAACTATATTTAATGGCGAAATGAATTTTTATTTATGCACTAAACCTATTTCCTCCTATAGTATTTAGAGAGATTATTAGAAGTGTTTGAGTGTTCATTTTCTAATAGAGAGAAATATTTTACTACTCAAAATAGAACAATATCTTGCAAAGTAATTTAAATTTTAATGTTTCCTATTAAAGTAGTTTTTCTTATTTATATATCTCAGTTTCTTGTTTGTAAGTAAAATATTATTCAGTCAAAATAAGAATACACAACACATGTAAAAAGTTGTTATTTTTAATGTAACAAAAGTTACTCTATTTACTCCTTTATATATTATTCACTACCTACACTACATTTATTTAGTCAAGCCCGAAACCCTATGGCTTCTCCCATAAGACACAACACATCACAATATTTAATCATACGCTCAATTTTCTATATAGAGAATATATAAAAATAAAGAAAAAAAGAAAAAAAAATTAAAAAAAACCGACCGGAGGTGCATAGAATATAAACAAAGAAAAAAAAAGGGGGGGATTAAAAAACGATTATAAAAAAAAAGAAAAAAAAAGTAAAAAAAAACGACCTAAAAAAAGAAAAAAACCAAAGGAAAAAAAAAAAAAAAAACAAAGGGGGGTGGGAGAATTTTTTAATCGGGCACGCAACCCTATTCCCACCCCTTTAGTATATAGTAGGAATTACTAGCTGGACCGAATGGATTGAATTGATTATATGAAATTATCATTACGACTTCTAAGTTTTATCATTTAGAGTCTGAAATATAAGAAAATTTCGAATTTGGGTCTGAAGTTATATTTTATCAATTAAGGGTAAATTCGAGGTCATATTAATTATAGGCAACTTATTACCTTATTATTCATATATAGAATTTCAACATTCTCACAATTTGTTACGGCGGTGTGAATTTCTTCTGGGACGTATTAAATTTTTAAACATAAATCTTGATATTTTAGTTACAGTAAATCTCGATAAAATAAATACTTTCCAAATTAATAAATTCTCTTAAATAGTAAATTTCTCCGGTCCCAACTTGGGCTAATGTAAAAATCATCAAATTCGAAATATAATCTATACTATATAAAACTTATCCCCATTAATTTAATGTGGAAGAGTGATTTATGTCACTTATTTAAATATATAATATAAAAGAATCTAATAAAATACATTAAAAAGCTTTAAAAATTATAATTATACCTAACTTCAAAAGATGGTCGGACCGTATTTGGAGGTTCTGTAAGACGAAACAGCTGTCTCATTTATTAATTTTTATTATCATAATTTCATATTTTCATTTATTAATTTTTGGTTTTAGCAAAGAGATTGCAGAAGGGTATTTTGGGGAGAGAAACATCAGTTTGTAAACGGCAGCAATTATTGGGGTGGAATTACATATCAAGAGACTATTTTAATTGTAACTTTTAATGTAAATAAACTAATTTAAATACAAAAGTTATGATAAACATCACAATGCAAATGCACCTTCTAATACACAAGGTGATTAAAATGAACTTTTAAATGATAGTATAAATTACAAGATGATTAAATTTTAGCTATGAAATCTTAGATACAATCGGTGCATCGCACGGGTTGAATAAACCAAAAACAATCCCGGAGCAACATACGGGTTAGTAAAGACTCATTTCATATAACTAATTACATAGACTAAAATAAAAGGATAATAACAATAAGAAAACATATAAACTTCTCTAAAAGGCATTTAAATTCTCTAATCTGCTCATTCAATCGTCTGCCCCAACATTACGTACAAAACACGTAAATATTCAACCAAAGACCGTACATCGCACGAGTTGGATAATGCCTCGTAATATAATAATTTTCTGGAGATCTCCTTTAATAGTATAAAGGTCCCATTGAAACAATATATAAATTAATAGTTCATAAATATTACAATTACTACTATATATGGTAACTTGCTAAAATATGAATATATTATAATTTTTTTTTTTAATTCAAATCTAACTCAATTTCATCTATAATATTTCCTAATTTCATCCACAAGTTCAAGTGGTGTTGAATCATCTTCAACTTCACATTAGTAGAACTCTCAACAATATTAATTTATCGATATAATAATATCTACTTATTTTTAATTAATTAAAATATTATGTACAATTTATTTGCACACGATAAATGAATCTAAACTTATTTTTAATTAATTGAAATATTACGTATTATCAAAGTTATATTCGTTGGATTCAGAAACTTTATTTTAATTAATAAATTATTAATTTATCGATATATAATATCTCTCCTATTTTATAAAATTTCATGGTCACAAGAGTATCAATTTATAGAGGTTTACTGTAATTTGTAATGAGCAATTCCACCATTTTAAGTAAAACCCACAAATATCCGGAAGGAATTCAACGTTCATGTAATTGTGCCACAACACTCGTTCAAGATTGACTGGAACTCTCGGGGATGTCCAGCACGTATCAATCATATTTACCTGATACGAGGAATCATGCTAGCCCAACTCAGACGATGACAACAACTAGCATAAATTATAGGGATCTCTCTTTTTTAGTACCAAATCATAAAAGTAATAAGTTATATATCCCCATTCATAAAACTATAAGTTTTTGATACCAAAATGTGTTAAAAGACCTTATTACCCTTAAAGTCTACCACTAAAAGATAAAAAACATAAAAAAAAAATTATTAAAAGCAAATAACAATAATCTAAACGGTCCCACAAGTCAATATTTCTCTCTGAAAAAAAACTCTCCGCTGTATCTCTCTGCAAAAAAACTCTCCCGTCGTGAAACCCTTTCGCCGGCCAAGAAAATGTCGAACTCCGACTACCACAGAGAATCTGAAGACGCCAGAAGTTCCTCACACGCTAGTGACACTCCATTTGAAGAGGAATTCGTCAATGAGCTGCCGGTTAGTGTATTTTCATTCACACACGATCGTGCAACGACGGTTGTTCATCGTCTCACGATGGTGCTGAAGAAGATGACACCATCGTGTGCACGATGGTCTTTCGTGGGCACGATGGTTTACACACAACAGTCGTCGATCGGGTGTGCCGTCGTGGGCAAGAAGATCAAAGTCTTCTGCCTTGCACACGATGGCATGCACACGATCGATGCCCGTCGTGTGAGCCGTCGTGTTGCACACGATGGGCATCGATCGTGTGCATGCCATCGTGTGCAAGGCAGATTTTTTTTTTTTCGTTCTCTTAAGCATTCTATCATATTTTTATGATTTGTATGTCTATATTTCAGACTGGTTGCGTATGGAAGAGACCTACATTGCGCATTGTTACACGACAAGTGAATCTTTACATACGAGAGACGGTATTTAAAGAGATCATTGAGACACTAAGAAGTATGGGCCGCAATTTCGCAGTTGGTGATCGAGCTATCGAGAGCTTGATTGAGGGGGTCCTGGTGTAATGCCCGAATAAATGGTGTATTTACCTTGTACTCGACCTTTTATTATTTCGACTTCGTGATGTTATAAATCGTAGATTGGTTTCCCGTATTTGTGCCCTTATGTTTTTATATATATCTTCAAGCATTGCATGCATGATTCTGCACGTACTAACGTACGTTAACAGACGTTCATAACGTACGCTAAGGATGCAGTGTTACGTACGTTATCTGATGTTCTTAACGTACGTAAGCTAAGTCAACTTGGGTTCGGATAAGGGTCGGCTTGTGGGGGCCGAAGAGAGGGCCGGGGAAGATTCGTGTGATTCCCGCATGAACCTGGACATAGGTGTTACGTACGCTATGGTGCATGTGTTACGTACGCTAAAGACATGAGTATTACGTACGTAAAACCTGTGTGGTTACGTACGTAAGGAAATGGCGAAATCAGGCCAGTGAACTCTGGTCAGACGATTACGTACGCTAAGGCTAGGGTATAACGTACGTTAAGCTTGTTACGTGCGTAAGGTGTTATTGCATAACGTACGTAATACTTAGAAATCTATTTATAGAACCTGACCCTCACTTCATTTCCCACTTTTGCCTTGGCCGATTTTTGTGTTCTTGAGACTATCCTTCACCTCATATCCCTCATATCATCATTTACCTCCGAATTTGGGAAGCTTAGACCGGGTGAGTTGGTGATCAAGCTTCCGGTGAAGAGTTTATTGAAGATTTTCTTATTCTTACATCTCTTAAGGTATGTTACGATTCACCAAGCTAGAGTTTACATTCTTAGCTATACTTTGAGCTTGTTTTGGAAATCATTGGACTAGATAATGATCTTTTGAGTCCAGCACCATGTTTTGAAGTTTAGAACCCGATTATACCTTGTGTTTCTTTCATTACGTAGAGTCTTGATTTAGCCTCGGTGGATGAAAACCTTTGCATGAAGTATCCTAAATTCGTGAAATAATAAGCATGATTTCCGCTAGATTTTCTGAACCTTTTTATGTTCCATTGGAGTAATTGATGTATGTTACAAGAATTTGTTGTGACCATGTTCTTCATGTTCTTGAGGGTAATATATCGACCAAGTCCTTGAACTCAAACCGAATCACCGTAGTGTCGTTTTCCTTGCGTAATATTCAAGCAGACTTGTCGTCTTGAGTAATATTGGGGGTAGAATCTTAATAGCCGATCATATGAGGAGTTGGCATTTAATCCCTTATTAAAACACGAAATCTTCAAATACCTTGTAAAACATCGAACTTTTAAACATCGGTATTTCACCTTCGAAATGATTATTCAACTCTCCTGGTTTCCGGTTCAGTTCTTATCTAGTGTTTTAACCATGAACCAACCTAGCGTCACTACTTTACGATCATAATATAAGTATTCGGTGATCGTATGTTAGTATCGAGTGGTATGTTAAGTTCCTTGTATCTCTTTTTGAACAAGGTCCGAGCCTTGCATAGGGGTCGATCGTGGGGCGATGACGTACGGACGCGTGACGTTTGTTGGAGTATTTCATTCTTGCCGTTTTCGAGGCAAGTATCATATGTCGAGTTCGATTTATATTGAAACTTGGATCATGCTTGTGGTTTTGTTCGTATTGTCGAATGTGATATGTATTTCTGTAATTTCTCTTGGTATTCGTTGTAAATTGTTCATATTGATGAACATATTTAAATGCATACTTGTGTGCATAATTGATTGATTTATGGTATAAATGATCCGAGGGGATCATGAGGATCTATGCTGAGGGCGCTGGATCGAATGTCCACCATGCGTTGGTCCGACGGGATCATCATGGGGATCTATGGTGAGGGCTCTGGATCGCTGGACGGGTTTTCCACCATGCGTTGGTCCGACGGGATCATCATGGGGATCTATACCAAGGGCGCTGGATCGCTGGATTACCCTGTACTGTTTTGATGGAATCGTGAGGATTCGCATCGTTGGATTCCGGTGACGGAAGTCCGTTTTGCATGTTTTATGATGCACTGATGATTTCTGTATTATGATACTTGTACTAGCATTGTTTTGCTAACCCCTTCGGGGGTGGACATTGTTTTGATGTTCAGGTAGCCGAGGAGCGGGGAAGCAACCACAAGATCAAACAGGACGATGAAATGGCTCAGTGATGTGGTTGATGTTTATTGTTATTGTGATTTATCTTCTTGGTTCATTTAGTACTCGAGTACGTCTGTTTTAATAATGTCATTTCGATATGGTTGTATAAGTTAACTCTTTGGAGCAATTGAACCAAATCTGTATTTTGAACTTCAGTTGTACGATTGGATTATATTTACATTTCTTTTAAATTAGCCTTGTAAATCCTTACTTAAAGGGTTTACGGCGCTGTAATTATTCCGAATATCTTGGGGTGTTACAGAATATGGTATCGGAGCTAAGATTCATGTATATCTTGGCAGTCGGGTTAGTTGGGTCTGTTTACGTTATTTGATTATTGGTCGTTTGTAACATCACTGCTGAGCCAGCATCGTCGTGTGGACCGTGGTTGTAATTTTCCTAATCTCAAATACTACCATTTTATTTAATTCATGTTTTGTGAACGTTGATGGACGTACTTTTACAAAGTTTGCCCTGGATATTGAGTATTTGTGTTTACAGTATGTTGAGAGGAGGTCGTGGACGCGGACGCGGTCGTGGACGCGGACGTGGAAATGCGAGACAAGAAGAGTCGGTGTCTACCCCAGAGATAACCGCTAGTCGAACGGATTCCCATTCCGGGGGACAGCAGGGATCGGCAAATAATAATGCAGATCCTAACGTGCCGGGAGTGCTTCAGCAGGTGGTTGCCCAGATAAACCAGTTTGCTCAAGTTGTGGATCGCATGCAGACGGCGATGGGACAGCAGCATAACGTGGATAATCGAGGAGATAAATGGCTTACCGAAGTGATCAAATTGCATCCTCCGAAATTTGACGGTTCGGCTGAGACGCTTTCTTGGGATCACTGGCTGAAAGAATTAGAAAAGATTTTTGCTGGGATTAACTGTCCCAACGATAGGAAGGTTCCGGTCGCCCAGTATCTTCTGAGAGGGGAGGCTTTCGACTGGTGGGAGGCCATTCGACCAGAGGAGCACAATGTTGACTGGACGGAATTCAAATTAATGATGGAAGTGCAGTATTGTCCTCGCCCAGTTAGAGAGGCCCGAGTTCGGGAGTTTTTCTCGCCACAAAATTTAGAAGCATCTGTGACGGACGTGATTAAGACTTTTAATCACCAGCTGACTTATGTGCGCCACTTGGTCAGGACCGAGGCGGAGAGGATTTTCCATTTTGACATGCGAATGAAGCCGGAAATTCAGCAATATATGTCCGGATTTGAATGTACTACCTTGCGACAGTATCAGGACAAAGCACTCGCCTATGATATGAAAGAGGCGACAGTAGAGAAATCAACAGAAGCAAAGAAGCAGAAAGTGGCTGGCAACTTCACGGAGAATAAGAGTAGTGGGCCTCGCAGGGGCCAGTCCTCTTTTCATTCATCCAGGAGGCCTCCGCATCCTTCTCGAGGAGGAAAGAAGTTCCGGGCAGCACAAACGGTTTCAGACGCAGGGAAGAAGTGTTATAACTGTGGCAAAGCGGGACATGTTCGACGTGATTGTTTCGCGCCTGTTGTGACCTGTTTCGAGTGTGGACAGGAAGGACATCGCGCAACATTTTGTGGTAATGCGACCCGATCTTTTGGTACTCGCACTCCTGTACCGGTTCCGAAGGACACTAGTGTAAACCAGACGCAGTAGAGCGGTTTCCCGCAGCAGAATGTTGGGAAAAGAGAGGCATCCAGCGCTGGGTCCGTTCCTCCGCATATTTACGAGATAAAGAAGGATGATCAGAACACAGCTGTTGCATCAGGTACGATTCAGATCCTTTTGCAACCAGTTAGTGTCTTGCTCGATTCGGGAGCTACGCATTCTTTTATATCTTTGAACTGTGTTAATCGTTTGAAAATCTCGTGCTTGTATGATTGTGAACCTTATGTTGTGGGATTACCGAGCGGAGAGAAAATTGTGGGAACCCTAGAATCTAGGGATTTTCCAGTAACTATAGGAGGGAGAGATTGGCTATCGAACCTTATTGTGGTTGAAATCTACGGTGACGATTTAATTCTCGGAGACGATTGGCTCAACCGTTATGGAGCTATTCTGAATTACCGAGAGAGAGTCATTTCTATCATTGCTGATGACGGATCTGAACACTTATTCCGAGGATGGAGACCAGGAAGCTCGGGAAAATTGATCAAAGCAATGAAAGCTGTGAAATTACTGAAGCAGGGATGCCGCGGACTTTGGTGCTATGCCATGAGGAAAGAGGAAGGAGTAGAGCTCTCGTCTATTTCAGTTTTGAATGAGTTCTCAGATGTATTTCCTGACGAACTACCTGGATTACCTCCGCAGAGAGAAGTGGAATTCACTATCGAATTAGAGCCTTGAGCCGCTCCTATTTCCAGAGCACCATACCGCATGGCGCCAACCGAGATGTATGAACTAAAGAAGCAATTGGAGGAATTATTACAGAAGGGTTATATTCAACCTAGCGTTTCTCCTTGGGGAGCGCCCGTTCTCTTTGTCCGGAAGAAAGATGGATCCCTCCGATTATGTATTGATTACAGGGAATTAAACAAGGTGACGATCAAGAACAAGTATCCGATACCGCGGATAGACGACTTGTTCGATCAATTGCAAGGGGCAAGGGTATTCTCGAAGATTGACTTGCGATCAGGATACCATCAGTTGAGAATTAAGGAATCGGATATACCAAAATCTGCTTTCAGATCCCGGTACGGGCACTATGAATTTGTAGTGATGCCATTTGGACTTACCAATGCTCCTGCGGTATTTATGCAATTGATGAATCGGGTATTCTTAGAATACTTGGATAAATTTGTGGTCGTTTTCATCGATGACATCTTGATATATTCGAAAGACACAGAGGAGCACGCTGAGCATTTGCGTGCGGTTTTGCGCATCTTGAGGAAGGAACAGCTGTATGCAAAGCTTTCCAAATGCGAGTTCTGGCTTAGGGAAGTAACTTTCCTTGGGCATGTGATATCAGCTGACGGAGTGCAGGTGGACCCGAAGAAAGTCGAAGCAATCTTGGAATGGGAAGCTCCTAATAACGTAAAAGAAGTCCGGAGTTTCCTAGGACTTGCTGGATATTATCGCCGCTTTGTAGAGGGATTTTCCAAAATTGCTCGTCCGCTCACTCAACTATTGCAGAAAACTCAAAAGTTCACGTGGGATGAGAAGTGCCAGGCTGGTTTTGATGAGCTTAAGAAGATACTGACGACAACACCTATTTTAGCATTGCCAGATGGAACTGATGGATTCATGGTATACAACGACGCTTCGAATCAGGGTCTGGGTTGTGTATTGATGCAAAAGGATAAGGTAATTGCTTATGCTTCTCGGCAATTGAAACCGTATGAGGTTAATTACCCGACTCACGATCTGGAGCTAGCAACTGTGGTCTTTGCCTTGAAAATTTGGTGACATTATTTGTACGGCACTCATTGTCAGATCTTTACAGACCATAAGAGCCTCAAGTACATTTTCATGTAAAGAATTAAACATGAGGCGAGAAGGTGGTGGAATTGATCAAGGATTACGACTTGGAGATTCTCTATCATCCTGGGAAAGCAAACGTAGTAGCCGATGCTTTGAGTAAACTGTTTCTCTTCGAGTGTTGGAAGCACTTACATCCCAAACCAAAGATTCAATGAACCGATCCGTGAAGGGGTTGAAGTATGGGCACCAGAATCAAGGGCAACTTTATGTGATGGAACTGACTTCATCACTAGTCGAGGAGATCAAGTCTAAGCAGTTGGACGATTCTCTGATCCTTCGATTATGTGACGAAGTAAAGAAAGGAAAAGCCCCAGGATTTGTGTTACAAGACGATGGAGTTCTGAGATTTCAGAATCGACTTTGTGTTCCCGATGATGGTGATTTGAGACGGACTATTCTGAAGGAAGCTCACAGCGCGCCATATTCTATTCACCCGGGCAGTAGTAAGATGTATAAGGATCTTAAACAAAACTTCTGGTGGGGGAATATGAAGAAGGACGTAGCAGAGTACGTTTCGAAGTGTTTGACGTGTCAACAGGTTAAGATTGAACATCAGCGACCTGCCGGAATGTTAAAGCCGCTTCCGATCCCTGAGTGGAAGTGGGAGGATATCTCGATGGATTTCATCACCAGTATGCCAAGGACTAAAACGGGAATGAATATGATTTGGGTTATAGTTGATCGACTAACCAAGTCGGCTCATTTTCTAGGAATTAAAGATACGTGGGGACCCGAGAGATTGGCGCGAGTATTTATTGCGGAGATAGTCAGATTGCATGGGACGCCGAAAACCATTATTTCGGATCGAGATGGTCGCTTCGTGTCGCACTTCTGGAAGGCAGTTCACAGGGCTTTGGGGATCGAGCTAAACTTTAGCACGGCTTATCATCCTCAGACGGACGGTCAGTCCGAAAGGACTATACAAACAGTAGAAGACATGCTTAGAGCTTGTGCTTTGGATTGGTCAACTGATTGGGAAGTCCATTTGCCATTGATTGAATTCACCTACAATAACAGTTGGCATGATTCTATTAAGATGGCACCGTTTGAAGCTTTGTACGGGAGGAGATGTCGATCACCCCTGTGCTGGGATGATTCTTCGGATTTGATCGGGACGGAACCGGAATTGATAGTTCAGACTCAAGATAAGATAGCTTTGATTAGAGAAAGACTGTTGACTGCCCAGAGTCGACAGAAGTCTTATGCGGACGTACGTCGTCGCCCTCTAGAGTTCGACATTGGGGACCACGTATTATTGAAGGTGTCTCCTACACGGGGAATTTTCCGTTTTGGGAGGAAAGGCAAGCTAAGTCCGAGATATATCGGACCATTTGAGATCTTCGAGAGAGTTGGGGATTTAGCATACAGGTTGGCCTTACCGCCATCGCTGAGTCACGTTCACAACGTGTTTCACGTATCACAATTGCGGAAGTATGTACCAGATCCCAGTCATATTATTGATTTCGACGAGATCGAGATAGCTAATGACGGCACCTTCGAAGAGAGACCAATAAAGATACTCGAGAGTCGAGTCAAGCAGTTGAGGAATAAACCGATCTCCTTGGTAAAAGTTCAGTGGTCTCGACATGGAGTCGAAGAAGCAACTTGGGAGACGGAGGAGAGTATGAAGTCGAGATACCCGGAATTATTTTTGTTTTAAGTTTCGGGCCGAAACTTCTTTTTAGAGGGGTAGTATGTAATTCCCGAATAAATGGTGTATTTACCTTGTACTCGACCTTTTATTATTTCGACTTCGTGATGTTATAAATCGTAGATTGGTTTCCCGTATTTGTGCCCTTATGTTTTTATATATATCTTCAAGCATTGCATGCATGATTCTGCACGTACTAACGTACGTTAACAGACGTTCATAACGTACGCTAAGGATGCAGTGTTACGTACGTTATCTGATGTTCTTAACGTACGTAAGTTAAGTCAACTTGGGTTCGGATAAGGGTCGGCTTGTGGGGGCCGAAGAGAGGGCCGGGGAAGATTCGTGTGATTCCCGCATGAACCTAGACATAGGTGTTACGTACGCTATGGTGCATGTGTTACGTACGCTAAAGACATGAGTATTACGTACGTAAAACCCGTGTGGTTACGTACGTAAGGAAATGGCGAAATCAAGCCAGTGAACTCTGGTCAGACGATTACGTACGCTAAGGCTAGGGTATAATGTACGTTAAGCTTGTTACGTACGTAAGGTGTTATTGCATAACGTACGTAATACTTAGAAATCTATTTATAGAACCTGACCCTCACTTCATTTCCCACTTTTGCCTTGGCCGATTTTTGTGTTCTTGAGACTATCCTTCACCTCATATCCCTCATATCATCATTTACCTCCGAATTTGGGAAGCTTAGACCGGGTGAGTTGGTGATCAAGCTTCCGGTGAAGAGTTTATTGAAGATTTTCTTATTCTTACATCTCTTAAGGTATGTTACGATTCACCAAGCTAGAGTTTACATTCTTAGCTATACTTTGAGCTTGTTTTGGAAATCATTGGACTAGATAATGATCTTTTGAGTCCAAAGACCATGTTTTGAAGTTTAGAACCCGATTATACCTTGTCTTTCTTTCATTACGTAGAGTCTTGATTTAGCCTCGGTGGATGAAAACCTTTGCATGAAGTATCCTAAATTCGTGAAATAATAAGCATGATTTCCGCTAGATTTTCGAACCTTTTATGTTCCATCGAGTAATTCATGTATGTTACAAGAATTTGTTGTGACCATGTTCTTCATGTTCTTGAGGGTAATATATCGACCAAGTCCTTGAACTCAAACCGAATCACCGTAGTGTCGTTTTCCTTGCGTAATATTCAAGCAGACTTGTCGTCTTGAGTAATATTGGGGGTAGAATCTTAATAGCCGATCATATGAGGAGTTGGCATTTAATCCCTTATTAAAACACGAAATCTTCAAATACCTTGTAAAACATCGAACTTTTAAACATCGGTATTTCACCTTCGAAATGATTATTCAACTCTCCTGGTTTCCAGTTCAGTTCTTATCTAGTGTTTTAACCATGAACCAACCTAGCGTCACTACTTTACGATCATAATATAAGTATTCGGTGATCGTATGTTAGTATCGAGTGGTATGTTAAGTTCCTTGTATCTCTTTTTGAACAAGGTCCGAGCCTTGCATAGGGGTCGATCGTGGGGCGGTGACGTACGGACGCGTGACGTTTGTTGGAGTATTTCATTCTTGCCGTTTTCGAGGCAAGTATCATATGTCGAGTTCGATTTATATTGAAACTTGGATCATGCTTGTGGTTTTGTTCGTATTGTCGAATGTGATATGTATTTCTGTAATTTCTCGTGGTATTCGTTGTAAATTGTTCATATTGATGAACATATTGAAATGCATACTTGTGTGCATAATTGATTGATTTATGGTATAAATGATCCGAAGGGATCATGAGGATCTATGCTGAGGGCGCTGGATCGAATGTCCACCATGCGTTGGTCCGACGGGATCATCATGGGGATCTATCCGAGGGCCTGGATCGCTGGACGGGTTTTCCACCATGCGTTGGTCCGAAGGGATCATCATGGGGATCTATACCAAGGGCGGATCATTTGGATTACCTGTCTTGTTTTGATGGAATCGTGAGGATTCGCATCGTTGGATTACGGTGACGGAAGTCCGTTTTGCATGTTTATGATGCCGATGATTTACGTATTATGATACTTGTACTAGCATTGTTTTGCTAACCCCTTCGGGGTGGACATTGTTTTGATGTTCGGGTAGCCGAGGAGCGGGGAAGCAACCACGATGCAAACGGAGACGATGAAATGGCTCAGTGATGTGGTTGATGTTTATTGTTATTGTGATTTGTCTTCTTGGTTCATTTAGTACTCGAGTACGTCTGTTTTAATAATGTCATTTCGATATGGTTGTATAAGTTAACTCTTTGGAGCAATTGAACCAAATCTGTATTTTGAACTTCAATTGTACGATTGGATTATATTTACATTTCTTTTAAATTAGCCTTGTAAATCCTTACTTAAAGGGTTTACGGCGCTGTAATTATTCCGAATATCTCGGGGTGTTACACCTGGGGTGTTTGATTAAAGTTAGGAGAAATCGGAGTTCAAATACTTCCCTACATCACTTGATTGCCCGTCAATTGGAGGGTGATCAAATCCCCCCGGATGAGTCATGGTTCCAGGTTTGCGGGAGGACCATTCGTTTTACAGCCCGTGATTTTGCCATGATCTCTGGACTGCATTTTGGAAACTCTACCTTCCATCCACAGGACGACCATCTCCTTCGGTCTGACGGTATTTTCCACAGAATACTTCATGGCAAAAATATTAAGGTTAGTGTTATGCGGAAGAGGTTCAATGCTCGAGATTTTGGTAGAGACATAAGATATTATGTGAAGGTTGCTAATTTACTTATATACTACTACTTTATCCTATGCCGTGACGACATGATGGTCGAGACATGGGCATGGACATTAGTTGAGGATTTCGAGCAGTGGGATATGTTTCCTTAGGGTTCTTATGCCTTTGGGGTTTTATCTTACTACATAGGCAATGTTGCCATGAGGAGGGATAAGAGCATAAGGACTATCACTTCTATGGTCCTGTTTGGGCTTTACAGATATAGTCGTATGAGATGATTCCTTCATTGGGAGCATTGTGTGGTATTCGAGATAAATCTGTCCAAGTCCCCCGGTGTTTGATGTGGACTACGAGGAAGATATTTTGTGATTTCACTCATTTCTTCGACGATAAGGTACATAAATTTGTAAACGTATTTTCTCCTGACTTCACTCATCTCTTCAACGTTATGTGATTGCCCATCTAATGGTATGCTTTAATGACTACTTTTGCAGCACAAAGTACTTCCCTCTTTACCGCATCTGGAGGAGGATGAGGCTGAGTACTACTACCTGAGTTTTGAGAATGGCTCGCCATATGACGTTAAGTTCATTAAGCCTATAAGAATAGCTGTGAAGAACAAGAAGGATGAGCCTGCGCCGATCCCGAGAAAGAAAGTTATGGATAGGTTGAAGAAGGCTGCTGGGAAATTGATTACATATGAGTCGGCACATAAAGTGTCGAAGCGACGCCGGTAGAGTACCCCACGAGTAGATGCTGCAGAGACATCGGACCGGGAGAGGCAGCCAGAGACGGTGTGTTGTGTCTATGGACTTTCTTGTCCGGACCACACCCAGGACGCGAGCAGGGATGAGTACTTCGATCGCCGTTTGAAGGCGATCTTGTACGACGAGTCGGAGACAGGATTTATTGCTCGAGTTTCTCATCGGGTGCTTTCTGGGATCGTGGATTTCTTCAGACCTACGCATAGACGTTCTAGGAGCCCGACGCACTACTTAGCTGGGAGCCATGATAGGTTTCCCGATAGGCCTCGTCATTCTGCATCTGTTAGCAGCGCCCAGCGGAGGATTCCTGACCCTCTACGTCACTCAGTATCTGGTGCAGCCCACAGTCACCATTCTCAACGTCAGCCTAGTCATCATTCTCAGCGTCAGCCTAGTCACCATTCTCAGGGTCAACTTAGTCACCATTCTGAGGTCCAGCACAGTCACTATTCTGAGATCCAGCACAGTCATCATTCTCAGAGTCATCATTCTTTTGAGCGGACTGAGCAGCCCCTTGATTATGAGCATCAGTATCACCCATTTGACGCGCCGTTTCAGCAGTATGGGACAATGTTCGACTGGTTTTAGGACGAGCATCATTATAGTGCGATGTTTCGAAGTGAGGGTGGTGGTCCTGAGTAGCAGCCTCCATTTCAGATCGAGCAGCCAGTTTTTGAGATTGAGCAGCCGGCTGTACAGCTCTCTGATCGTTATAGTTGTGAGAGGAATGCTGAGGGTGATGAAGATGGTGAGAGTGCCGGGACGCAGCAGTTGGGTGATCGTAGTCTTCCACCGCGAGTGAGTCGACCATCTGCTGCTCTTCGGGAGCCTTTTGTGATGGCGCCTCCAAGAGATAGCGAGGCTCTTAAGAAGTTGTACCTACACTTTAGGAGGGAGCAGCCACATGATGCTATTGTCCGGTGTTTGGAGACTGGGCATGCTCTCACCCAGGCGTTATTTGACCGGATAGAGTCTAGTCGTGAAGACTTTTATGCCGAGGTGATAGATTGTTATGTGCTTGCGACTCGAGCGAGGCTTCGGAGGGGAGTCCGTAGTGTTGGTGTCGGTAGAGTTGGCACTGTACTTGCCGGCTCCCAATTTTACGTAAGTTCTATAACTTACTCGCTTGTATATCATTGGTGTGATGTGGATTTTTTTTATTTTGTGGTTTGGCTTTTTGTAGTTAGTTATGGCCAACGAGTTTGCAAGACTCCATCCGGATGATCCACTTGGTATCAAGGTGACAGGGAAGCCGGTTTACAGGGATTGGAAAATTCCTAAATGCATCGAGGGACTACATGAGAGGTCTTGATACACTACATGCGGTTCCATGGTCAAATTGCAACGAGGTAAGTTTGAAATTTATATTTATAAATGATTCGCTATGTTTGATGTGATGATCTTAGAAGATTACATATTTTGTTTCAACAGATCATTGCCATTTGTTGCCTCGACCAGAGCCACTGGGTGACTATCAAGATTGACATCATAACATGGACCGTGGAGTTGTACGATTCCTTGTCACACCAACACCAAGATGATCGATACCGATTCAACCAACTACGACCTATTACTCGTCTGATGCCTCGTGTGCTAGCTCAATCCGGGTACTAGCTGAACAACCAATCGAAGAAGAAGTATGACACAGAGATGAGTTTCAAAATTATGCCATGAGAGCTACAGTTCATACAAAACGACAATCACAGTTGTGGCCCCTTTGCGTGCATGTACTTGGATCGATTCGTCTCTACAAACCCAGCAGCAAGGCACCAAATCAAGAAACTTAATGAGACATATATTAAGAAATATCGATATGGTTTAGCTGCTAAAATCATTATGCTGTCGTTAGATAAGTAATATGATTTATGGTGTGTTGTGTTGTGGCAAGATTAATGTGTCGTGTTGTTAAATATTTATACTGTCGTTAAACAGTTTTGGCAAGATTAATGTGTTGTGTTGTTAAATATTTATGTTGTCGTTGGACAGTTTTGGCTCTGTGTTGCAAACGATGGCTGCACACGATCGTGTGCAACGTGCTCACGGTCGTGGGTTGCTGCTGTCGTGTGCCCACGATGGCTGCCATGACCGTGTGCACACGACTGTGTGTCCCATCGTGGGCACGGCCGTGCGCACCATCATGGGTACGGCCCTGTGCACCATCGTGTTCACACGACCGTGTGCCCCATCGTGGGCACGGCCGTGTGCACCATCGTGTGCACATGAACTTTTGGTATTTTTGCCAATTTGATTTATTGTGTTATGTAGAAGAATATTTTGTGATTCTAAAATTGCTTGTTCAAACGTTAATTACTATATAACTTCTTATACAAACTCGTATTTGTCATTTCGTGTAATTCATTAGTATATGAGATATTTCATACAGATGATGAACTTATCCGTACGAACTAATACATTGAGAACATATATACTACACATGATATGCAATATATTATGTTAATTCAATCAATAACTTTTTAAATAAGTGTATCTTTAACAAATACTTGTTAATATATAAGTAACAACACCTAAATTGACGAGTCATTTGAGAAATTGGTGAAAATTGTTGATGTTCTTGTGCACACGACCGTGTGCCCCATCGTGGGCACGGCCGTGTGCACCATCGTGTGCACATGAACTTTTGGTATTTTTACCAATTTGATTTATTGTGTTATCTAGAAGGATGTTTTGTGATTCTAAAATTGCTTGTTCAAACATTAATTACTATATAACTTCTTATACAAACTCGTATTTGTCATTTCGTGTAATTCTTAGTATATGAGATATTTCATACAGATGATGAACTTATCCGTACGAACTAATACATTGAGAACATATATACGACACATGATATGCAATATATTATGTTAATTCAATCAATAACTTTTTAAATAAGTGTATCGTTAACAAATACTTGTTAATATATAAGTAACAACACCTAAATTGACGAGTCATTTGAGAAATTGGTGAAAATTGTTGATGTTCTTGTGCACACGACCGTGTGCCCCATCGTGGGAACGGCTGTGTGCACCATCGTGTGCACATGAACTTTTGGTATTTTTGCCAATTTGATTTATTGTGTTATCTAGAAGGATGTTTTGTGATTCTAAAATTGCTTGTTCAAACATTAATTACTATATAACTTCTTATACAAACTCGTATTTGTCATTTCGTGTAATTCATTAGTATATGAGATATTTCATACGGATGATGAAGTTATTCGTACGAACTAATGCATTGAGAACATATATACTACACATGATATGCAATATATTATGTTAATTCAATCAATAACGTTTTAAATAAGTGTATCGTTAACAAATACTCACTCCACTTTTAAATAGATGTCATTTTAGACCTTTGTAACTTTTTCAAATTAGATGTCACTTTAGCTTTATTCTTCTCTTTATTCCATTATTACCCCTAATTAATTTATCTCAAAATTCATCTTTTCACTCTTCATTAATTACAAAATATCATTTATTAGGGGCAAATTTTGGCATTAAAAGAATTTTCTTAATTTATGTGCACAAAGCCAAAGTGACATCTATTTAAAAGTGGAGGGAGTACTTGTTAATATATAAGTAACAACACCTAAATTGACGAGTCATTTGAGAAATTGGTTAAAATTGTTGATGTTCTTGTGCACACGACCGTGTGCCCCATCGTGGGAACGGTCGTGTGCACCATCGTGTGCACACGTGGATACAGTGCCAATTTGACACCGTAGACACCGTAACACCTGGTTGCCAACGTGGCACACGATTGTGCCCATCGTGTGCACCATCGTGTGTACTACAAATGGCAGCATCAAATTATTTTATTATAAAATCTCATCGTGGGTCCCCCCTTTTCAATATAAGCCCATCTTCCTGGACCGAGAGTGAAATACATGAACCCACCTTTTCACTATAAACCCTAATCAATTACAATCTGTTAAAATCCACTAAAATCAAATACGCGAAATGAGCGGCCGATTACGAGAAAGCGATTTAAGAGGAATCGAAGCACCTCCACCAAAAAGAAGAAGAAAGATACCTCCTCCCAACCCACCATACAGAACTAGGCCGAGAGGAATATACTCAATGCTCAGAGTAAGTTTTTTGATTTTGTTGTATGTGTAGTGTGTACTGCGAATTAATGTAATCTATGAAACAGGGCCTATTTAAAAACACTGCGAGCACTCCAGTCATACTAGATGGTGATGATGATGATGATTTAGAGATTTCTGAGAAGACAAGTAAAGAAGTTGTTTTAGAAGAAGAAGGTCGTGGAGATGGTGATACAAGACTAAACAAACAGCAGCAGATGGGGGAGAAGGGATCCAAGTGATTGTGGTTTTTAAGAAATTATTAGATATTTTGGTGTAATGGTGATGCACTTTTGTTTTGTAAAGGTACATGCTTTTGGTGTAAACTATTGCTCTTTAAAGTGGGCTACTTTGTTATGGTTAATGTTTGCCTCCATAATCACCTTTATTTGCTATACATCACTGATGTTTGACTTAAATTTCAATTCAAAGATAAAGAAAATAGACACAAAATTATGCATTTCAACTAATAATCAGAATACTGAATCAAAATATCAGCACATGATTGTTTCTAGTAAGTCACAAAATATAAAAATATATAAGCAATTTAAGTTTCATGGTATGGATATCCCCTTGTGTCATGGTCATCATTACGACAAATGCTGCACCTCTTCTTCTGCCGGCGTCTTTGCCTCGTTTGTTCATCTATTCCTTGAGTTTCTTCAGGGATATTCAAATCCACACCACCTATGGGAGTGAATGCTTTGCAAGATTTTCTATTGTGGCCAGTTCCTTTACACCTACCGCACCTCTGAGGCCGTCCACCTGCGGGCAAATTTTCAACAGCGGAACGTGAACGACTCATCCTTGGTCGGTCGGCTTGTCATACCCCCTCTGGAGGCACGCAAATGATGGATGAGATCTTCGGTGGGACATTCCACTCATCAGGATGTGGGATAAGATTAATATGCTCCTTATAAGTCTCTCTAAGGCCTTGTTGCTTGAAATAACGACTAACAAAATCATACACTGACAAACCATTGCCGGAGCGCGTGTTACAATAAGCAATTATGTCAAGGATAATGTATTTTTGATACTGATGAGGTGTAGGATAAATCCAGACCAGCCCTGTGTTGCACACGATGGCAGCACACGATCGTGCCCATCGTGGGTTACGATCGTGTGCATCTTGCCCACGGTCATGGGCTGCTGCTGTCGTGTGCATCCTGCCATGACCGTGGGCACACGATGGCTAGTCCCATCGTGGGCACGACTGTGTGCCCCGACAGCACTCAGCAGCTGTAGGATACAGCGCCTCAGCAGTTGTAGGATACAGCTCCCGCAAGTTGTAGGATACAGCGCCCGCAAGCTGTAGGATACAGCGCCCGCAAGTTGCAGGATACAGCATCCGACAGCACCCGCATGCCCACGGCCATGACCGTGTGCACACGACAGCATAGACAAAAATATTGAATGGTGTGCACATTAGAGCAAAACAATTACCTTATAGCGGCAACAACATGACGACATGGAATCTGATCCAAATCAAACTCACGACAACAACATGTCCAGGTTCGAAGGTCGACCTCATAAGAAACTTTGTTTTCTTCGACTTTATAAACAAGTGGGGTGGTAGCTCGAACGGTAAGAGTCAGACTGGCTTGCACATAGTTAGAAAGCTTTTCAAAAGTGTGCATTGTCAACTCATGGTCTCTTGATGTAGCTTCTCCCCACTTCTCATCAAACCAATTCTCTAAAATTAGGCGAAATATCTCAAGTAACGAGCAAACAGGTAAACACCTCGCCCACAACATATGATTATTAAAGCATTCAACAACATTGGATGTCAAGAAGTTATAGCGTCGTACCGGACACTTCGACCTAGCCCACCTCTCTGGCCCAATTTCAGAAAGGCGCCTGTGAGCCCCATTAGGGCTTTCAATATGTAGTTTCGAAAAGTAGTTTTCAAAAACTTCTTCACGATGCGTGTAGGCAGCAGTTCTAAAGAGTCCTATAGCATGCACACCGTAGGAGGTCAGCTTTTTTGCAAGATGGTGATAGCACAATACGTGGAATGCATTCGGATAGATGGCTCGAACAGCATTCTGAATGCTCTTATGTTGGTCACTCACAAGTCACAATCAGTAAATATTCTATCGGATTGTAGCATCTGCGCAGGTTATACAGAAAATAAGTCCATGACTCGTCGTTCTCTATCGGACCGAGACCAACTGCAAGAGGAAACACTTGCTCGTTCCCGTCAAATGTGACGGCCGCAAATAGAGTTCTTTTATTCCTTCCCTTCAGGTGGGTCCCATCAACTATAATCACCGGTCGAAGGCATGTATCAAATGCCCTAATACTCTGTCCGAGTGCAACGAACATGTGGCAAAACACTCCCTCACGAGTCGCCTGCAAATCATAAATTGTCCCTGGATTACGCTGTTTTAACAAATGCAGATAAGATGAGAGCCTATGATACGACTCATCAAAGCCGCCATATATATTCTCTATCACTATATTCCTCGTCCGGAGAGCAAAACTGTATAGCATGTCAATGCCGTACTCCCTACACATCTCTGCAATCATCTCCTTTGGCCTCTAAGTGACCCCCTCACCGGTCAATCTTTTAGCAAAATAATGGGCGGCAACCTCAGAAGTGACCGATCGTGCGGCAGTACGGTTCAAATCAGGGTGACAGCTGTGCTCCAAGGTCAACTTAGTAATTCTCCAAATAGTTGCACTCTCAATAGCACACAACCTAAACTGACAATTTTTTCGCCCACTCTTACATACAAACACTATACGTTTATCGGCAGAACGATCAGTGATACACTGTTGCATGTTTTCCAAATGATACATTCCTACAATTATCATCAACTCTGCCTTGGAACGAAAGGTGGACCCCACCTCTAGCCGGCCGTGCTTAGGTGGAGGCCGCCGACCCAACCCAAAGTCCCGGCACTACCGGGTCCGAAATGGAATGATCCGATTCGCATTGATTGTAGATGTTCATGCTCTCATGATTGATGGTCGGATGAGAAGTTCCGACGACTCATAATCCTATCCATTTGGGCCGGTTGGCGAACCCAAGCAAGAAATTCCGCAGATAGTGACTCAAGCAAGTCTTTACAACAATCTTCATCTTCGGATGTATGCACCTCCTCATCTTCCTCGTCTTCCTCATCTTCCTTATATTGATAATCTTTGGAAGGCATGTCATAATTTATGTTGCCGGGCTCTACTCTCGAGCTGCTACATCCCATATTAACCTCGGGAGTGGAGGAGCTGCCGTTCTTAACATAGACCTCAGAATCCTCCTTGTATTCTACTAGTAATCGGAGTATCTCGGTATCGCCCCGTAATAGGACTTTTACTTTATTTCCCTTGGCCATGTGTGTCTAGTACCATAATTTGTAATCGGACTCATTTGGACCACCTAAACCCTATCTGATAACCCTCACGAGGTTTGCACGACTAACTTTGCTCGTGTCGATGTAGACAAAAAAAGGAGTCCCCGTCTACATATGTCGATCGCTCCCAATGACCACTGTGATGTATCAAAATACGCTGCCACGACATCTTATTGCAAAAAGATGAATAACTATTCAGAAAACTGAGCGAACAATATTATAAAACCGTCTGCCTTAGACACGACCGATGCACACGGTCGTATGATACCGTGTGCATCGATCGTGTGCACGTTTCTGTCCATGAACACGATCGCTCCACACGATTGTAGACGATCGTGTTAAACGATCGTGAACACGTTAGTTGTGCACACGATGTCAAGGTCGTTCGACACGACCGTTGCACACGATCGTCGCACACGGTGGCTTCCCATCGTGTGCAGCGATTGTGTACGTAAGAACTGGTCGGAAAAAAAATTCCAGCGGTCAAATACTGATGCATACCTTCTTTATGAACCCAGAAGCACGACAAATGATGTCCTATTTGAACGTCAACTTTTCTTTTCGAATAATCTTGTGATTTTTATAAGATTTTTGAGAGACACTTTGTCAAAAATGGTTGTGTTGTTTTGATGTATATGTTGTAGTTAAATTTTGGTTGTTGGACATTAATATCGATCGGAGCAGATGAGGAAAGTAAAAAACAAAAAAGAGAAAAAAATAGTTTAAATTAAAATCATAAAAAAAGAGAAAAGTCAACATTACAACAAAAGAGAGGATATTTTAGTCTTTTTAATCAAAATGGTACTAAAAACTTATAGTTTTATGAATGGGGATATAAAAATTATCAATTTTATGATTTGGTTTAAAAAAATTGATTCCCACTAAATTATAACACATGCGAAAAAAAACTGTAAATATATTGCCATATTCAAATTGCAGCTAATATACGCGCCAAATAAGAATCCCAATCAATCGGCCTCGAAATCAAAAATATCAAAAGAATTGGGTAGTTGTGGTCTTATTCATTAATCCCGTATCTTTCAAAATCATCATAATCCCAAAATCCGGTCGGCACACCGAAAAGTCTCTATAATTCTAGAATCAATCATCTCGTATCACTGATACCTCAAGATAAGTCAAGAGGCTCGGAAAAAAGCTGTGGTCTCAACCAATTCCCCGTTGATATTTCAGTAACAGTCACATTTTAAATATAAAATTACACAATAATAATTCAATTTCATAATAGAGATGATATAGTCCAAGTAAGACATACATGAACTTCCCCTAGGTCCGAGGAGTGTCGACTCGATGTCAAAGTCCACAAACACAACGATTCCAATAATCACAACACAACTTGATCATGATACAATCAATCAACCGATTTCTCATCAATATCAACAAATCACAAAAAGTACCCATCCGCAATCAGTTATAATGTCATTTCAATTGAATTACTACGATTGAGTAATCAATTCGGACAATAACTACTTCAATATTAACAAAACTCCAATTCTTCAATTAAACCAGAAATACCAAAACAATTCGAAACGCAATTCAACACTCGGTAATTCGATTCTCGTACCAATAGGTTCAACATAGTCCGATTGTTATAGCATATCTTACCAACATACTTAAATTAGTGCCTCAATAATTTGATTATCTTCAACGAGAGTCGTGATAACCTCAATTAACAGTTCATTAATTTGACAAATTCTCCGACTACAATCAATTTGAACAAGATATACTCAATAACTTCGAGTTTAAGAACGTCAATACGAATTCATCACCGGACTTCGATGATAACAACATATTCATCAACCTTTCCAGCTAACCAAAGTGGTAAGTTAAATTATGATATCATTTCATCCGATAACAATCATATAGTTTGAATAATCTTGAGAATTCATAATAAAAAAGCCACATTAAATGATGATATCATTTCATCCAATAACAATCATATACTTTGAATAATCTTAAGAATTCATAATCAAAAAGCCACCTCCACCCGAAAAATTTGGAATACACATCATAACGTCAACATATAACTAAAAGAGGATCGAAGATTCACGATACTTACCTCAGATGACGAAGAACAACGAAGTACTACGAAGAAAGAACTTAAACCCTTCAAAGTTATTGTTATATTTTAGTGTGAGATTTTGTTTAAATTAGTTTTCACTTTGTATGATTTTTATAATAAGTTATTATTAGATTTGTTAAAATATTCTTTTTTCTTGCAAATAAATTAAGTGAATAAAAATAAAATGTCTGAATTACCTCATTGAGCTATTTTTATTATATTTTTATTGACAAAATAGCTTTACTAGGGACTGAAGTTTGCCATTTTTATCACTTAAGGGACTAAAATTTTAAGTGTTTCAAACAAGGGACTAAAGTTTAATCCGTTGCACCCGTTAGGGACTCGGTTAGTTTGGCCCCGTTAAGTTTTAACGGATTGATGACAAGGCCGTTAAGTGCCACGTGTCAGCATTTTATTGGTCAGTAATAATAAAATAATAATAATAAAAAATTTCAGATTTTTGTAATAATAATAAATAATAACAAAAAATATAAAAGTCTAAAAAAATATAAAAATTAAAAAATCTGTATTTTTTTAGAATTTTATATTTTTATTATTATTTTATTATTATTACAAAAATCTAAAACTTTTTATTATATTTTTAATTTTATTTTCAACTTTAAATAAAACATTAGATTATTAATATTAATATTTCAATTTTTTTTAAAAAAATAAAGTTTCATTTTTTCTAAAAAATACAGATTTTTTTTATTTTTATATTTTTTTAGACTTTTATATTTTTGTTATTATTTTATTATTATTAAAAAATCTGAATTTTTTTATTATTTTATTATTACCGACCAATAAAATACCGACATGTGGCACTTAACGGCCATGTCATTAATCCGTTAAAACTTAACGGGACCAAACTAACAGAGTCCCTAACGGGTAGGGGTGAGCTCGGTTCGATTTGGTACGGTTTCTAGCTAAAACCGATACCGAACCGTATCTTATCGGTATCTAGCATTTGAGTACCGAAATGATTCGGTTTTAAATCGGCTCGGTGTGATCGGTTTCGGTGTCGGTTCGGTAGCGGTTCGGTGTCAATGGGCTGATTAAATGGGCCACTTAAGTTGGGCTTACACCAGCCCCAAATTGAACTACTTGGGCTAAATCAGACAATTGTAAGTTCAAATAGAAGGATTTATACACAATTAATCCACTTCAAAACTTGAATAAAAATAAAATCTACTTCAATAACATGATAATAACTAAGGATTCAAAAAGTCCAATATCAGATTAAACAAAAGTCTTGAATTTCCTCCTCAGCACAGGTCCATCAATTCATAACAACATGCACAAAGAAAAAACAAAGTCTGCAGAATAGTCATCTGTTTTATCGGTTCGGTTCGGTTTTTAAAGTCGGGATCCATATCTAAAACCGAAACCGAACCGCATAATTCGGTTTTCAAAATTTTAAGAACCGTACCATACCAATATCTTATTGGTTTGGTTTTTTCGGTTTCGGTTTTTTTCGGTATTTTTGGTATTATCGGTTTTTGTCGGTTTTTCTGCTCACCCCTACTAACGGGTGAAACGGATTAAACTTTAGTCCCTTGGTTGAAACACTTAAAACTTTAGTCCCTTAAGTGATAAAAATGGCAAACTTCAGTCCCTAGTAGAGCTATTTTGCCTATTTTTATTCATCATATAACACTTATTTGAATAAATCATCGCTTCACTTTAAATCTGATCGGGAATAGATAATGCCCTGTGTTAGCGACCGAAGGAGACCAAATAGAGGGCCATCGGATTGAACGTTTTCAAAGTTACGTGCGCCTTACAAAATCATGTAATTCTCGACTCATCATGCTATGCGTAAGTTCTCAACTGAATCACATCTTAAACTTAGAGGTAGAGAGTTCGTTATGGGGAAAATCATGAATGGTCGAATTCGCACTCTAAATATGAAGATCCGTCAACAAATTACCAAATTTATCATGAACTTCTATTTAATACGAGGTCCGAATTTCAAAGAGGACAACAAATCTAAAATTAAGCTCGACATAAAATCATCAATCGTCAAGTCGTATGGCCAATTTTTATGTACCAATACTTCTAATATGACCGACGATTTATACTTTTCATAGTTTACAAAGAAAAAAATATTTCCCAATTTCAGCCTAATATTAAATATCCATTGGAATCCCTCCTTAATATTATATTTCAAGTCAAAGGTAATTTCATTTCACTAATTGTAGTATTATATGAATTGTGACACTCTCCAAAGATTATTCCCATAATTGCTCAACGAGATTCAGAAAAATAATAACTATATGAATGTCAACATTCAAATATATGCATAATAGTCCATATATATTCCAAAAATCGTATTAACCTTCGGTATTAAATTCTAAGTCTTACCATTATTTACATTAAAATTTACTATTTTGTCAAAAAACATTTAATATATTACTATTATATCTGCAGACGTGCGTAACAAAAATAAAAAAACGCGTTTGTTTTGTTAGTTGGAAAACGCCATAGCCGGGGCCCACTTTCGCCTATATATATTAACCTCCCAGCGCCTTTTCTTCCTCTCTGTTTCAACACTTCAATCCCCCTTTTATATAGTTTCAGTACTCTAGGCTAGGCACCGACGGAAAGTGTTTCAGAAACCCTAGCTCTCATTCAATCCATTGAAAAATGTCTGTGAAGCGGAGCCGAGCGGCTAGTTCGTCGAGCTGCGTCGAGACAGCGGTTGCAAGCGCCGCCGCCGCAGGTCCAGTGAAGGTTATGGAAATCGACGCCGCTGCCGAGCCGACGCCGCCGTATTTTATGACGGTTGCTTCTCCGGTGAAAGTTTGGGACTCGGAGAAGATGAAAATTGGCGGATTTTTGGAACGGTGTCATTATTGCAAGAAGCGGATTGCTCAGAATTCTGAAGTTTTCATGTACAGGTAGGCGGTCTTTTATTTTATCTCTAATTTATTAGGCATCAGATCTATTTTTTTGGCTAAATTCTACATATATTTGATTTGAGTTGATTTTTTTTTTAATATATTCCAATTATAATCTATATCTGCATACACTTTACTGAGATAACACTGATTACAATGGCATTTATGGTTAATGTTTGCTTTAATAGTCCATTTCCTATCCCAAGAATCTTAATATTAATGAGAACATGTATGTTTTAGTTGGTCTTATTCTTCAATTTTATTGATAGCTTTGACTATAATGCTTTGCGGACTAATAATCAACTATCTGAATATTCTAATACATGTAATTTCACATCCATTTGATCTGCTCTATAAAGCACGAACTCTTCAATTTAGTTATTTGAGAATACTACCCGTGTTGTGTCTTATTTTATGTTAAATTAAGTGTGTTCGCATGTCGTGTCCTTATTGTGTTGTGTCCGGCTTTCGTCTCCGTGCTTCCTGCGATCTGTTTAAATTTATGCCTTGTTCTTTTCTCGCTTGAAAGTCTGAATTCCAGTATTTTCTCATAGAATAAAGACACTCAATTAATATTCTTGGAAAAGTGTAATTTAAGTACAATTTTCTTTTGTATCCCTTCATTTTAATTAGTATTCAATTGCATTACTTCTTCGTTGATTACAAAGTTAACTACGTGAAGTGGACTATCATTTTGGAACAGACAAAAAGGGAATTAGTGAGCATAAATATGCTTGATCGAAATCCAGCTAACCTATCATCCTCTCGAACAAATAACTCCAATAATATTGCTATCGTTTATCCTTTTTTTTTTCCTTGTAACTCAGCTGCATTACCGAGAAATCCAAATGATTTGCTGGTACTAGTAGAGAATTTCAGTTTGTAGTCTATAGGCCTCACCTGGTTAAATTTCCATTATTCGTTTATTTATTCATTTAGATGTTTCAACTTTAATGCAGGGACCTCTGCGCATTCTGCTCGGCAGAATGCCGTGATTCTCAGATAGCATTGGACCAATTGGCCAAGAAAAAGCCATAAGCCCCAACCAGAAGTGTCTGTCTGTCATTTAATTGAAGTGGCGTGCAGATCCTACCGTACCTGACTCTATCACCAAATACTAACTGTAGATGTGCAGTGACGTCAATTTTAGTGGACGATCTCACTCATCTGGCATAGTTTATAGGAAAGATTTATACTTGAAAAAAAATGCTTCATACTGATAGACTACATTGAATACTTAGCTGGTTCTATCAGCGTTGTTAGCGTGTTTTTAAAGCATTAAAGGTGTTTCAGATCTTCTGTTTTCAGCTGATAATATCGAGTTGGGCAGACTGATCGATATTGCTACATATCGTAATAAGAAACCTTCTCTTTTATGCAGAAGCCTGTATGTGTGGATATATGTTTTTGCTTTAGATTTAACCGCACTTGCTTGTTTTAACGATATGTTGACGAGCTCTTTGCTGAAACATAGTACTATTTTCTCTTCAAGAAACGTGATATGCTTCAGAGTTCGGACTGTTGATGGATTGGTGCAATCATTTGGGCAAGTATTAAGAACATTCTTGCTGATATGACTGTCGATCATCGTAGTATGATCAAGATTCTTTTGTTTTCAATAGGAACAACTTCAAAATTATTGTTGGAACAAAAAATAAGTTGAATTTCATCCCCTGCCGCAACATCTGGATTAATCATGATATCATTTCGAGTTGTGTTGGGTATCGGGTCGTACAATGGCTAAAGACAGGATCGTTAATACAAGCGGATTAAACGAATATAACTATTACAATTATATTCAACGGGAAAGGGATTAAGGATTACAGGCCAACTAAACCTATAATAAAAACAATATAATTATTTAAATCAACTCGAAGAACAAGCTGACCCCAAAAGAATTCGATCGTCCAGAACCAATCTGTAAATCACAAAGATATGTTTAAGTTAGCCGAGATAACGGTATTACCGATCGAAATACACCAAGTATTAAGAATGCAGTATATATAGTTATATATATATAACATATATATATATATATATAATATTGATAAATACCAAAAAAACTGCAGAATATATATATATATATAACAAATATATATATATATATATAATAATATATATAATGCGAAAAATCCGTAGAAAAATAAGGGACAAGAAACCCCCTTTGAGAATGAGATCGTTAGGCTCAGATCTTCCGAACCCTTTGCAATTTGACACCAAGAATGTTCGATTCCACGAAGGACGAACGCCGATTCACCGCCGGCCGGCACACAGCCCCGGTAGCACCTTTCTAAACCCAGAAAACACCTCAGAAAACACAGGAACTAATCCCGGTCACCCTCAATGATATCACAACAAGAATATCACTCTTTTCACTTCGGATTCACAAGGCAAAACTCGAATCTTTTTCTCTCGGTGTCTCAAACTCCGTCCCCAGTCGCGATTTATATACACACAAGGATGGAATCGTTCACGGGATTCCATTGTGATATTCAATCGCTCACGGGGGAGAGGAGGTAGTGAGAATCGGGAGCAAAAAATCGCAGCAGGGTGGAGTTTGACCGGGTAGGTAAGCTCACGGGAGAGAAGAGAGAAAGAGAGGGAGACGGCGCAGTGAAAGGAGAAATGAGGGAGTAGGGTTTAGGGTTAGGTTATATAAGGGGAGTCGGACGGTCCAGATTAGGAGTAGATATTAAGTCTGGATCGGACGGCTCCTATTAAAGGGCTGTCACGGGCTGGGCCAGCACTGTATGGGCCAGATGGAGATATATAATTCTGGGCCAAGTTGGGCCAAAATAATAACATTTCTCCACCTTTTTGGGCCAACCAGTCAAATTGCATTTTCGGGTTACGGAGAAGACTCATCATCGCCTATCTCCGGGGTTACCTGCATATACACAAAGTAAATAAGGTAAAAGAATTCACAAAGAAGACTAACTCACAAAGAGATCCCCTAAAGAACACAAAGTTCAAAAAATCTATTCGACTGAATCAAAATTTAGTTTTTTTAAAACAAGATTTAAATTTCTCGACAGGTAAACACTTAGTACACATATCTGAAGGATTAAATTGGGAGGGGATTTTTTCAAGATAGATTATACGTTTGGCAACAACATCTCGTATGAAATGGAAACGAACATCAATATGTTTTGTTCTGTCATGAAAAACTGGATTCTTGCACAGTTGAATACCGGATTGACTATCCGAAAAAACTTCGACTTTATCCTTTAGAAAACCGATATGAAGTAGTAGACTTCATAGTGGATATAATGGAGACTTCCAACTAATCGGTGTGCCACACAAAGTAAACACATATGAAGTAGTAGACTTACGGTTATCACGATTAGCAGCATAATTAGAATCCACGTATCCAACCAATTTTACACCTTGTGGGTGTCGAGAAAATTTAAGACCATACCTGGTTGAGCCCTTCAAGTACCTTAAGAGTCATTTGACGGCTTGCCAATGGTGAACCCCTGGGTTAGCCATATAACGACTAAGACAACTCACAGCATAAGCTATGTCAGGTCTTGTGCTGACCATTAGGTACATGACCGAACCAATGGCATTTGAGTAAGGTACTTTTTTCATATAATTGATATCATCCTCTCCTTACTTAACAGGAAATGACCGGCTAGAGGCACAGAGGTTGATTTAGACTGACTCATAAAAAAAATGAATATAATTTTCTGCACATAGGAATCTTGGTTTAAAACAATGGTGGAATTTTTCCTATCACGAAAGATATTTATCCCAAGAATACGCTTAGCATCACCAAGGTGCTTCATGTCAAACTTCGCACTTAAGCATTTAATGACATGATCAAATGTTTTCGCACAAGGACTCACTAAGAGCATATCATCAACATATATGAGTAAGAAAATAGGATTTTTGGAATCAGTTTTGAAATACAAGCAATGATCATAATTGCTTCTTAAAAATTTAAGTGAGAGGATGTACTCATCGAACTTCTTATTCCATTGCCTAGGTGATTGTTTTAAACCATAAATCGATTTCTTAAGCAAACAAACATGATTAGGGAGCTTGGGATCATTAAAGCCTTTAGGTTGACTCATATAAAGCTTTTCTTCAAGTTCACCATGTAAAAAGGTTGTTTTGACATCTAATTGTTTTAGTTCCCAATCAAATTGAGCAACAAGAGCAAGCATGATACGCACAGTAGTGAACTTAACAACCGGAGCAAAGATTTCAGAGTAGTCAATACCTTCTTTCTGGGTGAAACCCTTAACAACGAGTCTAGCTTTGAATCTGACCGACTCATTTTTTTCCTTAACTTTGAAAATCCATTTACAGTCAACCACCGAACAGTTAGGTGGTCGGGGCACAAGAGCCCAAGTTTTATTTGAGTGCAATGAAGTCATTTCTTCATTCATTGCAAAAAGCCACTGTTCTGAGTGTTCAGATTTCAAAGCTTCATCATATATTTTGGGTTCACAATTATCAATAGATTCAAACATATTGAATGCATATGATGCCATATGATAATCATTCAAATGAGAAGGTCTTCTAATTTCTCTCCTAGGCCTATCCCGAGTAAGTTGATAATCATGCAAATTATCTTCAAGAACTTTTTCTGTTTCATCATGCACATCAGCATTATCAAGATTATCAAGAATAGTTTGTGTTTGCACATTATCCATATTATCCAAAGAAATGTGCAGCTCCACCTCATTAGGAGCACGGGGGTTTTTCGGATCCGGTAAAAGGCAAGGAAATTCATTTTCATTGAAAACAATATCACGACTAATAATGGTTTTGAAACCGGGTTGACCTTTCAGCCAAACCCTATAGCCTTTTACCCCTTCCGGGTATCCCAGAAACACACATCTCACAGAACGAGGCTCAAGCTTATCATTTTTCTGATGCACATAAGCAGAGCAGCCAAATACACGAAGATTAGAAAAATCAATAGATCCACCAGACCAAACATATTCAGGATAATTACCATTCAACGGCACAGAGGGAGATCTATTTATCAAATAAGCAGCAGTAAGTAAAGCCTCTCCCCAGAACTTTTTCGAGAGCCCAGACATAGCCAACATGCTTCTGACCCTTTCTAGCAAAATTCTATTCATGCGTTCAGCCACCCCATTCTGTTGGGGTGAATAAGGGACAGACTTATGTCTCTGAATACCAGATTGAGCACAAAGCTCATCAAACATTTGATTGCAAAACTCAAGGCCATTGTCGGTCCTTAAGATTTTAATTTTCTTCCCAGTTTGATTTTCAATCAACGTTTTCCAATTTTTGAATTTCTCAAAGACATCAGATTTGTTTTTCAGACGGAACACAAAGACCTTACGGGAATAATCATCAATCACAGATAGGAAATATCTATTTCCACCGTGTGTGGGTTCACTAGATGGCCCCCACACATCAGCATGCAAATAATGCAAAGTGTCATAAGTTGTAGGAGTTCTAGGGGGATGGGGATTTGGAAACTTAACACGATAATGTTTACCTACCACACAGGAGTCGCAAAACAGCACAGAGGACAATTTATCTTTCCCAAACACCCTTTGTTTTTGCAAAATTTCCAGACCCTTATCACTGATGTGGCCTAGACGTTTATGCCACAGATCTGTTGAGTCACCTTGGACAGCATTCACAAAAGAATCATATTTTGCAATTTTCACATAGAGGTTACTCCGTTTTATAGCTTTGAAAACACACAAATTTCCTTTAAAGATTTTCATAATCCCATTACCCCACTTACCTTCATACCCTTCATCATCAAGGGTACCACAAGAAACAAGATTGTGACACAAATCAGGAACATGCCTCACATTCTTTAAAGTTAACAAATAACCAGAGTCACATCTTATCTGAATATCTCCTAAACCATGAACTTGACACTTTTTCTCATTAGCCATAGAGACAGACCAATTTGTCACTTCTCTATATTCAGAAAATAGCCTTTTGAATGGCGACATATGAAACGTACAAGCAGAATCAACAAGCCACTCATTTTCAGACAAAGTGAGAGTATGCACAGTATTAGCTTGTTCACAAATTTGAGAAACCATGAAAACTTCATCTTCACGGCCATTTTCAGCCACAAGGTTGGCATTATCATTTTGATAATTTTTCTTAGGTTTAGTGAACTCATGAATGTAATGACCAGATTCACCACAATTATAGCACTTACGGTTCTTAGGTCGAGACTTTGACCTACTCTTCCATTTGCCCTTCTTCTTTTCAGAAAAATTACTCTGTAGATTTTGACTTGATGAAGGTTTCAGTTTTCGAAAGCGGTTTTGAGGTCTCCCCCTCACAAAATTAACCTCACCTAGAGATTTATTCCCCTTATTGTTTTTTAAATCCAATTCTTTACTTTTCAAAAACCGTTTATAACAGTATCAAGAGTTACTTTATCTCTGCCGTACTTAATAGCAGATTTAACATCACTATAAGAATCAGGTATGGCATTTAAAAGAACAATAGGGGTGTATTCATCAATATTTTTATCACCGGTTTGTTTGATATCCTGGATTAATTTTGTAAAAGTGTCCAAGTTATCATTTATATCTTTTGAAATATCAAGTTTGAACCGGAAAAAATTTTCAAGTAAAAACAGTTTGTTAGGCAAGGAAGTTTCAGTATAGGTCTCTTCCAATTTTTCCCATAAAGCCTGAGCTGTATCATGTTTACCGATTTTCCGAATTACAGAATCGGACAGATTTAAGATAATTGATGAATACGCAAACTCATCTGCCTCGGCCTTTTTATCGGCAGCAGTGTTGTCAGAAAAAGATTGATCAATTGCTTTGAAAACTTTTTGTTGAATCAAAATGCCCTTCATTATTTGTTGCCAAATTTGAAAATCTCCTTTACCATCAAAAGGTGCAATGTTAAAGACAGAGAAAGAGCCCATTGAAACACACAGTATAAGGTAATCACAAAGACAACCGCAAATCACAAAGAAAGCACACAGCTGATGAGAGTCAAAATTCAGGGACTCGATTTGATTTTTGAGATTAAAACCCGTTTAAATTAAAACCGGGATCCGCAAGCTCTTGACAAAGATCCGAGGGGCACTTTCGGTCCTGGCAGCGCAAGATTAGTGCTGTTTTGGATTTTAAGGTTTTAATTCGTTTGAGTTTTAATTGATAAAGGAAACAAGAGTCGCCCGAAAATTAAATCCAACCAGATAACACAGAAATATAGGCAGCGGCAAGCAAACCCGAAAAACAGCAAGGACAACAATTTGACAATAGAACCGAAACAAGAAGCAATAATAAAAGAGAGGTTTAAGCCGATATACCTGAGCGGAAACCCGGATGGGTTATTCCATATCACCAAGAAGCCAAAGAACCCGACACCCGACAAAACGGGCTCCGATACCACTGTTGGGTATCGGGTCGTACAATGGCTAAAGACAGGATCGTTAATACAAGCGGATTAAACGAATATAACTATTACAATTATATTCAACGGGAAAGGAATTAAGGATTATACGCCAACTAATGAACATATAATAAAAACAATATAATTATTTAAATCAACCCGAAGAATAAGCTGACCCCAAAAGAATTCGATCGTCCAGAACCAATCTGTAAATCACAAAGATTTGTTTAAGTTAGCCGAGATAACGATATTACCGATCGAAATACACCAAGTACTAAGAATGCAGTATATATAGTTATATATATAACATATGTATATATATATATATATACTATATATGTATATGGTATAATACGAATCTGCAGTATATATATATATATATATAGATATATATAACAAATATATATATATATAATACGAAAAATCGGAAGAAAAATAAGGGACAAGAAACCCCCTTTGAGAATGAGATCGTTATGCTCAGATCTTCCGAACCCTTTGCAACTTGACACCAATAATGTTCGATTCCACGAAGGACGAACGCCGATCCACCGCCGGCCGGCACACAGCCCCGGTAGCACCTTTCTAAACCCAGAAAACACCTCAGAAAACACAGAAACTAATCCCGGTCACCCTCAATGATATCACAACAAGAATATCACTCTTTTCACTTCGGATTCACAAGGCAAAACTCGAATCTTTTTCTCTCGGTGTCTCAAACTCCGTCCCCAGCCGCGATTTATATACACACAAGGATGGAATCGGTCACGGGATTCCATTGTGATATTCAATCGCTCACGGGGGAGAGGAGGTAGTGAGAATCGGGAGCAAAAAATCGCAGCAGGATGGAGTTTGACCGGGTAGGTAAGCTCACGGGAGAGAAGAGAGAAAGAGAGGGAGACGGCGCAGTGAAAGGAAAAATGAGGGAGTAGGGTTTAGGGTTAGGTTATATCATGGGAGTCGGACGGTCCAGATTAGGAGTAGATATTAAGTCTGGATCGGACGGCTCCTATTAAAGGGCTGCCACGGACTGGGCCAGCACTGTATGGGCCAAATGGAGATATATAATTCTGGGCCAAGTTGGGCCAAAATAATAACAAGTTGCTTATCAAATATGCTGTTCTTCGGCATTCTTTTCACCGTAAATGATGTTATTGTGATATGTTTTGGGGAGACAATTTTTTGGTCCAGAAATTCAGTAGTTGTTGCGTGACTCGAGAGGACAATTACAGTCAAAAAATGGTTTTTCGAAAAAACATTACATTTAAATCAAAAAATGGTTCTGATTATTAAATGTTCAAGCAAATAGACAGTTTTTTTTACCAGCCCATTAGTAAGCCCTTAGCTCCACAAATAATGCGTCGTTCCACGTTCAAGTTGGCCCAATAGGCCTCCCAGAACTCCTGTCATAAGACCATCTCTAGTGAGGATCAAGCATCGATCTGTCTTTTGGGTTCTTGTAAGTGGGCAATTAGTCAAAATAATCAAATTAGTTTAGGTAGTTAGGATCTGTTTCATTTTTTAGTAGTCCAATCTTGAACCGTAGCTCATTACAGTGGTATCTTATATATATAAAACTTAACGAGTCTTATAAATATAAGTGGTCATCATTAATACTTGATGAATTGATTGTATCATATTTGTTATTCCACATTGATTTCCAGTCATGTCAAGCAACTTTCGTTAAGGGGCTGTTTGTTTGGCTCTTAATGGTTACATTAAGAACTTACCTCTGAATCATAAGATTAAGCTGATTTTAAGAAAAAAATATGACCTCTTAATGGTTACAATAACCTCTTAACCATTAAGCATCCATACCCTCTCTCAACCATTAAGAGGCAAACAATTTCCAGATTTACTCCTCCTCTTAAATTAAGAATTATTATTCATAATTATTATTATATTTTTTTAATGAATTTAAATAAAAAAAATATTAGACATAATTATTATTATAATTTTCTAATGAATTAAATTAAAAAAATATTATACATAATTATTATTATTATTATTTTATATGAATTAAATTAATAAATATTATGCATAATTATTATTATTTCAAATGAATTAAATTTAAAAATATTATACATAATTATTATTATTATTATTATAAATGAATTAAATTTAAAAATATTATACACAATAATAATAATAATTATTATTATTATTATTTTAAATGAATTAAATTTAAAAATATTATACACAATTATTTATAAAAATTAGGGTTTTTATTTATAAAAAGGAGAGGTTTTGGTACGCAACAGGAGAAAAAATGGGATTTTTAATCGCTACTTTTATACAGAATGGTAGAATGGTAATTTGTTACCATTCAGAGTTACCACTCAGAACAGTTACCAAACAACCAAATTTCATTCTGCACTCAACCATACAGAGCCTCTCAACCATTCTGGCCTCTCAACCATTCTGCACTAAATCATTCAGCAACTGCCAAGCAGCCCCTAAGTGTACAATGAATATTCACATAAAGTGAAATGTGGAGATGAAGTGTTTGGTGCCATGAATGCATAAATTAAACACACCAATTAGTGTTGGTCTTTTTACCTTCCCGTCCATGAGTTACAAATATTTTATCAACTATATAATGTGTCAAAAATCACACACAACAAAACACAACTTCCTCCACA
The DNA here is from genome assembly GCA_033398695.1 of Orobanche coerulescens. Taxonomy (NCBI): domain Eukaryota; kingdom Viridiplantae; phylum Streptophyta; class Magnoliopsida; order Lamiales; family Orobanchaceae; genus Orobanche; species Orobanche coerulescens. The sequence continues at coordinate 12,127,000 of CM065801.1, forward strand.
CCGCGTGCACATTGGGCTACAACTTATTATGGTGGTAAAGTAAGCATCATATCGTCTAGCTTATTTAGCATATTGATTTATATTGTTTTATATAAATTTCACGTGTGTTTTGTGTGTATAACAATGTAGGACATAAAGATGGTGCTTAGGAGGTTTGGTAGTAACATCATCTTCTCTAATGGTTTAAGAGATCCTACACATCGTTGTCTTATCAATTATGTGGTACATGCACGAACATTTTTATTTTGATCGAAAATGCAATATATTGATTAACTGTATTTAAGTTACTAACGATCAACTATATCTAATTGTTTTTTGTAGCGCGTCAAGAAGCATTAAAGAAAGATATCGAGAAGTCACAAAAATTGTATCAAGAACAAAACATGAAAAAAGACCAATGAACAACAACGACAAAGACAACAACAACAAGAACAACAACAAAAACAAGAACGACGCCATGGCCATCGGTGGGATGAATACTTAGCATTCATATTAATATATGTTACAAATTAAACATGCAATATTTTGCTTCATGTAATACCGATAAATGGGCTAATACTATTGATTCGTTAGCAAGTAAGTTTATTGAAAATAATGTGACGAGTTCAATTTTTAGTCAATAATTATTACTACACTTTGTTGGTGCATTTTCATATTTTTGCTCCTAATGTAGTTTTTTGTCTTGTATATTAGACTTTTAGAATATATGTTATACTTATTTTATACTCTAAATTAATTGAGAAAAAGCTAAAAAATATCTTAGGACCTAATCAATATATGGAATTTATAAACCAAATCAATCAATATATGATATAAACACACAAAAAAAAATGCTTAAAGAAACACAAAATAATAGCAAAAACTACATAATCATAAAAGAAATGATGAAATATATTATAAAATTCTAAATTAGCAACAAAAGGTAGTATTTCTACAAATACGAATACGAAGGAAATAAAATAAATCGTAAAATAAAAATTTAGTCAATATTTTCAGAACAATGTTGAAAAAATATAACACTAAAATACAATACAATTAAAGAACTCCATAATCATTACAAAAATTCTAGATTAAATCATAATATCTTAAAAATTAGCCATAAATACGAAATAAATAAAAAAAAAGAATAAAGATAAATCCTTAAAAAAAGTTAAATCCTTAAAATAAGTCATAAATGCTAATTAATAAGAAGAACAAGATGAAATAATAAAGAAAATAAGTCATAAAATAAAAATGTCTCTTTAAAAGAAGATATAAACCCTAAATATAATATTCTTACATTATTTTTTTGCTTTCACAAATTTTAAATATTATCATTTTGAACAAATTTGAGAAATACACCCTCAATATCAGAAAAATATGAATTTAAAAGAGGTGTTGTGGTTACACATTAAAAATATGGACGCAATTTGTTAAAGTTTTGTATTTTGCCAAGCATTTTAAGTATTTTTAACTAATATTTTAATAGATATAAAATATATGTCGAAAAGTCTACTTTAAATCAATCGAACTGAAAGTGTGACTAAATTAAAATTTCACCAACATTATCACGTTTGTCTCACTAGTTCATATACCAAACTGAAATTCTAAACTTTTGTCTCACTAAATTTAAAAATAACCCCCAAAAAATTACCAGTGTTCCGAGAATTATTATTCTCCTGATGTGTCTTACCTAATACTGGTTGTAGATACATAGATGGAAGGTTCTAGATCCTTCTAGAGGTAGTAGGGTCCTATTAGATGTCTCACCTTATTTAAGAATCCTATGGCTTACCTTATCTAAGAATTCTATGTATGAAAGAACTCTCATTGTAATGCCTATATAAAAGACCCTCTATCAGTGTTATGAATACAAGTGATTGACACTATTTATAGTCTTTTTACTTTCTCTTGAAATACGTTATCAGCACGTAGTTCCCAACTGGGCAAAACAAAAAATCCCTCCCAAAAAATCCCGAAAAAAAATCCTTCCGAAAAAATCCCTGCACCGAGAACCATCGCGACCGGTCACCTTCCTCAACCGACCGTCGCACCCCCACCCTCTTCTCCCGACGTCCGATGTCGCACAACCCGCCCCCCCGAAGCCGTCGCCGACCGCAATCTCCGCTGCTTCAGCCGATCCTTGTTTCAGTCGATCCCCCCTGTCTTCTCCGTGCAACGCCACCGACCTCCAACCTGAAATCGCTGCCAGACGTCGCCTCCAACCGCACCACGACATAGCTACGACGCCGCCGCTCTGTGACCCCCCCTACGCGAACCACCGCTAGAGACCTACCTCTGTCTCCTGCTCCGATTCCAGATTCCAGCCCGCTCGACCCGACCCAAATCAGATCCGCCCGTCACCTTCTTCACAACAGATCGGACCTTATCCGATCCTAATTCCCGTTGTGAAGCCCCGGGCCAATTGCAGCCCGCCGTCCACCTCCCGAACCCGACTGGCGATCCAGAAGGACAAACCCGGTTGCTGACCCGAATTGTTGAGTTAATCCGATTGCTGACTTGATCCGACCCAATCTGATCGAAGCACCGTCAGATCGTTCAACGAAAAAAAAACGAGAGACGATAATTTCCGCGCGTAAATTTTCTACACAGCGCAGTCGTACTAAAAACATGTTTTTCGATTCGTTAACCGTCGGATCGATGTGAAATTTTGACAGCAACTTTCCAACACAAATATATGTATATTCAACGGTGGAGATCGGATTCTGAGTAATATTGATTACTGAATCTACCGGCGAACAAAAGCAGATTTTTACGAGGAAATTTGGAGATCCGACCTAATCCAATACCGAGTTGCTGCATCGCCGCGCTCGAGTCCTTTTTCGGCCGAATTATCGAGCCCAGTAGTCCTATCCGGGCATTTTTCAACTCTCCATCTTTTCTTTATTAATGATTCATTTGTTCATTAATTTGCACACTTATGAATCTTACCATGTTTATGTTTTACGTGAATATAGGAAAATATGTTGCTCATGATGATGTGCAAAATATGGAGAGAAGTCATATTAATTATCCCGTTCAAGGATCAAAGTAAATATGGAACCGAGTACCACGAAAATATATTGCTCATATGGAGAGAAGCTCCCGTTCAAGGATCAAAGCAAATATGGAACCAAGTACCCGTAAGATTTTATTAAAGTTCCCGTTTTTCAACTTCTCTCTTTTAGGAATTTTTTTTGGGGAATTGGGTATTTGAGTTCTTTATCTCCCACGCTACTTTGCGGTGGATGAGACTATGAGAGGTGGTATCACTCTCGTATGTCGAAGTAAACTGTGTGACGGTCCTGGAGGAGTCACGGATAATTGTTGAAAGTCGATATTTGTGGTTGTTGCATACACCACGTTTTGGGTGCGATTTGACGTCGCCGTTTTGTCGATTTTAAACGAACAATTGGAAAAAAAATGAATATTGTCGGTAATGGTAAAGTTATGACTTGTTCAAGATTAGTCACGAATTTGTGACGTACAAATGTGACAAACATCGATTACGACGGATATGTCGTGGTTAAAATCGATTTGTGACGGATTTGTCACGTTGAATTGAGCGACCACCACTTGGTCTTGACCCAATCTCATACTTGGAAAACTCCATCTTTCATCTTATTAAAATAAAATATTGCATGCGGGTGTAGTCATGCACCGTCTCCTTGCAATATGATATATGAAAGAGTGTAAGAGTAATTCTCATGAATTTCAACATGTAAAGCAATGGCATATTGCGTTAAGTACATGACTTCGTTGACCTCGATTATAGTTCGTATGACTATAGGTCCGAATACTTTTCCAAGTATTTGTAAAGGCATGTGCCTTATACACTTGACTATGTTTAGTCGATCTTATTGGATGGTCAAGACGAGTTGGTTATGGTATATTCATTATGTGTCATGGTTCAAAATGCTTAATATTGATGCATCGCGTTGCATCCATATAACATGGCTATTATGACGTATACTTGCAAATTGAGAATTAAAATTCTTGGTTGATTTGATGCACTTTGGTGGATTTTGTCTACACTTTTGATCATGACTAGGCGCATCCTCCTTGGTATTTGTTTATGCTTTGAAAGTTCAAACGGAATAAGTGATTTTAAACAGCCTTAGCTGTACCGACATTCCTACTTTCTCTGCAAGTCTACCAAGTTGGAGTTACCGAAAGGATCATTAGTCGAGATAAGAAATCGAACACACTGCTGCGTTTAAACGCACCTATGGCTGTCATTGCCATATTTTTGCATCAACACTTATGCCATTAGATATGGCCTCAACCTTATTTTCTCACTAAACTTGGGAAATACTAAAGCAGCCAATTAAATCATGCACTGTGATCTGAGTTTAATGATCCATGTGGTGCACAACATATGGATAGAAAGATACGGAAGTATAGTTTCCAGAACATCTGACCGTTCGTCCATAGCCTTCCTAACAAGGGAGTTATCGCTGTTTTAGTGAACAAAGGTCAAGCTGCGCGGAATTTTATTTCCAGCGATTGTGCTAACTTTTGTCCCAACAACTTGGTTCCCATCTTGAATTTGCAAGTGGTCTTATGACACATATTTTTCAACCTCTTTTTGGCCAAATTTGGCACAGATGATGCGATTTTTGGTATACATTGTACGCTAAAATATCATCTCTCAAATGTTGAAAAACAGTTTCCTTGGGGAAGCCCAAAATACGCACCCTTATAAGAAGGTCGAGCGTGTGCATGGTAGTGTTACACCATGCTTATGTCGTAATTTTTCCCCTTAGACATATAACCGTGCCATGTTATGCACTCAATATGATAGATCATTTTGATCGTATCTGGTATAAAATCTTTATGTTGTTAGAGTGTCCGCTATGCTCATGTTTGTAAAATTTTGCAAGCGAAATTGAGTGCATATTAAACTATTTTCAAGGAACACGATTTTTTTTGGATTTCGGTTTATAAATCCATTGTGACTATGATGACTAGGTCATCACAATAAATGAGTGGTATAATGCTCAAGTTGTTGAACGCCGAATGGTGTTTTCTAGTCACATATGTTCCATAAGAATTGAACCATGTTATGACTCGATGACATATATGCCAAAGCGTATCACTCATAGCATCTCATTGTGATTTGTGAGAAATAAAATCTTATGCATCACTTGTATTGGATATATGAAAAGAAAAATATTCATGAGTCAATATGGTCCGGCTTGCATCGGTTTTTGTAACCAGAAGATCTATTGGGACATTGACACATTTAGGCTTTAATAGTCTGGAGTTTGGACAGTTTGATGATCCATATACCACGGTATTGTCATGGATATTATTTTCTTTGAACAAAGAAACTAGTTGGATCAAAGACACCAAAGTACGTTGGTGGAGTCATGAGCAGGGCTCATGACCGATGATGATATTTATGTCATCCGCGTCTTGTTTTCATAAACATGTGTGACGCCAAAGACCCCCCAATGATCCTTCTTAGCCATGTTCATTGATTTAAGCCTATTCTTTGGCACGATTTGGAGATGACACCCTCCTATGCTAAAGAGAATAATGTAGCGACTCGCATAAGCATGGTGCTGAGTCCTCCATTTTCACCGAGTCCTTATACATACATGATCATAAGTATTAGCCTGGGTGGCTTATGATGCTATGATGGTGTTCACAAATGGTCGTACTCAAGTGATAACATTTATATGTTATGTTGTTCCTTTGACAATGATTGATAAGTTGATGAAACCTGAGTTTATGGTTGTCCAACTTGCGGACCAGTCATTGTAAAGGTCGGTTCACCCACTTTTAGACTAAGTCTTCAAGTGAAATTTTGATAAGTACTTCCTAACATCCAAGGCTACCTTCTCACAAATTTTGGTGCCATTTGGAGACTTGGAAGGAGGTGAACCACTTAAATGAATTTTTCACATACCACCAGCCATCCCAACGACCAGTTCGATGTCATTTGGACCGGTTTTTGACCACAAGGTTGATGGTTTTGGAATACTAGACACCCGTTTATACATGCTCACGAAATTTTGATGTGTTTGGGGCTAGTGAAGGGAGTGAACTCTTCAAGAAAGCACTAAAGGTTCGATAAAACCAACGACCTATCATCGGTTCAATCGTTTCTTTATGTTCGATCCCGGTGGTGCATGGTGGCGGTTTTGTTGAATTCTCAAGACCAGTAGCTACGGCTATGTAGCATCGGTCAACATGTCATATTCACCTATACCTATCATCATTCAAATGTTTAGTTACGAGTGTTGCGGTATGCATTTTGTTAACTGGATTGCGTTAACAATGAAAACCTTTATCGTCCACATGTTCATGTGCCAAAGTGCGTCACCACAACGCATTATGACGGGTTATAAATGATGAATATGACATGCGCTTTCGCTCATAGTCCGTTTAAAATATACCTTGGCAGACGATCTCGTAAGTCACTTTAATGAGCCAGTCTTCCCGTCGTTAAGGGGAGATACGAACGATCATGTTCGAGTAGAACGACTTGGAATTGTCATAGTTTGTCCCTACTGTGTCTCTCCAAGTTCCCTAAAGTGACGAGATTAAATACATGATGCAAACATGTCTGCAAGGATTGTGTCCGGTCATGGACGTTCATCACCTATGAATAGTGATATGGTAACACCACAAATTGTGGTAAATGGTGTTACTAGGCCGTGGATCTCATAGAGTATTGGGATGCCACTTGGTTCGATAAATACTCTCGCTAAGAATGTATGCGAGTTTGGTACATGAAACTTGATCATATGATCAAATGAACTCATCCATCTCATGTGATTCTGGATTATAGTCATCATTGGGGGACGCCTCAATGAATGCCAATCCATAAAGAGTACTCTATGAATAAAGCCGGTACATGAGGACATGGAATGTGAAATTAATCAAACCATACTTCGTTGAAATTCTACAACGTTGTAGCCTTGGCCTAAAATGGAAATATATGCGACTCCAGTATGAACAAAGTGATAGCCCTTTGTCGAAGTGGTGCCGACACTCCAAAGATAAGATCTATCTGTATACTTGTTAAAGCGAGTGAGATAAGGAGTTAAACTCACCTCATGGCGCGAGGTTTCTCATGAACGTACTGGAATCGACTATGATGACACGAAACTTAGTTGTGCTATCGTAATGGATGTTATAGCATCCACTATCTTTTCAGTTAGATAGTTTCCCAAAAACACGTGCAGCTTGTGGTTAAATCTTATCTTAGTGGGGAACTAAGTTAAGTGATGAAAGGATCTCGTGGTGGATCAGACTCAAATCAAGTGGCTCCTAACTATGGAGCGCGTCGACAAGTGATTGTCGGGAACGCATACTAAGTATATACTTGATTTGGAAGAGATATGAAGCTTTTGCATGTAAAACTAAGGGTTTATAGTGATGTACTCTTGTGAGACTAAGAGATTCCACTAAATCCAAAGTTAAGAATGAAAGGATCTTGGGGACACTTGATGATGCGTATTAATAAATCGGTTTAAGGTAATCTAAGGGACGGTTTCCCTAAGAGACGATAAAGTAATGCCTATATGATTCCCAATGACATAATAAGACTTGGCTCACTTAAGTGATGATGCAGTCTTAAGAGAAAAGTACGGTATTATGTACTCATGTTTGACTCGATGTACTCATTCGTAATAATCCGGTAAAGCCACTGTGATGATGGCCTAGGATGCGCTCACGCAATGTCTGTGATTGACAAGAAGCTTGAAGCTCGCTCTATCTCAATAAAAGGACACTTGAAAACTGATACCCGAATCTGCCCAGAATGTGTTGGTCTATCTCCCATATGACCTACAGGGCAGCTCACTTGTTGGAAAATGGTGAAATTGGTACCATTGGAAAGGTTTGTGTCTACTTTCCAAGGAAACCAACCATTTGATCACATACATCATGTTGAGTGACATATGACTATTGTTGCAAAGTAGGACAGGATATGTCCGATAATTTGCTGAGTCAACTTCAATAGAGCTTTGTGATCTGCTCAGGTCGATCTAGGTTACGTACTGTATGTGAATGAAAAGCTACGGGTGTCTAGTTTTCATAAGTTCTTATAGTTTCGTTGATACCTATTGAATCTAAGAAGTTATGACTAATTTAGTGCATGGAGGTCAAGAATTTAGAAAACTTGATAAGTCTTTAGCGACTCTGCAATTTGGATGTGCCACACTCTTTTTGTCCTTAGACCAAGGCTTGTTTTTACAATTGGGTTTTCACTTGGTAAGGTTTTTAACGAGGCGATCTATGAGAACATCCATACAAATGATGCGTTGTACTTCTGTTCAACTTAGACCAAGAGGTATTTTTTCCACTGGGTTTTTTCTTGGCATAGTTATGAAGGCAACTTGGCATCTGACTCCTATGATTTGAGGTACTCATCAGGGAGAGTCGTTGTGTATACATCAGGGAGAGTATACATGACATGTTATTTTGGTGCGTTGCAATCTTTTCCTCATCAAGCCTTTATTTTTTCCATGGGGTTTTATTTTGGCTTGGAATAGGTTTTTACGAAGGCAACATCTTCTGCACCATTGTTGTATTAGTGCTCGACACAGGGGGAGTGTTCCGGGAATTATTATTCTCCTGATGGTTCTTACCTAATACTGGTTGTAGATCCATATATGGAAGGTTCTAGATCCTTCTAGAGGTAGTAGGATCCTATTAGATGTCTTACCTTATCTAAGAATCCTATGTCTTACCTTATCTAAGAATCATATGTATGGAAGAATTCTCATTGTAATGACTATATAAAGGCCCCTCTATTAGTGTTATGAATACAATTGATTGACTCTATTTACGGTCTTTTTACTTTCTCCTATAACAACCAGCTCTGTAATTTTCCATTTTCCTTTTCGAGTTTTAGGTGACCCGTCATCAAAACATATCTCACTCCTATATATATAAATTTCAATTACCAATAAACCTATCAATTCTTTTTACGGGTTTATTATGTTTTTTTTCCACATAGTTGCAATTAAAATTATATTTCAATAAATATTTTTGTTCATTATATTTGAATATTTATAATTACTATAAAAACTTAATATCTGCAATTAGTAATTGTTTACATGTTGCAAGTTAAATAAAATAGGATAACAAATTAAATTGGACAACGTAACAAGCATATGCTAATTGAAATATTATTTTTATTTTCCTAAAAACAAGGTAACAGAAAATTTTTGGTCATATATTCATTTTTTTACTTGATTAAAAAGATCTGAAAATGTAAGAAAACGGCAAAAGAAGAAGAAGAAGAAGAATCGTATGAATAGAGAAAGGTTCAAAATATATAAATTACAAAAATACTTTTATTCTTAATTGAAAGTTGGAGGGGCAAATCACATGCCTTTCTATTTAGAAGCGGCATCCTACTTATCTATATATATGTATACTTTTTTTATTTTCATCACAAACAAATTGGTTATGATCGTCGAAATTTAGTACTCGTGCCGCTACAAAAACAATATAGTAATAATTAATTTTCAAAACTCCTCAAATGTCCAATTTAAATACATATCTTCGAAATCTTTAAAACCATATATGTCTCAAATGAATACACCACCCGAGGAGTCTCCTAAGCCGATAGGAGTCTTATAGACCGTAGTCTCCTATATTCATTTTTGTGCTCAGTTTTGAACCGGTCACTTTGCTGGAGTTCTGAACTTTTGGGGTTTATGACTAATTGCCTGATTCGTTTGTTCTGATATAAGGGCAAAATAGTCTTATATAAAGCGAGTCATCTCGCCCCTCTTTTCCAATTTGTTTTCGGATTTCTTTCGTAATTCATAATAAACAATTTTTGTTATATTTTTTAGGGTTATTATACAAACATGTTACTAAAGTTTACTAAAAAATGCAATTTTATTACTAAAGTTTTTTTTGTTACAAATAGGTTACTAAAGTAAACGGGTTTGTCATCTGGGTAACTATAGTATTAAAATATTACACAAATGTAACTGCGAGAGTGGGCAACCGGCTAATAGCCGGTTTCATTGTCCACGTCAGATTCATTGTCCACATCAGTTTCATTTACCCTTTTAAATATACTTTATTATATATATATATATATATAATCACTTTTGGACTTCAGTGTAATAAATTTTCAAACTTTCAAGAAAAAAAATATTTTTTCAAAAAAAAAAAGTATTTTCTGGAAAAATATATTATTTTTCAAAAAAAATAAAAAATAAAATTTTCTAGGAAAAGATTTATCTTTTCGAAAAAAACATTATTTATGGAAATTTTTTATTTCTTCCGAAAAAATTAAAAAAATATTTTCTTGAGAAATATTTTTTTTGGCAAAAAAATATTTTTCGAAAAAAAATTATTTTCTGGAAAAAATATAATATTTTTTCGAAAAAATAAAATAATTTTCTGGACAAATATTATTTTTTGGCCAAAAAATATTTTTCGAAAAAAAATTATTTTCTGGAAAAAATATAATATTTTTTCGAAAAAATAAAATAATTTTCTGGAGAAATATTATTTTTTGGCAAAAAAATATTTTTCGAAAAAAAATTATTTTCTGGAAAAAATATAATATTTTTTCGAAAAAATAAATTTATTTTCTGGAAAAAATATATTATTTTTCGAAAAAATAAAATAATTTTCTGGATTTTTTATATTTTTTTAAAAAAAAATACTTTTTGCGAAAAATAAAAAAAATATTTTCTAGAAAAAAATAATATTTCGAAAAAAAATTATTTTCTGAAAAAATATATCTTTTAAAAGAAATGTATTAGCCAAACACATTTTTTATGAAATATTGTGTAGGTAGTTTTTTTATATGCTGCAATCAATTCCGAACGATTTTGTATGACATGCATTATCTGATTATATTTATTCGAATCCGGCCCGAATCCATCCTGTATCCGTCCCGTGTCCGTATCCCGAATAATCCGAATTCGTATCCGTATCCGGCCTTCCCGTATCCGACTTCGAATCCGAGAGAAAAATATGGGTTAGGATACGGGAAGTGCACTATCCGCCCGTATCCGATCCGTTTTCACCCCTAGGTATAAGTCAAACCCTAAGTCAAAAATTTTTTTTAAAAAAAAAAAATCCACGTTGGCAATGTAACCGGTATCAATGGGTTAAAACATCTTTAGTTACTTAAGTAATCGGTTACAAAACTTTAGTAACCTATTTGTAACAAAAAAACTTTAGTAACAAAATTGCATTTTTTAGTAAACTTTAGTAACATGTTTGTATAATAACCCTATTTTTTATTTATATCGGGACAGACATTAAAAATATTGACGATCAATCAGTCTTGGCATCCACGTAAGCACTCGTCAGCTGAACCGGCCGAGCATAGCAACAAGCCGAACCGGATACGAAATCGATTTACTCCCGATCTTTGACGAGAACCGGACCGGTCAGAGACATCAAAGCCGACCCGATATCCAGACCGGAAGGGCCGAGCAGCTCAACGATAAATCCGCTGCAACTCGAGATTATGCCAAGGCCGACCAGAGCGGCGGGAGACCCAAGGTCCGACCCCGACGGATAAGCATCGCCAGAAGCAAGCGGGACACGCATACAGGACAGTTAATGCTTACTGTCACATCCCTTCCCGAAGCAAGCCTTAGAAGCCGCCACGTGTCTATGGCATGTTTACACTCTAACAAGTGTTTTGGGCATATTCCCCAACATCCTCCAGCTGTCATCTCCTAATTAGATGAGATTATCTATATATAGAGAACATGTACAAACAATAAAAGGACTTTTGGGAAATTTAGTGGAAAAAGAGAGAGAAAGAGAGAAAAAGAGAAAAGATAAGACTTGTAATTAGCAAGCGAAAAATATAGACCGGCCCAAAATATTCGGCTCGGCTTTACATCATATTAAGGTCATTAATAATATTCAGTGATCCAATCCTTTTCATCTTTTTATTATTTTCTACGTGTCTTCGATTCATTTGTCCAGATCAGCACACGTGACGTTGACCAAATCAGACGTCAACAGATTGGCGCTAGAAGAAAGGGGGCCCACGCTGCCCACAACTACATGCACTCTCGCCAGAGTCCTGAACAAATTGTTCAAATTGTAACTATTTCAAGTTCTAAACATTATCAACCCGCCGAAGAAGGGAAACCTCTTCGAGGTGGCGGAGCGCTTTCAAACACCCTGTGTCCATCCGGGGATGACTGCTCTCATCAATAAGTGGTGATATGAAAGCACAGGAATCATTGTAATTATGAGTTGAAAGCAGAGGAACCATTGTAACTATGAGTTCCAGCTTGACTCGACTGAACTTTTGTAGGTCATAACTCAAAGAGTATCGAGCGTAGTTCAAGGCTCCAGAAGGTTTCTAAAGAACATCCATATATCCTTCAAATTAAAGTTGAAATCAACATACACTGCAACAGCCAATGACTCCACAATGTCGGCAAGAACTTTCGGAACTCCCACTAGGCCCCCATAAAGATCATGGTAATCTAGAAAAAGTAGTCCATTAGGACGCAGTCAAGAACAGCGTCATCAACGGACTCAAGCTATTAGGCGAAGATAAGGCTGAGATCAGATGGAGTCATCGGAACCTAAACGGGTTTTTCGCATAAGCGCCCGAACAACGGCCATTAGGATGCCGACAGTGAAACCTGAAATTCGAAGTGATGAAAAATAGCAGAAAGAGGAACATGCGAAAGACAAAGGCTGCGTGAGTTGTATGGGAAGAAAATCCCATTTACATAAATCCAGAGTAAGAGGAGTATAAATATTTTATTAAAACTGAAATAAGCAAAGGCGTACTCTTTATTTGGGGGTGCGAAAGATAGAAAATTCTCCACCTTCCGCCAAATTATTCAGAAGCGAGGGGATAAGGGGCCCGACTGACAAAATCACCAAGAAAGTCTTAGCAGAAGCACCGATCCGGCAACGACCGGCCCGAGGAGAACCTCCCATCCGTATCTCACAATATCTGACCCCGCAATCTGCACCGCTTTTGTTTGGGCGAAAAATGCGGTTCGACATCCGGTCTATCTGATGCCGAGCTCAAATACGCCCTGATGGAGAAGCTGGCCTATGCACTCATACTAGCCCCTCGAAAGTTAAAACCTACTTTCTGGAACCTCAGGTAGTTGTCTCAACTACCCCTTAAAGCAAGTCATGCACCGACCCGGCGTGTCTGGCTGGACGATTAAAATGGACCGTGGAGCTCGGACGGTTTGACTTGACACTAAATTCGCGCACTGCCATAAGAGGTCAAGTCCTAGCAGATTTCATTACGGAGTTTTCACCAGCAATCACAAGAGAATGACCGATCAGAGGAGTGGTTGCTCCACATAGACGGACCCTCAACTGCCGACCGGGCAGGCGCAGGAATAGTCCTCATCAGTCCCGATCAGCGTTTATTCTACCCGGCCATTCGCTTAGGTTTTCTAGCCACCGACAATGAAGCGGAATACGAAGCCCTCTTGGACGGTCTGGAAATGGCGACCTCCCTAGGTCTTGCTCGCCTCACTGTCTTGAGTGGTTCTCAGTGGTAAACCAAATTAGGGGCGAATACGAAGCCAGGGAGCCCAGATTGGTCAAATACTTCAGCCGGGCGCGGACCCGGTTCCAAAATTTTCGGGGAACTGTATAACACCTTCCTCGAACCCAAAACATCCGAGCTGACTCTCTGGCAAAACTCGCACCTAACTCTGGGGCCGAGCACATGATGAGGCCAGAATGGAGTACCATACGTCATCGGCCTTACAAATGACCAAAGTCCAAGCAGCCGAACAGTTCGAGCCGCAAGGACGCGTGCAACTTACAATTCAATGCCTTAAGCGCGGCGTTTTACCCGTGGAGGCAAGATTACTTCAACCTCAGTCCGCCCGGTTCACCATTTAAGGAGCTTTATACGAAGGTATTCAGTTCCATTGCTGAAAGGCCTGTCCAAGTACGCCCGAGGGGGCGCCACTTCGGCGGCCCGACACTGGCCTACGAATTGCTCCGACAAGGATATTACTGGCCGAGTCTTAAAAAAGATGCCATCGAGCTGGAGTGAAAGTGCGCCCGATGCCAAACCTTCGCTTCCTAGATCCAACCCCCGGAAGAAACCCACTTCCATTTATTGCCCTCAGCCATTCGTCAAGTGGAGGATCGATCGGGTCGGCCCCCTTATCTAAAAGACGGGGAGAAGTACAATACGCCATCGTCTCAGTTGATTATTTCTCAAAAAGGGCCAAGGCCGAACCCCTAGCGCGGATAACCGAACAAAAAATAATCGATCTTATTTGGGAGTCGCTCAGGACCCTTTAGCCTGTTGTATCCGATCATGCCAGATAATGACGATAAGAAATTTCAGGCCTTTTGCGACGGCCTCCATATACGAAATAACTTATCCACATTGTACAATACACGATCCAACGGACAAGTCGAGGCAGTTAATAAAATTATAAAGCAGCACCTCGAGATCCGCCTCGAAAAAATCAAAGGTTCCTGGCCCGAAGAACTCCCTGAAGCCTTGTGGTCTTACGGAGCAACGCATCGGTCCGCTACTAGAGAAATACCTCTCCTTAGCTTTCGATACTGAGGCAGTCATCCCGGTCGAAATTGGGGCACCCATCTACTCGGTAACCCATTTCGAAGAACAAGATAACGACTTGGCCCTCGAAGTGAGTTTGGACCTCGTCACCGAAAACGGACCCAAGCAGAAATGTGGAATACCATCTGTTGGTAGTCGATCCACCTTGGCATCCACTTTAGCGCTCCAGCCAGCCGAACGGCCGAGCAGATCCCGGAGCCGAGCCGGTCATAGACCCGATTGTCTCTCGGACTCACAAAAAACCGGACCGGGCAGAGACATTAGAGCCGCCCCGGAATCCGGACCAGAAGGACCGAGCAGACCCTATATGAATACGCTCCGAACCATAATCATGGATAAGACCGACCAGAGTAGCAGGAAGCTCGAGGGCCGACCCCGTTGTCGGTCGCAACAGATAAGTATCGCCAAAAGCCCAAAGAACAGGCAGACAGGACAATAAAAGGGGGCTGTCATGTCCCTTCCCAAAGCAAACTTGAGAAGGTGACACATGTCGAAGAAGTCACCACACTGTGACAAATGTCATCAGCATGATCACCTAAATCTTCCTGCTGTCATCTCATGAATGGCTGACATTGCCTATATATATGCCATAAGAATGTACAATAAAGGGACTTTGGAAAAGCGGAAAAAAAGATATAGAGAGAGAAAAAAGAGAGATAAAAAAGGAGAGATTGAAAAAGAATGATAAAGACTTGTAATTGACAAGCAAACTGGGTAGACCGACACACATTATTCTGCTCGGCTCTATGCTATCAAAAGGTCATTAATAAAATTTAGTGATCAAATATCTTCCATCTTATTTATTATTTTCTACGTGTCTTCGATCCATTTGTCCAGATCAGCACACGTGACGTTGACCAAACCAGACGTCAACAGAATGGCGCTAGAAGGAGGGCGGCCTCCGGGAGCTTGAGCGAGTCGCTCAGGCTATAACCACAAGTTCTGAATATAATCAGCCCGCCACAAAGAAAGGAAATCCGTTCAAGTTGGCGGAACGCTTTGACATATCTCGCGTTCATCCGGGAATAACCACCCTCACCAATAAGTGGTGATTTGAAAGCATAGGAATCATCATAATTATGAGTCGAAAGCATAGGAATCATCGTAATTAGAAGTTGAAAGCACAGGAGCCATTGTGACCATGAGCTCCTGCTCGACTCGGCTGACCTTTTAAAGGTCATAACTCGAAGGATATCGAGCTCAACTCAAAGCTCTAGAAAATTTCTCAAAGAGCCCTCGTATCCTTCAAATTAAAGTTGCAATCAACATACACCATAATATCTGAAAACTCCTTCGGAATTCCCGACAGATCCTCGCAAGGACCCTGGTAATCCGGAAAGAATAATCTGTTGGGAGGCAGGCGAGAGAACTCAAAACCCTTATTGGACAAAGCTTAGGCTAAGATCAGGTGGAATCCTTGGAGCCCAAGGAGTTTTTCGCATAAACGCCCAAACAGCGGTGCCAACGGTGAAGATGGAACATGTTGGTAAAACTGAAATAAGCAAAGGAATAATCTCTATAAGGAAAGAGGGGCCCGACCGACCGAGTTGACAACAATCCTGCAACTGCTAACCCAAGGAGAATCTCGCTGCAATCTGCACCGCCTTCGCTTGGTCGGAAAATGCGGACCGGCATCCGGCCTATCTGAGGCCGAGCTCGGATGCGCCCCTGCAGAGCTGGCCTATGCACTCACACTAGCCCCCTGAAAACAAGCACAGGAATGGCCCTCGCCGGCCCCGACCAACATTTGCTTTGCTCGGCCACTTGCTCAGGTTTTCTAGCCCCCAACTACAAGGGGGAAAATGAACCCCCCGAAGCCAGTCCGGAAATGACGACCTCCCTCGGCCCTACTCGCCTCACTATCTTTGAAGCGATTCTCAGATAGAGGATAATACGAACCCAGAGAGCCCGGTCTGGTCAATTTCTTCAACCCGGCCAGGACCTGGTGGTAAGGTCGTCAAAAAACTGTAACGCCCTCCGCGAACCAAGAAACGACCATGCCGACTCATCGGCGGCCAAACCACTAGTGCAGACAACTGAACAAAAAATAAACCATCTTGTATGAAAGTTACTCAGGACCCCTTAGTCAAGGAGGAATCTCCGGGGTTCGGCGACGACCCCCATATACGGAGCGACTTACCCATGTCATACGATTTACAATCCAACGGACCAGTCGAGGTGATCAATACAATAATGAAACAGTACATCAAGACCCGCCTCGACAAACGCAAAGGGTCACGGCCTGAAGAACTCCCTGAAGACTTGGCAATGCATCAGTCCGCCACTTGATGTAACCTCCGGCACCAAGACGACGACCCTGATCGAGATTGGAACACGCCCACCGGAGAATTCATGTCGAAGAACAAGGTCAATGTGACCCTAAGAACCTGGACCTCGTCGCCCAAAAACAAAACCAAGCAGAAAGGCGGAACATCTTCTACAAAGCGCCCGAGGTTCATCATCAAAGCTTCCAGGTCGAAGACCTCATTATTAAACGAGCGTTGGGGCCCGACCCGGGACCTCCTGAATCCAAGTAACAAGGGCCGTACGAAAGTAACAAAG
Source organism: Orobanche coerulescens (assembly GCA_033398695.1). NCBI lineage: Eukaryota > Viridiplantae > Streptophyta > Magnoliopsida > Lamiales > Orobanchaceae > Orobanche > Orobanche coerulescens. The sequence goes on from CM065801.1 coordinate 12,144,083, forward strand.
CCCATCAGAATGGAGTTTGCTAGCTAGAATATATGAATGGCCAAGGATTAATTCATTCGTTGAAAGCCATGTCCTTATAAAGGTATAATCAATAAAATTCAACTCTATTTCATCTCTAAATCAAATGCACTATAAGACCGAGTTCGCCTCGGCACCTCGAATGACCGGCTCCTCCGGCACTATAAGACCGAGCTAGCCTCGGCACCTCGAATGACCGGCTCTTCCGGCACTATAAGACCGAGTTCGCCTCGGCACCTCGAATGACCGGCTCCTCCGGCACTATAAGACCGAGTTCGCCTCGGCACCTCGAATGACCGGCTCCTCCGGCACTATAAGACCGAGTTCGCCTCGGCACCTCGAATGAACGGCTCCTCCGGCACTATAAGACCGAGTTGGCCTCGGCACCTCATAAGACCGGCCCCTCCGGCACTAAAAGTCCGAGTTCGCCTCGGCACCTCGAATGACCGGCTCCTCCGGCACTATAAGACCGAGTTCGCCTCGGCACCTCATAAGACCGGCCCCTCCGGCACTATAAGTCCGAGTTCGCCTCGGCATCTCATAAGACCGGCCCATCCGGCACTATAAGACCGAGCTCGCCTCGGCACCTCATAAGACCGGCCCATCCGGCACTATAAGTCCGAGCTCGCCTCGGCACCTCATAAGACCGGCCCCTCCGGCACTATAAGTCCGAGTTCGCCTCGGCATCTCATAAGACCGGCCCATCCGGCACTATAAGATCGAGCTCGCCTCGGCACCTCATAAGACCGGCCCATCCGGCACTATAAGTCCGAGTTCGCCTCGGCACCTCATAAGACCGGCCCATCCGGCACTATAAGTCCGAGCTCACCTCGGCACCTCATAAGACCGGCCCATCCGGCACTATAAGTCCGAGTTCGCCTCGGCACCTCATAAGACCGGCCCCTCCGGCACTAAAAGTCCGAGCTCGCCTTGGCACCTCATAAGACCGGCCCATCCGGCACTATAAGTCCGAGCTCGCCTCGGCACCTCATAAGACCGGCCCATCCGGCACTATAAGTCCGAGCTCGCCTCGGCACCTCATAAGACCGGCCTATCCGACACTATAAGTCCGAGTTCGCCTCGGCATCTCATAAGACCGGCCCATCCGGCACCATAAGACCGAGTTCGCCTCGGCACCTCATAAGACCAGCCCGTCTGGCCCAATCAAACAAAGGGTGAACAGAAAAGACAGCGGCCAGACCAACCGGGCCCAAGCACAGAAAAAAGCAACAAAGACCACAAAAGACTTCATTCATTCAAAATAAACCGTTCCATATCAGAATGAAAAATAAATCAAGGAAAAACGGCACGCAGGCCATACATGGAATGAAACAAAAATCTACTCGGCCCTGTCCTCCTGACCGGCCGCCTGAGAAGACTGTCCTTCACCTTCGCCATACGGAATCACCACCGGATCTTCGACAACTTCGGCGACCTTCGGCTCATCATCTCCGAGAGTTTCAACCTTCAGGTCGGCCGCCTGAGACTTTACATAGGCCTGGACCTCCTCAACGGTCTTCCCTTCCTTCATGAGATCCAATATCTCATAACAAGTGGAGACATAGTTAAGGTTGATCAACTCCTCGTACTCGGGTGTCTTCTGGAAAGCAGCCGCCCCGTCGGCAAGGCCCCTGGCATAACCCACAGCTTCACAAGTCTGGACCCGCTCGGTCAATTGCTCAAGCTGGGCCTTAGTACTATGCAAATGGGCCTCGTACTCGGCCATGATGTCCAGGCACCGTTTTTGCGCCTTCTCGTCCGTCGTGGCCATCTCGTCAGCCTTCCCCTTCCAGATATTGGCCTCAAAGGCCCGGCTCTCCAGAAGCTCCATCTCGCCCTTCAGAGAGGTCATCTCCTCCTCCAAAGACTTGATAAGCGACGGGCACAGATGGTGCTCCTCCTGTAAGGCCTTGAGATCGGCCTCTGCCTTTTTATGTTTCTCAACCAAGGCCATAAGCTCCCCAGCGGCCTTCACATATGTGCACAACGCCCGGCCCAAAATAGCATTTCCAAATTGGATCTGCTCATCCGGACCCATGTCGTTGGTCACCATCTCCATTTTCAGCGTCCAACCCAGAATAGGGACATGGCTGGACTCAACCACCGCTGGAGGGACCCGGTCGAGCATCTCGGCGGTCGGGGTGGCTGCCCGGACGTAGTCAAGGAACCAGCGCGGACGCCGCCCCTTCATCTGGGCACAAGGTTCTTCCCGATCCTTATTTACCGGGAGATAGTGGCCCTCCAAATCAATCACGGGCTCCTTACCCTTCGCACGGCCCGTCCGTACAGGGCTCGGGGCGGGCACAGCAATCTCTGGAATGAGGAAACCCTCGGCCCTGGTCACGCTATCCTCGGGCCCGGCCTCGACTCTCTTCCGCTTGCCCGCACGCTCCCTACGCTCGGCGGCCTCGGCAGCCAGCCTCGCCACCCGCTGCGCAGACGTCTCTTTCCGTCCCGACGAACTCCTGCCCCTAGGGACTGGATAAGGAAGATGTGTTAAAAAAAAAAAGAAAAAAAAAAGAAAAAAGAAAAAGAAGAAGAGCTACCTGACGAAGACATTCTGTTCGGGTTAGTTGATCGAAGTCCCGCGGACCAAAGATTATCCTCAGTAACCAGAAGGTATGACTTCCTCCTATCGACAGGAAGGCCCAAGAGCTGTTCAACCCGGTCGTCAAACAAGGAGGAGGTCTCTAAAGCCGGGATACGTTCTGCACAAACAATAAATTATGAGCGTTAGACAAAAAAGGAACAGCAATGAAGAACACAACACTTACTCATTTTAGCAATGAAGTGTTCTGGGACCCAAAGTTCGGCATCTATTACGCCAGGTTCCCACTCATCAACCGAGCTCATCCACGGCCCCCCTACATAGAACCACTGTTCTTTCCAACTATGTATGGTCTCCGGCACATCCACCGATTCTTTATACATCGCGTGCCGGTCCGTCAAGTAAAATCAGCCGGAACCAGATCGGCCGACCGACCTCCATAGGAAGAGACTGTTAATCTCTTCAAAACTGGGCTCGGTCCATCCATGTTGACTAAAGAGAATCAAAAGACCCACCATCCGAGCCCAAGAATTCGGATGAATTTGGGCAATACAAAGGCCCCACTGCCTTAACCACCGGGAAAGTACCAACGGAAGAGGAAACCTCAGCCCGGACAACAGGGAGCGGTAATACACCGCCGTGCAGCCGATATGAGGGGTGTGAGGTCTCTCCTCTGGTTCCGAAACAAACATCCGCACCACCGCGGGTATCTTAAATCGCCCCCGCCAAGCCTCCAACTGCCCATCGGTGACCGTGCTGCGTATCGAGGCCGAATCCCATTCCGCCTCAACAAAAGGGGACAGCCGAGGCCGAACCCAGGCCCAAGTCTCGCCAACCGCCGTCAACGGTGTCGCCACCTCCACGTCTCCAGAATCTGCTTCTCCAGAATCCGGCGATTTTGCGACCTCGCCGCCATCCTCATCGCTCCAGTCAACGGGAGCATCACCCATCGACAAATCCGCCACTCCCGTGCGGTCCGGAGACACAATCAACTCCTCCGCCGTATCCCTCCGCTCCGACATCATAAAATAGGAAAAAGAGGAGGAAAAGCAAGCTTACCGGGAAAGTCTGTGAAATCGGAGAAGAAGAAAAATTGCCGGAAAAAATCTTTCTCTGCAACAACACGTAAAAAATGGCGGCGGAAGCAATAGAGAAGAAGGCTCTCTATATTTATAGGATGAAACAGGGGCATTAAATACGAAAGCCCACGAAGCGGCGATTCATAATCATCACGAAGACCAAAGACGCGTGAGACACCACGACGAATTACGTCCCGCCACGCGTCCCCCTCACTATGACTCTTGAAGATCCCGAAGTCAAATCGACACGACGCTCAAAGATACGTCCCTTCAAGAGATCTTATCCACCCCCAAACCGGATCGACCTCAATCTGAAACGATTTCAGCACCGGCCAACCCGGCACGGCCCTGGACTCGGGGGCCCTTGTTGGTAGTCGATCCACCTTGGCATCCACTTTAGCGCTCCAGCCAGCCGAACGACCGAGCAGATCCCGGAGCCGAGCCGGTCATAGACCCGATTGTCTCTCGGACTCACAAAAAACCGGACTGGGCAGAGACATTAGAGCCGACCCGGAATCCGGACCGAGACCGAAAGGACCTATATGAATACGCTCCGAACCATAATCATGGATAAGACCGACCAGAGTAGCGGGAAGCTCGAGGGCCGAACCCGTTGTCGGTCGCAACAGATAAGTATCGCCAAAAGCCCAAAGAACAGGCAGACAGGACAATAAAAGGGGGCTGTCATGTCCCTTCCCAAAGCAAACTTGAGAAGGTGACACATGTCGAAGAAGTCACCACACTGTGACAAATGTCATCAGCATGATCACCTAAATCTTCCTGCTGTCATCTCATGAATGGCTGACATTGCCTATATATATGCCATAGGAATGTACAATAAAGGGACTTTGGAAAAGCGGAAAAAAGAGATATAGAGAGAGAAAAAAGAGAGATAAAAAAGGAGAGATTGAAAAAGAATGATAAAGACTTGTAATTGACAAGCAAATTGGGTAGACCGACACACATTATTCTGCTCGGCTCTATGCTATCAAAAGGTCATTAATAAAATTTAGTGATCAAATATCTTCCATCTTATTTATTATTTTCTACGTGTCTTCGATCCATTTGTCCAGATCAGCACACGTGACGTTGACCAAACCAGACGTCAACACCATCTATAAAGAAAAAATGAAAAAAATATTATAACTCCAAGGTTCATCATCGAAGTTTCCAGGTCGGAGACCTCGTTCTTAAAAGGATATGGGGGCCTGATCCAGGACCTCTTAAGCCTAAGTGTGAAGGACCGTATAAGATTAATGAAGTCCTTCAGAACGGAGCCTACCTGTAACACCCCCAAATCCCATTGGGTTATCACAGTGCCTTGGACCCCACGCTAGGAGATCCACCAGGCGGACATGACCAAAATACGACAAACTGACCAAAAGGGAAATCTCAATTCCTACTATGACATCCAACATAATATTCCGATATGGAATTTCAATGACAAAAGTAGGCCTACATGGCCAAAATAAAAGTACAACACATCAACAAGGTTTACTCGGATAATACAAAATGACAACGACTGAACAAAACTGGAGTACTCCAACTGTCTAACTGACATGAACACCAAAACATCTCGGACTAGCATCGCTCGAATGCCTCGTCGCCATCGTCATGCCCCTGTGTCTCAACTCTCTCCTCGCAAGCACCTAAAACATGAAAAACATGTTCCGCCCCCACGAGGTCAGTCATCCAAACAATGAATATCAAATACATGTATAACATGATATGCATCCAAGGGCAGAATAAATGGTACATCAATGGTAATACGAGATGCTCACAAACCAAAGTAAGAATTGAGCATTCGTGAAATACTATGTCCGCGGCATACGATCGGTACCTGCTCAACAGGTTAGAACACAAGTGCCCAACGACGAATCATCAATACAGATCACAACAATGAACTACACGAAGATAAACCAACCCAGAGCTGAAATAAATACGAATCACAATGCCCGAAGGTTCCAACGCAAATACCAATACGTCACGATGGCCTCAAAGCCACTCAGCCGAAACTGCTAGTCATCACAATGGCCTGAAGCCAAACAACCCGAAGCTGTATCATCTGAGGGCCGAAGCCATGACACGAAGCCGTATCACAATGAGGGCCGAAGCCACGGCACGAAGCCGTATCACAATGAGGGCCGAAGCCACGGCACGAATCCGTATCACAATGAGGGCCGAAGCCACGACACGAAGCCGTATCACAATGAGGGCCGAAGCCACGACACGAAGCCTTATCACAATGAGGGCCGAAGCCACGACACGAAGCCGTATCACAATGAGGTCATCCAATGTCCGTGACCTGCTGAATTGCAGGTGCTGGGAAACCAACCGCGAAGGTTCAAGCCCCAGACTTACCCATCGAGCACTAGCCGAACTAGCTTCCACAATTAGTCGCAAGCGGCAACGATTACAAGATTATCGAATTCACAAGAATAATAGTGTGTTGCTTTGAATCGGCTAACACGATAAAAATACTCACGGATGGGCACCGTCCTCGGCGGTCCCAATTCAAAATACCTCGACTGCCTTGGGGTGGCCAATCGATCACGACGACTCAACGGATGGGAACTATCTTCGACAGTCCCAGTTCAATACACGGATCACCTTAGAACAGTTAATCAATAACCAATAATACAACGAATGGGAATTATCTTAGATAATCCCAATTCAAAACATCGATTACCTTAGAACGGTCAATCGATAACCAATAATACAACGGATGGGAATTATCTTAGATAATCCCAATTTAATACCTCGATTACCTTAGAATGGTCAATCGATAACCAATGATACAGCGGATGGGAATTATCTTAGATAATCCCAATTCAATACCTCGATTACCTTAGAATGGTCAATCGATAACCAATGATACAACGGATGGGAATTATCTTAGATAATGCCAATTCAATACCTCGATTACCTTAGAATGGTCAATCGATAACCAATGATACAATGGATGGGAATTATCTTAGATAATCCCAATTCAATACCTCGATTACCTTAGAATGGTCAATCGATAACCAATGATACAACGGATGGGAATTATCTTAGATAATCCCAATTCAATACCTCGATTACCTTAGAATGGTTAATCGATAACCAATGATACAACGGATGGGAACTATCTTAGATAATCCCAATTCAATACCTCGATTACCTTAGAACGGTCAATATATAACCAATGATACGTTAGAATAGAAGTCTCGATGCCTTAAATCGACCACCGAAACAGAGATGATAAACGAATATATCAAACGCCTTCAATCGGCCAATACAACATCATAGCAACGGTTCTAATTCGATAATAACGATTCAACAATGCCTCGGAACGACATTAACGTCAACAATAATAATCGATACATCGATACCGCGAATCGGCTATCGACAACATCAGTATCAACAAGAATCTCAATGCCTTAAACCGACCATTAACGAATAACAATAACATCTAGCATAATTGCCGAAAGGTATTACATCAAACAATTCCCGAATATCAACAAATCACGAAGAGACTAAGTCTCGAAATGATACAATACATTCATACACATATATGATAACATTAATCTCATTGACCAGTACAAGTATAAAACTTGCCTCAAACCGAAGGCGAGAAAGTCCTTCCACGATCAACATCCTGGCACGAAATGACGAACGGCGCCTACCGACGATCACAAACACTTGAACAACTTTGAATGAAAAACGATTCATTCAATAACACAAAATCAATGGAAAACAACACCAAGGACAAACCCGATTCAACCCCGAATCGGTTAAACTCTACCAATGAATGTCATAGTTTTCAACTATGAATCCTAACATCCTCCAAAATCTCAAAATCGACATGATCAAATGTTCTTAACACTTGTGAAACAATTCAACAAGAATCACTTAAAAACAACATCAAAACAACATCTCCAAGATGGTAATACTACCAATGCCATCCTCAAAAACTTCAAGAACATCATCATCTCAATAAATATGATGTCTCTACTAACATCAATCACTAATTCTTCAAGAATTCAGATTAATCAACAAGATTAATTTAATCATTTCGAAATTATGATAATCACCTCCTAAATCATCATAAATCCTTACTAAAATGGTTATAATCTTTCAAGAACACCACCAACAACAATAATCATCTCAAGACTATGTTAATCATATAACAATCTTAACATAATCCTTCCTAGACATGACTAAATCCTCCAAACAATCTAAAACATCAAGAACATAATCCAACTCAAGCAATACCATCATTTTATTCATCAAAAGTTCATAAGAACTCATCAAGAATCATGATATACTCCATCAATCAAACAATACCCAAAGAAAACAACAACAAGAACAACATCATCAAACTCGAAAATCACTTGAAGAACAAGAGATTGAGGGAACTTACCAAAGAAGAACAAGAAAAACCCTCCAAACACCAAAGGAGCACCAACAAGCTTCCAACTTCAAGCTTCAATCCAAGATAGGATGATCAAGATCGAATTAAAAGAGGCTAAATATCAATAACAAGTCCAAACGGACGATTATAGGGAGAGAAAATGTGTTTTGGTTCGTGAGGAAATGAAATACGAAGCCAACATAAATAGACTTACAAACTCATTACGTACGTTATACACTAAGGTTAACGTATGTAAGAGGCATTACGTACGCTATGCCATGACATTAACGTACGTAATGTAAAATCCAGAACTAACTGAACTAAAATACGAAGGCCTTAATGTACGTAAACAAAAATCTATTACGTACGTTACCAAACCTGCATTACGTACGTAGAGCTCACCTCTTAACGTACGTAAGGGTCCGTTGACTGCAATAGTGAGATCCGATCGGAAGATGCTCGGGACCCACCGGCCGAAAGTGACTACGAGGAAGGTTCCTACCACCTACCAAGCATTACGTACGTAACCTTACAGGCATAACGTACGTAATGGCAACACGCTAGCGTACGTAATGCTACATCCGTAGCGTACGTTATGGCTAGTATACTTAGCCAAAAATCCAAACTCTCCAACCAACATTCAAACGACGAAACCAACCCAATGACAAGTAAAATTATTTCGCTCCCGAAATATCCCAACACAATATACATTGTATCAGTCCAAAACAACAACACTTGTACAATTCCAAATGAATACGTACAACTCAACAGTAACACGAGAAAAAAAAATTATCCCCGGATATTACATACTCCCCCCCTTAAAAAGAGTTTCGTCCCCGAAACTCAGGGTGCAAAAACACGGGGTACGAACTATCCATCAGGATCTGAAAAAAAACATCTCCAGAAATACCCCTCAATACGAACAACTCCGTCTGAGTAATCGGGCCAACCCCACGGGTTCCCGCGTCTCCTCTGCCTGAACACGATGAAAAACAAGTGATAAAAACACTCAACCAAGTGCGAGATCAATCGAATCATGACTCCTCTGCCAGAGACCAACCAGGAATTCGCACCACCCGCAAGACTCGTAACACCGGCGTACACACCCCGCGGGTGCCGCCAATTGTACATGTCTACAATCATCGGTGTACACTCCCCCATTCTCATCGGCATCGAACGCTCAAGCAACCACTGACTCATGCCACAAAAGGAAAATAACAACGCACATATAGTCTTTGGGACCATATCAACCGCACGCCCAAGTCCTCACGACTCGGCATATCGAATTGCAATGAACAATTACCCAGATTACCACAAAAATCTCGGGTACAAAACCGAAAGGAAAAGAATAACGCATCGGATGACGTCAAATCTCAAGATTCTCAAAAGCTATCATAACAAGATAGATCAATAATAAATGGTTCACAACCACAATATTACAATACAGACTGAGTCAAATATCAATCCGAAAAACAAGGAAAATACAAATCAAGACTACATCTCAAATGTACCCGAAATCAACATCCTCCAGATCATCGAACTCCTCGATCTCATCGACTCGAGGAAGACCCAAACCTGAACTCGCTGCTCCTCCCCGGCTGTCCATACCTCTGGCTCTCGAAGCCTGATAGGACCCCTTGGATGAAGTAGGGACTAGAGTAACAAAGTCTCTCGATGCCCGTGAGCTCTCTCGAGACCTACTAGTACCAGAACACCAGCAGTATTTCTGAAGGTGTCCCTGCCTCCCACACAGAAAACAAACAATAGCTGGCACAGTACAACGGGTACTAACGTGCCCCGCTGAATCACAGTTAAAGCAAACAACAGTCGAACTCGTTGTCTGAGAAGGAAATGATTTCCCAGCACGAAGACGACTAGAAGACGACCTCTTGGACGTCGGAGCCCGATGTCCCTCTGAACGTATCGGCATCCTAGTCCTCCCACCCGAAGAAGCTGAAGGTTCTTTCCGAGCAAGCTCCTTGATCAAAAGCTCTGCTCCAAGAGCCTTCTCGATGAATTCGCCAAGTGAGTTACAATTATGATTGAACAACTGCATCCTCAACTGCGGGTTCAGCCTCTTGCTAAAATACTTGATCTTATCCACTTCAGCACGGATAACAGATGAAGCAAACTGAAGAAGTTCCTGAAACTTCTCAGCAATAACAATAACATCCTCGTCCTCGACGGATTCGGGGTTCAAAACCTCCGACAACTTGGCTTCACGAAGTGGATCCGGATAATACCTCTCTAACATGAGAGTCTTAAACTCACTCCAAGCACAATCACGGTCGGTGGGCTTCACAGAGAGCCACCAAGAATAAGCGCCTTTACTCAGATAGTAAACTGCTACTGCCACCTTACTCTCTTCCGGACACTGAACCATGTCGAAGAGTTTATCAAAATGTTCAAGCCAGTGAACAATATCAGCTGGTTCTGAAGAACCCTCAAAGATAGGCAGCCTCTGACGAGAGATATCGCCAATAATCTGACTCACTCTCCCGGCATGTCCATAAAACGGCACCTGGAGTCCCTGCTGTTGTGTACCACGAACCATCGAGGTCTGCATGGTTTCCATTATCTGCATCATCTGAGTCATCTAGGTCATCATGCCCCTCATAAGCAAGAAAGGGTCGATGTCAGTCTGATCGACTCCTCGAGTATGACGTCCTGAAGGAGAACCGGTCGCATAAGTCACATCTCCGGCTGAATTCTGATCCATCTCGGCATTCGTACGCGCATGAACATGAGGTTCTGGGTTTTGGCCTGCTCTGCGGCTTTTATCCCCTCTGTAACATCATCGGATTTCTCTTTCCATACTGAAAGAATAACGTTCGATCATGAACAAAACTCAAATATGCCTCAACGGTCAATCCAGAATGCTAAGTTGATAGCCAAACACGGGTATACATACCAAACAAATAAACAATCACTTCAAACATGCTAATTATAGCCAATACTGAGCCCACACGCTCCAAAACAAATATTCATGAATGAATCGTAACACAAATGTTACATACATGTTTTCAACAAATCATGTATAATCAATGACATAATGAATGTATGAATATAAAAGAGAATCGAGTCCTTACACAGGTCATACGAAGATACGAGGTCTTGCGATACTAATCTTCACTGACGACGACTCGATGAAAGAATGACTCATACAGTCGTCCAACTCCCACGACTCACAAAACCCGACTATCCAGATTGTCATAACTTGACAGTTCACTACTACCGCGTCGGTAGAACCACATAACTCACCTATCAGGGTATCTCACAACCCAATGCTCTGATACCATCTTCTATAACACCCCCAAATCCCATTGGATTATTACAGTGCCGTGGACCCCACGCCAGGAGATCCACCAGGCGGACATGACCAAAATACGACAAACTGACCAAAAGGGAAATCTCAGTTCCTACTATGACATCCAACATAATATTCCGATATGGAATTTCAATGACAAAAGTAGGCCTACATGGCCAAAATAAAAGTACAACACATCCACAAGCTTTACTCGGATAATACAAAATGACAACGATTGAACAAAACTGGAGTACTCCAACTGTCTGACTCACATGAACACCAAAACATCTCGGACTAGTATCGCTCGAATGCCTCGTCGCCATCGTCATGCCACTGTGTCTCAACTCTCTCCTTGCAAGCACCTAAAACATGAAAAACATGTTCCGCTCCCACGGGGTCAGTCATCCAGACAATGAATATCAAATACATGTATAACATGATATGCATCCAGGGGCAGAATAAATGGTACGTCAATGATAATACGAGATGCTCACAAACCAAAGTAAGAATTGAGCATTCGTGAAATACTATGGCCGCGGCATACGATCGGTACCTGCTCAACAGGTTAGAACACAAGTGCCCAACGACGAATCATCAATACAGATCACAACAATGAACTACACGAAGATAAACCAACCCAGAGCTGAAATAAATACGAATCACAATGCCCGGAGGTTCCAACGAAAATACCAATACGTCACGATGGCCTGAAAGCCACTCAGCCGAAACTGCTAGTCATCACAATGGCCTGAAGCCAAACAGCCCGAAGCTGTATCATCCGAGGGCCAAAGCCATGACACGAAACCGTATCACAATGAGGGCCGAAGCCACGGCATGAAGCCGTATCACAATGAGGGCCGAAGCCACGACACTAAGCCGTATCACAATAAGGTCCGAAGCCACAGCACGAAGCCGTATCACAATGAGGGCCGAAGCCACGGCACGAAGCCGTATCACAATGAGGGCCGAAGCCACGACACGAAGCCATATCACAATGAGGGTCGAATCCACGGCACGAAGCCGTATCACAATGAGGTCATCCAATGTCCGTGACCTGCTGAATTGCAGGTGCTGGGAAGCCAACCGCGAAGGTTCAAGCCCCAGACTTACCCATCGAGCACTAGCCGAACTAGCCTCCACAATTAGTCGCAAGCGGCAACGATTACAAGATTATCGAATTCACAAGAATAATAGTGTGTTGCTTTGAATCGGCTAACACGATAAAAATACTCACGGATGGGCACCGTCCTCGGCGGTCCCAATTCAAAATACCTCGACTGCCTTGGGATGGCCAATCGATCACGACGACTCAACGGATGGGAACTATCTTCGACAGTCCCAGTTCAATACACCGATCACCTTAGAACGGTTAATCGATAACCAATAATACAACGGATGGGAATTATCTTAGATAATCCCAATTCAATACCTCGATTACCTTAGAACGGTCAATCGATAACTAATAATACAACGGATGGGAATTATCTTAGATAATCCCAATTCAATACCTCGATTACCTTAGAATCGTCAATCGATAACCAATGATACAACGGATGGGAATTATCTTAGATAATCCCAATTCAATACCTCGATTACCTTAGAATGGTCAATCGATAACCAATGATACAACGGATGGGAATTATCTTAGATAATCCCAATTCAATACCTCGATTACCTTAGAATGGTCAATCGATAACCAATGATACAACGGATGGGAATTATCTTAGATAATCCCAATTCAATACCTCGATTACCTTAGAATGGTCAATCGATAACCAATGATACAACAGATGGGAATTATCTTAGATAATCCCAATTCAATACCTCGATTACCTTAGAACGGTCAATCGATAACCAATGATACGTTAGAATAGAAGTCCCGATGCCTTAAATCGACCACCGAAATAGAGATGATAAACGAATATATCAAACGCCTTCAATCGGTCAATACAACATCATAGCAACGGTTCCAATTCGATAATAACGATTCAACAATGCCTCGGAACGACATTAACATCAACAATAATAATCAATACATCGATACCGCGAATCGACTATCGACAACATCAGTATCAACAAGAATCTCAATGCCTTAAACCGGCCATTAACGAATAACAATAACATCTAGCATAATTGCCGAAAGGTATTACATCAAACAATTCCCGAATATCAACAAATCACGAAGAGACTACGTCTCGAAATGATACAATACATTCATACACATATATGATAACATTAATCTCATTGACCAGTACAAGTATAAAACTTGCCTCAAACCGAAGGCGAGAAAGTCCTTCCACGATCAACATCCTGGCACGAAACGACGAACGGCGCCTACCGACGATCACAAACACTTGAACAACCTTGAATGAAAAACGATTCATTCAATAACACAAAATCAATGGAAAACAACACCAAGGACAAACCCGATTCAACTCCGAATCGTTTAAACTCTACCAATGAATGTCATAGTTCTCAACTATGAATCCTAACATCCTCCAAAATCTCAAAATCGACATGATCAAATGTTCTTAACACTTGTGAAACAATTCAACAAGAATCACTTAAGAACAACATCAAAACAACATCTCCAAGATGGTAATACTACCAATGCCATCCTCAAAAACTTCAAGAACATCATCATCTCAATAAATATGATGTCTCTACTAACATCAATCACTAATTCTTCAAGAATTCAGATTAATCAACAAGATTAATTTAACCATTTCGAAATTATGATAATCACCTCCTAAATCATCATAAATCCTTACTAAAATGGTTATAATCTTTCAAGAACACCACCACCAACAATAATCATCTCAAGACTATGTTAATCATATAACAATCTTAACATAATCCTTCCTAGACATGATTAAAACCTCCAAACAATCTAAAACATCAAGAACATAATCCAACTCAAGCAATACCATCATGTTCTTCATCAAAAGTTCATAAGAACTCATCAAGAATCATGATATACTCCATCAATCAAACAATACCCGAAGAAAACAACAACAACAACAACATCATCAAACTCGAAAATCACTTGAAGAACAAGAGATTGAGGGAACTTACCAAAGAAGAACAAGAAAAACCCTCCAAACACCAAAGGAGCACCAACAAGCTTCCAACTTCAAGCTTCAATCCAAGATAGGATGATCAAGATCGAATTAAAAGAGGCTAAACATCAATAACAAGTCCAAACGGACGATTATAGGGAGAGAAAATGTGTTTTGGTTCGTGAGGAAATGAAATACGAAGCCAACATAAATAGACTTACAAACTCATTATGTACATTATACACTAAGGTTAACGTACGTAAGAGGTATTACGTACGCTATGCCATGACATTAACGTACGTAATGTAAAATCCAGAACTAACTGAACTAAAATACGAAGGCCTTAACGTACGTAAACAAAAATCTATTACGTACGTTACCAAACCTGCATTACGTACGTAGAGATCACCTCTTAACGTACGTAAGGGTCCGTTGACTGCAATAGTGAGATTCGATCGGAAGATGCTCGGGACCCACCGACCGAAAGTGACTACGAGGAAGGTTCCTACCACCTACCAAGCATTACGTATGTAACCTTACAGGCATAACGTACGTAATGGCAACACGCTAGCGTACGTAATGCCACATCCGTAGCGTATGTTATGGCTAGTATACTTAGCCAAAAATCCAAACTCTCCAACCAACATTCAAACGACGAAACCAACCCGATGACAAGTAAAATTATTTCGCTCCCGAAATATCCCAACACAATATACATTGTATCAGTCCAAAACAACAATACTTGTACAATTCCAAATGAATACGTACAACTCAACAGTAACACGAGAAAAAAAAAATTATCCCCGGATATTACACTACCGGTTAGAATATCTGAACGGCCAAGGATTGACTCATCCGTGGAATGCCATGTATTTAAAAAAGGTATTATCAATAAAATTCGACTTTACTTCATTTTTAGCCTGGGTACACTATAAGATCGAGCTCACCTCGGCACCTCATAAGACCGGCTCATCCGGCACTATAAGACCGAGCTCGCCTCGGCACCTCATAAGACCGGCTCATCCGGCACTATAAGACCGAGCTCACCTCGGCACCTCATAAGACTGGCTCATCCAGCACTATAAAAACCGAGCTCATCTCGGCACCTCATAAGATCGGCTCATCCAGCACTATAAGACCGAGCTCGCCTCGGCATCTCATAAGACCGGCTCATCCGACACTATAAGACCGAGCTCGCCTCGGCACCTCATAAGACCGGCTCATCTGGTACTATAAGACCGAGCTCGCCTCGGCACCTCATAAGACCGGCTCATCTGGCACTATAAGACCGAGCTCACCTCGGCACCTCATAAGACCAGCTCATCCGGCACTATAAGACCGAGCTCACCTCGGCACCTCATAAGACCGGCTCATCTGGCACTATAAGACCGAGCTCGCCTCGGCACCTCATAAGACCGGCTTATCTAGCACTATAATACCGAGCTCGCATCGGCACCTCATAAGACCGGCTCATCCGGCACTATAAGACTGAGCTCGTCTCGGCACCTAGTAAGACCGGCTCATCCGGTACTATAAAGACCAAGCTCACCTCGGCACCTCGTAAGACCGGCTCACCCGGCACTATAAGACCAAGCTCGCCTCGGCACAACCAACAGGAGATGAACAAAAAAAAAGAGCTAAAGAGACGCTATAAAGAAGATTATATTCATCTAAGGAAACATTTTTACAAATTACATTTGAAAAACAGAAGAAAAGAAAGACTGGCACGCAGGCCATGCAGGAAACAAAATCTGAAGGGAAACTACGCGGCCCCACCATCCTGGCCAGCCGCCTGAAACGATTGTCCTTCACCTTCGCCGGGCTGAACCAACCCCGGATCTTCAATAACCTCAGCGGCCTTCGGCTCATCAGCTCCGAGAGATTCAACCTTCAGGTCGGCCGCCTGAGACTTTATATAGGCCTGAACCTCCTCAACGGTCGTACCTTCCTTCATGAGATCTAGTATCTCGTAGCAGGTGGAGACATAGTTAAGGTTGATCGGGTCCTCGAACTCGGGCTTCTCCTTAAAAGTAGCTGCCCCTTCGGCAAGACCCTTGGCGTAGCCCGAAGCCTCACAAGTATTAACCCGCTCGGTCAGGTGCTCAAGCTGGGCCTTCGTATTTTGCAAATAGGTCTCGTGCTCGGCCCTTGTGTCCAACCACCGCTTATGAGCTAGTTCGGCCGCCTCGGTCATCTCCTCGACTTTCACTTTCCACCTATCGGCCTCAAAGGCCCGACTCTCCAAGATCTCATTATCACCCTTCAAGGAGGTTATCTCCTCCTCCAATGACTTGATCAGTGAAGGACAGAGATGGTGCTCCTCTTGCAGGGCCTGAAGTTCGGCCGCCGTCTTCTTATGATTCTCATCCAGAGCCATTAGCTCATCGGTGGCCTTTACGTAAGTGCACAACGCACGGCCGATCAGAGCATTTCCGAATTGGATCTGCTTAGCCGGACCCATGTCGTTGGTCACCATCTCCAGCTTGGGCGTCCAGCCCCTGATAGGGATGTGACTGGACTCAACCACCACCGGGGGAACCCGGTTGAGCATCTGAGCGGTTGGGGTAGCTGCCCGGACGTAATCAAGAAACCAGCGCGGCCGTCGCCCCTTCATCTGGGCACAAGGTTCCTCCAGGTCCTTATTAACCGGGAGATAGTGACTCTCCAAGTCAATTAAGGGCTCCTTACCAGTCGCACGATCCGTCCGGACAGGGCTCGGGGCGGATACAGCAACTTCAGGAACGGACGAGCCCTCCGCCTTGGTCGCACTATCCTCAGGCTCGGCCTCTACCCTTTTCCGCTTGCCAGCACGCTCCCTCCGCTCGGCGGCCTCAGTAGCCAGCCTCGCCACCCGCTGCTCAGGCGTTTCTTTCCTTCCCGACGGAACCTTGGCCCTAGGGACTGGAGAAAGAAGATATGTTAAAAAAAAGTGATGAAGACATGACACTCAGATCGGTGGATCGAAGTCCGGCCGCCCAGAGATTTTCTTCAGAGGCCAAAAGGTACGACTTCCTCTGCTCGACAGAAAGATCCAGAAGCTTCTCTACCCGCTCGTCAAAATCGGAAGATGTCTCAAATGCCGGGATACGCCCTGCACATGAAATAAATGATGAGTGTTAGACAAGAAAGGAACAGGAATAGAAAACACGACACTTACTCAAATTGGCAATAAAGTGCTCTGGGACCCAAAGCTCGGCATCAATAACACCAGGCTCCCACTCATCCGCCGAGCTCCTCCAAGGTCCCCTATATAGAACCACTGTTCCTTCCAGCTGTGGATGGTCTCCGGCACATCCACCAATTCTTTATGCATGGCATGCCGGGCTGTTAGGTAAAACCAGCCGGAGCCGGATCTGCTGACCGACCTCCATAGGAAGAGACTGTTGAACTCCTCAAAGCTGGGCTCGGGCCAGCCGTGCTGAAAAAAGAGGACGAAAAGGCCCACCACCCGAGCCCATGAATTAGGGTGGATTTGGGCCAGCGGAAGGCCCCACTGCCTCAACTAGCGGGAGAAGGCCAACGGAAGTGGGAACCTCAACCCGGACAGCAGAGAACGGTAGTACACCGCCGTACAACCAACAGGTGGGGTGTGGGGCCTCTCCTCGGGAGTCGGAACGAACATCCACACCCTAGCCGGGATCTTAAACCGCAGCCGCCAAGCCACTAATTGCTCTTCCGTAACGGTGCTGCGAATCGAGGCCGAGTCCCACTCCGCCTCCACGAAAGGGGACGGCCGAGGGCGAGTCCAGGCCACCACCGGCTCAACCCTTTCTTCCGCCTGAGTCCCTCCGACCGCCGTCAACGGCGCCACCATCTCCACGCCCCCAAATCCCGGCGATCCCGCGACCTCGCCGCCGTATTCCTCGTCGCTCCAGTTGACGGGAGCCCCGCCTAGGGACAGATCCGCCACCCCCGTGCGGTCCGGCGACACAATCAGCTCCTCCGCCGCCCTCTCCGACATATTAAATAAAAAAGGGGAAAAGGCTTACCGGGAAATTCTTTCTAAACTGAGGAAAGGGACACCGTAATTTTTTCTCTCTCTTCTCTGCAGCAAAAGCAAAAAGGGCGGAAGGAGAAATGAAGAAGGAGAAGCCCTATATTTATAAGAGAAAGGAGACATTATATGCCCAGCGCGTGCCGCGACGGTTCACAATGAATCGTCGCGAAAACCAAAGGCGCCTGAATGCGTTGTCAAAACGGATTCGGCCACGTGTCCCTCTCATCATGACGCCCAGAACCCTGAAATCGAATCGACGCGTCTCTCGAGAGACGTCCCTTCGAAATATCTTGTCCTCCCACGAGCCGGATCGGCCTTACTACGAAACGACTCCAGCCCCAGCCAACCCGGCACGGCCCTGGACTCGGGGGCCCTTGTTGACGGTCAATCCGTCTTGGCATCCACGTAAGCACTCGTCAGCTGAACCGGCCGAGCAGAGCAACAAGCCGGACCGGATACGAAATCGATTCTCTCCCGATCTTTGACGAGAATCGGACCGGTCAGAGACATCAAGGCCGATCCGATATCCAGACCGGAAGGGCTGAGCAGATCAACGATAAATCCGCTCCAACTCGAGATTATGCCAAGGCCGACCCGAGCGGCGGGAGACCCAAGGTCCGACCCCGACGGATAAGCATCGCCAGAAGCATGCGGGACAGGCATACAGGACAGTTAATGCTTACTGTCACATCTCTTCCCGAAGCAAGTCTTAGAAGCCGCCACGTGTCTATGGCATGTTTACACTCTGACAAGTGTTTTTGGCATATTCCCCAACATCCTTCCGCTGTCATCTCCTAATTAGCTGATATTATCTATATATATAGAGAACATGTACAAACAATAAAAGGACTTTTGGGAAATTTAGTGGAAAAAGAGAGAGAAAGAGAGAAAAAAAGAAAAGATAAGACTTGTAATTAGCAAGCGAAAAATATAGACCGGCCCAAAATATTCGGCTTGGCTTTACATCATATTAAGGTCATTAATAATATTTAGTGATCCAATCTTTTTCATCTTTTTGTTATTTTCTACGTGGCTTCGATCCAATTGTCCAGATCAGCACACGTGACGTTGACCAAATCAGACGTCAACAAAAAATATCACGAACCCAACATGATATACATAAATAAATCCTGTCTGTTCATCAAATTTTGCCAATCTAAATTTACTCCGTGCTTTGAACCATATTCTACGCCAACCACATGGTAAAAAAAATTCAACTCAGTAACTTACTAATTTGATTTGAAGCCTACTCTTTCCCCTCTTTGGTTGATTTATTTATGCCATGTTTTGACTTGTGTACTATGATGAGAAGGTAGAGTACACATATATGAAAGAAGCATATATATATCATATGCATGATGACATGAGTATCCACATCACTCATCCTCGTGTGCCCAAACTGATTTATAGTCTCTGAGTCACTGCATTCAGATTCTGACAAGACTTGTTCAACAAGCAAGAGGGTTATTTCTTAAACACGAAATTAGTAACTATTCATTTTTACTATATTACGGTAATGTGACGTCATCTATCCTGCTCCGGTAATTTTTTTTTTTACTTTTTTCTTTTTGTTTACAGGGAAAAAGAATTAAATGGAGTTCTCCACCACCTGGGGGTGTCAAATGGTACGGTACCGGTTAACCGGTACCGAAAATCGGTTTACCGGTGTTACCGGATTAAGCATTTTTTTAGGCACCAGTATTCGGTACCCGGTTCTCGATACGGTACCAGTTCGATACCGAGAATTCCGATTATCAAATTCCCGTTAGACACCCTTAACCTACTGCGATTTTGGTCAAAGTTCTGCATCCCTCGTTCCGGTTTGCCAATTATTCAGATTAGTTCTACGCATGATAAAGAGATTGTATAATCATATTACAAAGTGCAGGATTCTATGTACTCTCATGACTCATTCTCCAACTAAGACGACGACTACTACTACTATTACTACTAAACAAGTAACGTATAATCCGTCGAATTTCGATGGAAAGTTATTTTACGTTGTAATTTATAAGTAGAAATTTGAAGAATAATTTAACTCTTAGTTAAAAATATTCAACCATATGAACTCATCAACCGCGAAAAAAATACAATGATGAACCGAAACGATAAGGGAGGTAGTGTGCCATATCCGGACCCATTTATATTTTATATAACCGTACTCTTTCTGAGATTTGATTAAAGTATGGTTTTGCTACTCGTTTCCATTCCAACGCATATCGTAATTATACTCGAAATGATTAGACCAGAGTTCAACCACCAGGACCATATTGGAAACTATATACTCGTACCAAAAAATAGTTAATCCCATAACATAGCCATCTTCCGATTTTAATCCCAAAAAATTTAACTATTCAATTTCAATCTCATAACTATTTCAAATTGTCCAATTTTCATCCAATTTCCACTGGAGAAACAAAAACTACGTAATTTTGGATCATATATCAGTCACGTACCGAACGA
Organism: Orobanche coerulescens; assembly: GCA_033398695.1. NCBI lineage: Eukaryota > Viridiplantae > Streptophyta > Magnoliopsida > Lamiales > Orobanchaceae > Orobanche > Orobanche coerulescens. Next base: position 12,164,950 of record CM065801.1, read on the forward strand.
ATTTGGATACTTTTTTTAAAATACATTTTCATTTTCCTGTGGAAAATGGACCACAATTGGACATATTAGGTAATTATGATGCCAAAATAGTTACTCCCTCTGTCCCGCCCAAAGGTTTACATTTCTATCAAAAAGTAGTCCCTTTAGTAAGTTTACATATATCACTTTTTACAATCATATCAAACAATCACTTTTTACTTTTTAATCTCCACCACTCATTCATCATCAATACTTTTTACTTTTTAATCTCCACCACATATTTAATCATCATTACTTATACCAATCATTACCTAAAATACACCAAATATACACCCTCTGTCAACCTTTGGCTGGGACAGAGGGAGTATTTTTTTTTTGGAACAAAAAAACGGATGACAAACACACGTATTCACATGAGTGATTCACAGTGGCGGAAGCAAATATTTACTCAGGAAGGTCCGAAGCTATAAAAATTACGGAGGTCGGACAACTATATATATAGTTTTCCCTATTTTATAAGAGAATTTCCATCCGCCTGGTGATCCGTGAACCCCCCCCCCTCCCTCCACCCCTCGTGATTCAATTACAACAAGCAATACATTGTGGTATAATGCAGAAGAAATGATTGTCTTCGACGAAGATGGCTTTGCTAAACACAAGCAAGCTCAACTATATTGGTTGATCAGCTGAAATCCAAATGTTGGTTATTGCACATAACATACAATTTCATATAAGTGTTCAATTTATTATACTTCAATACTAAAATTGGGTGTAAGTAAATACCTCAATTGTCTGATGATAGCATGCTCAAAATGACCAACAGTACGCAAATCAAATTGCTTATCAATATTGCAGTATACAATTCAGTCGCACATAATCAACAAACTTCTATTGACGGTGTGAGTGCTACAAATATACAATATACAAGTATTCATGTAATTATACCGTAATGTATTGAGTGTTGTCATAATAGAAATACTCATGTGAATATATATTTGTCATTCCTTTTCCGTCAAGAAAAATGACTATCCTTTTGGTTCCATAACTATCTAGTATGTCAAATTCAGGTCCAATTTTCACCAGAAAATGAAATATCGTTTCGGAAAATAGTACCAAAATTCGACCGGCATGTGACCAACATATGATCCAAAATGAAGTAATTTCTCTAATTGAAATTGGATCAAAATTGGATAATTGAAATAGTTATGGGACTGAAATTGAATAGTTACTTTTTTGGACTAAAATCGGTAGATAGCTTGGGACTAAAAAACTTTTTCTTTACTCTACTCTTACTCGTCCCAAACTTGAATAAAACATGACTTTATTACTTTCTCGTTCCAAACTAGTACGGTAATACTCGCTAACTACCCAAAGTCAAATAATCAAATATAATTTATTAAGATAATTCATTATCCGTCTCGAATTATGACAAAGTCAATATTATCAATAGACATCATAAATATAAAAAAAATTATAAAAAAATGACAATCATAAATTGGAATTTATAGAATTCACGACCTGATTGGGATGATATACATGTACCTGTTAAACCCGAATAAAAAGTTATTTTAATATATGTTCCTATCCCAAAATCGTATATTTATATCCGCTAATCACCAAAACTCATTTAAATATTGAATATATAAATAATTATATATAAATTATTACAGTAATTAATTATCCGTCTTAATAATACACGAACACTACAAAGTACCAATTATGAGTAAATGGTATAGATAATAAAAAGACTAATAATTAATTACTTATCGTAAATTCCAAATCATACTGTTCATTAAACTCATTTAGAATTTATAAATATATACTCGCTACAAACTCGAGTAAAAAATCATTTTACTGGTCATTCTCGTCTCACACCCATATAGTAATACGAATTAACTATCCTACCCGTTTTAATTTATAAAATATCTAAATAATCAAATTTAAATTGTACAATAATTAGTTGTCTCCAATTTTATAAAAACCTGAACATTACAAAGTGAAGACCAATAATAAATAATGTAACTAAATAAATATTACAAACTGATTTTCAAGTATAAATTTGAAATTTATACAATTTACCGAATCCATTTAGAATTTATATACTAATACACGTCCCAAAATCCTATTAAATTCCACGTGATTAATGTTATATTTGTAATTAATAACTATCCCTTTCAGTATGTTCTTATTTAGTTATTTTGCTTCTGTGTATTTTTTTTTTATTTTCAAATTAATACAATAAAAGAATACAAAAAAATAATCTATGGGAACATAAACTATTTATTTAGCTAAAATAGATGAATGATTCAATGTCAAATAACAAATTAAAACTGAAACTGACCACTATTTAGCTAATCATGTTTTAAAAACTAGCTTATAGAATAATATTTAGCCAAAATTAAGTTGGTCAGTTCCAAAAAATATCATTTATCAACTACCACGAATAATATCAAGGTTAGAGAATTTACATTAATTTTAATTTATTATTTAATTTATCCAATCGGTCGAGTTTTGGTAAAAATTGAATTGTTATTCCAGAATAGATAAATCAGAATAGAAATATGAGAACATGCTGCATATGAGGGAGATTTAACATAGTAGCCCTTATATACTTTAAATATTTCTTTGAAAATAGAGAGAATTTAGTTTATCTAAGAAAGAAATAAAAATAATCTAAAAATAATATTTATACATATATAAATTGAATACTTAAAAATAAATACGTTCATCATTTGGGCCATAAAGGGTTTAAAATAAAGAAATCCCCATCTAACCTCAACGCTTATATAAACGAACATCTTTTATTTTTTGCATGCAGTAAAATATAGCTTCAAATTTATCGACAACTTTCCTACTACATTAAGTAATCAAATTCCAGTAATTCAATTTTTTAGTAGAATAAAATTGAAACTACTTATTTGGACTAATAATTAACGAAATTAAATTGATGATACAAAATAAATTATAATTTTTTATAACTGTAAGTTGGTAATTCGCACAACCCGATTATATATGGAGATACCATGGTGGGACATATATATTTGTATACATATATATATATATATAATTATATATTTCTTAATAAAATATAATTATTTAGTTGAAACAGTTAGACTTCAGTAAATTGATCAAGATCAAATTCCCGATAAAACTAAAATTATTTATTTGGTCAAGTTAATGATGAGCTAAATTATATTTTTGAAGAAAAAGAAAATTATTTATTTATTCGACACAATAATTGGTCAAATTAAGGGTGGTGCAAAATGTTGGAAATTCTGTGTTACAAACTTGCGTAAACTAATGCCGAGTCGAGGAATCCTCTATCCGCAAGACGAAATACGCCCTGATAGTGCTCTCGGTTCTGACGTATCGCCCCCAAAGATAAAACGGCAACGTCTCGAAGGTAGTAGCACCACAAGACCTACGAGCTCCGGCGAACTGGAAGATGTGAGGACAAAGCTCCGACTTATGATATGCAGAGAATGCTGAAAACTGTTTGATTATACTGAGTTCGAAAATTGCATGTACAAAAGCAAATGTATGCATACCTATTTATAGGCCATTCACACCTGCATGGGGTTTAAACACAGCCCTTATGGCTGTCATAATGCAGGTATTCATGACTGCATTGAACACAGGAGTTACACAATTCAAGGCAGTGGTTACTGCCCGTTTTGAATTTGAACAGGCAGCCTTAACACCTCCTCGTAACACCTGGGAGGTTACTGCCCGTTTTTGGCTGAGTTTGAACAGTCCGGATGCACCTGGACTATAATCAGCTCCTTAACCATTTGACGGATGTACCTGGACATCCTTATGTGCACATACGAGCCCAACTACGTTGTTGAGCTTGTTCAAAAAATTCTTTAAGCTAGCCCAAGGCCTAGCTCACGGCCATGCCCACGAACAGGCCCAAAGACCAATTGCCAAGATCCAAGATCAAGATCAAGATCAAGGCCAAGGCCAAGGTCCACGGTCCACGGCACGCGGCCGCGGCCGAGGCGAGGCGGGCGGCGGCGGCGCGCGCGTGTGCGCGCATGTGGGCTTTAAGCCCATACACATGTGCCGTTAATTATTACATGCATAAAGGAAACTCCTTATATACTAGAATAATGATGGTTCATTATTCAATGTGGGATTCCATCCCTTATTAATTCACAATTAAGTGACAAACTTTAATTCATAATTTTTCACTCACCGGGAATCGTTTTAGAGAAAGTGAATATACCACGATCATCTACTCGGAACGTAAATCGATCCTATGATATTTAATTTTAATAATTAAATTAAATCATTAACGATTCCAACAATCCCCCACATGAGTGAAAATAGCCCAAATGCGATATGCAGACTCAAGCTCAGTCCTCAAGAGGCGTTAAAGTATAAGGATAGGTAGTTCGTGACTTTGAACCTTCCATAGTTAACATCATCGGGTAAACAGGCGGATTAGTGGCTTGATGCTTTGAACTATTCCCCCACGGCGTGCACCGAGACAATGGTGCTAACACTTGAACACCTCAACCTCATCCGTTCTCAAATTTTATATCTTTTGCGGGCCTTGGACACCCCTTTGGATTCATAAGTGATTTTCATAAAGCGGCCCCCACTTCTCACTTATATAGGTGATTCTTTATCGAGTATCTTGCCATACTCAACCTCCTCGAGGTCTTTAGGAATCATTAAAAGTTATAGACTTAACCTCACCACTAGGCAAGCTTTCAACACTCAATTGCTCTATATGGAATTAACTTAGATGAGTGTTTCACATGAACTCTCATAGCTTAGTTCTCCCATTGAACCAAGTTCTTGGGATCTTCAGTCATCTTGATTGGGTTACCACTATGATAATTCTCAATTTGTGGATTTTAAACCAATTCCCTCTAGCAATTTATTCATTTGATCACGGTTTAACCTTTTAGTTAGCGGATCCGCTAGATTATCCAATGACCTCACATAGTCAATAGAGATAACCCCACTTTTGATCAAATGTCTCACGATATTATGGCGTCGACGAATATGTCGAAACTTTCCATTATACACGTTACTTCTCGCCCTACCAATAACAGCTTGGCTATCACAGTGAATCATCAGTGCAGGCACTGGCTTGGACCAACATGGAATATCTTCTATAAAGTTTCTGAGCCATTCGGCTTCTTCACCAGCTTTGTCCAATGCTATAAATCCGATTCCATGGTGGATCGGGCTATACACATTTGTTTCGCGGACTTCCACGAGACAGTTCCACCCCCAATGGTAAATACGTAACCACTTGTAGAAAATGAACTTTTCGTATCGGATATCCAATTCGCATCATAGTACCCTTCAAGTACCGGGGGGTATCTCGAATAGTGTAGCCCAAGGTTTTGAGTATACTTTAAGTACCTCAAAACTCTAACGAGATCTTTCCAATGCTCTTTGCTTGGATTGCTCGTGTAACGACTCAATTTGTTTACAGCGCAAGCTAAATCGGGTCGAGTGCAATTTGTAAGATACATTAAACACCCAATGACTCGTGCATATTCTTCTTGTACAACGGGGTCCCATCGATTTTTGCTCAAGTGATCATTTAAATCTATTGGGGTCTTAGCCGGCAAGCTATCAAAAGCATCAAACTTCTTGAGAACTTTCTCGGCATAGTGAGATTGTGTCAAGATGATTCCATCTGATTTTCTCAAAATTTTCATTCCAAGAATCACATCGGCTAGCCCCATGTCTTCCATGTCAAAATTTCTTTTTAACATGTTCTTAGTATCGTTAATCACTTGTATATTGTTACCCATGATTAACATGTCATCTATATAAAGACATACAATAACATAACCGTTATTAGTATTCTTAATATAAACACATTTATCACACTCGTTTATTTTAAAACCATTTGATAACATTACATTATCAAATTTCAAGTGCCACTGTAGTGGAGCTTGTTTCAATCCATATAGAGACTTAACCAGTTTGCATACCTTTTTCTCTTGTCCAGGTACTACAAACCCTTCAGGTTGTTCCATATAGATCTCTTCATCCAGATCACCATTCAGAAAAGCAGTCTTAACATCCATTTGATGAATCTCAAGATCGTGCAAAGCAGCAATCGCGACAAGCACTCGAATAGATGTAATTCTCGTTACAGGTGAGTAGGTATCAAAAAAATCGTACACTTCCTTCTGTTTGAAACCTTTGACTACTAAACGAGCTTTATACTTGTCAATTGACCCATCAGCCTTGTACTTTCTTTTAAGGATCCATTTGCATCTTAAGGGCTTACAACCTTCAGGTAAATCAACCAAAACCCAAGTTTGGTTTTGTAAAATTGAGTCAATTTCACTCTGAACAGCTTCTTTCCAGAGCAACCCGTCTGGTCTGGCATAAGCTACTTTGATCGACGTTGGTTCTTCATCCAACATGAATGCTATGTAGTCAGTTCCAAATGTCTTTGATGTCCTAACCCTACTACCACGTCTCGGTTCTACATCTTCCAGATTAGATCTCGATCGCTTACGTGACTTTGGATCCATATCCACAGGTTTTGAACTTGTTCCTTCATCTTCAACTCTATTGCTAGAATTGTTCTCAACTTTATCATTATCCTTACAAGGATATATGTTTTCAAAGAATACAGCATTCCTTGATTGTATTGTTGTTCCCACAGTCATTTCAGGAACTTTTGACTTGTGGATAACAAACCGATAGGCACTACTGTTCAGTGCATACCCAATAAAGATACAATCTGTAACACTCCCAATCCACTCAGGGATATTACACGCCGTAGACCCTCTCCTCGAGGATCTACCAGGCTGATAACTAAAATCAAACATCTAAACATCGCCTTTAAGGCTAAAATGACTCAGTAGACCGACTTGGTCTTTCAATAATAACATACAACTCAATTCCAAACACATACCCACGCAGGAGTCAAAATACAATAAACTCCCGTACAACGGGGAAAAGATACTGCAGCGGAAAAGAAAATACAACTAGACCAATACGACATCAACGGATCCTCGTGTGATTAGTATCGTTCATCTTTCATCATCCTTCGTGCCGACCCTGTGCTATGCTCCAAAACCTGAATGCAAAAATAGACATCCACCCCCCGAATACTCGGGGGTTAGCAAAACTCCACTGTTTTGCTAGTGTAAGAACAAAGTGCAAATACGAGCCATACAATTCACATTCCACGAATAACAATAACCAGGAATCCTCAAAGATCCAAACGTAAAGAAAAGTACTTCCCGAGGCAAGAGTTTGGGTAAACATTTCCAAAACCGAAAGATCGCAAATAAAGGGAGACAATTTATAAAACAGTTTAAAATGCCATCGAGAGTTTTAATAGAAAACAATTTAGGATTATAAAATCCTTCTCTTTCCAAAAATCAATAGGTCACAAACCAAATGTTTTGTTTTCGCAAATAGGAAACCACCAACAATTTACAGGGTCAGAGCCCAACATCACGTGTCCTCAACGGACGTAAAATCAACGAAACATAATCACGCACGCGCATCGCCTAGGACCGGGACGCTACCACCGACATCCCACCCGAGGCCTCGAAGGACCCTCCCGAGCTGGCTAGCGAAACAAATCACACACATCTCACGGTTGGATCAATCGTTTGTTGCATCCTGGCCACATGATCGCATGCCATGTGCCACCGTAGATTATCTCAGGCTCTCACGGTTGGATCAATCACTTGTTGCATCCTGACCACATGATCACGTGCCAGGTGTCATCGTAGACCTTCAACCATATCCACACATTCACACAAATAACATATCACATCAAGGATATTCAAACAATTCGCCCAGAGGCATCAAACACTTAGCAAAACACCACGTCAATCCACAACGCACCGAAATGAAATAATATATGTCCACACACAATACCAAGTGCAACATTAACACCAAGCATATACATAGAATTCACATAGTTATTCACAAACCACGCCATTCACAAAGCACACGCGTTTTGAAAGCAAGCCTTTAACAAGGCTAAACTGAATCTTTTGAAAGTTCAATTCAAACGACCAAACAACCACATTTAGACGATCACTAATTATCATATCCATAAAACAAGA